>OU744352.1:0-1250000 GCA_916610135.2 Macropis europaea | reverse complement strand
GCACCGGCCCGGGTCACGTGAAAGTTATCGATGAAAATAACGAGTCGGTAGAATTTAAGGCAGCGATGATAACAATTAGCGGGGAAAGTTCCGTGGCAGCGAGTTCTCGATATCAAGATCAGGCACACGAAATATCGTTCACGCTAATTGCCGGTTACAGGGGGTGTGGGAACGAATGGAACGCGATCGGTAGCTGGTTCTAAATAAACGATGCCAGCAACGGACGGGAAATCGATCTCGCGTTTCGTACGATTCCGTGTGCGTCGAGGCGAAAGTTCTGTCTGCTCGACTGATGGCTGCCTTCCGCGAGAAACGAAAACGGCTGCACCTGTGCGCCCGTGATTGCAGATGCAACCGTAGGATCCTGCCGTGCCCTCGAATACCTCGGTTTTCGACTTATCGATCCGTCTCTGCCTGCCTGCCTGCCTGCCTGCCTGCCTGCCTGCCTGCCTAGCTGCCTAGCTGCCTAGCTGCCTGCTGCCGGCTTTAATTTTCTCCGACCGTCACGCTTGTCCCGTCTTCGCTGTCCGAACGTCCCATAAATACGTTACACCCGCCAACCAGCTCTTCCTTTTTTCTCGCCCGACAGACCTTCATTGATATTTTCTGTGACCTAACCGCGTCACACCTATGCCACGTTGATTTATCAACCTCGAAGTTGCACAATTTTTTTCTTCTCCGTTTCGTACAGCTTCGACGTATTTGGAAGGATTTCGCTGCATCCCCGGAAAAAGAATTTTACGACAGGGTAGAAACGCCACATCTATGCGTTGAAATTTTTGTGCAAAATTCATGTCGATGGACCTCGGGTAATATGGAAACGGAGGCGAGACCAGCAAACGATTATTTTGACGGAGCAAACGTTTGAACGCTTTTCCATTCTGCAGCGAAAAGTAAATTGGAACGATACAAATGGTGGAAAGCTCGGTAGGGAACAGACGCGTACGCGCTCGTCTGTTTATCCAAGATTTTCAGGGAGCCTCCGCTCCTCTGGGAAAGTTTGCTCGTGTTCCAGGTATTTCCGCGGCGACCGCCAAGAAACGGGAGCGGACTCCACTTTGGGAAATTACTCGTAGATCATAAGAATCGTTTCTAGCCCGCCTATACGTTTACATCGGAAGCTCGTCCCTCTTTCAAGCCCCGGGCCAATGCATTTATACTCGTTCCACGGTGAATCGGTTTATTCATTGAAAAATCGCACGCTACCATATCCACGGTTTATTTCTCGCTTTTGTACGCCTGCTCCTACGACCGTCTATCGATCTATCGAGGCTAACACGCGATAGAAGCTGTAGATTGCGATCTATCGATCGCCTAGGTGTATCTAATTCGACGATTCCGCTTCTATTTTACTTTGGTGGACCGACTGACCCACAAAGTTCGTCGGAAAGCTTGTATCGGCGGAGAATACGAAAGAACGAGCTCGCAGGGACTGGCTGGAACTAATGGCGGGATCGAAAGTTGGGTCTCGAAGATTAAACGAGCATCGAAAGTGAAACGAGGGCGGAAGTCCGGCGGCAAAGTGAAACAAATTGCCGAAAACGAGGCTCGGCCGGCATGGTCGTGGATTTCCCCCTAATTCCACGACACACCAGCATTCGATGTTCGAATATTTTTTCCTGCTAACCCTCGTGGACGAAGGGTTTGTTCGCCACCGCAATTTCCCGCTTCGCTAACTTCGCTGCGAGAAGAAAAGGGCGCACGATTTGTACATGGGAACGAAAGGTCTGCGTTCTATCGAAATCTTGATCCCTGACTGGCTTCTTCCCAACGAACGAGCAATTAAAAGTTCTTCGCTTGCCGTGTAATGATCGACAAAGAGCTGTGAAACTTCGAAATGCATTTGTGCATCATTCTTGCAGACCTAAAGACATACGAAGGATTTAGTTATTCGAATATCCACTCACAATTTGATAAATCTGAACAAAAATTATGTTTCTTGTAAGATCTGTACGATGGCGGAGTAGCGACAGGTGCAATCAAATTATTCAGAAATGTCCAGAGAGGAAAGTGTCTCGGAAGATCTGGAAAATGAGCCCCAGGAATACCCATTAGCTCTTCTCCCAACAAGCTGCGAAACGCTAATGGACCACCAACATTATTAGCCTAACCTGGCGCGTAATTATCGCGCGAATGGCGCTGGTCACGGACCCAAAGCGGTGCTACGCAACCCCCAAACCGCAAATTTATTTTGCCTATCGATCCACACGAGATACTGCACTCCCGACATCCCGAAAAATTACCAGCTGAGCTGCACGACGTCTTCATTGCGCCAACGGTAGAACGCATAAAATACAAAACGAAGAAAATAATTAATAATACTATATACAGACGTCAGATAATGATACCTATAATTTAAAGAATCATGGAACGCTTTATTCTCGCTGATCTACAACGATCGTGGCAGTTTCCAAAAAGGAGACGGGGGATCGTTTCACGATCTAGACGAACGTATTTTCTCGCAGTGTCCATCCCCGACAACGAGAATCGAATCTATAGGCGGAAGTTCGAGATCTTAATCTACTTTTAATATCCTGCGAGTGAGAGGTAACGGAGGATCAAACGTTAAGGAATGGAAAAGTTTGCTCGTTGGACCATAACGAGATACCGGTCGTTCATTTTCTCACGGAGATTGCAGTGGAAAAAGAAAGGAAAATGCGACCGGATCATGGGGAACGAGAGGAGATGTCATCGAAGCTAAAACCGGAGGTCGTGCCGTTTCGTCTCCAGGCTCGTTGCATTCAGAGAAATTTATCGTTGATACCGCGAACGATCCTCGTCCACGCTTACAATTCCTCCGAGTGTCTTTCCTAACGCGTTTTCTGCTCGTATTTCACCTGACACGATCGATTACGTCACCCTGCGATATCGTTCGGTGCAAAATATCGCTGCTGAAAGCTACTTGGAATTATTTTCTCTCCGGAACATTTATTAAGTGGCGTGAAACGTTCATTCAGACCGCTCAGGACGAGGGTGAATCTTTTCATTTATTATAATCTTCGATGTGGAATGGGTTGAGAGAGGTATATGTCTTTTCGCACGCTTTAAGCTGATCTTCTTGCAACGTTGTATTGCTAATGATAACTTTAAAGATTGCACACCCTCTTGCGTCAGCGCTAGTCCAGAATTTGATTACAATTATTAATTCAACATCATGTGCCACTTTCATCTCCAATGTATCCCTTGTTTCTGTATTTAACCGGTACTTCTCCGTGCAATGGAAAAGTTGGAAGAGGTCAAGAGCGATAAGTCAGATCGGAAGCGGTCTTAATCGTCAGGATTGCGGAATAAACGGTGTGTCGTCGAGGAAGAGGAGGCGGATGAAAAGGATCGAAAGGCCTTCTGCTACTAACAGATAATAACTTTCGAGTCTGGCCCCCCCTCAAAGCGTTCGACTATCTTCCGTGAAACTTCCGCGGAAGTTTGTCCTCGAATCCTTCCACGAGTAACGTAGCTACAGTAGGAAAGTTAGGCGAGGGGCACGAACCCCGGAGTGAAAGGACGAATCGCGAAGACCCACTTTAGACTCCTTTGTTGTCGTCACTCGTCCAGGATTTTCTTCCCTTGTCCGGCTTTTCATTAGCAGTCTTACGCTACCGTAGCGCAGTTATCGCAGCCTCCGTCCCAATTTATCAAGGACTTTTTCGACAAATTTGTCTTAGATTCGATGATAATTACGAGAAACTCCGGCGGCAACTCGCAGTTACCCGTCGCCGACTAAAGTTTCCGCGCTTTAGCCGTAATTATACTCATGGAAATGAACTTTCGTCCCTGCAGTGGACACTTGGCGAGGTCTTCCGGTCGCTTCACGGTCCGCCATGAGCTTCCCAGGCGAACTGGAGCGAGCATCGATCCGCCGAGCCGCGTTTAACAGCCCGATGGCTATCAATTTTTGTTTTCCCCGGGGTACCTTTTGTTGCAGGAACATATCGAACTTCTTTCGAGCCGATGCCGTCGTAACTTCGCGGCTCGAAGACAATACCTTCTCGAGACCGGTCGAAGCGTCGCGGCCGGACCACGAGGAGCGGACCTTTCGTCACGCTTCCGTTCGAGGCTTCCTTAAACGATCCAACAACCGCACCGTGCGACCTTTCACAGAGATTTATCCCCTGACGTTTCAGACGAAGTTTGTACGGATCTTGTCGCTGTTTCCGTGTACCGAGCGCAGTCCACGGATCGTGAAACACTTTGCAGAGCGTCGAAAAATGCCTTCCGGTCTGATTCAGGAAATTCGAATATTCCGAGTGAACTCTGTTTGTGCCCCAGGAAAGTTAGACTACACGAAGCCAGTTATTGGTTTTCCGACGGTATTACCTGTCTAACCGCTTAATCGTGCCGCGTGCTGGCGATTTGCATAATTTTCATAATGCATTAGCGAAATTTCCATGGACGCGGCGAGGCGCCGCTGTGTGCGTGCGCAAAATCGATCAGCGCACCGATGCACCGAGATGACCCTTGTTCGATCGAATGCGCACGATGAGCCGTGGAAAATATAGGCCGCGCTGCGTTGGAAAACATTTGCCATAATCTCGTCGCTCTGTTGACTTTTCCACAAAAAATAGACCGCCTGTACCGGATGATGAACGCTCGGCGCGAGTAGAAAAGGCGAGTGACGATCGGACAGCGAAGTTGCATTCTTGGTTCCCTGATTTTCAATTTCCCGGATGTACCACGATCAATAACACGCTCTGCAGATTCGCGTTACCTTACGAAATTGCACATAATAAAGGAAGTTCTAAACGAATTTCAGTAGAATTTCAGGAACGTCGAAACACTTGAAAAGCTTCGCATTCGAGAGCAATAGGTCGGTGCTCGCATTCGGAAAGTTGTACCATCGTTCTCGTAAGCATATTACGAAATTTCTGCTTGAATTGTAAGCTCCCTTCAATCCGAAACTGAAGCTCACCGTGTAAGCAGATTACACCGGAGGCTGGCGTATGATCTTCCCTATCGTCTCCACGCGATTCACGGCGGTGCAAAAACCCTGCCGTTCCCATTGAACGCGACGTATCGATCTTATGCATCCCTTAAACGGCCTGATCTCGGATATTAGCACACAGCTCCAGGGTGTAATATATTTGATTCTGTTTAACCCCGTACGTGTATCACGATTAAGTAGCAGAAACTCACACGATCTCCCCGAAGGCTTGCAATATCAGAGTCGAACGGAAGATAACGAACTGACAGGGTGGTAAACTCGACCGATAAATTCTGCAAGTTCTGGCCCGCCTTCTGCATCCGCGTACGAATGTATTAGCGTTCGCGATCCGAGGATTTACGACGCTTCCGGCTTAATTTCTTAAAACGCCACCGACCACCCCCGATACCGTTCAATTATTAAAGCATCGCGCTCCACCTAACCAACAACCGAGCTTTATTAGATTTCAAGAACGCCCCGCACCTCCTTCATCGTGATTTGTGTCCAGCTCTCCGAAAGAAATCCTTCGATAATCCCTTTGCCTTTGGAAATCATCTCGATTGTATGGAACGCTCGATCAGAACAGACTGTGCTGATAATGAAAATATATCAGTGACCAACAACGGTGGTCTCCCGGTTTTTATATGCTTCTGCTGGCCACTCACAGGTTTTCCCACGATCTTCTTTCTAATTAAGCTTTCACGTAACCGTGAACAAATGGGTCAGAATAATCTAACCTTAACGAAGATGGACGTTAATTGGTGCGTAAAAAATTCAATCGACAGACAGCGGAAACTCTCGAACAAACTGCTGGCAACGCTACGGAATCAATAACCGATTAGAAAATTGATTCTGACACGGCAATCGAAGCAGCTGCTGGGACCACCTATTCTTCATCCTTGAACAATTAGGCTGGCGATAGGAGGAACGGGAGCCTCGAGCGATCTCTCGAACGCAAAAACAACAGGATAATGGCGGATTCGGATCGATGGCGGACTGAAGCGTCGCGCCAGAGGCTCGCAAATAAATACGTAAATCCTGTCGGCGTAACACCTCGTAAATCTGCCGCTAATTTCGCCGTGAAAATTGGCGAACGGCCAGAAGTTCGGCAAAAAGTTCCGTCGTCCCACGAATAAAGTAGTTCTCCGCAGCTAGGGTCTGTCGAACACGGCGACGCGGTTCCTTGATTTGCAACTGTTTCGCCGACAACAACGTCGCGCCCTGAAGAAACGATGCTCTCGGTATTTCCGGTACACCGCAGACCGTCCCGCATTCCACGCGTTTCCTCGTCCATTTTCATGCTGAAAATGCGCGTCATTACGGAGTTTTGCCAGCGCGAACCTTGGAATTCATCGTATTTCACCCGTTGATTCACCCAGCCCAGGCATTTCCTTCATCTTCTCCCAGTTTCCTCCTCCTAGGATCGCGCGAATGTACGATTCACCGTCAGACATCCTGGATTAAAAATTATTATGACACGGACGGGGGAGCGCATCGTTCCATTTAAAAAAGTGTTTGAGGTTTGCAATGGGTTGCTGTTCATTTGAAACGGTGCAAGAAAGCCCAGGCAATGATCGGTGCTTGTGTGACAGCCGCAGAGCAATAATTTACAGAAATTGAGAGAGCTTAAGGGTTTGGTCGCCGCTTTGTAACAATGTTTCCTTTGTAACGGAACCGAGGCTGGCAGAGATTGATCGAATTCGAGTAAATAGCACTCAGCACCTTGGGAACTAATTGAATCACAGGACGCTTCGGGGCGTCATCGACGAGATCTGCGGTCAGTGGGGCTGATCGCACCGGAAGCAGCACGATATTTATTGTCCTTCTGTTTGCCAGGAGGTCAGACCCTATGAATCAGTTCGACGCGACGTTGTTGATCGTCCAGTCGCTGTTTATTTGGACTGTCAACGGAGCACGTTCCGCTGCTCTAATATCCGACCCGGTACATCTCTCCCTCTCCCTCCCCCCCCCCCCCCCCCCTCCCCCCTCCCTCTCTCTGTGCCTCTATATATATGTATGCACGTTATACGGTCACGTGAATCGTACTTACTTCCGCGTATACATTCCGCCTATTCAGGAATTCATTACGGTCGATTCTCCGCTCACGGAGATTTACCGGAACCACCTCGAAGGCCCAGCGCGTATCAGCCGTTTCGATTCGGCTCCCAGCTCGTTCGGAACCCACCGAATTCACCTTCGTCTGCATGCTACCAGAATCAAGATAAACCTCTGCTCCGTGACACCTGGCTCCGATGGAGACCGTCGGAAAAATCGTTGCACGCGAACCTCGCCTGGGTTCATCATCGCAGTTTATCAGAATGAGGGGGAATAATAGTTATTACGCTCTGATGCAGCGAATCATCCGTATATAAATAATTTCCATTCGACTTTTACAAATTTTCAATCGGAGAGATTAACGCGTTCAGTGGGCACAGAAGAAACGATCGTGCATGTTCGGACGTATCGCACCGACCTGTTATTATACTACTGCGCCATCGATGCTGCTTAAAGTTTTACAGGAATTTAGTTTAGTATTTAAAAAATGTGTGTCATCGTTTCAGAGCACTTCGAAGATCGCCAAAGAGCGAAGGGTGTTAATTAGTACATTGAATCATCGACGAACCATTGTCAGAACGTTTCGCAGAGCCTGCATACCTATAATAGAACACGATCATACGATTTCGGTGTTTAATAACGCGGTCAGAGTGTCGAGCGTTGCGGTAGTTAACCGCTGTTGCAGCTTTAAGTGACTGCCGTCAAAATATAGGCGTGCCGTGCGTGTCCTAATTGAATGTCGCCATAATTAAATTCCCAAAGGAGGGAGAGGAGGACGGCACGCACTTTATTGGAACAATAGGTATTCGGGGAGCGTTTGTGCGTCGATTAAATTCACTATACATCCGCGTTGCCACCAAACCAAACACAACATACTCCCCAAATGACAATGAACGAGATTACATGCGTGATGATACTGAATAAGTGACAAAACATTAGCAGTATATTCCAGAAAACGCTCCCTTTCTGAGATATAGTGATTATTCTATGCTTTTAATGTTTGGTCACTTATTTCAAACCCTGTGTATTCCTCGTGAAAAGGAAGAGAACTTTTACAACTTATTCGACCCATAAAAGGATCAGGGGGATGAAGATAACAAGTGAGACAATCGCATGAGCATCTGCAACTCTCGGCCGCGTGTTTCGGAGAGCATTAAATTTCACGAAAATGTTGCAACGAGTATAATAGCGTGTTGCATGTAACTCCATGACGAGGATGGGGCCGAACATATGCGCACGAGTGCAGGTAATAATAGTTAAACGAAATTGTCACCGCGTTTAAGGGTCGTTCGCGTCTGAATTAGTATCCTCGTTCTCGGATCCTTACGTCGCGTCCTATTTATTTCTTCTTTCTCTATTATACTCTCCTAAACAACCCCACGCGAACGTGTTCGCGTTCCGTTCATTTTTATTCTGATTTCCTTCAAATTTTTTCTGCGACACGTTCCAAGTCATTAACGTCACGACAAGCAGCTCTTACCTCATGAATCAAGCGTTTTTATTTCATCATATTTCCAGTTTTCTCAGCATCTGGAGACTGAAATAAATCAGAATTAAAGTTGGATTAAATTTCTGGAGCACGGAATAACGAATAAGGAGTTATCTCGGGTTAACAGGTAAGCGGCTATGTTAACCGTGCAGAATTCATCAAACGGTTGAAACCAGCGCGTGTTTCAGCCGCGTAATCATCGTTCATGGCTGTGCAACGCATTAGAGCCAGATGATCCCCGGAGTACGACTAATTAATAATTGTTATTCTATAATTACTCCGCGACTTGCACGGTTTCGAGGCCAATTGACGGTAATACGTTTCGCGTGCCAACGTTGCGGCCCATTTATACTCGTTAAACACGCTCGATGGGTTTACCAGTGCTTCATTTAGCCGGATAAATAATAGTGACGCGATATCAGCGATACTTCTGGCCCGATATCATTTTCAGAATTGCGCGACCACTCGAATTCTCTGGCGATCGCTGCAGATTACGAGGCACCGAATTTTTGTCACGCTTCGGCGTCTGTCAGGCAGAGAAATCGATGGCGAAGATCGAAACCCTCGAGCTCCGAGCTCCAGGGCTACACACACCAGACAACCATTTTTTCTAGTGCCTCGAGACGATCGAAGGTCAAAGTGCTGTCTCGAGGGAAGTTGTCGAGAATTTCGCGTGTGTAGGCGTCCTCAAAGTCCAAGCACCCGTGAACGCATAGAGTAGTAATTAAACTTTCATCCAGAGCTCTCGGATGCAATGCAAATTTCCTTTGTTCTTCGGCTCGTCTCGGGTTAAAATTGATTTCCATATCGTCTACCTGCGTCGGCCACGTTTCTCGTTTTTCCGGAAAATTGTCTGCGTGGATAAGGAATTATACTCCTCGGTGAAGAGTTTTCTGTGTTCCTGGTGCATCTGATTCGCAATTTATCGAGTTTTTACTATTCAATGGAGTCGAATTCCCCCGTGTAGTCAGCACGGAGTATCCTCGATCTTCGTGGCGATAGTAAGGGACGAATGGCCCTTCAAGTACAATCGCTACGCTCCGTGAGCACGATTACCGTGGACTGCTATCGCGCTACGCTTCTTCGTGTTTGCCAATTGGGAATTTTAGGACGCTTTGAACTCGGTCTTCTGTCATACGTACATACGCGATCGTGTGTATTTAAAGACACTTGTCAATTTTGAATCAGATACTCCAGCTCTCTCGACATAAATAAATAAAAGAAAACGGCATCGAGACGTGAATCTCTGTGGCGATGAATCATTTTGTCTGGAAGGAAAATATCGAGTCTTTCCTCGACGCAGGAGAAAAATTTCAAGGAGTCCTGATCTCCAATAAGACCACAGTTCCTCGAGGAAACCACATTTGAAACAACTGTGTGCTCTGGCTTCTCCGGAGGCTGTCGACGGTGTAACGCGTAAACGAAGTTAGGTACGAAGAAAACCGAGGATCTCCAATAAAATGATCGAACAAAGGGGGAAAGCCGCGGCAGAAGTGCTTTCCAGTCACGCTTTTTGCCTTTGTTTAACAGCCTCGATGGATCGAAGCCCTCCACGGTTCATTGCGTCTCAAGGAGCGCCTCTATTGCAACCAGCTCGACTGTATGGGATCCCTTCGGACCAGAAGATACTTCCTGCCAGCCACGGTCTTCGGCTATATTGAAATCCAGGCCACGAAGAAGATTCTGTCTGGTCGATCGAGGAGAACGCTTCTTATCTGGTGACGTCACTCCACCGAATGAAAAAACAAACGACAGCAAACGGTCGCTCGTTTGCTCGACGAACGGTGCGAGGCTCCAACGTTTCCAACAGGATTTCCCGTGGGACTGGATCCACCGATCCACAGGAAACCGTCAAATTTACATGGATCGAACGAGTCACGGAATTTCTTTCGTGTCAGCCAGCATGGTGTCAGACACCGGAACGATTTATCCTGCCTTCGTGCGGTTTCCATGGGGCAACACACGAGCAACGGTCACGGTGTTTCCGTCACTGCGTGTGTACGGCGATTTTACAGCTCGTCTTCCTGGAAGATGGCGCGTTAAAGCTGCTTTAACGACAGTGCTGAAGCAGCTTTTTCACTTTACACATTTTCTTTGGCTGACACATGTCACTATGGAATCCTAGTGCTTTTTTATTGCAGCAGATGGATGGCAGGAAGAAAATAACATTTCCTGCAACGGTAGCATCACGGTGACCGGGTCAGTGTGTTTGCACGGTAGCGAAGCCAGATTTTATTCCGTAAATGCCAACGTAGTCGTTGAAATTTCTGTGGGTCCGACTACTGAGCATTGAGCGTGCTATGCGAACATTGTATCGCAATATGTACACTTTGACATCGTTTATTGTGGAAACAGGCGTCCAAGCATGATCCAGCGCGGAGTCAAAACGCAACACCAGCTCGACTTCGCGTTTGGACGCGAGTTGCATCAGCGTTACCCGCTAACCACCATGAATTATAATTATTGTCACATCGTTGGCACTGCCGCTGGCTGAAGATATAACGATGGATCTTGCGGGATGGCGTATGAATGCATTTGGCCGGGCAACGAGACGAAATAACGAGTCTCGACCACCATAAGCCCATGTGGGGAGGTGCTATGACTCCTCGCAAATTCAACGATTACGACCGATCATTGCCAAACGTTTACTCGCATCTCATGCTAACTCTGCGGTCGTATGCTATAAATCGCCAGAAATCGACTCGTTGCCACAAATTTTGCTCCTAACACACCGCGGATGGGAAATTGGTGCGTACGCCGATGGAAATACCTAGACGAGCTTCAGCATATTGCACTATTTTTATTTGGACACGCGCCTCTTCCAAAGGAACTTCACGATCGTCTCAACATCCTGATCGTTCGTGGTCGAGGAAGAAACTTTGTGTTTTCACGGACGGAGAAGCTCAGGGGAGGCTGATAGGTAATTCAGAAGCAGCAGGATACCACTGAAAACCTCGAGGGACATTCTTTTAATGGATTCGATCGTGCAAAGGGAATCGAAACAGTTCGAGCGTCTCCTGGTGATCCGTATTATCGATATTCGTCCAGGGTATTGTGCAATATTAAATAGAGGGCGAGGAGGAGAAAGATGGAGGGAGGAGAGTCTCGAGGATGAGATTTAAATGCAGCTGGAATACATCGAGACGAAGCAAACGTCTTGGCTGTTGAATTCGTAAACGGCTCCGGCCGTGGATAAGACCTCTCGAGAATAAAACGATAGTATTCTAGACGATCGAGCTCCGGATACGGGCTGTTTGGAAGTCATTCAAAAATCAAGCAACGAAAGCTTCCCGGCCATGGTAAACAGCCTTCCGGCGATCTTTAATCACTATGAATGTTCCAACTCAAACTGAACGACTAATTGCGAGGCAAACATTGTTAAACTGCACCGTTTCAAGAATGCATCCCTCTCTCGAAAGCTTGGGGAATCTTCCGATTCTGAAGAATTTATTTCTACGCGCGAGGCGAGTCATTCAAACACACTGCGTTTCGAGTTACAACTTTCTAAAGATGTCACGGTTGAAGACATTGGGAGGTCAGATTGCTAGGCTCAGATTATGGTAGGTTTCTGAATCCTCGAAGATGAGTGTCACTAGCTCAACATTTAGATGATTCTTGTTGTCAGATTCGTTTCCTGCGAACGAATTTCTTTACCGTCCACCTTGGGTTGTCGTTGCGGAGCGAGGTCGCGGAGGGTCGTGGCGAAAGTAGCAACCGGTTGAATATTTCAGGCTTCATTCACCCGGGTCCCTTTGTTCTCTCTATATTTAAGCGAAGCAGGATGAGCCAGGAATAAGACAGGCGCGAATTCCTTCGCGCTGCTCTCTCCGACGTCTTTCCGCTCGTTCCACTCTAAATAAGGGCGAACCGTGTCAAGTGCGATTTAAGGGAGCCGTCAGTGCTATGGAAATGCGCCGCGGGAATATCAATAATATCCCAGGAAGATCCGACATCCGGTAATGCTCTTATTTTCCCAACGAACGAGAACGTATTTTATTGAAAGCTCCGCTCGACTCGTTGATCCTGTATTTCTATCTAGATTATTCCCCCACCGGCTCTTCGCGTATATCTAGTTCACTTTCGAAAGATTAATATTTACACGATGCCTCGGATAATGGCGGGCCGCGAATATTAATATCTCGAAAATGCTTGATAATCAAATGCGAGAGAGCCTTGGCTCGGCGATAACAGGACGAGGAGCGATTAGGAATACATGCAAACTTTCCAGACATTAATCGATATCGGTTTGAACGATAGGCTGGTTAATTCGCTGGTTCCGAATCGAATTACCAACGTATGCCAAAATAATTCACCGTACATTTTATTTTAATGTATACCTGACTGCGTAGTTTATTTAAGGCTGTACATATTTGTCCAGCAATTTCTGACGCTTAGAATAATATTAGGTCATTCCAGCCTCACCTACCGTTTAGAGAAAACACTCTAAAGTAGACAAAGCTAGTTTGAAGTTCGGAGAAGATTCTGTTAAAAAACTACAGCAACTTATACTCCCTAGGTCCGTACTTTGCATCCCCTCGCACGGATCTTAACCTTCAAGCTACGGAACAAAGTAAAAAATCTGCAAAACACGAATTGTTTTTAATTTTTAAACACCGTCGACTGTTAGCAGAAGCTAAAATAGCCCAAGCGATCGCGCAAATGAAACGGAGACACTTCCAGCGGATGCAGCGTCTATTCGGAAGCGATTACGTTGTAGCAAGTATCCGAGAATTCTCCGCTGTAAGTAGCAAAGAAGATACGAAGCTTCATAAAAACCAATCGACCGAGAAGCGTGTCTAGGGAATACTATGATCAGCTCTAATAGCGTCGCGATCGGTATTTTGCTTTACCAGCAGCTAAACACTCTCGTCGTTAACGTAATTAGCCGGCTTCCTCTTTCACGCCAACAAAACCCGTGGAATATCGGCGGCGGTCGACCGGCGGAGCACTAAAACGACCAGAGGAGCATCCACGGAGGCTGGAAGGGAGAGAGCGTTTTCTCCTCGATCGTCGTTAAGGTCGATAAAAATCCCGGCTCGATCGAAGAGCGGTTCGAGCCCTCGTTTCTCTCTTTTACACGCCCATCGGACGGCTGTCGACCGCCATTAAATCCTCCGATAGACATTCCGCCGGTGTAGCTGCCAAAATGTTTAATCGTCTTCGATCCACGCTGCGAGAAATATCGTAAACGTCCCGGCTGACGGATCGAACCGCCTCCGACGCGAAACTTCTCCTTCTAAACAGCCGGAAAAGTTCTCCAGCTAGCTGGTTCGGCTCGTTCGCGCATTAAACGTCGCGACTGCATTAAATTTAATTAGAGTTCCTGCTCGTGTACCGGCTCCGCGTGTCTGCCTGCGCGTGCAGTCATTTCGAACGTTTCGTCTAATTAGCCGGGACACGAAGAAGTCGTCCCGCGACTTTGGCGATTCGCGCACAACTTTTGCTGAACAGATTCGATGGCTTGGCTTTCTCGACGCGAGGCAGGAAGAAATGCCGCGGAAGCGCGGCGCGTACCGTTAAAAAAGAAATGAAAATTTCTAGCCGATATTTCGTTCGAGAATGCGTCCGAAGTTGGTGGACAATTTATGGAGCTCGCGTACCGATAAAATAGCGCCGGCTCGTTCTTAGTTCCGGTCGAAGCGACGAGATTATGCTCGCGCTTCCGTTCTCCGATGGAAATCATAACGATCAGGCCATTTCGAGGGCTGCTGTAGGTCGATGCGGCGACGGCCGTTCCATTTCATTAGCACTTCGTTAATTGTTAATGGATTATAATGCGGCCGTCGAGAGCACGCGTTTACCCCTGTGTTACACGTGTAGAAACGCGTAGGCATCTCCGCCGCGTTTATTAATAGTTTCATATTGCGGTCACGTGAACCTGCCCGCGAGAATCGCCGATTCTGTTTCGCCCAGCGACAGCCTCGAACCACCCGATCGCTTTCGTGCAAGTAACTTCGCTGCTAAATAAAAATACCCTGACCAAAATAATTGGAGGACCGCGTACTCCGCTGTGCTATTCTTAGAATATTTCTGTACCTGGCACCATTAAAAAACTGAGTCTCCAATTATTTAGAAGAGTTCAGGTTTTAAAAAAATGTATAGGACATAAAGACGCGGAAGATCGAATGAAAGAGCAAACGACATCGGCCGCGAGAAAGGAAAATGGCGAAAGGGGTTGGGTAGAGAAAAGACGGTCGAACAGTTAAGTCACGCTGGCCAGATGCCAACCAATTATGAATGTAAAGTTATGGTAATATTGATATCGAGCGAGGATGGAAAAAATGGCCGTAATAAAACGGATATTCTACTTCTCTCGGTCCTTCTGCAACCCCTTTCATCCGCCTTCCCGTTCACCCTATCGACGATTAGATTATTCGGGGCATTCCTCATGTATAATCGGAGCCACCCACGTCACCTAATTGAAATCCAATATGCCTGCCTCACCTGCCAGCTTGCGGACAGTCCTACCGTTTTATTTCAACCCTCATCCTTCTTCTCTTCGATTGAAAATTCCTCTGTGGAGATACGACATCTAGGTATTTTTATCGACTGGCAATGATTAAATTATGCGCTGCAATTTATTATTGATCAAATTTGAAAGACTGTAAATACTCCTGTAGATTTTAGACACCTGAGTAATTTTTCTGAATGGAGATAAAGCTTCCATTAACAATGCGCTGTAATCAATTCTCAGTGAAATGTAGAATATTCAGTAAAGTATGCAGGGTTGTTTTCGGAGTTCGACAGTCGGAGGACAATCAAATTCACCCTTTTTCTCGTCCCCTCGATCATTTTTCCTCGAGCTCCACCTGAGCCTTTTCACCCCGGCCCGCTCATTTTTCGTCTTTGTCCGCGAATAAAGGTATTGTTCGGCGAACAATCGTCGGTGTCCGATGACGATCGGCGAGATACGTGAGACAAATGCTTAAAGCGCGGCCACTTGGGCTGCACGCGTGAAGCTTCGAGAGAGCTCGAAAGCTGAAAGGAGCAGCTAGGATGATCCTTCGAGGACTCTCGCGTCTCTGCCAAGAATAACGATCTTTCTCTGCGTTGGCATGGGGCTGAAAGTGCTTCGTGACGAGCACCTACTTTAACCTGAACGCTGGACGTTCGATAAATACCTGCACTTTCTGTATCGTGAACGATAATTGCTGAAAACTCGACTTCTTTCCTCTCCTGCAGCGAATATTCCTGCCGATTCTGCATCAATCTTGCCTTCATCCTTGATAATTAGCTATCAAAACTGCATTATATTGACAAGCGGATCACGAACTACACTGAAGTTTCTATGGAAGGATCAGGGTAGATTTTAATGATCCCACAAAGATGCTATTGAATTTTCCGCTTTGTAAAATCCTCCAAAGGATCGACAGCAGGCTCGTCTGCGTCGACGAAATTTAATAGAATCTCTGCATCGCTGGATGCGAGAAAAATAATTTACTTTACTGCAATTTTTTTAAGGCGATTTCTCGTCGTCCGTTTATTCGAACAATTCGTAATAATTACCCAGCATTCGCACGCTCGTGTTTTGTCGACTAATGGTTGATTCGGACGGCGTCGCATCAAAATGAAGGCAAACAGGAAAGTTAAATATGGATACTGTAAACGTTAACTTCGGCCCGACCGGTTAGACCAATTCAGTATAATTTCTACCGCTTCTCCCGCCGAGTTGTTTAATAAAGAATCGTGTAACCGTCGAGACGGAGCTTCGAAGTCACACGTTCCATGAAAAATTCACACGGCACAGTTTACCAATGAATTTTTTCGCTGCTCGAGCCAGCCTCGTGTACAGAAGCGTTCGCGGTTCGAAAAATACACGGAAATAAATGTTCGACCGACTGCAACTACGAAAAATGACAAAATATTGATATTCGAGTATTTCGAGTCGTTTTTCAGAAGAGCGCGACGAAGAAGAAAATCCGGTTTTTCTGTGAAAACCAGAGCGCACGGCCGAACGGCCGTTTCGCGAGACGAGCGCCTTTTTAATTTATTTAACGATTCGGAGTGTACGGTAATCGAACGAGTCGAGACACGTGAAACAAATGTACCAAGGGGAACAGCGTCGATGCTGAATCTTTTAGCGAGCCTTTCACGATTTCAAGGGAAAATACGCCTCGATGGAGAGAATCGAAACCGAAGACAACGAATTTTGCGCGAACGGCTCCTTCTGTTTCGGAAATATCCGTCGATCGACGAATTTATTCATTCGCGATGTTTATTCAATGGGTACAGCGTATCGCGTTTCACGCGTGAATTCCACCGAATTCTGTAGACCAGGAGAATTAATACGAGAATCATGATAAGAATGATAACGAATGGTTCGACGGACCAAGCGAACCTGGAAAAAAGAATCCCATTACAAATGTGCGATATAATAAATCCCTGCGCTAATTTGTAACTAAAACTTGTTAAGGGTTGGACGGCGACGATATTTCTAGCAACTTCGTTTCTTGAGAAATAACTATGGCGGTAGCTAATAGACTGAAGATTTTTATAGACAATTTCTCCACGAGTGAAGAGAGTGTCCCGCTTTAATCCTTGAGGAGACTGAATCGATTACCGGGAGGAAGGAACGATACATCCTCGAGCTCAGAAAAAGTGCAGAGAGATACTCGCAGCGGAGACGTGAAATCTATCTTCGCCGTTATAAAGTTCCAGGCGAAGTCTCGTAATTTCATTCCTGCTGGCCAGAGGATAAATCGAGTAAGAAGCAGCGACCGTTTCTGCTTCTTATTCGCCTGCTTAGCAGCACCGCAACCTTGGTCGACCACACGGGAGATTGTTTCCTGCCATTTTTCTCCGTTTCTTGCTTCGCCCTCGAACGGCGGAAGCATCGAGGCTTCATTTAAATTAATAAAACTCTCTGAAGCGCGTGCTATTAACCCAACGAACGCCGCAGTGAAAACGGACGTGGCTGGTCAGACACGGCGGACTTTGCCTCGAGTGGAAGTTGCTTCGTGTTAATTCCGATTAAACTGTACAGGAAGTAGTGTTTAAAACACCATGGAAAATAATTGTAATCGTGTCTTCAATTTTTATTTTATTCTTCTGTTTATTACATGAAATTTAATTCTTTCTTAAAATTCTTCTTGAAATATTATCCGCGTGTAATTTGTTTCAAGCCCGGCCTATCTCTCGCAAATTGTTTCGAATTGGAATTATCGTGGAAAGCGGAATCCAAACGAAAGTCAGGAAGCATTTGGCCAGCTCAGAGAACACATTTAGACGAACGGGACACGTAGAACTTGAGGAACACGTTCGGAACTCGCATCGAACCACCGTCGACATTGTAAAGTTAACTCTCCAAACTTCTCTGAACTGTAAATACGCGAAAGTCGTTACTCCGCATCACGAACTCATCATCGCATTCGTCGGCGCTGAGTTGTCCTAGAGCAGACCGGTTCAGTCGCCGTACCTGTTTGCAAAACTCCGCTCCGAGCGCTCGCTCGAACGTGAAATACAAGCAGGAAGATTTCTTTCCAGCTTCTGCATTGTCCAAACATTCTAACGCACCCGTGAAGACCGAAGTTACTGTATACTGAAATCACAACGAACGCGAACCATTTGAACACGATCGCGAAGTTAGTTAACTTTTACAGAACTTCACGCAACGAGAACAGCTGCACTTCTTATAATTAGCAATTACTTGCAGCTATGCTCCGAGCAGTGTACGCTAATGAAAAATAATAACAATATTGTTTTGAGCAGTGGAAGTCAGCGAGTGTCTGCAGAAAAATCAGCCGGATGAACTGAATAATTAATGAGAAGGGTATCGACGCTGGAACCAGTCTCCGTTCGCAGTGGATCGTCCGATGCGTGGCTCGAAGTCTGACAAGATTTCCTGGTGAAAAGTGGAAGGAGCGTTTACAGGTCGAGCCGAGTGAACGACATGGCGGGCTATAGAGGGGCCTATTTGCATAAGGCGAGCTTGAAACGACGGCATAAGGATGGAGGAAGGAAGGAAATGCCGATCGATCTCTCGCAGCGACGTTATTTTCGCGGCCAGACCCTGAATATTCATAAAACAATGATTTGTGGTTTATTGCCGGACCGTTGCTCGCATTTCCCCCATCCGATTCATTTTCTCTTTCGGTCGGTTGGTTTTTCTACGCACACTCCTGGCAATATTCGTTTCGCTCGTATATCGATCGATATATCGCTTTTACAGCACCGCACAGGCCGCTTGAATTATTTGTCAGTGGCGCACAGACACTGTTACTCTCTATCACAATTAGCGACAGCTATTTTTTCCGGTGTTTTTCACCGTGGCGCATAATTCTCAACCTATCCCGCATCCGCATCCTAAACATGTCACCCGAGTTTTGTCCATGTCGTTCTGGTTATTTTCAACCAGCATTTCGACTTCTCGCGTTAACACGAATTTTTGTTTCGTTATGACGCGTGGAATTTTCTATCCCGGTGTCCAGTGATTCGATTTTTGTGCCACTCGACTGTCTTACGTACAATTTTACGCTCTACAAGCAGGATTCCGTTAGAATGCCGTGGCATCTCTGGTTTCTCCAGAAATCCGACTTCCGTACACTGGTTTGATGAGACGGTTGCCAGAGCGGACGGCAAGGCGAAGTTTGGGATTTTTTCTTTATGAATTCTACGATTCGATTTCGATACCATTCAGCTATCTCGCGTAAAATTCCCTCCTTTATACTCTGGAAATGGCTGACACAACGAAAATAGTACAATAACATTGATAGTTCAATTTCTGCGATCGTCGAAGCTGCGCAACTCTGGGCACAGTTAGCGCAGAGATGGCTGACCGTCTTCAGCGATTCGGAACCACGAGAAACTGCGAGTTGTGAGAGAAGATGTTCAAGCTGTCACCAGCGGATAATACACGATGCATCCACTGGTGTATCCACAGATAAATAAATAAACAAATATTCGAAGAGCGCCGTAGGTGATCCGAGACGCGGCATGTTCCTTTGGATAGCATCTCGACGACGCTGAGGAGCGTGGGCAAAGGTGAAAGTGGATGCGAGATAGAGCTGAAAGAGCCGAAGGGCCTCTCGAAATTGAGTTTTCGTTGCCGGCAGTGGCAAACACCGAGGTCAAGATACCTACTCGTCGGGGATTCGAGCGTGGAGCCAGCGAAATGCAAGAGTTGCATCGGCGAATTTTCGTTCACCCTATGAAATCGGACCTCGCTCGTTCAAGGAGCACCGCCGTGCTCGAATAGGGACACGAAAGATCGGGTTCAGAGATCGAAATCGTAAGCTCGGCTCGTTTGTTTCGACCGAGACGAGCGAAGGAAAATCCGCCTCGGACGTTCCGGCAACTCTCGGAGGAGAAAAAAGAATTACGGGAGCAGCATGATGTCTGGAAGAAACATATAAACCGGGGTTTGAGTCTGCTTAGCGCTGATGCCATCGGCATCCGCGATATTCGATTTAAAAGGGGTTGATCCGTTTAAAGAAATCGATGATTAGACGGGAAACTCGACGAAACGTATTTCACGATGAAAGAGCTTCTGATCGAAAATACTGGCACGCGTGATTGCTCCCTTCGCGCGAGCTTATCGTACTTTTTCTAATCGTTTTTCCAATTTCTGGGACGTCAGTAATTTTCTGTAAAAAATTCTACCGATTGTTTCTCCGTCAGAAGCGCAGCAGGATTTAATCGTATCTACGGAATAAATAAACAGACGACGACGAGATCGCCGTAAGTGGACGTGGAATATGTTTAAAGGATTTGGAATTCGTTATTAGATGGAAAGCCGACAGAGGCTTACGCGTTTAATCTCGTTTGAAGAATAAATAACAACGGAATGGAATCGCGAACAGTTTTACATGGACATACATCGAAAGCATTTTAAATTTATTAGTGAACGCGGAGTGCTCGGGAGAGAGACAGGGTGGATGGAAAGCTCGTAGCTGGGTTAATCTCACTGGAGAAACGTTAAATAAAATGAGACTCCCGGACGCTTTACATGAAACGTAAAATGTACGTTTAAAACGCTTTTGATTCGCGTCCCTATGCGCGGCTGGCGTTCGATCAAAAATTATTCCACCGTACGGCGGACAATGAAATGATCGAGATTGAACGTTTAAACAATCATTGTGCGATGGGAATTCCGCTGTGGTAGAAAACACTGGTGATAAACAAATAAACGATATCGAATCTGTAATATAATTTACCATTTTGAAAATAACCGTGAGGTCTGATATCGTTTCACATCATTTTTATTGTCTCGATGCAGCTGCTGCAATTTGTGCAGCCGGTAGCAGAGAATTTATCGACGCCGTGCACATTATTTACAGGGAAGCATAGATCGATTCGCGGGGATATTTTCCAGAGCGTGAAAATATCAATGACTGACGGAGGATTTCGGGTGCAATCCGATTTTTAATCAAAGAGATGTGTTCGCGAATTTCTTTCGGCCTGGGAACCGTACCGGATCTTCCGGCTGATCCTGGCGAATGACCGCATCAAAACATCCTATCGGTTTATGCGGTTATAGATTGCTTTCTATTTTCACCGCACGCGCTCCCTCTTTTTCCCTCCGCGGGGTGCATCGATCCTGTTTTGCATAAAGGAGAAAAAAAAAGAAACGAAGAGAAGTTTCGCGTCATCGTTGTTGCACAGTGAAATATCGGGTCGTTCGACGATGCAATATTCTTTATTAACGGATTGAACATTTTTGAACTTCGATGCTGAATCAGTATCGCTTCGAATGAAGTCCGTGTTTGGCCAGAAAACAGAGATCTCGCCCTTGAACCGTCCAATAAAATTTCCGAATGTAATTTAAGGGTAGACGAGATTACGGTAGTCCCAGGGAAACATTTTTGGAAATTTTCACGTGAGAATGGAAACGAAATGCACGGTCACGTAGGGGCGTTCAGACAGACGAGACTTTGAACAGTTTCAGGGGTTCGAGGAGCTTTTACGGTACTCGCCAGAGACCCGCGGGGTCTCGCAACGCCGGCCAAACTTCGCGGATTTTTCAATTTCGCTGAAATTTAAATTCCCCTCTAAGTACCGCTCGTGTAAACTAATCGTCTATTAACATGATTCTCATTCCGGGAACTTCCGATCCGCTTACGGGGAACAATTCTTTCAGAAAAAAGTCGAACAAGCGGCGGAGGAACTTTCGAACATCGTATGCAAAGCGATTTTAATTCTCGTCGATTTCGTGCTTGAATATTCTATTTAAATCACCGCGGAAGCAAATATTTAACCAAGAAGTTATCTCATGGAATTAAGTGAACGCGTTGAAGGTGCGGGATGCTTCCTGGGGACCCGATAAAGATTCACCCGTTCGACGAATGTTTCGCCTCGACTCCATTGTTTCAGGATGACAGACTGGCATTCGCGGCCGTGAAACACGCGTCACGAAGAAAACGAGGAAACAGGAACGCCGGAGTGACAAGTAAGCCGAGCAGACGGCAATGATTCCCAGCTAATATCGCGATACGACCAGATAAAGAGGAAGAATGCCTGGATAGGCGAAATCCCGAGATTAACGTCGTGCTCGTCTACGTTCGCCCTTTTCCACTGACTCATGCACACGCGAGGAGCCTCTTTGCGGGGACGAAGAAGCCTCGAGGACAAATACCAGCGAGATTGTTTCGTGCTGATAAAGACGAATAGTTCTACTCGTGGGCGAATTTCGAGATGCACCACTTTCGTCCTTCCCACTTTCTTTTCCCAAGGATGCCCACCACCGTTGCTCAACAATAATTATACTGAACGGCTTGGTTGTAGAAATTTTACGAAACGGGTGTCCATCGAAGTTTATAGGTTTAAGAGTGATTAGAATATTTGCTCTTTGGCAAAGACGACTCGGTAGAATATTTATCGGTCGAGTACTCCGTTCTCCGGATAAGCCCTTGACCTCCATTTGCGGCTCGGAATCTGAAAACAACCGAGATAACGTCGCGACTCGCGGCTTCTTCGGCGCCCAACCGCCCTAAGACGTTGGTTAAACTCCGTGCTGACTTTTGATGCGAGGAATACTCGGGTTCCGTGCGTTTGCATGAATGCAACGGGTCCTGGTCGTGTGATTTTATGGAAATCTCGGAGCCGGTGTCGCCGAGGAACTTTATTCGCGAATTTCCCAGGAAAAGCTGCTTCTTTTTTCTTCGAGGAACGGTCTTAACTCTGTTTATTAGTCATGCAGTTATTCTTCAGAATGATACACCCCTTCAGCCTCTTTTTAAGCTCTTCGGGGCTAGAGCATCAGCGTAATTGCGAGCTGGGTCCGGAGCTGCGCTGCTTCCAGAGAAACTTAGGCAACCGGTACGGTTTTCAGATTCTCCAGCGTTCCAGCCGTGATATCGGTTCAACTAACGAGCCGAAGCATTTTCCGGGTCCTTCCTAATTTTCCAAGTATCCCGATTGCCGGATGATAGGCCGCGGCTGGGTCATGCCGGGTTAATTGGTCCTCATGGGAGCGCTGAAGTTACGGATACCACGGATACGGATTATCGTCCGCTGTAAACAGTGGTTTCAGAGCGATCCGGGGGCGAAGAGGTCAGGAACGTGGCTTTCGATTCAGGAAAACCATCCGCGCTGCTATCTACAACGTTGCCTGGATCCACGTCGTTAAGACTTAATTGCTTTTTGTTTGCTTCTCGCGGAGGCCTCTTCACCCGGGATTCACGAGATACCAGGGAAACGAATGAGTGTTCACAACGATATCTGTGTCACCCAACGTGCAAGCACTGATTCTGGAGGCTGCCCGTACCCTGCTGCGTGCTATGATTATGTCGATGGAGCTTTGAACACAGTGTTGTTGATGGCGGCATCGAAATTTGCAATATTATGATATGAGTGATTGCAGCGGCTTCACAGAATCTTACGAGAAACTTAATACCAAGATCAATAAAAAACTATTCTATCAGTGTATCTATTCTCCTCAACAAACAATAAGAACGCAGACTAACAGAAATTACGAAAACAACGCGTATTCGTTCATTGCGGCAGCTTCATTCGGTCGCAGTAGAAAAGTCCGTCATTGGTCGGACACACGAAACGGGCTTCTACAAATTCAAATCGTGGATGGCACGACCCTTTTTCTATCTGACAATAAACCTCTACCCTCTTAACCTTCATTGTGACCCGAATGTTACTCAAGATTTCACAGTGGTCAGTTATTATTATCTGCCTAAGTGGTCGCGTGGATGATCGGTCGAGGACGTTTACGTGTTCGGTGGTCGTCGAACGAGCAAAGTATCCGTCGAAAGATGGGGTGCTCGTGGTAACTCGAACTATCCAGAGATCGGTGGCGATGCAGAGGCGGTTCCGTCGCCGGTGGCGAGGTTCCTGACGGAGAAAGCCAGCCGGGGGAAGGGTGGGTGTTGCGGCTGATGGAAGTGGTTGCGGAGGTGGCTCGCCACCGGCCTCCCCCAATTCATATGCAAATGCAAAAGCGGCCGACCTAGGGGTATTGTTCACCCTCCAGGGGTGTTCCAGTGTCCCAGGGCTTGACTTACTACGCGAATTTCCGGAAAACTCCGACCGGAGCCACCCCGTGTAATTGATACTCGCCCGCCCCCGCCTCGCATCCTTTTCTCCGACTGACGAGTGAAAAAAGGAAGGAAAGGGGTTGCACGATCGCCTTTGTCGCCTCGCCACCACCATTGTCGCTCTCCTGCACCGTTTAATGGCTCTCCAGACTCCCTTTGAACGAGTTTCCACCCGGTCTGACTGCCTGGAACGTCTTCCAGCGAACGTTGGAAAGCGTTTTCGGGGACGTACGCTCGTCCGTGGACGATGAAGACGATAACAGCGGGACTGAGTCCTTTTCTGCACCTGCAGCCAGCGGGTGTTCTTAATCGTGAACGTTTACATTGCGTTTCCGGGATCGTGCTCTTATTTTCGATGCCAAGATATCCTGTAGCACGGATACAACGCTTCATTCGACCGTACGCTTGGTATAATTCGTTCCAATCACGGATTTTCCTTCGATAATTCATGCCGGCTGGCTCGATCGCCGCTTCGTGATCCGCATCGATATCCGTGCGTATTTTCTCGTGAAATGAATTCTTCGTCCGCTTTTAATTGAAACGCTGATGCGCTCGAATCGTCGCCAATTGAACGTCGATGACATCGTGCAGGCGATGCAGCGTGATTTTTTCGAATCGACAGCTCGAGCTGATCAGTCCTCATCGCGTCGCGTTTTGTCGTATTCTTATTTTCAGGGAATGAACAAGCAGTTATAAACCTTTTTAGCAGGTTTAACGACTCGTTACGCGTTGCAACGACTACTCATTGTGAGACTACTGCCCTCGGCATCATTTCATACAGTAACAATAATAATCATTCAGCAGACAAATATTTTAAAAGGGGTGTTGATAGATTCGCGAGCTTTGAAGCCTGGCTGGGGCAAATATTTCACGGGAATTTCGCGATATTCTCAACCGATCCGGATCTGGGTTAATGCCGGTGGTGCCCATTTCGCTCGATGGCTCTTTCGCGTAAACAATGCTGATTGAAAAGTCGTCATTACTGTTTTAACAGGCGTGTCCAGCGCGATTACGCGCGCTAATAAATTGCACATCCGTCAAAATAGCCAGGCATAATTGAATATTTTCGCCTGGACAAGCGACAATTTTATTCGCCGTATTCTTCCGAACACTCTGCGCGCAAAATAAAAATAATAAATGATTAAGGAATAGGGAATGAAATAATTCTGCATACGTTGTATGATTTGAAAAATGATCTAGGGTGAAATCATGAACGCAGCCGTACGGCGTTTTCCATGGGATCTAGAGCGATAAATAAATCGCCAGCGTCCAAATAGCGTCGATACGATATATAGATTTTAATGTTAGGCTGTTCATCAACGGGTGGGACAGCTCGTACGTTTGTACGATACGCGTCGGATATAAAGCTGGCCAGGCAATATTACAAAATATCCACGTAGATCGGAAAACGGCCGCTGAACATTTGACAATGGCGTGCGATTTATTGGCTTCTATTATACGCTTCTCGCGGCGACCGTTTAACGAGCTGCAAATAATTATACCCGAGCATGAAATTTCGGCGTTGGGCTTATTTGGCCGATACCGAACCTGAACGATTATAATTAACGTAATTGGAGTCTTGAACCGAGGGATGGAAGCGAACCTTGACCGAACGAGCTTATTAATCGTTTCGAAGGGCCACGGAGTTCCATCTGCAGCTTCCAACAGCTTAAATTTATTAACTTGATTAATTTGTCTCCGAAAATCACTGGTCCTGTAGTAGAAAATTTCTATGAACCGTAGGGTTGTTTTCCAAGCCCGTTCGCGGCGTTGTTAATCGCCAGGAAGTTCGAATCTGTCGTTTCCCCGTGCAACGGCGCAGCGTTTTAAAGTTTCGACAGGAACAAAAATTGCATGGCAACAACCTGTGGCCCAACAACGGGATAGCTTTGCAAGCGTCGTGAACGCGGAGCGGAAAGTTCGCCGACGCAGTTCCGCAGTAAAACCCACGGTTATCGCGTTGTCATCGTTCGGCTCGTAACGCACCCCGTGTGATATATAATGTAAGTTTGATCGAAAAAGTTCGCAGGTCGCCTTTTTATGAGCCACGGGACCGTGGCAGCCGGAAGGGAAACGCGATTCGGTGCGTGTGCGACTTGATTTCGAGTACGATGCTGAGAAATCGTCTTCGAGCACGGTTTTAACACCTCGAAACGCTTGCAATCACATCAATTTCAATCGAATGATTTCCAAAACGAGTCTGAAAATTGCGGACGCGGTACATGACGATACAACAAACGAAGCCTGAAACGGATTTAACCGTCCTTTCTGTTTCTCCTCGAAATCCAGTCTTTCGGAGTCTGTTTGCCATGCAACGCGTCGGCGTTTAACGCGTACGTGCTTATTGCGTTATGCAAAATCGCCGACACTTTTAACCGGACGAGGAAAACGGAGAGGACAGGCGAAGAGAACGAAGAGAGATAAAGGGAGGTCGCGTCCAGGTCGTTTCACGGCGGCCTGATAAGCGAGGACAATCGCGATGAGTCCCTCAGCAATTCGGTGGAAGTTCAGCTCGTCGGTGTCGAATTAACCTCGCGTGAACGAGTTTTATCAGCGACCAAGTTATTTCTCCGGGTCTGTCGTGTCGGTAATAGCTTCATCATCTCCGGGCTAATTGCATCGCGACGCTGTATAATTAGAGGATACTCCGTGTTCGGGACATGTCCAGCGTGCTCCACCAATACCATCGAGCACAGTCTAAATGTCATCGTATAGAACCAGACAGGTTCAAACACCATTTCGAATTTTTTAATAATACAATGACACGTTTAAGATAGAGACTAATGATTTTTTTTAAGCTTCATGCTTGAGAGTTTGCTAAAAAATTAAGCTGTACACCGATGAAAGTTAAAAGCAGCTTTTTGTCCCACCTTCTTCCTCCCTCGCGACATAATTGTCGTGAAACTTGGTGAACCAGTAATAAGCTCGCTGCGTCAACATCCGTGGGGCAATTTCACGCCCTGAAATAAAATAACGCACGCTACCGTGTAAACGAGCTTGTTCGCCGTGCTTTGAAAGCCTTCAGGGACATTTAAGCATGCAACGACTCCGCAAAGAATTCATTTCGGAAGCTGATTCGACTAAATTCAACTTCTATGGAAGATGACGATAACTTGAAAATCGATCCAGGACGGGAGGAGGATCGACGGCTCGCAGTATCTCAGAGGTTGGCTTTCGATTTGGAACGGGGCTTCCGTTTTAAGCTCGCTAGCCGACATTTCATATCCGAAACTCGGCCGTTTATACCAGAAAGCCGGAAAATCTGCTGACACCGAAGTTACCTTATCTCTCGTTCTCTGTCTCTCTCTCTCTCTCTCTCTCTCTCTCTCTCTCTCTCTCTCTCTCTCTCTCTCTCTCTCTCTCTCGCGCGCGCGCGCGCTCTGGTTGTCCAAAAATAAGGAGCATTATTTACTTGATCCGTGATCCCCGTGGACGGCCGGAATATCGTAAGTTTGTCCGATGCCTCCGGGGGATCTCGAAAGATCGAATCCCTCGATTTTATCCTTCCTGATACGCGATCGAGAACACTATAAACTCGTGACAAACATCTACCCCTTCGTACGTGTCTCCCGAGCTTTCGCATCGAGCGTGAGTTTCTCCCTCGAATTCGGCGCATCAAACTTCTGACTACAGCCTGGACGATAAACCTGGTCGATCCAAGGTCACCTGTATCGTGCATAAAGCCGTTCGACGAATTAAAAAAGTCCGCAGCCAGGGCTCGAACGATCATGATCGATAAAACGTCGGATGAATTTGTGGGACAGCGGAGGGACGTTCAGTGGCGCGAACTGAATGGTTCTCTGGTGGCTGCCGTAACTGTGGCTCGTAAAAAAAGAAGTTGGCAGCATCGTGACGACAACGATGCAACATTTGCCTGGACGTACCATATAACCGGTTCAATAAATGTACGTGGCCTGGTTCGTACGGTAGAATATAAAGCCAGGCAATAACTTCGCTGAACCTGGCTATTAATTACCTTAACGGCCATGCTTATATGCTTATCCTCGACCCTCCTTCCTCCGCCTCCTTCCCTGGAGGCGTACGACCATGTGTACCAACCGATGCACGCTTCCTTGATACGATCTCGGCGTCGCGACGCCTTCGCAAGCTCCACGTACGCGCCTAAACCCAACGGACTCCGTTCTCATGGAATTCCATTTTCTGTGCGGTCCCAGGAACATTCTGACCTCGAAGATCTCCTTGGTCTTGCAATGACAAACAACGTGGACCTGAACGAGAGTCAAATTCTTCGTGGTGAGTGGAGATCGGTTTCTGGTATTCTTGACAGGCCGTTGAAAAAAGTTAAATCACTATCGAATTTCAAGCTTGACGCGAGAAACCAATTAATTGCGTTGACACGCGTATGCGAGTGTAGCAATTTTTAAGTGAGTTTCGCGAACAAACGGCCCTCCGTGTGCTGGTCTCTGAACGTTCAACGTTTATGTTATTAAAACGCTGCACGACTCGCGAAACGTTTAGCGGACATTTCCGCTCCGGCGTTACGAACAAAAATCGCGGGGATATGAATCGGTGGCCGGGAGAGCCAACAGAGGAATTTCGTGTGAACGCGTGTTGTTGCATTCGACGGAAAATAGGGACGAAAATTCTCACCATCGGGACAATACGTGCCGGTTTAATGGACACCCAGAACAACTAAAACAATCGCCACGAATTTAAATAACACCGCGCTCCCGTTTTCCATGGAAATGCGAGCCATCAAGACCACCCTTTGTTCCTCTGATCGATTCCCAGGAACAACGGATTAACCGGCACTCTCGACCATCCTTTAAAAGGATCTTCCAGGAAACGTTAAATCGTTATGATTCTCTCGTAGCCGGTATTCAACTCGGAGGAGGATGAGCTTGAATGGAAGTCGCTCGAATTTGAAACGATTTCGTTGCGTCTGCTTTTCCAACGACGATGAATAAAGTTCTCCCGCTGGAGAAAGAGACACCGAACTGTCACTGGATTGTCTGGGTACACGAGGTTATAACAATAAATACTATTATAACAAATTCACCAGCCGTTCTTAATGCAGCGATTCGAGGAACAAGAAATGTTTGAAAAACAGATGCCAGGGGTTTTTTAAACTCGAGCTCTGCATTCAACCGTGACTGAGAAAGAATGGGCGTATCCGCGCGGTGCATTTCGCCGGCTGCTTGAAACTCGACGACACTCGTTTTCGGCGTTCTCGTATAATTACCGAATTAACGTTGCTTCTTACAGGCTAAGAAATTTTTCGGGTCTCCGTGGTGACCGAGAAAATTGAAATTTCTTCTCTCGGTTTACCCGCAACAGCTGTTTTCATTTTTGGTCTCTCAGTTTCTACGCGATTTTCCAGGTCCGTTCAATTTTCCGTAAGACGTTCCACCGCATCCGGCAATTTCTGCGGCCGTTTTTCGATTGTTTCGTGGCGCGTTAAGAGGTTTCGTCGCCTGGAAACTTTAGATCCCGTTTCATTTCCACCGTCTGTTCATGCGGGAGTGACCATGGCGTCGGTTTTACCGTCCTCCCGACCTCCCGGCGATGCGATACTCGACGGTGCGCTCTTTTTCCCGCGTATCGATATTCGCGCGATGGTCAGGCGACCGTAAATTTCGCGCGTTACCTTTATCGAAACGCGGGGAACGCGTAAAACGCGACGAACGGCGGAAAATAAATATTTGATTACCCTATTCCTCGCGAAAATGCCCGATACCCAGCTATATTCCGATCGTTTTCAATTTTCCATAGCCGGCTCCTAAATACGCGCTACACCGCCACCCGAGAAACGCAAATTTCATCGACAATTTTCGAGCGCTCGAAAGGGATGCGCCTCGCAACCGAGAGAAATTTCATTTCGAGGCTTCATCGATTCTTCTCCATCGAAACCCCGTCTCCACGTATTCCCAGCTATGTGCGAACGTTCAGAAGAATGCAATCATCGATATTATAATGGCAAATATTTCTGATAAGCAGACCAACGTTGAAGCTGTCCCGTGTTCATACGACACTTGAAAAACGTGGTAACATTGCACGGTCCTCGGAAATTGTTTCGTTAAAACTCCACGGCGGAAAGACACGGCAAACTTGCAGTGATGTAGGTTGAACAAACGACGCGTATCGCGTTTGTGTGAGGCGCGTAAACAGCTGGCTGAGCTTTAATAGTAAACTTAACTTTGAAATCACCATAATACGCGATGTAGATTAGGAGCAACGTTGATTGTTGCAGCTCGGTGTTTGTTCATTTTCGGCTAATTCCACCGGCGAATCGAGCTGCATTATCATACGTTCGCCAGGTTTATCGCGATCTGGATTTACTTTAATTAACACGCGACCGCGCTGTTCGAGAATAAATTTTCCTCGGTCCCGATTGGTTCCACTTTTTCGCTGACCCGTCTCGATCGCCTCGAAATTGGAAATTTTTCATGCAGATTACCCTGACACTTTGTCCTCCGTTCCTTCACTCGCGTCTCACGTCGTTCCTCTTTCGGATATTGCTCCTTTACGATTGACGCGCTTCACCTTCTGTCAAGAAACTCGGCGGAAGGGTCGTGCGAGTCAGTGCCTCGTAAAAAAAACTGTATCGTGAAAATCCAGCTCGCGAAATCTCGCTTTTTCCATGCGCAAAACGCGAATCTAGAACAGTTTCGTGTCTCGTAAAGATGTAACGGGCGGCCATTAAACGCCTACCACGGTGCCGACTTAATATTCCCCGGGGCAAAAGCGTAAAATTCTATTAACGTATCAGTTCTATTGTCCACGTTTTAACCCGCGTCCAGCCTTTCTTACGATAAGCACACTTTATTGTGTCCACGAAACCGCTCCTCTTTATAAGCTGCCCTCTCAAAATTTCATTAGCAACCACAAGTGAATATGTTGGAGCAAAGATAATTTTAAAAATTATAGGAATTAAAGCCTCATTATTTTTCATCTTATTAATTCGTACGAGCTCCTGCGACACTTTTGTCCGGCGGCGCAGGTTCTCGAAGTCCCGCACAGGATACGAGTCCTCTTTTCCATATTTTCTGGGAGCTACGCGGTCGTAATATTAGATAAAAGCTCGCAAAATTGCATTTTCGGTCGGCCTTGTTCTCGGCTACCCGTCGCGCTAAATCGGATTTCCGGATTTGCTAGATGCATGCACTCAAAGAGTTCAGTCGAATCATAGTCAGACTGGAAAAAGCCGGCCTTGTGCTCGTTACTGAATATTTAATGTGGATTCAAGCCCGTGCACGTGTGCGTGGGCGTGAACGCTGCATCGTGGCTGAGTGAACGACTTAACGAATGTATGGAAAGGTTCGTTTCGGGTAAATATCGTACGTAAATAGCCGACTCTTCACCTCTATAGGAGACCATAGCTGTCCCGTTAAATAACGTTTATAATCCAACCGTGAACGATTTAATCCTTTATGCTGTCATCTGTACATAGGGGGTGGTGGGATTAAACATAAATCCGCATTATAGGTTAAAGTTTCGATTATGTTTTTCTCCCTGGAAGAAGGGTTGAAAATATTCTCCTGTGACAATATTCGTCTGAGAGGTTTTTCAGCCAGCTGCGCATAACTGTCAAGCAAATTTTCGTAGCGGAATGAAACACGGCCGGTAGATGATCCGAGTAACTCTGTTGCTCAAACAAATTCCCTGTCACGCGGCGGAACATGTCGAATCAATTGTCTCGGGGCTTTGTCCGTGGTAAAAATTTCACCGCACAAAATAATCCGACCGGTTGGCGAAAAATATGTGGCGAGTTCACAAGTTGCAATTTTTCATCGCGGCGAGTACCACCGGAAACTTTTCCTCGGCCACGTGAAATTTTGATGCGCCGCTACGCTCACGGCATTTCCTATTAATATTTCGCCACGGTGTAACTCGCAGCCCGACCGCGCGGCTAAAAATTTCCGCCGACCCTTGCTCGTTTTTTAACCCCTATGAGATCTTCCGAATTGAAATTCGTGTTTCCTGAACCGCCGTGAAATCGAGAGAACGTTCTCGCCCCGTATTTTGGGGTACGATCGATTTTCCCGTGGAAAGGAGAGCATTCGTTTCACGCTGGGGCCTTCATTCACTCCCATGCAAGTTTCTGCGAAACGCGTCGGAAGCATAATGCTGTCGGATCCAAAGCAACCGGCCTGTCGCGGCGTTTATCAGATGCTGGGTGAAATGGCGGCGAGCTTATTCTCGGAGAATAATCCGTAAGAACGAAGGAACGCGAAGGTTCGTTTATTTCGCGGTCTTGAAGTCGCGGGGAGGCGCAAAAGTGTGCAGCGGGCGTCGGTTGATCAACGAAAACGAGATGAAGGCGGTCGATTCATAATGCAGCCGGCTCCTATGAAAATGGTATGCTCGTATTTCCGAGCTTTACAGAGTACGAAAGTGCTTCTGTGTCCATTCCATTGCGAGGCTGAAAAGCAGATAGGAAGCTGCACTCTCGAGTTCATTTCCGTTCCACTCGTGGCCCCGCGCTGTCGCATCAAAAAACATCATAAAGTCGCTACATCCACGGCTGCCAACCCCCCACACACATCGACTACCAGCCCGACCTTTCCAACGCCAACGGCCACCCTCTCAACCCTTGCTCTTCCACCCTCCTTGCACCGCCTACAGGCGGTTTCACCCCCTGCGAGCCAAACATCTTCGTCGCTGCACCAGACGAGGGCCTAACTCCGGTCGTAACACAAATCTGATACGAACTTTGCTTCGACGGGAAAGATTCTTATCCCTTATCAAGATTTCTTTAATTACAGCTCTACCTTGCTAAATTTTTCTATAAAAAAAATCATATCATAGTCCTTGAAAGATCTGGAAATAATTGCACATTTAGGCTATCTGGTTCGACTTTAAATAATGTAATCACGTTCTAAACATGTATAGGGGCTTTTAAAAATTTCTCCACGAGCCAAACAATTTTTTTTCGGGTTCATTTATGTTTGTGGAAGTGGAAGATGCATGCAGGGTGGCATCACACGAATAGCCTTGTATAACCAGCATCTCCTATCGTGTGTATCTACGGGGCTGCTGATGAGGGAGCGAAAACACGTTGGATAGAAACGAGCTTTGAGCATGATCGTGCGGTCGTTTTCTTTAATTTTGCGCGTCGACGGTCTGTCCCACTGTTCTGTTAATTTATGCAAACGCATCGGTTCGCTGAAAAGTAGCACACGCTTTTTATTTAAAAACCGTGCCGGGCTAATTAACGTTGGGCAAGAAGAAGAATGTTCAAACAAAATGCAAGTTATAAATAACCGCAATACAGCTTTCAATGCTCGCTGCCTGAAATCCGCACGAACGTTTCTTTGGGGCATTATTTATTCACCACTTAATTATATTGGGATGCAGAAAAGCTGCGTATTTGTTTTAATGGAATTCTTGATTAACCTCGTTCCGCTTGTACAGTTCGATAAATCCCGAAAAATCCTGCGGAACGGTTTCTTCGAGTCGGAAGGCCGCGAGTAAGGAGAATATACAGTTTCATTTAAAAATAATCTCGGGATAATCGAAGTTTAATCGATTCACGCGAGCGTACTTCCGTTTTGAAACCGAGCTAATGAACCCGGGCTGGATTCCGCAGGGAGGATATCTGAAAATGGGAGCTCCGTTTTTTTAAATTTCATCCTGACCCCGCGCACGGTATCGGAAAAATTCCGGATTTCTCGTTCGTCTGCGACGATCAAAATTTTAAAAACCGCTACCATTTCAGGAACGGGGGTTGGAAAATAGAAAAAATACGATCACGTCTACGCGTTCGACGGTCTGCAGCACGTGAATGGGCAACGGCGTTCCAGGAGGTTAAAAAAAATGATATTTTTCGTTATTTTACAGGATCACGTACGCTAGTCGGGAAATACACGTTCCATCGTGTCAATATATTCACACGAAAACATTATTTTTACCCTCTCGTTGATGTTCGTTTATTCAGAACCTTTCCGAATAATTTAACACAATGTGCACTACTGTTTTCCAATTTTTACTGCATGGACCACGTAGCTCGTGCGTGGAAATTTGAAAATATTTATAAATTTGTCTTTCGAGTTCTTCGGGAGACGAGCGACAGCGTCGAGGGTTGCAATGAGACCGTCATGAGTGGGGGCATCGAAGCGAAAACACTCAGCTCGAGCGTTTGATCCAAAACAACAGGGTGCGCCGGGATTAATTTCTAAGTCACCTCAAGCGGAAACTTATAGAAACAAGTGTTTAACCTTCTCGAAGGGCAGTAGCTCGTCAGCCATCGGGTCGAACGTGTCGTCGTGCATCGTACATAATCGAATGTGTCGAGTCGAACGCGGTGGGGTCGATGCACCCTTCTCCTTGACGCGTTCTAATCAATAGGTCGTGTTCTTTATTAGCTAAATTCGTCTACTGATGCACTTAAATAGCGTCGTGATCGCGGTCGTGTGTGCTGTGACCTGTGAACTTGAGAGACTGAAATCTACATGTACCTGGGCAATTTTTAAATGTTTTAAATGTTAAATTAAATTGTAATTAATTTTTTAAGTTACTTATTGTGACCTTCTTTTATCGCTGCTTCTACTTTCGTGAAATAATTCATTGATCAGCAATGAAATTAAATTTAAAGTAACTTCGAACGAAAGTAGGGGTAGAAATGATATTGCAAACGAAATTGTTTAAACATTGCCTGGGTCGGATCGACAGAAGGCGACCTCGTCGGTGATGAATCATCGAAAAGGTAAGATATTCTGTTTCACATTTCATTATCACTCTTAAGTATATCGTCATGTAATGATTCTTCACCCCCTGCTGCAACTGACTGCCTCTTGCAACGCTGTCTAATTACGAAATATTTTACAAGTAATTATTTCTACGAGTTGAAAGGAGGTCTTTAGAACGGTAAAATTTTCTTTCGAAAGTCGTGAGAGGAAAAGGCGCACGTGCGTGTATCCTCGTGAAAGTCATAGATATCTGTTTACGTGGCTCGTTCCATTCCCGAGTGACGTCACGATTCCGGGAACGCGATATTGTTGCGAGGATTTCCAAGAAATTCTGTTCTTGCCGAATGGACAACACGAGTTTCTCTTTCATTAAACTTATTTGAAATCTTCCGAAGAGATCGTCTCTGTGCAAGCCCTTTCAAACCCTCCGCCTGCTGCAGTGCATCCGAATTCAATTTTGCACCACACCGTCAGCCCTTTTTTTTGATACCGTCTCCCACTTACCATTCAGCTTTCGATACTAACCGCCCCGATATATCCGGTTTAAGTAAATTTCGTCGGTACAGCGGATTCCCGCTCGGTGATTTCGACGCGTCTGCCCTCGAGAGGGTGGATCCGCGTCCTTTCAATCTGCTCAGGTGTTTTTTTTCTTTCTTTGAAACTTACAGCACCGGAAAAATAAGCGAAAGCCGTAAAAATATTTATATACGCCGTGCAAGGTGACCGGTAAGTCCATGTAAAATCTAAAATAAATTCTAGTCGGTAGAACGTCTTCCTCCCAGTAAAAAATATGTACTACTTGCTGCGGCTCTGGCGATCAAGTTTACTCGCGAATAAATTTCTGAACGGCTTGTGAAACGCGATACTTCAGTTTTCTGTGCCAATACTCTTGGCATCGATATTTTTTCGAATTTCTCAGTGCTTGCCCCTGATCACGCACCCTCTAAGCTATGTTCCATCGATACTCGAGGTGATGCATTATTTCCATCCAGTCGAATGCCTTCCCTTTTCTTAGAAAACGCTGGCTTAGCTTGCATTAGCCACCAAAGTTACCCTTGTAACTTGGACGGTTGAACACGCCGCTATTCACGCGTTTCTTAAGCCAGGGACCGCTGATTGATAACCTCCAGTGACCTTGAACGATCCGCTTTTGGTCTACCTATTCACCTCATCTCAACGAGCAAGATCGAGTTTGGGAGAACAAGCACAGTGTCAAAGATCTTTCAAACCAATTTTACTTGACGTGAAAAAGCAACAGACGCTAAGAGCCTAATGCAAAATTGTACTCATATACTCTGAACTACTTGTCGTGTTTCTCTCAGCTAATTTATTTCCTATTTTGAACTCTTTAATTCCCAGGATAATTTTTTTAAAAGCGATGCGAAGTACCGAAGGCATAATAATGTAATTTTTAAAATTATTTTCAGGTAAGGGTTCAACCCATTCAAGATTCCATCCACATTACCGCTGCAAACAATTAAATGTACAATAAAAAATCCCATAAAATTCCCTCTCCTTATGCTGCTACTTATTAGTGTATGTAATTAATTATCAATTTTGTTGACTCTGTACTAACACTGTCGCAGTCGACTATAGCACCGTAAACACGGAAAAATAATTAATTAGACAGTACGCAAGAAGTCCACGTAGTTCGGTCACGCGAATGGGCGACCATCTTCGGAATTTAGTCACGGAGAAAGGGTGAAAGTCGATAGGGGGTTGTAACAATGAGCAGGGAGCAAATTAGGCGAAGGAGCAACAGGAAACGTTCTGCTGGTAAGCCGCTAAACCGACCAGGGTCCGGCTAGCGTGCAACATCGAAACTTTCTTGACACCTGGCTGGCAGTTTAGCCTAACCCTGGCCAATTCCGGAGATTCTCGCCGCGTTTTCGCTCCGTGACTAAAGGCCAGTCCACCGTGGCAAAAACGCTGTCCCTCCCGGAGGCGAACTCCTGATCTTCGTGATCCTTCGTCATCGCGTCACATCCACGCCGTCGTCTGCGGGCTAGTTAATTCGAGTCCCTGTGATTTGTTCGAGGGATCGAAGAAGAGCGACCAGAGGGTGAAATAGAGGGAGAAAACACAGAGGAGAGACGGTGGAATGGGGTTATGTGCCGGCGCGAAATCACAAGTTGCCAAGAGGCATGTAATGTCGTCGGATTTGCAATTCCATTACCGGCTGCCAGCGTGCAGAGAAAGGGTGAAAAGGGTGGCGACACTTGGACTCTCGTCCTCCTTCCCTACCCTTCGCTTTCTTCTATTTTCGATCTTCTGCTCCCTCTCTGTTTCAACCCATTCTGGCCCCGTCTAGATTGAGTGTAGCCTGCAGATTACTTATTAGAGGCAATTGAGAACACATTTATTAATTACTCGCTGGTCTGCGCGTTTCCATTAACTCTTCATCGGTGACGCTGAAAATATTATAAACGATTGCGATACTTTTCTGTTCGTTGGGAATTTTATACATTTATGGGATCCATTCACGTACATTCACAAAATTGTAGTTTGTCACACCGAGTGATGGATATTTCGAAAAATTCTCATCGAAGGGCGAACATTTGTTACGTTATGGTATCGGAAGGGTATCGGTTCGTCCGTCTCGCCTGTCTTCCATGCTCCAGCGGATCCGAACTGTCTTGTTTCTTTTTTCACTACATAATGTCATATATTAGCTATGATATCGAGCGTCCGTAAAGCCGTAGCTCCTTTCTTTGGCTGTTCGCCCCTGGACAAGCTGGGCGGAGACGTCGAACCACTTTATTGCATTACTCCGAGTTTAATATCTACTCCCGCCGCAAAAGAAATACGTGATCCAATTTCGCAGCATCTACCGGCTTAAATCGACCTCTCGAATCGCCTCACCGGCATCGTTTCATAATCCGTTGACCAGAACCACTCCGCGCCGCCGGTTTATTGATATAAAGTAATTAAACGGAGGGGGCTGATTTTGGAAACGCGCACAGGCCGATCGTTCAAGTAATACTATTTCATACTATTAAATTCGGTAATAATTTGATCTGTATCTGTTACGGCTCAAATGCTTCGCCAGTGCGCATATTATGCGAGCACGAACGATGAAATCGAATCTCTTTTGCGGCTTCCTAACGCTGCCGCCATCCAGCTAGAGTTCTCTCGTCGATCGAACCCCCGATGAATCTTTTTCACCCACGAAAAATAAGCTGCCATGACGGTAATAGAATCTTTAGTCAACGCAGTACTGGAGACGTTTTACAATTATGATGCCAGAGAGTGCTTGATATAGAGGAATCTGTATAAGAACAGCAGAGTCAGTCTGGCAAAAGAATATACGCATTCAGAACATTTAGAGAATGCATTCGCTGTTGTGTACGTAACATACATACGTTGCATGAAAGAGCGTATATGCTGTAAGACTTTTCAGAGTAAGATTACCGTGCGTTGTATGGCTACAAAGTGAGGTCGGACCTTTTACAAACTTCGAAAAAGTTATTTCTACTTTTTATTCGTACCTACCTCCACTCTGAAGCATTCCAGTAAGATAATTACACACCAGAAAGGGAAAGGGCCACTTTCAAAAAAGGGTAAGATGTACAGAGTCTTCCCAGATAGATGCCACAAACGTATCTTCTACAGAATTTCGTCCCCTATGTGCTAGTTTTTGTTAGAATGCCGTATCTCTATCGGTTTTGCCAAACATTCAAGAATTGTGGAGGCATGCGTTAGGCAGGTCTGACCTGACGGTCGACTTCGTCCATTTCTAATTTCTAGCTCGACGCCCATCGATTCGACATCGATGCCACTAACCTATCTTACGTAGAATTTCATCCCCTACACGGTGGATTTTGTTAGAATGCCGTATCTCTATTGGTTTCGACAGAAACTCAAGAATTATGGAGGCATATGTCAGGCAGGCAGGCTTGGCCTGCGTTGGTAGATGCTGAAATTTTTTTTGAATTTATCAGTGATTTATTCCAGGCGACATTGATTTTAGTTTAAAGTGGTTTGAAGACGTTTGGAGGAGCAAGGAAGTCAGAGATCGGTTTTCAATAGCTTTGAATCTATTTGTCAGGACGCTAGGTGGCAAGATTTCGACCGGGAGGTCCTGTCTGAGCTGAGCTGAGACACCTGTACACGGTGTCGCAGGGAGAGGGTTAATTTAACCTGCTTAGGGTCGCGGAGGGTGTGGGAAGTCAGGGGTGAGCAGCCGGTGTCACGGATGTATGCTAATGGAGACCTCGGGAGATGTCTAACATCCAGCACGCCTGAATTGCCTCTATGTAACTAACCGTGTTTCTATGCGCATGTTCCCAAGGATTTCGCGATGCAATTCTCTCGATTTCGAGCAGTTGATTTTGATTTCTCCAAATCCTTGCTCCAATCAGGGATTCCTTTGAATTTTAAATATTCTTCATTCTTCTTTCTGTCAGAGAAGCTTTCTTGGCTGCGTTCCAATGAAAGCAACGTTGTATTTTCGCTGGTATTTAATTCTTAGGTTGGCGGTAAAAACGCCGCGTTTGTTCGAGAACGGTGTAATGGATGCTCTGAGATGAGAAATCCAAAGAGACCCGCGTTAATAATGGATTTAAGTGTCGCGTAAAGGGAATATGAAAGCAGCAAGCGGGCGCTAGAAAATAAAACCTCGTCTTGAGGAATGATAAAACGCGAATAAACTGTTGCACCGGAATTACGTCGTATCCGAAAAGAATGGCCGTTTCACCGAGACTGTGCACAGTACAGGGCTATAATCGTCAAAGCGTACCGTGGAACGTATGAATCTCGCTGCTGAACGTTCCAGGATATCCTGTTCGTTGTTACGTCCCAGCATAAACAGCGTATCCTCTGGATATTCGCGTGAATTCAACGCGGACCGCCATTTTTCGACGCCCTCTGCCTGCGAGATCACGCGCATTTCCTTCTTCCACCTTCCTGGTCCTCGAAAATCGAGCAGAAACGATAAATCGCGGCGCAGGTCGTTGCAGAACTCTCAGAACAGAGTAACCGAGCGGGTAAGAAAAGGGAGTGTTGCTGCTGGTGCTGATATTTAATCGTTAATTTATTTTGACGAGCAACAAAGGTGCGTGAGGTCTCGTAACGGCGGCTTTAATTTCTCGTAGAAGCGTAATCTTTCGCGCTCATGAACGGTCGCGCTGTAATGAACGCAACAGAAGCAAAACTAACGAGAGATAAAGGAGATAGCGTTGGTTATCCGGGCCGGCAATTTGCATGTTAATTGTTGCGATAATGCGATGCATTTTTAAATGGCCGGCTTTACGAGCGGCTGGGCTAGTCCATTCCGAGGCCGTGAATCATCTCGAACCGCGCGATAAGGTGACGGGGTAATAAAATTTTGCAAAAATCGCTGATCCACGTAACTGGCCGCGTACGTGCTCGAAATGGGAAGAATATCCCGAACCGGGTCGAGAAGGCGTGCGATGTTTCCTTTCAACCCTTCCGACACTGTTTGACGTCGTGATATGATTGTTGAAAATCAAGAAGTCGATCGTCAACGCCACTGTTATTCGATTCGGGTGCTTTGAATCACAGTCTGGACAAATTTCTCTCTTTAATACGAATCATGATACGAAGTAATTTTGATCAGTTTGATCGTACACAGTTTGTACTTTATATTTTCATAGAATCAGAATTTTCTCTTTATGCAGCAGTTCGGCCAGCCCGTATGGGATCACGATGTGTACAGTTCTCAGTGTAGGACGAAATTCCTTTTCCAGCTTTCGCGTAAGCTCAATCATCGTCCTTTGATGCGCATAGCTACGCGTCTCCATTGAAAAGCACGTGGCTCAGGATCGAATTTCGAAGTCCAATGGAACGACCTCGATTCCATTAAAATCACTGATCGCGGGACATTGCACCTTGCGACCCGCTTACTATTTCTCTCTTTTTTTTAGAGAGCGTGCATCGCGATACCAACGAAAAAGTTGCGTGGAGCTTTCTCCAGCCTCTTTTCCCTCGGTTTTTTTCTTAAATGAAAACAAACGAAAACCGTAACTACAAGTATTTTTTTCCACGATAATGTTCCTTCTCGGCGTCGGTTGTCGAGCGACAAAAGCAGGTTATACAGCGCGCCACCGACTACATTTTTCACTTTTCCGTAATTGTCGTGGACGTCTCTTTTCAGCGTCCATTTTTCCCTCCGAATGCGCTCGAAACGCCGAGGGAACGAGAATTGAACGCGATAGAACGGGCACGGTTCAATTAAACTCACGGAAACGAGCTAGCATTTATTGTACGGGATTTTTGATCTTCTTTCGGACGTTCAATTTCGCGGCGCTTCTTCGGCGAGCTCTTCGAGCTGCTCGCGTCATCGACGAAAGCTCCGATGCGGTGAAAATATTTTTGAAACGCGCGGAGCTCGTTGTCTGAGACAGTGGAAAGGATTCTCTTGCGAGAAATCCCTGCGTTCGCGTTTTGAAAAATCAGTAATAACTTTGTAACGTGGTCCGCGATCGCGATACCCGGCCGCATGAGCCATAAAATGTAAATGCGATGCAAATTCCACGCGATATGGTAATTCGAGCAAACATTTAAAAATAGCGGGAATACTTATTAAAAGCTCGATTCTATTTCAGTCCCTGGACACGTTCGTTTCCTTGGAATATATCCTTTCAGCTCGAGTTTATGCGATTCTCCGGCTGCGACGTATTCGCGAACACTTTTCACCGTGCATAATCATTTCAAGACACGAACGCGCGCCGACTATTCTTCAAAAGGGTAAACTGGCACGCGTGAGTCGGCTGTAATGAATATGAAATACAATCAGCCTCATGCACGGCCACGCAGAATCGTTTCGTGTTTGTGAAATTATTCGTCGCGCGGACGGACCTTTAAAACGTAACTTATCGTCAAATCTCAGCCGAAACGTTTTCGAAAATGTTTACTAAAAACTCGCCGGTTGTTTGACAAACTTTTGATGGCGCAGACTATGGCGGAGGCATAAACGACAACTGTTTTATGATCGGTGCGTCTGGAAAAGTAATATCCGCGGCAATAAAAGCTGCTAAACAGCAATCTTGAGATTCGCGAATTTCAACTGGACGGACGTTAATAATCGCTTAAAATATACTGCTGGGAATAATTGGCGGATCGTGTGCTTCAGCCATTTACCGCTCAGTCGGTGGAAATATTATTTGCTCGCAAACTAAATTCGCGATTCGTCGAATTTCTTCATTTCGAAATTCAGTTGACTCTTCAGTAACACTAACGATAAGTGAAAAATTACCAAAATTCAAATTCTAATACAAGAATTTTATTAAACGTTTTCATACAGAAACTTCCGAGAGTCGTGAACATAGTAGCCAGTCTAATACTGTATAAAATATTATATATTATATTTTTTGCTAAAATTCAATGAGTCATTCTCAATTATTCGGAGCTGCTATTTTTTCGCCTGCTCAGACAGCGTCAAGGAGTTCATAAGAAGTCGGACGTGACTCGGTCCGATAGTTGGCGAGTTTATTGGAACAGATAGGCCGCTGGTAGCGATTGTTGCGATAAAAGGGAGCTCGCATACAAAGTGGAAACGGTTGGAGAGAGAGGAATACGGCATTGAACGTCGGGTGTACGGATATTCTTGAAAACGGTGAACTTATCGTCTGAACGAAAGTCGGCCGTGGCTAGCCGCCATGGTAGATGCTAGCCAATCGGACAACGCAAACCGGATAACGTACGAGCTGAAGAACTCGAGGAATGTTATCCGCTCGCTTATTTTCTTATTTACCTTTTCTCTCCATTCCGGCTCCTGCGTTCTCTCTTCTCCTCTCTCTCTCTCTCTCTCTCTCTCCTGGCTGGAAAAATATAATTTACGAATGCACATACTCCCTACGATTTTTCTCGTGCGTCCGCGTCGCTAGCCGACTACAGCTCGCTGCAAAACAATTTATCGTACCCTCGCTTCGTACTCCTGCCTTTTTAATCATTTGTTCTTGTTACGCTCGCTGGTCCCAGGCCCTGGGAAATATTCGAAATAATTGTATTCCTTCCAGTCGATTAATTGAACTTGGCAAACGCAGAAAATATCTTCTTGTTTATAGCCTGACGAAGCAGGGGATCCATTAGACGAAATTTCAATTAGTCAAGAGAGATTCGGGAGTCAACATCGAGCGTGCCAAGCCCGAGACTATTTTCTTGTCAAGTTATCTTCGTTCGAACCATTTCCAGATGAGACTCCCAGGCTCCGCGACAGCTTTCTCTCTTGTTCGTCAGGGGAACTTGGGTCTTGTGTAAACACGCGCGGATCCATTCTTTCGGTCGCTATTGGACCCAGGATCTCCAATAACGCGCGACCGCTCGAAAGGGACACTTCAGAACGTTATTGCAAGCTTTCCCTCGTTTAATTTCTCTGCTTGGCTTTTTTCCTCGCCACCCTCGTTTGCAACACGCCGCTCGGACATATGTACAGGCTCGAACAGGGACAGAGAACCGTACGCTCGAAGTTCTTTATTGGATCGCACCGAATCGTTGTCTCCTCCGTCCATGGATCCACTTCAGAAATCTCTCAGGGTTTATCTTTTGATCCGAAGTCTCCTCAAGGGTTGCATAGTTAGCCACGCTGCATCGAACGTGATTTTCTTGATTGAAAAATTTCTATGCAACAGTTGCGGGGTCGTGTAACTGAATTCGCGTTGTTTCCACGCTGTTCTGACTGCAGAAAATTTCAGAAGAAAATTTCTCCGCCCCGTTGCAGTTTTTCGCTCGCGTCGGGGAATTCGTCGAGCGGCGCAAGCTTTCCGACGAAACGAACGATTAGAATTCAATCACGCCGCGGGAACATTCTTCAGCGGGGCAGTCGGAAACGAACGGTTAGCGCATTCCGGAGAAAAGTTCGTCCGCGCGGAATTCGACCGGATAGTTTATAGGTGGGAAAGATGTTTGAAACAATAGCACCCGGGAGAACGGCGGAGCCTGTTCCTCTTGTTACCCCGCCGCGACGCGGCGGTACGAAGGATGCGAGCGCACCCTCGAGATTCGGCCAACTTCCGACCGTCCAAGTCAGCACGTCACGGAAGATTAAGCTCCCGAAAGCTCGCCGACCGTACGGAAAGGGGTGGTCCAAACTTCCGAATCGGTCAAGTGGCTCCGGCAACGAGAAAAAGAACCTGCTCTTTACCACCGAAACTCTCGTCGCGGTGATTACTTTTCCGTCCTCCGCGTGCGAACATCGAGGCTAAGAAATACGCCGTTTCAATTAATTCGCCACCCGCTTCAATGAATGTTGATATTATTCACTGAAGAACATTTTATTTGTTCTTTGCATCAGATCGTCCGGAAAGATTGAAAATTCTGTGGCCCTTTGTAACAGTATATTTGCAACATCCGGTGCAAGAGTGTGAACCTCTGACTATGTCCGACCGACGTTATCGTTCGATAGTCATACGTGCATCCGAAATTCTGATCCGCGATAACGTCACCGGCCCGCTGTAAAAGCTTCCCGTATTTCCTGATAAACACTCAATGTGCGAAGTAAAACTCGTAGCCCGGTAAAGGCTGGAAATTCGGGTCGCGAGTCTGCAGAGAGCGTTTGTGTAATCAGACCGGTGTGTGATCGCGACAAAATCAGCATGGATCCGAGGGAAAAGGAGCGCTCTCGTCTGCCAGAGATTCGCTCTAAGGCGAGCGGAAAAATTGCAAAAGGGAAAATTCGAGAGGCGAGAGTCACGGGACCGCAATCGTCGACCGGGGACAGGAAATCCAATTTCATCCTTAACTCCTTAGCCCGGAAGGAGGCGGCGTTTGCATCGGCCTTAATAGAACCGAGTCGAAGACAGAGAAATCGCCTAACGCCTTCGAACGGCATCCGCTAAACAGGTGGATGCAAAGCCCTGTTGAATGCTGCCACCGTGTTCATAATTCCTCACGCGTTTTTCAACGCCACAAGACGTCCAGCGGCGCAGTTCAATTTGCGTAACCGGATAATATGGCAGGCAGTGTTCAAAGACCTTGAACAGCTAATATTACTGTCCCGGCTATGGTTCCATCGAATCGCAATCCGATTTCGCTGCAACGAATTAACATTAATGATCGGTGAACCGAGCTATAGGGTTCCTGTCATCCTCGATCGTCGCATTACGCCGATGTTTACGTACGAGGATAAACGTGGCCGAGTGAATTGGACTATAGCGCGCCTAATCACACGCCTGGAAGAATATTCTATTCCCTGTCGATCGATTTAACAGATTTGCTTTCGATCGACGGCTCATCCGGGGCTCTTTTAATTAATAAAACGTTTTGATGCGTGGTTTTATGGAGGAGGCAACGAGTCTGGAGCACGAGCACTCCTCAATTATTCTCGACGACGACTCGCGAATCAATGAACAACCAATTAAGGCCGTGTTGATGACTGTCCGGACGTAGTATCTAGACGCGGGTTGATTACCAGAAGATTAATCGTCCCCCTCGGCATCGTTAAAAAGCGCATTAGGGTAGGGTACGGTAGCGCGGAGCGTCGGCTGAGAATCTCTCGCAGAAATGAAGTACAGACGGAGGGACAGGAACGCAGGGTCGTGTGTATCGGTTAAATTTGTCTTCGGTGACCGTTCAAGCAGAGCAGAGTTCTGGTCTGGCTTAATAGACGTGGGTAGACCGCAAAGCAGAGTTCACCGTTTCCCCGGATGCCATGCTGCCATTGATATAAACCGAGATTCCATGAAAACTTCAGAATTGATAGTCGGAGTTGGAGCTCGAACGCGGTGGTGGCCATTAGCCGGCTACGACGTGACCATAATCGTTTACATGCATCTTCGATAAATAGCACGCAAATGCCCGACTTCCTTACTGCCTTGTTTGGCCACGCCGAAACGCTTCTTTCCTGCGGATAACGTACCGTGCTGTCTCCCTGAAATATGCAATCGCTTCGTTTTGATATTTTTTAATAAGAAACCGCGCTGCTGAAAAATCGGAGGGTCTTCATCCATGCTGACGGATATATCATGAAATTAAATTCTCAACGGAGGACTTTTCGGTCCAATTAAGTTTGATAACCAGATTCAGAGAACCGTGGCTCGTCCTACTTTCTTTCGAATCGATCTCGCGAGAGCATCGTTCGCGAGTCTCTCCTTAACGAAGGAAGCGGTTGTTTAAACGAGTAATTATCGTTTTCGTGTACCCAGAAACAATTCCCAGTTTCAAGATGAATGGAACTGCCAGAAATTACTTTCAACGAGTGTATCGCGAAAAGAAGCGACGATCGCGGCGTCTCTGCATTCAAAGCTTTCGCGTTATCGATCCCAAGGGAACTCACCTTTCGCATGCATTTAACCAGGAGAATTACACCGCTATGAAAATGAAAATAGCCGGGTTAATCGGGTCGCGAGGAGACAAACCGATACCTCGACTCGCATTACATCGAGTCCTCACGAATTCACCATCCGCTTCTTTCCGATGATAATATTTGTGCACTGGCTGGAGACGTCGACGAGACTCGAAAAAATCTTCAAAATTTGAAATGGAAACCCGTGACGTTCGCTCGGTCGATTCTATTTGTTCAGCGAAGTCAACGAAAATATCCAATGGTTTATCGAAGTTAACTCCAGCTGCGATTATCAAAATATTATTTTAAGAAACCCCGGACGGTCTCCCGGTGACTTGATGCGGTCAGTTTTTCCCCTACGGTGGCCGAGTATTTTTTACTCGGTTCAGCTTACAGACTCTGCAAACTTTTCGAACACCCTGCGCGGAAAAATCTCGTTGCAGCACGACCGCGTCGCGAGGTTCGCCTCGAACAGGTGGAAGAGGTAAATTTTTCTCCGGAGCATGGGAACAAAAAATATTAGACAGCTCGAGCGGAGGGCAAACATCGCATTTCAATTGCGACGAATCGATCGCGAGCAAAAGCAACGACACATCCGTTTCGAAACAAACAACTGCTGCATCCGTGTCCGATGTCTAACGCGGCGGAATTTATGTTCGTGCCACCTACGTCGCGTTTTAATGCGATATTCTTTGATTCTCTCGCTGCGACACCCCTTCGTTCGCGTATTTCTCATTCAACGATGGCTGGCTGGCTCGAACGCACGCCAACGATTTTACATTTACGTTAAAAAGTGCAACGGAGTTATTTCGTACGAATAATGACAGTAATAATCAATATTGTAATTTTTATCTAATTTCTGTCCAAGGAAAAATTGCGTTAACGACTCAGGGTTGATACATGTATAATTACGCTTTGCTGTCCCGTATCCTGGTCAGGTTAACCACACGAACCAAACGTTCTGACCTATGGTTAATTTGGTCAACCGTCCCGTCATTCGCAGGAACTAATTATTATTTATGATAGGGTCATCCCGAAACGCGTTGCATCCCCTCACGCTCTCCCTGCATGGATCTTTTCGAGCGAACGCATTCGTAATTTATTACGCGAATCAGGCTGTTCGAGAGACTTTCGAAAATTCAGCGAGAAAAGCACCCCTGGATCTACCCTAATCTCTCTCGAAAGCGATTCCGCGTGCGGCCAGCGTGTTCACAGATTACGTCGGTACCGTGAACGTATAATTGTACATACGTAGCCTCGCATCCGAATGGCTCGAATGAACCGCTGCAATCGTGTTATTGTCCTATCATGTACTATTATTCGATGTATACGCAGCATGCAACGATCCTCAGCTTCCTGTGGCAACTGACTCCGCGGCACCGATTCATCGATATTTAATAATACGTCTTTATCGAGCCATCGTGGAGGCAGCGCATAAAAATAATTTTAGCACGGCATCGAGTCGCTGTTTTGCTCGTTTAGATATCAGAAAATCGAGAGTGCGACCCCTTTGTCCGCGCGACCCTTTGTTCTCGATCGTTCCCTTCGGCCCTTCGTCCCTGCCGCAATTCGTTCTTCAGGAACCCTTTTTCCCATTTTACGCTCTCACCTCTTCATCATCGACCCATATCTCTCGCCCTCTCGCTCCGACTCGCTTCCGGGGTGAATAGACTTTGCTCAAACAAAAAGAAAAACTCTTAATTGCCGCGCAGCGTATTACGAGAAGTCGTTAGGGACGAATCGGAGGAGTCTTTGCATGATAATGGAGGCGCGTGACTCTTTGTTGTCTCGCAGAATTTCGCCAGGATATCACGGTGCTTCCAGGAACAGGCTCGTTCGCGACGGAACCGCCGAAACACGGAAATTAAGAGGCAGTCGATAAGAGAGAGGGTGGCTGTGTGAAACGTTCTCTCAACAAGCTTCTACCCGCGATGAAATTTTTGGAGCGTAGAGAACAGCCAGGGAATTTTGGAACGGTCGCATCGCGTTGTGGCTCGTACGAAAATTGGGGGATGGAGGAAGTTGGTCCGTCTAAAAATAGCGATCCTTTGTTTGAGCAGAATGAATGGTGGTCCGATCGACGAAAGGGAAGTTCCACGAGAACGAGGGTGAAAGTGAGGCCAAGTTATAATGGAACAAATTGAGAACGTGTCAATACGTGTAATTCTCTGACCTTGACACCTATTGCTGCTCTCTCAGCACCGACAGCGGGACGAGAAACAATGGATAAAAATTTGCTGTTATTTTTTGTGAATATTCATCAGCACCCTTGGCCTCCTGTATCACGATGAGGTCTAGTTTCGTCTAAGTTTAACAGATAAAAGTAATAATAATATTCATGCGTAAATGCAGGGATGCTCGAGCGGAAGATCAAAGCTATTCGAATAAATAAGTGGTACGCATAAATCTCGAGCGCTCGTTAAAGCCATTCGACAGCCAATTACGTAGCCGACGTGGAGGGTTTTTGTGGGTGTACTTTAGCCGTGGAAGCGTTCCAAAATCAATTCTCCAAGGAAATTTACGGGTCACCTAGTAACGTATTCAAAGGAAGACCGTTCATCGCCGATGACATCGCTCCGCAGCCGTCGATACGTGGTCTGATGCTCGATAAATTAATACCGGGTCGCGTTTATAGCTCCACTTTTATTCACGAACATTGTTACGCGCACCCTTTCAGATCTTTTCGACATCGAACCACCATGAAATACGTTTGAAGAACTGAAACCCAAGCCGAACGTCGATTCATGCAGGAAATTACAGGGAGGAGGATACTTTCGACGTTCAAACGGAGCGTCTTGGAAAAGTCTGGCTTCTTCTCCGCTGCCGGTGATTAATTAGCAACAAATTCGGTTAGACCGTCATTCTGCGCGAAACTAATTTGAGTCCGGAGCTTGACCCTCGCGACATCGTTTTTGAGAAAAAGCTCCGCTTTCAAAGGTAACAAACCTTCTGGAAAAGCCGACTCCTAACGAACCGATCCTCAAACGCAACGTTTCCTTAATTAGTCGGACATAAGCTCGCCCTTTGTTATTGAAGCTTCTTAAACTGTCGTGTCGACAGGATGAGAAAGACAACGCCACATGACGGTGGATCGAATTTATTCGTTTTCTTGCGACAGAGAAAGGGAAAAACCGAGGCTCCGACGCTCCAGTAAATTCCGTTGAGCTACTTAAATCAGTCGGTCGGTTAATTAATTAAATTCACCACCTTTGCGTCGACTTGCTAAATTGCTTACCCCTTCTGTGTCCCCCGGACAACCCGGTGGCGTTTTATTAAAACACCGAAGCTGATCGTTTTAACGGAGATTTATGGCGGCGAATGCAATTAGGTCGGCGATGGCGGGAAATTTTGTTATTAACCGGTGGTCCCGGCTAAAATTCACTTCTCGGCCATTACGACATCCTCCTCGACGATTCCTTGAAAGAATCTCGGATTAAGCTGGGACCCTCGGAAGTCCACGCTGCGAACAAGTTCGCGGCCGACGAGTTTTTGCTTCTTCGTTACTGAAATAAATAAATAACTAAAAATTAAGGTTTAAGAGTACTTTGCAGTTTGTTAAATTACAAGTTACGCAGCCGCGCCGGTGTTGAGTAACCCGGAGGAGCAAGAAACCGGAGAAACGGCAGCCATAGCGAGTCAGTTTTAGAACGTTGATATTTCTCAATGTTTCCTGGGCCGACGTAATTAATTAATGCCCCTGGAACTTCCTAATTAAGCTTCGCTCAGGTTTCAGCGGCGAACGAAACACGACGATCGCTCAGTCTTACTTCCATTCGATTAATCGTATTCCAGATTAATCCCTCGAGCTAATTGCGAGACGGATTCTGTTTCAGAATTATTCTTCGTAAAAACTACCCCGAGAAACCGTCGCGTGAAGTTCGTGTGAAGTTTCTTGAATATTGGCCTCGCGTTTCCGAATCAGTTCGGGTGGAAATATTTGTTCCAACGAATATTTACAATGTCGACGTTGTCGATGAAAACGTACGCTTTTAATTAAGCCCGATATACTAATATCCTTTCGAAACGTTCCGGGCGTGGCATGTTAACACAGTTACGTTTTTAACTTGTCCATTAAATAATAATTGGAAACGAACTAATTTGACTGTCTCGACTGGTGAAAAATTTGCAGCGCGCTGCAGGAGCTTCAGGCAGAAATTTTCATTTTTTTTCTGTTTTCACGTCAAACTCTTGTCGAACAACAGCGTACGCAGCCGTGTTTTTTGTCGATTATTTTCGATAACGATTTCGTGACTAGTTTAATTAGAGCGCGAGCGTTTCACGCGGCCTGACATCGCTAATACACTTACCAACACATTAACTAGACTGGCAGCGGTAATTAATTTTCGCGGATACGCCCGCGTATTTTCGTCGGCGCTCATTTATTACAATACTTTCGCGCGATCCTCGGCACCGAAATGCAATTAACTTGCGTGAATGTTAACCCGCGGATAATTGAATCGCCGGAAATAACGGTTGCCCGGTGCATTTCGGTCTTATTATTCAATTTTCAAGGTTGCCGATCGAATTAAACGCGCTAATTGTCGAACCGTCCGGTGGTCGTCGCATTAAAACGGTTTCAAGCAAACACTCACCCCCTGTGACGTAAGATCGACTTCGTTCAGGATCGATACAAACACGTATTTTTATTCCGGTCAATTCGAAGAAGGAAAATTTTGTTGCAAAACCGCAGTTTACTGGAACGGATTTCGCGGATCCACCGCGGCCTCCACAGTTTCGATAAACCATCTGTGTGTTTTTTTTTATTTAATTCTCGCGTTTTGAATGTGCAGCGTCACGATCGTCGAACAATGTAAACGAGTAAAAATGCAAACGTTAATCAATTGCAAACGTGATACCGCGATGAATCGATTTAAAAGTCGCGTGCACGCAATGTGTGTCGCTTTTAAACGTTGCATATTTGCGAAACGTGCGTTTCCGAGAGCTCTCAGTCATCGAGGATTCAGTGACTGGAACCGTTGTCGAAGGTGTGCAATTTAAAAGAGGCAATGGGAACGGGGCCAGCACGATAAAAAAATAAACGAACGAGTTCGATCGGTCGCGGGCAATAAATAATATTATTACTCGTACGACGACTTCGCGACCATCGAATAAACGATTATTCGAACAATCGTTCATGCGCTGGCTGCGAATAAAACTTGGATGCTGCGTTGTTTAACAAATCAATAAATGTTATCGAATCTCCCGCGGCCAGAAAAAAAGCTGCGCTGTTAGTAAAACACGGGCCGTCGATATATTGTGGGCGACGTTGACAATAATAACGAGGCTTTTCTCGCATCGACACGAAAACGGAAATTATATTTTTATGCAATGGCAAAACGCGCGCCGAGGAGGAAATTTCACAGAAAATGAATGAGTGACATCGAAAATCGGTAGGTGGAATTGAGAAATAAAAACTCCGAAACTTCAACGGAGCGTGGAATTATTTTCGCGAGCAACGTTGCACCGGATGAACAAGATGGAAGGATTTCGCGGGAAACAGCCGTATCGAAACGTGTCACAATGGACACCGAAAGTATCCGCGAATGATTGATTGGCAGACAATGGCCGCCGCTTATTCCCCCGGCAGGATATGACCATTGGTAGCGCGGATAATCGTGATCAGGCTTTTTCCATCGATAATCGATGGCTGTCGGTCGAATCGTGCTCGGGGTAACCTGGCGGTACCTGTAAAATCAAGGCGTGCGTGTCTCTGTGTGCGTGCGGGGGTGTGTAGGTGTCGATTCGATGCGGTATATTTGCGAAAGGCTGACGGAAAAGTGGAGCAGGGTTTAAATCACGAAGCGGCAGGCGATTAGCGATCCAGCAGTCTCGAATCGAGGCTCTTTCGATTGGTAAGTGCGAGGCGGTGGTGGTGGTAGTGGCGGTGGATGGTGTGTGCGGTGGCCCACCGGCAGATTGCCTTTGCACGGAGAAAAGTTTTGTTTGATGTTTCGATAGCAGCGCGCATCCAATTGGCCCTCTCGGTGCCAGGAAGCCGCACACGTGCACCGCCGCATCGGGTAATTTCGTTTTCGAGTGGACTCGTGTGACGAAACCCGGCTCCGACGGACCTTCCATCCAGAGAAACAGAGACGGAGGGACTCTCCGGTAGTAAAAGTCCGTCCAACGCGAGCCAATCGAACAGAGACTGCCCATGCATCGATCCGATTTGCTTCTCGAAACTTCAAACCGATGAATACATGAAATTTTCGCGACAATTCAATCGCATGCATCTCGCCGCACGTGGAACGATATCGCGTGAACGTTTTGGGTCACCGTTATCCTGCATCCCTTTGAGTAACATTATCGTGGCACAAATGCTACTTTGTGTCTTCAACGATCTCTCATCTCGCGGACGTCTTCCGATCAAATGATCCTTTGAGTCCGCAAATGGCTTGATGGCTTGCTAATTGTTAGTGGTCATCTCGAAACAACCTTGATCGGCTTGTCGAGACCGTTGACGCGGAGGTTCGCACCGGAGCAACTCGTAGTCATCGATATTTGTGAATGGAAACGCGAGGCGGGCAGCAGGTTCTCGTTACTGCTCCCGTTTGTTTCCGTCGCCATAAATATGCTCGAAATGATTTGCCCGCGGCTACGTATATAACCCCAATTTGCGACAAACTACCCCGCCGTCCTTAATCCCGATTCGCACATTCGTTACCGCGCGAGTTTCGTTCGTAGAACGGCCAATTAACGGGCAACTCTCGGCAAATCGACTTTCACGCCTTCGATCGTTTCAGCGGAGACAAAGAAATTTATTTAGCGCCCTCCGCGCCACGGAAAAATTCTGTTTCTCACCCGACACGTGGACCCAGGAAAATTGATACGACCACCGGAACGAGATTTCATGCTCGAATAACAATTATGCAATCGTAAGTTTGTACTTAAATCGAATCGAAAGCCGTAGCGAGGCTATTAAACGAACGATAAAGCTCAAGATGAACCGAGAATCCCGTGGAATGCACGCGCATTTTCAGAACAAAGTCGCGAGACGAGGGTCGAAGGGGAACGAACCGGAAACGGAGGTGCACAGTGTTTAATGGCGATCGTAAAACCTTTAATCGGCTTCCCCCATTTGAATCTATCTCGCTGCAAAGCTCTCGTGTAATTCACGAATACAAAACGATTTAATTAGAGAGATCGATCGTGGTCGGGTCGAGCGAATCGATGCCCGTTCGCCTAAGCAGTCCGTGTAGGATCGGGCGAACCGTGCTTCTCGAGTCTCCGGAGCCTCCCATATTTTTCTCACCCCCTCGGAGAACCCTTGAACGGGATCTCAAGGTACGAGAGGATTATCTTTCTCGCTGGTGCTTCCCGGTTTCAGCGGCAGACGGTACCTACTGAATTTTCATTAAGTTTATCAACCTCCCATTGCTCGATAAACATAATTCAATATATATTTTCCTGATCTCGTTAAGTTTCGAAATCAGTAAAGAAATAAACGTTGAGACGTTGCATCGTGGTCGACGCACGCCCCAAACGGATTCTAAATGAATCGAATAACAATCAGGGAACAATTAACCGCTGGAATAATTTTTGAAAATCTACTTTGTCATCCCAGGGCGCTTCATTTACGTAAATCGAGATTCTTAGAGGCGGAGCGTTCAGGTTGATCCTGAAGGTAGTTATAATGATGTCTGGGGAGAATTGTACGGTGAAACGCGACGCTGCCCGAGAACTTCGTGGGATTGACCCTGTTTGCATAATTTAAGTTGTCCTGACACGCTTTGTCCCTGGTAAGAACTAAATGCAGTCGGCTACATTATGCAGATTCTCTCGCGTTCCTCGAATGTGCACGAAATTTAAACGACGACGGGAATTTAAGGAAGGAAGCGCGATTAGGTCGTCGGTGGTGGGGTGTTTTAGAAAATGTACATCACCGGGGTTGGTCAATAAGGAAGCCGGTGTCTTGCCCCTGTTCGCTTCCTTCTTGTTCTCGTTCTTGTTTCTCGACCTCCCTCGTTCAGAGCGGTGAAACGCAAACCACCGGAAGGTCGTGCTGTGTACCGATGGGAAACCCTTTGGAAACCTTGCAAGAGATTCGCAAGAACCTCACTGCCTCAGAAAATATTATGAATGCGCTCTGACGTCATTTTTGCTACGACTCTAATTTACTGAGAACTACTCACGCGGAATACACTCCTCCGAAGAAGCGCAGGATCACGCGGTTAGAGTCTTCGTAGATGCAAAATGTTTCATACAGGAAGTCGTGGAATATTTTCAACGATTTTGTGATGCCTGGCGAATAGTGTTCCGCAGAATTTAACAGACCAACAAGCCACTTTGATGGTGAAACGCTGCAGCGAACGTATCCTATTGCGATTATAAGCAGATATTTCATCGACGTCTTTGCCCGCGTCGTCGACGAGATCTCGAGCAAAGCGGAAACTGGGAATATCTTAGCGGGAGATTTCCTTAAAAAATTTAATCGAACGGTGAATGGCCGTCGAACTGTCGCAGAAAAATGCAAACTCTAATGGGAGGTTATAGTCCGCTCCGTTCCGCGGAATATTTAATTCTCCGATAAAGCTGATTCATTTCCTCCGCTTCCATTCAGAGGGAAATTGAAATCGCTCGTCATCCAGGGAACATTTTGCATAATTAGAAATTTTCCTGTATTATGTCACCTTCGACGAGCCGATCGAGCCTTTTCACACACGTTTTCCATTATCGTTCCATTAATGATCGACCGGAGACCTCGTCATAAAGCCCGACCTCGCCTCAAGAATCATACGGTGGACCGAAGTGGCTGCATGCAAAATCGATGCAGTCATTCCCGAAATGGATCTGAAAGACGTTCGTGAAAGCGACGCGAGGTTCCTTGCCTCTCGAATGACGTTTCTCTGCTCCCCCGGCTGGCCGGGCTATCATCACCGAGCGTTACAGAAGTAAAATATTGTAATGCACGGTGCGGACGCTTTCAAAGCGGCAAGAAAATGAAAAGCTAGGGTAGTTAAATGCGAGTACGTTTCAAGTGGCAGAAGAGGAGCCGGAAAGGAGGATAAAAAGAGCTCGTCTCGTGTCGCTGTCGATTCTGGGATTACAGTCCCAGACCCTTTTCACCTTTTCAGAGTTCAAAAGGAGGGGTCAACCCCTGAAGCTTCCAGGGGTCATCGAATTCGTCTCCACGGTCATGAGTTAAAGCTGCGGTTTCAAGACCGCGCAGTGGCTGTGCAGCATCCCACGGAACCTATAAATTTTCCAAAGATCTCGAAACAGAAGTGCCAGCATTCTCCGCGAGTGTCTCGAAAACTGGAAACGTGTGAAAATACAATGACGGAAATGCAAAAGCTACAGCGATAGCATATCGATAACCAAATGCATCGTTGCACATGGTGTAAGTTGACCATGAACGTTTCGGATAACATTTTATTCAAAAAGTTGTGATTTTATTGTGCCCTGCATTACAAATAAGAATAATGTAGAAACACCTTGAAGTTTCCGTAGCATGATCGGTATCAGATTTGTCGTAAGCTCCTTTTAAGGAAACCGGTAAAAAGAATGGCTGTGCTCGGTGCAACAGGCGATAAAGCATAGTCGTTAGAACGTCGCCATAGAATAATATCCGCGACGCGAATTTGGCCGGAATTTAAATGATACGCTAGCTTCGGGGAAGGAGGATTGTAAATCTCGCTGGCCAGATTTATAGTAGACCTAGTAATCCGTGCACATTCGTTGCAAGCCGTGATATTATTGCTCGGACAGCTTGCGAAGATATCGTAATTAATTCGTTTCCCAGAAACGTTGGGAACCGAGTCTCCATTTCGTATTCTTATTTTCTCTCTCGCGCTCTCTGACTGGATAACGTCCACCTGTTACCCTACATTCCTTAACAGATCTTCGTACAACAAGATTTATTAACTATGATCGCTGCAGCTCCGCCACCGTGTTTCCTGCGTCCGCAAAATCTCTGAAAGAAGCTGTTGCAAAGTTAAAATTTCTTCAGAGGCAAACATTTACGTTCCCCCCCGTTGCGGCAACAATTCGTGCCGCACCGTTCTTTGCTCCGAATGCAGAAACTGTCCTTTGTCGGTCTCATCTCTTTAAGAATCGCGTGGCACGAAGGTGGGGATGACGGGTCTGAGAATTTTCGAGGCTGAAAGGACAAGCGGCGAATTTCCGCGAGACCGTTGGCCGCGCAATTAGTCCTCGAGGGGTTGTTTCTGCGCGAAATTGTCGCGGAAAATTAATCTCGTGGCACAGGACGAAGAGAACGTCGGCGACCGCGACGACGACAACGCCGGGACAACGACAGGAAACGCTCCAGCTCGCGTTGCACACGGGGAAGCGCACATTCGTGAGATATTTCAATTTACCATGAACCCGCGAGCACCGACATTAAACCCCCTGACCGTTCCACGGCAATTAGGCGAACCTCTGTGACGAACGGACGCTCGACGTTCACCTGCATATCCTTTATGCCGAGTCGGATGACGATCGTAAGACCTGTTGTCCTTTTTCAGCGGTTTAGCAGACGTTACTCGTTACTTTCACAATTATGGACCACTCGAGGAATTACACTGGTGAAACAGTAGAAAATGGCGCACTTGGACAGTCCAAAAAATTTAGTATTTAAAGCAAACGCGTTCTAATTGTTTTAAACGGTATACTTAGAGTTGTCCCGACACAGTCTCCTTGCACAGTCTCATTTGTTCGTCTCCCTACAAACTGAGCTACCGACTTTATCGACTCGGTTGAAACATGTGAACCAGATTAATCTTGGTTCGCGAATCTGTATGACTCGAGGTTGAAAGGTTATCATTCACTCCGCCAGAGAGAATGCGTATGAGACATTAACGCGTTCCGAAATCGAGACGAGGTTCTTGGGGGATGAGTGACGCTGATGAAGCCACGGCCGGTTAATTTAAAAGCGGCCTGTACGGGTTATTCGATCGAACATTCATCTTGAACATTCTCCTCGAGGCGTTGAAAAGAAGATCGTCGAAAGCGGCACAGGCGATCATACCATGATTACGTAAGCACGTCAAAATTAGTTTCAACCAGCTATTGTCTTCTTTGCGCAATTATGAATCACCAGAGGCCTGTCGAAATCGGAGCTTCGTTACGTAAACGAGACTTCGGTTTATAGAGACAGAGAGAAGAAGCGGTGGGAGCAGGGTAGAATGGAATTTTTGAAAGTTTCTCCGCTCACGACCCAGTTTTTCGATCGCGAAACTTTCAGCCGGACCATCCTGCCCCGAGACAAGCTTTCCGAGGATATTTTTCTTCCCCTGATTCTCGCAGAAATTATTACTGGCTCCGCGCTACCCCCGTATATCGGCTTCCCGAAAAGTAATTTATGGATTCGGAACAATAGCGCACCATTCGGTGAAATATGGACACAGTGGTTCCAGTCGATCGTTAAGGACCGTGCAACTGTATTGTCTTGCGAACTTCTCCGTTCTCTGGACGTTGATGTCGTACGTGTTCGTTTATGGCCCGCGGTTGATGTTCCAATAGCATAATGATAGCAGGACGGCTGGAAATTGCAGTTTTACGACGGTCGTTTTGCAGCCTGCGCGGGGGCTCTAATGAAAGCTGCGAGAAGTTTGACAGGAATGGGACTGCGGGAAATTTCAGCTACACATCTTCGCTGCCTTTTCATGCACTGCGGTAGAAGGTAACCCAACGATACAGACTTTAAGCTTTCAGTACGAAATGAGCATAAACTGCAATTTTCGTGCTTCAAGCATTTCCCAATACTATTTGTGATCAAATGGAGAATGACCGAGCCTGCGTGTCATTCTTTTCTGACTGACACGAGAAGCGGTGTTAAATTGTCGCCTATCAGAAAGAGAGCTTGTTGGAAGTGTTCGAATGACATATCCGTGATAAAACGCGTCTCCTGTTCTCTCACGTAAGTCCGTCCATCCGCAACAATCGGAACAGGATACACCGCTCACCGCTTCGACACCGGCTGCACAAAAGGTGTTGGGAGCAAAAGAGACGGAAGACAGGGAGAAAAGGGTGAATGCAGGGGATGGCACGGTGGCGTAGTTTTCCAGCGAAATAATACGAGGTGTCGGATAGAGTTGGCTGATTGCGCCCGAAGAAATTGAATTTCGCTCGGAGGCGTGAGAAGGCGGATAGAGGGCCAATAATGGCGAGGTCACAGCTGATCGGGCATGGTGCGCGATCAAACGAGCGTGTGTCTTCATGATTTTGGACCATGGCCCTGCACCGACACCCATCCCCCGTGTCGAGTGCGTGGGGAAAGAGAGCGGAAAAAAAGGAAACGCGACGGGAAATCGAATTTCCCGTTCGTGCACGGAGAGACGCCAGGAATACGAAATACAGTTCGCTGCTAATTAAATCGATCTCCTCCGAGATAATCTTGATTTGCATAGAGAGCGAGCTTCCGGCCGCAGAGTTCCGATTATTCGCCAGGTGAAACGTATTTGAAAATCATTAGGTCGAGATAATACGATGAAGGTTCTTTACATCGAATGGCTCGCTAGAAAATCTTCCGCCTCGTGATCATCGTGGAACGGCGCTGACGTTGTATGCATTTCGTTACTGTCGCCTGTATTTCGTGCTCTGAAAGATGCTCGCGGATATAATTGTGTATTTTTTAAAATAGGTCTGAATATTGGACTTTTCTGATCCCATCTGACATTCTGGTTCAGCCAGCGAGTGAATGGTCCAGTTCGTCTCTCGACTAAATAAAAAGTACCGAAGCATTTGTAAACTCTAGCTACTCATTTTGTATGTTCTTTCATGCACTTTGACCTAGATACTGGTAGAATCGTGTGTCACTAAAGTTAACACCAGAAAATTAGTTTATGCGAACCCATGGGTCAAGCAGCATCTGCTGCGATTGTAGGATTTATGATAAAATCGACAGCCATAACTCATTACGCTCGTCGTTTCGCGTAATTGAAATAATTGCAGCCAGAACGTTCCCCTCTGTTCGTGTTTATTACAGAACGATGTTAACGTTTGAAGTACGATGTTTTCGTGGCATATTAGGGCATTGTTTTTGGGCTAATCGCGGCGTACGCGCATCAGCTCGTATGCTTGATTAAATGTTAAGCCGACTGTTTAATCCGGGCTCACACGAAACAACGTATGAAATAGAACTCGCGGTTTAATTAAAGTTACCTATAAAGCAATCTTTATGCGTGGCTTGTTATTAGTTTGATTACTTTGAAAATATCCGTGGCTGCCAGCGCATACTAGACGGTATACTAAAGTTAAAGGGCGTAAATTTTGGCTTGCTGTACACAGTATATATTTCACACGACTCTTTATCTCTTTCAACAGTACATGATCGGTAATTAATATTCCTCAAGCAGTAAAAATGCTATTTAAACGAATATACATTCGAACACCTTGAGCGATGCAAGTAGAAACATCTACGCTTGGTCAGACGCGACAGAATATTCTGTTTCGACTGTAAGTCATGAAGAAAAAACTGTTTGACTAGCCAGTCCTGTGGCGGTCGCCACATACTATTATTAAAATATTACTGCAGTTAAAAATTCCATACGAATTATTTATTCAATGAATCTGAATTTGAGGCACCTGTGACATGTAAGTCAATTAACCACAGTTTTACAGCACTTTGACGTTCTAAAATAATTAGGTCAATTTTGCAAGAATAAAGGTCCTGGTCAGACCGTACTTGCCGTATCCACTGAACCTTTCAGCCCTCGATAGTCCTTTTATACGCTTTATCGCGGTGTATCTGAAACTTCATTTCCGCTCGAAGTGTATATATATATGCCGATTGCGATTCATCTCGGCATCCCCGTGGCTCGTCATAAATTCTCAACCCTTGATGGGGGTTTTCTGAAATTCCATGGAGCCTCGACTTAAAACGCACGCCCCGCCATCGTAGAGTTCATGAACAGTGGCGGAGAGAAAGAGGAATTTCGTGGTCGAGGGAGATACACAAGTGCGATATTCGATACGGAAAGGCCATCCGGAATGTATGAGGTTCGTGCAGCGAATAGATACGCGTTACCGACGATTTTCACCCCCCTGCGATACGCTCGTGTCAAGGAATCGCGTTCTACAAAGTATTTAGAGCGTGACGCTTCAGATACGCTCCTTCGAACGAAGAAACGCCCCTCCACCGTTTCTTGTTCTCGAAGCATCGCTGAAAGTGTGAATGACGAGCATACTATCCGCGGAAAGCGTCAGACAGGTTTGCGGTTGAAGTCGCATGTTTGAAATTATGAGAAAGCGTGACTGGCTCTCGTGCTCCTTCACAGAGGATAAACTAAAAATTGTTGAAATTCGTATTTGTGGATAATGTTTTACACATGGCTTTACACGCGATAAAGCGAGAAAAATTGCGATCGAAAACAACTGGAAGAAAAACGAGGCGAGTTTAGCACAGACACAGCAGATGTCCTCGTTGGGTAATTTAAATGGGGACCGAAATTTAAGTAAACACCGATAAATCGAGTGTCGTGGATTTATCGGGCACACAAAGGCCTGTAATCGGTACGTTGACCGATTTAACGCGGCATGCAAATGATTTTTCCCCACCACGGTTATAGATAACGATGTATGCACACACATGACTGCATGCGCGCGTGTGTACGCGTCGATACGGGGTGTGTACACGTGCAACGAATTTTCGAAATCCGCTGCAGGCGCTCGACCTCGCGAGAGTAATTTCGTTTTCAGCCTGTTAATCGCGTAATTGGACGCGCATGACTTTCGGCCGATGATCGAATTGCTTTCCGGGCATAATTTATGTGCGTCCTGCCATTACGTTCGCGTGTACCTTGGCGCGAGCCCGAGTCTCGATTGTCCCCGATAACTCGGCGATGATAACGCTTCGGTCAACCGATCCGGGGGACGGCAGAATCTTTTGAAAAATATTTTCCCCTCCAGGGAACCTCAAAATAGTTTCATAAATTTTTTGGAAGTTCCATCGAAGCCCACGAGGTCGCGAAAAATTTGTTGCGCCCATTCAAGTCGACCGGGCAATGGAGAAAAAAATCTGTGCCACCCTGTCGGTTTGAAAAAAAAGTTTTATTGTAGCCGATGGGTAACAATTGATTTTCAAATCGATAGCCTCGGTCTGTGTAGGAAACAGTAATATAATATCGGGGCAGTTGTGCAGAGGAAAGAATAAAACTGTATCTCGATTCATTGTAAATGCAAAACGATGCCGGCGCAAAAGCGGCGACGTCGAGCGAATTAGAAAGGCAAACAGTTATCGTTCTCCGATCAGAATTCAGTTTCGTTCACGTAACACACCGGGCTATCCGTTTTATCGGATGCATTTACCAAATTTGCATATTACCCTTTAAAAAGTAACGCGGACGATGTTATAGCGTGGCGTTTCACTCAAGAAAATTGGCTATTTTTCCGCTGGGAAAATGACGAGGGAAAAAAACAGCGGGACCGATGCGTTCGTATAATAATAATTTCCATTTAGGACGAGCGATGATAGCGTATCTGGGGAGAGAGGGAGGGAGAGCGAGACAGAAAGAGAAGAAACGAGGAGAATTATATCGCGTGCGGTGGGACTTGAGATTAATCGGCATTGCAATTTCCCGGAGAAGGTGACAATTATGCGGACAGTAATTAACCGTGGATGATAGCGGAGGAAAGGTGGCCACGATAACGAAACGAGGGGATGGTTTCGCGATTAAGTTGTACATGTACGGGGTTGATTTCGCACGAACACTCTGACACGGCTTGCCAGACGATGTCGCGGCGACGATAAGCGTTTCCAATTAACGATTCAGATTAACCGTGAGAAATTGGGGGTCCTTTGCACCGACGCCCTTCCCTGCCGATCATTTTTAAGCGAACTACGAAGAAGAGCAGGCAGAAGAACAGGAAGATCATTTTGTACTGCTCCAATAAAACGGTATTATAAAAATAACAATTTAAAAGCTGTTAGGTTTTCAAGAAAAGCAGCATTGCAATTTCTTTGAATGTCTGCTCGCTATTCCAACTGATAGACGGCGGTCGAGGGATGAATATACCCCCCACAGGATTATTCAAAGTCCTTTCCGTTGAATCGTGTCTCATATGTTTGGCTGTCAATTTCGAGACACAGGGTATATATACGGTCACATCAGGGTACAAATATTTGACGATAGTGTCCCCGCAGCAGACAAATATCCAATCAATATTTGATGGCGAGAAATCTCATCGCGTCCGTCATTGTTCCGACAGTATCAAACACGGAATCATTGACAGACACCCTAGTTCTGTTTATCTTAATCTAGCGAGCATAGAAATGTCTTCCGATACCGACAGCTCGCCAAGCGGTAATAATACTAAATAATGATAAACGGTGCATGAATCTACACCCTGAAAAAAGGATATAATAAAAAAATTCGACGAGTCAGATGTAGACGCTGCTACAAAAATTCAAGGGTTGTATCCTACGCGTCTTCTCATGCGCTTTGATGTAATTTCTGGCAGAGCGGCGTATGGCTAAACGTAAGTCTGAAAATTGCACTCATGCGAACCGATGTGACACCTCCTAAATGGACCATCAAATTCCTAGTAGCAAACACTTACAGAAGCCCGTGTTTCGCTGTTGCCATAGTACGCTGGCGAAGCGTGTCGTCGAACAAATTACAGGGCGATCCAAGAAAATCGGTATATATCGGGTCGAACGTTCCTATCGAGATCCAAGAGCAAGCACGGGAAGCTGATAATTCAATAACGGAAACTTGGGTAATGCGAGTAAAGGGGGCGAGCTGGCGTGAATTATTTGATCGGATCGCGCGGTTCGCGAGCCAGAGGTTCACACGGGGGTGAAATGAAGCGAGGCGTGTAGAAGCGAAGCGAAGTGGAGCGGCGCTGGGGTGGCCTCTTAAATGGGCCGCGTATAACCCGGTGAGAAATGGCATTGTTTTGACAGGCCAGCCTGATTCGAAATTCGCCGACTGTGATTCGAAACTCGTGTAACGCCTCCGCTTAACGTTGCCAACGCAATGCTGCGAACCGTCGCGTGCAAACATCCCCTTGCACGCGGAACCGCTGCATCCTCCTTTCATCCGAACGACCATAGAATCTGGAGACTCTGGGAATTCTTACGTGCTCGCGAAGCGACGCTCAACGTCGTCGAGGAGGTCAGAGAAAAACCGTAGACTCCGGAGAACGAAAGTCGAAGACGTTCGGCGAGCGAGGCAATATGTTTCGGGCGGTTCCAGCTCTCGAGGGGTGGTTACGAGGTCTCGAGTTAAGTGAAAACACCGGTCGACCAATGGAACGAGCAGGATGGTCCGGTTATGGGGTTCGCTGGGGAAGTTGGTCGTCGAACGGTGGCATGCGGCGACGGCTTTAGCGGAAAAGTTTGCCGGGGACACCGGTCGACATTCCATCGCGTAACGTTGTTTACGTAGGGGCCGCGCGCATGTAAATGCACAGTTTACGAGGCACTCGGTGCAATTACAGTCGCTGCCGTGTCAGCGCGTTTTATCGTACGGCTTTCAGATTTATGGCCTTGCAGTTCATTCGCCGTTTTCTGCGTCCATCGACTTCACGTCCCTTCTTGCCTCCCGTTTCGTATCCACCTCATTTCCAGCCGCGCTGCTCTCATTTCTCTATGACTATCCAACCTATTCAGGAATTTTTTTACCGACCTGCATCATCATTAGGCGGAGGATGTTTGGAAGAAAATTCATTCGCTCGACTCGAATATTTCTTGTTTCGATACGGTTGATAAGGTGGAGCCTCGGCAAAAGACTGTGAGATGTTGGCAGCCCATGCTCCGCATAGTGTGAAAATATTCTGCTAAAAGCGATCGGCTGCGATCGTGTTAGATGTCTCTGCCGTAAATCGAAAGCTGTCATCCCCATCGTATTAATCGCGAATTCCGATATTCTCGAACACGGACCCAGAAAGTATATTCTCGGGCATCTCATCGCTCGGATCGATGGCTCGAAACTCGTTGGTCGAGCATCCTGCAGCCGCGGCAGCAGGGTATCCATTTACACGACACATCTGCGCGCGACTTAGGTCGCGTTACCAGCTCGCTACCGAGCCAGGATCCAGTCGAAAGGTTATTAGATTCTGATGGGCCAGAACTCGTTAGCGGGCGAGCTTAAAGCGGGTTTAGGCGACCCGTCGAAACAAACTTTCACCGTGAACTCTCTCGCAGACAGACACCGCCTCGCAGCCATACGTCCGCGTCGCCAGGATGCTCTCGCTGCTCTCCAGGATAATTGGAGTTTCGAAACGGGCCGATCGGTCCTCGAAAGGATGATTTATCGAGTCTGCGACCCTGTTCTCCGGCCATAACCGATTCGTCATCAATGGGATCTTCTCCGGCGAGCTTCATCATCGATTAAGAGCTGAAACTCGCGCGTTAACCCGTCCCCTGTGTTATTTACGGGTGCGTACGTTATCCAGCCCCTCGATTACCGCCGTCTTGGATAAACCCTTTGATTTACGGGAGCGGGAATGATCGCGGAGTGCCTTTAAACTCCGCTGAGGATTCAATCCACACTGTGTTCGACTCACATGCAAATGAAACGATAGAAACACTCTGATGAAGTATCGTGTAAATGGAGAAGCGATGGCCGTTGTCGCGATGCTCGATTATAGTCTGTTGGAGCGGTGAAGGTGACCTGCGGATAATATAATTGATTTCGTTTGGAAACACCCTCTGTACAGGGTGGAATGCAGCCTACAAAGGTGGAAGTTTTACGAAACTATTCTTGGAACGACTAATTGAACAGGCGGCGATATCAAAGATCCCTGCAAGATACCACGATCCTTGGAATCTCATAATAGAATGCCTGCATTCAGGCTAATGCACCGAAAGTCTAGGAAACTTCAGTTTCCTCGCTAACGGTTCAATGATCGTCCCGCGATCGCCAGGAGAATGTTCTCCAAGGAACGGTCGTTTTCTACGATCCAATTTGAATTTCGCGTGATAACGTTCTCCGCTTCAACGGAGATCCTCTGTCTGGATTTTCTCCGCGTCGGTGCACCCTTCGGGAGAAAATAAATAACAGAAAACAGAACATCCGATCGGATTGAAACCGAGCCGCCTTCGTTGGCAAATGAGCTGCCTAATCCACGTGCAATCGAACGAATTTTCTCAAGCTAATTCCTTTTCGTGGATCTGCAGAAGATCCAAACTTTTTCCTACGGCAAGCTGATTATCGCGCTGCGATTAATCATGCTCCGACATCCAAGCTTCTGCTTGCCCGATTCCCATAAATTTCTCGGGATCATCAACGCACAGTCAATTTCTCTGTTCCCCGTTTCATGGAGTCGATCCGTTTCGTTTCCCATCCGAGGCTCGCATATTCCTGAGCGACCGAACGCGCGAATTTACGACTGTCAGCGACCCGACGGAATATTTCCCGGTACCACCGGTGGAAATTTTAGCGTACCGACGAACAGTCCCTTGAATATCTCTGTATTTGCTCGTGGAACACTTTAGAGCTCCCGCGCGGGGCGACGAACGGTGAAGAAAACCACCAAAGAGGACAGGGGCGAAGAGGAACGGGGGACTCGGTGGAAAAAGGACAGAAGGGGCTAACGTTTTGCTGTAAAGCGGCGGGTCCACGTCGGATGCAGGATAGAAGAGACGGAGACTGACCGATAGAGAATCGGCAGGGGAGAGGGACGGAGATGAAAGACAAAGAAGGGATGAAACGAGCGGCGTTTTATAGCTCGGACTAGATGGCCCGGAACGCGGTAGGGAAATAAAAAGAACCATAGCGTGGAAAGGGACGAAGGTTGACACGTTACGGATACCCTTTTTCCATTAACCCTTTCGTGACACCGACGAATTCGCTGCTCCGAGGCTGTCATCCAACCTGCTGATCGAGAGGACTAATTGCGGCTAAGATGAATTTCAGTCGTTTGGGATTTCTTAGAAGTAAATTAGCCTGTCTTCAGCGTCGTTCCATGCCCTTTAACCCGGTCGCAGGCACATCAGTGTGTCGTTAGAAACGCAGCTGAAAATCGGATTTTTTGGAACACGCGCGCCAGTGCTTTTAAGGGATGATTGAGAGGTCTACTTTAAATAGCGATCAATTTCAGACCCGTGAAGCTTTTTCTATTATCAGCAGCCTGTCGAGCCAGTCTTCTCGCGTACTTTAAGCTGCTTGTAGGCAGAATTGCGTATCGTTCAAAATTCTGTCAAAAATTTTACTTTTATGGGTGTATATGTCGGAGTGTTTGAGTGATGATCGAAGCGTCTACTTTAAACAGCGATAAAATCGATACCCGTGGAGCTTTTATCTGCAGCTCGTCTTACGCGTTTCTCAACGTTCTTTAACGCGGTCGTTGAGAAAATTCTGTATCTTTCAATACAACGCCGTAAATTGGACATTTTGTACACGATGATTCTCTAAAAATCAATCCATGACGATTAAACTTTTTTAATTTCCCTGATCGCATGCACGAGTCTTCTGCCTCACCCCTCTCTTTTTCGTCTACTCGAACGATCGTCGATTAATTTCGCGGCCGATTAGAAATTCCGCAAAGACGGAATTACGTGAACGGCAGAGTAATGGCGTCGATTTCAACGACGCGTGATTTTCGCCCCGACGTGCCCATACTTCCAATCGAACATCGATCGAGCCACTCTCTCCTATAATAAACTTTCAGTCTCAAACGCGGGGAATCGAAAAGGAAAAAAAAAGTGTTGGAAAAGTTCCACCACGCGTAGCTGGCGAGTGTATTTCAGTTTCTCGAGCCTCGGTACTTACCGTGTTCCTCTTCTTCGCAAAGTTCCTCCGGGTTCCCAGAAACGCGGCACTCCCGTTGTTCCAGCGTTTCGCCGGCCCTGCACAGCGATCGCGAGCTTTAAATTCCAGTTGGAAAAACTTGGAAATGGATGTTCCCTCGGCAGGCAGTTAGCGTTCGTTTGGAAGCAGGCCAGTCGGAGGATATTAAGAGGCGAGCGTGCTTAAAGTTTCAATTTCCATGATCTCACGAGATCTCCGGGACGGTCCTCTAATCTGAAAGCTGTTTACTGAAAGACAGCGTCTCATTTCCTGCCGCAAGATTTACGATAGGGGCTCGAGGATCGCGTTGAAAAGTGGCGCGATCCTATCGAGCGCGTAATCAGCGTAATTATAAACGTTCTATGTACCTTTCTCGGCTGAAACGTTGAAGACCTTAATTAGCCGGCAGTCACGTAACCGGCCGTGCACCGGCTCGACACCGAAGTCGCGAATTCTTGTTTCTCTTTCTTCGAACGCCGCTGCGAAACTTTCCATTAACGAGGCGATCGATGTAATTCACCGCGGGCAGTCGCCTGGACTCGCCGCGGAGCTGTCAAACGGGCTTTCTCGGCTTGCAGGATCTCCAGAAATTAGGTTTCGATGCCACGAGACGCGAAGTTCGCCGATTCTTTCGTTTCGGAGCAGCCAGATACAACGGAGGCTGTTCAAGGGTACCGACAATGAGTGACCCCCTACCGGAAATGCAAGGGTGTAGTCCGAAGTAGGTGAGAACGAAAGTAGGTCAGCCTGGATGCACGAACAATTTCTTTTTGAATTGTAAATAGTTTAGTCCGCCGCAAACCTTCGCAAACGTTTTCCGAACAAGGAGAAATTTGTTATCCGTGCGACCGAACCCTCTAAAAATTGTCCACCTCTGTCAGACACACCCTGAATAAGTTCAGCAGCCCGACTACAGCAGAAAAAGCGTGTTTCGTTCTATCAGAGTGGTTATTTGACCCGGAGCCACCCTTAAACCGCAAAGGGGTGCGACGGTTGGCTGGGTGCAGCGGTTTGAGGCTCGTTAGTTGCTTATCAGACGAGCTTCTGCGATCCTTTATCGCGGACGGGAAGCCAGATGGGAATGAAAGCTCTCCCCGAAGAAGGCTTCGCGTTCTGAAAAAGCGTCTGTCGTCCTGGATTCGCTCGTTTTCGCGGGTCGACCTGAAAGATAGGGATCGCGACAAAGGAACAGAGGCTCGAGTCCTCCATCACCAGAGGTGAATGCCAAGAGAGGCAGAGAAGAATGCAAAAAATACGCGACACATCTCTCAAGCCTCTCCTTTCAACGTTTTTATTTAGTAAACATCGTAATGTTATAGTATGTACAATAATATACCTATCTAGTCTAACGATATCACTGCGATTACAGGTGTCTTTCCGTGTTTCGTTCTCCCTCTCGTGTCAGTTCGTTCGCTCGCTTCGTTTTCTCAGCGATTAATCGATTGTTAGAGCTACAGGCTTGCATGGTATTCGCTTGGTCGCTGGTCTCCGTCGTTGTCGTCGATTTTCGACGTGATTGCGCGGCGACGTCCGGTCGAATCGCGTCGAATGAGTTCAGAGAGAAGAAGCAAAGGTTACGGTGCGCGTTAAAACATTTTATTTTCATTTTTGTCACGACTTTCCACCCCCTTCCCCGTTCGTTGGCTGGCAGCGACAACGCGAAGAGGATTCGCGTGATTTTGAGCACTTTGGCGTTTCCGTTTCGAGTGCGATCGAGGCCGCGGAGGGGCGTCGAACGATCGGCTTCCATTTTGGCGGAATTCCGATCGTTCTGCGCGCCTTTTCAACTTTGTCGATGCCACTTTTCCTTTCGTCGCGAAAAACATGTGGAAAACCGGAACAGCGTGGCCAGCCAGAGGGCAAAGCGATTCCTGCACGGTCCCCTGAACGAAAATGGAGGCGGAGAAAAATCGAATTCTGCTCGCGGATGGAATTGAATTCGCGACGAACTCGGCCAGCCGGAACCAACGAAATCCAGAGTTTGTTTCGCTGTTGCCCTTCCTTCCCTCGATTCTAGCCGTGCCACGCCGTTTACCTCGTTTCGCGTTTCACAAACCCCGCAAACCGCGATATCTCGACCACGGAAATCTCGCGGAACTCGCTCGAGAACTTCCGCCGCTTTACGTTTCAAAACACTCGAGAGCCATCATCTTCTTCACGCGATTTCCAATTATCTTTCACTCCGACTCGAATAACATTTCTCCTGGCAATTTTTTAATAGACCCGAGGACTGTCTGACATGAAAGGAAACATCCTATCCACTCGATAATATTCTAAGGAGTTCCGTTCCCGCCAGCAAATAAACGAATATCCTGAATTTCAAGGAGAGCCTACTCCAGAAAAAATACATATTTTTTAACGCGTAGAATTATAGCCCTTCCGCAGTGAAGTATCACGAGTACCGTATGGATAAGGAAAATTGTTCGACTCTGACATCGACTGGTTGCACGGAGGGAAGAATATCGCATCAATTTTACAAATCACTATGTGACGCGTAAATTTTCCTCCCTGCACAAAATAATAGAGATATTATCTGATTTCAGGTGTTCGAGGCATGGACCAGCCTGTCGAAAAATTTTGAAAATGATTTCGGTTGCCTCGGATGCGAGCCGTTCGCCGGAAAGTCGCGTTCAAAAATCTGCAGTCGATCGAGCGTGACGATGGGGTTTTATATTTTCCGAAACAACGATGCGAAGCGTATGGGGTAAATCCCGGCAGGGGAAACAGCGGTGCGTGAAAGCCCGATTAACCTTTGAAATACCGCGATGCATGGTTAACGCGACAGAAAAAAGGGAGAAAATGTCGGAAACGTGGCGGCGGACTCCAAGTGCGGGGAAATTTATCGAGCTCGATCGACCGTCTCGAATGAAGCCTGAGGGAATTTCGCGAGAAGCTTGTTAACGGTTATCAATCCTGACGCGGATGAAATAACGCGGCAGTTCGTTTCTCGCGAGTAAACCGACGCGATTCGCCGGGCGAATTCGAATCCGTGCAGCTGCTTAATAGACCGAGTCCCATTCGTTACGCGTACTTTCCGCTAAAATGGAGAAAAATCGCGAGAGCTCTACCGTGGATTTCCGCGATTATTACGTCGAATCCGCCAACGATCTTTCGTTGTCCCACAGAATCTGCTGAGAATACGTTTAACCCTCGAGAAATCGACTCCGGTTCTGCCTCCTGGATGATCGATAGGAACTCTTCTCGAACCCCTAAATAACGTACGAGGGTCCAGCCCCACGAAATAGCTCTAGATAGATCACCTGAACATTTTCTTGAACTCTGAAAGTATCGACACGAACCACTGCTTTATCCTGAAAACATTCTACTCTGAATTCCACCCCATGAAATTTGTGCCGAACCTCTCTGAAACATCGATCTCATGTACTTCTCTCGAAACTCAACGACCGTTCGACCGTCCGTGTGTTTCGACTCGGAGAAACGACCGTGATCGAGATCGTAGGAACGCAAAATTGAGGGAATCGGTAGTTGGATCGAAAACGATCCGCGCGATACTTTCGTCGGGTTAGCTGCGAGGGTATCACATCGAAACACACACAAATAGAAAGTGAAAATTGTCGCGCACCAAGCGGATTCGACCCGGTGGGTCGACGAATCTGTCGCGTTTGTTAGAGTCGCACGGTGTCCGTTTCGACAGCCCTTGCGCAGAGTGGACTGGGAAGCCTTTGAAAGGAAGGAAAAATGTACAAAGTAGTAAAAAGACTCGAGGGCTGACAGAGAAATCGTTTGAAGGTTCACGAAAACCTCGTCGACCACCGACCGGGAGATTCGACTGAGATTCTCAGTCAAATTCTTGGAGCAAGATCGTCGCTCGATTTATCAGTCGATCGGTATCATTTCATTGTTCATGGAAGACTTGAACGACACAAAAATTCCAATTTCTACATAGAGTGTACAGCGAATGAAATCGATTATCATGGAATTCACTGAACCAATTATTCGAAGCAATTCAATTTTTATGCAAACTGTCCAGTTTTTCGATATACCCTGTACGTTGATGTACGCAATATTTTATAGCGTATACTAAATGGTAGCTCGTTAATGAGCAAATTAATATAAAAGTTCAGTTCGCGGAATGCTCAAGATGATCGAGCGACGATTTAGCTCCGTTCAGAGGTCTCTCCCGGAGGATCCTCCCTCTGCAGAGGGTCCCTCGAACCCGTTTCGTCGGCGAGGCTCGATTTCCACGCGATGAAATCGCGATCGCTAGATTTTCGCGAGCTGGCGCGTAACCATCTCGCTTCGTCGGCGTGTAACCATCATCACCCGGCCAGAATTTATTATACAGACGCTATGTACAGTTTCCGTGTTCGCGTGTCGACGCTAATACCCGCTCGTCGAACGGCAAACAGACGGATCACGCTAATCGCGCGACGACGTTTGTCCTGCTCGCGGATCAACGCGCCATTTGGGCTCCATTTCGAAAACCGTCCCTATAAATCTCCCGTCGCTAGTTTCTACGTCCAACCGTGCTCCAGCGGCAACATTTTTTTTAACGAAGAAGAAACAGCAGCCGGATACAGGCTGTCTTCAATTCCAAACAACGTGTTGAGAACGCGAAGAGGTGAGGATCGATAAAAAATCTAAATCGAGGTCATTTAAAGAGAGATTCGAGGTTCCAGCCGTCGATCCAGATCACGGTATCGAGCATTCGAGTCACGTTTTATCGCGTAGAATGGCGCCCGGCGCAGCCTGCACCTCGAGATTCGACCGATCGTAAAACGCACCGCGAGACGGTCGTTCGACGATTTTACGCGCTCGGTAAATCGGCTCCACTCGATACCGATCATCGAGGAAACCGATCGGTCACCGAACGAACGGCCAGCGTTAGATTTCCGGTATTAGCGTCGACGTAACCTTAACTAAACGCTCTTCGACCGAGCTGCAATTCTCGTCGGACAGCCGCATGCTCGTCCCTCGATCCGCTCGTCGATCGAGCTTCGACGATTTCTCGATTTCTCGATTTCTCGCGAAATTTAACCCTTTGCCTTCGCGACGAAGCTACTTAAGCGAGCAGATGCTTCTCAGATCCACATTCGTATCGACTTTCTCACCCGGACGACACAAGTTGGCCGGCAGAAAGTCATTTTCGTCACGAAAAAGGATCGAACGTTCACGCACCTTCTGCAAAGAGTTAACTTTCGATGATAAAAGTTAGCAGTTCGAGCACGATCACTCTTGTGTTCAGTTTTTACTGGATTCACTGGTGAATTCGTATGGTCTTGGTGGAGTTAAGCACTTAACGTACCCCGACAGACTCGAACTCGGCCTAAACAGCGCTCTGGCGATGCTCGTTTACACCGACGATATGTACAAAATGATCAGAGACACCAAAAGACAGCTCGAGGATAAAATGGGTCCCGCCGTGCCGGTTTGCATCGCTTCCGGTCGCTCGCCTGAAACAGAAATATTTTTTTTTATCTTCAGACTCTGGTTCCTCGTCCAACTTCACTCTAGCCAGCTCTTTGATCTCGCGTTAAAGGTGTCAAAGTTTGTAAAAATATTAATCGTATGCGAGTGTTTTGAAATCAGCTTGTCAGGTCTGACCATGGGCCGAGCATTACTACTGGCCCCGCAATACGCTTATCGTTCACTAGAAATTTCAATTTACTGTTTCGAGGTTCCTAAAATAAAGCTTGACTCGAACTACTCTCTCAGGCAGCGTTGGAAGGAGCTTCTTCAACTTCTCGGTAGATACAACGCGTACTAAATAAACGATGATACCGAGTCAGAGTACGCGCGTAATTTTCGCTGTCGCAAAGCAGTAACATTTCCCGGGAAAATACAAGGGAAATGCTGAAAGTTTCGTAATCACTGACATTTTTATGCGCCACACATTCTACGAATTCTACTTTTATATCGAGGTTGTAAATAGCCTTCCTCCGAGTAGATTCAGCAGTCGGTCGCCAGACAGGCATTGCTATCAGAAAACAACACCTATAAAGATGCGTGTTTAATGGTTCAGTGAAAACTTCCATATCCACTCGGACACAATTTCTGTGCAAATAGTCAAGGAAAAATTCGTCGAACGATCAGTGATACTGATAAAAACTGAATAGGAATCAGTCGTTATTTATTGAAAGAAAATATGAGAGCACCGCGGAATACTTTCGTGGGCACGTCGCAACGTTGATTATCAATGAGCGTGTACTCACCATTTAGGACATGAACCTTGATGGACGCCGTATTGGCGTTGCTGGGTTTGCACCTGTACTCCCCAGAGTCCGAGGGTTGCGCTGTCTGTATAAGGAGCCAGGAGGTGGTGACGTCGCCGCCCTTTTCGGTTATCACCGAGATACCGCCCCTGGGACTGTCGTAGCTCAACACCGTCTCGTTATAGTACCAAAAGATGTAGGCTGGTGGTTCCGAGCTGAAGTGTATGGCGCACGTTAAATTTATCGTGCTTCCAGCGCTCACGTACAGTTCTGAACCTCCCAGGATGGTCGCCGTAGGTACTGCAACGACAAACAACCCTATTTTCATGCTCTTTCTGCTCGATGACCACTCGCAACCTCGTTCTCGATCGATCTCGGGGTCCACGCGAGGGGAACCTCTCGAAAACGATACTCGTCGTGGCGATCCCCGGAAAATAACGAGCAGAAGCTTGTTAGCAAACCTCAAGGTCGGTGTGATTGAAATAATAAGGGCGTCGGTGACGGTACCACGCTCTCAGAAATTACATTCCAGCTCGCGACGTTGTTAACGCGAAATTCGATGGGTACACCTGGATCGTTATTTCGCGATGTCCTTCGAGAACTATCCAGAGCCAGGCAACCGTGAACGCCTGAATCTGTGAAGCAGGTGACGACCGTGATCGATACTCGTAACACGCGAAACGTTTCAATAGCTGTATTCGATGTCTGACCCGATACTTACCTATTCCCCTCGTGCGCGTTATCAAAATCATCCGTGACGAAATTAAAAATGTTCTCGAGCTTTCTTCCGTACCAGAAACGAATGCATTCGATCAGGATCGTCGAGGGATCGATGAGAGACACTTACCGACGACGTTCAGGCGAAATTGATGCGACTTGACGGGGATGGTCGAGATCTGACATTCGTAGAGGCCCTGGTCTCTCTCCTGCGCCCATTTTATGCAAAGGGTCCACTCGGACCACTCGCTATTTTGGCCTGTGTTTTGTCTGTGATGCGCCTGGAATCGTTGATCGCTCGTGTACGTGTACGCGCCGGCCGTTAGAATGTGAATGTCTCTGTGCCTGACCCAGGATACCTTTGCAAACGGAATTTCAAAGAGGAGTCAATGATGGTTATCGAGGATAGCGCGGAGTGCTTTTGAATAGCCACGACCGATCGCTAAGTGAATTCGTCGATAACGAAATGCGCCCGCGAGAGGATCGATCTTCAAACGATTCGCCTTTGAATTCTTTGCGTTCGGACGGACGTCAAAAGACCCGATTGCTATTCCAACCGGTACCCTCGTCTCTTCATCCATTTACGCCCGCTGTTCCGCTGATCTCTCAATTAAAAATTAATCAATACATTCCCAAGTAGTTTAACACTCAACAAAACGAAGAGATATATTTTTTAAATATACCATATTCCAAAGAGTTTTCGTGAATAGAGGGGCTGCACTGTTCAAACGATAATGAATTTTAATAGTCAGGTTTAATGCACGCTCTCCCGCTGGGTCTTTCTCTCAGAGTGTCGCCTGACCCTGTTTTTCTTCCACGCACACATTCACACGGATGAAACTCGATATTATTAATTTCAGAGAATCGTTGCGCTGAGCAATTTGCACGGCGCTGCACGGTTAACGTTCCGTCCGCAGAGAACACGAGCTCGAAGAATCTCAGAGAAATTTTACGGAATCCTCCGAAGGTGAACGTCTGATGCGTCTGAATATTTCAGGCGGGTCGCGTCATTTTGCAGCGTTAAATATTTCACGGTGCCTAGACGAGTCTTCCGTCATCCGCAAACATCCTCCGGTACGCGTATAATACATAATTTGTTTCGACGAAGGAGACATTTAAACTTCGGCACCGGTGAACTTCGACGTCTTCGGGGACGATGGTAATTTCATCAGCCTTGTATGTGCTCAGGGTTCCGGCCCTCTTACCGCCAACGAGAAAGTAATCCAGTAAACTCCCTGGAAGTCTCGCGACACGATGTGGCTTCCGACCTCGCGACAAGAATTCAGCCAGGATTTCGAAAACGGAAACAGCTAGAGCGAACAGGATTTGTCTCTTCAGGATCACGCGTGCGTTGGACAAATTAATCCGAAGAATTTAGTGGAAAAGCAGAATGATACTTCCTCAGGGGTCTGAAGATGTCGTGGGTGTACAGAGTTCCTCCAACCACAGGGGCTGATTGATCAGCTGATCAATTATAAAATGGGTGGTTGCTCCAGATATTGCTAGGGTGTTTACGGATCTGAAGGGTTTCCCTGTCTATTTTGGGGTTTTGCTCTGACTATATTCAAGGAAACTATTCGTAACGCGCAGGAGGTTATTGTCGTTTGTATCGTGCTCTCGCCCGAGGTTTTTCCACTGGTCAGTCGAGATAGCTCGTTCGATCGAGTCGAGACGGGAATCGAAGCCCGAGGCCCCGTCGAAGAAATCATTTTGTTGCCTATTGGCGCGAGAAATTGACTTTTCCGTTGAAGAACTATTAGCAGCGGCGAAGGGAGAAGGTAATCGAATGATTGCTTCATCCGGCTGCGTAATCTCGAACGTCGGAGACGCGCGAGACCAGAAGCGCACGGTTGTCCGTATTTAATCAGTCGCTAATAAAAGCCTCGCTCGAACCTTCCAGTCCAACCAGCGAGATTCCTTTAATTACATTCTGGCCGGCGGATAAAGAAGATTTCTTTTCCGTTCGGAAGAGAGTTCCCAACTCGTCCACCCGTAGAAGTTTTATATTAACTTGGAACATCCTCGAAGTAGCTTCTTTCATCGCGACTGTGTCAGTTGAAAATTTCTTACGAGAACAGGGCTGCACGAAATTTTATTAGTTCGTTGACTTCGAAACTTCTGCCTCGTTCGGAATATGGGGGACGGCTTTTTAATTCCGTCGACTCGAAATGTCTCTGCTCCATCGATCTGTTGTGGCCTTATTTTAGAGCAACACTCTCCGCATGATCGTACCGATGCGTGGATAAAGCTTCTTCATCAAAATTTAGGTGAAAGTGTGACTCGCGGTACGGACAGACTTCGTTGCTCAATCTCGAAACCCTCGAAGCTTCGAGGCAAAAGTCCCGAGTCCATTAGGAGTAATGATACGGCGGTGATGAATAGTGATTATTAGGGAAACTGATAGAACCCGTGAACCCGTTCTTCCACGAAGAACACCATGGAGAGCGTATGAATCATCCGAGACGTTCACCGATGCTTTCGCATAATTCATCGGTAAATGTAAAGCGGAAAAGCAGCTGTCTCCGGCGACTCTGAGGCGGTAGAGTGTGCGTGTGTGGGTTTGTGTCTGTGTGTTGGCATCACTTAGCGTATTTATTCGAAGAAGTTTACGTGCAGGGAACAGAAGCAGTTTAGCGCTTCCTAACTTGCCCATCGAGACACACGGGCACCGAACGGAAGCGAAGCTACGGGGAACACGTCCAAAATGATGAATGCCGAACGTTAGGCGAAACTGGTACGAGCGTAACTGCAAATGGACTTGGAGTATTGTCTGCGAAAGCCTCCGCACGTCCGAATGATCGTTGTTTTCTTATTGCACCGGTCTCACCCTTCCAAATTACATCGGTACGTGCTCCAGAATTTATTTATCAAGTACAGGGCGAACCATGCAGCTGGAACAACATTTTAGAATAATATTACCATATCGGCGTACAGAGCACGTGAGATTTTCGACTGCTTCCGACTCCGAAAGAAATTTTTGCAATTACTTTTCTGGAACGTAGATTTCGTTCCGTCAAACCTCAGGGCCCTAGCGTCTATAAATAATTCCGTTCGAGTGAAATGGAAACGCCAAAGTGTCAGGGTGGCGTGCAAAGTGTCTAGAATCACGTATCGAGGAAATCCGTGTGACCTGGCAATTCGAGCAAATGGAATTCCACCGGCTGACGTGGAACAACGAATGAAATTAAGGTACGTCGGCCCTCGACTGTATAATGAATTTACTTAATACGGTTTACAGACTACGAAACGCCGAAATTGAACGGCCTTGTTTCACCCTGGTATCTGCAGTCAGGATCTCGTTTCGTTCCATCGCCACACCCGCTTCGCCCTTTTCTTTTCTTCTCCGCTGCAACGCCATTTGTACGGACCGCAAAATTCTCAGTTAAAGAACATTTATACACGAAAATACAGGGTGCTTGATAAATAAGTTCCAGTGCTCCAGAGCTCGAATTCGAGCACTTAAATTATCGACGCGCATTTATGAAACACCTCGTACGTTTTCGAGCACGGACCACGATGTAATCGAGGTCGATTTAATTTCCCGATTTCGAGATTCGAATCGGCCTCAGGATCGTTCGGGGAGCTCGTATCATCTTTCCACGATTACCCGTAACGATACTGCCTTCGAATTCGAGGGGAAATTCCAGCTCGACGCGGAAACACCGAAAGTCCCGACTATTGGAGAAGGTAGATCGATTCCCGCGCGCATGTTTCAACGCGATAACATATAAACACGTAATAAAACGTGGTCTGGCGATACGATGGCAGCGAGAAAACTATACTCTCGCGCGGAATCCTCTTAGTTTTATCGCGACGCAACGTCTGCTGCGAACAAACGAGCCGTTCGTGACGCGCCTCGTATCTTCCGTGAAACATAGTAATCCCGCGTCGAAGAGGAATCATAATTCGAGGGCACGGCGTACGTGTGTATGCCGAGAGGACATTGCGTCCGATCGGCCGATAGCTCGTGCAACAGCGCTACCACGAGCCTCGATAAAATTGAGTTTCCAGTTGCCTTGAAGGTCGATTAACATCCAATCGAGCCGGAGCAACTCGATTATTTCCTGCAAATCGCTTTTCCTAAGGTCTTTACGGAGACCGGATTTCCTCTCGCCGTGCAACCGCTTCTTTGTTGTAATTACCCGGCTGCCGCAAATTTCTCGAAACCCCATGGAAGGTGTACAGACTATAGGAACTGCTCCCTCGAACACCAGACATCCTCGATAATGATTTATTTCAGATATAAACGAGGTACTCCGCTTGCGAGCGCAAGGAGAAACGGATCGTCCGCGGCCAGACGCTCATTCTCGTTTCAATTATTTTCAGCACACTTTACACGTTATTCACGAACGAATTTACTGTGCGATCGCTCGATGAAGATCATCAAAATCTTACGGTTTTGTCGTCGAGATTTCGAACTCTGCAGGTCAGGTAGGCTGGCTTTCCGATCAGAGCGGTGACGTTGGTGTTCTGCGAGTAATCGAACGTCGGTTCAGGCTTCGATTTCAGTCCCGCCGTGTGATCCAGCAGTTGCTGCCTCGATCTGGTTTGGCTCGAGTGTCGATCCATGCTGTCTATCGTTCGATCCCCCAAGCTGAGCGTATCTGAAACAAGAGGGAAGAGAGGGAGTATTCACTCGCGAGGCATAGCGCGCGTTTTCTTTGCTTCGCTTCGAAGGGGGCTCTCGCGAAAGAGTATCGATCGCGGCGTGCGGACGTTAGAGTAAATGTGTCCTTCCAGTCTCTGTAAACATCTGAATCGTTTCGCTCTTTGACTTCTTCCCTTTTCGAGTATAAATATCCAGAGAAACCAGGACGGTCGCGCGATCAGCCTCCCACCGAATCCTATTTAGTTAGTGGCTTTTCTGGACGTTCTGGAATTTTATGCTACGAACTTTCCGAATACCTCGACTTCTTTTTTAAAAGGGTTTACAGAAAGGTCTTTTAGTATTTCTGAAATACCACGTAACGTAGAAAGGGATAAGTAAAGTAAAACTGACAATGGGTAATGAAATCGAAGTAGATCCGCATCGTGCCCGATCAGACAGGCCCTCATACTCTATTTTGTAGGAACTCTTTTGAAACTCTCCTCCAACAAAATTAATTAAAAGTAATTACACGGCTTCGCCTGCAGAAAGAACAACGATCCACCTGTTTTATTCAAAATAATTATAGAGTTTCTTCTGTTTCAAACTACAATCTCCAATTAGCACACTAATTGCGTCGAATTTGATCCTCGGCGCGTTGCACTTAAGACATATATTCTCGAGTGTTTTGAAAGATATAACAGACCGTGTTCCATTGCATCCTGCGAGCGAATATAGTTTCCATTGAATTTCAGCGTCAACTTTTCATTGCACACTTTTCATCGTACTTCGTTAATTGCTGTTCAACGGACATTAATTATTTTTAATATGACGGAGACCATCGAGCCACGAAACGCTCGGCCGTTTCATTAATTGAAGAAACAGGCACGGATGATCGCGCCGACCAAAAGTACGTAGAATGCAATCAGCGGCGTTCGTGTTACGCGTTCTGGTAATGAAAGGAGCGAACGTATTTCCCTGCTATGCCCTACAGCGTTTCATGGTCGGCTTGTATGTCGCTGGCTGGATTTCTGTTCGGGCGATGATGAAATGGAATTGCTGTACACGATGAGCCGTGGCTCATTCTCGATCTATTGATCTTTATGTACCCATCTGCCCACTAATATCTCTCCGCATCCCTTCATCTATCTCCCGGTTTATCGCACTCCGAATCTGTCTTGCTCCATTTGTTTTCTACCCCTCGCGCTCGCCGCCTTCCTCCGTTCCCTCGACCTTTCTCCCCCTCGTGACGGTTTCGTGCCAACCCTCTCCACCCCCGTCCGCCCCCGACACGGCTGGAAGAAACGTTCCGATGCGCGAAATCGCGAAAGCAGCACGCGCGTTCCCTTGTCGATGCGTGAAGAAAACCGAGCTGTAACAGAGGCCGCCGGGGAAATGGAACGCATCGCACAATCATTTCCGCCCTTCGATCGTAACCCTCGACGTCACCGCGATTTTCGTCTCCCTGCGCGAAAATGTGCAATGCCCCGAGCTCTGCCGAGTTCCTCGAATAATTGATTTCTGAACGATCTGCTCCCGTCGCGGTGCCTTTATTTTTAACGCTTAAATCGTCCACGATCCACCTTCCATTGTTTTCGCGGCGAAGCTCGCGTGCGGTTCGCGAAATGAACTCGAGATTTCTGTGAATCTGTGACCGACTTCCAACCCCCTCGCGCAGGGATTATCCGCGTGTTTAGCACGGCGATAGATTTTTTAACGATTCTTCCGGCGTTCACGGCCCCGCTGCGCTAAACCTCGGGCGAATTTATCGAGTTAGCTGAATACCCAATTACGCGAAGGAAAAGGGCGATGCAAAGCGTGCGTAAAATCGTTATCCCCGGGGATAAGGTCGCGTGGAGGCCCTGTAACAAAGTTGCCGCTCAAGAAGAAGCAAAGAAGCAGTTTGCAGCGGGAAACAATGCACGTAGCTAGTTAAATAAGTTGCCAGGGGGATAAGAATAGAGGGTAGTTTCGATAGAAAAGCGTGTACAAAGTGTCTATAGCTCTCTCTCCTCGGGGAGCCATAATAGCCGCGGGATGTAGCTATAGCCGGGAGGAGATTGGATGGAATTAGATTAGATCAGAGCTCATTACACTTGGGCTTAAGAGCGAATTAGGCGGAGGATGGCTGGCTAAAAAATCTTGCCCCTTTCCTAGACCGTTCGTGTATCCGTTGTTTTTCTCGTGATCCATCATAGGGGGAAAGAAAAGACCGATACGGGACACCGTGGTCGTTTGAAATGCGTACGTAGTCGCGAGACTTTATTAATATACATGAACGGAAACAGGACCCTACGTTTCGTGCGCCAACTATGCTAATTTCTTCGTGTGCATTCCTGCGTGAGCTAGTTTTTTCGATCGCTGATCCAGACGCGATTAAACGTCGCTGGGAATTTACTGTCCGCTATCTGAACACGCGGATAACAGTCGAAGACTGATAAAAGAATTTTAAAAAATTATTTTCGACGGGGATGTTATGAAAGCTTTGAACAGATTGAAGCAAGGGTCTTTTAGAAAGCTCGTTTCCAAGTGGAACTACTTATAGTTTCTTGGAACAGACTTGGGCGACATGTCTGACCACGCGTTTACCATTTCTACTTGCACGAATACGTACGGACGTCGATGACGACTCAGAAAATACTCATCAGAATATTCTAAGCAGTACTCTGATCCTCCAAAAAATTAGAAAGACAAATAAACCTTTACTCCGCGTACATTGACCTTTAATTCCTATTTCTTGCAGAAGCATTGGACTATAAAAATATTCAAGCGTTTCTCAATCATCTAAAGGAGGATCTTCAGGGTCTCCAATTAAATTTTCCAGCGGAGGGTGCTTCAGCCGGTACACTCGGGTGAATCGGTTCGATTATTAGGATGCAAATATATTTTTCGTGTTGCATTCACGGCGCCAGGCGTTCTTCGGGCCCGGTATGAAGTTATCAGGAGGAAGAAAGGGACGTCTCGCCATAACCGCGACACTGTTCTCGTGGAACACGGTTTCGTGGCCTCCCTATCATCGTACGTTTTACGATACTGCAATAACCGCAGCTGTTGCAATATCTATCCGCAGTTTCGCGTCGACGGTGCGACGCGAAACCCGATAATTCTCTCCGTATGATAAACGACGTCCCTTTCCTTCCTAATTCACTTCCGGGTTCCCCCTAACATTTTCGACTAATTAGAGCGCTCCGATCGCAGAGTTCTCTTTTCGTATTCTGGATTAACCGCTATGAGATCGTTTTAGCATGGTGCTCGAGCCACGATGATTTAACTGGACGACGGAACGTCCAATTATCAGAACTTGGGGAGGAATGAAAATTCAGGAACGAATGGCTGCTCGATTTATCGAATCGAGTCCCAGACTCGTTGAAATCGTCGCGATTTGTTATGCAGAAGGTTATTTTGCACTCGCAGAGTTCCGAGGAGATCGTTACCTTTCATTAGGCATGAAATGATTAGGGAACGTCTGAAGTTTCTTTGAAATTTCGTGAATTTCGTTTTACGGAGGCCTCCAAGTCCGGCTAACATATATTAAATTGTTGAGGCGGAATCCATGAACTTCGGAAAAATACCTCGACACAACAGTGCTTGTTCGACTTAAATACTTGATGAGCAGAGTCTGGAACTTCTCATACTAGTTTATTAATCCACAGTTATGCTTTCTCTTGGCGCGGCTTACGTCCATCCCACGTCACGTTTCTTCGCGCGAAGCTGAAGAACAGTTATTTACGTGATATTATAGAGCGTGACGAGCTTAGACCATAACGTTGTGCCGCTGTGTCCATAAATATTGACGAGCTTGCAGAGTAAAGTCCGCCTCACGCGTGCTTAGAAGAGACTTCGCCTTCTTTTCTACGACCTCAATTCCCTGTACAAGAAGATCCCAGAATTTGTATCGTGCCGCGAACAGCGCCGATCCATCTCTAAAATGGTTGACTTCGTGTCTGGAGTCAGGCAGGAGAGATCCAAGGATCGGATAGACGTGAGAGCAACGCGACACGGTACAATGTGTTACTGACACATCGTCGGGAAGTCGACGTGGGAAAACATACACAGCCTGGTGGCGGCGGGGGTGAAAGCCAAAGAGGAGTCCCCGGAGTGCACGGAAAAGCTCGTTATAAGCTCTCGGGGCTTAGTCGCTGCTACAGAATTAATTAAAGCGGGCGCGTGGTAAAGCGTATAAAATATCTAGAAACCTCCTCCCACCCCCTCCACGCACTCCACGGATTTATTATATCGCTATTCTGCTGATCGTTGTGTTCGTTTCGAGGGACACGGCCAGCAATTAACGCTGCGAAATTGCACGTCCCGATTGTACCGCGGCTCGCGAAATTACTCGAACGATAAGAATGCGCGATTTCGATGAAACGATCCACGGTTCTTCGTTATTACCCCGGTAAATCAGGGAAATCTCCGTGACCCCGCTGATTTACATAACGCTTTCGGGCAGTTTATCCTTTCAACGACCCACAGATATTCTTCTCTTTTTCGTCAAGAATTCCGGAACACCTTCAGGATAATATTCGCGGCTGAGCAGGACCTTTGGCAGGCGTGTCGAAGGTCGGAATTACTTTCTCGTGGAGTCCTCGATCCGACGACGTTATTGCCGCACCTTGGCCCAAAGGATTTGCACGCGAATCACATTGGCGTTTCGAGATTAAGGTATTTAAGGGACTGGGGCGTCCGCATTTCGCCGCAATTTCCAAGCAGAGAGAGCAGAAAGGTGAGAGAGACAGAGGGAGAGAGAGAGAGAGAGGGAGGGAGAGATTCAGGCTTTCGTCGGTGGTGATCTGAATATTTAGATCGGTCTGGGCCTCCGGGAGAAACGACCTTCAACGGACCGTGGAAAGATCGTTTTCCCCGAGAGTTATGATCTTATTTCGAGCTCTCGCAACTTGTACTTTCCGGTTGCGTCCCCGACTAACTCTGGAACGAATTAAATGGACCGTTCCGGACATATCCGGAACGTTTCCGAGCTGCACGGTGAATCTTGAGCAGCGGACGGAATTCGTTGAGAGAATGGCTCGCCGGACGAAACGGGTCGGTTCGATTTTTCCGAGGCGTTAGCGCTATCGGGGAGCTTCATGCAAGGATTATTAGCTGCAACGATCTGTCACGCAGCCGATTGGACGGCACCGAACGTTCCTGCCCGTAACAATAACGTTCGAGGGCAATTTCTGCGACACGTATCGACGCGGCGCTCGGTTTCACGAGAATTCGAAAAAAAAACGACGCGGAAGCTCGATTTCAACCATCCAATCGATACCGGGGAATATCAAACCGAGATCAGCCTGCAGCGATGAGCTTTAAAGTTTAATAAACTTGCCGGCAGAGTCAGCGTTGCTGAGTCAGGAAAATGTGAACTTGTTTAAAAGAATTAAAAAAGCAATTTTCCTGTGCAAACAGTATTCATCTTAACTCGAATCAATTTCCAGGGCTGTGTTTGAGGTTCATAAATTGATTCTTCCATTCAAATGTTTCTGAATCGTCCAATTTCGGTGCTCAATTATTTCAAGCGGTACTCTTCACTGCAGCTAGCGTTCGCTGAGAATATACCGACGAATGCTTCAGAAACTTCGTAGCATGCACGCAGTCAGTGTCCATGGTGGTTCTATTAGTCTTTCAGGGCAGCTGACGTCAGAAGGACGTGGGGTGGGACTCGTTTGAAAATTGAAACGAACGAACGGAAGTTACCGCGTCGCGTATATCAATATTCCGGTCGTTTCGCTCGCGTCTTGTTCCCGTGCCACAAATCATTTCGAGTATGGCGGGCGAAAGTTACGCGGGCAGGGCACGTACGCGTGTACACGGCGCTATTTATTTGCCGCAATCTGCGGCGTCGAGAAAAAATAGCGCGTCGCGTCGCGGCGCGGCGCGGCGAGAGACAAATCTGGCCGGGACATGGTCACGCGACCGGTCGAGCTCGCGATTAAATTACATTGCCTATTTAAAAGATAAGAACCGCCCTTATCGCGCTTATTTATCGGGACGCCGAGCTTTACGCCGCCGGTTTCGAGACCGATCGCGGTTTCAGCCAACCCGCCATTTAATTCTCTGATTTACAGAGAATACGCACGTGACCGTTACGAATAATTCACTGCACCCTGAAAAGAGCAGCTCGCATCCATTTTTCCCTGCACCTGAAAGCGAATTCCTTCGTTCACGCGTGAAAGAAACTCGCGTCGCGCAGGGAAAAAGAAGAATTTCCACTCGAGAGCGCCATAGGTGTAAGACAAATCGAAATTTTAGGCGGTTGCTCTCGACCGATTCAGAAGATGTCGTTCAAGGTGTACGCGGGAAGAACAGAGGAGTTTCAAGCGGTTAAGAACGGGATAACGTTGGTCGAAGTTATCCTAAGTGGCCGCCTCGCATTGCTAAAACGGTTATGCATTCAATGAAAGTCAACGAGGTACGGCTGCATCGAAGTGGGTATTTGGGTTGGACGAGGGGCCTGCGTGTAGTTGGGATATTTTAGATGAAGCGCCCTGCTTCGGTTCTAGCTAAGGAGGCTGATAGGGAATTTCAGGAACGCTGGCGCCTTGATGGACAAATTTAAATAAGTTACTTCGGCCACACACGCTATAGCTTGTAACATAGAGAATACCATGGCGCGCACGTTCACCGAAGTCAAGTTCTTGGCGAAATTAGAGCAGCCACTCATTTGCATCGGACTCTATCGTATAGAGGAGGAAGGTTTACATAAATCAACTGACTCGCATAAAAATGGAATCGTCCCAAGCAAAAATATTCCATGGGATTGGAGTCAGGAAGAAAAATGTCGTGAACGAAACGCCGTCGCAGAAGTGACGTGGAAATTCGTGGGTGGAATAAAATGGCGGACGCACGTTACATTTACACAATAATAAAAACGTAGATCTCGCGGGGCACGCGAATTAAATCCATCCGTTTCACCGACGGAAAGGGTGAAAATCAACCGGGGAAATTTAAATAACAATGACGCGGCGCTTTTGTAATTTATATGTCCGAACAATTGCCGCGTTATTTGTTTCATTCGCATTCTAGAGTTCCGCTAGCCGACCAATTATGGCAAACAACGAATAAACATTCGAGACACCCGTATATCGGTCAATTTACTCGATGCCGTGGAAAAAAAATATTGTTGCGTCCGCAAGGGTGGGCGTATTGTCCATGCATTTGCAACTTAAATAACATTAGCATGTAAACGATTCTGTGGAAATATGTGAAATAGTTGTTATTCGTCGATGGACCGGAATGATTTCATATCATACAAAATATTAATTAAATATCGATATATGTGGTATAGAACCAAAGTAATTCACATTTCGAATAAAATCCACTGATTGGAAAATAAAAAGAATTGGCACGAAGCTTCTGCTGTTTCACGAACCAGAAAAATTTGATACGGTCTAATCATGCTTTGGACCTGTTGAAGTATCGTAATATTAACCTTTTTACCTCTAACGGCTGCATAACGAGGCTGCCGGATTAGCGTCTCGCGTTTCAAAACGGCCCTGATTACGGAACATACGATACCGGAGCTCGGGAATTCTCTCAGGAAACCTATTAACGAAAATATGAAGACAATGATGACGCAGTGGGCGGACCGGCATAATGGATGGCCCGGAAATTAATATGCGGAGGCGTACGGATGAAAAATCTGCGTGAAGATGGCCGATAGCCGTAGGATAAATTGCCTTATCGTCGGTGAACGTCCGGATGCACGTCCTTGCAATTTATCGGCGCATAAGCTGCACGGTATCGGCCCTATTAGTCCCGTTAACGATCTCGGATCAGATTTCATTGGTCGGTTCCGTCGTGAAACGAGCTGCATCCCCTGCCACGACGCATGCGACCGAAATAAAGGAAAAAAGGACGTGGCGGAGGGTGAAAAAGGGCAGAGACGAGTTGCACGGCAGATAAGGGCAATTAATTAAGGCTCGAAGGCTTCCAGCGTCTCTTTTTATCTCGTGTTCATCCTGCTCCTGCGCACACGTGACGCGTCTCGCCCCACAGTTTTTTACAATTCCACGTCCGCTTGAAATTAAATGTGCCTGCAAGCTGAACGAAATTTCAACGGTATTTTACAAGATGCGGCGGCGCGGCGTGGATTAGAATGAATGTCACGTGATCGCCATCCCCGTCCCTTTTTAACAGGCTGCACCATCGGCCATCCCTGTCTTCCGTCCGTAAATGCGACGGACAGAGGTCGATCATCCGTCCGAAAACGAGCCGGCGACGACGACACGACGTATCCATTATGGGACAAGTGGGCCACGTCGCGAAATAATGGAACGGCCATGATTTCGTGAGTTTATCGTCACTCGTCACGTGACACGGAAATGCAGCAATGGGACTGGCGCAGGCTCCCGCGTTTTAAGCGGGTCGAGGGTGCTCGCGCTTAGGCTCGTAATTAAAACACGCCGGAACTTAATGTTTCCTGCTCGACGAGGGGCTTTGAAGTAACAAGCCTCGCGATCCCGTGCACGCGCCCGCACCCGCGCACACGCCGGAAGCCCGAGGGATTACGAAAAAAATCGGCTGATCCGCAACGTCCGGGTCCGCTGACCCACAGAGAAACCGCCTGTCCGCGTTTTAATCGCAATCACGGCCTGGTCCGATTACATCGAATGCAACTTTATACCACCGGACGAGCGGCGTACGGCGTTTCATAGTCAGACACGTTGCACGAGTACGTCCATAATCGGATCGTTAGTATAGACAGGCTCATAGTCATGCAAGTAGTATACGCAGGTTCATAGGCGGGCACGTAGTATACGCGGCATTTATGTCAGACACGCACATATCGCATGAGCAGTATATGACGTGCCCATGACCGGACAGACATTATACGGCGTGTCTATGGTCGGATAAGTTGTATGAGACACGTTCATGATCAGACAAGTAGTGTGCGGTGAATCTACGGACAGCCTAGTAATACGAGTCATGACCGTGCTCAGACGAGTTGTATAAGGAACGACCGTGGTCAGGCAGCAGTATGAGGTGTGACGGTAGTCAGATAAGTGGTACGAGGCTCGTGCAAGTAGCTCATGGTGTAGTCATGGTCAGACAAGTTGTATTTGATAGATTCACGTCCGGACAAGTAGTAAACCGTAGGTTCGTGGTCGGACGAGTTGAACGATAACAGAATTAGCATAGGAAATCTTTGGTGTATGCGGAAACTTTCTGGCTGAGACCACTTTGGAACTGCGTTGCCGAAAAATTTATCTCGAACTCTCTCAAAATTCGCGTGTCAGCGTCTGCCTCGGCGACTGCATAAAATCGTCGAAATGATTATTAGCATTTCCGTGGACTGTCGTTCGCGGTTGTTTCTTTCCTCGCGAAGGTTCAGCCGCGGAACAGGAACGCGAAACTTTTGGAAATCTTATCTTATTGCTTCGCTTGGTCGCCGCCGAGTTTCGTAGGTTTCGGTGCACGCTATCGAACCCGACTCGACTCCGTGGAACCGTTGTGATTCCTTTATCTGGATGATAAATTGGGCTATCCCGTTTCCCCGAGTTTCGGCGGCAGGAAGGACGATCGTGACTCCTCGCTCTTGCATCCGGATGAATTATTATGATTTTTCAAAGGAACCTTGGCCGAACGAACGCTGGACGGATTTTTAAAGCGCTTCGCGTCAGTCGCGGCGAGTGCACTCGTTGCATCGTTTACGGAGCTGCGACGAATGCACGGTGAAGAATGATTTTCATTTGCACGGAGGGAAAAAGGGTCGTTAAGGGAATCAACGAAGTTGAAGCAGCGAGAACTTCGTTTCGGTCAATGGAGGACCCTGGAAAAAACCTCTCCACCGACTGCCATTATTTCCCTCTTTGTTCGTCCATCGTGACACTGGAAACGTTGTCGTTGAAGTTGCTAATTCGAAACAACGAAGTTGGATGGAAGAAAAAGCGAGCTTTACTCGAGAACGCAGGGAAACGATGGGTGCCTCGCGACGATGGATTTTCCGGAGAGTTCAATTACGGTTCACCAAGAAAATATCAGAATAAATAATATTTCTCTTACCGTTATCCGTTTTCTGAAATAATATAGCGTGCCGGGAATAAAAGGACGAACGGATCCGACGCCGGGTAAATCTCTTGTATCGTGAATGGAACAATGTTTCCGGATTAAGTGCAGTGGCTGAATATGAATGAAAGAGGATTTGGAAACAGTTTTATTAGCTGTCTGAAGACTTAATCGCGAGTCCCTCGTTAATCGAAAGTTCGAAGCGGGCCGCGAGAAAGCAGTTCGCGGAAAAGTTTTACGCGGAAAATCCATTTTCACGACCGCTCTCCATTATCGCGGTAATTTCATATTCGACGAAAAGTTTCGACGTCGGTCCGATCGGTAAGCCGGAGTGTTATTTTAAAATAAACTCGCTTCTGGTCGGTTGGCAGGTGCTCCGTCAATCTGGGAACATCGGCCAAAAGGAACTCTGCGACTCGTTTCATCCTGCCGCCGCGTTCCCCGGAAAGTATGACGAACCTTGAAACAACTTTTTGCGATGATAAAACGCTTCCCGGGGCGAGTTTGTCGTTGCACCCTCGCGGCTACCCACACAGCTCGTCCGAATCCTCTCCCAACCCGTCTACGAATTTGAATAAACTGTCTCGTAATTATTTCCAAGCCTGATGACATTTTGCAGACACGGTTAAAACTGTACTAATTGAAAATTACGCGTTTTCCACCGCGGTAAACAATGACGTTAGGATCGCTGAGAACGCAAGAGACGGGGAACGCTTGGAAACGTAATAACAAATAGAAACTGTATATTCTATGCTTTTTATATGAACGACAGAAATAAACAGAAACCGTGTTGCGTGGAACAGGCAGACAAGTAGCGTTCGCAGGTTCATAGTCAGACAAGAGGTGTGCAAGTCGGCATAGGATATACCCGTGGTCGGATCAGTAGTATGAGGTATGTCCAGGGTCGGGCAATTGAATTCGTGGTCAGACAAGTGGTACAGGGTATGTTCTTGGCCCGAAAGGGGTAGCGTGAGGTACGATCTCGGCCGATCGAGTAGTATGAAGCATGTGATCGCGCCAGCAGCAACATCGTTTTTCTGATTAACACTGTTTGTTCGAAACAAAATTATGTTCTCACTGAACCGATCGTCGTCAAGAAATGACCTCCTTCTCGACAATCGCAGAGCATACCCCGTTGTATGTCAGGCGAGTCGTTTTTTATTGTACCCTTTCCGCACGGCAGCATGCAATGTTTAATGCTTTGTTCGCATACTTCCTCCGGAGCATGCATCGATGCACCGTGGACGAGTAATATCGACAGGATGATTCGAGCGTTTCCAACGAATCGGTGGTCGAATTCGAAGCGGGAACGCGTGCGGACAAACCGTTTCGGTAACAGGAAACTATCGACCAAGCCTGCTGACCGAAGCACTGTTTTCAATTTGCACTTCCGGTGCTTCCGAGCGTCCCGAAATTCGATCACTTTACAATTCGTAATTTCCACGGAGATTGGAAAAGAAACCCAATTAATGCACGCGTTACAGTCCAGAATTCAATCAGATTCTGCAATTTTTCAATTTCATCTTTCAACGTGTCCCGCCACCGACCACCCACCGTATTTTTCTTCGAATATTTTGGCTTCCGGTGGCGCCATGAAAATTTCTCCGATCGTTCGAACGAGTCGAATCCCCGATCAACTCGATCCCTCTGTGTGAACATCGTCACATGCGCACTAATGAATTCTCCGACAAATTCGCTCGATTCTAATTTATATTAATTACGAAATGTTATTCCCCTGCGCGCCCAGTCGATAACGCGACCGGTTATCGCGTTAATTTTCGTCGTTGCGACGGATGCCGGCGAGTTTCCCGGAAGTTGGTCAACGATATCGTTCGAGGTCACTTCTCAGGATACAACGTTGCTACGATAAACTTTATGCTAATGGCTGTTGTAAAATGCCGCGCGTTTTATGAACGTCGTTACTTTTACACGCGCCACGCTAACTGATTTCGAACAATGGGAGCCGGCCCTTCAGCGCGATGACGAAAAGAGGAAATATGTTTCATGTCTTTATTCCTTGCCTGTCCTCGAGTTCATTAAGGACTGATATCAACGTCCGCCTCTATACATCCACCTTAGCTTTTGAATTGCTGCAGCGATGTGTAAGTCGTTGCTCGGAAAATACTGACGGGTCAGCATGCTGTTTTCGAAAATTTCAAGGGACACTAAAAACTTTGTGACTCCTGGGGGGGTCTCTGATTGTAGCGAGGAGGATTTCGAGCGATAACGAGGCAAGAAACGGGCAAAGTTATTGGTGCAGAATGAAAATGGCGCGAACGACGTGGGCAAGGAAAGCACGAGAGCGTCCACGGGGCTACGCGGGGTCAGGTTTTCGCATTTTAACGCGCTCAGAGACGTGTAATTACTTGTCGGGGATCGATATTAACGGGACTGGCTCTCGAGCGTGTCATGTTTCACGGGCGGAAAGAAAAAGCTTCTCTCCTCGTATCGTTTCATCCTCGAGGCATGGTCACAGGCGGACTCATGAATAATGCATACGATAAATTCGCGTCGCACGCACGCATGCACCACGCTAATTCCATTAGGCGGACCGTTTTGCCGCTCGATAGCTACTGTGCTGTCGATCGAGAGATTCCAGATCGTCTGGATCAGCGAGACACTCTTTTCCGAGAGTACGCGTATCATCGAACGCTTTTGGTTTCAGTCTTAAGCTCCGCGTTCTCTGTTCTTCGTCCATGCGAACCCGAATTCAAATTGCTTCAAAATTTAGGGTTCTACCAGAGATCTGTTCAGCGATTTCTTGCTTATACAGGACGCCCCAGAGAATTTTTATTCATTTAGAACAATCGGAATAAGAGAATAGTATATACATCTCGAACTCATTTTATAATATAATATTTAAGAAGATCGTGACAGTGACATCTAAGGGAAGTGCCACCGCCGTGTAAACGTGTCAGCTTCGATTCAGTCTGCTTTTTTTCTATTCCTAATGAAACCGAAGGCGGTGTTGCTCTTACCGACGAACGGGTCGTCTGACAAGGGCGCAGAGATGTTTGGGATGCTGTTAATTACCTTCCGTACACATGAAGAGTATGGCAGCAATGGACAGCCTCGCTTGCCACCTCAAAGCCATGTCCGCGGATGTTTGAAAGCGCCTTCACTGTGATACTGAAGCGATTCACATCCTCTTCACTGAATGACCACGCTCACCTCCCACTCACTGACATATCAGCACTGACCGAACTGTAAATATCTCACTGGCGATCCATGGATCGCCGAGACTTCGACCTCGATCCGTTCAGACGCCAGTCATAGCGTCGTCCCTCTATCCTCGAGCCGTCGCATACGTTTTCCATGGGACACTCTCAGGACCGCATTCTCGTTGAAAGTTTCAGTCAAAAGTTTCCGTGCCACGGAAAAGTTTCGCGTTATTCCGAATGGCTTCGGGATTCGTTGCACCACTCGATAAGCCGCCGCTCGATCTCTCGATCGTCCCTGCGTCCCCGACACGAAAACTTTGCACATGCAATTTGGCAGAATCTCGCCGCGGAATCACCCTCTCCGGTCGGAAAAGCGTGCAACACACTTTTCGACAGCAAGACCGTCACCGAACCACTCACAGTCCCATCGACTTTTCCACACTTCCTGGATCCTTCGAAAACAACGACGACAAGATTGCGTTCGGGGGTGTAGGCCCTGTTCAGGGCCTAACCCACCCGGAACCAGTCGATCATACCTCCGCCAGGTGTGTCCGAAAATTACGCTCCTTCGTGAATCACAGAAGTTTTTTTTTATTCTGAAATCGGTCACGATCTGCGGGACACACGGTGGCTAGGCTGGAACAGCGTGGATGATTTTCACGCGATTTCTCCCCATGTCCAGGCGAGGGTGGTTCGATGCGATCGTTCAAAAAAACGTTCGAACGTGTGCACGACGGGACATATCGTATATAGGACGAGAGGACGCGAGCACGCACCACGTCTTGATTCGGTGGTAGATTTAACCTAACTGGGGAGATTCTCGTCCGTGGGAGCATGCGCGTTTCCGATCCACCCCCTGTGATGGTGGAAACGCGCACAGGCTCCACGAACAGGGGTCCGCGCGCACACCTACGATCCTCTCGACACACCGAGATCTCTGACACGCATGCACACCCGGACAGCCTTCACCGACGCGTTAGTTACACGTACGTGTGAAGAGGTAAGGGTGGCCCGCGTCGGTCACGACGTACGGCACTGTGTGTCACCGGCAGAAAGTGTGGCAGGGCGTGCGACGAGTACGAAATCGAGCCACAGAATCGACGATACTCCGCCAGATTCGAGCATAAGGACGCGGACCGATCGATCGATCCCGTTGGATCATCGGGACGGAGATCCTGCGACACACGGACACGAAGGTGACTGAATTTAAGCTTCCTGATAAAGCTGATAGTCCTTTTAGCGAAATAGCGTTACGATAATTTGCATTGCTTTTCCCTTCAGGAAAAGGTTTACCTGGCATAGCAATCGTATTAATATGTTCTCTGCCGCAGTGGAATATCCCGCATGCTGTCAGACTGAGGATTTGTGCATGCATCTCGGTCAAGTCATTTAATTAGTTGATGAACGCTTGTGCATACGACATCGCCTGTTCCCGTTGAGCAAATAAATAATATGCTGATTTAAATAAACAAGTAAATCCAGAGGAAATCCTCTTCGAGTTCAAACTTGCGCATTGTACGCTGGTACTTAAATTAATGAAAAGCCATTGTAAATTGAATTGCTATATTTCTAGTAAAGGGTAAATAATCCTATCCTGATATCGCTGACTGGAATGAAAGAACGTTTCAAGAATAATTCCAGCGGACTGTCGTGCGACTCCTGGAAAGCCTGACTCGATTAACACGTCAGAAGAGGCTGTAAAAAGCGCGCTTATCTAAGCTCTCTGCTTTTCAATAGCAGCTTTGTTTTCGTTCGCATAAATCTGCTGCGACTATCGTCAAGCACGCCACCGATGCGAGTTGTTGGATGAACCAGATGAAAGTGGACACGCGAGTGTATAACGAAGGGTGTTACACGCAATACTCTGCCGGCACTCAGACGATTTTTGCCGATCGGCTGTGACCTGGATCGTCCACCTTTCGCAAGAGTGTTAGAAAATCCCGTTAGACGCTCCGTCGTTGCATTATTATTACAAGTTTCGCCTAGATGTCGGACAAGCGTCAGTGAAAAAAAATATAAAAGCGGGGGTGGGAGTTCCTGCGAGACTCTTAGTGCGATTAAAATTGAAGCATCGGCTTCGGGAGCAGAGGAACGGCTGGTCGGCGCGAGAAACGAAATGCGCGAGATTGTTATGCGCCTCAGGTGAAAAAATCCGGTGGTAATGTTAATTTTCCGCGCGTCACGTGCGATCAGATAGCCGTGCAGGCGCGTATGGCATCGCCGAACGTTAGCGTGCATGCAAAGTATGAGTAGAAGGTGTAATATTTTGACGACACCGGGAAACAAATGACGTTAGCTGGTGTTCACGTTATGCGCACCTCCGGCTGCAACGACCAGCCAGCAAACTTTGATGGAATCCACTTTATAACCTTCTTAGCCCTGCGAAATATTTGCAAGGAAATTTCGCACAGCTGCCACGGCTCTGTAATAACTATGATCATTCGTCCATCGAACGCGTTTACCTTGGAAACTTGCCTTTGATAACTCGTCAACGTTCAGCGTACCGAATGATACGTCGCGTTAAGCTGCGTATCGGAATATTAACAACGATAACAATCGACTGGGTTGCACAACACATTTGCATGTACGTTTGCAAGGAAGTTTTACGTGATGAGTAGGCTGGATTCTGCGGTTACAGGATTTTTGTGGACACGAAATCTCGCGACACCGATACTGTCTGTCAGGCATCGAGATATCTCGGCGGTTTCGAAACGCGTTCATTGAAAAAAAACGCTTCGAAACCAAAGTTATAAATAACGTTTCGCGTGACGATCGCGCTTTCGGAGACACGGGACCATTCATCAGCTACACCTACCGATAAGGACCGCAGAGACCATCGTTCGAAACATACATGCTGTCGAATGATGCATGAGTCCGTCGACTCGTCAAGATTCCGCAGCCCCGCCGTTGCACCGAAAATAAATTCCGACCCGAAACCGTGGAAGTTCGGGTCGAGCGAAATTAGAAATTAGCCTGCGCCGTTTGAAAATCGATTCCAGGCTGGATCGTCGAGGCTGTGTTATTAACTGAATGGAAAGTAGCTAGAGAGTTTGCCGAAGTCGATAAGTTTCGTATCGAAACGTTTTCCGTTCTCGAGTTCGTGTCACCCGTGGACACGAAAATCTTTTCCCGGGGAAAAAGGTGAAGCTTTCCGAAGCCGTGGAAGTTTCGGGTCTCGCGAAGTTGCTCGCGCAGTTAATAGAATTCCTATACTTAACGCAAACGTCGAATGAGTTACACGGGGCAACGGGCAGATAAAGTTTCCGGTTTAGCGGGACTGGAAGCCAGATTAATTCAATATGGCGGCGATTCTTGGAAAATCTCCAAACCGCCGTAGGGAAGTTATCTTGAGGTGCACACGCGAGCGTTCTCTGTCTACGGTAATACGATAATGGAAGATATTTCCCGGAGAAAACAGCACAAATCAACGGCCATCCGCATACAATACACTTTGTGCCCGAAATTCCGGCGAACGTTTGCTCTCCCGGCAATTCGCTTCCGTGCGGGACGGTAGGAAGTCTTTTTCGGCTCGTTAATTCAAGCTGGACCATGAGAAATACAATGAAATTTCACAGTCGGAGCTTTCCAATTTGTCTGGTCGAATCGCGGAACGGTCGGTCGGTCGATTCGAGGCCGACGCGCCTGCAGATCGAAAGGAAAACCGTGGAATAAATTGTTGCGTGCGACGAGCGGGAAATCATTGCCCTGAAGAGGCGCGAATCTACGCAGAAAGCAGGCCAAACAGCTTGCGAAGCTCGACGATTGGTTAACAAGCTGAATGGCCGCGAAACGTTTCGGATCGTCGTCCGTTGGAGCAAGGAAACGAGAGGATGAATCGAAACTCTGAGGATTTAACTCGAATATTGCTGGCCCTTTGACACAGCAAGTTACGTTCCACGGCACGCTAATAGACAGATATGCGCAGGACAAATCTGTCGGAACCTAACTTCGGCTCGGGTGATTTCATGTCGTTACCGTAACGAGAATTCGATCTGGACGTCAGCGTTCAAGACGTAATAGAAGACAAGAAACACTTAACTTTTTCGTGTCGACTTTGTAATTATGTCAGGCGAACGGAGATTCGGCAGAACCTGGTGTACTTTGAATCATATAGAATCATAGGAACATTAACTTTGGAGTTTGAAATTCGCAGCAGTAGTTCGTCTTGGTTGCTTTCAGGCTGATTAGATTAAGTTCGGACCTTGTGGAATCCCAAAAATATATTTATTAAGGGACACAGGAAAAGAATTTTATTCTCGTCCGACAGAGGAGAGAACGCTCTTTGCTTTGCTTCAGTTTGGAGCACATTAGATAATTCTGAGCTACTGAACGTAGCTGTCCGAAGTTTGATGTCCGATAAAGTTACGGTGATCTGTACTCCAGCGCACACTGCCCTAACTCCATATTAAAAATATTATCTTTCAAAAAATATGAAAGTAAATTATATGTACGTTAGTTTGGGTTAGGTTTAGATTGAGCTCGATGCTCCAGAGTGAACAACTGAATTCTGTGGAGCAAACAAAAATTGTAAAGAATTCCCCGTCGCTGTCACGGAGGTTATTTTTCCCAGCCAGGATGGCGGAACGGTGTTTTCAATGCACGAATATAAAGCTGTTGCCGCGATACTTCGCGTTGCGTGGAACATAATGGGTATTGATGAAGATCGTAAGCTAAATGCTGCTTCCTCCGGAACGAATGTCCAAGGCATTTGTAATGTGGCTGCAAAAATGCGGCTGGACCACAGCCAGGATACAAAATTTCGTGCACACGCTCGCGTCCCGGCCAGAGAGATAGTTAACTATAAAATACACGTATTAATGTGCGCGATGATAGCTGGCACGGTACTTCATACGCGAATTCGCGAGAGAAATTTTTATCTCTGCATGAAGTACGGTTCCTCTTAACAAATTTCACAAACTCCCCGCTGTGATGCTTTTGAAAATTTATGAAATTGATTAAGCAGAGTTCGGGCGATCACCGATGCGATATTTAAATTGCAAATGTAATTGCGGCAAACGCTGACTCGTATGGTATTCGTTGAAATTCATGGTCTCAGCGAATTTCAATTTCGATTTCGTTCGTAGAAACAAACATGGAGGAGAGTTTCGTCGTACCGGCGACAGAATTCATGGGTCGACGTGGTTTTTCAATTTCGTGCGGAAACGTTCGTGCGTGGCGGCGATAAAGCAACGCGGAACAAGCCTCGGGCGAGCTTGTTATCGGGATCGATTCTCCTCGAAATATCGAAAATCTTAGCGTGTCGCCGCGGTGTTCCAGGCTGCGGTAAAAAACGAGGTCGACGCCTTCAGAGACAAACGTTTATCTGGCCGCGACCTAACCCTTTCGTCCTTTGGATTTCGTGCGCGCACATGCCGAAGCTGTTATCGTCTATCGCGCCTCTTGCATGGAAGCTCATGCTCGCCTGGACTTAAAGCTCCTCGAGCCGCGCAGCCTGTAATTATCGGCGCGCGATAGGCTACGCTGTTCAGAAAATTAGTGGCTGCGCTCTGGTTACAAATGAGTCGGCCAACTTGCGACTATAATTGTCGGTGAAAAATCTCGATTCCTTTACGCTCGACTTTCGGTCCGTGCAAAACGACCCAACACGTTGGCCGATTACACGCTCGCGATCCAAAGATTCTTGGTAATCAGAAAAGTTCATCGAACTCTGTGTTTTGAAACTGCTCGATTTCGAATCGGATCTACGACGCTATCTGTCCTGATATTCCTCAGCGTCGATAAATTGCTGAAAAAGTAGCGCCATGCAATCTTGCGGAAGGTTTAAGCAAACCCTGGGCAACTTCCGTTTTATTATTCATTCGAATGAATGAACCATGCATCTTCCGCGGGACATAACTTCGTATTAGGGGGATCGGTGGTTGAAGCAGGATTCGGATTAAGTGAAACACGGATCCCGGAGACCTGCTCCGGGTAGAAGTAATGAAAATTCTAACAGCGTTCCGCCGTCCCGTCCGCAGCACCGAGAGTTATCATTTTTGATATTCATGCCCCTCACCTAAAAGATAACGCACTTAGCTTCCGGCCTCGCGCAAGCTCCTAGTTAACAACCTTAGCTGTTGTTCCGGCACGATGGTACTTCGCCCTTGGAGGGCTCGTTCGTTGAGCACCTCGTCGCCGCGAGCCCTGAGCTAACTGGAAATTAACGTGCCGACGAAACCCTTAAAACCGACGCGAATTCACGTGGTCGGACGTCGTCGAGTGTACATTTCCACTGAAACTCTTATTCCATTTCTCGTTCCTAAAACGTAGGACCTATCTTTGTCTATCGATATTTATTTCAAGTCTTCATTGACGTCGAAAGCGGAGTTTAATCTGGTACGCCGTGCGAAATGATGTATTTTATCATTTCACGGTAGATAACATATCTAGAGTTCTGGCGACGAAATAATACAGCGGTGTAATGAAAGTGAATTTATTATTTAATTACAACGTGATCGTTGAAAATTGTACGTCGTAGGATCGCGCAACAATGCGAGGAGCTGTTTCTAAAATAGCAGGCGGGTCAGCGAAAGAATGGTCCGGCGTCGTTGTATTTAAAATCGGACCTGATAAAAAGGAGATAATTTCTTGGTCGTCCGGAGTATTAACGAATCAGCCTCGCACCTGTTGGCTGCGCCGCGTGAAGTTGAACCGGTTTAAACGCCGGGAAATTGTTTCAGCTTTCGAGTTCTCGAACAATTTCAGACAGCCTCGCGATACCAGCTCGCAAAGATAAAGTTTGCGGCAAGTTCATCCCCGGAGAGCTTATCATTTCCTTGGTACCGTAACGAGTCTCGGAATTCTGACGAATCCTCCTCGATATCTCAGCTAAATAAAAGACACCGGTTCAGAAAGCAGTATATGCGTAGTCGTGCAATACTTTTTGCGATACCGATATTTCTCATAGCTGGTCCAATATCGATGGAACATCCTGTATCGGGTTCTTTCGTAACGCGAATTTCATGATCGAGAGACGCGAAGCGTTCAACGCACTCGTATCGACGTTCGCCATGAAACATCGAGCTGTTCACACGGACCATTTGTCACGAAGTTGTCACGCGTCGACACTGCATATTGTTTCGAATGTCAATATAATACTGCACGCTAATGAACTCGCGTGCACATTAATTTATGCGACTTCCAACACGAGACCACCGGATAACAATCAATGTCTAGCGTTCCAGTTGTTTCGTTCCCGCGACATCGAAACGAAGCATCGCTAAAATATTTTTACTCTCGTCCGACCGAGGGTCGTCGGAGTTCGATCTCTCGGAGACGCGTCGAGCGAATCGAACGAAACGAGATATCGCTCGGTTCTCGCGTGGACCGGTATCTGATTCGACCAGGAAATCGAACTCTGGTCAAGTTTCCATCGATCTCTGAGCTTCCATCTGTCCGGCGATTTCGTTCGATGCTAATCTCGACGCGTGGTGTGCGCATTTCGTATTCAACCTCGGTGTTTCGCTTTCGTTTCGACGTTGCTAAATGAAAATTGTGAACGCCTGGAACGCATCAATATCCGGAGAAAGAGAAGGGATAGGAGAAGAAGGTCGAATTTCTTCCCGTCTTTATATTTCTCTTCATTTGTCTCTTTTTGCAGCCCCTCCGTCCGGTGTTTATTGCGGAACGGGCGCTGTAACAAGAACTCCTTTGTTGCAGACGTCATCCTTCGAGTCGAAATCCTTGACGTTCCGCCGGATCCTCGACCATGCTTCTCCTCGAACGGTGTTTTAATAAACGAAACGGAAGTTCTCCAGGAGGGGGTGAATCAGGACGTTGTGTGTGCGTGCTTCGAATTTTTTCCCCGAGAAACAAAGCTTTTTAAACGGCTAGTACAACAGCAGAATCCCTTTCAGAATTATTGACAGCGCCACTGCATTCAGAATTCGTTCTCTCCTGACCGAGCGATTTTTCTTCCGAATGGAGGAGATTCCACATTATCTCTCGACTCGCTGAGAAATCTCTGTTCCACGGGGAGACCTACAACATTCCTCTCTTCCTTTGCCTAAACACGCGCATCCTTTGATTCATTTTGCTACAGACGTCTGAATCCACGGGAACACGACAAATATATCCGCGACCAGTCGTCTGCGCGACCCCCTCGCATTTTTCTTCCAAGCCAGTCTCGCGAATTTATCATTTCACGAATTCCCTCGTCCTCCCTCTTTTAATCTCTCTCGTCTTATCGTCTCGAAACACGAGCCATGACCACAGACGCTCCGCGGATCCTCGTTTCTCAACTCCACGCCGATTCGTCTCACTCGATATTATTGTTCTGCCTGGTTGCTGGAAAGTTCTCCCTCCTCAGAGAACCCGCAAGCCTCCATTTTGGTACATGAAGCACAAAAATCTAGAAAGCTTTGGTGATTCAAGATCGTTTTCACTCACCTATCTTACGTATAATTTCATCCCCGACACGCTGGTTGTGGTTAGAATGCCGTATCTCTATTGGTTTCGACAAAAACTGGAAAGTTTTGGGGGCACGCGTAAGGCCAACCAGCCAGGCCTGTCGAATCCCTTTCCTATTTAATTCCTAGCTCCACTCCCACCGATTCCAAATCGGTACCAATCGCCTATCTTATGCAGAATTTCATCCCCGACACGCTGGTTGTGGTTAGAATGCCGTATCTCTATTGGTTTCGACAAAAACTGGAAAGTTTTGGGGGCACGCGTAAGGCCAACCAGCCTGGCCTGTCGAATCCCTTTCCTATTTAATTCCTAGCTCCACTCCCACCGATTCCAAATCGGTACCAATCACCTATCTTATGCAGAATTTCATCCCCGACACGCTGGTTGTGGTTAGAATGCCGTATCTCTATTGGTTTCGACAAAAACTGGAAAGTTTTGGGGGCACGCGTAAGGCCAACCAGCCTGGCCTGTCGAATCCCTTTCCTATTTAATTCCTAGCTCCACTCCCACCGATTCCAAATCGGTACCAATCACCTATCTTATGCAGAATTTCATCCCCGACACGCTGGTTGTGGTTAGAATGCCGTATCTCTATTGGTTTCGACAAAAACTGGAAAGTTTTGGGGGCACGCGTAAGGCCAACCAGCCAGGCCTGTCGAATCCCTTTCCTATTTAATTCCTAGCTCCACTCCCACCGATTCCAAATCGGTACCAATCGCCTATCTTATGCAGAATTTCATCCCCGACACGCTGGTTGTGGTTAGAATGCCGTATCTCTATTGGTTTCGACAAAAACTGGAAAGTTTTGGGGGCACGCGTAAGGCCAACCAGCCAGGCCTGTCGAATCCCTTTCCCATTTAATTCCTAGCTCCACTCCCACCGATTCCAAATCGGTACCAATCGCCTATCTTATGCAGAATTTCATCCCCGACACGCTGGTTGTGGTTAGAATGCCGTATCTCTATTGGTTTCGACAAAAACTGGAAAGTTTTGGGGGCACGCGTAAGGCCAGCCAGCCAGGCCTGTCGAATCCCTTTCCTATTTAATTCCTAGCTCCACTCCCACCGATTCCAAATCGGTACCAATCACCTATCTTATGCAGAATTTCATCCCCGACACGCTGGTTGTGGTTAGAATGCCGTATCTCTATTGGTTTCGACAAAAACTCAAAAGTTTTGGGGGCACGCGTAAGGCCAACCAGCCAGGCCTGTCGAATCCCTTTCCTATTTAATTCCTAGCTCCACTCCCACCGATTCCAAATCGGTACCAATCACCTATCTTATGCAGAATTTCATCCCCGACACGCTGGTTGTGGTTAGAATGCCGTATCTCTATTGGTTTCGACAAAAACTGGAAAGTTTTGGGGGCACGCGTAAGGCCAACCAGCCAGGCCTGTCGAATCCCTTTCCTATTTAATTCCTAGCTCCACTCCCACCGATTCCAAATCGGTACCAATCACCTATCTTATGCAGAATTTCATCCCCGACACGCTGGTTGTGGTTAGAATGCCGTATCTCTATTGGTTTCGACAAAAACTCAAAAGTTTTGGGGGCACGCGTAAGGCCAACCAGCCAGGCCTGTCGAATCCCTTTCCTATTTAATTCCTAGCTCCACTCCCACCGATTCCAAATCGGTACCAATCACCTATCTTATGCAGAATTTCATCCCCGACACGCTGGTTGTGGTTAGAATGCCGTATCTCTATTGGTTTCGACAAAAACTGGAAAGTTTTGGGGGCACGCGTAAGGCCAACCAGCCAGGCCTGTCGAATCCCTTTCCTATTTAATTCCTAGCTCCACTCCCACCGATTCCAAATCGGTACCAATCACCTATCTTATGCAGAATTTCATCCCCGACACGCTGGTTGTGGTTAGAATGCCGTATCTCTATTGGTTTCGACAAAAACTGGAAAGTTTTGGGGGCACGCGTAAGGCCAACCAGCCAGGCCTGTCGAATCCCTTTCCTATTTAATTCCTAGCTCCACTCCCACCGATTCCAAATCGGTACCAATCACCTATCTTATGCAGAATTTCATCCCCGACACGCTGGTTGTGGTTAGAATGCCGCATCTCTATTGGTTTCGACAAAAACTGGAAAGTTTTGGGGGCACGCGTAAGGCCAACCAGCCAGGCCTGTCGAATCCCTTTCCTATTTAATTCCTAGCTCCACTCCCACCGATTCCAAATCGGTACCAATCACCTATCTTATGCAGAATTTCATCCCCGACACGCTGGTTGTGGTTAGAATGCCGTATCTCTATTGGTTTCGACAAAAACTCAAAAGTTTTGGGGGCACGCGTAAGGCCAACCAGCCAGGCCTGTCGAATCCCTTTCCTATTTAATTCCTAGCTCCACTCCCACCGATTCCAAATCGGTACCAATCACCTATCTTATGCAGAATTTCATCCCCGACACGCTGGTTGTGGTTAGAATGCCGTATCTCTATTGGTTTCGACAAAAACTCAAAAGTTTTGGGGGCACGCGTAAGGCCAACCAGCCAGGCCTGTCGAATCCCTTTCCTATTTAATTCCTAGCTCCACTCCCACCGATTCCAAATCGGTACCAATCACCTATCTTATGCAGAATTTCATCCCCGACACGCTGGTTGTGGTTAGAATGCCGTATCTCTATTGGTTTCGACAAAAACTCGAAAGTTTTGGGGGCACGCGTAAGGCCAACCAGCCAGGCCTGTCGAATCCCTTTCCTATTTAATTCCTAGCTCCACTCCCACCGATTCCAAATCGGTACCAATCACCTATCTTATGCAGAATTTCATCCCCGACACGCTGGTTGTGGTTAGAATGCCGTATCTCTATTGGTTTCGACAAAAACTGGAAAGTTTTGGGGGCACGCGTAAGGCCAACCAGCCAGGCCTGTCGAATCCCTTTCCTATTTAATTCCTAGCTCCACTCCCACCGATTCCAAATCGGTACCAATCACCTATCTTATGCAGAATTTCATCCCCGACACGCTGGTTGTGGTTAGAATGCCGTATCTCTATTGGTTTCGACAAAAACTGGAAAGTTTTGGGGGCACGCGTAAGGCCAACCAGCCAGGCCTGTCGAATCCCTTTCCTATTTAATTCCTAGCTCCACTCCCACCGATTCCAAATCGGTACCAATCACCTATCTTATGCAGAATTTCATCCCCGACACGCTGGTTGTGGTTAGAATGCCGTATCTCTATTGGTTTCGACAAAAACTCAAAAGTTTTGGGGGCACGCGTAAGGCCAACCAGCCAGGCCTGTCGAATCCCTTTCCTATTTAATTCCTAGCTCCACTCCCACCGATTCCAAATCGGTACCAATCACCTATCTTATGCAGAATTTCATCCCCGACACGCTGGTTGTGGTTAGAATGCCGTATCTCTATTGGTTTCGACAAAAACTGGAAAGTTTTGGGGGCACGCGTAAGGCCAACCAGCCAGGCCTGTCGAATCCCTTTCCTATTTAATTCCTAGCTCCACTCCCACCGATTCCAAATCGGTACCAATCACCTATCTTATGCAGAATTTCATCCCCGACACGCTGGTTGTGGTTAGAATGCCGTATCTCTATTGGTTTCGACAAAAACTGGAAAGTTTTGGGGGCACGCGTAAGGCCAACCAGCCAGGCCTGTCGAATCCCTTTCCTATTTAATTCCTAGCTCCACTCCCACCGATTCCAAATCGGTACCAATCACCTATCTTATGCAGAATTTCATCCCCGACACGCTGGTTGTGGTTAGAATGCCGTATCTCTATTGGTTTCGACAAAAACTGGAAAGTTTTGGGGGCACGCGTAAGGCCAACCAGCCAGGCCTGTCGAATCCCTTTCCTATTTAATTCCTAGCTCCACTCCCACCGATTCCAAATCGGTACCAATCACCTATCTTATGCAGAATTTCATCCCCGACACGCTGGTTGTGGTTAGAATGCCGTATCTCTATTGGTTTCGACAAAAACTCGAAAGTTTTGGGGGCACGCGTAAGGCCAACCAGCCAGGCCTGTCGAATCCCTTTCCTATTTAATTCCTAGCTCCACTCCCACCGATTCCAAATCGGTACCAATCACCTATCTTATGCAGAATTTCATCCCCGACACGCTGGTTGTGGTTAGAATGCCGTATCTCTATTGGTTTCGACAAAAACTGGAAAGTTTTGGGGGCACGCGTAAGGCCAACCAGCCAGGCCTGTCGAATCCCTTTCCTATTTAATTCCTAGCTCCACTCCCACCGATTCCAAATCGGTACCAATCACCTATCTTATGCAGAATTTCATCCCCGACACGCTGGTTGTGGTTAGAATGCCGTATCTCTATTGGTTTCGACAAAAACTGGAAAGTTTTGGGGGCACGCGTAAGGCCAACCAGCCAGGCCTGTCGAATCCCTTTCCTATTTAATTCCTAGCTCCACTCCCACCGATTCCAAATCGGTACCAATCACCTATCTTATGCAGAATTTCATCCCCGACACGCTGGTTGTGGTTAGAATGCCGTATCTCTATTGGTTTCGACAAAAACTGGAAAGTTTTGGGGGCACGCGTAAGGCCAACCAGCCAGGCCTGTCGAATCCCTTTCCTATTTAATTCCTAGCTCCACTCCCACCGATTCCAAATCGGTACCAATCACCTATCTTATGCAGAATTTCATCCCCGACACGCTGGTTGTGGTTAGAATGCCGTATCTCTATTGGTTTCGACAAAAACTCAAAAGTTTTGGGGGCACGCGTAAGGCCAACCAGCCAGGCCTGTCGAATCCCTTTCCTATTTAATTCCTAGCTCCACTCCCACCGATTCCAAATCGGTACCAATCACCTATCTTATGCAGAATTTCATCCCCGACACGCTGGTTGTGGTTAGAATGCCGTATCTCTATTGGTTTCGACAAAAACTGGAAAGTTTTGGGGGCACGCGTAAGGCCAACCAGCCTGGCCTGTCGAATCCCTTTCCTATTTAATTCCTAGCTCCACTCCCACCGATTCCAAATCGGTACCAATCACCTATCTTATGCAGAATTTCATCCCCGACACGCTGGTTGTGGTTAGAATGCCGTATCTCTATTGGTTTCGACAAAAACTGGAAAGTTTTGGGGGCACGCGTAAGGCCAACCAGCCAGGCCTGTCGAATCCCTTTCCTATTTAATTCCTAGCTCCACTCCCACCGATTCCAAATCGGTACCAATCACCTATCTTATGCAGAATTTCATCCCCGACACGCTGGTTGTGGTTAGAATGCCGTATCTCTATTGGTTTCGACAAAAACTGGAAAGTTTTGGGGGCACGCGTAAGGCCAACCAGCCAGGCCTGTCGAATCCCTTTCCTATTTAATTCCTAGCTCCACTCCCACCGATTCCAAATCGGTACCAATCACCTATCTTATGCAGAATTTCATCCCCGACACGCTGGTTGTGGTTAGAATGCCGCATCTCTATTGGTTTCGACAAAAACTGGAAAGTTTTGGGGGCACGCGTAAGGCCAACCAGCCAGGCCTGTCGAATCCCTTTCCTATTTAATTCCTAGCTCCACTCCCACCGATTCCAAATCGGTACCAATCACCTATCTTATGCAGAATTTCATCCCCGACACGCTGGTTGTGGTTAGAATGCCGCATCTCTATTGGTTTCGACAAAAACTGGAAAGTTTTGGGGGCACGCGTAAGGCCAACCAGCCAGGCCTGTCGAATCCCTTTCCTATTTAATTCCTAGCTCCACTCCCACCGATTCCAAATCGGTACCAATCACCTATCTTATGCAGAATTTCATCCCCGACACGCTGGTTGTGGTTAGAATGCCGTATCTCTATTGGTTTCGACAAAAACTGGAAAGTTTTGGGGGCACGCGTAAGGCCAGCCAGCCAGGCCTGTCGAATCCCTTTCCTATTTAATTCCTAGCTCCACTCCCACCGATTCCAAATCGGTACCAATCACCTATCTTATGCAGAATTTCATCCCCGGCACGCTGGTTGTGGTTAGAATGCCGTATCTCTATTGGTTTCGACAAAAACTCAAAAGTTTTGGGGGCACGCGTAAGGCCAACCAGCCTGGCCTGTCGAATCCCTTTCCTATTTAATTCCTAGCTCCACTCCCACCGATTCCAAATCGGTACCAATCACCTATCTTATGCAGAATTTCATCCCCGACACGCTGGTTGTGGTTAGAATGCCGTATCTCTATTGGTTTCGACAAAAACTCAAAAGTTTTGGGGGCACGCGTAAGGCCAACCAGCCAGGCCTGTCGAATCCCTTTCCTATTTAATTCCTAGCTCCACTCCCACCGATTCCAAATCGGTACCAATCACCTATCTTATGCAGAATTTCATCCCCGACACGCTGGTTGTGGTTAGAATGCCGCATCTCTATTGGTTTCGACAAAAACTGGAAAGTTTTGGGGGCACGCGTAAGGCCAACCAGCCAGGCCTGTCGAATCCCTTTCCTATTTAATTCCTAGCTCCACTCCCACCGATTCCAAATCGGTACCAATCACCTATCTTATGCAGAATTTCATCCCCGACACGCTGGTTGTGGTTAGAATGCCGTATCTCTATTGGTTCCGACAAAAACTCAAAAGTTTTGGGGGCACGCGTAAGGCCAACCAGCCAGGCCTGTCGAATCCCTTTCCTATTTAATTCCTAGCTCCACTCCCACCGATTCCAAATCGGTACCAATCACCTATCTTATGCAGAATTTCATCCCCGACACGCTGGTTGTGGTTAGAATGCCGCATCTCTATTGGTTTCGACAAAAACTGGAAAGTTTTGGGGGCACGCGTAAGGCCAGCCAGCCAGGCCTGTCGAATCCCTTTCCTATTTAATTCCTAGCTCCACTCCCACCGATTCCAAATCGGTACCAATCACCTATCTTATGCAGAATTTCATCCCCGACACGCTGGTTGTGGTTAGAATGCCGTATCTCTATTGGTTTCGACAAAAACTCAAAAGTTTTGGGGGCACGCGTAAGGCCAACCAGCCAGGCCTGTCGAATCCCTTTCCTATTTAATTCCTAGCTCCACTCCCACCGATTCCAAATCGGTACCAATCACCTATCTTATGCAGAATTTCATCCCCGACACGCTGGTTGTGGTTAGAATGCCGCATCTCTATTGGTTTCGACAAAAACTGGAAAGTTTTGGGGGCACGCGTAAGGCCAACCAGCCAGGCCTGTCGAATCCCTTTCCTATTTAATTCCTAGCTCCACTCCCACCGATTCCAAATCGGTACCAATCACCTATCTTATGCAGAATTTCATCCCCGACACGCTGGTTGTGGTTAGAATGCCGCATCTCTATTGGTTTCGACAAAAACTGGAAAGTTTTGGGGGCACGCGTAAGGCCAGCCAGCCAGGCCTGTCGAATCCCTTTCCTATTTAATTCCTAGCTCCACTCCCACCGATTCCAAATCGGTACCAATCACCTATCTTATGCAGAATTTCATCCCCGACACGCTGGTTGTGGTTAGAATGCCGCATCTCTATTGGTTTCGACAAAAACTCGAAAGTTTTGGGGGCACGCGTAAGGCCAGCCAGCCAGGCCTGTCGAATCCCTTTCCTATTTAATTCCTAGCTCCACTCCCACCGATTCCAAATCGGTACCAATCACCTATCTTATGCAGAATTTCATCCCCGACACGCTGGTTGTGGTTAGAATGCCGTATCTCTATTGGTTTCGACAAAAACTCAAAAGTTTTGGGGGCACGCGTAAGGCCAACCAGCCAGGCCTGTCGAATCCCTTTCCTATTTAATTCCTAGCTCCACTCCCACCGATTCCAAATCGGTACCAATCACCTATCTTATGCAGAATTTCATCCCCGACACGCTGGTTGTGGTTAGAATGCCGTATCTCTATTGGTTTCGACAAAAACTGGAAAGTTTTGGGGGCACGCGTAAGGCCAACCAGCCAGGCCTGTCGAATCCCTTTCCTATTTAATTCCTAGCTCCACTCCCACCGATTCCAAATCGGTACCAATCACCTATCATATGCAGAATTTCATCCCCGACACGCTGGTTGTGGTTAGAATGCCGCATCTCTATTGGTTTCGACAAAAACTGGAAAGTTTTGGGGGCACGCGTAAGGCCAACCAGCCAGGCCTGTCGAATCCCTTTCCTATTTAATTCCTAGCTCCACTCCCACCGATTCCAAATCGGTACCAATCACCTATCTTATGCAGAATTTCATCCCCGACACGCTGGTTGTGGTTAGAATGCCGTATCTCTATTGGTTTCGACAAAAACTCAAAAGTTTTGGGGGCACGCGTAAGGCCAGCCAGCCAGGCCTGTCGAATCCCTTTCCTATTTAATTCCTAGCTCCACTCCCACCGATTCCAAATCGGTACCAATCACCTATCTTATGCAGAATTTCATCCCCGACACGCTGGTTGTGGTTAGAATGCCGCATCTCTATTGGTTTCGACAAAAACTGGAAAGTTTTGGGGGCACGCGTAAGGCCAACCAGCCAGGCCTGTCGAATCCCTTTCCTATTTAATTCCTAGCTCCACTCCCACCGATTCCAAATCGGTACCAATCACCTATCATATGCAGAATTTCATCCCCGACACGCTGGTTGTGGTTAGAATGCCGCATCTCTATTGGTTTCGACAAAAACTGGAAAGTTTTGGGGGCACGCGTAAGGCCAACCAGCCAGGCCTGTCGAATCCCTTTCCTATTTAATTCCTAGCTCCACTCCCACCGATTCCAAATCGGTACCAATCACCTATCTTATGCAGAATTTCATCCCCGACACGCTGGTTGTGGTTAGAATGCCGCATCTCTATTGGTTTCGACAAAAACTGGAAAGTTTTGGGGGCACGCGTAAGGCCAGCCAGCCAGGCCTGTCGAATCCCTTTCCTATTTAATTCCTAGCTCCACTCCCACCGATTCCAAATCGGTACCAATCACCTATCTTATGCAGAATTTCATCCCCGACACGCTGGTTGTGGTTAGAATGCCGTATCTCTATTGGTTTCGACAAAAACTCAAAAGTTTTGGGGGCACGCGTAAGGCCAGCCAGCCAGGCCTGTCGAATCCCTTTCCTATTTAATTCCTAGCTCCACTCCCACCGATTCCAAATCGGTACCAATCACCTATCATATGCAGAATTTCATCCCCGACACGCTGGTTGTGGTTAGAATGCCGCATCTCTATTGGTTTCGACAAAAACTGGAAAGTTTTGGGGGCACGCGTAAGGCCAACCAGCCAGGCCTGTCGAATCCCTTTCCTATTTAATTCCTAGCTCCACTCCCACCGATTCCAAATCGGTACCAATCACCTATCTTATGCAGAATTTCATCCCCGACACGCTGGTTGTGGTTAGAATGCCGCATCTCTATTGGTTTCGACAAAAACTGGAAAGTTTTGGGGGCACGCGTAAGGCCAGCCAGCCAGGCCTGTCGAATCCCTTTCCTATTTAATTCCTAGCTCCACTCCCACCGATTCCAAATCGGTACCAATCACCTATCTTATGCAGAATTTCATCCCCGACACGCTGGTTGTGGTTAGAATGCCGCATCTCTATTGGTTTCGACAAAAACTGGAAAGTTTTGGGGGCACGCGTAAGGCCAGCCAGCCAGGCCTGTCGAATCCCTTTCCTATTTAATTCCTAGCTCCACTCCCACCGATTCCAAATCGGTACCAATCACCTATCTTATGCAGAATTTCATCCCCGACACGCTGGTTGTGGTTAGAATGCCGCATCTCTATTGGTTTCGACAAAAACTGGAAAGTTTTGGGGGCACGCGTAAGGCCAGCCAGCCAGGCCTGTCGAATCCCTTTCCTATTTAATTCCTAGCTCCACTCCCACCGATTCCAAATCGGTACCAATCACCTATCTTATGCAGAATTTCATCCCCGACACGCTGGTTGTGGTTAGAATGCCGCATCTCTATTGGTTTCGACAAAAACTGGAAAGTTTTGGGGGCACGCGTAAGGCCAACCAGCCAGGCCTGTCGAATCCCTTTCCTATTTAATTCCTAGCTCCACTCCCACCGATTCCAAATCGGTACCAATCACCTATCTTATGCAGAATTTCATCCCCGACACGCTGGTTGTGGTTAGAATGCCGTATCTCTATTGGTTTCGACAAAAACTCAAAAGTTTTGGGGGCACGCGTAAGGCCAACCAGCCAGGCCTGTCGAATCCCTTTCCTATTTAATTCCTAGCTCCACTCCCACCGATTCCAAATCGGTACCAATCACCTATCTTATGCAGAATTTCATCCCCGACACGCTGGTTGTGGTTAGAATGCCGCATCTCTATTGGTTACGACAAAAACTGGAAAGTTTTGGGGGCACGCGTAAGGCCAACCAGCCAGGCCTGTCGAATCCCTTTCCTATTTAATTCCTAGCTCCACTCCCACCGATTCCAAATCGGTACCAATCACCTATCTTATGCAGAATTTCATCCCCGACACGCTGGTTGTGGTTAGAATGCCGTATCTCTATTGGTTCCGACAAAAACTCAAAAGTTTTGGGGGCACGCGTAAGGCCAACCAGCCAGGCCTGTCGAATCCCTTTCCTATTTAATTCCTAGCTCCACTCCCACCGATTCCAAATCGGTACCAATCACCTATCTTATGCAGAATTTCATCCCCGACACGCTGGTTGTGGTTAGAATGCCGCATCTCTATTGGTTTCGACAAAAACTGGAAAGTTTTGGGGGCACGCGTAAGGCCAGCCAGCCAGGCCTGTCGAATCCCTTTCCTATTTAATTCCTAGCTCCACTCCCACCGATTCCAAATCGGTACCAATCACCTATCTTATGCAGAATTTCATCCCCGACACGCTGGTTGTGGTTAGAATGCCGTATCTCTATTGGTTTCGACAAAAACTCAAAAGTTTTGGGGGCACGCGTAAGGCCAACCAGCCAGGCCTGTCGAATCCCTTTCCTATTTAATTCCTAGCTCCACTCCCACCGATTCCAAATCGGTACCAATCACCTATCTTATGCAGAATTTCATCCCCGACACGCTGGTTGTGGTTAGAATGCCGCATCTCTATTGGTTTCGACAAAAACTGGAAAGTTTTGGGGGCACGCGTAAGGCCAACCAGCCAGGCCTGTCGAATCCCTTTCCTATTTAATTCCTAGCTCCACTCCCACCGATTCCAAATCGGTACCAATCACCTATCTTATGCAGAATTTCATCCCCGACACGCTGGTTGTGGTTAGAATGCCGTATCTCTATTGGTTTCGACAAAAACTGGAAAGTTTTGGGGGCACGCGTAAGGCCAACCAGCCAGGCCTGTCGAATCCCTTTCCTATTTAATTCCTAGCTCCACTCCCACCGATTCCAAATCGGTACCAATCACCTATCATATGCAGAATTTCATCCCCGACACGCTGGTTGTGGTTAGAATGCCGCATCTCTATTGGTTTCGACAAAAACTGGAAAGTTTTGGGGGCACGCGTAAGGCCAACCAGCCAGGCCTGTCGAATCCCTTTCCTATTTAATTCCTAGCTCCACTCCCACCGATTCCAAATCGGTACCAATCACCTATCTTATGCAGAATTTCATCCCCGACACGCTGGTTGTGGTTAGAATGCCGTATCTCTATTGGTTTCGACAAAAACTCGAAAGTTTTGGGGGCACGCGTAAGGCCAGCCAGCCAGGCCTGTCGAATCCCTTTCCTATTTAATTCCTAGCTCCACTCCCACCGATTCCAAATCGGTACCAATCACCTATCATATGCAGAATTTCATCCCCGACACGCTGGTTGTGGTTAGAATGCCGCATCTCTATTGGTTTCGACAAAAACTGTAAAGTTTTGGGGGCACGCGTAAGGCCAACCAGCCAGGCCTGTCGAATCCCTTTCCTATTTAATTCCTAGCTCCACTCCCACCGATTCCAAATCGGTACCAATCACCTATCATATGCAGAATTTCATCCCCGACACGCTGGTTGTGGTTAGAATGCCGTATCTCTATTGGTTTCGACAAAAACTCAAAAGTTTTGGGGGCACGCGTAAGGCCAACCAGCCAGGCCTGTCGAATCCCTTTCCTATTTAATTCCTAGCTCCACTCCCACCGATTCCAAATCGGTACCAATCACCTATCATATGCAGAATTTCATCCCCGACACGCTGGTTGTGGTTAGAATGCCGTATCTCTATTGGTTTCGACAAAAACTGGAAAGTTTTGGGGGCACGCGTAAGGCCAACCAGCCAGGCCTGTCGAATCCCTTTCCTATTTAATTCCTAGCTCCACTCCCACCGATTCCAAATCGGTACCAATCACCTATCTTATGCAGAATTTCATCCCCGACACGCTGGTTGTGGTTAGAATGCCGTATCTCTATTGGTTTCGACAAAAACTCAAAAGTTTTGGGGGCACGCGTAAGGCCAACCAGCCAGGCCTGTCGAATCCCTTTCCTATTTAATTCCTAGCTCCACTCCCACCGATTCCAAATCGGTACCAATCACCTATCTTATGCAGAATTTCATCCCCGACACGCTGGTTGTGGTTAGAATGCCGTATCTCTATTGGTTTCGACAAAAACTGGAAAGTTTTGGGGGCACGCGTAAGGCCAACCAGCCAGGCCTGTCGAATCCCTTTCCTATTTAATTCCTAGCTCCACTCCCACCGATTCCAAATCGGTACCAATCACCTATCATATGCAGAATTTCATCCCCGACACGCTGGTTGTGGTTAGAATGCCGCATCTCTATTGGTTTCGACAAAAACTGGAAAGTTTTGGGGGCACGCGTAAGGCCAACCAGCCAGGCCTGTCGAATCCCTTTCCTATTTAATTCCTAGCTCCACTCCCACCGATTCCAAATCGGTACCAATCACCTATCTTATGCAGAATTTCATCCCCGACACGCTGGTTGTGGTTAGAATGCCGTATCTCTATTGGTTTCGACAAAAACTCAAAAGTTTTGGGGGCACGCGTAAGGCCAGCCAGCCAGGCCTGTCGAATCCCTTTCCTATTTAATTCCTAGCTCCACTCCCACCGATTCCAAATCGGTACCAATCACCTATCATATGCAGAATTTCATCCCCGACACGCTGGTTGTGGTTAGAATGCCGCATCTCTATTGGTTTCGACAAAAACTGGAAAGTTTTGGGGGCACGCGTAAGGCCAACCAGCCAGGCCTGTCGAATCCCTTTCCTATTTAATTCCTAGCTCCACTCCCACCGATTCCAAATCGGTACCAATCACCTATCTTATGCAGAATTTCATCCCCGACACGCTGGTTGTGGTTAGAATGCCGTATCTCTATTGGTTTCGACAAAAACTCGAAAGTTTTGGGGGCACGCGTAAGGCCAACCAGCCAGGCCTGTCGAATCCCTTTCCTATTTAATTCCTAGCTCCACTCCCACCGATTCCAAATCGGTACCAATCACCTATCTTATGCAGAATTTCATCCCCGACACGCTGGTTGTGGTTAGAATGCCGTATCTCTATTGGTTTCGACAAAAACTGGAAAGTTTTGGGGGCACGCGTAAGGCCAACCAGCCAGGCCTGTCGAATCCCTTTCCTATTTAATTCCTAGCTCCACTCCCACCGATTCCAAATCGGTACCAATCACCTATCTTATGCAGAATTTCATCCCCGACACGCTGGTTGTGGTTAGAATGCCGTATCTCTATTGGTTTCGACAAAAACTCGAAAGTTTTGGGGGCACGCGTAAGGCCAACCAGCCAGGCCTGTCGAATCCCTTTCCTATTTAATTCCTAGCTCCACTCCCACCGATTCCAAATCGGTACCAATCACCTATCTTATGCAGAATTTCATCCCCGACACGCTGGTTGTGGTTAGAATGCCGTATCTCTATTGGTTTCGACAAAAACTGGAAAGTTTTGGGGGCACGCGTAAGGCCAACCAGCCAGGCCTGTCGAATCCCTTTCCTATTTAATTCCTAGCTCCACTCCCACCGATTCCAAATCGGTACCAATCACCTATCATATGCAGAATTTCATCCCCGACACGCTGGTTGTGGTTAGAATGCCGCATCTCTATTGGTTTCGACAAAAACTGGAAAGTTTTGGGGGCACGCGTAAGGCCAACCAGCCAGGCCTGTCGAATCCCTTTCCTATTTAATTCCTAGCTCCACTCCCACCGATTCCAAATCGGTACCAATCACCTATCTTATGCAGAATTTCATCCCCGACACGCTGGTTGTGGTTAGAATGCCGTATCTCTATTGGTTTCGACAAAAACTCAAAAGTTTTGGGGGCACGCGTAAGGCCAGCCAGCCAGGCCTGTCGAATCCCTTTCCTATTTAATTCCTAGCTCCACTCCCACCGATTCCAAATCGGTACCAATCACCTATCATATGCAGAATTTCATCCCCGACACGCTGGTTGTGGTTAGAATGCCGCATCTCTATTGGTTTCGACAAAAACTGGAAAGTTTTGGGGGCACGCGTAAGGCCAACCAGCCAGGCCTGTCGAATCCCTTTCCTATTTAATTCCTAGCTCCACTCCCACCGATTCCAAATCGGTACCAATCACCTATCTTATGCAGAATTTCATCCCCGACACGCTGGTTGTGGTTAGAATGCCGCATCTCTATTGGTTTCGACAAAAACTGGAAAGTTTTGGGGGCACGCGTAAGGCCAGCCAGCCAGGCCTGTCGAATCCCTTTCCTATTTAATTCCTAGCTCCACTCCCACCGATTCCAAATCGGTACCAATCACCTATCTTATGCAGAATTTCATCCCCGACACGCTGGTTGTGGTTAGAATGCCGTATCTCTATTGGTTTCGACAAAAACTGGAAAGTTTTGGGGGCACGCGTAAGGCCAGCCAGCCAGGCCTGTCGAATCCCTTTCCTATTTAATTCCTAGCTCCACTCCCACCGATTCCAAATCGGTACCAATCACCTATCTTATGCAGAATTTCATCCCCGACACGCTGGTTGTGGTTAGAATGCCGCATCTCTATTGGTTTCGACAAAAACTGGAAAGTTTTGGGGGCACGCGTAAGGCCAGCCAGCCAGGCCTGTCGAATCCCTTTCCTATTTAATTCCTAGCTCCACTCCCACCGATTCCAAATCGGTACCAATCACCTATCTTATGCAGAATTTCATCCCCGACACGCTGGTTGTGGTTAGAATGCCGCATCTCTATTGGTTTCGACAAAAACTGGAAAGTTTTGGGGGCACGCGTAAGGCCAGCCAGCCAGGCCTGTCGAATCCCTTTCCTATTTAATTCCTAGCTCCACTCCCACCGATTCCAAATCGGTACCAATCACCTATCATATGCAGAATTTCATCCCCGACACGCTGGTTGTGGTTAGAATGCCGTATCTCTATTGGTTTCGACAAAAACTGGAAAGTTTTGGGGGCACGCGTAAGGCCAACCAGCCAGGCCTGTCGAATCCCTTTCCTATTTAATTCCTAGCTCCACTCCCACCGATTCCAAATCGGTACCAATCACCTATCTTATGCAGAATTTCATCCCCGACACGCTGGTTGTGGTTAGAATGCCGCATCTCTATTGGTTTCGACAAAAACTGGAAAGTTTTGGGGGCACGCGTAAGGCCAGCCAGCCAGGCCTGTCGAATCCCTTTCCTATTTAATTCCTAGCTCCACTCCCACCGATTCCAAATCGGTACCAATCACCTATCTTATGCAGAATTTCATCCCCGACACGCTGGTTGTGGTTAGAATGCCGCATCTCTATTGGTTTCGACAAAAACTGGAAAGTTTTGGGGGCACGCGTAAGGCCAACCAGCCAGGCCTGTCGAATCCCTTTCCTATTTAATTCCTAGCTCCACTCCCACCGATTCCAAATCGGTACCAATCACCTATCTTATGCAGAATTTCATCCCCGACACGCTGGTTGTGGTTAGAATGCCGCATCTCTATTGGTTTCGACAAAAACTGGAAAGTTTTGGGGGCACGCGTAAGGCCAACCAGCCAGGCCTGTCGAATCCCTTTCCTATTTAATTCCTAGCTCCACTCCCACCGATTCCAAATCGGTACCAATCACCTATCTTATGCAGAATTTCATCCCCGACACGCTGGTTGTGGTTAGAATGCCGCATCTCTATTGGTTTCGACAAAAACTGGAAAGTTTTGGGGGCACGCGTAAGGCCAACCAGCCAGGCCTGTCGAATCCCTTTCCTATTTAATTCCTAGCTCCACTCCCACCGATTCCAAATCGGTACCAATCACCTATCTTATGCAGAATTTCATCCCCGACACGCTGGTTGTGGTTAGAATGCCGTATCTCTATTGGTTTCGACAAAAACTCAAAAGTTTTGGGGGCACGCGTAAGGCCAACCAGCCAGGCCTGTCGAATCCCTTTCCTATTTAATTCCTAGCTCCACTCCCACCGATTCCAAATCGGTACCAATCACCTATCTTATGCAGAATTTCATCCCCGACACGCTGGTTGTGGTTAGAATGCCGTATCTCTATTGGTTTCGACAAAAACTCAAAAGTTTTGGGGGCACGCGTAAGGCCAACCAGCCAGGCCTGTCGAATCCCTTTCCTATTTAATTCCTAGCTCCACTCCCACCGATTCCAAATCGGTACCAATCACCTATCTTATGCAGAATTTCATCCCCGACACGCTGGTTGTGGTTAGAATGCCGTATCTCTATTGGTTTCGCCAAGAATTCAGAAGTTTTGGGGATACGCGTAAGACCGCCTATCCAGGCCGAACGGAACCCCTTGCTTTATAATTTTCAGATCAGCTCCCAGTGATTCCATATCGATGACGAAAGAAAAATAATTCGAAATCTCTTTTAATGGTCTAGCGAAAACCTCGTATAAATTCAATGTAACATGTCTGTCGTTCTTCTGCGGCATTTTAATCGTCGGTATCCATCTGAACCTCCTCGTGTCTCTAGTTTTTCGTCTCTGGTCCAGCGAACAAAGTGTGTTCTCCCGCTGGAAAATCCCTGGTGTCTCCGTCGGAGAGCTCGTCTTGTACGTCGGTCTTCCCGCTGATTGCTACATCTCCCGACTTCTCAGACGCCATTACCGAGCCGCGTTTCGACGGACGACAAATTTATTTATCGATCTGTCCCAGTTCCTCCGCTCTCACAACCACTTGTCCCGCTGTGTTTCGTCGAGGGCTATTTATTGCGATCCTACACTCTGATAGCTCCTCCAGCGACCGACACTTCCGTCTGCTACGTTTTCCTGCCGCTTTTTTTCCCCCCATTTCCTACTTTCTTACTTTCCCGTCTGAGGAGAGGAGCCACGTTCAAATTGTTTTCCGATTCGACAACCGCCGAACACACGGTCACAACGAGAGCCTCGAGAATTCGTCTTCTTTCACTCTTCACCCCCTATCCATTCTTCCTTCGCTTTATTTCTATCCCTGTACGTTTTCTCGACGGTTTTCTCGTTCGAAGACCCGGCCATCTTGCACATTTTTTCTTGCATCCTCTTCAGCGACTCATAGCTGTCTTTCTATCCGAATGAAACGTTTCTAAATGCGTTAGAATCCGGAAGAAAATAGGTGGATACTTTGTTCGGGTACCTCGCAGCTTTCACCGTAAACGGTATTACTGGTAGCAGGTCCTGAATCTACCCCCAGTTTTTACTCGCCGTATTCGAGCTTCTTCCTTTGTTTTCCCTCCCCAGCCACGGACTGGCTCTCTTGTCCCCTTCGTCGCGTAATTCCAGCATTAAGCGACGTCGTTGAGTGCCAGACGGCATATTAATTCAATTTCGCTTACGTAAGGCACGCCGGGGTCCCGGCGAAGAAACTAATTGCGATTTTTAATTAAGGCACTGATTCAATTACGTCCCTTTATCCGCTCTAATTATTAATACCATCGCCCTGAACGGGGTGCGGAAACGCCCGCTTCGATGGCATCCGATGAATGGGCCGCAATTTTCAGACCCATCGCGAGAGAACAGACAGCCACCGTCGTTACACGCGAACCGCACTGCGATTCCGTTGATGCGAGTTTAATTGCTTACGTCCTGTTATTGTCCTTGCTCTCGATCCGGCGACGACCACGAAATTTGCATGCCCGAGTTGTCCTGTAGACGCCCAATCGTCGACCTTTCAATCGGATCCTCGAGCAGACTTCAGATCGATCGACCTCCGAATCGCTTCTACAACATCCGAGGTGTTTGATTAATCTTTGGAACGTTATTAAAAAAATTCATTATGTTCTTTGCGTTCTCTGCAGTTTTCTGCGATTCTTATCCTATCGGGTGAGGGATCGATACATTTTAGCGTCGCAGGTTCTCGCTTGCACGGAGGAACATTCCACGAAACGACGTACGAGATGATGAGCACAGCAGGATAATGTCTTCCAAACAAACGTGTTGCAATTAACCCGCAAATTCGTGAACACACTACACTCGTAGACTACACAGTCCTACAGTGGTCTTTCAGTTCGCACGAAATTAGATCTCTCTTGTTCGGGTCGTGTAATAATGGAAGGACGTTCGACGAGGTTCACCGGGAGCCTAATCGCTAATTGTTCTCCCGCCGTAGGGGTAATCAGTCGAGAATGCAAATGCAATTACTGCATGATGCAACAAACTATTTGAACCTTCGTTTCGCGGCGCTCGAGCACTCGCTCGTCGCTCAATAATTCCGTCGAAGGTTCAACGAGCGTGCACGGTATTTCGAAAAATTAAAAATACTTCGGGATTCGCCATTGTTTTGCATGCTCTTGAATGGCACAGCTTCGTCGAATCAGAGCAAGAATTTCGCTTGGCAAGTTGCTTATTATTCCGCAAGAGATTCGAGCATAAAAGAACCTCTGGAACATGTTCGAAAGAGTTTTCTCTTCTGCTTGCTGCGATACTCGCGTCAGCGTTCTTCCGTTGTGCGTATTCTTCGCTCTCCTTTCTTTTCTTTTCGCCTCTGTTCCTGAAATATTACGACTCTGTCGCGTTATGCTTCTCCTTCCTGCCAGAAAAGTATTCTTTTATTTGCCTAGCCCCTCAGCGACGATTCTACGCTCGTCGACGTACCCTTTTCTCTCTTTTAATCGATTCAAAGAGGACCGAACGATCCGACAGAGAATTTTTGATCTCCTCTTCCCCGCGTTGCAGCGGGAAGAATTCAGAATGCTTGAAAGCAGCCACCGATACAAACGGCTCGTCGAGAATCGGCATTGTTTGCGTTGCGCGAGCAAATCGATCGGCCAATTCGAAGGGAACTGAAAACGAGGATCGAGCAAACAAGCGGAGGCTCTCTCGATCGATGCACCCAGCGGAAGAGTTAATAAGAAATATTGACAGGCCAAACACGGCGCAAACCATCCTGACCGACGGTTAAACAAGCTGTCGTTGTGTTTCCCGGAGTTCTCCGGCAAATACGCGGCTCTTCCCTCCAATTAACGATATTCCCTGCGATTACGTTCTTTCGCGACGCGGAATCATCCCTTCGCTGCGTCCTCCCAAGACTGCCATTAAGTGCTGCCGGTTATCCAACGGAAAAGTCGTGAAGATTTGCAAGAAACGATTGAAAGCTTCACGGGTGTCCCACCGATCGAGGAAACCGAATAAACAAAGTAGCAAAAATATTGATGCCGCCGTAAAAACGTGCTGCGGTAAAACTGAGAAACTTGCGGGAAACAGTAAGTTAAAACGTGCTGTATGGTGCATCGATGAGTATTTTATTGAAACGTATTGCGAGGAACGTCGGAGGGAGTCGGAAAATGTACATTTCATCGTTCTGAGCTGTTGATCGCGCGGAATTAGTGAAACGGGACGAGAGAAGGCAGAGAAAGGCGAAAGAAAAAGCGGGAACGGCACGCATTCGAGGTGAGGGCGTCCTCGTTCCGTGCTCTCGAATCTCGCAGGCCGTCAATTAAGGAAAAACGCGGGGGCGTACAGAAGAGCAATCCACGTAGCCCGTGCGCATGATACGAGCGCACAAAAACCCTTTGACGCCCTCGTACGTGTCGCAATTACACGAAACAAACACCGGCGCCCCCGCGCCGCCGCCGTCTTTCTCGTCCCCTTATTTTTGCCCCGGTCGTCTCGCGAGCCGCGAACAAAACAGCCTCGAAATTTGCGTGCGCAAGATCTTTTGAAACGCAACGAATTTCCGCCGTTACCTTTGTGCCGTCAAAGGGGAATTGTGCGGCCGAAATTTCAATGAACGTGTTCCCGCGTTCCCATACACGCGCGTACGTGCACGTGGCAGGATCCTGTTACCGGTAATTCCGCGATGCTTACGGGAAAACCGCGGCTTACGCGTTCACTCGTCCTTAACGCGAACCTATCGGCACGCGGCAACCTTCTGCAACGGGAAATATTTTTCGAATTCGACCGGGTTCAGAGAAATCAGTCAGCCTTTCGATGCTGTGTGCAGAGATGATGCGGGGTTGAACGCGAGTCTCGATGAATCGGAGGAAAATTAAGAGCACCGTATCGTGCGTCGTTTTATGCCCCTTGAGCTGAACCCAGGTAGAATTGTGTGTCGTTAAAAATAACTTGAACAATTGAAATTACGCGATCTCGTCGTTACTCTCCCTCTCTCTCTAACCCAGAAAGGACATGTAAGAGAAAAGTTTAAATAGAACGTGTGTTCCTGATAGAAGGGAGTACCGTTTCGCCAACTTCAACGCGCGTATCTTCTTTCACGCTGCTTGCGGTTGTTGGAGAATAGATTCTCGGTTCTGCGTGGCTGTTTCAGTGTTCCAGGTCGGTCCGTGTAGCGGTCGTTTTCGAATTCTCCCCGAAAAGCAGATTCTGAGCTTTAGAACCGAGGGAGGAGTTCGCGGGCCGAGTTCGCGCAGCCTGGGATCCCACGAGAGATCCAATAATGGTATCGCACTGGGAAGAACCGTTCCATATCCTGAATTGCATAAGAGAGAACGATCAACAAGGGAGAGCGAGAGGAAGATGCGCGCGTCCTCGGTAAATCGAGAAACTGTCTTCGGACAAGCCAACAACCGATTGCTTAACTGGTCTACACCAGCGGCCAATTTCACCGTGCATTCACGAGCTTCGATTCGAATCTTGCCAATGCACGAATTAAAGCTCGGCCTCCCTCCCGTGAAACTCGATGCGGAGCGGCGTAAACTCAGCGAATCCGAGTTCGCTCGTGGATTAAATCGTGACTCGTCTTTCCGGCGTGTAATCGGTGTCAGCGGAATCGGGCGAGCATTAAGCCGTGGACATGCAAACCGTTCCAACTTCGAAATGCTCTCGACGCTGCTGAGGTCGTGCCGAATACCTCTCCCGATCGGTTGGACGCGCCTCGATCGTTCGATCGGATCGAACCGCGAAGGACAGCCTCGGAATTTGTCGCGCCTCTATCGGGCGGGACGGACCAGAGGCTGGAGAGGTTCCGAGAGCTTCGAGCGCCGTTTCAATGAATCCCTGAAACGAGAAAAAAAATCCAACAGCGATCCCGGTGCGTCGTTTTCGTTACTCGAGTGGCGAGAGGAGGAATTGTCGGGGAAAATACGAGAACAGTGGACACGGACGACGGGGTTGAAAGAGCGAAAGGTGGGAGGGGATCGGGAACGTTAGAAACGGAAAAATATCGTTTAGGTGGGTCTGTCGAAAACAGTTTTGCAGCGGTGACCGGCTCTGGCCCGGAGCCAGGAGCGAACCTCTGCGACGGCGAGCCTCCGAAAACGCCGAACGATCGCGGAAGACGCGCGCGCTCGCGCTCGCGGAACCGGGGATCAAATAAAACGAGCACGACTCGCCGAGAAAATAGAAAGTTGCCATGGGAGCGCGTAAACATATAAATCTCGTTCAGCGGGGGAGAGAAAGAGAAAGAAAGGGAGAGACTGGGTTAGCTGCGGTTGGAAGTTAACGCTCGTTTCGCCTCCCGTTGCTGTTCCTTGCTCGTTCTTTAACCCAGCTGCCCGGACCTACGAACATTTCTCTGCTCCATCGTTGCGCGTCTCGCGGTCAAAACATCGTGCATCGATGCTTTTGTTTGGACACAGCTCGGCCATGGAGATCTGTCAGCATTATTCAAGATGCGTCGCGTGGGTGAAAGACGATTTTATTAGACATTCGGTCGGTGCAAATGAAATTCCCGGCCGCGGGTGGTGCATGTTTGCTTGGTGTATAATATGAATCCTAGAGGCAAGCATTCTGCAAATGAGCTGACAGACTCAGAAAGTTTAGGAGCGACTGAAATGATCTGGTGATGAATTTTTGGAAACATAGAAACCGACTCTCATTCAATTTTGAGCAAAGATAATGCTAAAAGATTCGTTCGCAGTAATATGTGCACGAGAAATAATCCAATCTTCACTAGCTTCGTGCTATATACATGCACAAAGATCCATTTCAATGCGTCCGACCAGACACGGTATTTTTCACTGTCACACAAAGTAACAGATCCTCCCGCATTCATTAAAGCAGCGAAACAAATTTTCCGAGGCAACAACGTCCCTCTGGAAGCAAAGTAAGTGGCACTGAGCTTACGTCAGAGACATTCGAGCTGCAAACGGATACGGCCGACGCGTTTCAGTCGTCGTTCGGATTCGGATCATCGCGTTCCATCGCCTCGGGCTCCTCTTTCGCGGAGTAATCGTCTGTTATTTGTCGATGGAGTCAGAGGAACCGCTGGCGTGAAGATACAGAGTCGGGAAGTCGGATCGCGTCAAAGAACCGGAATACGATTACGCGAGGCTGATAGAGAGAGGGAGGGCGAGAGGGAGAGGTTCTCCTCTCTTGCTGTTGATTTAATCGGTAGCGTTGTTTGGCGCACGGCGAAAGAACGTTGACCTAGATCGAGATTTCCCAGAGGGAACAGGATCAAGCTGCTCGCGGCGAACGCGAACAAATTTGAAGAAATTTCAATTACTCCGAACGACAGCCGATTCCTACAGGGAAAAAGCTCCTTGCCCAATGGTCATGATTCCATTAACACGTTCGACCGAATCGAATAATTCAGACTGCAGAGAATCACTGCAAAATAAAATCCCTCGTAACTCTGTTCCGACTGCAGTGGGCGGCGTGTTAACCCAGAGTCTCTGAATTCCGTTCACAGCACAGACACGCGAATCAGCGACCGAAATGGAAGAAAATATAGTGAACTAATCTACTGGTAGCGCGGAACGTACCGAATCAATCTACTTTCACCAGGTTCTCGCAATCAGCGCCGCGTCGAACTCCCCCCGGGGAACCATTGGCCAGGATCGCCGAATTTACGACATAGGCTTCGTCGATGACAAATTAGGTTCGCCTGTCGCGTCTCGGGTCGTAAATAAAACTCCACGATCGCGATAGAAACCGCAAACCTATCGAACCTGCGAATCGACTCGCTTCTATCTCGCCCATTCTCACACGAAATTACGATTATTAATGCGAAATTTCATTGGACCATGGTCCGTGCGAGCGTCTCTTAGGTAGCTGGGTATAAAAGCACGTTCAGGACAATTTATGCAGAGTTTCGTGTTTCTCGAGAAGATATATGAACCGGCGTTTTATGCGACGATCTTAAACGATCCGCGTAAATAATGGCCTACGCTCGAACTCGCGTGTTCTCTTCGTCTTGTACAGCTCGCGTCGCGATGGCATCTCTGCATCGCATCCTTCTTTTATTTTTCTGCTCGATGATCGATGCTCGAGGAGCACTTTAAACCGAAAATGATCCCGGTACGAATAACCTCGCGATAGATATGCCTGTCGATAGGTAGGCAATATTGAATTAACAGTGTTATGCTCGCGTTAAATGGCGGTGTAATACTTTTAAACGATTTATAAAGAGATAGTGTTTCGAGGACCAAGAAGTTCAGCGTGTTCCAATAATAATTATCGTTGCGACACAAGTAGAAATTTTATGCCTTCCCCCGAATCGGAGAGAGATTCATCTATAAATGCAGTACGAACGATGATACATAGAATATTATTTCGTTCCTGCTTCGACCGAGGCAGCAAGAAATTCTGCTCCCAAAAATCTTGAAAAGCATCCTCAAACGTGCTTCCATACTTTTCTCCGAAGGAGCCTGAAAGCGGTTGAACGGATCGAAGTTTCGAGTTAAAGATTGGACGAAGTTGCTGGACCCTAACCGAATGGATCTTTCGAAGAAACAAGAGCTCGGGAGGTTGAGTTTCACGTTGCCACGCATGGGACATCTCCGGCGAGATTACGCGATTTCCCCGGGTAAACGGAGGGAAAAACTGGCAGGAAAGTTATGGAATTTTTGAGAACGTAGCTATGTACATACGTAGCGCGCCTCTGGGAAGTAGGTTAAAGAACGACGCGTTCCGGCGAATCGATAACAATGGCTAACATGCGAGTGTTGGTGAATTTTCTGGTGAGCTACGACACGACCGTTCGAGCATAACACTTTGCGATTCTCTGCGAGAAGCGAGCAAAGTTTCGCCAGCGAAATATTCGGCTCCAGTGGAAAAATCCGTGCGTGGTCAGACACGGTGGAACTTACCGCGGCTGATTTTGTTCATAACGCACGATGGTGATTGAAATTGACTGGATCGCAGCTTCTAAACACGCCAAGGGAATCACGAACAACAGGTACCACAGCGGATGGACAAAGTTTATCGCGATCGGACGTTGCGTGGGCAGTGTGTCAGCGATAAATTTATCAGTAATTATCGATCAACCGCGCCGCTGATGCCGGCAGAAACGATGCAATTTGCCCGACTCTCTATTGGCTGACGCTAATTGAAAGTTACGGGATTCCGCTGAAACCATTGTGCTCATCGTCCTTTTGTGCCAAATAAAAAAAAGGGACCGAACACATTGCAGCCCTCCGTTGATCTCTTTCGACGGAAACAAAAAACGCGCGGAAGCCATGCGCGGCGCGCATATTCGTTGCATTAGCGATTTCCGTTTCGTTAACGTTGTTGCATGGCTCTGCCAATAGATGAGTTTGCAGCATTGTTCGATTTTTATAACGCCGTCGACCTCCGGCGTACCGTTCGAGACTCTGCACGTTTCACCGTGAAACAACGGGGCCAACCATGTCGGTGGTGCGCCTTTGTTGCGTTTTTCTGTTAGCGGATGCCAGGATTCGATTTGGTTCTCTGAACAGGTTATCAAATTTCGGTAAATCTGTGGCCCTGCGGCAGGCGGAGGCAGAGAGTGTTTTCTGACGACTGATCTTCCTTCCAAGCACCGTTCAGAGCGTCTCGTGTCCGTGTAATATTGTTGGAAAAACAGGTAATCCAAAGAAAAAGGAGAACGCACGGACACCCAGCAAATTACCGCGATTCCGGATGTATTTCTCGGTTTAACGGGTAGCTGGAACCGTTCCTTTTCAGCGTGCCTCGCTGAAACCTTTTAGTCTGTCTGTTTGCACAGCCCCACACCATCCTGGTAACTTCCAAAAACGGCTCGAGGGCAACGCAGACACGCGCAGACGTACACACGTACACCTACACGCTTTCCACGTCGGATAAATATACGTTGCACTCTTTCATTCGTCGATCTTTTCGCCAGCATCATTTTCGTTTCCAGTTGCGGCGCTGGGAAAAGTTTGCCTCCGGCTATACTCCCGTTGTTTCCGCCATGCTTTACTCTGATCGCCTTCAACTAGCTCCTGTTTGACTCGATTCCATCGAATTTCGAACGTACAACAAATTAGCCCGGTGAAAAAGCTCGCCGGTTTCCGATGTCGTGCTGCAATAATATTTTTGTGATAGTAGATCGAAGCTGTCGCAGTCGGAGAGAACAGGAAAGATTGAAATCGGGGTCTGAACTATCGAAACACGAACTCGTTAGCTCGTGTTCGAAGAAGGACGTGATTGGTGCACGGAGTTCTGAGTTTACGCTCAGAAAAATTATATTTCCAAAAGCAACGCTTTATATAACCTTAAGAAACTAATTATTTTTATGTATGAATATATGATAGAACATATTGTTTCGACATTTCAGTTAACCAATCAGCAATCAGACACAGCAATCCGACTAATTCAATTCATACTTTAATCACACGGCTCATGCACAGTCTACTTCGCCCGTGTCCGACCGCGCGCTGACCCATACCACTCGCCGCGAAACAAAGCGTTCCGTTCCAGCCGCTCCGGTAATGTAAATTTTCCACAAATTTTAATTGTCAAAGGCTTCGTTTCAGAGATTCGCTCGGTTATAGTACTCACAATTAAATGTTGAAACGCCCGACTTGCAATTAAGTCCCACAGCGGTGGCTTTTTGAAAAGATAGAAAAACGAAGTCGATCGTCGCTGCGGGCTTCGAGAGCAAACGCTGCAGCTTCCAGATCCATCTTTATTTTCCGTACATCCTGGCGAGAGGTCGTTCACCGTGAAACCCCATTGTATTCGCAGCTGAAACCGGGAACACGTAGAATGGTTCCCAGGTAGCGGTGTATCTATTCCTGGCTGAGTGGGTTAGGTTGCGAGATACATCGAAACTATGGCAGCTCCGGTATGAGGTTCACATCCGCAACGAGCCGAGAAAAATGGCGGAAGAAAGAAGGATCCATCGTTGATCAGGCGAAATGTTCCGCCAGAGATCGATCGTCTTCTTCCCCTGGTTCACAAAAATTCCAACGCTCGAATATTTGAAACAGACCATTCTTTTAGATGAATTTCTCAAGTTTTACGAGTTCTACATCTCCGTGCTCGAGTAATAGTTGACGCAACGACTCGTCAAGACAATTTCTAAATACGAACGACCTGCACTCTCCTTGTCGACGCAACAATGCGATCTTAAATGCTGCATCTCCGGAAGCCCCTCGGGAAGACGAACTGTTTCGTAACTCAGTTCGACGGATAAACGAGGAAAATAATTAACAAACGGCGCGAGAGAAGTCGTAAAGCGCGTTTTACAGTCCGAGCAGTCGTTTCACCGGTCCAGCGTGAACTTTGCGGCAGGATTATGGCGGTCCTTATGAAATTACGTCGAGCTGGATGAAGATTTCTTCATACAACAGCGAGTGACGGGAGGAGAAGGAACCAGAAGCGAGAAACTCCTTATCAGACTCGCTTTAACTAGATTTCCTCTTCGTACGCTTCCGTTCTAACGCATGAAGCTTATCCCGCGCCCTGCGAACAGCTTCTGATACCCTTCTGACACAGTTTCCCATCGAAATTCCTCCGAAGAAGCTCCAGAGCTTTCCGAGACTCCTCCCGTTCGTCCTTCTTCCGCTTCTGATAGGCAGACCTGTGTTTCGGTGGAAAACAGGTGAACCGACTCGTAGATTCGCTCGGATCGTTGGCGAGGAGACAAACGGACGTTTAGTCGTGGGAAACCGGAAGTCGATTCCTCGCGAATTACTTTGGCATGGAGAATCGATTTCCAATCGCCCGGGGCTAGGATCTTTGGCTGTTGACTCGGCGCGAACCTGATAAGATGGGACAGTCATGAGGGAGATAAGGGCGAATGGCAGAGAAGGGATGAAGATAGGAAAATTTGCCGAGTCGAAAAGTGGAAAATGGACGAACTGGCCCGAGGCGCTGGAACCACGGTGGTAAATATTCGAGAATTTTCCTGCCAGTCGATGTTTTCCGCGGAAAAATCGAGAAGTTGCGTCCACCCCGCATCGGCATCGGAAAGAAATGAAATGATAATCACAATAATAATTAGGAATTTCTCTACGGTCTGCAGGTTGGTCCAGGCGATTTTTAGGAGGCAGGCGGTTCGGCCGCGGCTCGTTAAAAGGACGGAAGAGGGAGAAGGTCGTTTAAAATGCCACGTAAACACAGCCCAATCAAAGGTTATGGACCATTAGGCAAGAGAGAAAATTGCGCTGCGTATGCAGGCGCACGCGTCCGCTCGGTAATCGGCCGACCGTGTAATCTTTTCGCGTCATTGGTCGCCAAACGCGTATAAATCACCGGTGTCGGTCGTCGACAGCGGTTTCCACTGAGTTACCTGGAAATTACACGGATCGTTTCCACGGTGTATCGCGCTGTTTGTCGGAAAAAATCGCAAACACCGTAAAAAATCCGCCAGCCCAGCGAAAGGGTTGCGAGCTGTCCTTTGCTGAGCCGGCACGCTTCGACGACGCGGAAGAAGCTTTTTAATAACGGCCTCGAACGACGCAGACGGGAAATTTTATGATCGTGCAGACTCTGATTCGACTTATCGCGTTGACAATTGCACGAGTGTCCTTGATGCACGCGATAGAATTTTATTTAATTGCATCAGCCTTTGCATTTGTTTCTCCATATTTTCGTGGAGCTTTTGCTAACAATGGCAGAGTGACGTTTTATCTGGATCACTCCTATACACCTCTTTGTTGAAAAATAAGGCTAGCCCGCGGAAGATCTTTCTATCAGAACTCTTTCTATAACCATACAGAGTTAGCAGTTCCATATTGACGTTCACCTACTTACAGGGCAAAGTTCTGAATTGGCATTCGACAGCACTCATTGGCCAGCACAGAAAAAAAGTTGGTTCCGTGTTCGCGCCTGTGGGATATCACCGTTCTCGTTGCTTATTCCGATCCGCTTTTTCCAGTCTTATAACCGTGTCCCCGAGGCGGAGGAGATTGGTAGCCGGTGATAATGAAGTCTCATAAATAAAAATTACAGAGAGACCCTCGCGGCAACGAGGTCCGTGGTAAAAAAGACCCTCGAAAAAATAGTCCCCCCAGCGCGCAAACTTTGTCACTTCGTCTCGTCGTCGATTCCACGCCTTCTCCTCTTTTTCTTCGTCTCTTCCAGCTGCTGTTCCGCCGAAATTCGAGTTCAAACTCGCGTCGAGATATATTTCCAATTCGAACTCTGATTCCGAATCGTAATTCCCTTCCGGTCGAAGGTTTTTATTATTTTTATTTGCACAGGATTCGCTGCATCCACTCGACTAATTCATACTTTTGAAAGGCACCGGCAGTAATTCAGCGACCATGTCGTGTAGTCCTTCGTTTCGACGGTTCAATCCATCCGCCTGGCCACGTAGCTCTCGTAACAGCGTACAGAAAGCGACCGATCGATAATCCATCGGCGTAGATGCGAGATAACGAAAATCGTAGGCGCCTCATCGAGCTTTTATACGCCAACGCCATCGCTATGATAGCTATGCTGCTCTCCGCCATCAAAGATACGACCTACGTACTCTGGAGAACGCGCTATCGATTTAATGACGTGGATCGACCAGGCCGTACGCCAGGGGGATTTATGGTGAAACATGTGGTGAACGCACAGGTGGTTCGGGTATAGTTGGGGAACACGGTACACCCTCTAACGAGTATCAATTTTCCTCGAAATTTTCCGCTTTATCCTGGGAATAGAAACTTTCATGTTCGACGAAAGATTAAACTATGATCGGCAAAGTGCAGGTAATATTCGGAAATTCCTCGAGAACTATTCTTTCAGAGGAGATCTCCGCGACACTATACTTTGCTCCAAGGAGCTTGTCAATAAGGTATTGGAGGTATTCAACTTACACTGCTCAGGTGCTCATCGAACCTCTGGCGCAGGTCGATCAAAGGAAAAATCTGTAGATAATCGTGAAAAGTTCTGTTCGTTTGTCTGTTGCTCCGAATGCGATTGATTAGGCGTTATCTGGGCGTCGTGAAGTCGATAATTGCGCCTGATAATCGTTATGATCGCAATCGAATTCTATTGCCACCGATATGGTAAAACCGATAGAGTACTGTTTCCGAAAATGGCGCTTACGGTCCTTCTAACGACCTTGTCTCTCGTTTGGAAATTTGTAGCGACGCATTTATGCCAATAGTCACTCTGAATCGTCTCTGTAATTGACCGCATCGCCGATTGCCAGGAGGAATTACTGTCACCGCGATCGGACAGCTGCGAATCACTCTGCATTATTGATACCTGATAAGAATTTATAAGATTATTCCACGAATTAAATACCAATTGTTTACTCGCAAAAGCGTGAGCTTTCACGGAAATCCAAATTGCTGCAATATATGGAACTTCGAACGCCATACTTCACGGTGTTCGGCTACAACATACCCAAATTTCGCACGCAATAATCGGAACACCGGCTTCCACTGGCGCGGCAAAAGTTTGTTTAACGCGTTGCAACGTTCGGCTAATACCATCCGCGGGAAACGGGGATGATATCGGTGTTGTCGAAATAATTTCAGAGCTCGTGACCGAGGGAATTATTTGGAAAGCTTAATCCCATACTGCGCGCAATTTTTGCCGTCACTGCTTCGACCCTTTGCCATCGTCGAACGCACGATCCCCTGAAATCGCGATGAAACTTTAATTAAACCGCCGTATTCGTTCGGGATATCGGATCGCTAATTTTTACGGCGTTCTGCTCGGCTCTCGCGACCGATCTGAATTTTTTACAAGTCACAGTTTGCAAATGTCACGAGAAGCAAAGAGTCAACAATTTCTCCAGCTCTCCTTTCGACCGCCCCGGCTGATGCTCAGCCCGCAAATCGGTCTTCCGGTTCGAACTTCCGGAGAAAATTCGGCCGTTAAAATCGGATTGCGTCGGAGACTGGGACGAGGCTAAACAACGTCGGAGCGTCTCTAAATACGCGGTCGAGGCTCCGGAGCTGCTGGAACTCGTGCCGAAGCGAGCGGGGATTCGAGGAAATTTCCCTAATACGCAGAAAGAAGGAAAAGTGGTTGCAGAGTGAAGCAGCAGCGCGAGCAGACGGACAGACGGATGGAAAGCGGAGGGAAAGCCGCGGGAACTGGGAGAGATTTGCAATGCTAACCAGAGACTGCATTAAACGGGAATTAATTTCTTGCTAACCGTCTCGAGTAGCTGTGCTCCCCTTTCTTCGAGCCACGTTCGAGCTGCTCGAAGCAGCCACCGGGGGCATTACCGTGGATAATCCTACACCGTTTACTCAACTCCCATCGGTGACCATCGCGGAGAACCCGGAGGGTCCCTGGACTCTTCTGGTAAAAGCTTTTTTCGACAGACTCGAGCGTCTTCCTGAAGGATCCGACGCGTTTCTGTCCGCCGACTGCGCGATTACCGAGCTCGAGAGGGCTGCTCGAACTTCAGGATGATACAGGAGAAGCTATCCGCGGCGGAAGAAGTTTGAACACTAAGCTCGAGTGCTCCGGATGAGCTACCGAGACTCAATGTCCGGGTACCCCGAGTGGCTGATCATTATTGTTGTTGAACAGAAATATAAATCCACGAGTAGCAAAATTCCATCGCAGCACGGCGCAGCATAACGTCGAACCACAAGCAATCCTAAGTTAATATTCACAAGATGATTCACACGCTTCCGCATCAGACCCACCCTCCGACCGCAAATTCAGAATTCACGAGCGGCTGCAACGCGAAGAATCCCGCGGGAAGGATCAGCAGCCATTGCCGCGAGGATAGCTGATAACCGTTATTAATTATGGTCACCGTGGAGATGTTGGGCAGGGTATTCGACAGCAATACTTTGAATCGGGATTGGTGGAGGATTTCGCAAACCGCCCCATTGGCAGGGTCGGCGAAGCATGCCGACCCACGTATCGACCACCCTAAACGGGACTACATTTCTGCACAAGACACGCTTCCGTGCACACCATCCATCCGATATTCCTTCGCCCTCGCTCGTCCTTCTCCGTTTACATCGCCACGAGGATACTGTGTGTCGCGTTATGGGATATGGAAATCAGGTGAACCGGTGTTTGATCCGCTGCTTGAGTTTCAGACTCCGTCGGAACAGCTGACTGACAGCGATTTTAACCATGCTGTTTGTCTTGGTTCCTTCGTCGGTGATATCGCGGAGTTCAAAGGAGTCTGGCAATCTCTCGGCGTTACCGAATCTTCGAACACCTTGTTACGCGTTCACTGGGGTTGAGCATGCTGATCTTTATCAGTTCTTAATTTAACAAGCACAGAGTCCGGGTGCGTTAGAATCCAATTGCAAACTGTTTCAAACCTGCGGGGGGTCAGGTTGGAACTGAGTCAGAGTCAACGGCGTGTTGGATTCGAGTTCAGGTCCTCGTTGCGGGGAGATCTCGAAATGGGTGTTGTTATTCGCAACAGGAACGCGTTTAGGTGGACTGGAATAAATTTCGCGGCCATTCTACCGGATGAAGTCTTGCGTGGCGTGAATTTCACGGATCTGTTACTGTCAGCCTTTCCTTTCGCGCTCGTACACTGCGTAATAAATTTCTCGACATTCTGTCACGGCCAGATACGAAGCGTTTTCGGTTTGCAACTTTTTCGGAAAACGAGGAACGCGAAACGGACCGCCGGCCGGCGCCAGTCGTCGCGAAGCGACCTCTCAGCTTTCGATCGTAAATCGAGAACGAGCAATTATCACGAATCGAGGTCTGGCTGCGGCCGAAGACCGTGCGACGAGACGACAGGCTGCTTCTTGCAACAATTGGGCCTCGATTCGTGCGAGCGTCGAGGCTCGACGCTTCTCGAACTCGCGTCAACGAGCTGAATCGCCAAGAATCACTCTCGAGACGTCGCGTTCTCGTTACACGAGCGAATGAATAAGTTTCTTCAGGGCTCATTTGTCTGCGAGCGTACGTGTGTCGCGAGAATCCCGACGATGCAATCATTTAATGGAGTTCCTGCCCTCCGGAGTTCACGAGAAGAATCCGTGATGAGACGGAAATACGTGTTATTACGTCGTGATTTGCCTCGCGGACGGGGACGGAATAAACCGAGGACTTCCACTCCTATTTCCACTTCCGGTCAGCTCTTTCGCGCAACCTCCGACCGTTTCACACTCTTACAGCAACGCCAAAAAATAGCCAGCGTTCTGCGATCGCAGAGTTCCGGTGCACGACCAGTGAAAATTGCATGCATCGCCCATGGCGAATCAAGAAATATTTATTTTCAAAATGAATTTACGTCCGCCTGTTTGTGCTACCGGTACACACTGACACGGTTTCGATGGAAACTCTTGGGCATCGTTAATCGCAGCTCAAAGCGTGTAATGGTAAGTTTTTAACTGGTTCGCAATATCGTTCTGGATGATCGTACAGAAGCATTCGCGGGAATCCACTCAATTAACGAAAATCGGTCGGAGCAAGTAATATCGTGATACGAGCCGGTAGAGCCGGTGAAACGACTAATTGAATCGATCGATTTAGCAATTAATCGGTCGGATTGGGATAATTGATGAAAAGTAACACGCGCGGCGTTAATGGCGTCGCGGGCAACAAGCCCATCATCGCGTCATCGCGCGAATTATTATTTCCATCGTGTACAAAATATTCTACATCGTTCAACAGAAAAATCAGAACGCGAAAAAATGTTTCCGAAGCGTTTTTTTCTGCGCAGAAAATGTCAGGATGCGCTGTTGTCGCCGTTACGGTGGATGGCACGCGACTATTAAAAGCGACAGGCGACAGTTGCGTGAATCACGATTATGTCAGCAATAATACTACAGCAGGGTGGATATTAATAGCGACAGGCTGCATCAAGCTTCATCCCGCGATGGCTTCGATGGATCGACGTTATCGAACGCTAAAGTCCGATATAAACCCCCAGATCAGGTTACACAGATGGCTATCACCTCGTTCAGGAGTGCCTGAAACTCTATTGTCTCGCATTATTGCGCGTACGTCGACTTTATGGCACCATAATCGCTGGAGTAGCTGTTACAATTGACAAAAGGGGCATTGTCTTGAATAATTGGCTGTTACCATCGACAAAATTGTAAACGGTTTAAACCTCGGGACAGTTCAGGTTGATCGCCGCAGTAGAAAAATCAGTACATGGTCAGACGCGCCAAAGTACGGTATTTCCAATATAAATTATTGAAGTAGAAATAGCTAAGTTCCAGATCGTTCACGTATCATTTTTGCATCGACTGATATCAGTCCATGCCAGAATTAAGTAGAATATGTGTGTCGTTTATTTAAATTAAGTTAAATATTCATCGTTCCGTATAATTAGAAGATTACACTATTTTTACCGAACGTCCATCGTGTACATACACTGCATATCGCGTTCGCCAATATGTTAATAAGATTGATATTATTCAAGCGTCGAATGTTTTCTGTTTTCGCGTGCGTAAAGTAGATTATTTACTGGACAAGCATAAACGGGTGGCAGGTTGTTAAATCGTAGGTAAAGGTGAGCTCGTGTCGGCATTGTCACGGCCGGGTGCACGGCGTCCGTGCGTGACTAATGCAATAACTATAGACGAATTGGTCCGGTGAAATCATTAACCCGACCAGTGCGTGGAAAATTTTGTTATTTCGCCCGATAGTCATGAATCAGTTTTACATGAAAATGTCACCGGTAAGCGTGACATCGAATACATTTACCAGCGCCTCCGACACGATGTAACGCGTCTGCGTGAAATATTTTGCAGCTTTCGAAACGAACCATTGTGAGTCTGCCGCTGATAATAACAATAATACATTTTTCTGAAATTTTTCGTACATTAAGGACGGAATGAAAAAATCTGCGCTGTTGCAACGTTCACCTAAATTCGGATAAAATTTGAAATATTTTTCGAAGCGTCTCGAGGGCCATCGCAGGAAGTTTTGAAATAATTTGGACTCATCCCTAGGACCGGGAAGAAATTGCAAACGCGGCAAGTTTCAAATGCAGCAGAAAATTGACGTTTGGACGTCGGAGGGCGAAGTATCCTCGATTCTCGGACGGTTTTCTTAACCCCAAAGCCACCTCGTCCATTTTCCACTTTGCGACCATGCCATTCCCTTTCCCGTTTCTTTCTACGACCCTTCACCCTCTCCATCTTCGTTCCCTCTATTTCGTTCCCGATCCGGTCAACGTCCAGCAAAGTAGATACTCTTTTCTCTGCGAGAACTTCGCCCGGGATCGTCGATTTTTCGAAGTACTTCCACGGCAAATGGCCGCCCGTTTCTGTCGTTCGTTCGATTAGCCCTGGGACTCGATAGAAATCGCGTTACGACGATTTCATTGTCCGCGGTACACCCTCAAAACAAATATTTCTCGTGCCCTCGTATTTACGGGACTCGCGAGTCCATCAGGCAGATTGCTGCTTCGCATTTCTAAAAAATCTCGCATCGATGCTTTCGGATACTCTACGGGACATTGCTCGAGCTTATGCGATCCGTCGAGCCTATCAGCTGCACGATAAACTTATCTGGTTAGCCTCTGTAACTCGCTCGAATTTGATTTCATTCAAGCTCGCCCACCTTCTATAAATCCGAGGTATTTTTGGTTGCAGTAATTTGAAGCCAGTCTGGCCGTTTTATTTGATTTCAGATTAGCTTTTGCGGGAATGGTTGGCGGAAGCTTTTGAAAATAGCGTGTTATGTTTATGGAACGAAACCAGCGCCCGCTTGATTTTTAATTCGTACCGAGTCAACGAAAGAGTAGGTACACGGGAGAACGTCAGAGCATATAATTCGCATAACCGTACGGTGTTATTAAAAAGATTAAAAGTTCGCCTTTTTACCTGGAAGACTTTAAATATTTACTTGAATCGCTTCAAAGCTGCCTGTTCATTTTGTTCCGCGCGACTTGGCAAAGCTTCCTTTTCTTTTTCCGTTTTTCCCGTACAGTGTCCATTTTCTCATCCGTTTTATTTGCTGTGCACTCGAAACGCGTGGTCCTTGTTAAAGCCGTACTTTGGTCTCGTTAATTTAAAGGACAGAGCAGACAGAATTCGAGAGTCAACATGTCCGCCGGTCGATGGGATTCGTTTAACGGTCGATCGAAAATTCCGGGAGGAAGCTTTTTCTCGTCCCCCACGCACGTAAGTACGTCAAAAGGTTCTTTGAAGTTCCCGGATTAGCTCGGAACAACTGTTTTCTTCAGCAATAATCGCTTTGCAAGTTAGCCCTTAATCCATTAGAAAAATTGAAAGTCTCGCGAGGAGAATCCACTTTTGTTCGACTCCTTAACGGTGAAGTCGCTCCGTCCATTTTCCACTTTGCGACTCGGCAAAGCTCCCCTCTCTGTACTCCTTTTTCTTTCATCTTATCTCTGGGCTCGTTCTCGAATCCTCGGCTTCGAATCGAACCGAGCAGATGAAAGGAATCCCGGCCACGCAATCGACTCTCTCGATACATAAAATCGCAATGGATCGCCTACGCTTCATGCGATTCGCTTGCATTTTTAAAACAAACTGTTAAAAAATTACTATTGTCATCCGTGAACGTCTTTGCTTTACGCTGAAGGAAATCGGAAAGAAACGAATTGAATTCGCTCACAATCGAAGGAACATTTTTTCCAAAATCGAGGCGACGCTGTTCTTCGTTCAGGAACAATTCCTATTCGGGAGGCAGCGTTTTCGAAAGCTGCATCCGCGCGGAGAGTCTGCAATATTTCTGTCGTTTCAACGAGCTTAATTCGCGGCATCCCTGGTTGCAGCTTTAACGAACAAACGAACCGTGTAAATCATCGCCTTTAATCGCTCCCCGGGAAATACTTGAGGAAAGAACGTAGCCCACGTGAGCGTAGAACGGACGGCAACCGTACTGCTAGACGGTAAAGTTGATATAGTGAGGCTGGTCGCCTTACAAAGGATAACGCGAGGCCAGACAAACTTTGGAAAATGCTCCGGGAAAATTATGGCTCTGTTTCCCGTAACGCCATCCCGGCGAACGTGATAATTCCACGCACGCGAGAAGATTCTCCCATCGTCCGTGTCGAACGAACTGTTCACGAGATGAAGGAGCAAGTTCGACAATAACGACAAGCCTAACGGAGAGTTGCCCTATTCTTTTGCGGCGGCACTTCCCGAACTCGCCGGCAGAGGGATCATCAGCGCACGGCTTTCTCGCAAGTCCTCGACATTGCTTCATTTTGAACCACTCTGTATTTTAAATTCCAGCATGAAATACCCATTTTTATGGAAAGCATAGAGGCAACGTCAATCGAACTGACACTCGTAATCGAGGTTCTACCGTATGGGCATTCTTCCTTTGATTTCTCCGTTTCCACCGCAGCGCAACCGCGGTATATTGAACTGTTGTGCAGCAGTTCCAGCGAAAGAATAAAATGATTCGATGTCCTTTCGTCTCGATCGTAGCAACGGTTGAAACGTCTGTGCACAAAGGAAACGTTGATGAAACGCGACAGGCATGCGAAGAATGAGAAAACGTTTGGTGGGTGACGCGGGAGGAAGTAATTCCCTGCTCACCGATGTTTTTCATATTCAAGAGGAAAGTAGACGCGAACGGAACGGGTCCCGATGAATTTTAATTCAGTGGAAGGAACGTCCCGGGCAAACAGTTTCGCTTTGTACGTCGCTGATAACGGCACAAAAGAATTATTCATGCTTGCGAGCGAGTGTTACCGCATCCGCCGGCGAGATGTACGAGTAAACCGGTTACAAATAGTTTATTAACTCGAAGAGAGGTGGTGCAAATGGGAACAAAGAGGCGGAGCTCGACGTGGTTCAGGGAGCACCGCAACTTCCCCACAATTCAGTGCACGCTGCTCCTCCGCCGTCATTTTCTTCTTACCTTCTTCGTCATTTTCTTTATCGACTCGCAGCGAGATCGCATCCGAACCACCGAATCGTGACCGGTTCCTTGAGATACCGCACCATGGCGCGAATTTCAGACTTGGTACGCGATCTACTCTGCTGTGCAAGCACAGAGGACGTAGGAACATTTATGCGATGAAACGGTGTACCTCCGCTGGGACGGAGAGACGTCTAAATTACAAAAAGCAGAGTTAGCGATGGTAATCGGTCGAGAACGCTTTCTGATAAGTTCCACATTCCAGTCCAGTCGTCGTTCTGTTCTCTCGCGTCCCAGAATCCACGGTAATCTCAGGAATGCGACGATATTATTCCCCCGGTGCACTTGTAACGAGTTAATAAGAAGTCTTAAGTGAAGTCAGAAGCACGCGTAACGCGTAATCCTTCGAGGCGCAGTAATTAGATGCAACTCTAACTGGCTGCGACCCTTGGATCAGTTGTTCGCTTCAAGTTTAAATGAATTCCACCCCGGGGGTGGCTTAATTTATTTCTCTGGGTGCCTATCGGGCTTTCCGGCGCACGCGTTCCGCGAAAAGTGTAGGCGAGACTGACTTGTTAGCGAAATTCGTAGGCGGCATGATCGAAAGTTGAAGGGAATCGAACGGCGAGAAAGCAAACTTGTGTTCCCGCGGCATGATGTAAAAGTTTTCCTTCGCGTGGATGCACTCGAAGTTGCGTCTCGAGATGATCCTCGAGAGTATCGAAGGACCGACGTGTCGGTGGCTGGATCGGATATTCACGCTGACGCGAACATACTTCGTAAAAGCGACTCCGCTGACTGGCTGTACGTCTGCTCTGATTCGCCGACAGTTTTCACAGCATCTTCCGAGCTGAAACCATTTTGTCTCTCTCCCCCGGAGCTGGACATTTTACATAAGCTGGGCGACTTTCGTAAAAATCGAATCGCACGGTTGAAGAATACAAAATCTGAGATGCGTCCGTGCAACCTACCCCATCAACTGAAATTGGACACTCTAGAATTCCTCCAACCTTCTCCAGAATGCAACCAAACTCTATCAAACAACTCCAAAAGCTTGAGAGCTTACAGATTTATCGGAACATCCTGTCTGCGGTGTCGAACTGCAGGCATTATCAACGTCAGAGTGCAGAGAATCAATTAAGCTTCGGTTCCCTCGAAGGGATACAAGAGCCATCGGATAACCGGAAGCGTTCGGACGATCAGACATCCTGGCGTCGCTGGCTTCTTTCCTCGGGACCGTGTTGACCCTTGAACTCTCTGGTTCGCTACCAGTCCTGTTGTTGTTGCGTTCGCGCGTAACGGGTGGCGGTTTTGTTAGTCGCGGACCTGGACTGACGTCTAGTGGTAGAACACACGGCAGATGTTGCGTTGCTGCGTCGTTACGAAATGTCCGGGCTGATTAATCGCGAACGACGAGGGCCCTTTGCGCCCGTAACTGTCGGCTGCAATCGGTTCTACACGCTCGTTGTCGCGGACGCGATATTTCTGTCATTGTAACGCCGATAAATTCAGCGATCTGCCTTCAGCGAAGCTCGTTCGATCGCTCGCAAGAAGATCCTCCTCGCGAGTCTCTGAAGACTTAAAAACTCATCCCCGTCGAAGGGCCGCGGTCCTCCAGCGTTATACGAACGAGATGTGATCTGCATGAAATTGCAGGGGATTCGTTGCGCCGAATCAACACAGCTTCCTGTATTTTCGCTGAGCTTTTTTTTAATTAACAAGGACACAGCTCGAGGGGATTGCGCTTCCGCAGAAATCTCACTCGACGATCGTCGATTGAGTCTTGACGCAGGGACGATCCTCCTGGGATTGCAATTATAGCCCCCTTCTAAGCTGATCTCTTTCATCGACCAAGAATAATTGTCCCGGATGTGTTTGTCGGTTCTGCTCGTAATCATCTCATATCGATCGGAGAATATTTTTGATCAGCCTGTCCACCGGCCGAGTAAAACTTAATTTTCTTGTTATCGCGCTCAACTTTCTCCTATGTCGCCCTATTTGTTCCTTCCTCGTTCGACCGTAGAAAAAACTTGCTGCACCATCAAGAAGCTCGATCGATGGTACCAGTGGTATCGCTGAAGCAGCTTCGACCAACCGAGTCGCGGAACAATCGAAGAAAAAAATCTCTCGAGCTTCTTTCCCCGTGAACGAGCCTCGCGATAGCGTAATGGCAGACTTCCTGGTTCCCTAATGGCTGAACGTACCGGGAGGCCGGCTACAATATCCTATACGCGATAATCGAGCTGATTTAAAGCCGCGTGCTTCCGACCATGCAGGAAAACACTCGGATGTTAGGCTCACCTGGCAGGTGCAACGGTGTGCAGACCTGGACTTGGCGTGTTTCTCGGTAATATTCGGTAATTTCGCATAATTCCGTGCCTCGTCTCGCGGTATTTCGCTCGCGAGTTTGTCAGACGTCTCTCGTGACATTTCGATCTGATGAACGATCCTTCCTACATCATTATTTTCGACCGTCCGATCCACGCTACCGCCTGTCTTCGTGTTTCAGCAAATACCATGAAATTTGTTGGAGTTCGTACTATTGTTATCATTATGGATAGAACTACAGAATGTTGTGGATCGGTGGATGAAGAGATGGTCGAAGGAGGTAAAGCGACAGCGGTTGGCTCGGCTGACGGAAATCGAAAATCGAATAAAAGTTTGAGATCGAGTCCAAGCAAGAGTTTCTATTTAATCTCCCCAATTTGAGTCGCGCACGGATCCCGTTCACCGGTGGCAATTCCTCCGAGTCAACGTTTTGTTCCCAAGTTGATGGTTCTTTTTCATTGCCGAGAAGAACACTGGTGCACGGTCGTTGGACGTGGATTTAATCCTCTCGTAATCCGATTTGCTGTGAAAACGAGAGACTCTCACGCTGGGGGAGTCTTAAAGGACCCTCGAACCGCGGTATCTCTTCCGTGAATTATGAAATGTCCACCGCGAATCGTTTCTTTCAGCCGTCAGCCTCTAATTAAGAAAGTAGAATCTTCGACGGAAGCTCGAAAAATTTCGCTCTTACCGTGGCTCTTTCGAACTTCCGCTTTATCCTCGAAAAACGTACATCCTTTCGCCTTCGACTTCGAGCTCCTCGATTCTCGAACTACACGCGATAAGAAAAACGATTCTTCCTCGAGATTCCGGCGGCCTTTTAGCTGGAACGAACAGAATGTGCGCGGAATGACCGGCCTGGAATTATTAGGAGACCTGGGAACATCGGGCGACGGAAAAAGGGCTGGACGTCGGCGTGCAACGGCGAAACGTTCTCGCAGTGCAGCTCAAAATGAAATATCGCCGAGTTCAAAGTAGCCTTTGAGAACAGGGACTTTAACGTCTCTATGACTACCTTATTATTCGCTGGAATTTTAATTAGTAACTTGCTCATTACAGTGCTCGTTCCACCGGAGTTGCAAACTTTCGCGTCGACCGTTTCCTCGCTGCGACTTTTCTGGAAGCCCGGTACTTAACGAGCCATAACTAAAGCTCTGACCTTACTGTACCGAAAAAAGGAACCTAGAACGCGTGAGTCTCAGTTTTGTTCACTTGAATTAAGACACAGCGACAAGCGAGGGGAACGATGGAGAATCGAACGCGATTGATGAGCTGCGGAGGCGCGGAGAACACCGGAGAGGCGAGATTCATGTATTTACAGGATTTCATACGGCCATTAAATTCCCATTATGTCGATCGATCGGTACTTTCTGCCCCGGGACCATAATTCGCGCTGGTACGTGCCAATATATATCTGCGACGACAGCAGCCTCGACAATCCTTGGAATTGCGTTAATTGAATTATCACCGGGCAAGATTGCGTTTCGAACCCTATCAGCCACTATTTACCTCGATGTGCAAAGGATTCCAATGTGTTCCGGATCTCCATTACGTAATAGAAACCGCACGTGACCGTGGTCGAATCAGTAAATTACACCGCGTTGACTATGCTGTGCTGGTTGCTGTTTAAAACCCGCGATCTATAGCTCCCGGGCAAAACACAGTCCTTTCAGGGCCACTGAATGCTCCGATCCCGCCACCTGGTCCAGGTATTCCGTGGAATTCAGCGAATGCTCGCCGAGAATTCGAGCAATTAGGGAAATTTCGACGCGTCGGGGCGGACCGTCAGAGGAAAAGTCAGTTTTCGAGGGAAAGATGTAACGAGCTGCTGATAGCTGAAGGCAGTATATCACGGGAAGTCGCAAATTATAGTGGCGGGCGGTGCGTTTGATAGATGACCGCAATTCAGCTTAATAATGGCCACGGCAACGCCTTCCCGAGTAGCTGGATTACCGTTACTTCGAAAAATAAGTGAGCCTTTATCATCGACTAAACTGAACCCTTCCCTGAAAGTGTCCGCAATTATGTTTTCAGTTCGAAACGTAGCTTTTTCGTACAGCAGAATTATCTTGATCGGTTTTGCATACGAGAAAATGCTCGCATGTTCACGCGACGAAAGCATAGACCCTCGATTGCGGAACCGATGCTTTTTCTCGAGGCCTGTGAACACGTACGAATGTTGCTCGATATAGACGCGAACCGTGTTGTAAATTTATTTCACACAATGAAATTTTAGGGTGCAATTCGTAGCGTTCGAATGAGCCCGGTCTCTGAATTTTGATGACGAAATTTGAAGTTGATTAAAATCGTCGTGCGTTCGTTGGAAGACCGGCTCATCCGGCGACCGGACCGTTTAATTGATCGGTAGAACATAATCACGGTGCCGTGCACGTCATCATCCGCGAATTCATCGCAGGCAATCTCTTTCGTTTTAACGATAATGCCAATCATCGATACATATAATTATTAGAACGTCACGGGAGGCGAACGTGACGCGTTATCCTCGTGATCGACGAGGCTCCGCGGGACAACAGCGAGAAATAATCAAATCTCATTTATAGCCAACCAGAAACGAGAGATCGTCCGTCATCGCGCTATACCAGCGGCGACTATTAAACCGAAATTCGCTCGCCAGGTTATAATCGTAAATAGTTCGTGCACGCGAAGCCTCGATTCTCCTTCGATAGCCGTTGTCCCGGGACTCCACGAATTTGCGTGGATTATCGAACAAAAGGGACGAAATTCACTGTTCAAATTAAGCTTGATGTCGCTCTATTAATTATTATGGACGCTGCTGCATACGTCGGAGGACACTGACCCTCGCAAAAGCATGAATAAGAATTTCGAGCTACGACCTTTGAGTGGTGACTGAGAGCAGGGCGCGCAGGTAGCGGAGAAAGGGATTGGTCACAGACCTCAGTGAGTTTTGAAAACCAAGGGACAACATTTCCCTTCCAATTTGGATTCGGTGCGTGACTGGCGGTGCAGTGGGGCGAGTCATATCTCCCGTGGCAGTTGTATCGATCGGACGTATTGACGCGTCGCTTTCGTTGTCAACAACCCTGTCGAGTCTCATCATTCTCTACTCAACTTCTGAGCATCTTTCATCGCATTTACATTCTCCTATCGCTTCGTATAACATTCTCTCGCAGGTATATATTCATTCATATTTATTAATTCGACGTTGGGAAGTATGGTCCAATCGTTTACTCGTTTTAACCTGATACACTTATCGAACCGATTTCTTTCATTATATTCCATATTCTCGTGTGCATTTAAACATGTTATCATTGATTTTAATGAATTATTTCTTCCTTTAACTGTGTTTATTAATTTGATGTATTGGGTTCTGACCCCACGGTTATTGCGTCATGACTCGAGGCGCAATTATTCACTCGATTTCTGTAATTACATTCTACCTTTTCCGAATAATATTAAAATTATTAATTCAGTATTTACAACATATCAGAAACAGGCTGGCAGTGTTCGGCTATTTTTCCAAGTTCGATAACGCTTCGATGTATACTTATATGTGCGCACCATATCTCCCTAGCCCTTCAAGCCTTCTGAATTCCTTTGACGCCTAGCAGCAACATTAATTTATTTATCGTTGTCGTTCGTGTAACTCACCTGCTCCGAAATATTATTAGGATGTCGATTATTTTTATTGAGACTATATTACACCACGACATTATGAAACATTTATTGTCAACTCGAGACACTTGAAATTACTGCGTTCTGTGCTCGACGATTTTTTCGTCGGTCACGATGCATATTCACCGCAATCGACGATCCGCCTGTACCTCGCATTACGGCGTCGTTCACCGTTGAAAATCGGGCCTGATTCGTTACCGTTGACCAGCCCATTAACATGGAAACTCGATTTACCGTAGAGTGGCAGCTGTCAAAACGGCGCACTCTCTGCAAACGTACACACCCGTACACACGAGCATATTTTACTCGGCCACCTCGTCCGCGTGCACACACGTCCTCCACACTGTTTCCAAGTGTCCGTGTGCATGCGTGTGTGCGTGCACGTGTATGGTACTTACGGCTGATTGCAGAGATCCTCTCGTATCGCGCATACTGCGCCGATGGGAGGGTTTAAGTTGCCAATACGAGACGACTCGATCGGTTTGAACTTCCTGAACCACGCCGCCTCTAATTCGGTGTTAACTCGATAGCCCATACACTATGTTCTAATAGGTGGATTAATGCCTCGCCTCGTAAACTTCCACTTCCGCGAGTATTTCGGCTGTTTAGCCTGCGTTCGCTTCGATAACGTCTGCGACGAGGCGTGGAGGGAAACAGAGAGAAGTTTACGCGCTGATCACTCCGCAGCACTTGATTCAATTTCATTCCTTCAAACACGAATCACACTGTTCTCTGAATTTCAGAGTTCTAATCATTTTTTCACCAGCAATCGCCCTGTTCTTTCTTTCCGATAAGAATTCTCATACACCCCGTGTATTGAACAGAGAAGCAGCATAGCGCCGTCGATGGGTGCTTTCGAGGCTCGAGGATGAATAATAGCGTGCTTGCAGGTGCAAATGCGATCATTCTCTTTCGAAACGGTCGGTTCGATTACCATGGCGATTTCGAGGATCACGGAATCGCCGATGAAGTTTCATTGAAATTGTAATGCGTGTAATTCCTTTGTTCGACCCGAAGCCGAGTCGTCGGGCATCTTGAGACCCGGAATCGATTGTGGACGAGGAGATATCGACGCGAGGATTCGATAACACGCCGACACACAATGGGTATTACGCGACGACGTAATCACCGTCGATCGCTAATGAATTAATCGGGTTATCGGCGAAGACGAGACGCCTGCAGCGATCTTGTCTGCAAGCTCTCATCCTGATTACGAGTCTGATCGAAGATACCGATTGTCCAATCTCGAATACTGTTTGACGCGCGATAATTTTCCGCGTTATCGTTCGAGGCGTCGAGAATCGATGCGTGACCCACTTCCCGTGTAGCCCTAAACTCTTTTGCGTGTGCACGTCCTCAGAGAATTTACTCTTGTTTCTCTCTTCTGCAAAGTTGTCAGAAGAATCGAGCGAAAGCCCGGAAAGCTCAAACGCTACAAGGGCGTTTTTTTTCCAGGCATTTTTACTTTTTCGTTTATTTTCAACGGTGACCTGCATTTTCGTACAAGTAGCTTTTTTACGGATTGAAAAAACGAGCGTGGATTTAAACTGTAATTACGGTTGATGCTCGTGCTATTTTTTACTCGGCGAACCACCGTCGATGTTGATAACGCGAAAGCTTTTCGTTAATTTACGTTGCACGGGATTCGACGCGATGTATACGACGGGAGGATAAATAAAAAGCGAACGTGATGTGGCCGGTGCCGGTGAGCGATTCGGAGCTTCTTCTGAACGCTCTTCTCGGTTCAAATATAAGAAATTCGCGATAAACTCGTCCTCAATGAACCGTACCCTCGAAAGCTTTAATCATCCCCGGCCGAATAAAACGATTTAATCGTCCGTGAAGGATGCCACATCCGACATCTTCGCTCTATTTCCAGAATAAATACTCGAATTAAATTCGCAACAATCTTGATGACCTTATCGAAGCAGCAGCTCCCGTACTTTCTCCGAACAACGTTAAACATCAAAATGGGTACGTGTCACGAGCCGGTGTGCGGTGGTTGTCCCACTCGAAAACGCATTCTCTGGCCTCGAAGCGGAAAAACGACAAGCTCGTTTAATAAATGCATCCCACGACCTTTACCGCGATTTCAATTCGTCGTGATTATTAGCAACGCGAATGGAAATTATGTCTATAATTACGCGGCGGTAAAAATATGTTCCCGCGGTGTTCAGCGTGTGCAAGTGCGAGGCTGCACGCTTCTGTTGTTCTATCGATTCTCGCCTCGGCCGGCACGATTTATAAATACCTTGTAAGCCCCGTGTGCACGTGCTACGCGTTTACATGCGAACCACCCGCTTGTTTCTGCTCCACCTGCGAATCTGCAATGGAAAAATCCGCGTGTTTCGGCATAGTTTTCACGCGAACGTGTTCACGCTGCACGCAGATCGAACCGGTTGTCTCCGCGTATCACCACGATAATTCTGCGTGTCCATTTTTGTTTCGAAGATGCGAAACTGTGTCGTTGAGTGCTTACGAGTTTTCCCTGTTTCTCGTGGAATTATTATAGCGGTTTTGTCGAGGCGGTAACATGTTTGTCACCCGATCCTCAATTTATATTCAATGAAATAATTAAAAATTCTCTATGAAATTTTGAGCAGCATCAGTGTTTATTTATTTTGTTATTTACTCACTCAGTATTGCCATCTTAACATCTAGGATTGATTGAATACCCAGTCCCCCAACTTCTTGAGGAATGGTAATTTTCATTGTATCAGTGCATTACCATCCATGTCTGACCATAGCGCCCCTGTACTACTTATTCTTAATTTTCGTCTCTATGTCTATGAATTCTCGAGTTTTCAGTTTCATTATCTTCCAGAAAATAATAATTTCTTGGTAACTGTTTCCTGTACTCGTCACGAGCACGTTCTCAGTTCTCTAACCTGTGTGCATCAGTTAGACACAGTGACCAGATGCCACTTACCGTTGCTCGGTCTCCTAAGCACCGCACGAAGTTATGGCTCCCTTGGTTCGATTCGCGGAGCAGAAATTAGTTGGTTGAACGAGACAATTACGAACACCTATTCATTACGCGATACGGTTTATCTCGTCGCATTGCATATTACATGGAAAATCGAGCACCAATTTTATGCGAGCGAACCTTTCATTGTACGCTATGTTATAAATTGTACAGCTTGGGCGTGGTTTCGGGCCAGTTCGGTTAGCCAATGAGAATTCATTGAGGTCTCTCTTCTCGGTTCTCCTTTAAAAAGCACCGAGCAAGTTCTCGTTTCGTATTTTCTTTCGAAGTTCCTCTCCTCGCATTTCCGGGATTAGGATACAGGATTCTGTGCGCGGAGCGACCCAATCACGGAGCTTGCATCTCATGCAGAACCGTTTCGTCGGATACTTTTCGCGTGTCCTAATATCTCGCCGAATCTTCTCTCATTTTATTAGAATTCGTGGCTGCGCGCAATGTCGGAATGTCGGCGTGTACGTCATGCTTATCGTACAGCAGTCGGAAACAATGGGGACGGAGATACAATTTTTCTGTTCTCCGCCCGTACAGCCTGCAAGAGGACGATTAAGGCTTTTAATTTACGCGCTTTGTTCGTGCTGACAAACGACGGCCAAACAAAGTTTGCCGCTCGGACCGGTGTATTGATAAAAAGTTCAGAGCCCGCTGCATTATAGTCCTCTCTGTGGCAACATTTTCCGCGGTACACGCATTTAATCTCTGCTCTCGGAGACCGCCTAAACTGTCTGTAGAAATTAATCCCGAACATCGCGTTGCTCGATGAAATCAGGCAATCGCTCGGGTCGGATTCGCAAAAGCACTCTGCGATTTCTCTCTGTCGTTTTATTTCATTCTTGTCATAATAGCTACACAAATTCTGGATTTAAACAAATTGTCTACGTTCGGTACATACCGCCCCCGTGTTCCGTCAGGAGGATTACCAAGCTTCTTACACGAAGCAAGATCACTCCGCGCACAGGCTGCGGAGTACACGTAGGCTTCGGCTGATTTTCCAGCAAAGTTCCTCGCCTCCTCTATGTCGTATTCATGAAACAACGTCTTTCCTGTGGCACTCGCTCGACAGGGAAACTTGCGCGAGCTTCCCTTGTTCGACGATGATAATTTCGACGATGCATCAGCGTTCCAGGGTTCAATAACGCGTGGCTGTCGTGCGCCTAGCCCCGATTCACCCAGCCAAATCCGTCTCGAACCGTGATCCCGGCCGATTCATCTCGTTGATCGTCACTATTATCTATTCCACCGCACTGTTCCACGCAAACGACCGACCGGAATCGCTCGAATTCAGCCGCACGCCTACGGACCACCGAGCACACCCCCTCGACACCCCTTATTGCTTCCTGGGCTGGTCAAACCATTGTCCAGAAACAACGTGAATTCGCACGCCTTCAAGAACATTAAAAATGCTGTGGCGGGGCGCTCTCCGGCCAGGATCTCTTTGATCCCTCTGAAGTCTAAATTCTGCCTAAGTCCTCCATATTTTTTAGCTTCGCGTGTTTAATATAAATGACTTTCTATGATCTCGTTCGCACGTATTATCGCGGAATTTGTCGCGCAATCGGTTTCGTCGAAATTTTTAAGTGGAACGGTGAAGTCGCTGAGGAAGATGCTCCCAGCAAAGTGTCGTAAGCTTCGACGAAGGCTCGGGGTTTCTTGAGGTACGCTTCCGCGATAGCTTGATTTAAAGTCTAGGATAATATCGGTCTTCCTCCAAGTGGAATTGGAGTGTGCAGGTATGCCCGAGTAGATTCCAACGAACCGTCGTGGCATGACGGCACGCCCGCAATGTCTAATCAGTGCCAACTCAATTTCCTGGAGCGTCTATTGTCACCTGATTCCACGCGAGTCTCTTTGCCGCGTGTGTGCGTGCGTACGCTGTCGCCCTTTGTCACCGATGGACTCAAGGCGCCCTACATCTCTCAGAAATTTCGAATTCGAGCCACCGGGAATCTCGGCTGTGAAATTTTGTCGCTAACGTTCCAAGGGCTGATCATCAAACCGTTCTCTGTACAATAGTAATCGTCCGAGAGATTTTTGAGAGGGGTCTCCAAGGTTTTCAAAGGTTCTCTGAATAACCGAAACTCGAATGCTCTTCAGCAACGTCTGTAGCATACTTCCGAAATCCGCACCGTCTTGCGCCGACACTTTGGGGTTTCGGGAATGCGCAAACTTCCTGGCGAATGTGTGAACTTGCGTCAAGTACCGTATTCATTTAGACTCTTAAGCCGATGGAGTCCGGGATAGCCGAGATTCTTGAACACGTGCTTGTAAGTAGCTTAGGACGCTCTGCGCAGGATCATGCCATCCTGTTTCATCTTCTCCTCCGAATCATCGAGTTACGAATATAGTCTGATACGTTCAGAATACTCACCACCTCCGGTACAAAATCGAATATCAAAAATCCGAAATTCTCTGATTCCACGCTGCATCCTCCTTGGTCCTCCGATCTCGCCAAGGCGATTAACGATTAACGACGGTGTAGCGGCGAAGTTCACCGAAGCTCGTTAGCAAGTTCTAAACTCAGTCTCTGGCGGGTAGAAGAATAAAACGGCGCGTCTCCTGGGTGGCATCGCGATCGAGGAAGAATCGTTGCAGCTTTCGAAGGATACGTTATCCTGGCGCAACGTTAATTGCAAGACATTCCTCGATGCCGTGTCATCGTTGCGTAACGTCCGATTACTTCTCCCTCGATCTCGGCCGATGCCTCGTAATGTTTAATCGACGTCGACTCAATTTCCTGGCTACGCGTTTATCGCGACCCGATTCCAAACGCGTCCACCATGTTCGCCCGCGCGACCCCTCGGGCCCTTCAAAGGACTCGGGTGTAATCCCGTTAACGCGGCGATTCCTGACCCGAGAACTGCATGAGGACGTCGCCTAATATCTTTCGAAAGCCTATCTCACGGAGAAACGGTCCGCAGGATTACACGGGCCTGCAGATATTTACGATTTCCATCGAACGATCCAGGTCCGCGTAAGTCAGAGATCCCTTCGAGAGGACCACCGGATCGCCCTTCTTCGGGCAAAGAATTTTATGGCCTCTCATATGAAATTTTAAATCTCTGCTATCGGAGGATCCTCATTTTTCTCTTGAATATATATTTTTTTAAATAAAAATGAATTAATCGCGTGGGTATAAGAGAGTGGAGAGTATCGTTATAGAATAACTCAACACTGTCACAAATTACCCGGACGAAATTGCATATTCCATTGATATCGAAAACCCTTGAATTCAGCGGAAAATGAACATCGAAAATGGCTTTATTATGCAGTCGAGCCATAAACAGAAATCGACGAGTGGTCCCAATCGGAATAATAACACGGCATTCATGGCAAGCGATTTCAGAGCGTCGAGTATCATAATAACGCTTCTGGGATACAGTTTCTAGGGGCGATCATATTTTTTATTGAAAGCCAAGCTAATGTCGCATAAATCTCTGTGCCTCCGGTGGTCTCTTCCGCCAGGATCCTCGTATATTCACTTTTGTATGCTTCTTTGAAAGCTTTGTACGCTGACCAGCCCGCAGAATAATTGAAAACGAGCGAATTTTTCCCCGTGCGCGTGTAATAAGTATGATATCATTTCCTTGGCTCCGCGACGTCGTATATTGCGGTGCAGCCAGGCGCATTCTTCAGGTACACGGACGTTTTATGTGTTCCCATGAATACGCGTGACACACGCTGCGGCAAAGCCGCACGCGCTTTATGGGGCTAACCCAGCGATCATAATTTTTCTTTCAATATTCCATTGCCGGGTAGGTATATATTTACGTTTCGCGGTATCGAACGAGCGACATTTTTATTACGAAGCATTACAAGTCATGTTAAAAAGCTCTTTCTCGTTGCAATAAATAGAGCAAAAATCGGCGGGCTGATGCGCTGAAGTTCGAATATTTTATAATATCAAGTATTATGTTGTTTTCGATAATTATTGTAAATTGTAAACCTCTGATCCTGCCGAGCAATATATTGTATTTGTCTTTCGGAAGCAGCGATTCAGGTCAGACAAATTTAACGTCCACGAGGTGCATAAAAAGTCAACAGCGTCATATCGATGGTTATCAAGCTGAATATGAATATTGTCGCGTACCGTTGGAATATTTGCGATTCGTATTTGCATGTTCGACGCACGCGTGAGCTCGCGTGAATTTCGTATATTTTTATTACAGTTTAAAGCCGCGCGTAAAATATTCTCCCCATCTGCACCCAGAAAATAAGTTCCGTGAGGAACAACCTGCTCATCGTACAAAATTTAGGAACGTGACGAGCGACTGTAACCGAAACAATGCTTCGTTACGCGTGTTTCCGCGCCGGTTTATTTTTATAATCGATCGCCTGCGGAGAAAAACAGCGGCGCACAGAAAATAAATCGTTCGCGGGAATTCAATCGATGGCAAAATTGACAAAGAACCAGGCAAACGATCGCTGCATTATTATTTCAAAGTACATCTCGCGTGCTCGTGGATCGAACGCGAGACGGCCGCGCGAAATTTCGTCGGAAAATATTTCGCCGTCGAAAAAGCACCGAACGGGGCAGCATTTTTTCCTGATTCCTTGTTAATATTCCACGGGTCTTGATTATCGTCGATTGGCCGCGATCGCGGGCCTGCATAATGCGCTCGCATTTCACGCGATATGGAAACGCGCGAGGCTTCGATAACCCTGCGGCTCGAACTCTCGCGATAACGGAAATCCCCGTTCCCCGTTTCTGGGAACCGATGTTCTCCGACCATCCCTCCGGAGAACGACTCCGCATAAACTATTTCAACCCTTGCGAGGATTACGAGGATTTTCCCGTGTCCTCGTCACCCACCTCCTCCCACGCTCCTCCCGAATTTATACACACGCTCCGTGGCTGTATGAAATTTTTCCTTTATCCTGCTTCCCCAACGAATTTAAGAGCTCCGGTTCCGGCCACGATATCCTGTTCGCTTCGATTATTTTACGAGCGGACGCGCTATCGCTGCCTCCCGAGTCTCCGAAATTCCGCGCCGGACTCACGAGCGGGACCAAGAGGTTCAAGGTCGTTCGAAGGATGCTGGAAGGTTGCAAGCTTCGGTCGAACGGTAAAAGAGCCGAAATGATGGAGCGTGTTTTTCAAGGCGGTGCTGCTACCGGACGTTCGATTGATTTCGAAAGTTTACGTAACCCTTTTTCGGAGGAAGAACGGGGTTAGAGCGTCGCCAGGCGATCGGGCACAATGTAAAGCACACCGAACGATAATAATTTGGCGCTGGACCAAAGTTCGGGATTCTGTTAGCCGGCCCGTACTGTCATCGCGGAAAAAATACGGTCGCCAAACATACGAGGAAATCCGACCAGCTATTCACCGCAACTTTTCGGTCCCCTGCAGCCTCGATTTCCGTCCCCTTCGTCCTTGAACATTCCACGCAGAGCGAATGCGGGTCACCGAGTTGTCGTTCGAATAGAAGAACACCCCCTGGAACGTGTTTCGTGTCAGAAAGTAGCTTGCTCGTAGTTCTCGGAGCACCACGCACTGAAATTCTCTATGTAATATTACTGAGTGAATCGTTCAAGAATCTTGAATACGATGGTCTTCCGATTGTGTTTTCTTGGCTCCTTTCGAGTTCATTTCGCGGTCCAGTATTTTGTAGCAGATCCAAACCTGTTACTCGGGCTATTCCATGTGAAATAAGATCCCCTGGGACCTTCTGTGTTAGAGAATAAAGCGTCCGGTCTTCCCCATGGACCAAAGGGGCGATCCACCATTTTTTCTCCCAGGAATGTTGCATCATCCTTTTCAGACGATCGCGTAATCTACCGTAATTCGCCCCAAAGCAGACGAGTCCCCCCGTGTACGGTCGTGAGAATGGCGGAAGGTGTCTGTGTGCGTTTAAAATGGTTCCGCGCAGATAAAAGCGCGTGCCGTGCGACGATACTATTAATCAAGCATAAATCACGTGGCCCCGTCGTAGCCACGATTATTGATTCGACAAATTCACGCTTTTCCGTTTGTCCACCGTATTTTATTGCAAATTAATTCCTGTTTATCGCGGAGCAACAATTGCTCGCCGTATTTCACGCGGTCTGATGTTTCGTAATGCGGCCGTAATAAACGATCCGCGATCGTTATCTCGTAATAAAGCTCGAGAAGAAAGATTTAACCCGGTCTGAATGACGTAGGTGGTTTCTGTCCAGGTGAAACGAGCGGTACAATAATTTTAAGCGTGCTACGTGTGCCCGCGAGCATATACGACCTTGCGTGGAATAATTAATCGTGACAGGTGAAATTACAGGTGGAGAAGCCAGAGAGATAATTCTTCGTAAGCAGCGCTCCAGGGTGAATTGAAAAATTTCTAGATATTCGTTGCAGACTACAGGCACCGCTGACCTGTTTAGAAAAATCGGGAAGAGTAATAGGCAGCAGTTTCGGGAAAATTAGGTAGAAAAACACGGAGGAGAAACGGAGCTAATCTCATTCACGATTCGAACAATATTTATGGTAGCTGTCCAGCTTCGTAAACTCCGTTATTCGAGCCATTCATTAGCCGGTGCCCCTCCAATTTACTTTGGACTTTCAGTCGAAGAGAAATACCGTTTCAAGGAATCGTTGATAAATCGTCCATGTAAAGTTTCGGAGGGTAAAGGAAGCGGAAGTATCGCGAAAGGCGTACGTTCGTTCGCGAATAGTTTTCCAAGCGGTCGGTTGTTCGACCGGATCAATAGTCGTAGCCAACTTGACTACGCCACGGTTGTTCGCTTTGCCGTTGTTCTTGTTGTTCTTGTTGTTGTTGTTGTTGCTGCTGCTGCTGCTGCTACCGATATTACATAGAACTCCCTCTGGTAATTACGATCGATTCTACGGCACTTTCGAGCTGCTTGCCCTCGCTTTGTGTCGACCAAGTTTCCTCGTAAAGATAGCAGTTTTACACAATTGATACTACTAATCGCTGGACGTAACACGAACCTCCGTTCAAACTTCTATTTTCCCTTCCGCAACCATTTTTCTAGTCCGGGCTGCTGAATGACATACAAAAACGGCAAAATTTCACTCCGGAGTGAGTGCAATGCGCAAGTTAAAATCGTTGAGTGCAGGGAGCCGGTGTCTGACCACCGACGTCTGAATCTACTACCGTCGAGTCGGACCGTCTGCTCTATTCAATATTAGTAGAAAATAAGAGTGATACTATTTTACATCCGTGTTCGATGCCGAACATAATTTTAATCGTACAATTTTTATCATGCATGAATTACATCTGCTTAGGTATAGCAGTAAAATAAATAAAAATGCAGTGAATAGATTTGATTAAAATGTCTTTATTCTTTTACTGGAAGTTACAATTTCGTCTGAAATCACTCGGAGACACTGCACACATTCCAAACACTTGTCACCATCCCCTCGAATATTGCAATAATAATGAACAGCAATAATTCCAGCCGAAACAAAGGTGCTGAAGAAGCGTTCGCGTATACTCGGTTCTCCCCTTTTTCTTCCCTCGGCTCTTTCGACCCCAGGAACACAGTTTCCCCGTGGTATTTATACATCCCCTTTCACTCTTTTTTCCACCCCTCCGCCGGTCGCTGTCCAACGAAATTGGCTTCGTTATGCCAGCAAGGTTTCAATTCCCAATATGGAACGGGCCAATTTGTACTCGTCGACCCCGTGCTTCAACTTCGTCGATGTTGCGGATGTCTCCTAATGATTGAATCCGTCGACTGGATCGCTGAAACTACCGTAAACCGTACCACGGACTCGTTACCGGATTAGAAACTCCGCGTACGAGTGAATACGATGCGCCATGTATATGGCTCTGTATCTTTGCGCGTGTGTATGCGTATGTGCAAAGGATGAACGAACTTTCATGCTCGTTTCTCGCGAGCCTATATACACACTCGTCGATATTCGCCGAGGGACTCACGATATCGGATCAAGTTTGTCTACCGGGACCGGCTCTGTCCTCTTCCTTTATTCCTGCCTCCTTCGCGGATTTCCGTTCCGCTCGCGAAGATTTAGAACAGCCGCTACGGAAACCGCCGTGGGCGACGCGGTTTCCGTGTTTACGCCACCATTCCGCAATCACGAAACCTTTTTTCAATAACCCGCTCCTCCATCATGCTTCCTTCTCCTCCGCCAGCTATCGTTCTTTTCTGGTTACAATCGGACGAAGAATGTTGGAGTATTTACTTATTTCGTGCAAGGTTAGGAAACGCATGCACTCTGTACTCTGATTTAGGACTGTAATTTCACTATCTTCCTGATCGATAACGGTCTGGAAGGCCGCACGATCGGACAGTCTGCAGCGGCGGCGGCGGTGGCGGCGGCGGTTCGTTCTTCAGGAGATAAAATCAGGACAGCCGCAACACGGTGCGGCGGCCTCGCACTCATCAGCAGATACTTAACTGCAGGATGAGTTAAGCATCTGTTGGCCGTGCGTTAGCGAGTTTCTAATTTATTTACTTGACGCGAAAGTTCGAGGGGGCTGGTTTACAGCACGCGAGTGGGCGAATAAAGTTGCGACGTAGCGGGACTAATAAAACACCGCGGTGGTGTTGTCGCAGCACGGATTTTCGAGACACTCGACGCGTAGTCGGGGGAATTGCGGTGGCTTCGCGGCCATTAATAATTCATGCCGTCGTCGGACGGTGTAAAACACCGTTTTCGAAAGTTTGTCAGGGCGATTCCGATGGCAGGAACCGATCGAGAAGAAAACGAAAGATCGACTTCCGCTCGCGATGGAACGAGCGACGTTTATCCGGAGCATCCGGCGACAGGCGAATCCCCATCGAGCGAGTACCGAGTAATTTCACTGGGAAAAAAGACTCGTCGAATTCACCGAAGCTATCGAGTTTCAATCGTTAAATCTTAATGGGGAATCGAGCTTCGATACTTCCTTTTTTCAGGATCTTCCTCCGACCCCTCACGTTCCCGGAAAATACTTTTCTTTCGCCGCGGATAAAACCTATAGTAAGTCTAATTATCGCGGTACATCGGGTACCCCATCCTCCGGTATGAAGATACTCCACCGACCGATCTGAAACGTTTATTTCGAAAGAACTGAGAATATAAGGAGGTCCTTAGGGTCTCCACAAATATCTGAAACGGTAGAGAATACGTAAGAGGAACGAACGAATTTCAGGACGCAGCGGTAGAGGCAGGCGTCGCTGGTCAGGCACGGCGGAGAGACACGTATTCCCAACTCATGCTGTTAAATAAAAAACAAATTCAGAATTTTATTAAAAATACGTAGAATTCCAGAATGCTCGCAGTCTTATTAAACCGGTGCTCCCACAGACGACCGTCCTTTAATTAATTCAAATAATGAACATCCCGCTGTTCGTTTCACAGCGCAGGATCCCGTTTATCCTGAAAAACGAAACGACGGGTCGCAATGAAAATGCAAATGGGAACGTTGTAATGCGTCGCGAAATTTTCCGATGACGTTCGCGAGCCGGACATTTTGATGAACGGTCCGTCGCATGATAATTGTTCGTGGAAAATAAACGACCGGGTAAACAGGAAGCTCAAAAACCGGGTAAGGATGAAAAGCGAGCCGGCGGAGGCGCAGGACGCATGATTCTCTTTCGAATGACCGGTTTATGAGACAGGTGCTACGTTTACGACACTCTAACGCGCCTAGCTTTCAGCATCGACGCTTTCCCGTGCTCCTTTTCTTCTCGAAATTCACTACACTCTCGCAATTTCCTCTTGAATATGTAATAGGCTTCCGGGCGGACGGCGTTGTCGAGGAATTGTTCGTGAAACAGTTGCCGGTCATCGAATTATTTACGAATTTCGAGACAGTCTCGCGGGTTAACTGCTTTCGTTTTTCATGCCGGCCTTCGTCTGCAAACGAACACACGTTTTCCTCGACGGTTTCGTTGTCCGCTTTATCCTGAATTATTAGGCCTAATGCTTTTAGTCACCGTTGCTACCCTATTCCTCTTTTATTATTTTCTCTGTCGTCCCGTCATTTTTATTCATTCTCTGGCTGCAGTGATAGCAGCCGCGCTTCGTCAGACATCGTGCAATATTCTGTTTTCAATATAAATGGTTATTGTTATGAGAGGTGCAGACCCTACAGGCTGTTTCTAAGCTACAAGCAAGAAGAGAGGGATGACAGGGGGTGAAAATTGTCGTCGTAAATGTCGAGGGTGCTAGACGTATGGGGCTCGTACATCGCGACGTCTTTATACGCGAATCGTTCGACGTTTTTTATCCCCCGGCAGATATAAAAATTCAATTGCCACTGGAGAAAGGAGAACGCTATGCTGCCTCACCTATCCAGACCGAACGGAAGTTGGCCGATCTCCAAGCTGGTGAACAGAGAACGCGAGCCTCGGTTTTCTCGCAGCTATTTTTTCCCGCGGAAAAGCCGGAGACTCCGTCGATTTTTGCGAACGAACCCGTGGGGCCAGGACCGGGCGTCTCGATATTTTTTCGACATTTCGGTCTCCGCGCTTTTCCACCCATTCTACAGTTTTTGTTTCGAAACGCGAGGTATTAGTTACTCGTTATTGGAGGGTAAATAAAACAGTTGCTGGCCGTACGCGGGCCGAACTGGCGCAACGAGTTCGAGTGCGCCATCGACACCGATCACGCTCCGGAATACGATTTCACAGACGATGCGCTCGGATCGAGTTAAAAGCCCCGTTGGCCACTATGACAATAAATTAAAATTTGCGAACGAGAGCTTTCCACTCCGCGCCAACAAGTACCCTCCGCGATCGCGGTGTTTCCCAGCGAATCGAATGTCTGTGTCAAATGTTTTCATTGAAAACGGAGACCCGCGATACGCGGCGAATTAACGGAGCTTCTGCAACGATTGCCGGAGTCCCTTGCTGAGATCATTCCATAATAGGTATTAATTCATCAAAGCCACAGAAATTAACGAATTAGTATCATTGAATTTTTTGTCAGCTAAAGAACAGTCGAACTACGAAATAGCAGGCGTAGATATGAATTGAAAAGAACATTTAGTTAACAGCTGCTCCGATGTTGAAGCGAACAGTCTGATCATTCGGAGTGTTTTACTGGCGAAATGGCCCACCGACGAATCATTTCGCCAGATATCTGGGAACGAGCCGTTGAGGGCACGTCGAACAAGGTGCAATCGCGAAAGTGACGCATAGTCGGCAAATAAATCCGAGCAAAGGAGCCTCCCGGTATCCTGTTGTATCCCTTATGGGCCGTTGGAGGATTTGGCGGAGGCGAACACGGCGCGTGACGACGCATATTCATCGGGTCTCCCCTTCTGCGCTTCAACCCTGATTCTCCATCTCGTGCTCGTCTCGGCTTTTTGCACGTCTCAACGCCATTCCCGTCGTCCTTTTATCGAGGGTTTGTCTTCGGATACGCGTCGAGCTGCGAACATCTTCGGGAAGGGGACACGGATATTTCACGGTCGAACACTTTCCACTCACGTCAGACAGACCCTTATCCCGAAATGGAGGAAGTTGGCGGTCCCGAGGACACGTTGATGGCAGGCCTGAGATTCCTCCTCGTGTTCCAGAAAATCTTATATCTGTTTGGGAATGCCATCGGGGTCCAGGAAGCGAACGGAACGAGCGTTTGGTCCCGAGAAGAAAATCTATTTAAGAAAACAGTTACTCCGAGATGACCCGGACGTTCTATTCCGATCTCTACGGTAAGAAGCGAAAAAATTGAAAGGTCCGTGTTAACCTTGCCGGGAGATTAAGTTCAGAGGGAATCTTCGACGCGGGATCACGAGGCGGGCGTCGAACGGAGCGACTCGATAAATAAACTCGGTGGAAAGGAACACGATGAAGAAGCGTGGAAAAGGGTAATCGCAAAAATGGCAGGAGAGTCGGGAATGAAATGAAACGGAGGCTGTGTTTAAGAGCGAACTGAATCAATAGCTCTACCCTGCGACCCGTAGGCCAAATGTAGGTCATACCGTGATCCCTTTTTCCCTCTCTATCTCCTTTCCTCTGCCCTCGTCTGGTTCGTTTTCCCAGTGGGAAGGCGGCGCGGTATATTATTGCATCGGCACCCAGCGAGCTCGTTGCCGGTTTATACATTTTTCATAAATAAATTCCACGGACGATCCAAAGTCGGCTCGCTGCCGACGTACATACACGCTCCTGGAATTACATATTTGACTGCAGAACCCAGTGGATGCCATGGTACTCCGAGTATCACCCTCCTCGGTGTTCGTGCTCTTCTCTTTTCTCGCGATCTACATCGATCCACCGTTCGTCGCCTATTTTCGGTCAGATATCGTGTTTCAATGTATTCCGCCACGCCCAGGGACCTTCTATTACCATCAGCTTAGTGCTTTGGGAAAGATTGAGGACCTTATCGACCTCCACTGGTCACAGGGACAAAATATATAGACTTTGTTACGCCGAGGATGGAAGACTGCCATTCGAGGGTATTAGGTACCTTGCTATTTCCATGTGCGCCGATCTACTCAGGGTCGAATTTAGAACAAGGGAGTCCTTTAATCAGTTTCGTTGGCCGAATCCTTTACACGAAAAGGGGCGAACGGCCATCAGACCTAATATTTTCATTTCGTTCTCACTGCTGGCGGCGCAAGCCGATTTTTCAGGAGTGTTTTACGCGTCGAACATTCTTCAGGTGGAACAGCGAACGCGAAACGACGGTCCCGGGTACGAAATGGACGAGCGGATGGGTCGAATTTCCAGGGCAAGGGAAACTCGTTGATTCGGGCGAGCATTTCGCCGCTGCAATTATAATGAATCAGCCGGCAAATGGACAGGGCGGCAGGAACGCGAGCGGATAATCGATAGGTTTGCTATTGGACGGTCAGAGTGGCGTATTTCAATCGGCAGGAAACGCTAGGAAGCCATGGTCCTGGGCAATTTTGCGTTCCGTGCGCCGCGACACTGTTAATTTGTTAACTGGTAATTTGGCCGAAACGCGCCACGCGGCCAATCGTATTTCGACACGAGCCACCGGTTCTCCGCTTCGCGGGAAAACTTTTTCCACGCTAGAACGGTCTTTGTTATTCGTCGACGCGATATCGTCATCGCCGCCATTAACGTGCAATTAGTTTAGGCCGTTTAACCCGACCAATGACGGACGAATTTGCCAGTCGATGGCCGATTGTTCTCGTAACACAGGACCACCGAAATAACGCGTTAATTTCGCTGCTATCTGGCCAACGATTACGTTTCGTCCCTCAGTTTGCTCTGAGGTCGTTGTTTGTGCCGTTGTTTGGCAAATCGTGTTCGCGGGAACGCGATCTGAATGGAACGAATTTCTTTGTCGCCTCGTACCACCTGTCAGCGATCCAAATTATTAAAAATATCTTCACATATTATTTTTCTCGCTGTACATTTAAGTATGAAGCACAGAGTGTAATAATTTTTCCTTGCATCCAGAGCACGCGTCGAAGAAAACAGTCAAACACTTGATTTGTGGCCTTAAAAATTAGGACATCCTGAGTTCACTCGCGTGACAGACATTCCGTAATTTATTTCTCCCTTTGACCGACATTGAACGCCCTCGTACCACAGTCGCGAATACCAAGGAGACTCAATCATCCATTAAAAAAATTCACCTTGAGAGATCCAAAGTAATCCTTCATCTTTCGTCTCGAGTGTCTCGGAAATTTGTCACGCTTTGCGTTGGTCTGGAAATCGATACTAAATTTGAGATAGACGAGAAGCAGCGATAGCTGATTGGATCGCGAGGCAAAAAACTCATTAAGACTCGATTGCACGATGATACTGAAGGGTTTGATCGCGAGCCACGTTGAAGGGCATGTAATTGTAACAAACTGTGGAATCGTGCACTCTTTCGTGACCGTACGATCGTTGGAAGTGATCATTATTCGTAATGAGACCGGCGGCTCTTCTTATTAATTATTTCCATGTACCAAACAGCGCAGGATTCACGTACACGCTGCAGCGATCACGGCTTCCATATTTTTTTTTTTCGATTATTAATACGACGTTCCACGATCGAGGCCGACCGACCGTGCGAACCGGGTCACTGAATAGTTATGAATAATATATTTATGCAATTTTTGCGAGGGTGCGGGCGCGAGGACGATTATCACGCAACGATGGCCCACTTCTGCGATTATACGCGGCGAAGCACATCGATGAATTTATTATGGAAATATTATAATCGTTCAAACGTTATGTTCCATGAAATTCGACCTTGAAGTTAACGCGCCGGTACCGCTTGTTATATTAAAAAATGTTTGCGCATATTCACGGAACTACGAGCGGCAGCTGTTGCACAGAATCTCATTCGGAAAAGTCAATTGAAGAAGCCAGTGGAGGCATTGTTCCGAAGGTTTCGTTTTTCCATTCACTGGCGAGCGAACCGGACTAATTGGAGCTCGACAAATATGAACGCAATTCACGCGATTATCGATTGACCGGGTCGCAAATTTTATTCGGGACAATGGCACGGAATAATGAACTGATCGGGGAACGACCGGTCCGGCCGTACTCGAAATTAGCTCGTCCCAGCAGCCAACGAAGTTCCCGGATGCTGCGGAAACAGTGTACTCGCCTTCAAGTAGCTTCGCAGCTAAAGAAATTACTTAACCCCACCCACGCTTTTACAATACAAAAAATAAGATGTATAAATTGAGTTTCTGTTGAATTTTTAATGGGTCGTAGGTCATTGATTACTGTGAGAAATTTTTTCTTGAAACGGTTCAGAAAACAGTCTGCTCGCCCGCCCACGAACGATCCGTTTCTACTTCTAACGCATGTCTCAGGTGTCGCGAGCGACACGCTGCTCTATCCTATTTCAAATATTATAGCGCTCATTGTGGTAGATGATGAACAGACTACAGACGTTTATTCCGATATAAAATCCGTAGTCCGACTGTCCACAAGCTCTCGACGAAAAAAGTTGGGGAAATTTGGCGTGGAAGCGGGGACACGGCGATCGGATCTTTCCACGGTAGAATTTCGTCGTTGAAATGCATTCGGAGATAATCTACGGCCATTTGAGAGGAAAACCGAGGCCGTCCATTCCCGGGCGGAAATCATGGCGACGGATCTTCCTGTTTCGTTGATTCCGGCCGGAAAGTTGGCAAAGTTAATCTCGTTTCATAATTGAAACTTGTATCTGAGCAAAGTTTTTACGAGCCCGTACGTTCGTTGCATCGTTTACGTTGGCTTCGTCGTGAGTTACCATGAAATTCGTGTTGCTGCTTTTATTCGTGGAGCATGAATCGCTGGATAAAAATCCTAATCGGAGGAAAAGTGTTTCGAACGGCGGAGGAGGGTGGAGATCGTCTTATGGGAGTAACTTGTTAACGTTTATGGGATTCCCCGGTCGAACATACAGCAACATAATCTTCTTCTAACCCCGAGGCACCCTTTAGCGTGGAGGAGAGCCGAGTGCATCGACACTTCATTAACCGCATCAGTGGTGTAACACGCGAGCATCTCCAACGTAATTTGTTAACACGATGCAACGACGTTTCGTGCGAGACGAGTATGGTCGACGCAATCATGCTCGATCACAGGCGACGACGACGTCGACGAGTATGAAACTGGCTGCTGAAGTAATCGCAACGCTCTGCCAGCGACAATTAGTACCTGCCTGAAATTATCACGCTCCCGGAGTACCCATGCAATCGTTACTCGCGATTTCATGGCTGTTTCCACCTCGACTCTCCGTTTCATCGAACCCTAAAGCCTGTACACGCTGACACGAATACTCAGAAATTCAGTAGCCACGATTTCACGAGAGATGAGCTACGAATTCTTGCAGGTTATACCCTTTGAAACACGTGCTATGCTGAGAAAATTCTGAAAAAATACTTTAGAATTATTATAATTTCTATACCGATCTCTAGCAAAGATAGCACAATTTAATATGTCGCACGATGAATGACAGCGTCTACTCCGACGGTCAACCATTTGCTGTTGAAGATAACATTCTAATATCTTGAAGCAGGAGCGGAGTAAGGATGCGAGGAGACGAAACACGGTCAAAAGCGAATTCATCGTTTCGTCTGACCCACTTTTCAATGGAGGGCCGAGTCAATCCCATCGTTATCGATTTAATGATGTAACGTGGACTGGTCCCGTCCTCTTACCAGCCCTTATCGTCGCCATCCGTTCTTTTTGTTTCCACTCTCTCCTTTACCACCCGCCTCTATCGGCATGCATTCGAGGCATTGTTAGCGCGCGCGGACGAGCCTCGCTTTCCTTTTATCTCTCCTCTCCTGTTATTCGCTTTCGTTTCCATCCCACGCCGCCGCCCTCCCTTCCTTTTCTCCTTTTGTCTTTATCCACTCGCGATAACGACGTTCCGTTCGTATCAAATTGATCAGACGAGACGCGCCTTAACGACCCCCTCGCCCCTCAACGCGTGTCCGGGTGTGGCCATAGTTTCGTCGACCTCTCCTTTCCGTCGGCGTTCGACCAGTTTAGTTGCAAACCTTCGTCTAAGATAAATCAAAATTAGTCGATAACTATAGCGTGCTCGACTGCGATGGAAATCGTGCAGGGTTGTCTTCAAAAATAATGCCACGTCCATCGAAAGCTCCGCAGTCTAAGCGCAACAGAAATTCAGTGAAAATATTCTGCAGTGTTTCTCTCGTCTCTGATAGTTGAAGGATTATTAAAAATTCTCCCGAATATTTCTCGATCCGAGTAAGCGAGTCAGTGGATCGGGCCCGTCGCTAGACAGACCCGGTCACGTTTATTGAAGAACATAACCTATATGTACAATCGACGGAAGTCTTTGGTGCACGCGACACGTCAGACAGGAAGAAAGTGTATAAAATTCAGGTACGAAGCGATGGAAGGAACGATCGATGGTCTCGAGGAGTATCAATATCCTTCTTGGCTGGCGTCATACGCGGCGTAATGTTGAATGTGGTGTTCCTGTTGCGTGGCAGGCTGCTGGTCGTGAACCTGAGCCTGGCCTTGACCAGCGTAGACGTCGTTCGAGTGGTCGTTCTTGCCGGAAGTGTGCACCACAGCATGAAATCCGTCCTTGTCGGCGTGGTAGCTGACGACCCTAACGCTACCACCTGGCTCCTTCACGCTGTACTGACCGGACACGCTGTTTCCTGCGGAAAGGAAACGAATGGAAGCCGCGGAAACCAATTCCCGGACTCGGTAACGAGACGTAATTGAGTGCCAGAGAAATTCCCTCGCCGGAGTGGCTATTAGCATAACAGGCAAATAACTCAGGTAACGCTAATAGAACCGACTGAGCTGCAGGACAAATCGCAAACCGTCGCGGGCTGCATCTCCGCCCCCTCTTATTTATTCACTCGTTGCATCCTTCTATCCTGCCCAGAGATATTCATGACGCGCGTCCAACGGAATTTCTCTAGCTGCCACCGGTCCACCTGGGGAAATTCGCGAGAACGACGCTCTCAAAGCAAACGCCACCGGTACAGGGTCGAGAGTCTAAAGACGTTCCTTTGTTTTCGCGGCATATTGTTTATTAAATCGCATGAGTCAAACTGCACGCGAGAATTGAAGGGGGACTCGGTTATCGCGAAAGATTCAGCCCCACCGTTTGAAAGAAGCTTTCGAAAATTTACAATCGATCTCGAAAACTCACCGTCTCTGGTCTCCTTCTGCTGATGAAAATCGCCCGTGCGATGGTCCTCCACGCCATAGGAGAACTCGTACTTGGGATGAGCCACGTAGTCCACGGTCTGACCATGTTCCGGCTCCTCTTGTCCGTGCAAATGGTTACTCTCTCCGTGATGAGCAACATGGGGCACTTTCACTTCGTATTCAGGTCCCTCGACCGGTCCGTGGAACTGCATGTAAGAAGTGGCCAAGGAAGCCTGTTGTCCGTGAAAAGCTTCCTCCAGCGAGCCCTGCTGCCCGTGAAAAGCTTCTTCCTCCTCGTAGGGGATCACGCCTGCGAGTGATCGATCACTCAGGGCCAGCGCGATGGTCAAGGCGATGCCGACCTGTGCCACAAAAAGTCAGTCACCTTCGAAAATACCTCGTAACCTGGCTTCGGAAGCTCTCGAAAGGATTTACTGCTCGTTCGTTTCGGTCAGCGTGACGTTTAATGGACTTGCTTGTCAACTATGTCGGAGTTACTCATTTAGGAGGACTGTTTCGAACTTCCTTCCTATTCGTATCATGCTCGAAATAATTGCAGAGCCTCATATTCGAAGGCTTTCTATTTATCAGGGTGCCAGGCAGTTTTAAAACAGAATTATGGAAAATTCTGTCTCTCCGTTTTGACCGGTGTATTTCAAAAAATTTAATTTGAGGAATAATTATGAAGGATACATGCGCGTCGGCTGAGCTTGAGTCGAGATGAATGCAATCGGATGCAGGATGCATTTATACGGACAAATTGAATCTGGCGTCCGAGAGAAACCGGTGTACAGAGAGGGGAACATCAAAGAGAGACAGTCTGAGACGTCCCAGTTTTAATTACGCCTGCACAAGCGTTGACTTCCGATAGGAAAACAGAGTCGCTCGATTATACAAGCCAATAAAAGTTTCGCCTTTCCTCGTGGATTGAAATTCGATTCGACTCGTTCCTTTGTACGTGTCTCGTTCGTCCTTGTTTTTTTTCGTTCGTCCACCGTTGCAAAGGAATTATTGGAAACCATCGAGCCCGAGCCGTCCGCGAAAATATTAAAGAAGAAGCCAAAAAGTAGAGCGCAATTACGGATAGATCAGTCGTGTCGAACTAATATAATTTTCGATTGTATTCCGGCCACGTCTTATCGAATATCTTTCACTCGATCGATTAGCGTTTAAACGGACAATGCAGGGCTACACAGGAAGAATTTCACTGAAACTCCAATTTAATTGCGGAACGTAGACCTCGAATAACAAACAGCTCGTCGGACCGCGTACCGTCACCTACTACTCTCGAAATTATTTCTTTCTTTCTCGTTTCGCCTCCTTAACTAGGCCCGAGCTCTGTCTAATTACATTTTCAAAATTACTGTCACTTAGCGTGCCCAGAGGGGCCTCCTCTTTTTTTCTCTTTCCCTTTCGTCGGCGAAAATTCGTTTTTCCTTGTTCACGGAACACTTTCTACTCGATTACGAGCTCTCTGTCGTTTCTCTCGAACGCTCCGTTCCATCTCGACCACCGTACCTCGAGTCTCATCTTTGCAATCGTGATATTTAAGGCGGCCAGGTGAGAACTGCAGCTTTCCAGTGTTTTCTAGGCTTTTATATAGCCGCAGGAGGTGCATACGCGTACTCGTCGCTCGTAAACGTGCGTGATGATGCCGGTTACGTGGACACACGCGTGCATCGTGCAAATTTCGCTCGTACCTGGACAACCGTGCCCCTCCACCTTTCATTTTCAACTCCTTTCACGATTAATCTCGTCGACTTACACCGCGGACAAAGGACCGCTCGTTTTTCAGTCGAGATCAGCCTCTCGATTTTTCAGGAGCGAATGGAGAAATTTGATAAGTCCGTGAGACATTCGTCTCGTTCGACCGAAGATGTCAGCCAGCGTCGATCGAGTGAGAAACGAAGAGACAGAATTCTGTTAAAACTCTGGAAGAAACTAATCGGAATTACAGATCGCAAAACTGCTCCTCTGTGAGTGGATTCGGACGCGTGTGATCAGACCAACATGGATACCTTGACGTGCGACTTAATTCAGATTATATTTGCATAGGGATACGATTCAGTTTCCTTACGCCTGTAGGTGTAAGTAGGTGGTTAAAAGGAAAACAACAAGCTTCAGTTTTTAAATTAATTATTTTAATAAAATAGCTCCAGGTTATTACAAGGCATCACAGGAAATTGAAGTTCATTAGATTGCTATAACGAGTCAGACTCTTCGGTCGAGTCCAAGGGGTTGATCTCAGAAAACATAGAGGAAAAATTAATCCTTTGAGCAGTCTGACTTCGCGACCAGATCCATTAGAAATCGTTGAACCGAAATTAGAGTTCGAAGGCTCGCGAGAAGTCTTCGGATCATCGCGGAGAATGATCGAGAAATCACTGCGATGCTTTCAGGAGGCGACGAAGAATGGCTTCGCTCCTTTTCAGAAGCTCGAAGAATCCAGGATCCACTGGACGACGAATAATCCGCTTACTAGGATTTATTTGGATTCTTAACCCCGTAGGGCGGACGGTTGGATCGAATCGAGTCGGATCTGCTTTAAATGCCTCGATCCACAGCCATTTCACTTTTTTTTCTTCCTCTGGCCCTGCTCGAAAAGCCGGCTAGCTCGTTCGTTTAATAGTCGAGCTTAATTCCTTTATTGGGCTGTTTGTTCGAGTTTCAAATACCTTCGCGAGAAACTGATCCGATTGCCCTTTCCAGCTTCGAACAATGGGCTTGCGTTTTCGACGGCGCCATTGTACGGCTCTCCCGTCGAGAACCTTGCAAAGAGAAAACAAAAAAAAGAGAGACAGAAAAAACAACACAGTCTCCCTCCTTGTGTAACGAGATTGTTCTTACTTGATCGAATCGGATTCCCCGTCGTTCGCCCGACGACGAATCAGCGCCGATTCAACGAGGAAGTCGCGGGATTTTGAAGCAGCTGGTAACGAAACGTTTGAAATCACGGAAAAGGTATAATTCCGACGGAGCTTTCTACCCCGGAGCAGATGGCACGCTTGAAATCAGAGATCAAAAGCCTTGATTTCCTGCAGTCGCGTCTAACAGGTAGACCGGAAAACGTCGAGGAAACAAGAAGAACGAGACCCTGGGCCAAAGGGTTACCAGGTATTTACGGAAGCCCCTTTGAAGCGGCTACCGGGAAGTAAAAAGAATCTCATCGAAAACGTGAACGCCTGATCTGAAAAGCAATCGATTACATAGAGTATAGAACATAGAAAAAGAACGAACAATGAAGAATAAATGTCACCTTGATATTTATTCGGTTTGAGTTCATCGATAAGAAGAGACCCAAACGTTACACATGGGCATCGAAAGCTCAGTACAAAGAACAGTTTCTTCTCGAGCACGGAGAAGTTTGGGAGACACATCGGTTCGTTAAAACGTAAAAACTTTGCGGCGACTGATACTTGGATTCATGTTGCTCTTCTCCGGTGCCTTTGATTCCGGAACGGCGAGGATCGATCGAAATCGTGGAGTCCATAAAGGAACCGCTCGCTCGAGTAGAAAACAATCCTTAAGTGTGTCTCGGTTCACGTGAACCCTGTCCCGGGTCCTGGAAGATGGACGGAAAATCGAGGAAAGAATTCTCTGTCGGATGCAGTGGCCTACGAGATTACGAAGAAGGACGGAGTTGTTTGACTGCGTTCGCTTGATTCACTGAACATTCTGAAAAGCAAAAAAGCTTCTTTGGTAAGCCGCAGACTCAACGGTCGATCGCTGCTGTCGCGAATATCGAATTAGGAAGGAATCCGTCGATACGCAGGAAAGCGAAGACGCTGAATATGTTTGCGAATTCCGCGGAGTTTCACGTAGAAAATTTCTCGACGACGACAGAGATCGTTTGTTCTGGTGAAGTGCATAAAGACGCTGCTTTCACGAGGCAGAGCCAACCGGAAGTTGGCCAGCGTCGGAAAGAAACCATTTCTCCGCGTTTTTCTCGCTGTCAATAAAGACCGGGGAACAGTTTCTTGCTCGTATCGTTTTATGAGCCCGGAATAATCTCTCGGGTGGAATCTTTTTCGTGCGATCGATTGTTGTGATATAACGTCTGACGAAGGAACAAAAATCATTTGTTGCGCGGTCCAATTAAACGATGCACAGCTCTGTGCTCCGTGTCTTCTAGTTGATTCTTCAACTTAAGGAATTGATAAGAAAATCGATTTCACATCTCGAAGGATTGTTAACATTTTATATAACGCAAGACACAATCGGAGGGACGCTGCACGAGGTTTCTGCAGAAAATGATCGTCTTGGCGTGTGTTTGTTGTATGCACCGTAAATTATTCCCGGGGTTCGAAGCAGAAGCACTTCATCTTCGGGCGACCAATTACAACACCTGTCTCCACTGAGAATTAATCCTTTGCCCGGGACAATTATATTGTCGTGTGGGTCGATACGACGACGTTAACGTGCAAATCGCTAATTGAAGCGCTTTCGTCCCTCGAAACTGGAACGTACCGAATTTTCCTTCAGAGAAAGGGACTGCTTCACCGAGCCGACTTTCGCTCGAGTTGTTTTCCACGAAACGAGATCTCTGACGCGGGACAACCCGTTCAGCATGTCACGACAATAAACAATCTATTATTCAGCGTGAGATCAGCGGCTTTGGCCAACGATTCAAGATGCCTTCCGGTCCGTGCGGTTCTCCCTTCTATTCTGTGTGTGTTTTTTTCCGGTTGGTAGGAAAACGCTGACGAGGTACACGAGTGCCTCGAATCTCGACGTTTCGATTGTTCTCCGTTGAGATACGAAACGATCCTCTCGGTGAGGAAAAGGGAAAATTGATGCACGCCGGCCACGTTGGATACACGAGCACGTTAAAAGCACGCTGTTTCCGTCTCTGATCCTTTATGCGGGATAATATAGCGGGAAATAAGAGGGCCGCGTTCGCGATAAAATTCAGAATAGTCGGATACGATCGAGCGGGAGCAGGGAAATAGAAAGAGAGCTTGGGAATTTGCGATCGTTGATATCGAATTATTTTATCGTTCTCTCGATACCAGCGTTCCTATTGTAACTTCAAATTAATTTTGAGCTCGCCGGGTTTTCGCGGGACAGAGGATCCTAGGAGAGAGGAGGGATTCTTTAATTTTCCGAGAGCAAATACGGGCTGCGTGTTCGAATTTCCAGAGAACACGAGGCATCCAATAAACTCGGAACGCATTAGATTTCATTGCTGCCCGTTTAAACAGTCGTATGAAGAATGGAGGACCTCATTTTATCTAGCGCTGTTCGCGTTTTATGAACGTTTGCCGACACGGCTGAAACGACTCGCGATGAACGCATCGACGGGGTTAATTTATTAAATTTCGAATGTGCGTTTGTTTAATATGAATTACAATGCGCCGGAATATCTCGAAACAACCCCCTCGACCCCTCGATAATAATCATACGAAATATGTCCGCGATGGAACTTTCACGCCCTCGCTTTTCGACGGAATAATTAGATCGTGATAACTCTGTTCGAATAATTTATTCGTATTTTTCAACGCCCTCGTTACCCTTTGCAGGAACAATTGAAATTTCAGCTCTCGACAAAAATATCTTCCCCGGGAAATCTTCGTATCGATCTCTGCGGAACAAACACACTGTTTCCGCTGTAGCGAATTCATCGAATTCAGGAAATTCGTGAACGGAAACCGGGTGAAAGGGTGGCCAAAGAAGGGTCGAATTCTCGACGAGTTATTTTCGGTATCGAAACTGGCGACGGGCTTAAAAAAATATTGCGAGTTCTCGCGAGTTATTTTCCATTTCAGGAACCGTATCGATTCGAAATAACTTCGGCGGCGTTGCAGAAATATTCCCGGAGCGTTCCAGTCGTCTGGAGAAAAAAAAACCGATGCGAAATTTGCGGAATTTGACGCACGGCGATCGAATAAGCGGCAATTGACACGAGAAAAGAGAAATGGTGACTCCGCGAATTCTTTCGATGCCTCTTGGAGCTAGTGCAAATTGCGGCAGACAGTCGATGTGGGTCAAGTCGACGTGCCAGGGAACCGGTACGGCGCTACGCCACTATACCACGGTATATCAGCGATTAAACGAAGACTGGTTTTCCGGTTGTAGCACGCTGTCCGGTGACAACATAGCCTCGAGCTTCTTGTTGACTCGATATTACGAGCTCGAATCGTTCCGCGTGATTTATGAGCCCCGAAACAAGGATTCGTATATCACGAACTTTTGAACAATCAGACACCGTGCAATTTATTTATCTATCTCGACGATTGTCCCCGCCCTTTCGGGGCCAACCGCGTTTTTCCACGACGAAAGTTCGATGGACTCTGACTTATCGTCCTCGATTTTACAGAACGGCAACAATGGAACGATCGGGAAGAATGGTGAGTCGGCGTTGACTTTTTTCAGACCCTCGGACGCGATTATGAGGGCACAGACAGTTATGGATGAGATTGATCCCAACTCGATCACATCTTTATTGCGATAATAAACATTTCAAAAGAGATTGAGTTTCTGAAAATGTTGGTATCGCAGCACACGTCGAAACACGTGCACTGGTAGCGTAGTACTATATTTTTCTTAATAGTTGGTGGCACAAAAATGAATAGCGAAGAATGAGTAGAATTAATTATTTTACAAGATATATTTAGTCTTGGTCCTTAGTCGTGGAATCGCTTCTTGCTCGTACTATGAAGTTCAGTCCAGCGTGTATAATCCTATAGTCTCATTCAGAGCTAGTAGGTTTAGCCGTCCGCGGTCAGACGCCGCAATCTATTGATCGAAATTCTTTCCTGCACACATTTTTAATGCGGAAGCAGCGATTTTCACTCAGAAACGATTACTCGATACGCAAGAGGATTTCCAGCGCGATTAACGTCGCCCCCGGATGCGGAGCATTTTTTCAAATCCGTGTAAAACGAGAGAACAATGGGGCGGAAGGTCGGAGGGAACGTCCGTCGCTTCTCCGTCGGGTCAATTAAAATTCTCCATGAAATTTCTCATTTAGCACGAAACGCTTGCTCCTGCTCGAGCGGCCATTCGCGACGTCCCACGAAATTTCACCGAGCCATTTTTCGCCGGTCGTTTCATCGCGATCTCTTCGTCCGGAAACGGAGTCAGCCCGAGGAGAAACGCAGTGGGCGGGTTCAACGATAAGAAAACGCAATTTTCGACCATACTTTTCGCGTTATTGCGGCTGCGTCGGACGCGAGCACGGGAAGCCGATGAAATGGTAAAAATTGCAAAGCATTAAAAGCCAATGCGACAGGATACCGTTTCATTTGCATTCACCGAGCCCCGTCTTTCCTTTATTAAAATACGGAAGTGCTCGGTGTCTGCCAACGACTCGATCTCTCGAAGGAAATCCCCGTTCTCTGTAATTTTCGGACACGTATCTCCGCCTTGTTCAGAGATCAAGTTCGTACGATCTTAACTAACCGTTTATCCGAGGCGAACAGACTGTCGCCGATGATCGTGGCGATCGTATCGAGGCTAGACATGCGGTTAATCGATCTTCATTGCCAGCTGCTTAATTACAACGCATCGCATGAAATAATCGAGCATTGTTCTTACGTGCTCGGACCAGCAAAACAAGCTGGCTATCAAGATGAAAGAGATTGCTGATGAAGATGACACGATAATTAAAAGACACTTCGCCTCGTTCAGACGACGAACCGGAATCAAGATCGTGCAATATCGAACATAGCGATCGTTATTTTTTGCAATTGCAAGAACTTGTCACGGAACACCGAGTTGCACGAGCGTCGATTTTGCAGAACGGACGCGGTCGAATAAATTTTCTTCCTTGAAAAACTCTCAGGAATTCTCTCAGAGAAATCTCGATTCGAGAAGCGCACGATGGTCGTCGGTCTCAGAATAATTTCGCGGATTCAGACATGCGTCGCGACGTCGGACACGACGATGAATCGCGAGTATGGCGAGTCACGATCGTGGATTAACGCGTCAGCGAGTGGTCAGGCTGCTCGGCGTGTAAATCAAAGTTCAAGATCCCAATTTACTTGCACTTGTCACGGTTGCTCGGCCATGCGCGACACTTTCACCTAACCGGCCAACTGCGATCTTAAGACCTGTTGATCGAGCGCAATCGAGTTTCTCGTCACCGGACAATGTCGTACACACGCTTCCGCGGCAAAGCACACACGGCCAAACACACGTATGTCAATTTACCGTCGCCTAACTAATCCTCCGACCACGCTAACAGCTGGGGGACACGTGTCACGGGCATCGGGTCATTCCGCTTTCCATTCCAACCACCACCTGGACATCCTCGATTTTTCCCAGTTTGCACCATCCATCCAAATTTTACCTGGCGCAAATTCGACTAGCTTATTAATAGCGCGATAAAATTGTAACACATGTGACGTTCATCGCGCGACATCATTGGCGAAACCGCAAAGCAAGGGATTAATGATGAATTAAAGAAGCAGACCGGCACAGAGGTCCGTATCAACAATTTCTTGTCAAACTCCTGCGGAGGACGTTGACTGAGCGAGGAGGGCAAACGATTTCCTTCGTGCGACATTAATTTAACGAGCGACACTCGTTCGAACCGTCCGACCGGATCGTTATCGGCGAACAAGATTTATCGGTAAATCTCGATTAAATAGCGGACATATCTGGCCGACTTATTGCAGTCCGGCGAGCCACGTTATTGCTGGCTCGACCACAGTGCTCGAGGTAATCCTTGAGAGGAGCGGCGACCACTTTGTCGAAGTCACGGATCAAAGCCTTTGTAATTCTATAGAAAGCAACATGAAAGCACTCGGAACGCGTCACCTGTGGACGTTCGTGTACACGCGACTCCGTGCACCGGCCCTTTGCCACCTGCAACGGCTCTGGCAAATGTTTGGATTCGGTCAGGCGTTTCGGAAAATTTCGTGAAAAATTAGCTCGTTCCGCCAGCCGAAACAAAGAGCACCGAAATGAAATTTTCTTCGTGTTAACCTCGTCCAAAGAATTTCGTTCTCCATTGTTCCACCTTTATTCATTTTTTGCGTGGACGAGTGTGCTACATTTCCAGTCATTCGTGGTCAGTCTTCAAAAGGTCGTGGTTCTTGAAAAAAATTAGTTTATTAATTGCAGAGTGCGATCAGCCACGTCGAGAATTTGTCCTGAGTTCAGAAGAAATTGGCAAAAGGGGTTACTGCTACGTTTATTTATTTAATCTCGCGGCGAGCAGAATCGATGGATAAGCGGAACGCAGCCGTTGATTAATTAAAACGTCGGCTTGGAATAATCGATTAGGCGGGGGAACGGTGGAAAACATATTCCACGATAATTAAAATCGAACCGATATCGAGAACGCTATTAACGTTTCTCCCTTCCCCGGTTTTTGGTTCGTACGACTTCCAGCCGCGTTTCTAGAATGATAATCGAAAAGCAATATTCGGATGGAACAGGCGGAAGATGCTTAATTACACGCAACATTCTTTTCGGGGGATTCTCGAAAATGACCGCAGTGCTGTGTAACGAATTGATGATCCTCCGTCGATAAGCCAGCTCTCGACGTGATATCGGGGCTGGTTAGCCTATCCAAAGTTTAATTAGACTCTGAATCCCCTGTTCGTATATATCGGGTCATGGCCGGGTTCGCCTAACGCGGTCCAGCTGCGATCGCATCGCAAATTGATTAGTTTTTCGCTCTGCGATGTCACGAGGCGACGATGATCGATAATCGAGCCCTGTTCACGCGTCCCTCTGTCCTCCGATCTTCCCTGGAATCGCCAAGCTGCGCGACAAAATCATTCGGGAGATAACAAAATTTATGTAAATCAAATTACAAGATCTCATTTTGAAAAAAGAAGTGCAGTTGTACTTGTCTTCGATTCGAATTGAGCCTGGATCAGTTGACAGACCCAGTCCGCATATGATCGTAGATTTCTTAATGAAATCTATCGGTGAAAGAAGTTCAATCATAGGGCGAGAGTTTGATTAAAAAATGGTTGGAAAAGATTGAGTTTGAACCAATCGAAGTCCAGAGGGCATCTGGAAGTACACTCGAGATTTAATCGGAATCCGTGGAGCCTGGATCGACCCTTCTCCTTGGTGGATCTTCGGAAAAGTAGACAGTCGCTTTAGGCAACTGCTGATTGCTGTTGGTCATTAGGTTGCGTTCGCTGGATCGTCACCAATCAGAAGTTTAATTAAACGGGAAACTCGGGTGGGAGCCCTTCGGGCGATACATCACGCAGCTTTCGCGTAAGTACGAAGGGCCGATAGCACCCAGGACCCATCTAATATTACAACTTCCCTGTAATCCGTGCTCCTACGTGACTGGCTTAGCCATAATTTCAACCGGTTGCGTGTACGTCGCGATTCATTTACAACCGCCGCCTGTTAATCCTTCCCGGAAGACGTGCACCGTGTCCCGAAACGAAAAGATACTACCCTGCGATCTAACGGAACACGCAACTTCGAATAATTCACCTGATTAGCATGCGCACGACGATTTCACGTCGAACTATCGCGGAATTTATTTGTTTATTAATAGCCGATGGTTAACCCGTTATGAGTCGAATGCAATGTAGCAGTCGACCAGATAGAATAAGAATAGTTAGTAATTTTCAACATTTCGGCTAGACTGTAGACAGAATTATACAGAAAATGGCTGTGGTTTTAAGTGCCCATCGACGTTCAATCGCGAACATTGTGACCGTCTGGTACAGCTCACTAATTCGAACGGCAAAGGGTGAAATCGGGCGATGTAATTTTGGCCTCGACTCTAACTCGAAAAAAATGGAGAACATGGAAGAGCACGGCAGCCTGTGTGCAGGAACACTTTGTTCTCTTTACTATTTCCTCGCGTAACGTAATAACCTCGCGGATTTTTCGTCGGTCTATCCATAAAAGCTTCTGATGTTCCGATCAATCACCCGATCTGACTGATATTGGCGAACCGCTAGCATCAATCTTTGATTATCCATCCTTCGGTGCTTCTGTAATCTTGCTCCTCGTCAATTCTCTTCATCCGTGTCATGCACAGATACATGTGTCAATTGAACCTGGAAATATTTATCGAGAGCCGCCGTGTTCCAGCTCGCGAGCACTAAATATTTCCATCCTGCTGCGCCAATATTTCTCTCAAGACTTCAGGACAGTTTTGAATTATCGTCCGACCGAATTTTTGAAAGATACAGCTGCCACGAGGCTCCTGTTCTTATCGTGAACGTTTTCGACGAAACAGCTGAGGCTGGAACTTTGAAAAGTGGCCGAACGATGTTCGTTAACCATTTTTTCCCCCGCTGAACGAATATCGTAGCTGTAGGGAACTGAATTCGCGAATGTTCTCATTATTTAGCGCTTATTAATGACTTATACTTTCTTCCGCGTGCGAGTATGATTTTTTTGCTCGGCCAGAGTTAGCACGTGCATGCGGCGAGCAGAGAATAACGAAGGAAAGGTCCATACCGAACGGAATGATCGTTCTTTTATTTTCTGTGACACGTAGTCACCATTATTAATTAAACTTTCCACGGAATGGATGAAAACAATGCCGAATTATGTTACATCGAAGTACGATGTATTTCCGTAGCAAATTAGGAAAGGCTTCAACGGTGAAACCGTACATGTACAGCTCCGTGTATAATATTGTATTTTATATGTACGTTTGTTACGTGGAATTAATTAGGGTTCTAAATCAATGTACTTGCAATGTTCAAATGCAAATTAATCTAATGACTGTGATGAATCATTCCATGATCATCTCCTTCATTGTGATGGTAATGATCATCTGTGAAATCTGAATAATCTTTGCCATAATCGGCATCACCAGCGTGATCGTAATGATGGTCTGATCCGTGATCATCGGCACCTTTGCTGTAATCATGACTGTGATCATTGCTGTGTTCATAATCATAATTATAGCCATCAAAACCACCATGACCATCGTCTCCGTCATTATGTTCATTTTCTCCATCGTTCCCATAGTGGTATTCAAATCCATCATCGTAGACGCCATCGGTATGTTTGCAGTCACCATAGGAGCATCCATGATCATAGTCATTCTTTCCATTGCGATCGTCACCGTGATCGAATCGAACTCGATGATATCCATGATAGCTATCGCCATCCCCATCTCCACCATGGTCGTTGCCGTTCGAATGATGGTGATGATGGTAGCCGTGACTGTGGTGATAGCCGTGTTTGTAATTGTGGTTGTATCCACCAGACTTGTCACCACCATCTTGGTTGCTTCCGTGTTGATGGTTGTGTCCACGATGATGACCACCACCATCTGGATGATCATTCCGTTTCCCTTGACCCGATTTATGGTCTAACTTGTCATATTTCCTGATAATCGATCCTCCTGTTAATAATCATTAAGTTGTTTATAGCATTGTTATCATATACTTCTATTAACTTATTCAGTAATTTTGAGTGAATAAAAATTACGAAACGCAATATTGGTCCACGAAGACTTGAACTCAGGTTTTCCGATTTGAAGTCAAGCACTCTATTCGTTACGCTAATGTGGTTTCTTACAACCACTTTCGTTTTTTATGTATTTATAGTAGGTGGAACTATTTTACTATATTTTTCTACGTATGTATTACATCTACAATTGCCTTGAAAAAATGTTATATGAATTAAACTTCTGTCGTCAGTCCACAGTTAGTCAATGAACACCAAATAGTACGTATTACCATCCTTATAATTTTCACGATCGTGGTCCTCCCCAAAACTATGATCATTGATGCTGTACGCGGATGGGTAGCCAGCATTATATATGTAATCTCCCTTATCACCTCCGCCTTTATACTTCCAAACAGTTAACGTTGCTTTATCGGCCACAGAGCCGCCAACAGGTGCAGATTTATACGAACTATTCGCCACCGCGAGAATCGAGGCAATTAACAAAATTAGAGACGGAGCCTGGAACAAAACAATTCAAACGGATTGAGCGAAATACGAGAGGGTCACTCGCTGCGCGAGATATCAATGAAATAACGCTGAAAATTTATTGCTGAAGGGGTGATGGTTATCTAAATGGAAACGAAAGGTGCGTTATTTTATCAGACGACGTACCTTGGAGTCCATCAGTATTCCTGGAAGTTAGACGTCGTTAACACACTCCCCTAACGACGTGAATGATGGCGGAGGGAACGTTCGAACGGGCTTTTATAGGAAAATATAGCAGGGAATTACGTGACACCTTCTTTTACTCAAATCGACACACTATTCCGACGTTATTCAATCGCGATTCGAGTCGCCTGGATCGTTCAACGCGATAGATGCCGATTCTTCACGATATCGCTTGGTGCACTGCTGAAATCCGCAGTTGCACGGTTTAATCCAGCGATTTTTGCTCGCATAGGTAATTCATAGTCGTCTCTCGGTCGATTCAGACCTTTTTTCACGACGCTGCATCGTATTTGGCCCACTCCTGCTGGTCCGGACTTTCTAAACCATTCTTCCGTCGTACAAGAAAATAGTTGCATTGACGAGAGCAAAAAGGCATGATATCATATTTTATAGTAAGCAATGGCACGGGTGTAACGTTGCAACAGATAGTCATAAAAATGTACAGTGACTCCGGGCGCGGTTCTGTTTACTCTAAACGAGTCAGACGTGCGTGCAGAGGATTTCTGACAATACGATTCGGACGCATTATGTCGGATTGCCGGGCTGACGCGTGACGAGGATATTTCCAAAGCCTTTCCGCGACGTCGCGTCCTGGATACAAGGACAAAGGAAGTATGCAGACGAGCGTTCGAGGTTTCTGATCCCGACTGAAAAGTGCAAAATATTCTGTGATCCGTCCGTATCCCCGGCGACGTAAAAAATTTCATATGTCCGTGGTAACAGCAATCGCATATTGGCAGGAGCATTCCCCTACGGTCTGGCAGAGAGAAAAAGAATCGAGGAAAGTGGCTCGATAAGAAACGGATAAGATGTTATCTGATACCGAAACAGTGTATGTAGATGCGGGCTCCTTTTATAGCGTTATATGTTCAGTTATATGCCGGTCGATTGAATCGATAGGGGGCCATTAAACCACTCCACTCGAGAAATACATTTCTTCATGCACGTAAACGTGTTTATTCAGCCGCCATACGTACAGAAATGTTACAGAATATTAAATTTCCTTCAGAATTCTATCTGTCTCCCCTATAGATACCTGGAAACTGTAATGGAGAACTCTTTGTATTTTTTGTTGCTCGTACAAGCATCGATAACCAATTGACTCGTCTGGGTCTATTCATCGAATCGTATGCAGAAACGATACTTCATTCGATCACCGTTAATGACGATGCTTTCGCAGGGTACTGGTATCTGTACAGAACCCGTCAGGCATATTTTTCATTCATTTAAAAGCATCATACAGATGATCAAGCAGTCGATCGACAACCGATCGACAAAAGTCTTCTCTCAACGATCTACTCTTTTATGGAAATACTTTATTCCTTCGAAGAATCGGAAAAGCGTTTCACGACGCAAAATGGGTTCGTGTCGCGACTGTTTACTCGATAATTGCGCAATTAACGCCCGAAGAAGTAATTCTCCCCACTACCGGCGCAAGCTTTTGTATCGAGCTCGTTCACATAATCGCGGAAGCTGCACGGGCACCGCGCGGACGATGCGTATTGTTTCGAGAGCAATTTGTATTCAGAAGTTCGAGGGGCGACGAGATTCGGACGAGGATTTCCTGCTCGTTTGCCAGGAACATCCGGCGCCTTTGTGGCCTGAAAACAAACGCCCCTCCGACATTTTCTCCTAATCTGTCGGGCAATTAAGAAATAACGAGCCCATTACGCGGACGCAACTCCGAAACTGTGAATTATGTTTGGTCCGCCCCAGAAAAATTGACACGACACTGTTGCGGGAATCATCAGCTTCGTTCCTTCGCGTTGATAGAACGGATGACTCCGCGTTGAGATCAGAACTTACCGACGAGTCACAGTTTTCTGTTTCAGGTCGACGCGTTAAGGGAGAAACGATCGAGCAGCGCGGAAGGGTGGAGGCTACGACCGTCGACCTTCCTCGAGCAGATTGGATAATGCCCATGCTCCGGTTTCCCCGTGGCGGAGGTAAGATTATAACGCAATAAAGGGCAAAGACTCGCTCCTGTCCGAGCACCTAGCCGCAGTCTTCCAGCAATTTTCCACGCCGTTCTGGGTCATCCTGCTCTTCGAGATTTCGCCTTTCAATTTCCTTCGACCAAAACTCGATTTAAGAGTAGATACGCTCGGTTCCAGGCCGCCGAGGGACTCGGATGCTCCCTTGTTACGCGGACGATCGAAAAATATTATCGAGACGTTTCGTCGATGTTGGAAAGAAAATTAACGCGATCGATGTACGGCGTCGAATGCATGCAGCTAGAAATCGCCAGGTTCAGGTTGCCGTGGAATTCCGGAGGAACATTTAGGAGACTAAATTATTCTTTCTTGAAGGGATAGTCCCTTAATGAATATTCGTGAAGACGAAAGAGGTTAGTCGTGCGAATTCCCGAGCTCAGCTATTGTTTTAATTAAGCTCTCGCGTTAACGAGCACGGTGTTGACATTAATTTCATTTCCCGGCCATTTGGCGAACGGTGACGCGTCGTTAGGTTAGTCGGTGTAAATAATTAGCGAGCTCGTGGGTACGTTCTGATAGGGTTTTCAGGGCGCATTAACACGTTCTCGTGAAATTCGACGATTAAAAATAACGAGGCTGCGTTGTTACGCAACAATTACTAGGCTACCGATTAATCAGCGTTACCGTGAGTTAACATCGCTGTCGCGGTTTCACCTACGGTCACGATACTCCGTGATTTTTCATTCATTTTTCCCTTCAGCCGGATTCATGGCACTTCGGCTGGAATGCCGATTATGAAACAGCCTGTACAGCGATGCAACGCTCGTATTTCTATTCCGAATAACTCAGCCTCGACACAATGTCACCTAATACAAATTACACGAACCGCGGATTCTGCATCAAGGTATTCCTCAAACGAGTCACGTCGATTCTCCGACGACCTTGAGAGTGCAATAGCATCGCAATTGCACGAGGGATTATGTGTATGCAGGATTCTTCGTGCAGAACTAATCAGAAAATGTGGAATCAAAACCACGAAGCTTCGTTTACAAGGAAACCGAATTAAAATAATTTAATAAAACTTGCGTCGCTTGTCCGACTATATTGTTCGCTGTTTCCACTTCCATCAACTGTACTCGTAGATTTTCAAAATGACTTCTCCTCTAAACCGTATTCAATTTTACATGAACACCCAAGCATCACTGTCCACTTCGGGTGGACCATTTATTTCAGGTGCGCCTTACAAAATTAAAGAACAACTTCTTCACAATGATGAGGGTTGTTCTCTCACAGGAAGCTCGATCGATGGAGCATGTTCGCCTGGCTGAAATTAGGTGAAACTCTAACGAGATATCGCGGTTGAAAGTGTTCGATGATATCGGTTGATCCTTTGAAACGGTCCACGAGCCAGAGACGACTTCCATAATAATTTCATCCCCTTTGTATGTACGTGGCACGCAGTCGAGTACGCGCCAGCAAGATAATGTATGGTAATTGGGCATTAAATGGCGGATTACGGCGTTTAACAGGGTCGAAGCGGCTGCCACGCTTTCGCAGACAATGTATTTTTGTTGTTGCACGCAGGCTATTAACGGCGGCGCGATTAAAGGGAACGACGAGAACGAATGAAATTTGCATAGCAAGAGCGGGAGATTTTCTTCGGGCGCATTCCCTCACGCAACAACTTGTACACGTCTGGAGGTGGCTCGTCGAACTTTAGCCATTTGTCTCGCGAAGGGACCCGGGCAAAGAATTAATGAACACCCGCTAACGGCGTCGAATTGCTTCAAGTGGGTTAATTATTTGAACTCATTGGAACTTCGGCTCGAACGGCGCAAAAATTCCCCTCGGCATTTGGTTCTATGAAACTTTGAATCGCAAGAACTCAATCGTTGGAACTCTGGCTTGCTCCTCTTTATCAGATAATTTAACTTTGCGAACGTACCGGGTGTTTCGTAAATGTCTTTCTCGTTTCCCCGAACCACGGTCGATCTCATCGAAGAGCAAATATTTTTACGAGCCTGCAGGTAATTGCGCCGTCCAATTCCGTGTTTCGGCGAGAGTTACACGGTTGGTGTTCGTTCGGCGAGCGTTCGTAAATCCGGGAATAAGCCTTCGAGATCCAGTCGTATCGTCCGAGATGAGCAAACTTGTCTTTAGGATTTGCCGCCTCGACTCCGGGTCCGCAGGTGCACGGAAACCGGAAATTTTTCCAGTTTCACCGTGGACAAGAGGCCCGTAGCCGGTTCAGACTGTATTAAAATCGCATACAATCCTCCCCCACGGGTCCGGATAATTCGAGAGGCGGATTCAAAAGTTCGTGGCCGGCTTCAGAAAAGTTCCACGCGTTCCCATTCGCTTCTACGTCACCCCTACAGACATATTCCACCCGCTGCCGGGTCTCCGACGTTTCCGTACGACCCATCTGAACCTGCTCTGAAAATCTGCCCTCGATTTGTCCAGATTCTTTTCCAAATTCGTAACGTCTCATTTAGTCTAATTATCAGAATCTGCTTGTCTCGCCTTGAAACAAAGGTACATACATCGTCCCAGCATACGTATTTCGGTCGTAGCCGGTCCTCCGAGCGCCTCCGAACGATTCTGAACCAGCTCGAAAAATCTGACTCCGGGTTCAACAAATACAGCTCCGTCATGGCGCTGGAGCTTTGAAAGGGTTAAAAAGCAGACAACGTGATGACATCCATTACCAGTAGACGGAAGATGTATGGAGATCGGATGAACGTTTCAGGGACTCGTTCGCAAAGGGTTAATTGAAACTGTGGAAACGCTTTAGATCCGGCTCGCTTTATCCGGCCCCTGTTTGTCTGGCCCTGAAACAAGGGTAACGCAACAATTGCTCGTCAAACACCGTGCAACAATTTACACTGGCATCCCTTACGGCATTCTCCGTCGGCCAACAAACGGGATTCGTGTTTGCGTCTGGAACTCGAGTTCGTCACGACGCGATACCGACCTGTTTGCGATCGGTCAACATCGATTACCCTCTCGATCATACCGAAATCCAAGGGTTAGCACAGAACCCTCGGTACGAGATCGTCCTCATTGATCTTCCCACTGAAAACTTCCTGAATTACAGTATATTCATTCTAAACAATCAAATTAATAATATCGATCTATCATTCCCCATGCAGAGTACATCTAAGGGAGTGCCTTCTGCATTTGATACCTAAGAAAATACCATTATCTATGTACCATTATCTAATGTCTACAGAATATATCTACAAATTTCTGGTTGTCCGTTCAGCCTCCCCCCGTATTATGCTGACTGAATCGACAAGCGAAATCCCGCATGTAAAGCTCAGCCTGTTTTTTTCCACGGAATTTTTTTACAGTCGTTTGTAACGTTGCTCGTATTTCACGAGGCTTAATCATATTTTATCCAGCGTCGAATCTCGTGCAGCCGCGGGATTCGGCAGATTAGAGACATCCTCTTACATGCTCGCGGTTGGCGTGCTCGTCAATGGCCACGAGAGCCGCGATTTAAGTCCGACTTGCTGTGATTTATCTGGATATTTTTTTGTGCGGGAGCTGGATCGTGAAACTGGCCGGTTTTTTATTACGATTGTTCCCGAAAAGATACTTCTGCCTTGACAGGATGTTAAAAAATGTCAGAGGAAGTGCCAGAAAATTAATAAAAAATATTTCATGGACATGGGACGTGTATTCGACACATTTTGAGTTGAAAAAAATTAAGAGACGCACCGGAGGTGAATTTTTAGCTTGAAAGCGAATAATGCAACCATTCCGCTTCTCCCACGTAGGGTATAGACACCCGTAACACGATTGAAAATCGTTTTCCACGTATTCAGCGCGATAGGGCAGGTTGATTTGCACGTTCTCCAGTTATCGAGCTTTCCTCGCGCTCTACACGGAATTTAATATTTCTTCGAATGAATCGAAACGAAGTAGTTTCCTCGTAGGGTGCCAGGAACACGCGTTCTCGTCGGAATGAAAGCCATCCAGCGTCACTTTCGTAGCTGCAGCTGATGTGACATCCGTTGCGAAGGGTTCCTCGACACTCGATATAATATTTCGTGCGTGTAAACAAGCCAGCGGTGCGCGCGTGTGTGTAAAATCTATCAACGTGCACCTAGTTGCGCAATAATGGAAACGTCTTACGGAGAGGCGTTGCAGCGTGAAACGGTAAAAGCGTCTGATTTTCTTGCCTCGAGAACTTCGTATCCGACGAACCAGCGGGGAACTACGTGAAAACGCGGCTTAATAGTACCCTGTGCGTGCAATTTCGCTCGTGAAAATGGCGGTATGCATCGCGAACGCTTTCTTTTGCCAGCACAATGCCGGTGCTAATTGTTTCATCTGCTCGACGAAAACGATGCGCGACGCTGTTCAATAAATAATGCACTCAACTCCTTCGTCACGCGTCTGATTATCGGAATGCTTCATTGATTCGTATGCTGGGTGAATTTTTTGCGAACCTCGACTCGAGCGACACATTTTTCACGCATTCCCTCCGGTCCCTTGAAATATTGCCAGAGGGTGGTTTGCATATCCCAAAAAACATTCGCCAGGGTGGTTCATCCCTCAGAACGCGATACGGCCCGGATCAGATGCTTCTATTTGTTTTCAGCGTTTCATTGTTATGAACGAAACCGTCATTCGTACCTGCCACGTCGCGTAACTCGAGCACACGCGAAGCTCGCCGGGTTCTTCGGGGAAAATTGTAGGTGGAAAAAAGCGGGTGCGGAGAAAAGTGGTCTCGAAGAAGCTGGGATGTGCGAACAAGAGGAAAGGTTGTGTGTCACTGTCAGGACGCACTCAACGCGAACTCGCATGCATTGCTGAGGTGTCCTCAAGTTTGTATTAACAAATGCCGAGCGGTTCGTGGCGAGCAGCCCGTTATCTCACGATAAGAATCAAGAGGCAAAATTTCAGCGTTCCTGGCAGCTTCTCGGTCAAAGGTTTTCCAATCGCTGAACAATCGTCGCGTAACGGAAGCCAACGTTAACAGCGGTGAAAATTGCAGAAGATCGAGGCGGACTCGTTGAATCGCAAACACACGTCCGGATGAAAATTGCGTGGGTTTTCCGATCGAACCGCGCGATGACGAGAAATAAAAGTCCATCGAGCGGGGAATATTATTTATACGGCGCACGCATGAACTCGATAACTCGATTCCGAAGCCGACGGGCAAATAAAACACAGCCGCGTTCAAACAATATTTATATGTTTACCGTATCGCGGTGGCGTGGCGCTGTTTCGTATCGGTTCTCGCCGGCTAAATGATAAAAGTCGGCGAAACTCGGACACGGGGATCTCGAGAGCTCTATCCCTCAGGAAATGGAGACAAATGGCGTGGGAAGAGTCGAGCTACAGGACATCGTGCCGATGCCCGTTCGATTCTTCCTGCCGCGAGTTTCCGAGCGATTTGCTCCCTGGAATATCGTCCGAACGCCAGGATAACGATCATCGAGGATATAGAGGATATCTCGTCGACGCTGAAGATGATCCAGGACTTCGAGAACTTCCTGAAACGTATTATAACAAACAAAGAATCGATCGCGAGTGTAAGCCTCCTCAGAATAGGGGAGTTAATGAATCGGAGTACTCTGACGAGCGGACGATCGCCCTGAATTACACTGTATCGTGATTTAATAATGGACGTCGATCCAGAGAATATTAATGTCGGAAGTTACGCGGTTAATTTACCGGCGAGAAGGTGGGTACAGCTCGTTACGATTCTCCGCAACGGCAGGGAAAAGGATGACCCACGCAATTTCCTCGAATCTTTTCTCCCCGCTTCTCCCTGATCCTCTTTTCCCGTCTCTTTGATTCGTACCCTGGCGGAATTCTTAAGGAGCTGGCCGTTCGTTTCGATTCGAAGATCGTGACCCTCCGTGTCCCACTTTTAATGCCTTAACACCGCCACGAAAAGCTCGATAATCTCCGAAGTATTTGTTCTCGATCGGTGGAACGAACGATGACTCGCAAGATCGTAACTCGCGACTCACCGTGTCCGGAGCAACAGGGGAACTTCGATGTTACGTTCAGAGTTCATCCGGGAATCGAGACACTCTATCAGAGAATCGTTTCCTGATTTCTTTCGGGAAGAGCAGACTTCATAGAACGCGGAACGTCGCGTTCACTGATACAGTGGAACGTGACCGCGCGTGGTCAGACGCAGTACAGAATGAACCTATTGAACCATTGATTTAACATTGACGTGGGTCAAAATTTTTGTTGTAACGTTGTTCAACGTTAATACGGACGCGGCATGCTGCCTTCTCCGACTGCACAGGCTCGGTGTTTTCGTAAACTATTCACTCTTCGCGTTCCTCAACGAGCAAAGAAGAATCTACAGCCCGTTCCAGTTGCTGAAATCATCCCGTACACAAAGGAGCTTTCTCCGATTGTACGACAGGGAAAAAAGATTCCTCGGGACGTAACTGGAGCACGCAAGAATCCTAAGGATTCAGCGTCCACGGCATCACAAAGTAAAGCTGTTCCCAGCGGGCAAGATGTTTCGAAGGAGCACGGATGGTCGAGCTGCGCGTTCTACCAGCGACAGTGGGAACACCCACCCTGGTGTGTAGCTGCTTTTCAAGTACCTCCACTGGGTGTCTCTGCGTGAATAAATTACCTTAGAATCCAACAACAACGATTTAAACGACCCCCAATTGACTTGGACTCAGAGTCGATGGTCCGCGTCCAGCAGCGCAGGATCATTCGACATAAATTTTCGTGAGAACCTAAAAATTGATCGGCCGCATGTCAAGTGAATAGAACAGTGGCAGAAAGGTTGTAGAATCTCCTCAGCTCTGTAGAAATATTCTCGGACACAATTGAAGCAGTTTCAAGCCGAGAATCGCAGTTTTCTGTAAGACGCGGAGCCAGTGGCTTTTCATGCTGAGACACCTGGTATGAAGGCAGGACAGAAGCCGAGTGTCGTCGACTCTGTTCGTGTTCCCGGTGAAGCAGAGAGAGAACAGACCTCAAAAGCTCTCCACAGCGGGACGCGCGTGAATGGTCGTGAAGTGAACACACGGCATCGGTGTATTTGTACAGAGGCGCGCTTGTCATTTCCATTTTGGCGCGTCGGTTAACAATAGGATTACCCTTCTCGGTACGCTTTTACCGCGTATCTGTTTTACTTAGCCCGGTCGCGTGAAAACGTTGTCCTCGCTGGAAATATGGCTGGCAATAAACTCGTGAGCGAACGACAATGCCGGGGGTGCGGCGCGTTGAAAAATTACCCAGTGAAATGGAACGAAGACGAATCGCTCGGCTAGCTGCCCGCCGACTCGATCGATTATGGTGAAACGCGTGTACCGATGTCGCTTCGAAATTGTTTAGCCCTCCCGAAAAGCTGCGAGTCCCGTGGAAACGGAATGTCATCCTGCAGAAGCTTTTAAAACGCCGTGAAGTTCCGCGAGGGCGCGTGAAAATGAGACAGGGACGAGGGCAGGGCTAACGGATGAACAGAGGGTCGCCATTAAGACTCGAGACATAACGCAGAATGATATCCACAGGGAACGCGACGGACGCTGGACTTCGAGTCGGCCATTTTTAAGAAACTTTTCGTTATCCGAGTCCAGAGGGAACTCGCGATAACGACGAGTTCTCCGCTTTTACTCGACTTTTTATCGTCCCTTCTTCTCCCTGCGAACACGCAACCCCTCATCCTTTCTGCACGAAGCCCTACATTCCGTTCTCTTTTTTTTCAAGCTGTTTTCTTTTTATTCGTCGTCTCTGCAGAGGAGTTGCTAATTTTCCGCGTGCCCCTCGGCTCGGCCGGACATGCGCGCCTCCGCGCGGCGATTCCGCATACGCGGAATATCATGTTACAGGACGCGTGACCGTGGTCTTTCGAGGCTTCAATATTCGTTGCGATTTTATATCATTCATGCTCTTTCAGGTGGCGACAGGCATAGAGGCGCAGAGGCGTAGCGTTAAAACTAAGCCTGAAAATTAGACATGTGTGAGTCTGTGTTTCAGGTCCTGTACCTCGAGCTTTTGGAGCTCATCTTACGCGACATCTTATGCGCTTCAAGGTGATTTCAAGACCAAAGTCGCATCCGAAGAAATAACGTTGAAAATTACAATTTTCCGCAGGCATCTCCCCCGTCGTTCTATTAGATGTCCCAGCACTGGGAGTCCGTGACTCGCATTCACCAGAAACAAAAATTCGCAGACGTTTATCAGCAACCAGTCTCTCAGCGACTCTGTCGACGTGTTTGTCGTGCGTTCCGTTCGCCATACACATCACGTAACTTTCTACCGTTTTTATCGCGCCGCTCGTTTCGAGACAGCACGGTGAAAACGGCTGATTTCCAGTAGGCTGTCCGTGGTGGAATATTTATGGTCCCAGGATGCTCATATCCCCTCTGTTTAGTCAAATTTTCACCGACGCGGTTCTCCTGCCGCCCCGCACCTCCCGACCTCGTCGAATTTTCAAGTAACGTCGGCTTCTGAAATCCTTCGAGCCTCGGTTTCGTGTACCGTTGAATTTTCTCCGACAGGCCGCGGTACGTGCAGCGTAAGTAAGAACGCTGGTATCCATTACGCGCTATTAACGATAAAACGTTTTTCTGGTCGTCCCCGTTCGGCTGATCCGCGTCTACTTGCGAGGCTGGCGGCGCGCGCTGTGAAATAGAATCGTTTCTATTTAAAAACAAGCCTGGAAAATCTTTCGCTCCCATTCCCTGCCATTTATCACTGCGGCGGTCGAGTACGTGGAAAAATAATTCGAACGTTCCCGAATCGACGCACGCTCTCGAAACGCAACAAATAAATTTCACTCAGCGACGTTCACGGTATCGCTTGGCAAATAAAACGATACGAGGTGCGCAGATGCTTTCTCCGGGCCACATAACCGCACATCTACTTCCCTGGGAACCGAATGAACCGCAAGAAGACGCTTCGGCATTGACACGATCCGTGGGCTTCTGGAAACCCGAAATAATCAACCTGACGAAATGAGAGAGAATTTTCTTTTGTTTTTCTCCGAATTTTTTAGAAAGTAGACGAGATTTCTAGAACTTTACGCGGCATATCACAGGGCAGAGGTGGCACGAGCTGCGTGGAGCGCTCTCGAATAAAAAGGGCGCTCGTAAACCGTGGAATATCGCTCTACTTGTACGCTTAAATCGATCTTCTCGAGCGTTGCGCGACGCTGATACGAGCGTATGCGGAGTGTACGTATTTAAATAGTATGAATATTAAAGCAAGTGGCGTAACGCATCGTTTCGGGTCGCAGACCACAGCCTGGAAAAAACGGTTCCCGCGCATTCGTGTTGCGCTTGAAATTTTATATTTATCGTCATCGTGGCCTGGAAGAGAATTATGAGTCTCCTTCGGCTCCATGTTTCCACGAAAATCTTCCAAAATAAAAAAATTGTAAGGTCCAGACGCCTGTCAATTTAGGCCGACTCTGAAGAGATTCTGTGCGTTCAAACGTCAACCGTGCGCACACAGCAAACGATTACCTTCCAATTAGAGAGGCAATATAATTATAAACTGGGCATTTAGAATGTTTTCCAGTAAATCAACACCTTGACGCGATCGTTCGCTGAAAGGAAGCCAGGCATCTCGGTGTGTTTGCTCAGCTTTCGACGACAGCGCCATTGTACGGCGTCTCGTTTATAAACAAAGCAAATATTTGCGATCGTATTCGCGAGCGGTGCGTGCGTTTCGAGAAATCGCCGCCAACGGAAATGTATCTTTCGCTTCAGAATTTATTCCGTATCCTTTCACAGCTGTTTGCTCGAGCCAAACGATACCGTCTCTAAATAACGAATATCTCGTAGAATAATTCAACCAGGCAGCTCCTCTGCTCGACGTTCGTGCGGCGATTTTTACTATGAAAACGTCGTGCGAGTACCTTCGCAGCGGGGCCAATTATAAAAAAGAAATCGGAGAAATTTCGTAAATTTCAAGGCAAGTTTTATAGGCAGAGGCTCGCGCGTCAGGGGAATCTCGAAGAATTCGAATGAATATCGAGATATTTGGAATATCGTTCGAGTGAGGGGCGACGAGGTGCATCGTGCAAGCAGGAGCAAAAAAAATTTCGTTCGATCGAGCGATATGGGACGTCTAACGTCGAAGACGTATCGTAAGTCGATGCTCGAATCTTCTTATTTTTCGTCGACGTTGTCTCTCTCGCGGTGTGTTAGCAGGAGATTTGCTTACATTGGTTTCGCATTACCTGTTTCCTACAGCTCGTAAAAATGGGATATAGGAAGCCGAATCCTCGGAACGCGCCCTATATCCGACGAAAACGCGTCCCTGAAACGCGCAGCCCTTTTCTGGGAAGTCATTTGCAACTCACCGTCTCTCGAATTTTACTGCAGAAAGTTGGAGTCGTTGAACGTCGTTTGTTAGCCTTTCGTAACAGTGTCAAAGTGATTAAATGATCCTGGACCAGCTACACGGACCAGTTTGCCAAAAATTACGCTCCAGAGACCGGAGTGAGTTTCGGCGTACACACCAGGTGAAATTCCTACTTTCTCGCTGCTACAGAGAAAATATTCCGCTTGTACCTTTGCGTCACTTCGACTTTCGATTCTTGCCGGTCGATCTGGCCGAACGATCGTGTTTTCACGAACATCGGCTACGTTACGCAACCTGTGTGTCAATTAAATTAATTGTAAATTTACTCGATATTTTAACGATGTTATGTCTAAGCTGCATATGCATTCAGTTTGTTGTTCTCATGAAAATTATTAGGGTAATATCCCAGGGCGAGCCTCAGCTACTGGAAGGGTCCACAGGTGGCGGATAGTGGAAAGGCCTGCAGACACGCGTCTGTGGGATAGCTGTGAATATGGATAATTCCTAATAAGCAGCCCCTGGCCGAGGCCACAGCATCGTCAGGATGTGGAAGGGTGATCGTTGGCAAGATCGCATCTTGAAATAACAAAAATTCCCAAGAACGCTGCTGTGGAAACCGTGCTGTCTTGCACAATTTGGGATTTCCTTCTCTCAGACCAAGAGAAGGAAATTCTGAAAAGAAACTGATACTGTCTGAAGATGGTTTAACAGAGAAACACTCCAGAATTCAATTTTCTGAAGACCCCTTCAATTTCTTGTATAACTAAAATTATTCAGAATCCCCCAATTCTTTTGTACTGTACATCTTACTCCCTCAATTTCATTAACTGACAACAAGTCACACAAACTGTATAGAATTGATGTGTAACGAATAATTGAGAGACCCACGGAACAATTGAAACGAGCAAAAGGAAGATGGTAGCATTAGACGCGTAATCGTCGTGGAACAGCGGTTTCAGGGATCCGAAAAGTAGCCTAGTCTCGTAGAAAGTCAATCCTAAAGCCGGATTCGAGCTTAACCGCGTGGCTCCGCTCCGATAAAGTTTTCGTTACGGTTCCTGGGTTCATGCTAGAAGTCGATTTTTCGGCCACGTTCTATGTGCTCCTTTTTTCCTCGGTTTATCTCCATCTTTCTCTCTCCCTTCATCCCTTTCTCTCTTTCTCTTTCACGCTGGCCTCGCGGTACCAGCTCGAAAACGTAGGAGATGCAACGCGATGCAATAGTGGCTTATAAGTACGCTCATGAATAATGCAGGAACGCAAACAAAAGTGGGAGCCGAGCTACCGTCTTGCCATATAATACTTGTGTATTTTACAAACACCCACTGCACGCTTCCAGTTATCGCTCTACCTATGCAGACAATTATTCACCCGATACCATCGGCATTCATTAACGCGTTGACAATATACGAGCCCTCGTATATCGCGAAACTAAATAATTAACAATTTTCATATACTTGCAACCGATAGCAGAAAATAGTAAGGGTACAAACAAGTCCAATACTTTCATTCTTGTGAAACTGCACTTCCAAAGCGAGCCAATACATTTGTTTTATTCTACTCCACAAAGTGTCTGACCCGGTGCGGTCGATTTCCACTCGGACGGTCTACGCATCGACGACTATGCTCTCTGGCCAGCTACTCATTGTCGCAGTGTTCCGGAATCGAAATTTTCAGCGACACTGTGATAATCTCGTGAGCATCCTGGTAAACGATAATCGACGAACACATTATCGGAGTGAACGCGAGCGGAAGAAGCGTGTTTTATTCTAGTTTCATTATTTTCTTGCGGTGAGGCCGGCCCACGGGAGGATTAAACGTTTCTTGCGAAGATCAGCCTTTTTCTGGATACCCAGCTCGTTTCTTGCGAGCACGGGAACCAGTTCCCAAAACACGCCACGTTTATTAAAGACCATCAGTCATCGACGAATCGGAAGAACTATCCGCCAACAGTTCGAGGGATCGTTGGAAACGTTCCGCTGACTATTCGACGAACAGATTAATTTCGAGTGGATCGTTTGTCTAGTCACGGCGGTTCCACTTCCGGTGCCCGCTTCCGTCCGAACATTCTGACGTCTGACTAATTGTGGTGACAGAGGATCCAAAATACCTGCTGCTCCACTTTGGAATTGTCTGAAATTTCATCGAGAGAGAAAATGTGGTCGATCAAGGTCACCGGTTAGCTACCCTCCCCCGAGACACGTTCATCTTGAAACCTTTTTTCTCGGCATTATGCAGAGTAGGAAAAAATGACAGCCTCTGTTAGGATTGCGACTTAAGAGCAGAACGACACGAGGTATCGAATTTTGGAGAACCGTCGCTTCCTCGAGCGCTATTGCGACCGGTCGATGAAAAGGAATATTCTGCGCGCATTGGAAATCGGTACGTTTCTTTCATAGGCAAGATGAAATCGAGGGATGCGTCGGGCACGATACATCGATCGCGCGAGTTCGAGTCTCGTCGAACGGAACGAAAGGATTCGTTCTTCATTCGGTCTCTCGTATTCTCGTCGAGCATGATCTCTCATAACGAGCTGCGAACAGGAAAAAAGAGGAATGACTGCACGGGTGTAAAGAGGCGGATTGGTTGCGGATTTAAACGAATTTATCGCCTACGATTAACGGCGGTCGTTAAGGAACACTCGTTAGCCACGAAACACCGAGTAGATTGTTCTAACATCATTTTTCCTCGGTTCCTCTACTTTCGCCGGTGTATTTGCGAGAATTACACGAGCTTTGCATGAGAATTTTTCACACACGCGAGATTAGTTGCGGTCGTATTCCCTGCTCCCTCTGTCTCTCCCTTTCTGCGAGTTTACGTACACATATTTACGTTTGTTATGTAGAATGCATGCCGGAGAAACTCATTCCGCAGAAAATAAGGTTCCCTGGTGCTGTATCTTCTCTCGACCTGTAAATTCACTTGGCCCGCGCTAGACGTTTCATCCTGTCATACTTTGTGTACCTTCGTCCGAGGATATCTCTACGCGGCCGCCATAATTTTAAAGCAAATTTACTCGCCGTTCTGTCGCTTCTCTATCCGTCGGGAGAGTTCGCTGAAAATTAAAGGAAGCTCCGACGCGAGCCACGGAAAACACAGAAAAAGAATTTCCAACGGAGAACGTTTGATGTCTGTCATCGGGACGGCTATACGTTTATTCAGCTTCGAGCGAAACAACGCGGCGAGCGAAATTATCGTAGCAGAAACCGTGCCACGAGAATTTACTGCGTCCGGATCCATTTAATCGCAAAGGAAATACATTTTTCTCCGTGGATAATCGATTCGAACGATCGAACGACAAACGCAGCCCCCCGAACGATGACAAAACTCCGCTTTCCAACGGCTCCCCTACAAAAAAAACCGTGTAACGGAAAGAAGAGCAGCTGATAAGTATCCCGATTAATAAAAGTTTCCCGCAAATTTCACTGGCCTCATCAAAGTTCCCGCGAAGAAATGGAAGAAACTTCTGCGGTATCCCGGCATCTCTCCGGGAAGAATTACTTTTTCGAATCACTTTTTTTCGGAGACAGCGATGATTTAAGAGGCCGCGGGGATACTAATTAGTCCGTGGAAAATGGTGGAGAAGTCAGAAACCCCGCTGCCGGGCGTACAAGCGACCAAAAATATAAATTGGACTCTCGAGGAAGGCAAAAATAATTGTACACAATTTTAAACTTTTAGCAGTCGTTTATTTGTATTTATATTACATTCGAAGCGATCTACTCGTAAATAAGAAAAGAAATTTAATCTGTGTATCTCAGTCTGCTAATTCTTTCAAGTTTATCTACATTTAAAGGTGTTTTCCCTTCAAAATGATATAAAAATCGGCGGTGTCGATTGAACGATGTTGGTTAGACGAGTGTCTGCACAGAATCCGCATACAGTATGGATGTATTTTTCTTATTCGATGGCGGAATTTGCGTGTTCGGTGCAGTAATGATTTTCAGGGCCGCCTTCAGCGGCTGTAAATCCGGTAGTTCGTCGAAGATTCCATCTCGACGAGCATTTCCAGGCCCGTCTATTGCAACTTGTCGATAAGAAGAAATATTCTGGGGGTGCGGTGTGCGCGAACGAACGAATGAACCAACGAACGAACGAACGAGTGAGAAGAATGGCGGGCCTCGGAATCGGGAGGCGGTGGATGAGGAAGATGATACGTGGTGGAAACCGCCACGTACGATCGTATCCTTCCCCCGGATCTCCGTTATATATTCCAATTCGATAGACACGTTTTTCCAATGTCTGATAGGAAAATGGCTGACTCTATCGGTAGCCCGGTTTCGGATTACCCGCTCGCCGGGATAACGACGCCCAGGGACCGCTTACAGAGACTCGAAAAAGAATTTCCTATCGATAGATCTTCCACACCTTCCACCCATTTCTCGATATATCGATTCCGTGGTATAAACGATGGACGACAGCGACGACAAGTGCGAAAGAAATGGAACGGCGCTCCGGAGGTGTTCCAGAGGTAGAATTAGCGTCGAATGTAGTCGAGGCGGGAAATGTTGGCGACTCAAGGTCACTGGCCAGTCATCGCCGCTACGGTGAAATATTGATTGAATTGAAACAGGGTGTATCTCGAGGACGAATGCTTTGCGAATTTATGAGTCGAGAAAGATTTAAAAGCCTGATGAACCTGGCCGGGAGATGGCGACCCGGTATATAGGAGACTTTCCGCGAGAAACCGCGACGAATCCATTCTGTAAATATTTGAGGAAGACGGATTACTCTGCTCGAAGACTCTGAAATGATCGTTTTGTCGCATTGCACCAGCACGTACGGGGCTTTCTGAAACTCTCTTACCGGTTTCCCTGTTCAATCCGTTTAACATCGTTAAATCCCCAAAATCTCCTCCACTCGATCTCCGCGTTTACCAAAATTCTATCGTTGCTGGTAAACCTGGAGAATTTTTTTTTAATTTCACGAGTCGGTAGAAAGGAACCTCGAGAGGCCAGTCCTCGATTTTGCCACGATGGTTCAGGTTTCTGTTAAACCTGAATTCATCGGAGCGCAGCACGAAGCGTGGCCTCGTTGTTTTTTCTCGCCAATGAATTTCAGTGAAAATCCGCATGGCAGGGAATCCTCGACGCGACGCGTCGCGACGTTTCGCAGTTTCGCAGTTTCGCAGTTTCCAGTCGACCGCAGGAGTCGGCCATCAGCGCGCAGTTGGTGGTCACTGTAAATTCGTCACTCGTTTCTAACGACCGCAAACGAGCGCTATTCCATAGCATCCGGCATTTCGTCCGTCCACCGCCAAGACGCCTTTCGTCCGTCCACCGCCAAGACGCCTTTCGTCGATCAATCGAAACCTGCGAATCAACGTCACCGCCTTTCCCTGATTAATTTATCAGGAACTTCGCCGTTCGATCGCAACAAGCTGGAGGTGTCTCCGCGCCCGAGCTGCTGACTCGCAAACCCGAAACGTACCTTCGGAGACCGCGTCCGTTTCCACGGTTTCGAAGAAGGAAATTCCCTCGCGAAGACAATGTATGTCGATCAACTGGTCTCGATCCTGTCCAACCTGAGAAACTCGAATTGGAAGCCAATCTTCCGCCATCACCCTCCGCCACTTTAATCCAGGAAATTCAGGTAAACGAAGGAAAGAAAGTTCTCTCGAGTTCGAAGGAAATCGAACACCTTCCTCGGAGCTTTCTCGTGAAAATCTCGCTTATCGAGATTCATCTAGACATTAGACGGGCGGTTCGCTAACTTCTTTTTTCTTCGAAATAAGATTCGTCGGTTCGCGGTGAGCGTCGAGAAACTCGGCGAAAGCTGCCCGGCTCGTTGCCTCGGAGATATCGTCGAAACGTTTTGGCAGTGTTTCTGAATCAGCGCGACGATTACAAACGGAACCGTGCACACGGGACACGATTGTTCAGCAAGCATGGCCCTGATGCGGAGCATCATTAGCGGGAGCGTACAGAACGTCCGCCGAATCGACCGTTCTCCACGCGAAATGAACTCCACGAGAGCGTTATCAGGTATCAAAAAATGAATTATATCCGCCGGTTATCTCGGACCGTGCTTCCTAAGCAAGCCACCCCACTCGCTGCATTTTTATTCATCAAATCATTCCGAGGTCCTGCACAGCCCGTGTCGAGCGAGGAAATTCAATTACGGAGCTTCGCCGGGAAATTCCAGAAAAATCCGTCCCTTGACGGTTCGTAATAATATGTACATGGAAGAGGCAAGAGGTAAAAGAAGAACGAGATGAAGAAGATAAACACAGGGCAGGAAAGAAGACGACGAACAAAAATAAAAGACTAGAATATCGATATTTATTGATCACAGTGATTGTGTGCTGTACCGTAACTTGTACACTATTAAGTTACGAATCTAGTAAGGTCTAGTAAAGCCAATACAAAAATTATGACGCCTACTAATATTATTGATTAAAGAGAGTATAATTTAAGGGTCTATTCATTCTCTATGAAAATTTCGAAACTCTGCTACATATGTCGAGCTAATGGAACGCTCATAGTATTCAAGCACTGAAGTCAGACTGAATTTTATGAACGTCCGGAGCTTTTCTTTGTCGGTTTGTCAGGTTCTCGCGGACGTGTGCATCGTTCAGCTAAGACAGGGCTGTGTCGCCGTCGAGGACGATGGAACACGATTCTCTGGAAATCCGTGGAAGCCGACGATTTGCAGGGAGACAGTTTTAAGGCACGTGGCCCGTACGAATGAGTAACGGAGAGCCAGGAATCCTTAATATCCCGTCGTATTTCGTCGAGACGTCGTCGGACGTTGCCGTGACGCTGCCTTTCGGCCTTCGGGGATAATCGATTGGCCGTGCATTCGGCGAACCTACGCGAGTTTATTGTCGGAGGCAGCCTCGATTCCCCATGAATATTTCAATAGCCCCGCCACCGACAGATAAATGGATAGTTAGCCAGCTTTATTTTCGTTGGCACGTTTCATGAGATCGAATAAACAGCCGCGAAATTTCAGAGAGAATTCTGGGATAATTCAACCTGACTCAGCTTCGATAACAGCGCGCCCCTTTTACGCAAATACAGAGGGTGTATATAAAGGGGAGTTCCAAAATTGACGGGTATATTCTGTGTCTTCAAAATCAGAGAAATGTCCTGATACCCATGAGCTCATCAACAATTTGAGCTTGAGATGCAGATAGTTCAACTAAATCTAGAGTAGAATCTAAATACAGAAAACAGGATAAATAATAAAATTCACAGTGATACGTATTCGTGTACGCTATTTTCGAATGACTGGTTACACACGGAATTTTCTACTGGCGCATCTCAATACATTCTCTGCTATAGTGAAAAATGCCGTACATACGCGGTCGGACACGCAAATGAATTTTCACGCTGCTAAAATAATTAGAGGTTGAGGATTTTCGATCATTTCGAACAGTCTGTCATATATCGGAATCGAATGAAGTGTGCTGCTACGTACAGTGTAACATTCCGTCTCGATATTTCTGATTTTCTCGGCAAATTTTGGATTTTGTTTTTCATTGCTCGCTCCATTTACACCCGCGTCCAGAAGCTGAAGAGTCGTTGATCGATTTCGAGTTTATTCAGGCTGAATAGACCGCGATGAAAACTGCAACGCAACGGTGCAATGAATAATGAAACAGAGGAGGTTCAGAATGCACTCGTCGACGTAACAAATACACACGTGAACGCAAGGTGACAAGGTTGGCGCACGCACGCGAACCGCGATGTCACAATCCACAATTCACCGTTCACAGGCCACAAAGACACGTTTGCTGGAAATAGACGAACGTCTGCTGCCCTTTAACGCGCAATAACTCGATGCATTATGCATCGACTGAGCTCGTTTAACGTTGCTTCATTTTCGATACGTCATTGCAACGCATTCACAACCGTTTCATCGAATGTCTCCTGATCTTTGCAAAATATGTGACAATGGAGTACATGCCGACGGGCATAGCGATAAACAATAAAATGTTTCCAGCCCCTGACGAGCTGCTTAAAATACAATTCTCTGGCGCGTCTGACCAGGAACGAAATTTTTCACTTTAAAGTCCACGCACGAACGGTGCTCCAGTTTCCATGCGTTGCTACACCATTCTACCGTTGCTTCCCTGTTTCCATAATGACGTCGTAGACTTTCCCGCAGACCCAACAGAATGTACAAGCAACAGATTGATTTTAGAGGCGATTTTCTCGCGAGTATTTCCACGTTTATCGACTCGAAACCTTCTGTTCGAAGCGGGAAGGAAACCCAAGCAGTACCGCGGCCCTTCCATGAATTCCCTGACCCTACGAGCAACGCGGGAGACACTTGACCCTACAGCTTCGTAAAATGAGCCGTAAAGAAGATTTACAAGGACGTTATTTCGGGGGCGAAGGCGTAGGACCGTCGTATCGCGTGTCAACAATTAGATCAGCTCCTAAGTCTCGCCCACGTTGAAACGTCTCGTCGCAGAATAAATTTGGAAGCTCGATGGAGACGCGAGAAGACTCTGGATTGATCGTTAGTTTCATCAGGAAGCATGGAAACTGCTTTCTGTCAACTTTCTACGGTGGGTCGACGGGCAGGAGGATCGAGAATGAGCAGTTTCACCGGGAATCTCCTCGATCGGCAGACGTCCAAGTGAAACAGGATCAAAAGAGTCGAACGTCGACCGAGCTGCTGACTCATTCTCCGCCGCAGCTATATCCAGCGAAGAAACAATTAGAGGATCGTTAAAACGAGGCGATTCGTTAACGATCGCCGACGTTAATGGCGCGAGCCGTCGATCGATACGACTTCAGTGCCTGGTAATTCTATTGTATTCGATGATACCGTGAACTCGTTACCCGAAGATCACCTTTGTATACGGGACACGCCGAGAAAAACAGAAAAAGTACGCTGAAGAAAGAGCTGAATCGTGACGATGAATTAACATGATACATCCTTATTGCAATTCCTGAAGATTTCTTTCGATTTACAGTGAAAATAGGACATTACGAGCCGTCTGACTGGAGACGGCTGTTTTCCCTGGAACGCTAAACGCGCTGAAGATAATATCAAACCGTATATAATTACCGGCAATTAGTATAATGGACCGTTCAGCAGCAAATTAACCGTGGAAATGCTGCATATGCTAATCAGTTCGTCGGTTCACGGTGTCTCGAGTGATCGATGAAAGGAACCGGAAGCGAAGGCGCTGAATTTCCGCGGTTCCACCGAGCTTACGAGTCGAGCGACGAAATCGTAAACTCCAGCTCGTAAATCCACGCAGAAAGACGAGTGTTCGTGACGAATATGATTACGTACTCCCCGCCGTTGACACCTACGTCACCCCTGTAACCCCGTTCACCTACTCGCGATACAATCGTGATTTATAGAGCGACGAGGGTGTGCTGGTGGCGTAGGTGAGGCGAGCCCTTTAATCCAGAGGACGGCCTGAAACGAGCCTATCCCTCGGAGGGTGCATCAGCATCGATCGTAAAGACTTTGATGGCAGCTGGAGGACGAATCGAGACTTCGACGTATCGTAAAACCCGTGCGTCGTTTCCCTCGTCGATTACTCGCGCGAGCGTCCTCGCCTTCAGCCTTAACAAGATGCTCGTTCATCGATTCCGAGCGTCAATCTCCTCGAGTGAGTGCAACAAAATGAATGATTGAGCCTGAAAGTATTGTCCGACCAACTCTGCTGTGGCAAGCCTTGACACCCGACTCCCTGAACTCGGCACAGCGACTTTGACGGTACTCCGAGCGGACGGAGAGTATTCCGTGACCACGAAGAAACCTCGATGCGGTCGAATGGTCCAGGAAAATTGTTCCGAAGCGACGAGACGAAGCAGCTGACTGTACGGAGGATGGATGACGGGAGGAAAATGGTGGTCGATGTATGTGGGTGGCATGACGAAAACCGCTTAATAATGCGGCAGCTTCAGCACAGGTAGGTCCTGCGGGGACGCGTTTCGCACGCGTAATGACAATGCAGCAACGCCTGGGGGGACACTATTGTTTCCAGCAGCGAAAACGTAACACGAAATTAAGCTGAATACAATTACGGTATAATGAATGGCCGTAATAGCCCAATTGTGTCGCGTTCTCAGGAATGTACAAGAGTGTGCGGATCGCGCGGTAAGCCAAGAATTGCTCGCGCGCCGTTGTAATTCACGAGGCGACAACTTCTAATTACGCCATCACGATGCATCATCGTGACAAATTAGCGATCCTGAGAGATCATCCTGGCGAACCAGCCAGTTACGTCGAGGCGTCTGAACACGATAGTCAAGAATTTTATCGTATCAACGAGACCGAAATCGACTGGATCGCGTCGGATTACGTAGCATCATTTGCGTTAGGTTAACATTACATCGGGTGAGGCACAATGGTTCACTGCTCGCGAGCTAACCTAATTACAGCATCTCAATTATAACAAACAACCCACACGGTTGTTTGCTAACAGTAGCGTGTATAATTGGAAACACGAATCGGCATGGTAAATACAACCGCAGTTATGAAAAGCACGAATATCCAATCGTCGAGCCTGTTAAATGATGCAGGATTTTTTTGGCAGCCTCTGCTCGAACCGGAGGACCCGTGCGCTGCCGAAAATAAATTCTCTGGGACGCTTTTACCGCGGAAGGGGCGGTGTCCCTTTGAAAATCTCGCGAACGAGCATTGTTCCGCGCTCCCTCTCTCACTGAACCTAAACTTTTCTACGCGTTACCGTTCGGGCCAAGGAGGAGACACAAAGGGGAAACGAATGCCACTATAATTTCCCAAGATCTTGAAAGGTTGTCCGGAAGGTAGCCCGGAGAAAAATTTCGTCGTGAGACCATTTTCCACGGGAATTTTTCCGCGTTCGCGGGAAGAACGCCGGGGTGACGTGAACGCAGCCGGAATCTCGTCAACGATAGCGCGAGAAATTTCCTGCGATCGATCGATAAATTCGACCAGGAGTCTAGTTTCTCTCTGGATAAACTCGTCTTCGAGATTCGCCTGCAGCTTCCTGGAACTGAGAGTGAATTCGACGCAATCTGAACAGCGAGCGATGAAGTAATTAAAGAAACAAAGGCGACAAGGATTGATACAAATTTGATACATAATTGGGTCTAACTTCGAGCTCGAAAGACGTTCCAGTGCAACCATTGTCCGTGTATTTATTTATAATAGAACCTCGATTATCCGAAATGGCACTGGATGTCCAACTTTTGGATATCCCCGGTTCAGATCACCGAGGTTCCACTATATTTCTATGCTTTTTCTGTTCTAAACATCTGGAAGCTAATTCAGACGTTCCGGTATCCTTCGAACAATGGATAGAATGGCGTTCACGGTGACAAATGCGTCCAATAGGTTGTCGGAAGGAGGGATGCAAAGTTGAACTGTGTCCTAGGTTCGCGTGAAAGCTGGCATTGTTTATGCGGTAGCTCGTACGTTCCCAGATAGTATGTCATTTTTCACTTAGCATGCAGCGCGGAGAGACCTTCGTCCTCATTACTCTCTCACTGCCACACCTATTGTCTACCTACTTACTTTGTCCTGGGTTAATAGCATCTTCTCCGTATATTTTCGCCTGAACGCCATCAGAATATTATTATTATTATTACTCCATTTTGCGCAAGAAGATGCTCGACAGCATCTGTGACCGCGAAATGAGCACAGGGCGAGGGAATATTTTTATTAGTCAGAATGTTTGCTACGTCCACAAAATTAGCGAGAACGCGATATGCCAATGATGGAAGCGGCTTCAAATTAATCCAGCTGCCTTTGTGTACAGATCGTCCGGCCAATTTGTGTTTCTTTCGCGTAATTAGATCCGCGATATTAATTGAATCGCTCGGATTGAACGTTTGCTCGTGTAACGCGAGCTTCGAACGTGCGTAATATATTCTTGAAATCAAAGCTGAAACGGAGGAAAATATTCTCCGACGGTTCAGCATAATGGAGCAGTCTCTCGTTTCGGAGGATTTTAAGTAAATGGAGAGAAATAATTTTCGGTTAATTTCGAGCGTTTCGAGAGGCCGGCTCGCTGAGACGTCCAATTATTCCGTCAGTCCCTGTCGATGGAACGATTCCGTGGACTAATTCCCTTGAAGCCTGTACCACGTAGACGAAAATTTCAGTGACAGAGCCGTTCGAGCGGTGCTGACGCGTCCCTTGTCGTCTTATCAGCTATTTAAGCCAGCTCGGTATTAAAAGAAATCGTTCTCTATGCATATGAGCGAACTCTTAAACTGGAAGCTGCTCATAAAAGCTGACAAGATAAGATACGTATCGTACGAGGAGACGTTACGATTCTCTGCCGCGTCTCATTTCGCGTCGGGCTGCCGAATAAATTTCCCGGCTAAGTGAAAAGACACAGTAAAATCCGTTCGAACGGAGCCTCCCTAAACGACGTGATCGATAAGGGTCGTTCTTCGCGCTGCCCTTCAAATTCGACGTAAAAAATTGGAATCGCAGGGAGAAATGCAGTCGACAGCCCATAAAACGCTTCGTGTCGCCTTCAGAAATATTTTCTTGCAATTACTCTTAGACAATAATCATATTGCACAAAATTATTTACTAATATCCGTGAAGCCAGTTCTTGCAACTCTGCAAAGAAGACATTACACAATTGCATCGTTCGAGTACTCAATAAGGATCTCGTAATCTTTACAAATGATTGCTTAATCATTCTCTTCCGGAATGATTGCTTATAATATATTCAGTCTGGTTAAAGTTGTAGCTCGAGCAGAAACTCCGTAATAGAAGTTTTGATCGAGAAACAGGGATATTCCGGAGACGTTTAGGGCACGTTGATTGCATGAAAAGTGCATACAAGACGATCTGTTCCTGAGTGCAGTCTGATCGATTGATTCGTGGCTATAGACGTCGACATCCCGAGGCATTACGAGCTATTATTTCACGTTCTTCGAATCATTTTCACGTATCCACTGTTTTTATGGCTGTTCCACTGGGTAATTGGTAATTATACGCTGCTTCGAGCGAAATGTGACGAGTCTTCCGCCATTGAAGTCGCTTCCATTGCGATATCGACCGTTCCGTTCATCTCATTGAATCATTTCACATTTTTCGTTTAACATTGCGCCACAATTGAAGCGTCTTAATTTTTTATAATGACCGTACAAAACCTCACCGAGGTTTGCTTCACGTATCGTGCTCTCAGGGTGCTCCTGTTCGCCGAGATTTCTATTTTTCTCCCCGGAGTTTTCAGCTCTTTCGATTTCATTTGTCTTCCACGGATTCTCGAGTCGTCTTCTCGCTCTGTTTACGCTCGTCCTTCGAGATACCGCTTCAACTTTGCGGTAATTTTTCCTTTTCTGATCCTCCGAGACACCCTTCGAAGAATTCTGCGACGACCCCTTCGTCTCCGCTCCTGCGCACCCTTTTACATCAAATAGTATTAAATATGTTTACTCCGCAGCTCGATGGCTGTGCAAATAAGAACTAAACGGGGTATCACGGTAATAATAAAATTTGTAAGTCATGGAAAATGATTTTAGAAAATTATGCATTCTTAAAAATTAATCGACAGAATGAACAGTTGATTTTGTCCTGTTTGGATAATCCCCGCTGAAGTAGAAACAGCGCAGAGGGAACAGGAGGGAAAACAAGGCGAAGGAAATATCCATCGAGGCTGGTTTGATTCGAAATTGGCTTCCTCTTGGCGCGTCCGCACCGAGCCTTTTATTTTCTCGCAATCTCTAATCTTTCCAATCGATTTAAACTCAATCACGTTTCCCCGCCATCGTTTCTTCCTTCCTCGCTTCCTTCCGTTTCCTCGTGCTTGTCCACGTGTCTTTTTTCATCCCTTTCACGCAAACCTCCGCGCAATCCCTTTGCCGTTTCTCGATAGCTTCGAGCCATCGTCACTCGCCTTCTCCATTCAGAATGTTTGCAATCGTTTCAGTATTTTCTGCAAGCTGTAATCATGAAGACTGTGAAAAATCAGACTCCGAGTAACTTTGGAACAATTGTCACTGTAACGTCGATGTTCGAGCTTTAGTTTTTAACGAGCATATTTCCCTGACGGGGCGGAGCCGTTGGAGACGATTAGCTCGACAGTCGAGCCTGGAGAGCTCGTTCAGGGAGCCCTCGAAACAAAGACGATTCCGTGAGAATGGCTGGTAATCATGCGCGACGCGATTTCCAGCAACTTCGACGTCGTTCGATCCTGAACGAGACTATGTCTGGCGTGATACGGCGCGAAATCGCGGAACAGCGCCAATTAGCCGAATAAGTGGCCGAGTAAACTCGTCGAACCGTCTGAGAATCTCTCCTCTCCTCTCCTCTCCTCTCCTCTCCTCACCTCTTCTCGAACCCCGACTACAGAGACACGGCTGTTAGAAATATCCAGGGGAAAATCATTCTACCGCCCCCTCGTTCGCACAAATTAATACTAATGCTCGAACAATAACCGGGTCAGAATGCTTCAGCGAGATCGGTGAAAAAAAGAAATTTCTAGCACCGGCATCGGTTAACACGCACCTTCTGTTTTAACCGAGGGCACGAGAAAATATTTAGGAAATGTTCCACGGGAAAAGAAAAAATTTCTCCCCGGTATGTCACGTCGGAAATTCCTTTCCGAAAAGTATTCGGAACGTTGCCGAGTGAATTCTTGCTGAAAATATACCAGGAACGTTTGCAGTTGCAACGTTTAACGAGAATCGCGAGGAAGCTTGTAAAGCAATAAATTCACGGGAAATTTAGCAATCATCGAAGCTGAGGGAGCAGCCGGTATCCTTTCACGTTGTTCATCGAAACACTTAGGATTCTTTCGCGATTGCTTCGTTATGAGAAATATTTATTCGTTTCATTCGATCTTTCAATCATCATCTTCTTTTGTCTGATAAATATAATGTATCCGTAGAGAAAGAGGAATAACCCACTTACATTTAACATTAACAAAGACACTGACGATGATGATTCGAGTTTAATAGAAGTCAGGGGTAGATCGCAGCGCGTGTATCAGAGTCGAGGAAACAGGTTCGAAGAAGAACAGGAAGCTGGGGGATATTTTTTCGAACAAAAGTCTCTTTATCCGATCGCATGCGGCGCGTGACCAGAGTACAGAAATTCCTGCCTCGAAAGATAACAATGCGCGAAAGAAGAGAAAGGGAGAGGCACGTACAGTCTTTCTCGTAGTTCCTCGTGCGCGATGTTATTATCGTTTTATCAAACGGCAGCTGGAACAGAGACCGAGAGACAGTGAGAAAAAGAGAGATGCGGGTTGACCGAGCTTGAATCGAGACGAGTGGAGGCTAAGTGTGCGGCGAATGGAAAACATTTCTCGAGAACAATAATTTTAATGTTTCAAAGGAAGTCGAGTGGTTCTCTTTTACGAGAGTAGATCGATGGGAGAGCCTTCGCGGAATAACGTCTTAATAAATGGCCGGCGGAATGAAAAGCAGAAACACCGGGGCCGATATTAAATTGTTATTAAACGTTCATCGTTCACGGTGTACATAAATTTCGCTAGTAAAAACGTGACCTCCCGCGACGTTATTGCACCGTAGAAATTTCATTGAAATCGACCGAGAAATACTTTACGCCGGCGGCGTGAAACTCGCGCTGCGCTCTGGCTCGCGGAGCCATTCGAACTCTCCTCGATCGAGCGTTTCCATCGATTTTCCTGTTACGATTGCATGCGGCCAGCTAAAAAACCGTCATGCAGGCGGCCAAACGAGCGGACGCGTAAATTCCACTTTCTTTCCGTCGAACAAAAGAATCGTGGGAGTCGACAGGCTGCGCGGACAGTTCAAAGGGCCGTAATCGAAGTAACGTGTAAAAATGTTAATGGCTGAAGCGTGGACGGCGCGCGGCAGTCGGTGAAAAAATTCAAAGTAAATACGACTTGTCGGCTCGTTCGTTCGCGGACATTCTCCCCCGGTTTGCAGATTTTTAACGGTACCTCGTCGCATGATTTTATTCCGCGCGTAATCGGGCCGTTTCCCCTCTCGAAACGCGCGATCCACCCGGAAAAAAGGAATGGAATTTTACAACGCGGACGCGCCTTTAGCCGACGCTCGTGTAACGAGCGAAATGTAATTTTCCTTTTTCGTCTGTTCGGGTCGTTACGCGATCGACGATAAAACCGGCTCGCGTATCCTGCTCTAAATTCATTGTTCCACCGCTACAACCAGTCCGATTCGACGGCATTATTTAATGACACCACTCCAACTAATGTATGTTACTTCGGCTGCGAACGAGTTAACGATCGAACGGTTCGTTTCTATATTATAATATCAGCCATCGGCGAAAGGATTGGCCGAAAGCGATCCGTGTTAATTCCATTGTCAGCGTTTCGCTTTATCGGACTGGCTCCTTTGTTTCGTCCGAAGTGGCACAATTTTTGCTAATTGATCGATTTCGTTAATTATTTACAGCGAACGGCACCGCTGAAATCAGTATTTACCCTTTGATGCGATCAAGAGTATCGAGTACAGTTACGGTGTGCTTAAATCATTTCTGAACGCTCGCGACGACTGTTCGATGAACAAAGGGGTGATCCGTAGATCGAAGTCAGGCATGAAGGTTCATAAAAGGATGACGGCGTCAGGAAATTCGTAAAACGTGGATCGACGAGTCGTTCGGGGCTTTGTACGAAAATGGGTCTTCCACGTACACCTCGTCGTACAACGCTCGCGCCGAATTACCTGCTGAACAGCATTGTTTTCGCGAACAATGCGGACAACCCTCGGAGGTTCGCGCGACAAGCACCCTCCAACCAGTGTCGCTCAAACCACCATTTACGTTTACGTTAACTCGTGTCTCCTGCGACTGGCCTGCTCTAATATCCACTGAGTAACGCTTCCTGATTTATGGTTGGAAGAACTTTCGATCGGTATAAAGCTTATTTCGCTCCGTTTACGGTCGACGGATTTGAACGCGAGTTTGAGCATGTTGCGCCGACCGACGAGTCGCTGTAATTTATAACGATGCTGCTACGAGACTTATCCGACGCTTCCGCTTCGATATTAGAACACTTAACGCGTTTCTTTCGCTGACATAAAAAAAGTGCGCGGTTCGAAAGGCGCGAATACGCGTGCCGTTACGCGTTATAATACGTCGTAGGGCGAAATACGATCGACGTAAAGAGAAACTTTGGCGCAACGATTTCTTGATCAACGTTCGCTCGGGAATTTTTTACGATTCTCCGGAAGAATAAAACGCGTTCTCGCGAAACGATGCACCTGCCCTGTACTTCGCGGACAGAGAATATTAAAATCGCAGTAAAACCCCCGCGCCGTTTCTAGCGAGCATGTTAATTCGGTCGTTCGGTTTTTCATTGCTCGTACTCGGGATTACAAGGTTTTCACCGTGCTACAATGTGAGGAATTTCCTCGAGACGTTTCGCGGAGGGAGAAATAACACCTTCGCGTCTTTGTAATTATTTTCGCGGCTTGTTCGCGCGGAAGGGATGCCAACGAGGGGATGATGTCCCGTCGAAAGAACACGCTCCCTCGTAGAATAACTGCGAGCTCGAAAACATAAGAAGTTCATCAACGCGTAACGAAGTTTTTGTGTTTAGAATAATCCTCTCGCAGGCCCGCGGTGATTGTATTTTAATTGGCAGCATTTGCACGATTTCTCCACCGAAGAACCACCGAAGGCTCTATCGACAGAAAAATATATTAGCATAATCAGTAAATTAAAGGAAAACCACCGAGGAATTAGCGGCTGAAAGAGAAATAACGAAGGGAGGAATAAAACAGTCGGCGGGAAGCAACGAGGCAGCGCGAAGAGGCAGAATGGCGCGGATGAAATTTCTTTGCGATCCTGCACGCTAAATGGCTTCTAATCGGCGAGAATAGCCGGGAAAAATCGTAGGGAAAACCTGGTCTCTCGTTAGGAAATCGATAGAGCAAGTCGAACGGAGATGAAACGGAATCAGATGGCCGCACGACAAAAAGCTGCCGGCCGTCATCTCACGTTCGATTAAACATTTTTAATTGCTTTCGTCCGATTAGCGTAGCGGAATGAACCTGGCGAATTTCGTTTCACCTCGCTGATTGATTCAAAATCATCCCTCTATCAACACTGTCTCCCACAGTGCGTCACGTGACTTTTCCCCGTTTTTTCGATACCGAAGACGATACCGAATACGTTTCTACGATACTGTTCAATTTTCTTTTGTTCTGAAGTCGAAGGGTGCCAGAGAAATACAGAAATAATTTTTTTTCTGTCACGCGTACCGTATTTCCAATTACCAAAATCTGGTCTGATACTTTTGGATTGCAGTGTATCTTCGCTTCGCATATTCTCGTTCCATCCAATCGCTGAATTATTGGAGTTGATTTATCGCCCTTGACACCTCGATTTCTGATCGACTTTTCACCCTGCCGCCCTTTTTTCATCGCCCCTGTCACTCCGAAGTCCGACTGTAGCGAAACAGGCAACGTCCACTTGGACAGTAATTAACGACAATTACGACGGCCGTTCGATCCACGTTGCAGACCAATACCAAGGATCAACTTCGTTACGAAAGTTCGACAGGAAAATTTCACCGTTTTAGTGCATGGTAACTTAAACGTACAAGTCTACCAATTTTTGACGCGGTTTCGACGAAATTGGGACGGGGAGTTACCATGCTACATACTGACGGTTGAAGCGAATGTCACACCATTACAACATACTATGATAAAAATTCCATTAGAAATTTCGATAAAAATTTTCAGTTTATATTTATGTTTCCTGCAATACCAGTTGAAACTCGTCAATTTTTTATTTGTAGCTCGACTCCCACGAATTCCAAATCGGTACCATTCACCTATCTTATGCAGAATTTCATCCCCGACACGCTGGTTGTGGTTAGAATGCCGTATCTCTATTGGTTTCGACAAAAACTCAAAAGTTTTGGGGGCACGCGTAAGGCCAGCCAGCCTGGCCTGTCGAATCCCTTTTCTATTTAATTCCTAGCTCCACTCCCACCGATTCCAAATGGGTACCAATCACCTATCTTATGCAGAATTTCATCCCCGACACGCTGGTTGTGGTTAGAATGCCGTATCTCTATTGGTTTCGACAAAAACTGGAAAGTTTTGGGGGCACGCGTAAGGCCAACCAGCCAGGCCTGTCGAATCCCTTTCCTATTTAATTCCTAGCTCCACTCCCACCGATTCCAAATCGGTACCAATCGCCTATCTTATGCAGAATTTCATCCCCGACACGCTGGTTGTGGTTAGAATGCCGTATCTCTATTGGTTTCGACAAAAACTGGAAAGTTTTGGGGGCACGCGTAAGGCCAACCAGCCAGGCCTGTCGAATCCCTTTCCTATTTAATTCCTAGCTCCACTCCCACCGATTCCAAATCGGTACCAATCACCTATCTTATGCAGAATTTCATCCCCGACACGCTGGTTGTGGTTAGAATGCCGTATCTCTATTGGTTTCGACAAAAACTGGAAAGTTTTGGGGGCACGCGTAAGGCCAACCAGCCAGGCCTGTCGAATCCCTTTCCTATTTAATTCCTAGCTCCACTCCCACCGATTCCAAATCGGTACCAATCACCTATCTTATGCAGAATTTCATCCCCGACACGCTGGTTGTGGTTAGAATGCCGTATCTCTATTGGTTTCGACAAAAACTGGAAAGTTTTGGGGGCACGCGTAAGGCCAACCAGCCAGGCCTGTCGAATCCCTTTCCTATTTAATTCCTAGCTCCACTCCCACCGATTCCAAATCGGTACCAATCACCTATCTTATGCAGAATTACATCCCCGACACGCTGGTTGTGGTTAGAATGCCGTATCTCTATTGGTTTCGACAAAAACTGGAAAGTTTTGGGGGCACGCGTAAGGCCAACCAGCCAGGCCTGTCGAATCCCTTTCCTATTTAATTCCTAGCTCCACTCCCACCGATTCCAAATCGGTACCAATCACCTATCTTATGCAGAATTTCATCCCCGACACGCTGGTTGTGGTTAGAATGCCGTATCTCTATTGGTTTCGACAAAAACTGGAAAGTTTTGGGGGCACGCGTAAGGCCAACCAGCCTGGCCTGTCGAATCCCTTTCCTATTTAATTCCTAGCTCCACTCCCACCGATTCCAAATGGGTACCAATCACCTATCTTATGCAGAATTTCATCCCCGACACGCTGGCTCTGGTTAGAATGCCGTATCTCTATTGGTTTCGACAAAAACTCAAAAGTTTTGGGGGCACGCGTAAGGCCAACCAGCCAGGCCTGTCGAATCCCTTTCCTATTTAATTCCTAACTCCGCTCCCACCGATTCGAAATCGGTACCAATCACCTATTTTATGCAGAATTTCATCCGCGACACGCTGGTTGCGGTTAGAATGCCGTACCTCTATTGGTTTCGACAAAAACTCAAAAGTTTTGGGGGCACGCGTAAGGCCAGCCAGCCAGGCCTGTCGAATCCCTTTCCTATTTAATTCCTAGCTCCACTCCCACCGATTCCAAATGGGTACCAATCACCTATCTTATGCAGAATTTCATCCCCGACACGCTGGTTCTGGTTAGAATGCCGTATCTCTATTGGTTTCGACAAAAACTCAAAAGTTTTGGGGGCACGCGTAAGGCCAACCAGCCAGGCCTGTCGAATCCCTTTCCTATTTAATTCCTAGCTCCACTCCCACCGATTCCAAATCGGTACCAATCACCTATTTTATGCAGAATTTCACCCCCGACACGCTGGTTGTGGTTAGAATGCCGTATCTCTATTGGTTTCGACAAAAACTGGAAAGTTCTGGGGGCACGCGTAAGGCCAACCAGCCAGGCCTGTCGAATCCCTTTCCTATTTAATTCCTAGCTCCCCTCCCACCGATTCCAAATCGGTACCAATCACCTATTTTATGCAGAATTTCACCCCCGACACGCTGGTTGTGGTTAGAATGCCGTATCTCTATTGGTTTCGACAAAAACTCAAAAGTTTTGGGAGCACGCGTGAGGCCAACCAGCCAGGCCTGTCGAATCCCTTTCCTATTTAATTCCTAGCTCCACTCCCACCGATTCCAAATCGGTACCAATCGCCTATCTTATGCAGAATTTCATCCCCGACACGCTGGTTGTGGTTAGAATGCCGTATCTCTATTGGTTTCGACAAAAACTGGAAAGTTCTGGGGGCACGCGTAAGGCCAACCAGCCAGGCCTGTCGAATCCCTTTCCTATTTAATTCCTAGCTCCACTCCCACCGATTCCAAATCGGTACCAATCACCTATCGTATGCAGAATTACATCCCCGACACGCTGGTTGCGGTTAGAATGCCGTATCTCTATTGGTTTCGACAAAAACTGGAAAGTTTTGGGGGCACGCGTAAGGCCAACCAGCCTGGCCTGTCGAATCCCTTTCCTATTTAATTCCTAGCTCCACTCCCACCGATTCCAAATGGGTACCAATCACCTATCTTATGCAGAATTTCATCCCCGACACGCTGGCTCTGGTTAGAATGCCGTATCTCTATTGGTTTCGACAAAAACTCAAAAGTTTTGGGGGCACGCGTAAGGCCAACCAGCCAGGCCTGTCGAATCCCTTTCCTATTTAATTCCTAGCTCCACTCCCACCGATTCCAAATCGGTACCAATCACCTATCTTATGCAGAATTTCATCCCCGACACGCTGGTTGTGGTTAGAATGCCGTATCTCTATTGGTTTCGACAAAAACTGGAAAGTTTTGGGGGCACGCGTAAGGCCAACCAGCCAGGCCTGTCGAATCCCTTTCCTATTTAATTCCTAGCTCCACTCCCACCGATTCCAAATCGGTACCAATCACCTATCTTATGCAGAATTTCATCCCCGACACGCTGGTTGTGGTTAGAATGCCGTATCTCTATTGGTTTCGACAAAAACTGGAAAGTTTTGGGGGCACGCGTAAGGCCAACCAGCCTGGCCTGTCGAATCCCTTTCCTATTTAATTCCTAGCTCCACTCCCACCGATTCCAAATGGGTACCAATCACCTATCTTATGCAGAATTTCATCCCCGACACGCTGGCTCTGGTTAGAATGCCGTATCTCTATTGGTTTCGACAAAAACTCAAAAGTTTTGGGGGCACGCGTAAGGCCAACCAGCCAGGCCTGTCGAATCCCTTTCCTATTTAATTCCTAACTCCGCTCCCACCGATTCGAAATCGGTACCAATCACCTATTTTATGCAGAATTTCATCCGCGACACGCTGGTTGCGGTTAGAATGCCGTACCTCTATTGGTTTCGACAAAAACTCAAAAGTTTTGGGGGCACGCGTAAGGCCAGCCAGCCAGGCCTGTCGAATCCCTTTCCTATTTAATTCCTAGCTCCACTCCCACCGATTCCAAATGGGTACCAATCACCTATCTTATGCAGAATTTCATCCCCGACACGCTGGTTCTGGTTAGAATGCCGTATCTCTATTGGTTTCGACAAAAACTGGAAAGTTCTGGGGGCACGCGTAAGGCCAACCAGCCAGGCCTGTCGAATCCCTTTCCTATTTAATTCCTAGCTCCACTCCCACCGATTCCAAATGGGTACCAATCACCTATCTTATGCAGAATTTCATCCCCGACACGCTGGTTGTGGTTAGAATGCCGTATCTCTATTGGTTTCGACAAAAACTCAAAAGTTTTGGGGGCACGCGTAAGGCCAACCAGCCTGGCCTGTCGAATCCCTTTCCTATTTAATTCCTAGCTCCACTCCCACCGATTCCAAATGGGTACCAATCACCTATCTTATGCAGAATTTCATCCCCGACACGCTGGTTGTGGTTAGAATGCCGTATCTCTATTGGTTTCGACAAAAACTCAAAAGTTTTGGGAGCACGCGTGAGGCCAACCAGCCAGGCCTGTCGAATCCCTTTCCTATTTAATTCCTAGCTCCACTCCCACCGATTCCAAATCGGTACCAATCGCCTATTTTATGCAGAATTTCATCCCCGACACGCTGGTTGTGGTTAGAATGCCGTATCTCTATTGGTTTCGACCAAAACTGGAAAGTTCTGGGGGCACGCGTAAGGCCAACCAGCCTGGCCTGTCGAATCCCTTTCCTATTTAATTCCTAGCTCCACTCCCACCGATTCCAAATCGGTACCAATCGCCTATCTTATGCAGAATTTCATCCCCGACACGCTGGTTGTGGTTAGAATGCCGTATCTCTATTGGTTTCGACAAAAACTGGAAAGTTCTGGGGGCACGCGTAAGGCCAACCAGCCTGGCCTGTCGAATCCCTTTCCTATTTAATTCCTAGCTCCACTCCCACCGATTCCAAATCGGTACCAATCGCCTATCTTATGCAGAATTTCATCCCCGACACGCTGGTTGTGGTTAGAATGCCGTATCTCTATTGGTTTCGACAAAAACTGGAAAGTTCTGGGGGCACGCGTAAGGCCAACCAGCCAGGCCTGTCGAATCCCTTTCCTATTTAATTCCTAGCTCCACTCCCACCGATTCCAAATCGGTACCAATCGCCTATCTTATGCAGAATTTCATCCCCGACACGCTGGTTGTGGTTAGAATGCCGTATCTCTATTGGTTTCGACAAAAACTGGAAAGTTCTGGGGGCACGCGTAAGGCCAACCAGCCAGGCCTGTCGAATCCCTTTCCTATTTAATTCCTAGCTCCACTCCCACCGATTCCAAATCGGTACCAATCGCCTATCTTATGCAGAATTTCATCCCCGACACGCTGGTTGTGGTTAGAATGCCGTATCTCTATTGGTTTCGACAAAAACTGGAAAGTTCTGGGGGCACGCGTAAGGCCAACCAGCCAGGCCTGTCGAATCCCTTTCCTATTTAATTCCTAGCTCCACTCCCACCGATTCCAAATGGGTACCAATCACCTATCTTATGCAGAATTTCATCCCCGACACGCTGGTTGTGGTTAGAATGCCGTATCTCTATTGGTTTCGACAAAAACTCAAAAGTTTTGGGGGCACGCGTAAGGCCAGCCAGCCTGGCCTGTCGAATCCTTTTTCTATTTAATTCCTAGCTCCACTCCCACCGATTCCAAATGGGTACCAATCACCTATCTTATGCAGAATTTCATCCCCGACACGCTGGTTGTGGTTAGAATGCCGTATCTCTATTGGTTTCGACAAAAACTGGAAAGTTCTGGGGGCACGCGTAAGGCCAACCAGCCAGGCCTGTCGAATCCCTTTCCTATTTAATTCCTAGCTCCACTCCCACCGATTCCAAATGGGTACCAATCACCTATCTTATGCAGAATTTCATCCCCGACACGCTGGCTCTGGTTAGAATGCCGTATCTCTATTGGTTTCGACAAAAACTCAAAAGTTTTGGGAGCACGCGTGAGGCCAACCAGCCAGGCCTGTCGAATCCCTTTCCTATTTAATTCCTAGCTCCACTCCCACCGATTCCAAATCGGTACCAATCACCTATTTTATGCAGAATTTCATCCCCGACACGCTGGTTGTGGTTAGAATGCCGTATCTCTATTGGTTTCGACAAAAACTGGAAAGTTCTGGGGGTACGCGTAAGGCCAACCAGCCAGGCCTGTCGAATCCCTTTCCTATTTAATTCCTAGCTCCACTCCCACCGATTCCAAATCGGTACCAATCGCCTATCTTATGCAGAATTTCATCCCCGACACGCTGGTTGTGGTTAGAATGCCGTATCTCTATTGGTTTCGACAAAAACTCAAAAGTTTTGGGGGCACGCGTAAGGCCAGCCAGCCTGGCCTGTCGAATCCCTTTCCTATTTAATTCCTAGCTCCACTCCCACCGATTCCAAATGGGTACCAATCACCTATCTTATACAGAATTTCATCCCCGACACGCTGGTTGTGGTTAGAATGCCGTATCTCTATTGGTTTCGACAAAAACTGGAAAGTTCTGGGGGCACGCGTAAGGCCAACCAGCCAGGCCTGTCGAATCCCTTTCCTATTTAATTCCTAGCTCCACTCCCACCGATTCCAAATGGGTACCAATCACCTATCTTATACAGAATTTCATCCCCGACACGCTGGTTGTGGTTAGAATGCCGTATCTCTATTGGTTTCGACAAAAACTGGAAAGTTCTGGGGGCACGCGTAAGGCCAACCAGCCAGGCCTGTCGAATCCCTTTCCTATTTAATTCCTAGCTCCACTCCCACCGATTCCAAATGGGTACCAATCACCTATCTTATGCAGAATTTCATCCCCGACACGCTGGTTGTGGTTAGAATGCCGTATCTCTATTGGTTTCGACAAAAACTGGAAAGTTTTGGGGGCACGCGTAAGGCCAACCAGCCAGGCCTGTCGAATCCCTTTCCTATTTAATTCCTAGCTCGGCTCCCACCGATTCCAAATCGGTACCAATCGCCTATCTTATGCAGAATTTCATCCCCGACACGCTGGTTGTGGTTAGAATGCCGTATCTCTATTGGTTTCGACAAAAACTGGAAAGTTCTGGGGGCACGCGTAAGGCCAACCAGCCAGGCCTGTCGAATCCCTTTCCTATTTAATTCCTAGCTCCACTCCCACCGATTCCAAATGGGTACCAATCACCTATCTTATGCAGAATTTCATCCCCGACACGCTGGTTGTGGTTAGAATGCCGTATCTGTATTGGTTTCGACAAAAACTCAAAAGTTTTGGGAGCACGCGTGAGGCCAACCAGCCAGGCCTGTCGAATCCCTTTCCTATTTAATTCCTAGCTCGACTCCCACCGATTCCAAATCGGTACCAATCGCCTATTTTATGCAGAATTTCATCCCCGACACGCTGGTTGTGGTTAGAATGCCGTATCTCTATTGGTTTCGACCAAAACTGGAAAGTTCTGGGGGCACGCGTAAGGCCAACCAGCCTGGCCTGTCGAATCCCTTTCCTATTTAATTCCTAGCTCCACTCCCACCGATTCCAAATCGGTACCAATCGCCTATCTTATGCAGAATTTCATCCCCGACACGCTGGTTGTGGTTAGAATGCCGTATCTCTATTGGTTTCGACAAAAACTGGAAAGTTCTGGGGGCACGCGTAAGGCCAACCAGCCTGGCCTGTCGAATCCCTTTCCTATTTAATTCCTAGCTCCACTCCCACCGATTCCAAATCGGTACCAATCGCCTATCTTATGCAGAATTTCATCCCCGACACGCTGGTTGTGGTTAGAATGCCGTATCTCTATTGGTTTCGACAAAAACTCAAAAGTTTTGGGGGCACGCGTAAGGCCAACCAGCCAGGCCTGTCGAATCCCTTTCCTATTTAATTCCTAGCTCCACTCCCACCGATTCCAAATCGGTACCAATCGCCTATCTTATGCAGAATTTCATCCCCGACACGCTGGTTGTGGTTAGAATGCCGTATCTCTATTGGTTTCGACAAAAACTGGAAAGTTCTGGGGGCACGCGTAAGGCCAACCAGCCTGGCCTGTCGAATCCCTTTCCTATTTAATTCCTAGCTCCACTCCCACCGATTCCAAATCGGTACCAATCGCCTATCTTATGCAGAATTTCATCCCCGACACGCTGGTTGTGGTTAGAATGCCGTATCTCTATTGGTTTCGACAAAAACTCAAAAGTTTTGGGGGCACGCGTAAGGCCAACCAGCCAGGCCTGTCGAATCCCTTTCCTATTTAATTCCTAGCTCCACTCCCACCGATTCCAAATCGGTACCAATCGCCTATCTTATGCAGAATTTCATCCCCGACACGCTGGTTGTGGTTAGAATGCCGTATCTCTATTGGTTTCGACAAAAACTGGAAAGTTCTGGGGGCACGCGTAAGGCCAACCAGCCAGGCCTGTCGAATCCCTTTCCTATTTAATTCCTAGCTCCACTCCCACCGATTCCAAATCGGTACCAATCACCTATTTTATGCAGAATTTCATCCCCGACACGCTGGTTGTGGTTAGAATGCCGTATCTCTATTGGTTTCGACAAAAACTGGAAAGTTCTGGGGGTACGCGTAAGGCCAACCAGCCAGGCCTGTCGAATCCCTTTCCTATTTAATTCCTAGCTCCACTCCCACCGATTCCAAATCGGTACCAATCGCCTATCTTATGCAGAATTTCATCCCCGACACGCTGGTTGTGGTTAGAATGCCGTATCTCTATTGGTTTCGACAAAAACTCAAAAGTTTTGGGGGCACGCGTAAGGCCAGCCAGCCTGGCCTGTCGAATCCCTTTCCTATTTAATTCCTAGCTCCACTCCCACCGATTCCAAATGGGTACCAATCACCTATCTTATACAGAATTTCATCCCCGACACGCTGGTTGTGGTTAGAATGCCGTATCTCTATTGGTTTCGACAAAAACTGGAAAGTTCTGGGGGCACGCGTAAGGCCAACCAGCCAGGCCTGTCGAATCCCTTTCCTATTTAATTCCTAGCTCCACTCCCACCGATTCCAAATGGGTACCAATCACCTATCTTATACAGAATTTCATCCCCGACACGCTGGTTGTGGTTAGAATGCCGTATCTCTATTGGTTTCGACAAAAACTGGAAAGTTCTGGGGGCACGCGTAAGGCCAACCAGCCAGGCCTGTCGAATCCCTTTCCTATTTAATTCCTAGCTCCACTCCCACCGATTCCAAATGGGTACCAATCACCTATCTTATGCAGAATTTCATCCCCGACACGCTGGTTGTGGTTAGAATGCCGTATCTCTATTGGTTTCGACAAAAACTGGAAAGTTTTGGGGGCACGCGTAAGGCCAACCAGCCAGGCCTGTCGAATCCCTTTCCTATTTAATTCCTAGCTCGGCTCCCACCGATTCCAAATCGGTACCAATCGCCTATCTTATGCAGAATTTCATCCCCGACACGCTGGTTGTGGTTAGAATGCCGTATCTCTATTGGTTTCGACAAAAACTGGAAAGTTCTGGGGGCACGCGTAAGGCCAACCAGCCAGGCCTGTCGAATCCCTTTCCTATTTAATTCCTAGCTCCACTCCCACCGATTCCAAATGGGTACCAATCACCTATCTTATGCAGAATTTCATCCCCGACACGCTGGTTGTGGTTAGAATGCCGTATCTGTATTGGTTTCGACAAAAACTCAAAAGTTTTGGGAGCACGCGTGAGGCCAACCAGCCAGGCCTGTCGAATCCCTTTCCTATTTAATTCCTAGCTCGACTCCCACCGATTCCAAATCGGTACCAATCGCCTATTTTATGCAGAATTTCATCCCCGACACGCTGGTTGTGGTTAGAATGCCGTATCTCTATTGGTTTCGACCAAAACTGGAAAGTTCTGGGGGCACGCGTAAGGCCAACCAGCCTGGCCTGTCGAATCCCTTTCCTATTTAATTCCTAGCTCCACTCCCACCGATTCCAAATCGGTACCAATCGCCTATCTTATGCAGAATTTCATCCCCGACACGCTGGTTGTGGTTAGAATGCCGTATCTCTATTGGTTTCGACAAAAACTGGAAAGTTCTGGGGGCACGCGTAAGGCCAACCAGCCTGGCCTGTCGAATCCCTTTCCTATTTAATTCCTAGCTCCACTCCCACCGATTCCAAATCGGTACCAATCGCCTATCTTATGCAGAATTTCATCCCCGACACGCTGGTTGTGGTTAGAATGCCGTATCTCTATTGGTTTCGACAAAAACTCAAAAGTTTTGGGGGCACGCGTAAGGCCAACCAGCCAGGCCTGTCGAATCCCTTTCCTATTTAATTCCTAGCTCCACTCCCACCGATTCCAAATCGGTACCAATCGCCTATCTTATGCAGAATTTCATCCCCGACACGCTGGTTGTGGTTAGAATGCCGTATCTCTATTGGTTTCGACAAAAACTGGAAAGTTCTGGGGGCACGCGTAAGGCCAACCAGCCTGGCCTGTCGAATCCCTTTCCTATTTAATTCCTAGCTCCACTCCCACCGATTCCAAATCGGTACCAATCGCCTATCTTATGCAGAATTTCATCCCCGACACGCTGGTTGTGGTTAGAATGCCGTATCTCTATTGGTTTCGACAAAAACTCAAAAGTTTTGGGGGCACGCGTAAGGCCAACCAGCCAGGCCTGTCGAATCCCTTTCCTATTTAATTCCTAGCTCCACTCCCACCGATTCCAAATCGGTACCAATCGCCTATCTTATGCAGAATTTCATCCCCGACACGCTGGTTGTGGTTAGAATGCCGTATCTCTATTGGTTTCGACAAAAACTGGAAAGTTCTGGGGGCACGCGTAAGGCCAACCAGCCAGGCCTGTCGAATCCCTTTCCTATTTAATTCCTAGCTCCACTCCCACCGATTCCAAATCGGTACCAATCACCTATTTTATGCAGAATTTCATCCCCGACACGCTGGTTGTGGTTAGAATGCCGTATCTCTATTGGTTTCGACCAAAACTGGAAAGTTCTGGGGGCACGCGTAAGGCCAACCAGCCTGGCCTGTCGAATCCCTTTCCTATTTAATTCCTAGCTCCACTCCCACCGATTCCAAATCGGTACCAATCGCCTATCTTATGCAGAATTTCATCCCCGACACGCTGGTTGTGGTTAGAATGCCGTATCTCTATTGGTTTCGACAAAAACTGGAAAGTTCTGGGGGCACGCGTAAGGCCAACCAGCCTGGCCTGTCGAATCCCTTTCCTATTTAATTCCTAGCTCCACTCCCACCGATTCCAAATCGGTACCAATCGCCTATCTTATGCAGAATTTCATCCCCGACACGCTGGTTGTGGTTAGAATGCCGTATCTCTATTGGTTTCGACAAAAACTCAAAAGTTTTGGGGGCACGCGTAAGGCCAACCAGCCAGGCCTGTCGAATCCCTTTCCTATTTAATTCCTAGCTCCACTCCCACCGATTCCAAATCGGTACCAATCGCCTATCTTATGCAGAATTTCATCCCCGACACGCTGGTTGTGGTTAGAATGCCGTATCTCTATTGGTTTCGACAAAAACTGGAAAGTTCTGGGGGCACGCGTAAGGCCAACCAGCCAGGCCTGTCGAATCCCTTTCCTATTTAATTCCTAGCTCCACTCCCACCGATTCCAAATCGGTACCAATCGCCTATCTTATGCAGAATTTCATCCCCGACACGCTGGTTGTGGTTAGAATGCCGTATCTCTATTGGTTTCGACAAAAACTCAAAAGTTTTGGGGGCACGCGTAAGGCCAACCAGCCAGGCCTGTCGAATCCCTTTCCTATTTAATTCCTAGCTCCACTCCCACCGATTCCAAATCGGTACCAATCGCCTATCTTATGCAGAATTTCATCCCCGACACGCTGGTTGTGGTTAGAATGCCGTATCTCTATTGGTTTCGACAAAAACTGGAAAGTTCTGGGGGCACGCGTAAGGCCAACCAGCCAGGCCTGTCGAATCCCTTTCCTATTTAATTCCTAGCTCCACTCCCACCGATTCCAAATCGGTACCAATCGCCTATCTTATGCAGAATTTCATCCCCGACACGCTGGTTGTGGTTAGAATGCCGTATCTCTATTGGTTTCGACAAAAACTGGAAAGTTCTGGGGGCACGCGTAAGGCCAACCAGCCAGGCCTGTCGAATCCCTTTCCTATTTAATTCCTAGCTCCACTCCCACCGATTCCAAATCGGTACCAATCACCTATCTTATGCAGAATTTCATCCCCGACACGCTGGTTGTGGTTAGAATGCCGTATCTCTATTGGTTTCGACAAAAACTGGAAAGTTCTGGGGGCACGCGTAAGGCCAACCAGCCAGGCCTGTCGAATCCCTTTCCTATTTAATTCCTAGCTCCACTCCCACCGATTCCAAATCGGTACCAATCGCCTATCTTATGCAGAATTTCATCCCCGACACGCTGGTTGTGGTTAGAATGCCGTATCTCTATTGGTTTCGACAAAAACTGGAAAGTTCTGGGGGCACGCGTAAGGCCAACCAGCCAGGCCTGTCGAATCCCTTTCCTATTTAATTCCTAGCTCCACTCCCACCGATTCCAAATCGGTACCAATCGCCTATCTTATGCAGAATTTCATCCCCGACACGCTGGTTGTGGTTAGAATGCCGTATCTCTATTGGTTTCGACAAAAACTGGAAAGTTTTGGGGGCACGCGTAAGGCCAACCAGCCAGGCCTGTCGAATCCCTTTCCTATTTAATTCCTAGCTCCACTCCCACCGATTCCAAATCGGTACCAATCGCCTATCTTATGCAGAATTTCATCCCCGACACGCTGGTTGTGGTTAGAATGCCGTATCTCTATTGGTTTCGACAAAAACTGGAAAGTTTTGCGGGCACGCGTAAGGCCAACCAGCCTGGCCTGTCGAATCCCTTTCCTATTTAATTCCTAGCTCCACTCCCACCGATTCCAAATCGGTACCAATCACCTATCTTATGCAGAATTTCATCCCCGACACGCTGGTTGTGGCTAGAATGCCGTATCTCTATTGGTTTCGACAAAAACTGGAAAGTTTTGCGGGCACGCGTAAGGCCAACCAGCCTGGCCTGTCGAATCCCTTTCCTATTTAATTCCTAGCTCCACTCCCACCGATTCCAAATCGGTACCAATCACCTATCGTATGCAGAATTACATCCCCGACACGCTGGTTGCGGTTAGAATGCCGTATCTCTATTGGTTTCGACAAAAACTGGAAAGTTTTGGGGGCACGCGTAAGGCCAACCAGCCTGGCCTGTCGAATCCCTTTCCTATTTAATTCCTAGCTCCACTCCCACCGATTCCAAATGGGTACCAATCACCTATCTTATGCAGAATTTCATCCCCGACACGCTGGCTCTGGTTAGAATGCCGTATCTCTATTGGTTTCGACAAAAACTCAAAAGTTTTGGGGGCACGCGTAAGGCCAACCAGCCAGGCCTGTCGAATCCCTTTCCTATTTAATTCCTAGCTCCACTCCCACCGATTCCAAATCGGTACCAATCACCTATCTTATGCAGAATTTCATCCCCTACACGCTCGTTGTGATTAGAATGCAATACCTCTATTGATTTATCGAAAAATTCATAAATGCCTTTCATTTCTAATTTCTAGCTCGATTTCCATTGATTTAAATGGATACCAGTAACCTATAATACGCAGTATTTCATGTCCTTTTCGCTGGTTTCTGTCAGAATGCTGTTCTGTATGTTTGAATGTAGTCCAACGGTAACGTGCCGTTACTAATTGCAGCTCATTGAATTGACCAGATTGTAGAATTGTATCGTACCACAGGGTAGCAGCATAAGTTACGCCATCCACGTCTACAGAACTGTCGAGACGCAAAAATGTTCTGAAAGCGTGTCGGCTGTACGAGCACGTACTCGTGCTCGCATTCTGTTTCGTACGCGTGTTTCGCCCGGAATTATTCCTGTGGAATTTTTAAGAGGATTTTCGTGCAGTGCGTTTGAAAGCGTACGCGTGTTTTTGCTCGTTTCGCTTTCCCTTCGTCGCAGTAAACATCGCAGTTTTTATGCCGAGTGTCTGGTTAATAGAAGAATACGCTCGCTGGCAATTTCACGGCTTTCAGTCGCCTCGTTTCGCCTTTATTAGACCTCTGAATCATGCTTAACTTTAATCGCCTCGATACTCGGCGAAGATTGCGATTCCACCTTTGTAAAGCTGCACCTCCGTGCCCAGAATGCTCCGTTTGTGATTTGTTTGCCGACAGCGCGTTTGCAGAATTTTTCAATTAAGTGGAAAATACGGAAACCTGACCCATTCTAAAATCAGTCAAAGAGGTGAATTTCCAGTACCGTCCGAAGGTTCGAGCTAGCCAGGAGAAGTATTTATCGATAGGAACGATAAAAATCGACAGACGGACAGAGAAAGAGGAGCGCGACAAGAAGGTGGAAGGCGGTCGTTAGTAGCACGCTCGTGGAAACGGGAAGTTTGTATCGTTGTAATCGGTTTGGTTAATAGCATCGTCGACGATGCTTTATCGCTGGTCGATCGTGGTCGATTCTTCCGTAACACGCGCGCGTTTTACTCCAATTAATTAGTCGCGCGGCGATTTTTCAACGGGCAAACTCGAATTTCGCGTGAGTACCAGCATGTTATCATATCCGCGGCCCTCTAAGTGGCTTGTACAGCGATAACAAAAATTGCAGTACAAGCTACCGGCGAACCGATAAGCCACTGGCGTAAAAGTTCTGGCTGGAAATAAAACTGGCTCGTTCGATGGGGGGCGTTTTATCAATTTCACGAAACTGCTCCTATGAAAATTGAAGCAATTTTTTTGTGACATAACTGAAAAAATATCCTTCTGAGACTCGTTTGTCCATCTTTTATGAACGCCGTGCATGTCTGAGGTTCGGTTAGCAGCTTCTCAACACGTTGCAGAAGACTTCTGGTATCTCTAGAGCCACTCGAGAGCCCCGGTGTGCGTTGGCAAAGAGTCGACAGGTGTCGGTGGAAGGAAAGTCGAGGGTAAAGGAGACCGGAGGACTTTCGCGGCGAGCTTGCTCAAAGGGGCTCCATCTGCAATCCAGAGAATGAGAAATTCTTAAGCAGTTCGGCACGTCGTTAACACGACGTCCTCGCGTCACCATCGCCATTTGGAGAACAAATTTCGTTCGCCCGAGAAGAAAGAATGTAAAAAATTTCGCGAGAGAATGGAACGAGTCTCTCCGGTCGTCCAGAATAGCTATCATTCTCGAGGATAATTCCTTCCAGCGCAGATGTGACAGTCTGTGTTTGCAGAATCGAGAGAAATTCGTCCTCGTGAGATGGTCGTCTGCAAGTCTCGCGTAGACTCCGGGAAATAAAGGTTTCGAGGGCCACTCGCCTGCCGTTGAGTGGCCCGTATATTAGCAGAGTGTTGACAGGTGTGTCGGGCCAGAAAAAAAGAAAGAGGACACAGGGAAAGAGAGCGGTGACGAAGAACTGAAGAGCGCAGAAGAACCTCGAGCCATGCGGCAGGGTCTCTGGGGACCGGGAGGATTGCTCGATGCGGAGGACGTTAATCGAATTACGTAAATTGCGCGGAATTATTAAAGCTTTGCAAGAACATTAGGTGGATTCGCTTGGAAGTAAAAATTTCAGTCCCTCCCACTATTACCGCCATAATTGAACCACCGCGATCACGGGAGAAACCTCAGAGTGTGTTTAAAACCTCGGATAGCGCGTTTGTTTAACAGGGGGTTGAAAATATGAAGACCTCTACAAAAATTTTAATTCTGACGATTGTATGAATGTTCTGCTGATGTACCAAAATTCATCTTAAGGTTCATAAGAAAACACTTAAGATACACTGTTTAATTTGGAAGAAGCTTCACGTGATTCGGTTTTATCGAGTCCTTCATTAAAGCCTTCGTTCTACTGAGAAAGGACTCGACTCGTGCCCTCGCAAACATACTGTTTTCAGAGTTATTTGTACAGGTACGTTATTCCAACTTGCACCAACGTGAAGACCAAGAAAAAGTATATGAGACGTGTCACCTGATTTCGCGTAGCATCATTTGTCTTCACACGATTAAATATTAGTTTCGTTAGCCTTCGGAGTACCTGCTTGCAATCGGTTAGCATTAACATCGCTTCTAAAAATTACCTATCTAGCATAGGAAACCAAGTATCGAGTACGCCGATCGATGGTGAAAGAAAAACCAAATAAAAGCCTGCCATTCTGTGACACAGTGTTCCCAGTGCTCCAGGAACGTAATTTCTTCGAGTGACGCGAAGGCTCGCTTCCAGCCTCCGGGGAGTTTGGTGTGTCCAGCGAGGTGATTCACGGTGTGCAGCTTTAACCGTAGGCTTTTCATTAGGGCAGGTGATTGATGAGGGTCCATCGTTGCGATATTATTTTGAGTAGGCGCGCACCTAGGCCAGCAGCCCCATTATACGCCGGTCCTTTCGCTCTCTCCTCTCTTTCTCGGCTCGGTATCATCCCGGTTTCACCTCCGGTGCTCCCGTCTTTCCTGCTGGAACCCCTTTGTTCCCGTGGCCTGTCGACGCTAATGGAAAGCACTTTTAACCGATGCTAATGGAAACGCGCCACCGGCTTTACTTCTACGGCTGCGAAAAATTATCTCGCCGACCTATCTCGTTACTCGCGGCTCACGGTTTTCAGGGACGCGGGTGAATCGACGGGCCAAGCCTCGAGATTGATGATCGAACGTCCTACGATTAGCCTTTTCATCGCCCCGCCAGGATTAATACACATCCGATCAGCCGTTATCTCTCAATTATTCTCGCCCGTCGCGAATCGGTCCGCACTCCGATACGATACGGGCTAACTCAACCCATTCCCCGCGTACCAGCGATTTTTCTATCAATCCAGAGGTTTTTGCGATAACGGGTTTGCTGGCACGCGAGTAGCAAGGCAGAACGTATACTGGCTGAAGAAGAACTTGTCATAAACAATATACGTAAATACACAGAGTATTGGTGAAAGCGAATGTGTCGGTGCAATAGTATTGGTGAATAGAACGTCGAACAAACGTTTGTCGATGATTTGCATGTGTCGATTTGAAAATGTCGTTAACACGTTGACTGTCATGGGGATCACGGGCGATCAGCGTTTCAAATTTTATTTCATAAAACGACTACTGGTTTTGACATTACAACCCTGTGTCTGACTAGGAATGACTGTTTTCACTGTGACAACCAATTTATTAAAAGAGAATTATGTGGACCGACAGAACTCGAGGGTTCAAATAATAAACTTTATCGCACAAAATTGTTAAAAAGTCGTAAGGCGAGTAAAATTTTATATTGCAGGTTCGAAAAATCATCTGCGAACAGCCTGGTGTTTTTTTAGTAATTTTTTGTCTGCGGTCTGTAGAATGGCACGTGAATCGGGGGAAAGTCGGACATGATTTTCCGGCTCTCAGCGAGTCTCTTTGATTAAAGGCAACGATACGTTCGTTATACGGGGGCGGTCGGTTAAAGAGACACTCGAAACTCCTGGGCGGAAGCGGATTTTTCGGTATAATTAGTGCCGGACGAAAAACCGGAGGGAAATGCAGCTCACGTCTCGCCGAGACGAACCAACGTTCAGGCAAGGAGGACGTGATTTCCATTCCGGACTCGGGTTTCGTTTAGATTGCCATCGTTCGAGAGCTCGAATGACGTAAGCGGGCGGCGAAATCCTTGATCCACCGTCCCGTGATCACGGTCGAACTTTAAACGGTGTGTATCTATCGATATCCGGAAGATCGGAGCTGCGAAGTTTTCTTTCCCGGGGTTTCACGGGGATTCCCCGTTTCAACACCTCTAGCTTCGCAGTGAAATCGGACACACCTGGTCAGACATCACATAATTCGCGCACTTTGTGAAACCTGCTGAGAATTTTCTGTTGGACCAACGGTCCAGCACCTGGTCCAGGTGTAGACCAGGTTAGCCTGCTCAAAATTCTTCTATCGACACACTCACGCATCGAAGACTCATGTAGAACTTGTTCCGCTTCTTCCCTCGTCTCTGTTGCGCCAACAACGTTGACCCCGAGAAGGAAGAATATTCCCTTTGGCAAGCGGGAGAACCCTGAAGATGTCTGGAGCGATCGTTCCCCGACATGATACAGATTGTTCGGATCGCGCGATGAAGATAAATTGTTTTGAGGGAAAACCGCAGGAGTCGATAACCGAAAGAAAACGCGAACGCAGATTGCTCGCGTTCGTCTTTTTCCTACTCGATGCCGAGAGAATGGATCAATTCCACTCTGTTTGTCTTTGAACATGATGGGAATTTATGGTAGCTCGACCTCCGCCCCCTTTCTCCCTCCTTCTCTGTGTTCGTAAGGCAGACGGTTAAAGCTAAGATAAGAGCAAGACAAATTCACAAAGCGAGCGCAAGGACGTCGAGGAAAGGAGCGGAGGACGAGCATCGAACGATGCGAAAATTCGTCAGGACAAAGACCGATGTAGCGTAAAGGCTGTCTCGCAACCAACCATCTCGTCCGGCCATGCTTTTTAACGCTTCTACGATACAGGCTTATTCCACTCGAACGATCCAACTTTTCTAATCCTTCCACGATAGGTTCGAGCGAACCAGCGTGCTCTCGGATCCCTATTTTCCTCGTTATTCGATTTTAGACGCGATTGCTCTTCGTACGGACTTCAGTAACATCCCTCGGCAAGCAGAGTGACTTTCTTGAAGCATCAGCGGACGTTGGTGTTGAGACAATAGCAGACACGTGGACCATTGAATGGTTCAGTATTTTTATTCGTAGGAGAAGCATAAAACATGGTTCAGCGAGGACGCCGTGTCTGACCGGAAACGTTCTTTTCCACTGCTGCAGTAAATTCCATTAGATAAACGCGAAATTGTTTCAGACGCTCCTCAAATTGTTGGACCGTACCGCGAGGACTCGGATGAAAAAATTCGACGGTACAATGGATTGAGTTGCAAAAAATTTAATTTTCATTTAATTATTTATCCGCTCGCGAGCCCGTTAATTGCGAAAAGAAGAAATGACGAGACGCAACAAGTGTGTTACAAAAAGTGATGTACAACAACCGTGGCGAGGGACTATAATAAAATGAGGGGAAATATTTGCTCTCGGTGCCTGGACAAAATGTCCGTACACATGGCTCTCCGGAAATTTTCTAGAAATATTGTAGCAATTTTCGGGGCACTCTTGTTTCTCTCGCGTAACTCGCAACGCGAACACGCACCATAGAGAGTTCCTTTGGAGTTTGTACGGTGTATTATGCAAATGCAGCGATGGATCAAAACGGTGGTGGCGTAGGAGGATCCAATTGAGTCGTAGGAGGATCGAGCAGGCTTAGACGGGCCCGGAAATGAAAGTAGACCCTTCGGTTGCGATAAATCATACGCTCGATTACCCACGGAGAATCCACTTTGATAAGGTTTCTCTGTGTTCCAGGGTGCACGAGTATCTGGGTTCCGGCTGGCCATGGATGGTCTGGATTCTCTAATGCCTGGTGATTAGGAAATTGGCCAGCTTGTACTCTTAATGAATGAAAGCCCGGTTGCCTTCAATTATTGATAGCGTGCGAGCAGATTCAATAACTCGTGCTCCACCGTGGTTCTCCTCGTTTAATAATTGAAACCCGATGTTCCGTGGCTGATACAGGGTGTTTCGGAAAACCGGAGCTCCGATACGATCGAGGAATTTCGAGCAACGAAGCTTTTCCACGCGACCGTATCGCTGGCCGGTTCGCCATCGTGAAACAAGTACGGATTGTAAATCCGTGGGTCGTGAGTTATCGCCGGGTTTCGATCAAAACTGTGAAACTGCAGTTTCGGTCGGAGCACGTTAAATTTTTCACTGGAAGTTCTTCCAGTTACGTGGGCTCGGTGTTCCGTGAAAAATACGTCCATTTCGTGGGTGTCGTTTTACCGCCACCTATGTGCCCGCCTACCGAACACATTTTCCGCCTATGTGCGACTAATCGCGTTCCATAACACTCGAAGCGATTCTTTCCATCGATATCGCCGACGTCGTTCCCCGAATCGGTCGTCCGGTTCTTCCACTTTCTTGCTTGGCCCCGACATCGATTGTTTTATTATTTTTCTTGCTATTCAGAGAGAGACTTTCAGAGAACTGCGGAAAGCGAATTTTTAGGGCCTGAATAGAGCAGTTTATCGCACGAAATCGTTGGAAAAATCATAAGTGAAGGTGTTAATTCGGATTTCGCGTCGCTCCTCTGTGTAAGCTCGCTGCTAGGACCGCGTCGCGAGCATACAGAGAGCTTTGGTCGCATTGTTTCTCGCGTGCAGTCGACGAGAGTCCTTTTTTCGGACGCGTGACATCGATGGATCGTAATATTTCTCCGCGATATTCGTGACAGCGGTGTGTCGAGGGAAGATACGGTCGACGACAGTGTGGATACGGGTTCGCCGATAAGCTAGCCGTCGATTTTTCACACGGACGACACGGCCAGAAGTCGAAGCTCTTAACGCGCATTCGCGTGGAAGTCGAAACGTCCAGCGAACGAAACCCTCGGAAACTCTCGAAAGTATGAGATTCGAGGTTCTTAACGGAACCCGCAACTTTTCAACCGGAGAAGCTGAGGGCGTGTCTCCTCGAATTCGCGACTTTCAACATCTTTCGGACTTTTCTCTCCGCCCACCTCGCGCGCTCCGCGTTCCCGGATTTTCCTCCTGAAACCGCTCTCGATAGCCCGAGTCGATATTTCCTTGAAAACACCGGCTCCGTACAGTCCGCCTCGCAATTATTCGAAGTTCCAAAGAGATTTCTCCGACGGCCGTAACAATTTCCTCGGCCATTCGACGGTTGCGCGTGATTTCGAAATTCGTCGCTGCGATTCGGCGAAGGCAACGATGATACGAGCACGATCGGTCGATTTCAAATTGAACGGAATATTAGGGGCACGAGCGAGACGACGTTGCTCGCCGGATGGACTACCGAACCGGGAAACTACAGCGTCGATGAACAAGCACGGCTCCATGGAATATCGAGGGGAAGACGGATATTCGTTTCGATCGACCGACCGACCATCGTGAATTTCGATACTCACGCCCGTTGCCTCGCATCCGCGATATCTCGTGAATTCCCCAGCACCTGGGAAATATTTAAACGGATACCACCGGCCGCCTGAAGCACCGATCGAACCAATCGTGACGGTAACTCTGACAAATTGTCAGTCAACAACTCGGTTCGATTGATCCCCGCCGGAGCAGCCGTATGAATAATTTATCGTCGCGATTTTTCTCCTTTTACCCTCTGTCCGAGCAGGCGACAGGCTGATTAATTTTACTTCTCGCGAAACGTCTGAGAAACGCGCCCCCGGTGTTTTTCCGTCGAACGCCAGACACCGACAGGAAAATAAAAATTCTTTGCTTACGAAGTCGTGCGAAAATTTGTACATGGCGTTCGACGAATTTACCGTCCGTCAGCTGTGCGGAGATGAGACATTATGCAAATTTGTCCGGGTGATTCGAGACCCATCGTTCGGAATTAATTCGATGGAGAAACATTAAATCAGCCGCGAAAAATTGGACAGCCGGCGACAATGGAATCGCTTTTAAATCGCGACCGTCTTCGGGGCTACCTGTTGGAACTGGCTCCAGTCTCCTCATCCTTCAGCCTCGATTTCTTCATCTTTATCTTTCTCTTTCTCCTGTTCCCTTTCTCATGCAACCACCCCGAACTAGATCAATTCCATATCCCCGAGAAAATCGTTCCCCTTGCTTTTACTGCGTTTTACTTCTCGCCTCGATTTATGTATCTCATTCCGTTACCAATAGATTTTCGCCAACCTCGACCTACAATTTGTTACGGTTCCTTTCTGTACACGGTGTCTGCAACCGAAAGGACACCAGATTGGAATTCAATAAAGCACGCTATTCCGTGTAAAATTCTGCGTTCGTGAAAGGTACGGACAGGTGAAAAATATTCACAGCGAGTGTCCCTGAAAATTGAATTTTCTTTTAGCTTGCAACTCGGTGACCCGTCTTTCGAAGACACCCTGTAGAAACCAGCCGCGGTGCTCCTACCATTGCCAGAGCCAAGAACCTTTAACTTACCATCGAACGGGGACGTTGATTAAAAAACTTTTCAGCCACGATGCATCACAGCTAACCCGGTAAAACCGATATTCGCTGTTTGAACAATCGTTTGATTCACCGGCAACGTTTGTTGTGTGTAAATTAGGATGCAGAGAGTGGTAGCCAAGATTCCAGTTAAAACCTCTGTTCTGAAATAATTGCCAGCTCTAAAGTTCGCTAATTGTTGTCCCGCGACGTCCCCCGAATCTTCTTGGTGTTTTTCAAAATCACGAGTGCCGCCGCGAATTTTTGGCATAGCTCGCGAGGACGGTGGCGCTGCCGAGGACGCCTAAAAGCCGTAGTTGGCAAGTTCTGGAGGCATAACGCGACCGTGTCCCCTCGCCATTTACTCTTTGGTAAGTTTCCAAAGTCGAAAGTTTTCAGAGACGCGCTTTGGAGCGCGTGCAGACTGTACACGGTGCACTCAGCGCCTTCTTCATCATCTTACTCGCGGTTACACACCTCGGCGAGCACACGCGGAAAGTCATTAGAAAGATTCGGCTTTCTAATCTGCTGAAATCCGCCTTCTTCTCTTCATCGCTCCGTCTGCTCCCGTTTTACGTGCTCCTCGTAAAAAAAAAAACGGGACACTGATCATTTCCTTGATGCACTTTCTCGGTAAACAGGAAAGTTTAACCAGACTTCTAGCTCCTTCGTTAACTTTGACTAGGTGAAATTTATTAATTACTGTGTGAAATTGAGAGGTCTTGGTACTGTCATCTGTAGCATGAGCAGATTTTTAACTCCTTGCCTTATGGTTTTCTTAATGGCTAGCTAATTTTAAGAATTTATATTCCAGTGAAGCTCATATTCATAACATGCAGACCATGATCCTCATCAGCAGTGAGTCTCGTTCTTATAAGACAAAGGGTTGAAAAGTGTGTGATCATTCTATCTGCTCCTTGTACAGAATTTGCGTTGGTCATATGAAAGCCGAGGCAGTTGTTGAAGCGACAAGTTGGTACAGTGTGAACGAAGAGACAACAAAGCATGTGTATCCAACGTTAACGTCGCCTATCGACGTCCACGAGCTCGCAGACGTTCTCGAGACCAGATTCATGCAGATTGGCCGAATTGAATATCGGGATTAAATCCGGCTGGGGTTCCCCAATAACCGAGAACTTCCCGGTAGGAATTTCACTGAGAAATCTCGACGGTAGCGTAACGAATTTACGCTACCCTATAACACCGCTTCTCTACGCGTGACTCTCGAGTTTCTGCGACACTTTGATTATACATTAGCACACCTCTAAAGTACATACAATTCGTTTGCATACAAGCTGGCCTGCATGCAGCGTGTGAAATATATTCAGCCCGGTATGATACAAGTTTAAAACTTCGTTCATAAATCGTCAGAGTGTCTGTGGACACGTAGACATTTACCAATTACTCTCCCGATATCGTATTTATCATCTAATAAATACACAGAGTATCGGTGAAAGCGAATACGTCGGTGAAACGGTATCGATGAATGGAATTTCGAGCAAACGTCGGTGATTTGAATGTGTCGATAAGCAGGTATAAAGTGTCGACGAGATTATCGTCGGTGAAATGTTCGAGTAGTTTGAGGTGGTCGAGTTTGGTGAGTCATCCTGCATAAAGTCCCGCCACACTTGGACCGCTGTAATTCTGAACTGCATTTACCTATCGTTCTTTATCAGATATCAGTTCATGCTTTGATCGACGAAATGGACGATGAATTCGAAGGTCGATCGACGATAATTACACCGGTCGGTGCAGTTACACCTGAAAGCGAGTAATTCAACCGGGGCGAGGACGTAATCGGATTACACCCGGAGAGAAGGGTAATCCAAAGTGCGGAACAATTAAATTTCTCCATATATGTGTCTGGCAGTTGTCCAAAATATAGAAGGCATGCAGTTCGAACGGTATCCCGGCTGTAAGAACGCGGAGAATGCCACGGGCAGGATGGTTGATCGGAGAACACGAAGATGCTTGAAATTTGCGGAACATCGTTTCCCTTCCGGTCCTCGTGTCTGGTTACTGTTCTTTTTACCGTCTCCTCTCGGTCGGTCTGGCTTGTTGTCTTCCCTCCGGAGACTCGCCGAATCGCGGGTAATGGAAGTTCGATGAAAGTTTTTCAGGTAATTTGAAAGCGACGCGATAAGAAACGCTGCGCTCGAAAGCTCACCGCAATACACGGATCTTTCTTTCTCTTACGAGACTGTCTGGACGTCGAGGAATCAACGATGCTATCCTCCGTTCGAGAAGCTGCAAATAAACTCTGGACGAACAACATCATCGGATTGTTTAGAGAGGTACATTGAATGTTTGCTTCGGTGGTGAAAAAGGAGTTTCGCGTGAAATTTAGCGAACGCATCGACAGCAGGAGCGACATGAAAATCGCCAACGCGGGACGAACTCCATTAGAGCCGATCAGTAATCGTATCGCGTGTTCCGTTTCGCTTTTTTTCGGCTGGTCTGGCCCGGAATCAACGTTGTCGTTCCGCGGAATTGCACGTCTGCGCCGCGAACGCGTTACGCTCTATCAACTTCCATGCGGAAGCCCGATTTTTCTCCGCACACGTGTCGCTCGTCAATCCCAATCAGACCTATGATCCCGCGGGTACTCCATCGTGTTTTCGGCCTTTTATTAGAATTTTCGATGCCGCGCGGCCGTACGCGGAATAAATGATTTTTTGACCGCGCCGCTATGACCGGAGCACTTGGCCGGACCATAAATTTGTATGAACGACGGAAAATTGTATTCATGCCGCAGCACCATTTTCATTTTTGTCGCTGGAGCTTACGTTTTACGGAATAAGCGTACCGCGGTCGGCCGTGCTCGAAGCTCACCGAGTTCATTCTAAAATCTTCCGCAGAGGCGGCTTTCGCGTGGCCGATATAAATCGTTTCGATGAGTCCCGGTGGAAAATGATCGACACCCTCGTATCGTTTTCCGCATCTCGTTTCCTGCCATCGAGACACACTCGAACAGAGGCTGCTGTTATCGTTTTTGTTGTTGTTGTTGTCGTTTCTGCTGCCACCGTTCCAGCGGTCGTGAAACGTGCACATGTTACGCTCCATCGGCTCCCGCGGCCACCATTTTTCCCGTTTTTCCACCGTCGAACAAGCATCGTCATACCTTCGGCCGGAGGTGTTACAGCTCGTGTGCACGGGATTTGCATGATATGGTAATTTTTCTCGATACACCAGAGGGAACGGTGTGTGTACACGGCATCACGGTGAACGTATTGCTGTGCACACGACCGTATGATGCGTGTACACAAGTGATATTAAAGCAACTCCCGCTGAATCACGTGCCACGACCTTCGTTCGCACTGCATTTTATGCTCGTCATAGTAATTTACCCATCGCACGCGTTAATTACGCAGAGAAGGATCAGCGCTTTCGGTCCTCGTGCGCCGCTGCTGACCATACACCGATTTTAATTAAACCTGCCTCGTGCGTCTGACCCAGCGCGGACTTTTCTACTGCGGCGCGGAGCGTATTAAGTGATTTATTCTTGAGATAGGTGTCAGTCATTTTGGAAACCTGCCGTTTCACATATACAAGACTCCTTCGCACGTTTTACAATCACGATACTCTGCATAATTCGCAGAATTAAGGGAAAGAATTTCCTGATCGTTTCACCGGCATCATAATCACTGCGTGCAGAGATTGAATAAATAAAATCCGTCCGGAGCGCAAGTGTGCGTTCTATTTCTGAAAATTGGTGACGGCGGCTTGAAGGGTGTCAGGTCGAAGGAGAAGCGTCGATTCAGAATCGAGTGACATTTTAATATAACGCACGAACAATCCGGCACGCATCAATCATCGAGAACATGTCGTCGGATCGTTCCGTCTGCTACAATTCGAAGATTCATGGCAGCTCGAGGCGGCAGTGTTTGCGAAGGATCGAGCCTACCAGCCGGGAGGGAGGGGATAATTTGACGTCGGCTTTCGAATCGTATTTAAATTTCACACGAGCTTTGAACGCTCTCGGAACGACGGTGACACTCCCTCGAGGGAAAGTCGAGCATCGATCAGCACCAGTAACGTATCCTGAGCTCTTGGGACCCAGCAAAATATACTTTCTGTCCATTAACTCATTCGCTACCAACGTCCACCGTAGTCGTCCTCCGCGAAGCGACTCAAGGGTACCAGCGTCGACTGTAATCTTTCGGAGAAGAAAAATTGCTTGATCACCAAATTGCTCGTTAAGAGTTACGAGGTGTTAAAGTAAATCTGTTATGTAAATTTCATTTTATTCTTTATATCGACAACTCACTGCCGTATCGAAAGGGTCAATGATTCTCTATTAAACTCACTGTGCCGGGAAAGGTTTTATCATCGAAAATTTGCCTTGATGAAGGGAGTTTTTTGAAACTCTGTAAAATGTCGAAGCTTCTACCACGTTACACACGTAACCAAAAAATAAATAGAAGCTTCTCGGACTTCGTAAGGACGTTTCCCTATTACGTAAGGAAAAAGTATCCCCGAGGAGTTCTTAAAGCTGCGTTTTGAAAGCTGGCTTCGAGGAACTCGTACGTATTCGATGAGAACCGGGTTTTTCCCTTGTAGCTTGTTCTCAAGATTTCCGGTCCCCTCGAGATATGTATCGTCGGGTAACGACGTCGAAGCTCGAAGCATTCGCGAGCTTTCGAGAGTTATCGTTCACCGCTGCTTCCTCCACAATTTCGACGATCGATCGTGACTCGAAAAAGAGGATTTCGCAGATCGAATAAACCCTCGAAAAGCTTTCGTACTCTTTCGGAGAAAGCTGGCGCGGCTTTGCCTCTGAAACGCACCTTGCCAGTCGAATGATCAAACACGGATTCGTACGTGGAAAGCTCCCTCGCAGCCTATGTGCAGGTTCGCTGTACCGCCGATCGGACCCTTCCGGCATCAATTTCATTTGCAGTCATTTTAGACGTTGAACATTTTCCATAGAAATTTGATCTTTGACCGGAGGAAATGCATGAAAGCTCACGGCGAGTTTTTTCAATTTACCAGCAGCTTCCATAATTCTGCGGGAAATTATTTTCACCGTCGAGGTTTCTCGCGGTATTCAGAGTGCAGAAAGTTCCGGTTAAGGAGCCATACACTCTACATAAGTTAAATATTATCCAAAGTTTTGAGACGCGGTGAGCCTTATTTGCAAGGGTCTCCGAGTTGCAAAATACTGGCTCGGCTGACGAAGCATTGAAAAAACAGACGAGCTCCGTGGGCAAATATTAGCGCAGTCGGCGATTCACGGGCCAATTAAAAGCACTTCTTGGGGCCGCGTGAGAGCAAAACAAAAATGTAAACACCGTGCTACCTTGTGCCACAAATTTCCAGCCAGAAATACGTCGGTGCACGGTGGTCGGCGAAAAGTTTCGCAGCGTGGAAGAAGAACGAGCCGGGGTGGAGACGCTCCCGATACGTAAACTATCTCTTTTCCAGTAAACTCAATGTAAACTCATTCCCGGCCGTGCCAGCGAGTTTCCTAGACGGGAGAATTTGATAGACACGTAGCCGGAGTCCGTGGTTAGAGTACAAAGATCTTCGCGTTCCACGGGGATACATACTTTCGCCGTTTCTTCCGCGTCGCGTGTTTTTCCAGGCAAACGGTACCACACCGACCGCGACTGAAATCGCGACGAACAGATTGCTATCGAGCTCGCATGGAAATCGTAAGAACGCGGCTGGTTCGTGCATAGAGCACGGAACTCTCGATTCTCTGCAAATAGGGCGTAACGATGGCGTACAGGCAGATTCTTCGAGCGAAAATAAGTCGGAAATACGAAATGAACTCTCTTCTATGGAGCTTCATTTTTCAGAAAGCCTATAGCAAGTCGTTGAAGTTCATATGGCTACCCCTAAAATTTCCATCTCCTTCTTAACGCTACTCTTGTCTGAAAAAATTCATTCCGATACACCACAGTAATTTCGCCGGAGAAATCTATTTGAAGATCCGAAGAAAATCCTTCGAGGCCGAGCAGACACTCGAGAATCGTGATTAACGATTGTCCATTTGCATGCGTTTCGTATTCGGCTTATGAATAAACCAGCGAAACGTTAAAACAACTTTTATAGTAATAGAGCGTGGGCGTTTTCAGGGGCTGCGACATTGCCCGCGTCGCTCGATATCCTAAGCAACCCTCGTCATTCTTATCCACGGTCCTTGAACGTCAACCACTGTCCACTTTGTCGTTAGTCATGGCGCTCTGGAAAGGAAGAAAAATGGTGAGCCAGATATCTGGGGTAGAAAAACAGTGCGGTGTGGGAATTGAAACGTATTACTCGCCATTAAAAATATTACGTCCGCATGTATTTCACGTTTATTCTGATACTGTGTTATGGAGAACGTTTCGATACGTCAGACAATTTTGAATATTGCAGCAGAAATAAAAGAAATGTAAGCATACGAGGGTGATTCAAGAAGTACAGGCACAAACGCGAAGAAAACACACCGCATCGACCTAGAAAAATCATTCGATGTGGAATTAGAAAATTCCATCAAGTACCGTCGAGGTAGACTGCGCTCAGAAGCAGCCTGAATTGCAGTTTTTGAAAATAAATACACCCTCGTGCAAGACGAATTCGATCGCATAAATGTGGAAAGGATCTCGGAGGGCCGGGCCGGTCGAAGAGCAGTCGGTCAGCATGCCACAGGGGTGTTTATCCACCGGGTGTGCCGACAGAATTCGACCGCGAGACCCTTATCTGGTATCAGGGATTCGTAAGGGTTGGCCACCGGCCAAAATGGTAATGCAAAGCCCCGCAGCCACGGCCGTACTTCACGAATCACATTTCCCGGTATTCACTTTCCGCTTTTCCGCTCTCCTCTTTTCCTTTTGCTCCGCAATCTGGAGCGAACGAGCGAGAGATAAAAAGAGGCTCGAGCGCGGAAGGATAAAAAAGGCACGGACGCATTCAGAAAGTTCGGTTCCCGGGCAAAAAGCCGCGTTTTCATCGCGTTAATCATGCCGTGGTACGCGAACGATCGACCACGCGTCCAATCCTCTTCCTCGGGGCTGAGATCATCGAGCGGTGGTTATTCTTGGCGATCGTAAAAAATATACGAAACGCCGTATAAGCTGTCCAAGGAGCGTAATTCCGAATTTAACTCACGAGACGATATTTCAATTATTAAAAAGATCCGGCGGTACAGAGATAATCGGATAGCCGCGTTAAAGCTAACGACAGTAAAAAGGAGCGAAACGGCCGGGCCCTTTCGACTGTAAAATTAATGCAACGCTAAGCCGTGCTTAAACGCGGCGATCTTCTTCTTTAATCGGCGGAGAACGATGGCGGGAATAAAAATAAGCCGAGCACTTTATTATTCCACGATCGTGTTTCTATTCCGCAGAAAATCTCCATTCTCGACGAGAACAAATTCACGCTGACAAATCGTCATTCGGTAATGCACGTTCGATACCCTGGCCGGCTGTGTGACTCCTGGCGTTAACGATCGATTACAGCGCACGTGCGCCACGGGAGAAAAGAAGATCTCGAAATAGGACGACGAACGACAAGGGTGGCTTCGGTTTCAGGCCGGTGGATCGTAAGATATACAGGGACCAGCGTGTATGTGGGTTAGGTGAGTGCTGGCAGATGTATCTTGGCACGGTACCAAAGCTCTAATGTTATCCGGCGACGAGGAGAGCCGGTTGTAGACGAACGGAGAGTAAGGTATCGCGAAATTATCGTTACTCAAGAATTTACTGGTTAGCAGCGAGCTGCCAAGCACCTAGCTGGTGTCAAGGAAAAAGGAATTCTTCTTCCGCTTCGTTTCACCCTCCTTTTCATCTCATCCTTGCTGATACAGCCGGTCCACCGTTCACTGAGAACCCTTCCTAGCGGAAGAGCCGGGTTCATTAACATTTTATTCACAGACTCGGGCGAGTCGGGGCGGACGGTCGGTCATTCAAACAGTTCCGCTGCTAATTTCAGCGTCGAAGCGACGTGTTTACTGCAGTTTCCGCTAAATGTCAGAACCGTCGACGGGCGGGTTTTTTATCGGGGCGATCGGAATGAAAATGTTTCGAACACGGCACGATGAACTCCTCGCTGACGAATCTGTTTTCCTGGTCACGATAAAGGACCGTTTCCCGGGATCCGGAGATCCTTTTCGTTTATCCTTCGCGAGGATCGCCCCTGACAGTTCCCTCTATCTTCCGTTGCCTCGTCGGGGGAGAAAAATAGCCGATTCTCGCGGGACTGGTATGGTAAAAGTTTCACAGCGACTCCGGTGAGGAGACAGCCGAGAAGGACAATAAAATAATAGAACGGGAAGGAAAAATCGAGTGGAAGCGAATCGCGGAAAACGCTCCGGCCAGCCGAAGCATTCTTGCATCGCCGCGAAACTGGAAGCGACTTTGCTCGACTTCATCGACGCGAATTTCGATCGAGAGACGATCAGGAGGGCTCGGTGAAACGCGAGTTGTTCGGAAGATCATCACGAAATAATAGGCCCTGATGGAAGTTTCACGATTCCCCGGGGAATATTCAGATTGTAGGGTGAACTGTAATATCGAGGGAGGAATTGCCGGTGGAAATCAGTTACGGTTCGCGAAAAGTTGCCGGACGATCGGAAAGTTCGCGGGACACACTTTCGCCAGCGAGACGACGAGTATTGCGAAAGTTAAATGAGAAGGGAGTTAGGCTGGCAACAGGCGATAAGCTGCGAGGCTCGAAGACTTCCTGAAGCATGTCGATAATGACGAGCCGTTCAACCCCTCGACGAATCTTCCTAAAACCCACTGAAAAATTTATACCAGCATTTCGGCTGATTCATCGCTCGAATTCGTCGTTGTTCCCTCGTGCACCGCGCGAGAGGTAAATTTTCACGCTGATTGGGATGTTACAAGGGCGCGGGTGAACGTTATTATTCATTATGGGTTCCGACAATTTCCGGAAGATAAAATTACAGGAAAGTTAGCGGGAAGTCGGTCGCGTGTAATCTAACTTCGCTGAAATAATAATCGTTACGCGGAATCGCGGACGAACGGTTCGGTGGTTTCTCGAACGTTTATTGAATCATTTTGACGTTGATTAGGGTGGAACGGTGGGCGAACGGGGGAAGCTCGAAAGTCTTTTACGAGCAAGAGGGAACTTCCTAATTGAGAATTCGCCGTGTCGTCGCATACGAACGGAGAGAGGAGCTCGTCGAACTTCCATGTAAATATGTTTACGGGATGGGAAGCTGTTTCCCGGGAGTTTCTTTGCGCCACGGATACGCTTTGTTTTGCCCCTCCAAACTTTCCAACCGGTTCGGTTCCTCGTGAATTTCCCGTCGAAGATAACGATCGGTCAACTGGCTCTCGCGGCTTTCTTTCCTCCGCAGAGAATTTATTTCTCCGCGGACAATGGGATAAATTGTTTGCCAGTTGGCGAGCCCGCGACCACGTTCGATTCAGAATATCTTCGATCGGTGATCGAGAAGAATGCACACGGCCAGCGTAAATTACCGGCTACGTTCCGTGAAAGGAAACGACGTTCCGCTCGAGAGTCTCGGTGAATGGAAAAATGGGAACGGCTCTAAAGTGGTCGAACAAAAAGACTATTATAAATTCCATTAATACTCGCCGTCCATTCGAAATACTCCAAACTTCTAATTATCCCCGGGGGCCAATCGAACCACCTTCGCCCCTGACTACAGCGAAATGGAACGCTGAATTAAGGAGGACCCGAGAGAGAGAGAGAGAGAGGGTCGTCGTTAAGAATTCACGGCTCGATCGACCACGCGATTCATCTTGAATCGCTTCTCAGCGGGTCCAGAGAATTCTTGTGAAAATTTCGTGGACACCGTGAGCGCGCGATCATCGCGAGAAGCTGAACCGTTATAATAACCGGAAACGCGTTCTCTTATTTTCCAGGCGACGCGACGAGACGCGACGCGGCAATTGGATTTTTACCGACACGGAAGTAGGCTGAAGAAGAGGGAAAATAGGAGAAAGAAGAAAAGACGAGCGTGGAAGAGTTTGCGCGGCCGAGGCGAAGGGTGGCGACTTGGGGTCGAATCGAATAACGAAGCTACCCCTGGAGAGTGGCGGTGGCTTCTCGCCGGAATAATAAGGACTCCATTCTCTCGAGATCGAGAAAATCGATCGCACCCTATCACGTCCATCGCGCATTATTGCCGACGCCTGCTGCCGACAACTGGTCCCAACCCTCTGCCAGACGCCTGATTGTGGCCACGCTTCGCAGATCCACTCCTCTGGCTGTTGCCTCCTCTCTTATACAGGGTGACTGCAAACAAAACCACCCCAACCGTTCACAGTCTATCGAACCACAAATCGAGCATCGATCACTCGAAGAAACGACGGCGTTATTTTTCAAAGTGCGCCATTCTACCTTAGACGAGCTTAAAGTACGCGAGACGGGGTCCTGTATAGGCGACTTTGATTGAACAAACTCTACGCGTGTCAATTTCACAGTAGTTTTAATAATAATCTTCCAAACCGGCTCCAGTATCTAACCAGTGGACTCTGCAATCTCGTGCACAATCGTTTTACCAAATACCAACAAACTATTCACCCTGTCGGGTTGCCGCCGGACTCCTCCAGGGTCACATAAAAACAGACGGAAGCTTCAAGGTCATTCGCTAGGGCAACCCAGATGAAATTATCTCTCCCGGTCCACCACGTTCCGAATTATCCGTTTCTTTGGGGCTCGTGCGATTTCATTTATCACTTTGACGGGCGAGGGGCGAAACTGTACATGGAAAGTTTGCTCGTAACTGTTCGTAAGTTTGCTGTGGTTACGAACAAATCCTGGAACTATGCGAAAGGGCCCTGGCGAATTTCATATTGTTTCCAACATCATCGACGATACCTAAGACGCGTATATCAAATCGTGCGAAAATTTCGTACGGTTTCGCGAGGTGCGTTAGCTCGGCAGAGAGTATCGGAATCGGCAGGAACGAAAATAATTTCGCATAAATTATCCGTATTTTCCGCTGACACGGTTAACAGCCCTTGAGCGAGTCGCTTGGAAAGCAATTACACGACTAATATCTCCGGCTCCAGTCGCTGTAACCTCCGACGGAAAATGGAAGAGAATTTGCTTGAAAATTTAATACGTAATCCAGCGAGAGATTAAGGGAGGTTACAGCTTCTTTCTCGCCGTACCAATTTGCCCTTTTCAAATCGACTCAACGTCCTGACCGGGCTCAAAGGACGATGTCTCCATTACTGTGCCTCGACCCCTTGAACGCGCGGAACACGCAATAACCGGTACACTCCAAACGGTAGAACCATCGTCTCACCAAATATTCTAATTGAAATTGGTAACAAGCTTCCCTAATAACCGGACAAACGAAAGATTACAGGGTGAAGATAACGCGATGTCCCAGGAATGAAAATCAATTTCTACCATGCTGTGCTGTGGACAGAGGTGTCCTGTAACCGGTCTACGTGACCCAGTATGCCGGGGTGAGCTTAGAACAAGACTGTCTCTCATTAGGTTAACCCTATATGCACGCAATTCATCCATTCATTTATCCCGCGTGCGCCTCCTCCGTATCTGCGCGAGTAATTGTGTCGTTACAGTGTCCAAACGAAGTCGGATTAACGTTAATGACGAGCAGCTACCGACTATATGCCGCGACGACACGAATCACGTGCACCGTCTCGTTACCGAACGAATCATACCCACTCGTTAATTATTTAATAGAGACGAGACCGAATCGGGGTCATTAAAGCTTCATTTTTCTGGGTTAATGCGATCAGGTTGCGCTGTCAGAGAAGACGATTTCTTCTGCTGATATGATATCGATCGAAAGCACCAGCACTCCCTTGACATACTCGATCGATGCTTAATTCAGATTAAATTCTCTGGATCGTTACGTTTAGTTGGATCAAAGGAGTGTCTGCGTACAGTTGCGACTTTTGCCAGTATTTTTTCGGCTTCGATATGGGATTCATCCATAACGTTATGGAGCACGAAAAGTTCTTTAGGGCACGTTGGGACATATCTGATAATTATACGATTTATGTTACGATGCCAAGACTCGTGTGAGTGGACGATAAAAATATCATGAATCCCGTATTTCTCCGGCAGAGATAAGTTTATTGCGGCGATACCATGATTGTTACGAGCTTTATATTTTCTCAGCCACACAATGCGGCGTACCTGTAGATTCGGCTGTTCTCCTTGAAATACCTCCGCTCGTAAAAGCTGCCATACCCCAGAAACACATACACTGCGTCTCATTCTCCGCAGATGATACGTCAACAATGGATTCGACACCGATAACCGTCGTTACGTCCAGGTGATATCGATAACGAAACAGCGTGGACACGATATCATCCAAGAGTGTGCACAGAAAAATCGATGCAACGATACGAAGAAAGATAGGGTATAACAATAATAAGACATTTTATAGCATAAGACAATACATTCAACATACAGAACAACAACGATGGTAAATCGTGAGCAACAACATCCGCGCGAGCGGCGTTTAGAATTTTCTTTGGTGCAAACCCAGCGTTGATCGTTCAGTGATTACGATGAGGATAATCCACGAGGAACAAGCAAGCTGCATTCGAAATCCCTTTGAATAGCCGGTCGTTAATAATGTCCGAGTCCGTATCCACCGGATCCACCGGCGTCTCCACCGAGTTCGTGTCCACCACCATGACCTCCATAGGTTCCACCCTCGTGATTGTTTCCGTTGGAATTGTGCACGTACGCGAAGAATCCTCCGTGAGGGTCAGCGTGGTACTTGACGACCCTGACGTTGCCTCCTGGTTCCTTCACGGTGTACTCGCCGGCCACATTTTTCCCTGAATGAACAATTTTGAACGATTAACAATTGATCAGCACCGTGGTAGACACCGTGGCATCGCGATAGACGCCCTGTATATTCTATTTGAAGGTAATACTTCCGTCGTCGGCATGCTGCAGCACGGTTCAGCCGTGCGAATTTTCATAAACGAATGCAACTCGTGCACGTGCAACACGAAGTCTGTAATCTACCGAGCAGAAAGTATAACGTATCGACCTGTTGAGCAGAACTTATCTGCATGTATAATTTAGCCTCCCGCGCAACACGCGGCTGCAGTTTTACGATAAGCGAGTGCATCAGGATCCGAAGGATCCACTCAGACACGAGGATCGTCTCACCGTCTCTGTGCTCCTTTTGGCCGTGGCTGTCGCCCGTGTGATGATCCTCGACGCCATAGGAGAACTCGTACTTGGGATGAGCCACGTAGCCGATGCGGTGTCCGTGTTTGTCGGAGACTTCTTCGTGGTGTCCCTCGACAGGACCGTGGAAGTGAGCGAAGCTGTGAGCGTGTCCTGCGGAGCCTCTTTGAACAGCCGCGAGGGCCAACACGACGGAAACCAAAGCGACCTGAGAAGAAAATGATAACCCTTGAAGCCTTGAAAATCGAATATCGGGTGCAGAAAAAATTAACACGCTGACAAAATAATTTTCAGAAATTGAAGTTGAGGATACTCGACAACTCGAGATCGGACCTTGAATGCCATGTTGCTATTGTCCACGGGATCGTGATCTCGATTGATACCGTAGCCAGTGATCCCAGGAGCTTATATATTCGCGCCCAGCCGTTTTTGACACGTGCAGTTTCGCCACAACAATGTTATTCAACGACGAGACAACAGCGTGCGGTAAAAAAGGTAGGTGGCGGCCGATCGGTTTTCTATACATAAAGTATGACACTTCTTTTGACGGTTTAGCATAACGATAGCTCCAGCATGGATCGCGGACACATGGATCGCACCGGGTTTCACCAAAGAGACAATCGATTCCGCTCCATTGATCCTGACACGGAAGCGTTTTTGCAACCACGCTGTTTGTTATGCGCCCGGGCAAAAAGCGAAACATCGCGCTCGCGATAATTCTGCTCCCGCCTATTCCCGTTCGTTTCATTTGCTTCTGGGTTAAACAAACACCCGACTCGTGCTTCCAACTCCGCGGAAAAATTGTTGCGTAAATCTGTCGCGCTCATATATGCACGTGTAATTTCGTTGAACATCGACAGAGAGCTTCGTTAATGGTTATTCATTATTCCATCGAGTATAAACGAGCATAATTCCGCAGTGAAGTGATCAGATTGTAATTTAAGCGCATGCAAATTGCATCGTATTGTTTTATGATTCTCTAATCAGTTATGCATGAAAGCAGTTTGGAATTAATGGAAATATTAAATGATGGATGCGCGCGTGTATTCATTTTTCTTTAATGAACTCGAGCTATTTCTTTTCTGTGACACAGCGCATCGCTGTTTGAAGTTTGTTTAGGGGATGATTTTTCTCGAGACGTTCTCCCGCTCCCGAGATATTAATTATGATCCGGCGTACGGTGGACGTTTCGAGCGAAACTTTTAATCTTGTCGGATGAATAAGCAAAAACTTCGATGAATAAACTTCCGTCCCACTTTGACAATTTCAGAGCTGATTAAACGTTGACTGAAAGTCGCGTCGCGGTAAAACGTCGTCATCCAGCTACTTAGGTGACTCGCAAGTACTTGGAAAGCCCTTGCGAAACTTCCAAGACCCTCCGAGGGTGCTCTGAAAAGGTTACATCGCCGTTGTGTCGAAGACCTCGATTCGAAAATCAAGGCTGTCACGTGCCGTGGCTGTTGTTGTCCACGGAACCACAACAAGACGAAAGAACTCCCCCTCGCCGCGGAGACAACAAACAAACAAACATGTTTATTAACGTTTTCTAGCTGAAATGAATATTTTCCAAAATTTCTCACCATCTGCTCGAAACGCTCTGTATCCAGAAACCCGGTACCCTCGTTCCTCCGAGCACTACATGTGTAGCGTGTCTCCGACAAATTTTCGTTCCCGTTGTAATTACGCTAAAGCGTCCGTTCCCGTCGAATAAATAAATAACAGCTTCCGTACGTCACCGGTGCATCCTGCTAAATTCTAATTAACGTGATCTCCGCGGAGAGCGTATGATAACGTGATTAAAATAACGAGTGACCGTGCAACGTTTCTAATTAAATAAGTGCGTTCGTTTCGAACGGGAGATCTTTCCCCGGAGGGTCCAACCGCACCGATGCCACGCCAGAAAATGTTGTTTCGAACTCGTAATCCGTCAGGTTACTTCGGTAACGACCGTATCGATCTGCGTTGCGCGTTGCAGACATGCGTCATTTATGCGTACGACGACGAGGGGGGTTGATCGCAACGAATTCCAGCGGAACGATCGCTTATTAAAACATTTGCCTGCACGGTTATTAAAATATTTACATCGCAATTAGCTCCGCGCAAACGCGCCTCGAGTAGACGACAGCTAGCAAAATATTGTTCTTTTAATTCCGCTGAATACAATTGCCCCGCCGTCGGACGAACGTATTCATTAAGATATCCTCTGGAAATGTCATTTTTTTCAGCCGCCTTTGTTGGACGAAACAATTCTTGAACAATGCACCAACAACGCACAAAAGGATCTTAAAATTTATAGTCGCAACAACGGAACGAATGTACCAGATAATATTTATTCTTCGGTTGTTAATAATTTTGCATGCGCTCGCGTGGAAGTGTAGTACGTAAAATTAAGAGGAGAATACGCGATGATTGGATGCATACGCGAGGATCGATTACTGAACACGAATGGACGTATTAATTAATTATTCAGCTGGCTGAGTGAAAGCTCTGAAACATCTGGAAGGCAAGCTCTGTTCAAAAAAAACATCTCGATGCGCACGATGCTGTTGTTGCGACAAGGAAACACCGAGTGTTTCGACACTTTCCGCTTCCACGCGCCTACGCCGTTCTCACGTCGATAATTCTCTCGACAATCGCCCTCCTCTCAAAGCTTGTTAAAGTAATTAGCCCCCGGAGCTACTCGTAATCCAACTCCCTCGAGTGTAAAATCGTTCCGACTTCATCTGGGCCTGTTTGTCACCGAAGTCGAAACAACCTGCACTGCGAGAACGGTGCATGTCACTGAGAAATTTCAGACGTCATATACGGAACGGTGCTTCGACCCCTTAACGTGAAATGTAATTAAAGACGATTCATGCATGGTGAACTGCCTTAAAAGTATAGAATAAAATTTGTTTTCCGGAGAGCGGAGAAACAAGGGATTACAAAATAGTCAGGATTTGAAATAAATTTATTTCTAAGGCGTATCTGAAATGCAGGAGCTCGGGATAGGGAGATATGCTCGATCCAGTTAATCCTCCGTCCCGATGATCCAGTTCCACTTTATCTTGGATAATCTCCGCTGGAAGTTCTTCGTTTGACTTTCGAAAGAGTGCCGGAAAACGGTCAGAAGAAATATTTAAGGGGGTCTGTTTATTTCGTTTTAATTGAGGGAAGAAGAAGGATGCGTCTTTGTTGGCCCAGTTCTCAAAGGTAGCCGTGAAAGCTTCCAACTCCTTGGCTCGCCTGTCCGTGTCTACTCGATATCATCCAGCGCGCGCGCAAACTTACGAGAATTTGTCGAAGCGTATGCGCAATGCAATTACCGGAGATGGAAATTGGTAGCGGAATTGGCGGGGCTCGGGTCAGCAACCAAACGAACGATCTCTTTATGGTATACAGGATGATTCACCTAACGCGGCCTCAGTTGATGAACAGAATGTCGAGCAAAGATTTGTCGGTGATTTGAATGTCTCGATAAATAGGTATACAGTGTCTGAGAAATTGGATGTCGGCGAAATGCTTGTCGTGGGCGATTTGAAGGCAATCCAGCCGAAAATCACGGTATTCGAGTCGATTCGCCGTAAATTCCGTGGCCTGAAAGGGAATTTCGGCCTGTTTCTCGCCTCGAGAGTTACTTTAAAATAGAATATCTTCAATTCGAGATACTGCAGGTTCTTTCTAAATTATTGTCAAAGTGTAAATTACTGGAGGATCTCATAGTTAATGGACTCAGCGTGCGCAGAAAATACGGTCCATATAATTTATTTTTCGTGCTCAATATTTCATAAAGTGTCAACAACAAGAATACTCCCTCTTCGCGCAAGAAGAGCATAATAAACAACAACAACGGTAGTGAAACTCAAAGCTTATCGATGCTTGTGACCGCCGTAGGTGCCTCCAGAATGGTCGTTTCCGCCATAGTTGTGAACTTCCGCGAAGAATCCGCCGTGAGGATGCGAGTGGTACTTGACGCTCCTCACGTTGCCGCCCGGTTCATGCACATGGTACTCCCCCTCGACTTCTTTCCCTGAAATTCGCCAAAGAGATCGCGTTATCGCCCCGTTCGGGTTCGGTTCTTATCAAAGGAACGGCGAGAACACGCGGAACGAGGAAAATGTTTCCTGAGATGCCTGTGAAACGAAAAGAAAAATCGCTGGCGTGCAGAAAGCTCGTGATCTTGCTCCTAGTTCTAATTAAGAGCAAGGCCGACCGTCCAATTAGTTCGAGATTCTAATTAAGAGCACGAGATCGGGTCTACGGTATACTTTCGTGCTGTTTCTCGATCAGTTCGTACCGTCGCGATGCTCCTTCTGTCCGTGGTAATCTTTGGTGTGCTTGTCGTCCACTCCATAGGAGTACTTGTACTTTGGATGGGCTCTATAGTCGTGGTGATGGTGCCCGTGCTTGTCCTTCCAGGTTATCTCCTCGTGGTGGCCTTCCACGGGCCCTGTAAAATGGTGGAACGAGTACGCGTGTCCGTGTCCTCCACCGTGGCCGCTTCTCTCCACTCCTTCATCTGCAATTTTTTTTCTTCGTTTAGAATCTTGCCCCTTTAGATACTTGTGATTTTTAACGATTGTTTATAGTGCAGGTTTATTTATAGTCGAATCATACCTTCGTGTTGAGACGTTGGATAAGCTTCAGCGAAAGCTACGAAGATCAAGGCGATCGCAATCAGTCTCTGAAAACAAAAATTGTTGATTTACTTCAATGTGTAAATTCAGTCTCTGAATTATTGATACGCACTCCTGCAACCCCCTCCATCTTTATCTGTCTCTTTCACCGTGATAACGTTTGTGATGCAGTAAGAAAGGCGTTGAGAGATGAGCAGAAGGAAAGGGAGGAATTTTATTCTTTCGGAATAGGAGGGTGGAAGACGGTTTCGTCGGTCACATAAAGAGCTCCAGAACACGCCGTGCCACTGCTTTACGGTCACAACTTTGTGATACTTTTGCTGCGGATCCCGTGATCCGTTTTACGAGAGGAGACTCCCCCTTTTAAGCAATAACACCGTTGAAACTTGAAATTGGAACGATCGATTGCGTTACGTTGCCTCTCTGTCTCTTTCCGTCTACCATTTTACTCTCCTCGCAAAATTTCCCAATTTTTCCCGTAGAGAGTCTCTGTGTTTCTCGTGCGAATCAACCTCGACTCGTGATACAGAAAATTCTATGAAATTTACCTCGACCAGTGCCATGTTTTCTCCGTCGAGGTGGTCACTTCCAGACTGTTTCCTCGATGGCCAGAATCTCGTTTTATAGGGAGCAATCAGGCACAAAACAACGGGCTCATTAAACCATTAATCTGTTGTCACACCTTGTCGGTGATTTCAGCGGAGTGAGAGGCGGATGAAGTTATGACCGTAGTTTTCGTCACAGCCAGACACCGGCTGGCTCCGAAACGCTTCGTAAAAATTTCTTGCAAAATGTCCCCGTGCAAGAACTCGAGACTTCCGCTTTCAAAATCCTCTCTGAACGGAGCTGCAGCGAATTTCGAACGCCTCGAATTCGATGCTCGTGAATTAATTCGGGTGGATTTTCATTTGAACCTGTTCTCGTGATCACACGATGGTTTAGTAGTTTTAATCAGCCGGGAAATCTGCGATAATTCGGAAATTATAGGCCTACAATTATTCCCGGCGATTCCATTAAAGAAACCCTCCTATCATATATTCGATCGGCCACGTAAATTGGACTGTCGAGATTAATGAGCAATAAATTCCCGGTTCTCGACGATGGAGCGAACGAGTGTCAATATGTCGCCTGAATAGCCGCCTACCAGCCTGGCAATACAGTTTATTGTTGAATTTATTGCATTTCCGCGTACCGTTCCTGCACGCTCGCATGATACATTCATTCCTGGCTGAATTGTAATCTATCGATTCAATGGAAAGTCAAACACCATCATTCCATCCCCCTCTCTCTCTCTCTCTCTCTCTCTCTCTCTCTCTCTCTCTCTCTCTCTCTCTCTCACACACACTCTCTCCGTTTTACTCCCAGATCCAATGATTAACACCGATATACCTTGGGAACCCTCTAATGAAATATTTTTGCCGAATCACCCCGTATTTAGGGGTACCGTGCGCCATTTCGGCGACGATAATTATGTAAATTTATTGTATCACGCGTTGCAGAGACACGTAGCCGTTTTTCTCGAGGAAAGTACGAGAACAAAGAGTCTGCACGGTCCGATGAGTAATTAGAATATCGTTTCGCAACGTCACGACGTCGTACCGGAAAGTATCCGAAGAGTTGACGTACGTTTCATTTTTGTGGATTCGACGTAATCGCCGGATCGCCGAAGAAACAGCTTGAATAATCGGTCGGATTAACATTGCAAATTTCTCTCGGTGGATACGCGTATTCTTCTAGGCTGCGACCAGGTTGATCTGTCACGCGCCACGATTCAGCAAATCGAATTTAAACTGGAAACACGAGACGCCCGTCGAATATGACATTTATCGTTCAACCGTACTCGAAGCAGTATTGTTTGCAGTGCACGCGAATTCTCCATCCGACCGGATGTCTGCAAATTATTCGCGGAAACTCGCGATGGAAGCTACCGAAACTAATATACACAGTTTCTGGCGATTACCAACTGTACTGTAACAGGAATAGAATAATTCCTACTGCAACGGGACTCGTGCTGTAAAACATAGAACTACACGGTCGGGCGGTCTTGCTCCGTCGACTATGAAAACTTCGGAAACTCCAAAGACTGCAGCGCGTTCGCAGGGGAACGAAAGAAAACACTGTGCTGGTACCAATAAAAAGTTTTAGTCAACATTGTATTCATCACAAAACTGTACATCTCATCGCTTCGATCCCGCGGTGGCCGACGCTGAATCCACGTGCACGAGGATTAATTAATACTAACAATAAGTCAACAGAGGCTCGCACGTAACCATCACTCTTACAAGGTATTACTGGCTGGATACGTAACCTAACGCGACGTTGATCAGGTATTTTGTGCAACGATACACTCGGTTCGTTAGTACGCTGATGGAGAGTCGCTTCATCGACAGAAAAGTCTCGCTTTGGCGGCCATGTCATAAGATCCGCGAGGGCACGGGGAAGTCAGGGCTGGTATCAATGAGTTTTGTATGGCGTGAGTCGACACCGGGGCTGTCCACGTTCCCTCCGATGAAACTATACCAGACTCCACGTCAGACCTGCGGAAGAATCAATTTTTTACGTCAATGTCTTTCAAGCACGTCGATATCACCACGCGATAGGGACGTAATTTCAATTGCATTTAGAACGGAGATCGTATGGCCATTAATTCGTTCTCCGGGTTCACCAGAAGACTCTGTGGGATCGGACGATTTTGTTGAACTTCTTTAGTTGACAGGAGCCATTATAAGCTTCTACAGAAGTGAAATAATGCTTGAAACCTTACGTCTTGAGGACGGGCGAGCTATAAAGAATAAGAGGATTCACGGGCGGCGGTTTAAGAAGAACGACGTCGACTCCAGAGGATTGTAATTCGCTTTTTAATGCTTCCGCAGCCCCTTCCACGGCCTTTCGAGATGCGCTGAACGCCACCAGCCCCGTCCCAGCTTTGGTACCGTAGCTCGTCTCGGAGTCGCCCAAAAGAACGATGCGTCCTTCAACAGAATCATTCTTAATTTCTTGCTTCAGCTATCCTCAAATCCTATTCACTTCTAACCACGTTGAGCCTCGACTGACACAATGAAACTCTTGTTTAACGTCTGGCAAGCTGGCACTCTATCGCGTTACGCTTTAGCCGAGTAAAAACCTGAAGCGGAAGCTAAACTATCGGGTGAATGAGCAATCAGGTTTCTGGGGTTGTTGTACAGGCTGTGTCTAAAGGGTTGTCGCGTTCTATGCTTCAAAACAAATTTCGTGCTATTTTCAAGGACAGAATATTTCTCTAAATCTTGTGACGTCCCCCTAAATACATCTGTAGAAATGATTCAACTACAGTCAGCAATAATCGTTTGAAAGAAAAGCGCGAGGAATTACGAAGCAGTCGAGGGTGAACGTCTGGGTTTAATTTCAGAGTGGAAACAGTGATGGCGGACCTCTCTTGGCGCGTAGGAGGGGAATGAACACCCTGGCAGTCCTAAGCGGAGCGACCAAGTTGTGTCTCAACATGGATTCCCACGCAGAACTCGGCTGTCTCTCTATAATACCGGGCAGAGCCAGGCCTCCTGTGTGCACGACTGCCCAGAGACCTGTAATTAAGTAAAGTTCAAACTTTGGGTGTACTTTAGGCGATCCGTGCGTCGCGACGGCGAAGATGGAAGTTCGTCGGACGGGAATTCTCGACCAACGAATTCGGTCGACCGTGGATCCGTCGAGCCGTGTTCGCGTCGTTTAATTCCTTATCGGCGGCCGTTCGCGAGAATTAGAATTCACTGGGATTATAGGGGCGCGAGAGGAAGGGAAAGTTTTTCATTAAACAGTCGCGACAGCAATTTATAGCGAGGCATCGAAGGTAACACAATTGCTAGTGGTATTTTACGGTGCGCCGCGGGCACGCGAAGCCCAATGAAAATCGATAAAAGTGAATTCATTGCTTCCGGCGATCGGTTATCAGGGAACAGGGAATTGTTCGTTCTGGCCGGACGATTTTCAGAGAGCTTCAGAGGTCCTTTACATCTCTCGAATCTTTGCTACCGCGTCTGCCTGCTTTTATTTCGCTTGGTCAGTTTTATCGAGCCGGCACCTGATCGGACATTTTTGCGAAAACAATTACGATTCTCGTTGACCAGAAAAATCTTTCGGTGCTTCAGCGGTCGTTCAACATCCGTTCGACGGCGTTTGAAATGCACCTGACAGTGCAAACGTTCGAGAAAATTGAATCGAGTGGGTGGTTGACGAACGACCGAGCAAACAACGTGGACATGAAGATTTATTGGGGGAAACAGAGCGAATCGCGTCGAATCTTCGCCGTTCGCATTTAATCGGCGATTGCTTGCCGTCTTCGCCAGCCGGAAGTTTCGCCCTAACTGCGTCCAAACAAGCGCGTAAACTGTCCTCCCTGGTCGGGTCCAACTCCAATGGCACGATTTGTCCACGAGCACGTACTTCCGGCTCCTGTGAATCCCCGTCCACCTGATCCTCGCTCCTCTCCTTCTGCTGCTCCGTGGCTTTCAAGATTTTGATCGATGGAGAGTTGCCAGCGGGGTCCAGCAGACCAACGAACACCTGTCATCAAGCTTATGGTTACCATACTGATTTCATCTCGACTCACGGACACCCGACACCACCCATTCTGCGATTGTCTGCCTTTCATCAGTCATGTTAAATTGATACACGTTCCCAAGCCTGGCTTCGCCAGGAAATGTAACTCGGCAAATTGATGAAACCTCTTGCTCAACATTCAATTTAGAACATATCGATACCGTACCGCTTTGGAGATCGGAACAGGGGTCTGGACGATATCATTTGTAGCTTCAGTCTATGAACTCCAATGTCTCGGAGTCGATTTTAAAATCATTTTCATATTCCGTAGTTCATGCTGTGCAAGGCAGCGATTACGCAAGGCCGGTGATTGGCATGCAAGCGAAGAGGATAATTCGTTACCTTGTAACCAACTTCGTAGAGTGCAAGGGCGATCTGCAGGCCCACGCAGGTATCGCAGCTGGTAACCAGAACGTGACGTTTGTTCCGAGATTCGTACTCGTCGGTGGCATTTCTCGATTGCCGCATCAGATAGGCCAACAGTGCGGCGACTATCGAGCAGAGAGCCAATATTTGTAAGGCCAAAATGGCCCCAGTTTCAGCGTCCATCCCTGCGTCGGCTAATATTCAATCTGCAAAGCACAGAAGTTACATCTCAATTAGGCCACAATTGAACCTCGGGGTCGTCACGGCTGCTTCCGTCATACACCGGAAATAATTTCTCATGCTACGACTAAATTTCGTTCCACAGTTTGCTCCGTTTGCAGCTTCATTTTCAAGGATACCGAAAGAATATTCATTGATCGCGAAGGGCTCGCAGTTCAATCGAACATTTTTTTTGAAATGTCGTCGAAACGTACTCGTTTCGTTGAAACATCGATTCTCGAGTGACAAGAGCCTAATTTCAGACGCGCAACCTCGACGGACTATCAGATAATTCGTTCCAGCTACCGAAAATCTCGTGTTCCACTTGAAATCGGAATCTATTATCGGAAACGGCATACCTGCTGCGAAATACCGCCAGTATCGACTGACTCTCGCTTCCGGTGCTTTCAACTATTTCGTCCCGTGCGAATTCTCGCGTTCAGAAACGCGAGATCTTCGCGAATTCCGAAAGAAAACGATATCTAAATTTCTGAACGGTTGGAAGTCGATCGACGATCGATTCAAAGAGCCGGGGGAATGTTAAGCGACATTTCCATGGAAAATGGTTACATCGGAAAGTTTTCTCGTTGAAATCAGTTTGGTGTTGGGTGTAGCAGGAGAAGACGTGATAGACGATTCGATATTATCCGTCGACTCTGAAAGCTCCGGGCTCAAAAGGGAATATTCTTTCGGTGAGAAATGCCTCTTTATGCGATCTCGAAACGCCCCATCTGACTAATCGATTCAGCACATTAACGAGAACGTGATCCGAGCTATTAAATCGTCGGCGCGAGACGCGCGATTTTCACCGTCGACGGAACACGTCCGGTTGCGATCGTGTTCGATTTTGCAAACACAAACAGTCGATTTCTTTCCTGGCAAACACTTCCAAAGTTTGTCGCGCGGAGTTACAACTTCTACCAGTTCGATTTTTGTTGAATTTTACAAACTGGCTGGGTGGGAATTTTGTCAATCCGAGACCGAAGTCGAGGGGATACGAGAAGGAAGAAGCTGTTCGATGAGAAAAATAGAAATAGGAGCGATTCGAGCCACGCCTCGGTGAGCCACGCTTTTAGAAAGGCGAGTGACTTCGTCGAGGCAAAAACCTTTCGAACGCCGTTCACTTTTCGCGGGAAAAACGGAATCCACGATGCGTTCCGCCGATGATCAAAGGATCATGATTTACTGTGTGCTCGGTTTCGAGATCTCGCCTGAGAAAACGCAGTTAAACGCGCCTCTCAATTTTCCACAGTGGCTGCATCGAATTTATTCCCGGCTCGTTAGAAAGCAGCCGGCGTAATTTATTTAAAAAAAAGCCTGCCCGCTTCGTTTTTTCTCCACTCTGCGCCGACTGAAAAATATTTCCCATTGAAATTCGGACTCCGCGCGTTTTTCAGGAACCGGCTCGTCGTTGCGTCACGAAAAGCTCTGCAGGATTTTCCCGACGCAATGAGGAAAAAAAACTTTTTTACCCCGAAAGCTCTGCAATCTAATTTTTCTAAAAACCCTGCCACCCCGTGCGAGCGCGTGCTGTCGTCAAAGAGTTCAATTACACGGAGCGGCATGAGCGTGGACTTGCACAAGCTTTTGCTTTCTTGAAATATCGACAGGAACTTTTTCCGCTCGTTCGAATGGATTGAAAGTAAATGAAACCGCGGCTTGATGTCGCAGTTTCTGATCACGGTTAAATATACTGCGCCTTATGGCATCATTATTGATCGATCGGCTGTCGACGACATTCGTGCTCGGAATTACGTTTCCTGTGGACTCGCACCGATTGCGTGCAGCCGTCGAAAACTTTGCCACAAATATGACGCGGCACGAATTATTACCAGTACATAATTAAATAGCGGGCGCCTCTTTTCCGCAGCTGGAAATATAAAGAATTTAAATAATTTCAAGAAGCGATCTTCTGCTTGTACTACTTTAATGCTGAACTTGGAATCGTTCCGGGACGGAATATCGTAACGAATGCGAAAAGTGAAAACGACAGAACTTTCGAACAAACTGTGCATCGCCGTGCAGAGGTATCGACTTTCTGCAGCGACTGCAAAATTGATAAATGTTTGTCTGTGGTGGTGCGTTGCAAGTGCGTGCACAAACGCAGATACGCAGAAACGAACGAGCGTTCGTCATGGTTGCGTGGCAAATCTTCGCAGCTAACTTTCTCTGGAATGCAGGTACGGAAAGAAACGAAGCTGAAAGACGGGTGGCACGAAATTATGGAAGCTTATCTGAGATCTCGCGAACACTGGTTTTATTTTCTGCGCTGGCGATACGGTGCGGTTTCGTTGTTAGCCGAAACGTTCTCCGTCTACTTATCGCCAGCGTTGTTAAATAATTAAAGCAATTGCTCGTCCTTCTTTCATTCGTTCTTTCGCCGTGAACGCGTTAAATCTGTACACGTGTACTATGCAAATCAGAGGAAATATTCGAAAGCTCGGCGTGAAGATGTCGATTAAAAGAGCAAAGCAACGTTTAATATTTCCCCATCGTGGCGTGCGCGTCCAAATGTTGACGAGAATCTCGCGAACATCGCAAATATTCTGGTTTCGCACGGTAAACAAAAGTCAAGGTACATTCCGTGAATTGCAACAAGCATTTTCCTTATGGCATTCCCAGTATGAAATGACACGGATCGATGTCAACACGTGGGGAAACAAAGCGCGGCGGACGCGATTAATATTGATACATCCCTGCGATTTCGTTCGAGCGAAACGGAGTAAAAGGCGAGTCTCTTTGACATTTATTTGCAAACTGGTTCGCTCCGTAAAAGACTTTCCCCCGACGCTACGACGCCAAGAAAAATAATTCACCTACGTGAAAAACCGAACCGCCCGGCTACGTTGCAATAATTAATTATCGCGGCTAACCGATCCGCTAAATTCTCGACACCTTCGAACGCGGCGACATCCACCCACCTGGAATATAACTTTTTAAAGCTTGGATCTACGTTTCACTGCATTACAAAAGTATTGACACATTTGGTTGATCTGTACCCTATTAAATGTTTTAAAATAAATTTCTCTCAGTAAATCGAATCACCGGAATCAAAAGTTAACTTTCTATTAATAAATAAATATTCTGTGTTCATGTGGGTTATTAGCATAAATGTGGGTCGATGCTTTACGATTGCCGCTGTAACAGATATTTTCAATTTTAGAAAGGGAACTCCAGAAATGAATCTACGCGAGCCGCAAGAAATTCCTGTAAAAAAGTAAACACAGAAGGCGGTGGGTTAATAATCGTCTGGAATTTCCTGTAGAACGGAAGGAGGACACCGATTTCGCTATCTCCTTTATCAGACAGGGACCACAATCGCGATGCCATGCTAATAAGCAGCTATGTCATCTCTATTAATCGCCGGTGCAACTGCAGCGTGAGGCGTGCACCGGCTGGAATGCTGCAAGTTACACGGATTACACACGTACGCTACGTGAATACCAGTATTCGAGAGCTATACCATGGAACAATCGACGGCTAGGATGAGCTTCAAGATACCGTGAAACACCTGAAATATACTGCTCGAAACAATTATGAGCTCCAGGCTTCCGGACGAGTTCATGCAACGAAATGGTAGTCATTTTAAGGATATTGCTGAGTCGAATGGTACGCATTCCATTTAAAAAATGCAAGCCGACCTTGTTATCTCGATAAAAACAGAAAATTAGAAAAAGCTAATTACTACACTGTATGTCGCCGTTGGTATCATACAACTTTTGTTTGAAAAAATTGGTTCGTATGAGAAACAGTTTACGAGCAATTTCAGGTGGTCGAGTTAGGTGAATCGTCCTGTATGGTAGTGTCTTCGGTACTCATACTGTCTGTACAGTACTCCTCGGTGTTGATTATTTTCTACTCATTCATGTTTAAAGCGTTTGGGGTAGCTGTGAGTGATCAGAAATGATTTCGGGCCAGGGTCGGGGACCGGAAACAATAGGAGATCCTGACGAAGTCGAGGAAAGAGAACAGAAGCCTGCCGTTGTGGACAGAGAGGAGGCGGAGGTACCTTTTGTATTCATGGTATGCAGGAACGAGTCACGTATCGCGGTCGCGTTATCGAATCGTGGCAGTTTATTCGCTCGTGCTAATTTCAACGGGAATGTGGAAATATCGATTAGTCCGGCGACCCCGGTCCCGTCTACTCCTTGCGATCCAGAATCTTGCCCAACAATCCCGTGGATTCTGCGCCCGCGCGACGGAACATTGCGGCGTTCCATTGCCTGACCCATCGAAATGCGACTAAAATAATTCCAACGGGATCCGCTGTTTCGCCAGGCACACTCGCGTCTGCCCCCGCGCAGTCAGTATTCAAAGAACGCGAGTTCCATGAACCTGAAGACGCGCTGCTCGAAAGACGGAGACGGAGCAGTTTTAACACATTGCTCGCGGAATAGAATTTCACGACTATTTCTGCGCTCGTTCGACTGTGAAAGAAGCAGGCTCTCAGGGGCACCATGGAACGCGTGCCGGCCAGCCACGTTCGATCGCATCGAATTAATCGAGAGGGTAGTAAAACGAAATAGGACATAGGTATATACAGGATCACGGGAGAGTTATTTATTGGCCGTTAAGGCGTCAGCTACAGCGAGAGCTTCAGGTATTCTAGGCAGTAAGTATCGAATGAGCTGATACATTGTCGGTACTGAAAATAAATAGCAACAAGGCTGCGAGTGCATATTGAAATGCATCTGCTTTGTCTCGTCAATCCATAAACAGGAAGCGGCTCTAACAATCGACTGTCCAGCTTTCGAAGAAAAAGGAATAGCCCCCTTGCCTATGGGGTCAGGGTCGGCGTACGGTATCTACCTGGTGTCCAAACCGTCCCCTCGAGCAGCGCCTATTGTCATGGAATTCCCATTGTTCCGGACCCTGGTCCCTGCCATGTAATATCGTTTTCTGAATCGTAATCGCCAAATACGTTGTGTGACGAGGTTCCCGCTATTTTTACGTGGGCGGTCGTACGCCGGCAGGGAATCGACCGAGTCCTTGCTCGATTCGGTGAATACGTTGAATACCGTCTCGCGATTTAACGGAGCTTCCTTGGCCAGCCACGCGGCTCTTCTGCAATCGTATAAATGATTATCCAAGGTCTGGCGTTATACTCCGTGGCGAGGCCCACTCGTAGATACCATGAAGACCGTGCAACGGTACCTCCGGTTGACCGCGAGTGACCGTGCGAACAAGATAAACACCGGGAATCCGCTCGATTGCCATTTGCATAACAATTTCGAAGATGCTTGCATCGTGTCGCGAGTCTCCAAGGCCTTTGAGCCATTATGCAACCGGGGAACGTGCGTCCACGCAGATTCGCGTGTCTCTTTACAGACATGCTGTTAAGTTTGCAAAGCGTCGCGCGGTCAGACTCTCGGGGCATGCGTTTTGAAACATGCCTGAGGCTGCTGAAATCGTTCCTCGGGGTTGCAGTACGTTCATCAAGGTCTGAGAATCGTTAGCTAGTCCTCAGACCTTGACGAAGGTATCTGCAATTCCAGCACAATGTCGGAAGACCAACTCAAAGTAGATCAACGTGCTGATTACGCGGTCCGTGTAGAAATGCCGTGAGTTGAATGAAAATCGTCGAGCGAATCGCATCAGTGATCATAATTCATATAATCCGGTCCAGCTGAATGTAATTAGCAGGCCTTTGGATCAGCATTACGCAATTCAGCGATCTGCTGGGAAGGGGCGTGTTGTCGAATTCGTGTCGATTACGCAACGACGTGTCCAGTCCTCGCCAGGCGATTTTACGGATTTGCGCCTGTGGACGTGCATGTGTATCGTATCTCTGGTTTATGGTTTGCCGGGCACGGGCGATACGCTCTTAGAAAGTTCAGGCCCAGCACTTTTCCCGCCGCCAGCTGGAACGCTGAGAATCACGCGCTCGTCCAGGAATGCGAAAACAACGATTACGCCCCGTCCGCGTCGTCGTGGTTTCTCTCGAGTCAATAAAATCTGCCGACGCTCGGCGCCTGTATCCTCCCGAACGTCGAAAGGCTATGCACGATCGTGCAATATTTTCGCGAGACGTTCGGTCGAAACGATGGAAGATCCGGCGGAGCTTTGACGATCCAAGTTTCTCCGTTTCGATCAGCTGTTAGGCGAGGACCGTCGCTTCCGCTTCGAAACACTTCGATTATCGCTGCTGGCGAACCGTGTCACCGACAGTCGTTGAACCTCCATCGATTCTCATGGCTTTCGCAAAACTTTGCATCCTAACGCGACCGTTCTCGAAAATCGTCTCTGCCGATGATCGAACGATCTCGAATAGCCGGCATGCTCTCGTCGCTTTCGAGAGACGAGCAATTATCGTTCAACGATTCGCAGCTGAAAATGGCAAGGTTCTTCGGCCGGTGATTATTATTTCTAATCGTCACGCGTCACTCGGCTTCTTAACCCGCGCTCCACTTCGTGGCTAATTAATTTATCAGTCCATTACCACGGTGCATTCAACGATGCGCTCGATCGACATCGATTTTCCTTCGATGAGTTCACTCAATTTTCCACGAGCCGTTGAACAGTATATCGGCCACTAAACCTGTCACCAATTGTCACAAAATTGCGGTAACTTCCCTCCGAGCAGTTGGACGCGAAACCGACAACTTCAACGAAAACCAAGCTACCTTGCAAACGTCCAGGGAGAGAAAATTGTGGAAAATCGGCGAGAGAGTTGGAAACTTAACCCCTTGCGTTCACATTCTCCGACCTCGTGAAACGTGCACGATTGTCTAAATTAATTTACACCGTCTCACAATTAACCGTATCTCGTACACAATCCAGAACGCGACGAACGCAAGGGTTAAAGGTGGAAGGGACAAGGATGGTGTCGAAGGTCGCTCAGGTAGTGGACTCACCTGAATGCGAAGGACCGGAGGGCGTGGTGCGTTTCTTAATCCGTTCGTGGTGAAAATTCGGCGCACTTTGCGAAGCGATTCGAGGCGGAAAGGAGCGCTGGAAAGCAGCGGCGAGCTGTTGGCCGCGACGCGTGTTTCTACCGTACACCGTGCAACTGCCTTTCGAGAATTCCCGCTCGGAATGGCCACGAGGACGAACGGTATAAGATGCTTGGACGCTCGCTGCCTCGACAAATGGAAAAGGCGCGCTCGAAGCATCTTCGCCGCGCCTACGATTACGTGCGAGCTCGTCGATCCTTCAGACTGCACCTCTTTCTCCCCGACAGCCTTCGTTTCTTTAACAATTGCACCGTTTTACCGTTCCGGTGCCAAGCGGAACGATGTCTTTGATGCGCAGAAAAAATTTCAGGCCCTCCGCTTTCGTGCACAAAAATTTATCCACGAACGTCTGCGAGCGATCCAGCGTTCTCGACGAAATTAACAGGTTCTCCGTAATTTTGCACAGCTGCATTGGATTGAGTTTAATCATTGTTACCCGGAAACCTCCGGGTGCTCGGTTCATCTCGATTTAACCGAGATCCCTGTGCGAACAGACACTTCTGAAAGGTCCTTGGAGATCCGGGCTGTTTCTCCGACCGAGAAAGAAATGATAAACCGTACGAAATTTCTTAACGTTCGCGGCGAATGCAGAATACAGTGGAAGAAACATTCGTTCCGGTTAGCGGGGCCCGCGATATGAACATTCGTTATAAATGTACCGAAAGCACGGCCAGAAGGGTTTCACCGGTCCGTGGAAAAAATTAATATTAATTTGCTCAAGGCTGCGCGGTTTTTCTGCTCGCGAAAGATATACGACGACGTTCTTCTCCCCTGCTGCGGAGGAATAAAACGGAAGCGATAGGATTTCTGAGAACTCATCCCCGTAATCAATTTCCATCCGGCTGCGAAAAAAAAAGACGGCTCGCTTAATGAGAACGTTGGAAATTACGTGAATCGTTGAAGCTTAGCAACCGGAGAGAAGAAAATCGCATAATCCCTTTGATCACCCTTCTACAGCGAAACAATTCCTTTTTAACTCGATTATTCTAAGCGAACGTCCCGTTAACGAGTTCGATCGCTCGCGAAACGTCGATCGATTTACTTTTCTCCACTTCTTTTTATCCGGTGAAATTTTGCGAGACGATGGAAAACCGCGGAGCGCCTTCAGCGAAGAATTGTTAACGCGGAACGTGTTTTTCATTTCATTCGGTTAATCCTTCGGCCTGCCGTCAAGTTCCCGACTAAATTGTGGTCCACGGTGACCTACATGCGCTGGTTGATCGATTAATTTTCCTTTTGGCCTCCTTCCGATTTGCAACTTACAAGATCCTCGTGGATCGTAATTCATTTATTGTCACGACAGAACGCATCGAGCGTCTGAAACATAATGGTATTGCACGGGCTCTTTTATTCGTTCTGCGTAACATTGTCGAGCTTTATGCGACGTTGATAAAACACCTGACAACCTTAAGCACTTTTATGTCGTTTACACGGGATCGATTTAGTAAAATTAATATCGTACACGCTCGTCGTAATTGCCGGATGGCCTTCCCTTGTTGTCGTTGCGTTATCAATCATATTTTATCGCTGCAGATATTTATTTTACAAACTGTACAGTTTCCCACGACACATCGAATTGTTGCGAGTCGGGATTATCGGGAATTTCGCGAGCCGCGAATAATGCGCGAAATTTTCTCAATTTTAATTAGGAGCATCGAGCGAGCAGTTGACTCATCGACTAAATTTCAGTCACGACTAACCCCTTTCAGCACTGTGTCATTGCGTGACAATGCTGTACGCGGGCTGAAAATATTCGTTTCGAACGGGGACCGCATATTAATTTCTCGAATAAATCGTGGAATTCATACTGATCGGACTCGACCGCCTTGCGAAGTGACCCTCACCCTGTTGATTCGCATTTGTATTAATTAATGTAATATCACTTTTACTGGAACATACGATAACGTAGCTCAGCACAATATAAACGCCCTACATGAATAATATCTATACAAAATAATTAAGTAATGTATTTCACTGTAACATACTGTTATATGAATTTTCAATATTTAAGATATTTAACTATTGGAGTCATTTTTTGCAGCATTTCGTTTAGACCACTTTAGTGTACGAACGCTGGCCCATCCTCGAAATTAAAAAAAATTGAAAAATACTGTTTTCGTAGACTATGCATTAGTCGGCTATCAAAAAATAAATTTTTACCGAATGCAATCATTTCGCTCCAATTAAAACACAAAATCTTATCATAGTGACATCAGTAGAAATTTCAAATTTCCCGCTCTGTTTCTCCGTTATGGCAGCCCTGAAGTAACCAGGCTGGGGAGTTCAGACTGGTGCGGTGTGATGCGCCATACGCATGTGCCTCTCGTCCATTTCCTTTTGGGACACGCAGGTGGGAGGTTCTTTGCTGTTGCTCCAAAATTTCTTTCTTCTATCTCTCGCCGCTCCATCATTGCGTAAATGTTTCGATCGATTATTCTAAAGTATTCCAACGATCGGAGTAGGATTTCGGGGTCCGCGCGGCCCAATTCACGGATCTGTAAGTACGCGTTTCGTGGAAGCGGCTGAATGAATCAATGGAGCGTAGTAATAGTGAGTACGCAGGCCACGTGGCCAAGCATCTTACTCCGGAAGAGATCGAACGAATGGAGGCTCAGAATTCGCGTTTAGTGCCCGAATTTAAAGCGAACCAGCTAGAAAGGGACGCGAAAAAACACTGGGACCTATTTTACAAACGAAACGAGACCAGATTCTTTAAAGACAGACACTGGACCACCAGAGAGTTCAATGAATTACTGGGTCTCGGTTCCGAGGACGAAAACGTGCTTCTCGAAGTCGGCTGCGGAGTGGGAAATTTCGTGTATCCTTTGATCGAGGATGGATTGAAATTCAAAAGGGTTTTCGCCTGTGATCTATCTCCCAGAGCTGTGGATTTGACGAAGGTATCACACTTTTTATTCTATTCTACTCCAATTACGAGTATAAGAGATTCTATTAAGCGTAGAGTAATGTAGATATAATTATGATTTAACGCTGAGTACGAAATTTATAGAGAATAATTGTTGTTCGTTTTGGAACACGCGTGACGATTTTCTTTTGTTTCCGTTGCAGAGCCACGTGTTGTACGATCCGGAAAAAATGAACATTTTCCAAACGGACGTGACCATGGAAAATTGCTTCGATCAAGTGGATTTCCCTGTGCACGCAGCCACACTGATTTTCGTTCTATCGGCGATTCATCCGGAAAAATTTCGAAAGTACGTAGCATTGTACTTTCGACGCATTTTTCCGTCGATCGATGATTCATCGAACGCTTCGAATTTTTCAGAGTCGTAGAAAATTTGTACAGCGTGCTCGATAAGGGAGGGGTTGTGCTTTTCAGAGATTATGGTCTCTACGATATGGCTCAGTTGAGGTTCAAACCTGGTCACAAGATCAGTGACAATTTTTACATGAGACAAGATGGAACTAGGTAAAAATTCATCGTATTTTTACGAGAAATTTTTTCCGATGAATCAGTACTTAATAAAAATTAGGGGTTCTCCATTTGTGTTGCAGAACATATTATTTCTCGATAGAAGAAGTATCAAACCTATTTGAGTCTGTTGGTTTCAAAACTTTGGTATGCGATTATGTTCATAGACGAACTGTAAACGTGAAGGAAAACGTAGATGTGCCCAGAATATTTGTTCAGGGAAGATTCGAAAAGCCTAGATAGCACTGAAAATGCAATGGTATGTTTTTCCATCATAAAACGAAATTATTATACTTTGATAAGTACTGCCTGATGAGTTCATAGTTCAACTGAATCATAGTGAAGAATACTTTTTTATATGTCTTTCGCTCCTATCTGACCATTTCACTATATACCAATTATTTTGCTTATACATTAAACTGTATTTTCACATAGTCTTTCATTCTGTGTTTCAGAACACGCGATGAGGCTTGAGTCAAAAGCATAGTAGAAGCTGAACTCTACTATCAAGTATCTGGTAAGTACTATTTTTTCGTAACAGATCGAAATATAAAATAATTTCGAGAAAAAGTATTTTCGTGATGAGTTCATAGTTCAACTGAATCATAGTGAAGAATACTTTTATATGTCTTTCGCTCCTATCTGACCATTTCACTATATACAAATTATTTTGCTTACACATTAAACTGTATTTTCACTTAGTCTTTCATTCGGCGTTTCAGAACACGCAATGAGGCTTGAGCCAAAGTATAGTAGAAGTTGAACTCTACTATCAAGTAAGTGGTAAGTACTACTTCTTCGTAATAGATCGAAATATAAAATAATTTCGAGGAAAAGTATTTTCGTGATGAGTTCATAGTTCAACTGAATCATAGTGAAGATTACTTTTATAATGTCTTTCGCTCCTATCTGAATATATTTCGATAAAATATTTATTACACAATTTGTAAAAACAAATACCATACAGTTCGTAATTTTATTTTACAGAGTGTGCTATGGCAAAGTCTGAAATCAAACGAAGATTGAAACGTCCCAGCGTGGAGTGTAAGTATTTAGAGAAAATTCATTGAAACAACAAAATTGAATAAAAACGATATTTACGTGATGAATTCATAGTTCAGCTGATTTCTCGTGATGGCTACTACTATTTGTCTTTCGCTCCTATCTGATAATAAAATCAAAATCTGCTGTAGAGTAATTTCCAGCACATAAAACAATGAGTCCACGTGTTCCTCTTAATTTTGCAGAATCGTATCGTTCGATCAGCGAAAATCACTTTGGGATTAGCGATTGCATCGATTGGATATTCCAGTGAGTATAGTACATATATTTCGTTCCATAAATTTGCATTAATTTCAATGATGCATACCTATCAATATGGTTGAGTCACTCAATGATACACACATATTACATTTCGTCACTACCTCTGAGAAATTAACATAATTTCTAATTATTATTATTATTTTCCGATTCCATCAAGTAAAACGAGTACATTTCTTACAGCTCGAAGCAAAATTTTTCTGACTGAGGATATTCATTCGTTTTGACGAACATTACGAGACGGTTGCGAGGTAAGATTCACAGTACCTAGAAAAATATTTTTATGTCAATAAAATTCTTCTCATGATGATCAACTTAATGAAATAATGATTCTAATGATTTTTCTTTTATTAGCTCTATCTGAAACTCACTTATGATTCTGGTTATGAAAATAAGTAAGAAAAAATGTTGAAAGCGTACATCTTCGTGTTTACAGGTAACCAATGTTGCTGATCAAGGTGCGGAGGATGGCCAGTCATGAATATTTTATTTTATACAATACAATTCTGTAAATTATACTAAAGAAACTAAAATAAACACGTGTATATCCTTGAAATAAATTTGTAATCCCAAGCAAGTTTACTCCACTGCGAAACCCGAGCTTCCTCCTTTACCGTTCTTAATAATTGCATTCACGATCAGTGTTCTCTGTCGAGATCGTTTTTATTAATACTTTAGTACCTTTTATCAAATATACGGAGTAGCCTGAGTAATTTATACGATCTGTAAAACGAATTCTGCTAGAAATACCAAAGCCACGAATACAAGATGCTAATAGAGGGTGCGATAACTTTTAATTCGTACACTAAATTCATTGAAGTAGCATAAAGACGCCGAGGCGCATTAAAATTCAACAGAAAATATTTAAAAGGTGTCCAGAAAGGATTTGAAAGCGAGGACGGATTCAATTGCATCGGGATTATTAATTAAGCTAAAAGATGCCGCGTTCTCGTTTCGGCCCGACCGTGTAACCGGATTGGAAGACGATCGAAATCGTATCTCGAAATTTTATAACGCGCAGAATGCGACTCCTTTATTTATAAAAACTGGTGAATAATTATGCGTTCCCCCCTGTCGTAGTTAACTGGACGATGATTAAGGAACAGAATATGTGCGTTCGTTAACATTCCATCGTATTATACACGGTACCTTTTAATGATAAAAAAAGTAACTTTTTGTATATACATCAATCGAAAATATGAAAGAAAATGTTGGTTTTTACGTGACTCAAAGGCAAGCCGATGCATAGGTCCAGATATTTTATTCCATTCCTAGAATATCGTCGATAGAAGGCAATGAGTGATTAAAAAGTATATCAGGGAATTCTATGCAATAGTAGGTTTCATAGTTCGCTGGTACAAAGGCAAGGTGTAGACCATACGGTGGAATATTCTCAATTTTACAGCAGATAATTTACGAGGCATTCTGGTCACGTTTGTTCGAGCAGACTGCAGCTCGTCTGGCGTTGCAAAAAGGACACCCTGTATAAGGCGCGCGGCCGCAAGAAACGGGGGGATATTTTTTGAACAATTATCTGTAAATTTAAATTGCTTTGATTTTTCGAGCCACTCCCTCGGAACAAGGCGACCTTGGGCAAGGTTCACGATCGAGCAAATGGCGAATTGTTGGACAAAGAGGCTCGCTGAACAGGATACACAGGCGGATCTGAAGCAGACGGTCCACACTTTCAACACAACCATAATTAAACAGAATTTAATTTAGAGATAGATTCTCAGTTACAAGCAGAATATTCAGATCATTCGCCTGAGTGGTTTGTGCTTATTTAGTTAACCGATATGAGTATCAAATTTATGGACCACCAATTTTAGAACAGCCTGTGCATCATGGGGAAGGTGTAGGCTCGATTTTTATAACCCTGAAACGATCGGGTGTCTTGAGATCATAATTTACATCCTGTGAAAAGCATTTTCAAGAATTCAGCCGACACCCCTCTGCTACTGGTCAAATTTTTTACAATTGCAGATTTGCATATGCAAAGGACGTCATGACTGGACGGGATCCGGGATTCGCTCTTAAAAATCATGTTTTTTGTCTATCCGGTTCTTCGAATGCTACTCCAGATCGCCCAAGTGTCTTGTTAAGGAAGGGGCGATAATCTACGGGCAGCTCGTTAATAATAATTTCTAGAGAATATGCACCAGGATCCACCCATAAACGACATTAGATCGTACTATTCGCAGGAGACCGAGGAACGACGCACATGTGCAGAACACAGGATTAGGTGACCGGGTTTTTCCCAAAATTGTAATTCTAAACAGATAGGGCCCGCCCTTCGACGAAGGCTGCATAGGTAAAAGTGTTATACTGCTTTACGAGCTGCCAACTGTGGCTTTGGATTTATTGTTTATAGTTCCAAAGAGAGGCATCGGTTTATTTTATAGTTTTCACTTATAATTCATGGCATAGATGATGAGAAAAATGTATTTTCATAGAATCGGCGTTAAACGTCCATGGAAAGTGGCATTCGAATAATAAATCGGTTATTTTATTGGCTTTATGTATCAGCGCGACGATCGCGGAGGATATATTGAAAATACTATCAAAAAATAATGCAATCGTATACTCGCGAATCCGTGAATTTATTTCCTGCCGTTGGATTCGCGTTAGAAACAGTGTTTCGCGGGATGCAATAATTAAATTTGCGCTGGCGGACGATAAATCAAGCTTATATGCTCCAATTAAATTGTACACTCGTTATTCTAATTGGCATAATTTTGTAAGTATTTTTTAAACAGCGCCACCGTGTGATATATCGTGACAGATTTTATTGCCCGTGACGTCAAAAGTGGATCTACTTTTAATCGCAACGGAGGAACAATCGAAAATCTCGGCTGGTCCGGTAACGTTTACAGATGCACGGGTTTTTTGCACGAAGCACACGTAGATATTAGCAATTCCGATCAAAGTGTCCCGGATTTCGGATGGTTCGTTCCTTTTGTTTCCCGTGTAATGAATTGTTGTTCCGATGCAACGCGATGTGCGCATCTTCACCAGAACGTTCTTTAACGCTGCCTCGCGACCCGTGATTAAGCATCGCAAAAATTCCACACATTTTGCTGTTTTTCCTCTTTCCTGTACCACATGCGAGTCTCTTTTTTTCTCATCGACCGTTGGTAGCATCTCGCTGAAAAATATTTTTCCTGACATCCTCGACAAATGCGGATTAATGTTATTTTTGCATCCTGAAACGTACGAGGGATGGATGAAATATTCTTCAACGATTATTCCACTTATAATGACAACAATTGTACTATTACAATCTCTTTACAACGCACGTGTGAAGTGCATCTACGATTATAGCGATCAACCGTCCTCTCGGATAGAGCACAGGAAAACTGTGTTCTCCGAAAAATAATATCAGTAATGTAAATAATTAAATGATTAAAAACACAAATCAGGGTAGCATTCTTGATGCAGGGACCACAGAGAAGCGTCTGAAGAGAGTTCGATATATAAAACGATTCGATCTCGGAGATAATCCGGTGGATTCTCGGGTGCTCGTAAAAAGCTATCGAGGGTCGATTCGCTAGGCTAGGAGCGTGATTGTCATTAAGGTTCATGGAACTCGTTACAATTGTATCGAGACGTGGCATCCACCGGCTAGGCGATACACGGTGTATGTGGTAAAACACTTTCGTCCGTATTTGGCCGATTGCCAAGGTCCCTTGCTTCAACCGCGCGCCTTGTACATCGGGTCTGCTTTGGAATACGTGAACGAGATTCCTTAGTAGACCTCTTTGTCGACGACACACGTACACGTAGGTTACGTACATGCGACACGGTAAACAATAGTACCTGCAACATCCACCCCGTGCAACATCCACCGGCTCACGCACACCGGCTCCTATGGCACACGCACGGCCGCTCTGTGTCCTCGTGCATTGATCAATCGACGAATGACGCGCATAGGACGAACTGGTCTCCGGGTATATAAAGGTATCCACCAAAAAGCAGAAGCATCATTCAGTCACTGGACTTCACAGAAGCTGATCTCAAAAGATACAACCAAACCTTACCCAAGCAACCATGAAGTGCTTCATCGTGAGTATACCTCGTCATCAGAGTAAACTAGCCTAGACCTCTGCTCCGGCAGACCTTCTTCTTTGGTCCATTGAGACCAGATGATTTTTATTTCAATGTTTCTATTTGTTTCGTGCATCTATGACCACTCCACGAAAGGCGTTTATCTATCATTTTGCCCTAGCTTCGTCAGCTAGTGCAGAAGGGGCCAACGTTCTGCATACTCTCGCCAATTTCGGGAATTCTAGTAGCTCTAGAGCATAATTACTGCTATTAAGCTACATGCATTATCGCAATTGACGATGATCTTTCTCTAAAAGTAGTGCAAAACTAGGACAACGGTCACAGGAGTTTTGCTATTGCTAAGACACAATTCTATGAGCTTCTCAAATTTGTATTGTATCAAATTTTTATTCGGTTTTCTTAGAGCATCTACGGATAGCATGTAGTAAATTTACAGATGTTTATTCTAATTTTTAAACTCGCTGTGCCTTTTTACATTTATCTTAAATTTAATATAATATCCGTAAACTCCCAAAATGGCTGACCCTGGATCGGTCCATTCTTCCTCAAAGTCATTCGTGTCTCAAATACGTCCCTGCAAGAAAGTTCCACTCATCATTAGCTTCAACCCTACTCTGGGTCTGTGAAATACAGTAATTGCGTCTGCACTACTTGAAACGAGCAAATGGAGCTGTAGACGATGCACAGATGCACGAGATCGATCGAGATGCCGGGATTAACGTAATTCCCCGGCTCGAGCTAGCCAAGACGCAGCTCCTCCGAGCTAATTGCAATCAAATCCTTCTTGCTCGCAGTGAAACCTATCAATCTACAAGAGTATCGTTGTCTTTTGCAGGCTATCCTCCTTTTGGCTCTCTTCGCTGTAGCTTTCGCCGCAGAGACGCCGACCGAGCCCAAGGAAGTCGAGCCCGTGAACGTGGATCCTGAGAACGCGGCGAGAGACAAGAGAGGACTGTTGCTCAGCTACACTTCACCGCTCACCTACACTTCTTACCAGGCGCCGCTCTCCTATGGTCTGCCGTACGCCTATCGCACCTACCCCTATTCTTCTTACTACGGCTCCTACTACTTGGGTTAAACGGAAACGAACAGGATCGACATCGAACGGACATCGTGAACGAGACTTAGGAAACGATCATGGCGATTAAGAGGATTTCTCATCGAGTCTTGTATACTACTTTAGTTTACTTAGCACTGGATACTGTCTGACGACGAATCAAAATTGTCTCCGGAGTTCCGCGCATCTGTTCTCAGATGCACTCTCCGAAGCACACACCTTTCGGAGCGATGCAGTTTGTAATTGTAACTTTCTGATTTAATAAATATTGAAAATTCATTTTATACGCTTCCATCTTTATGGAATTCCTTTCCCACTACACGCGTACGGATTCTTCTTTAGATAAGTATCGCGAATATCTTTGATCGCTGGAGCATATCGCTGGATGTACAACGGCACGAATGGAATGAGCGAAAATATAATATAATCGGTTCCATGCGTTCCGGCCGGTTGCATCCGGTGCGCATGCAGCTTCCATAGTCTCGAAATCGTTAGACATGCATCTACGGTTTCATCCTTAATATTAGAATGCATCGTGAGGTGTCACAATGCTGTCATTCCGTAGACACCCCGTCGTCGGGTGACATCATCGGGTGCACCTAGATGTGACCTAACTTCAAGCGAGAATTGGGATTCTACGGGTGAACGACGTTACGTAAATCCATCGAAATGGTGCAGGAGGAATTCGAAGGCCACGATTTTTCACGCTTCACGAAAAACTCGTGACGTACCGATCGAATCTAGTCTAGCCCGAGCCGACTTGAATCGAAATGGGATCGCGTAACACGCAGAACGTTTCGAGGAGCACGAGCGTGCTTGACTTACGCGTAATCCCGAATTACACAACACGAATATATCACTATAAACGAACGCTTATTCCGTATTCCCCGGGACCTGATGACTTTAAGTACTTTCACTGAGACTTCGGTGGATACGTGACGAGAATGACACTTCGGACAGCCCGAAGAACGCCATAGGAAATTAGGCTCGCGTTCGTTTCCTCTCGTCTCATATTTTCCTCTTACACATGAACAAAATGTTGAGCAAAGGATGGTCGGTGATTTGAATGCGTCGATAAATAAGTGTCAAGTGTCAGGGAAATTGAATGTCGGTGTGAAATGGGTGTCGCGAGACTTTTGCCGGTGAATTTTTTGTCGTGGGCGATTCGAAGGCAAGCCAGCTGCAAATCACGGTATTAGAGCCGATTTGCCGTGAATTCCACTGTTTGAAAGGGAATTTCAGGCCTGAGAATTACTTCGGGGGGAACACCCGCTCGGGGGGAAGCTCCTACCTGCTGCCGTACGGCTTTACCCTAAATTTCATCCTCACAGAGATGCGTACCTGTGACGTCACTACCACGGACGTTAGTTTACGTAGGAATAACTAGAGGGCATACCCAGGCCTGTTTGTATTCGAGAATTCCTCTCGGCCAAAGGGTGCACGGATTTTTCGCTCACAGAGAACTTTCATTACACTTCCTACTATAATATCTCAGTAATTACTGATTTTTCAACCCATATACCTTAATAGCTTTTTATTCAGTGTTCAATACTCTTTCGAACTGCGCAGTCGAATGCTACACATTCCATTTAATAACCGCATGGTGACCTTCGTGTCTCGAGAGAAAAGTAAAATCAGAAAGAACTAATTACTACACCGTATGTCTTTGATATCATGCAACTTTCGTTTGAAAAATTTGTTCATATAAGAAACAGTTCACGAGTAATCTGAGGTGGTCTAGTTAGGTGAATCATCCTGTGTATGCAATTTATGCTATGAACAATCGGTTGCACAACCAAATTAATTCTATATCCCTCAGGAGGCTCGAAATAAGGTATTGTAATTTTTCACACGGTCTACGCAGCTTGGATAAGTTCCAGAAAATTAATTTTCTCTTACCGACGAGCGTACTGTTCTTTCAGGTTCGTGGAATGGACGAAAAGGGAACGGCGAACGTCGAAATTTGGGAGCAGCTTCGAGAGGACGATACTCTACATCGATATGTGTAACATCGCCAATCCGTAACAGCATTGCTTAAGTGTGATCGATGAAAGCCAGCAAGAAAGTCTATTGTAATTCGTGGATGGTCGCGACCCGACTGTATTTATACATGTGCAGGAATGGCCGTGGTCTTAGTCGGTGCGAGTCTGTCCATCCTTCAGCAAATTAGTTTTTCTTTTGCTTCCGCTGCTCCGATTAAATGTCGACTCCATCGTAGGCGGCGAGTTTCATCCGTGCAGTGATCAGTGAACGAACAAGTCGGATTAAAAACATGAAGTTCCTTTTCGTAAGTACCACAAGTAAATCTACAGTTCAGCGAAGAATCGGAGAGCATGCATGCAGACCAATCGTTGGTTTATTTCTGTTTTAGGTGACTTGTCTGTTACTTTTGGGATTGTTCTCCATGGTAACGAGGGCAGAAACCGAAGAATCGGGCGAGAAGCCCGAGATAACGAAGTTAGACGTGGTGGAGCTTGGAGAGGGGACCGACTTCGATGCAGAAGATTCAGACGTTCAAAGAAAGAGAGACTCTTCAGGGTATTCGTACAGGAGACCCAGTTTCTCGTTATCTTCGAGAGGTCGATTCCAATCTAGCCACAGAGGACGCATCGTCAACAGGCACCAGGCTCAAATAAACAGACCAATTACCAAATACGGACCGCCCGGTTATCAGAATTCGCCCTCCGTGAAACCAGCCGGTCCTCACGGTCAACAGCATCGGGATAAATTGCCATTCCATGGTCACTTCGGTCAACAGCATCCGAGCAACGGCCGACCGAACGGCTTGCTGGAACAGGAAGTTCCCAGTCCAATTAGGCACGTCGATTTCGTGGAACCGAATCCCATAGCCAGCCAGAATGCCGAACCCTTTGCATCTCACGCGGCGAACTATTTGCCTCCTGAAAATCAGAAATTGCCCGAGTACAGCGTTCCTCAATCTTTTTCTCCTGCTCAGGTTGCTCCTCAAGCGAATAATCAAGGCCAATCCGAGAATTTCGTTCAGTCTCAAGGTCAGATCTCTGACGCAGCCCTCTTCCTGTCCCAAAACGCTCAAACCATTCAGCAATTGTACAATGCACCCCCGCCGACCGATCAAGACTTCGCGCCAAATACCGATCAGTTCGTAGGCCAGGATGATCAGCTTCTGCAGAACAATGGTCGTCTTCAAGTTTCCGATACAGGATTCCAGAATCCTCAAGGCTTCGCTGGGGCCTTGCCTTCGTACGCTTCGGGCACCCTGAGCCCTCAGGAGACCCTGGAGCAAATTCAGTCGTTGGAGAAGGACAGACTGATCGTGCAACTGCAACAAGCCCTGGCCAGTCAAGCTCAAGCCCAAAACGCAGGAAGGTACGCTCAAAATCAGCCCAGCTTCGTTCAGAATCAAGATCTTCTGGCTTCCCTCGGACAGCGAATGAAGATTCACGGTTCGAACACGCAACCGAGTACCGTACACTTCGGCCCAGGCAATACAGCTTTCAATCAATCACCTTTTTTACCAGGAACCACGATCAGTCCCGGCTTCCCGCTTAACTACGGAGTGTCGAGCACTGTTCAGCCCCCGACCACAACAACAACGACAACAACAACCGTGCAACCCCCTCGGGGGACCAAGGTCGATGGAACCACTCAGATTACATCCTCCACGTCCGCACCACCGATTTCGACGACTGCAGCGGGTCTTCCGGTTTACGGAGGCTTCGTACCGACCCTGATCGCTGGTACCAATTTCATTTCGAACGTTCCTACCTATGGTTCAGGCTTCTTCCTGCCTGTTCAACCGTCTGGGTCCTCTCCAACTCATTTTGGTATCCCTATTCCTACTGATCAGAGTCAGAAACCTTCTGCGAGGCCCCCGCCATCGTCGACGCCTTCTTTGATTCCATCCGCCCCACCGACCACTAAACCAAGCGTTCCTCCGTCTCATCCTGTACACTCTGTGCCTCTTCCCGTGCATCCTGTTGTTACTCCGGTGCATCCTGTGGTGACACCCGTTCAACCCGTCCATCCTGTGCATCCTGTGCAGCCGACGTACGGATTCCAAACTCCCGCGATTAATCCTGTACTCTATAAACCTATCAAACCGGTCTACCCGTTCTATTATTATCCTAACGTCGCGTATCAGCTGCATAAGCCAACGGTGCCAGCTTATCCCTGGAGTTACGCACCCACTTACGCTCAAACGAAACCCGCGCAAATATGGAAATGATTCAGCCACGTGGCTGTCGATGTACAGCCACGTTCATGTATCGAGACTGAAGAAGAAAGCAGCTGGCGCTACGGAATCACCGTCTAGGAATGTTAAGGTTTATCGATGAAGGGACAGCTGCTTGATCTTAGAACTGTAGATCGGATCGGGACTGTGAATGAAAGTTTGATTGAAACCTCATGAGGAGCAAATAGCACGCCATAGTTACCACGCAAGAGATCAATAGTTTGACTGTGCGGTTGTAGAATGTCGGACTCCTATCAATTATTTACTTAACACTTTTATAAATGTACGGATCATTGGCGTCATTGGTGCTTTCAACTCTTTGCTTTGGAAATAATCTGGGTATGAGCGTTTAACCATTACATTTAAGTAGATTGTACGATTCCACTGGATGGGTCAGCCTCCCTGTTAGCAACCGAATCATGCATATAGGTCGGTTTTATTTATTGCATCAAATAAATATTTTTTTACTGTCGACAATTTTTTGATATCGCTGCAATCGCCTGGGCTGGACGATCAGCTATACCTCGCACATAAACTCACTGGAAATAATAATTCGTGGCGCTGCGGAATGATCGATGAGTTTTCGGCGGTGGACCCGTCAGCCACGCCCACCGTGCACGTAACAGAGCCAGTGATAATTTGCGAATGATGTGCCGGTTTCACCGTCAAAGAAAGTTCACCCTAGAAAACTCGAGCGTCTCCATTTCCGGTCCGTAAGCCAACACCAAGAGACTCTCACCGTGGTCATAATGGGCTGGTCGATCTGTCGTGGCTCGATCGTGACCTCGAAAGTCGCTCGATAATTCTAACCACGGTCAACGGGGCCAGATTACTCGGATAATCCTGAGCATACATAATATACTCGCTCGTCAGCAGGTGCACACCTTCCCATCGGTTTCGTAATATAGTTAGGCGAATCCTCCTCGCAGCACGTACAGCTCAGATCCACGGACGCAGCATCCTTGATCGATTCGTGATCCGAGACAGATATCGATAGATCACGCTTCTCCAGCGATACGGTGCCCCTGGATTCCTGACATTGATGCATCTATGGTAATCGTGAGGGAAGTGTGGCGGTAGCTTCTAAACAAATGAGCATTAAGTACCCCCGAGTCATTTGTCGCGCATAAGCTCTGCTATCAGTTAAATCGTTGAGTAGCGCAGGGAAAACGGACGTGTTCGGTCAGACACGGTATAATATCATCGAATCAAATTCGTAACGGTTCTCATAAAACTCTCGTAGAGTATTGAATATTGTTATTATTAAGAAACTGTCTTAAAGAAAGCTTTTCGAGTGTCTGACCAGGTATGGTAATTTTCACTTGAACGTGGATTCCTTAAATTCGTGGCGCGCCGGTGACCCGCGGTGAACGTGTCAACCAGTCATCAAAGGTGGAACAATTGAAGATGCAACGATAGCGCGTTCTTTCGCAACGCAGGGGCAAAATGACGCCGGAGAATCGTGTGACCCAGTTAAGAAAGTAAAACGATGAGCCAGTGTTTACAGGATTATACCGCTAAACGCACCAGATTTCTATGCATACCCGTCGAACAGGTCTAATTGCTCCCGATGCGAATGACCATGTCATTTTTCCCGTGCACGAAAAAATGGGCCAACAGTTACGAATAAATAATGCTCGTTGCGCGTACCGGAAGCCAGATGTCAACTCACTTTCCGCTGACCCTAATCCCGTGCACTTTTACCGTTCTACACGTTCCTCGAGGTTTCTTCGTCTCTTCAAGACGGTTCGGATCTTGCGAAATCCACGGACTCACTGAAAATTCAAACGGCACTTCGGAAGATTGACGTCGCAGAGGGAAGTTCATCCCACGAGAAAATTATATTTCCGTCGCTCTGCGGCGAAAACAGTCGAAGGATCGCGTTATCGGTTTTCCATTCGTTTCGACGACCATAAATTGCCGTCGGTCAGGAAAATGAAACGAAAGCGACGCAGCTTCTTCGCTTTTCGCAGACATTAAGAATTCCTTTACGATCCTGTTACCGTGTACGGCTACGAGGTACGCGTAATACGTCCAGGGAAAACACCATCGCATTTTCTATGCAAATGACAAGGTTCATTCAGAAATGCTTCAATGCAAGAAGAGTCTCACGATCATTGTTTCGACTTCTTCGCGATGTACTCCAGAAAAGAATGGCACTCCGCGAAGCCTGTAATTACGCACGGTTCGTGTGAATTTCGACATTGCGCGTCATCAACGTCAGCTGTTATGCCAGAATTACCGAAGAAGATACTTTTACCGATCTGTATGTCTAAAAGCGGAACGCCGTTTCTGACGTTTTTTCCCAAAAGAATCGTTCAGTCGCTGATTCTTAATGTACGGTCATTAATATACATGCGTGTACGTACTCGAGATGTCGAGTTGTGTCGATAAATATCGGCAGTAAAAAGTAGAAGCTGCTTCGAATGTTTTCTGCCGCGAGCTGCGTTGAAAAAGGTAGCATGAAATCGATTTTATCGTGTCGAGGGATCGAAGCAGCGTCGGCATTTTCGATGGTCCCCGTAGAACAATGGCTCCGAGCGACGAGTGAAAGTAAAACGAAATCAATCGACGTTTTCAGCTGTACAGATCACCGACACCTAGCCCCGTTCGGTGTTCCGCACGGTTCCGTTACCTTTTTGCAGCGCCTACGTCGATTATTTGCCAGTGTCCCCGGGAATAAGAGCAGCTCGACGTCTAAATCTTCTTAATTTTTTGTTGCCACAGCATTTCACTTTCCAAGATCGAAACTGCTTTCTGAGGATTGTAAAGGTGGAGGAGCGTGTCTGGCACATGAACCACGCCTTCGCTCCTTTCATATCGGCCATCCTGAACCTAATTGACTGACGAGCTGGCAAAATTGCGTTTTCGATAGAAACTGTCTCACAGAAGGGATCTGCTCCTTTATTGCTTTCATAAATATACCAGCGACAAGCTGTTCAGAGAAGTTCAAAGAACGTATTAAACCGCTAGAATTAATTTTTTACCCCACTTACACGAAGGAGTAAAAACTTAATTGCTTAACGAGATCAATGGGTTTGTTAATGATTATCCGGATTTATGTTTATCAGTCCTGCTGCTTATTACGATAATTGAAACAACTTGCGAGCCTCGATTGAGCAAGATCCTTTGATGCAACGCGGTTTTTGTCGATTATTGGGCTTCACTGTAATCGCTATTAAAAGGCGCCGTATTATTATATTCATTAGAAAGGAACGATCTTGAAAATGCTGCAGCGTTCTGCCGGAGAAATTTCCGTGAATCCGATCGTTCGCCCACACGACGCCTCGTCCCGGAAAGGAACTCCTGTCTTTTACCTTCGTGAATGAAAAAAGAAAACGTTTAATCTTCTTAAATACGCTCTGAGACCGTGTACACGCGACTATCATAATTAGCTGTACTTTGCAAAACGATTCAGAGACTTCGAGGAACCGTGAATGGAGCTACACGTTCTAATTGGACGTGTATCAGCATGTAATCAGCATAATTTCGAGCAGGAAGTTCTTCTCTTCCTGAACGATGTATCAAGAGGAAATGCCTTTTCACGATCGTCTGGAAACAATGTGCGATACCGATCGATTTCTTTTACTCGTTAAGGACAGTCTAATCTGCAGACTATGCATCTGCATATTGAGCCACGATCGAGATGATCGCGTTTCAGCTACGGTGGTGGTGCGCTAAGTACCGTCGCCGGGGACTTACCTTCACCTAGACCTTTCTTTCTCCGGGTAAGAGGGGATCTGTATATAAAAGGTCTCTTCTGGGTAGCAATGGCAACAGAAACCACAATTTCACTCATACAACTCGGTTCTCACTTGACCACGTGAAACAGTGCGCCAGGATGATCCCGTATAGAAGCAACGTGTGGCCATTAGTAAGTGTCTCGCCTCATTTACGCGTACATTCATCTATCACCGTGAAACCTAAACATTCGAACTCTGTATCTCTTGTAGATTTATATTAATACATGTTCACTCTGCGTAGGTGCTATTGGGCCTGGTGATTCTCGTTTCGACGGTGTCTTCCAGAGAGATGAAAGGAGACAAACGAGTGCTGAGAGTGCCAGCAAAGGGAAAAAGAGGTGTCTCCGATTATTCTGGAGGTTACTCGTCGGGAGGATCTTATAATTCTCCTCTGATAAGCTCTGGGTACAGCGGAGGATCCCTTGGAGGATATTCCTTGGGACACTCCGGTGGTCTACAGAGCCTGCAAAGCTTGGGAGGTGGATCCTTGGGCCATGGTCCCTTGGGCGGCGGATCCTTTGGAGGTGGATCTTTGGGATACTCGTCGGGAATTAGTCTAAGCTCTGGAGGAGTAGGTTTGGGTCACGGATTGGGTCTTCAAGGACTATCCTTGGGAGGACAGTCTTCGTACTCTGCTCCTAGCATCTCGCATCTGAATATTGCAAGCGGAGGAGGTTCTGGACTCTTCAGCTCATCATTGAAGACCGGACCTGTCACATTTGGAGGCGGCAGCAGCAGTGGATCGTCTTCCAGTTCCGGTTCCAGCGGCTACTCGATTCCATCGTACGCTTCGGGTGCTCCAGGTAAATATCAACGCAAGAGAATGATTGTTTCCACTGAATAAGTATTTCTTAATATTTATTTCACTCGTCCCTGCTTTCAGGACTGTCAGCTTATGGCGGCGGAGGCTCCAGCGGCATCAGTCTTTCATCCATGCTAGGATCGCACGGCTCGTCCTACAGTCTTCCAGCAGCTTCTTTAGGCTCTTTGGGTGGCTCTTCCGGACATAGCATCTCTCTGTCTCCAAGCTCGTCGCAAACTGTATCCGGAGGATTGGTGATCGATGCAGGATCACTCGGAAAAGGCTCTTCCGGCTACAGTATCCCTGTATCTTCTCACGGAGGATCCTCTCTGAGCAGTGGTTCCAGTTACTCTCTTCCAATTTCTTCCGGATCTCACGGACTATCCGGCCTGACCTCTAGTTCCGGAGGATCCGCAAGTTATTCGCTTCCAGTTTCTTCCGGATCATCCGGCGGACATATCAGTCTCTCCGGTGGATCCTCCGACAGCTCTAGCTACAGCCTTCCCGTTTCTTCTGGATCTTACTCTTCCGGATCGCCAGGCTACTCTAATTACGTACCATCTTCGGGCGATGCATCCTCATACTCTTCTGGTAGTTCCAGTTACTCCAGTCCCTCCGCTAGTTACTCGAGTCCCTCTTCCAGTTATTCCAGTCCCTCCTCCAGTTACTCGAGTCCCTCTTCCAGTTACTCGAGTCCCTCTTCCAGTTACTCAGGATCTAGTTCCAGCTACTCTGGATCTGGGTCTAGCTACTCCAGCCCCAGCGTTACCTACTCCAGTCCCAGTTCTAGCTATTCCGGATCGTCCGGTGGCTACACCTCCAGCTATTCCGCTCCCTCAACGTCCTATGGCACTCCATCGGAGTCTCAGGGTTCCTACTCTAACCTGAGCCCAAGGTACGTTGGCTATTCGGCAGCGAAATCGTACGAGGGCCTGAACTCCGCCAGCAATAAGTATGACACGATCTCGTACTCCAGTCCCAGTGGAAAGTATTGAAATTCAAGATCAATTCCTGTTGATGGATTATGTCGATACGCTCTCAATGAATTCGATCGTGAAGCGAAATGTCCAGGGATCGATGAATAGTAATTTTATTTATTATCTACGATGCCGTCTCTTAGCCTAATTATTTTATATTTAAGTTGCATATTTATGCGTTTGTTGCGTAGTTTGTATACTTTTTTACAATAAACCGTTTTTTTGTAACAACCTGGCGTCCCTAGAATGATGATCATATACTGTATTCATAAGCTTTCACTTCGTCTGTAATTATTCAGAGTTTTTAAGCTCGAATCTGACAGAATAATTAATCGAACAGCTCTGGGAAAGAGGACCACTCTAGACCCAGCCTAGACATGATGCAGATCAAGAAAAAGAAATCCTAGGTTCGATGAAACCGATGTGCTCCGAGTTAGATCCTAATTTGCATCCGTATCGCGTCGATCATCAGTGTTATTATTATGATTATTTTCGATACGGCGGAGCTGTCAAGATGGGAGCACTTTTTAATCGTCAGCGTGAAAGTTCTTCGCCGGGAAAAAGTAAAGGGGAACGGTAGCTACGTAAAATAATAAAGAGCCGAAAAAAAAACCGCTCCAGAAGTATAAAAAGCGGATCACTTTTACTCCAAGGCCGCCAATAGGCGGATTCCTTTCGAAACTTTTGCTCTTTTTTGGAAAGTGTACTCTCACTCGGACCGGTTCCACCGTGATTCATAAAGGAACCGTTCCTTTTCTCTGCCCTTCCTTGGCCGTTAACGGTACTCACTTCACCGGTGTTTTACAATTTTTTTAATGCTATATTCAAGTCCTGAACCTTCGCTTGTGACGCCCTTTAGCATTTAGCATCTATTCTAAATTAACCCATGTGACGATCATTTTCAGCGACACCCTGTATTGCGATATTTTCTAAATACCAGCGAGCAGAACTTCTGCGTAATTAATTCGTTACGTTTCAGTCGGTATGATTAACGAGCTCCTTAAGTTACAATCCCCCACAGAGGAGCAATTTGTTGCGTTCCCTTTGTTAATGGTCATGTAACAGCGATATTAAACGTTCGAGATGAAATTATTCGGCTCGTCCTGTAAGTTTCCTGATCGTTGAGTTGATCCGATACTCCGAAACTGATATTAAACATTTAAAAATTCTCCTAGCATTGTCTGCTGGTCGTTTCTAATTCCTGCTAAGCACAAATAACTTTCTATCATGCCAAAAAGTATCGCGATTGTTACGATCTCCTGCATCTTTCCTTTTGTTTGCATCGCGGGACGCCCACTCTCATGCGAGTGTATCATCGTGCAGCGTGCTGTTCGTCGTCTGACCCACTTCTGGAAGATCGCACGTGCGCGCAAATACGCGTGTTCCTCAGGAACTACGAACGAAGAAGACAGAGAGACGCGAAACTCGCTGGAACGGCGGACAGGTTCGGTGGATGTGGAACTGGTGCATCGGCCTCGCGATAGAAAAGCCACGTTTCACTATTTTCCGACTGGTTCTGCCGGCGACATACATGCGCTTCACTCTCACGCCCGTCTCCAGCGAAAACAGGGAAAATTTTGCTTTTACTGTCCGCCAGCCCGTTCACCTGGATGAACGGGATCGACAGCCTGACGGTTCTCGATCTATCGTGCTGTCTGATCTACTTACGAAGATATAGAAGATGCAGGGACCTAACTCTGAATTTAATCCGATACAACACAGACCTGAGCGATATTAACAAGATATTTATTCTACTGTTATCGTTTCATCCTCTTGCCGAGCAGAGTATATTTCTAAAGTGAGCCCACCTACTTCGGAATCACCCTGTATACCGTGTGATGTCTGTGTCACGGTTCCTTAGCAGACTATACACGCTACAGCGAAGGTATTATTAAAGCAATTCATGAGCCTCCTTGTTCCAGGCGAGATAACAAGATTCTCATGCAAATCTCGCGCAAAAACGTAAAGTACGGGGTGTTGGAGAGCGTATTAGATGTTCGATAAGTCCGTGTTTCCTTTCGATCGACATTGGAAAGGGCACTTTCTCGAGCGTTCATGGAACATGTCTTCTATCGCCTGGAAGGTCCGACCCACGAGTACGTATCCCGCGAACTCGACTCAGCTATTTATCATCGCCGCTATAGGTCCGTCGTTATTGGAGGTGTGGTTCCCATAGCGAAGATTCTTGGCTGGCAGGGTGAAAGTAAAACGATTTGACCAGCTGGACCGCTCGGTCGTTCAAAAGAACGGCTTTCCAGCTGGAAACTGGATGGATCCCCGCTTCCGCGACCGCTTGCGATGGGATCCCACGTTTTTCCATGTCCAACGGGTCGGACGTTCGGGTTCGCGTGTCGAACGAGAGGTTCTATCGTTTTTCTAGCGACAGTCCGCTCGATTTACGAGGATAATTGTTCCCCCGGAGCTTTCACGTTGCCATCGGATGTCACGAAGAGGAAACGCAGTGGCACGTGACCAGATACGTCCCACCAGTCGCGTCGCTTTGGACCAGTTTGTCGCTGGATCGAGAGTACCGCAGCAGTACGGGCGGTTTCACTGAACCGGCCACGTTCAGATCTACATATAAGAACGGAGGAATGTTAAACTAGTTTCCGCGATTTTTCTGCCGGCCGGGTATAAAGGAGAAATTCAATGTCGGCTGATACGTCATTAGAGACTGCTCCGGCGTGTCGGCTCCATCGGCGCAACCCAGCGAATGAGACGAACAACCCCGTGACTGGAGGATCCTGATTATCGACAGGCGAGAGTGACGGCTGATTGATATGGAACTGCTGGTCGGTATACCCATATTCTGCTCGATCGATAAGCATACGATCCTCCGTCTTATCCGTATCAAACGTTAGCGTCGTACCGAGACACTCGACAGACATGAACGTTGAGAGTTTCTCAAGATTCAGGGGATCCACCTGTGTTCTCGAAACTGATATTTACTATTTTCTATTGCAGGTGCTGCTTTTGTTAACGCCAGCGATCCTGGCCCAAGGATATGGCAAGAGCAACGACCCCAACGACGAGCCCTTCCTACCGATATACCCTGTGTACCCTTACAGCCCCAAATTGATCAAGAGAGGAACAGAGAGAGATACGGTGACACAATTGACTCCAGAGCTCTATGCTCCGAAAATAGACGCTAAGGACGCTTACACAGCTAGCTTCAGCTCTAACCATCCTCGTGATCCTTATTACCCTAGTTACAACCCTTACCCAAAGGCCTCCGCCTCCAGTGCTTCCAGTTATTCATATTATAACTCTCTTCCATATTCATACCCTACAACAGGTTATACTCCTTACAATTCGTACTCAACGCCCTACACGATGCCCGCGCCATCTTATCCAGCGGTTCCTTACAGCTCGTCCTATCCTAATTATTATTATCAACCCCCTTACTATTATCCCAATTACTATAACCAGCCTGTGTTCCCCGTACCGCCGCTGCCTCCTCCTGGAGCTGATTACTCCAGCGACTCGTACTCCGACTCAGAAAACGGTGACAAAGGAAAAGAGAAAAAGGGTGGAGACAAGAGGTACAAGGATAACGATGTCAATCAAGACACTTCAGGGAATCACTTTGTCGATGGAGCCAATTACATTTCTGGAGGTGGCAAGGATCTCGATGGACAACCCAGCACCTATAAACTGAGCAGACCTCAGAACCAACTGGAGCAGGTGAGCGACATTCACCTGAAGACTATTCAAGTCCCAGTACCCAAGACCACCTACAGAGTCGTCAGCGTCGCCGGACAAGCCGTGGGTCCAGATTATCCTCTTCCAGCTCCCTACGTGAAGGCTCAGCAGTTGGAAGAGCTGATGAGTCAGACCTGGGCCAAGATGCTGGCTCAAAATATTCAGCAACAGGCTGCACAATACTCCGTACAGGAGGACAATAAATCTGGCGCCTCTGGAGATCAGAATGACCAGGGCAAAGACACTCAGGCATACATTTCTGTGCCCAACGTGATCGCCAAGACGGGTATGACCTACATCGTGAATCCTGGGGCCCTCGGTAAACTGAACCCTGGTCCAGGTGGTCGGACGCAAACTACTCTGCTGAAAAGTATCAAATATCCTCCGGTACCGCTGACACCGGGTGTCTACACCGCGGTGGAGAAGCCTGAAAAGAATCAAGCCGAGTCGAACGAATATGAAAACTATGAGAACGCATCCCAGAGCCAGGACTACGAGAGCTTGAGTCAGACCGATAAGAATTATTCGAACGATCCGGGTCAGACGGCGCCTTATCAGAGCCAGAACTTCGTCACCCAGTCACCGAGAGGGTACAATTACCAGTACTCTGGTTACAGCCCCTCGTCCAATCAGCAGCAGTCGCAGATATATAAAAATAATTTAGAGGACGTAAACTTTGGTAGCAAAACGAAGAAGGGTTAAATTTTAAGGGTTAAAAAAGACAAGCTTAACTAACGTGGTGCTATGATTCGTTAGATTATTGGAAATTTTGTTTCTTCGACTTTAGATGCAATTGTTGAATCGTTGAAGCTTTTACAATAGAAGAGACAGGTCTCCGATACGTTTATATTTATAATTTTTTTTATACATTGTATTTTCGTCTGTTAAGATAAACGCGATTATGGTTGTAACATTATGCAGTATCGATAGTATACATAGTGCGGACCTCATTAGAACAAGCTACACAAATACCCTTCGTGATGTCCGTCTCTTCCGTTTCTACTTGTTCTTCTGTGAGTCGAAAGACATTTTACGTGACGATCCTTTCGCCCATGACCCATCGTGGCGATATTTATGAGGCTTATACGTCCTACATGTATGTAAATTTTGTACTCGTTTTACAGTCACTAGCAATAAACTGTCGTTGTTGTTTTCTTCGCGGATCGTCCTTATTTTCCTCAGCCTCTCACCTGTCAAAGTCATAGCAAAGAATCCAAAGAAGATAGCCTAACGATCGGAGGAACGATCGATGGTCCCCTGACTCGCGCGTTGCACAGGGGACATGCGGGCTTACCAATTAGAAAAACATCGAATGAATTTGTAGCAGAAATGTGTTCGTCATTGAAATGGTCAGAGCGTTCAGGTTCCTAGAGATTTCGATGGCTGAGCTAGCGTGGACGGTTTGGAGAGTTCTCGAGCGGACGAGGAAAGGCAGAGCAACGATCGCGGAACGAAAGGAAGAGATCCGGATCACGGGAACGTCCGGTGGATCGTTTGGGCGCGGTAATGGAAAGGAGAAGTGAGACTGCGATTCAGAGGAATCGTTTGAACGCATGATTCGAGAGGGAGAGAAAGAGAGGAGACGTCTTCCGGCGGTATGCTATATTTCTTGCATTCTTTGGTCGAGTGTGCCTCGGTCGTTGCTCGAAAATAAAATCGGACGAGCCGCTTACTTTCTCGATTCATACACGCTGACCTGAAAGCTTCACGTCACACCTTCTCCCGGCGTCTGCAAAAATTCTCAAAGCTCCGGCGACCTTTCCTCTCAGGAACTCTGTTTCTTCTCATTAAACGCTCCGATCTCCCAACGATGTTTTTAGCGATTTCTTCGTTTTGCATGCAATTTGTGTTTTCACTTTCTTCGGGACAGACAGCAGCTTGCAATATGTATGAAGAGACGGTTTCGAATGAATATTTTGCACGTTCAAGAATTTCAACGTTTCTGAACATTCTATGAAACGATTCCACTGGAGAAATTTTGATAAATTCACGTCCTCAAGGTGTTTGACAAATTGCAAACGTTGAGTAATAATTTTTTCCAACGACATTGCGGGGGTCGGTGAATTACTTCGATTTTCTAATCGTTCGCTGGACCAAAACCGTAGAAAGCGGTCAGCTCGGAATGCCGACAGCCTTTGTGTAATCCTCTCTGACGAAACCGTGATCCCGAAACCGAGAAGCGCCATTGTTCCGGGTCCTGGACCTTTTTCTGCGAACACGGACGACGCTGCACGTCCGAGAAAGTTCGCCTCTTGGACGAAGGTAATTCGACCGGAGGTAGGGGCGAACCGGTCATCGTTTAATAGTTCGATTCGTCGGTTTCCACACCCGGGATGCGGAGAGAAAGTGTTTTCTTCGTTCGTGGGCTCGAGGAACGGGTTCACGGAAACGCGACGGCGAATCGCAGGTAGATGGATCGGCGAACGGGATCGATAGATGATCTCCTTTCTTTCCGTTCCCTCGTAACTCATTTTTCGACGAGCCTTCTGCGTGATTCTGTATCGTAAAATCGCTTCTTCGGCTTCCTCCCTGCTTTTCCTCGACTTCGTGTTAATTTCACTTCATGGCGGACAGAATTTCCCTACATTTCGCCACAAATCCAATTCAATTAAATAGCTATTTCGCCAATTTTTCGCTCCTTCGTTGAGCACCATCGCTGACCTCTGACCTACATGCAGTTCGGGACAATTTTTATGCTAATCCTATCTAATACTTCTTTGTGTTTTTAACTTACGTTGATCTCCTTAATTATTAGAAATGGGGCCTGGTGGGATTAGTACTATTTATTCTAACAAGCCTACCTTTTCATTCTTGTTATGTACTTGAATTATATTATGCTTCCTTTGCCAATTTAATAAATTAATAATATTGCACGTACAACCTGAATGTTCAAAATTTTCCAACAATAGCATAGACGTCTGACCAGGCGCGGCTGTTTCCACTGGATAATTTCGCCTTCCAATAAAAGTTAAAATTAGATAAATCGATCTTCCCTCGTACGGTCCATTGCGGACAGAAAGTTTCACGAGCCCTCGACCTTCGTCGATCGTCCCGAAGAAAACAATATAATCCGGAGAGAGTGCATCGAATGTCTTTGCATAACAGGGTCGATCGTATTGCATTATATTTCTCGCCGGAGGCTGTCGAGCGCAGGCCAAGCAACGAATTCACTTCATTACCGAACTAATTAACCGGCAGAATAATTAGTTGGGTCTCGATGCTGGAAAACTTGGAACGATTCGCTCGGAGATTATCGATCTCTTGCTATGCTCCGGGACAGTCGTTGAACGCGATCGCGAATGCATTTGGCAAGGATCTCGGTGAAATTAGAAATACTTAGTTAACGACCAGCTTCCGAAGTGTATCCGTGCCGCTTCCGTCCACTTTTCTTCGCCCGTTCTCACGGCTAAACTCTCTTGTTTTTCTCGAATTGCCCTGGCTGCCGTGAGAAACGCACGGCTATCTGCGATATCACCGGTCATTAGAAATTAGAAAACTGCTATGCGTCGAAATCGAATTGATTTCTCAATCCTGATAGCGTTTTCGCTCGTCAATCCAGAAATCGGCTAACATGCACTGCATTCGAGTCTGCTCCGATGCTGTCCAAGTGCAGTATGCATAGAGCTATTGTTCCTTGAGAGGATGATACGCTTTCGTGACATTAGTTGACGTTTCTATGAGACGTAACGGGAGCGTTGCACGGTTTTTAGGCACGATGGGGACAATACGTGGTCCCTTCACTTTTATCGCGAGATCGATTCGTTAACACGTGGTCCAAGGGGCCATTATACGCGGCATGATCCGCAAGTGAAGTGTAGCAAGACAGGGGATGCTACGGGTAGGGGTAAAGGCTATATAAGAGAACGTACATCCACATTGGTTTTGTAGTAGAGCTAGAATCTTTGTCTCGTGATCGACTTTTTTACGCTTGGCCAACATGGTAAGTGGTCTTCCGTGTTTCGAAATGATCCTCTTCTTTTCTCGGCTTTCATCGAAGACATCTGTAACGTCGCTTTTATCCGAATTTCATCGCTCGATCGATTCGAGTTTAGATCAATATACATCTACTTTGCCGTTCGTTAAACGTTCCCTATGCATTCTTAGAATATTAGAATCCTTTCGGATGGAAAGATCGATACGTGTGTTCGAACGAAATTTATGATTGAAAGCAGCGAACCGAAATAGACGAAGAAGATGCTGAATAATGCATGATGATGCAAATAAGGAGATTTAAGATAGATAGGTGTTTCTTTTTTTAAATAATACAGACTGTCGTACACTAACCGCGATGCACCAAATTTGCCTCGAGAACCAGGAAGAGAAACTTTTACTTTTGCATCGATGATGCGATACGATTGCTCACGGGATTGGCCCGCCCCTGGTTCGCACTCGCTATAAAAGAGTGGTCCATCCGGATGTTTGACCCAGAAGTTCGCCAGCAGTGAAAGTGTACCCTGATGCAAGTTCATTTTTCCCCAGTTGTCGCAATGGTGAAGAAACGAAGCCAAAATTTAATCCAACTAACAACCACTGCTGAAATAATACACCATTATCTAATTATATCATTTAAGGTGTGATTGTACAATCTCTGCGTTTTATTTTGCAGAAAGTCTGCGTGATACTGGGTCTGCTGTTCGTCGGCATAAATGGCGAGAAGAAGATCAACCTGGAGGACATAGAAAGAGACAACTTGAGAGCAGAAGGCTCATCGAAACCAGGACATGCGCCAGAGACGAAGTACTTGATCAATCCCGAAATGAATCACCCTCGGTATCAGTTTCCAAGCAAATATAATGGGCCGCAAGGTTCACCCGGTCAATACGTGGCTCCCCCATCGACTCAAAATGTAAAGTATATTCTGAAAACCTATTTCTAAGTATATTTCTTCAGAATGGACCATTCTGAGAGTAATTTTAATGATCAATGCGAGCAGCTTCCGCCGGAAACGTACGTTCAGCCCCCCAAATACGTGCTGAAGGAGCAAGCTTACCAGCAGCAGAACAGCATACTTCCGGAACAAGCGCTTCCTCCACAGTATTATACTCAGTACCAACAACAGCATGCTCTGCCTCCAAAAGGAATCGCGCCAAACGTCTATGAGCCCCAGCAATTGGCTTACCAGCCGGAAGTTCCTGTTGGCAATCAACTGCAGAGCGTTCAACAAAAATCGGTCTCCGCCAAATACGCCAAAAATATGAACAAAGGTACAGGAAGCAGAAAATGTATGCAACGCCCGACCTATCACCGATTTAACAAATTCTTATTGCTCTTTGCAGAAACAGTCTATGTTAATATTCCCATGATGCATCTTCTGACCTATTACCCTAACTTGAACGTGAATCCTAAAAGCAACGGTCTATTGACGCAGCCAGTGTTGACAACTGCACCAGCGGAGCAGATATCGATTCCTCTGTACACTTCGACGCTAAGCCAGAAACCAATTATTCCCGTGAAATCGACTTATCAGGTTCAATATGCTCCGAAATACAGCGCACCTGGTCCAGCCGCTTTCACGAACAAGGTTGGTGCAAAAAAATGATCATCTCCTCTGTAGCATGTAGCATTCCAATTCTGGAAAAATCGTTCTTCAATTTTTAATTGAGTCTCCATTATTTTTTGAGACGTTCAGTCATCACAGAGGCTTCCTCGAAGAACTAGGGCAGACTCGGAAGCAGAAAGTGACGAATTTACGTTCTTCCAGGTGGCGAAACAAGCAATTTACACTCCTCCTCCCTCTTCGAAGAAGGTGACCAGTTCTCCGGTGATAAGCCTGCCGACCTACGTTCCATCGGACCAGTCGTACGCTCAAGGAAGACAATTACTGTACACGCAAGCGTACATTGCCCCGTCACACCCGCAATACGTCTCCCAGCTGGTTTATGCTCAACCGACCACAGTTTACATGCACGCCACGCCAGTTTACAGAGACGTTTACGCTCGTGAACCCAGCTATGTGCAGGACAATTCTTTGCACGCCAGTGTCAAGTACGCAACGATGCCTGAGGAATTGAACGGCGCCGCGCCGCCTCTTGACGAAGAGCAGCCCAGGCAAGCGTTGGGTCAGGAATCCAGCCAAACGGTGGCCCAGAATTACGTCAAGGTTGGTACGCGTTAAGTGGCGTGAGAAAGGTGCTACAGACGTATCAGAGTCGTGATCAAGTTCTTGGTCACGTGACGGACACTGTACCAGCTTGTTATAAATTAATCCACGTGGATCTAGGACTTTGAAGAACCCAGCACAGACCTGGTACCCCCTCAGCTGCCTCCGCAGGACTTCAGATCGGATTCGACGCCCCTGGTCGCTGCTCCATCGCAAGAAGAGGAATCGATTCCGATTCAAAATCACGTGGCTCCATCCGGGCCTAGATCTCTGCTGGATTCGTACGTACCTAGCAAATTAATCGCAGCTCAAGATTCTGCCAGGTAAGCCGAAACGTTCTATGCAGTATATTGAAAACCTTCCATCGTGGACGCTTGACGATTTTGTTATATTTCTTTTTCTTACAGGTACGAGGAGAGACCGATTCAATTGGAGAGCGGCTTTCTTCCGTCGAAAGAGAACTTCTTGTACAAAAAACGCAAAACTGATTAATCCGAGGAATTTGTTCGTTCGTGCGACGATCGATATTTCTTTAAAATAATGGTCAGTAGGATACGTCTGCGTTAACTAAAATTTTGACGATCGAGGCTGCTACGAGTGAGCCTGAAGTCATGCCGCCGATAATTGGAGGCCTGATCGCATCTAGTCTTTAATCGATCATCGTCCAGCGACTATACTGAATGTCGTGTGTTTTTTATCATTTTGTTATATTTTTTGTAGACTCATCTGTGTACGTTTTATACCATTTTTTTTAATAAAATTCATACCAAAATATATTTTGCAAATAATAAAATATAATACCTACCATTTATGCGCCTCACAGCCCTAAGCAATATATCCTAGACCCTACGATATTTTATACTGCACGATTTTCCACAGTATCTATTATATCATATTATACTATTCTACAGAGTATGCACTGTACACTGCAACCTACATACTGCAGGGATCGTCTGTAGAGTAGGCTTGCGTATAGCATGTATCCAGTAGTGTACAGTGCATACTGTATAAAGTAGTACAGTGTGTGCTGTTTGGTGTTTCGCAAAATCTGTATACGTGAAATAGTGTGGTCGTAAATCAGACGTATAAATGTCTGTATTTGTTTATTCGATATGCATCTAATTTCGATATATTTAGCTAAGAGCGTTCAGAAAACTAATTTAAAGCGTGACAAGCTTCTCGATTTCGCTTCAGAAGCATTTCGTAATTAGTATGAGGAAGATAGGATTAGAAAATCGCGATCTGAAACTAACTTCTGAATCTCCGGGAGCCCATTTAGATAAAACCCATTTGAATATCTCGGGCGATTCGAGTCCTCCTACTTTTTTTAGGACGATTAGCTAATTTATGCGCTACTTTCGGTAATTACGCGTGCAAACTCACGATGGACAGAACCATCTCGGAATCGTGTTAGAAAAGAGCTATTGACAGAGGCACGTGTGCAGAGTCATGGCTGTTTACGCGTGGCAAAACGAGAAAGCGGATGCTGTAGGAAAGCGCCAATGGTGTAGGCTATTCAAGTCGCTCTACAGAAATTCCATAAACTCGAAACTATCAATTTCCTTTGTAATTGCACCTTCTTCGATTATGAAGACATCAACAATCCACCGAGACATCTTGATTACCTCCAGATCACCCACCAGGCACCTCTCGACCAAACATTAACCACTTCGATCTCTGCTGGAACGTGAAAATCAATTACACCGATTACAGACAATGCATAGAGAATTACAGAAAAGATTTCATGAAAGATCCTCGCAGACTATTCGTGGGTTTCCCAAGTTTAAATAAATGACCACGCGTGATGTAAGTTGGGTAAAATGTAGCCGTCGATTTGCGCAATCGACTATCCACGCAACGCGCGTAATTGACGAGTACGCGTGGCATTCAGCGTCGAATAATTAACACTTTAATAATAATCGCGTGTCGCAGGATCGTGTCCGTCTCGAATTTTCGGTCCATGGAAATGCTTGGCCAGGATTAGGACACGATGCCGACAACGTCACTACGCTACTGGCAGGTGTCTTCGAGTAGCCGCCGCATGAGGAATGCCTGTGTGTTACAGCGGTGAAACTATAATCGAGGTGTCCCTCTCGCGCTTCAAGCGAAGGCATATAAGGTGGGATATAGAGGCCTCCGCTTCATCAGTCCCAAATACACGCGACCAAGCCGCCAAGCGAACAGGTTTAAGGTCGACCGTCACCATGAGGTCTCCTCTCATACGCGTAAGTACCTAACAATTCTCTATCGATCTTCTAAACTACGCGAGAAACGCTCCACTGCGTCCCAGATCTAATTATTAGGACCCTTTTCACACCTCACAGTCATTAGATAACACATTGCCTCACCCTTCATTCAATGTATTGTTACAATGACATAAAGACGCTAGAATATGATAGGGCAGTTAAATATATTTTTAGAGAGTAGGAAGCTCCGTCGCGTCTGACCAAGTATCTCTGTTTCTACTGCAGCGCTGAACGTGTTAAATTCTTTCATGCATGGAAACTGAATTGAAAATTATTTTAACTCAATCGTTTGGATCTGGAACAGTGTTTCAATTAGTTTAATGATAGGCGATGCAACATCTACTTTATCCTTGCGATGATTTTAAGAACAATCTGAGCGCGAGTAGAATAATCGTTCGCCTCCAGAGTTTCATGTCTGTTTACCTTCGTTTATCGTTATTACTAGCATTCGCAGGTTTATGGGCCTGTATTCCACACAGTTTATCGCATATTCCGCAGGCTCTGCTTTACGAAATGACGAAATTATGACCGCGCCGGTAATTTCGTTCTATTGGAAGCTTAAATTTTAAAGCAACGAATCAGCCTTTCACGCGTTAGGGTCTCTAGTTTCTCCCTTATCTCGTTCACGAACGACTACTTCTGCTGAATCCTGCAAACGATCGTCACAGTGAATTGTGTTATTCGCCTGCGTACGCGTGTACGCCTGTTACGTCTTCCTCAAATTTGTCTAATCCCTAATTCCATGATACATCACGATTACACGGGTTTCGCTAACGCCACAACCGCGTCGATCCTCCTGATACATTAATTAAAATCGTGCTCTATGATAACGCAATCGTTGAGTATTGCTCAACTCGAAACAGCCGTAACGTCCCATTGAATATTTCTCAATTCACTTACAATTGCAGACTGTCCGGTCTGGGTGAATGAAAGGCAGTGAACATTGAATAATTATTATACAATAGAATGGATAGGAAAGAATTCACAGTCTTGGGCGAATTGAATAAAATTGAACCTTTTCTGTGGAGACAAACAGGGCCTCCCGGAGTCGGTCATTACGGAGAAAGTGTTTCTTATATTCTCCATCGTCCGGAGTAGCCGTGGCAGATGCTTTTCAGTGAAAGTCCGAGGTATTCGAGGAACAGCGGTTCTCGAGCTGTCATAAAATCGGTTGGTTATTAGGTAACGTAGATTTCCTTGCCGCGTGGATCCGATGGAAATGATGGGCGAAATAACGTACACCGTTGCGAAACATCCAACGTGTTTCGTAGCAGACAATTTTTATCGAACACCTTGTTATTCGATGATGCGATTTGTTTTTTGCGCGTCTGAAATTACTCTCGCGTCGATCAGAGATCATAAGCATTTCCCTTTTATTCGAGATTTATTAGCGCTTCAAGCCTGGCCGTATATGTACGAAGATTTCACGTTCTCTCGACTTCTCCTGGTTGAAGTTCGATGCGCAACTTCAATTCGCAGAACGCGAATATCCCTCGAGGCATGCGTTCACCGAAGAAAGCGGTGAAAATCGTAAGTGCGCACAGTATGAAACTCGTTCTCTTGACTCGAGACGATCGAACCGCTCGCTCCGACGCTGACCTTGTAGAAATCTCTTTCTTTCTCGCCAAGGTCGACCCTCCGGACGAGCATCATTCTCGACGAAGCCGAGATTTCCCCTCGGTGAGATCAATTTCAGGCTCCTATCGATCTTACGGCTAACTGCAGATTCATTATTTATCCATTCGAGAAGCTTCAGGGAGCAGTAGATTTCGAGAATGGAAAAGATGAGGAGTGAAAGTATCATGAGATTATACAAAGTGTTCTCTCGCGTTACCCAGACTATCATTTATAGAGTATCCAGCCACCTTCTCGATATCAGATCTTTTGTCGATTTTTACACCCGTCTTTCGCTTTCAGATTACCACGATTCTTCTGATAATCGGTCTCTCCCAGTCAAAGTCGACCAGCAGAGATCTGAATAAACAGGATTCTCGTGAAAACGAAGAATACACCCCTGAACCGATTCTCCTCGATGATGCTGACTCCAGTCCAAAGAAAGATACTTTAAAGAAGGATCAATCGGAAGAGAAGCTACCAATACTCCCACCCATCATCTTGTTGGACTTTGACAACGATACCGACGATGATAATGCGACAGCTGAAGAAAAATCGAAGCGAACCGTGAACGGTGGTCTCGGTTATGGTCTCGACAAGAACTCGCTTCAACCCAGAAGACACAACTACTATTTTCCAGGTGGAAAATCGGGAACCACCGTCAGCATCGAGGAATCGATCAGTCCTTTCCTACCGAAGACCATAATCGAAAAGGTTCAGCCCACTAACCAGGCAAATTATTTCGGAGGACACCGGAGCTCGTTCTCTCCGACTTACAGTGCGCTCCAGTCTCAAGGACAAAGCCTGAATGCTCAGCGGTTGTCCCAATCTCAATTCGGTCTACGTACGAAGCCTCAGAAGTCTGCCACCAGCTTCAACTCTTACCAGAGCTTCCTGCCGACGCCCAAACCTACCGTCAGCCCCTTTGCAGGCCAGAATTCGGGATTCAGGAACCGCGTATCGACAACGACGCAATCGCCTTTGGCCTTCAGCTCCACGGAGTCTGTCAGATACGTAACTGCAGCCAGCTATGCGAATCCTAGCTTCAATTACGTCACTTCTGGTTCCCCAGTGTTCTCCAGCGCCGGTCAAAGGCAGACCGTTCAATCCAACGTCAACTCTCATGGCTTCCCCTCTGCTTCTCAAAGCGTGCAGTCCTCCACGGTCTCTCCGACCAGCTACGGCTCCCATTTTGCAAGCTCCAGCTCGCAGAATTCTAATAAGCCCACCTACACGGTCGAAAACGGAGTTCGTTACGAGAACAAGATCTTCTGGAAGTACCCCGACGGTAGAGTGTCCGATGTTCCGCCTGCTACCTACGTGGAGACCAGCTATCCGGAGTATTCGCCGCAGGAAGCTGCCAAATCTCAGACGGATCAGGCCATTTACGAAACCAGCACGGAAAGTAGCGTACTCTCTCAGGGACCTGTTCAGTTTCCCAGTGTACCAGAGCAGAATGGAGAACCTAATCCATTCGTTTCCTCGGAGTCTTTGTCTTCGAGTCTGCGCCAGCAACAAGCTTACAGATTGGCTTATCAGAATCTGTTGAGTCAGAAGCAGAATGCTAACTTGGCGCAGCAGAGGAAGCCTAGCAGCAACGTGGCTCCGACTTATTCGTTTTCTTCACCCTCTGGAGCATCTTCGGGAAGAGTCAGGCCTGGTGCCAGCGGTCCGAGGCCCAGTTACGAGTCACAGTATCAACAAACTCCTTCCAGGTATCCGGTGAACAGCGCTAACCCTGAATACGCTGGGTCTTATGTGACTGAGTCTACCGTGAACAGTTCTATGCCTGTCAGCAGCTTCTTTGGATCCTCAGGTGAGCATTATAGTCAAGACACGATCGTACAGATGTAGCATGGAGTTGATAAACCTTCTTTAATTTTGCAGCAGGTTCCAAGAAGCAAAGTTTCACCAACGCGGACGTGAGCAGTTACTCAAATCTTCGCTACTCGGATCTGTTAAACTACAATCCATCCATCTCGGAGTACATCAGGAACCCTTCGTCGATTCTAAACGTTCACCCAACTTTTGTACAAACTGGAAACTCTTTGATACCTGTCATAATTCTCAGAGTCGACGGAGCGGCTCCCGTTCAGAACAAGGCGTCCCAGAACGTTAATTTGAAGGCTCTGTTGCAACAGTACCTTGTACAATATGCGAACAGCATTCAAGAGTTGGCTCGACCCTCCTCCTACGATTTAGGAACTGCATCCAACGCAAAAATTCAGACTTCAGCGTCTGCGAATAGCCCTGTTCTGGATCTGATTCGCCTGACTCAAGAAGACGCCAGAGAGACACCCGGTTATTCGCCAGATTCTTATATTGGGAGATCCAGCTACGAAACTAGCAACGTGGCTGCTAGAGACTTCGCTGGTAGCCATTTGGAACGAGCCATTGCTAGGCAGAAGGTGAAGAGCGTTCAGATTTTGGATGACTCGAGATCATCAAGCTGAAATATTAAACGCTGAGTTGTTTCGATTGAAAGATAAAGTCTAAGGTTGGATCAGCTGATAAGGACGATTATTCATTATGACTGTTGTCGTTAAGATGTTTTTTTAGCAGCAGATATCTATGATTCTTGGCACATTCTTTTTATTTTTATTTTCAACGAAATACCTTGTGCCATCGCTGTTGAAGAATGCTTGATATACACTGTCCAACGATAGTCACTCGATTAGTATTTAATCACGGGATCGTGCAATATTTTCCTCATAACGGAACACTGTACCTGGGCGCTGATTCTTCAGCTCTGTTGACCAAATTCTTCACTTCAAGAAGGTACCTTGTAAGCTTAGTTCTGTAAGCATCGTTGTGTATCCTAATTATATAAACTTCGTACGTAATTACATGAGTTTTTCTTCGATCCCTTCGAATACCCCGTACCTTCGTGATATCCAGAGCAATGCGTCATGCAACGTCTTGCGTTCTCCTCCCGCTAATTAAGGATGCTCGGATTCGATATCTAATTAACCCGAGGCGACTAGAAAATTCATGAAAAGTAAAAACCGTCGTTGCATTTCTAATAGAAACTTTTCATTCGCCCCGCCGGCGGCGCCGGCAGGAAAATGCAAATAGGCGCAGTTTTCCAACGCGTCGGTGTCAACGTCCTGAACGCTCCTCCGCCGACGAAAATAGAGAGGAAAATACGTTTGAAAATGGAGGAGGGAAAAAAATGCGCGAGTGAAGGTGACACGATCGTCGAGAGGACAATTAGCGTTAATTGTTACGAGCGAACTGTGTAGCGATAGCCGTAAGGGCACGGTTAATTCCACGTTTTCACAAACGAGATGATATCTCCTGCTAGCTCGGCAATTAGACACAAGGCATTAAACTGTGGCGATTGCAGCTGCACTCGCTTGCACTCGCTGCACTCGAACGATGCATCGTGCGATGCAGGTTGCGTCGGGAGGAGCTGTGCATAATGCGTGTGTTTCAGAGCGCAGAAAATCGTGCACGAGAAAGAATTGTCCTACCGAGGTGAATCTTCTAAGCTTTGGACGATCCTTGGCAGTAATCCGAGCCACTCCGCGCCCTTCATCGTCCACCGAAATAATTTATTCGCTTGTTGGTCCGTGACGTGCACCATAATGCATACGATACAAGTATTAAAGATACCTAAGTACAAATATAAAATCAACGACAGACAAGTACAATATTTCTGTCTCATATAGGAACGTTATTTGATGGTGTAATCATTTTTACGAATTTTTAGAATCATCGCTAGTCGTACCATAGGATACTGATGTTCACCGGAGCCTGGCTATAAATTTGTATTAATTTTATTCAGGAACAGGGATCCACCGATCTGACCATGAAGCACTTCACTTAACTGTACACGTTCTACTTTTCTACAATTGTTAAACTTTATTCGATACACCTTTCGAAAATCGTATATTCATTAATAAGTCATCATGGAATAGAAGAAAGAGGAGATCAAACTGTGCGATACGATTAGACATAATTGCAGTTAATTGCAGAGAATATTTTCAGCAGGAGGAGATTTTTGTTGTTCGTTGAGGTTCGAGCGAATTCGCATGGTTTCCAGTGTACGGTAATGATGGGTGGTCGCATCCTGCACTTGTTACGGACAACAATTTCCCGGCGATGGTCGCGTGTCGCGAATGAAAGTATCCTCCGGCTGGTGGACTGTAGGATAATATTTAGAACGATATTTTTCACTTGGCTACCGGAGTGTATAAAGAAAATCGCGTGTCTACTATGTGGCTCAGTTCTCGCGTGGAGGTTCGCCTCGCAGGGTCTTTCGACGAACACAGATTTCGTGGTTTTGGATTTAGAGAAACTCCGACAAGGGGAGACGATCAATGTGTTCAACGGGAAATTCAGTGACCATCGGCCCTTCTACCTTGTGATTCACCGTTCCAGAAGGGAATTCCGAGCAAAATGTTCTTTCGTCTTGTAAGTACGTGACGACTTCTCCAACCGACCACTGTGTCCTGTGATCGCTGTGACGAACGAACAATCGAGTCTGCATCCCCTATACTCTGTCTCTCAATTTCCTGTGTTCACTTTTTGTGAAACTTCGTGGCGATTAACATCTCTGTGGGTCACAGTAAGAATCTTCAGTCAGTCCTTCATTTACTTTCAAAACAATTTTCATTCCAAAGTGGCTCCGGATACGAGTCCTCAGCGGTTCATCTTCAAGGTCAAGACTCCGCGTCCCCAAAAAATTGTTCTGGAAGAATTTTTTTTTACGGGGCACACAGAGAAAGGATCCGATACTGCAAAATTTGTTCGTGTGTTTCGAAAATTGTTCTAGAGAAATTGTTGTTTTAAATTGGCTTCAATGTAGAATCCAGACCATATCTCTTCATGACTTATTAATTAGAGAAAGAACGAATGGATCAATTACGGGGATAATGGTAGATAGGAGTCGAAATAAAGATAGTGTTGCAATAATTGATGCTGTCCGATGATCAAATATACTTGTTAATCGTTCAGATTACGAATGTAATAGTGATACAAATTTATAGAGTGTATCAAAGCGGTTCAGTGTAATTGGAGCACTTTCTTTCTTAATATTTCGACGTCGGTGTTTTCCCTAATTTGCCGCGCCGTACGAGATTAGCCAATTAAAAGAAAGATCTTACTTTCCTCGCGGTCGAATGCAATTTTATGTGATTGAACTATTTTTTGGTTCGCTCGAAAGTAGATCGAAATTCATCGTTCGCTGCATGAAAAGCTGGGAGTAATTTTAACCCGCTGATTAGCCTCGACTGTTTCATTTTACGCCTTCAATTCGTTTCTCGCAAATTATGTATGTACCGCATGAAATTAGACGTTTTCTCTTTGAAGACGTGCTTCGTGAATGAAGTCAAAGAATTCTTCATAGCCTCTGATGTTACGTGTCCGGTAGTTTCAGCCTTAATCCGCACCCTTTTCTCTTCGTCAGGGTCTACAGAATCTATACGGCGTTCATTTTCCATCAAATTGCACCGTTCTTTTCACTGACACTTTCCTTTAATGATATGGTGTCTCGCGTGTTAGTCTCTTGGCGAGTTATAATTTTTTTTAATTAATAACCCAGAAAATTATAGACTTCTGCCGAAGTCGATGCAAATGGAGATCCCTGAGACCTTGAATCCTTTTTGAAAATTGATAATTTGTAAGTAAAGGTACCGCTTCATGAGTGATCGTCAAATGGATGAGACTCAATACATGAATCAGTGAGAAAGTTCTTGAGGATCTGCTTCCGTGCACATTCAGTCCTAGGTACACACCATGGTGCAACACACACGCAGCTCACATTTTACTTTTCTACACTGATTTTCTTTTCTAGGTCAGCCCCTTGACTGCCACTTATTTTCGCCGATCATTCATTCCTCGTTTAGCCTCGCCATTATCTTAAGCTCGCAATGATCGGACCGCTTTCTTCTCTCGACCCGAGACACGGCTTTCCTCGCGTTTATTAAAACCTGTTAAATCTATCGTTGGCACAGTGAAATCGCGAGACGTCAAACGAGGGTCCAGAAAGCACCTAATATCGAGTCACCCTGCATTTCGATATGGAACCTCGTCCAATGTACAATTTCCCAATTCACATTGTATTGCAAATCGACGCTAATTATTATTCGATGCAGGTGGTTCTATTGTGTTTGAGCTGGCCGCACGTCATAGGGGAAGAAACCTTGAACGTTCAAGATCAGACTCTCGATCAAGTAGCAACAGCATCGGAGAACGTGGTTCAAAATGCTGAAGAACTCAAGAAGGAGAGAGACATACGAGACCAGCTGATAACCTCTATGATAGACACAACGGTGCACTATGAGAATTCGAACGGTTTCGTGCCCATGGTTTCCTCCTCGTCGCCCGAACCTGATCTTCAGAAACCCACGGAAGCAAGTAACATCACCTGGACCAACTCTCTGTACGAAAAAAATAACTCCACCTCGTCCGAGGACGACGACGACGACGACGACGACGACGACGACGACGACGACGACGAAGAGGGCGAAGAGGAGCAGGAGGTGGATGAAATCGAAAACGATCCAGCCTACTCCACGGAGGCCAGAATTTTCCTCAATTTTCCTAGTCTGAGTACCAATAGGCGGTCGTTCGAGTACCAAGGAAATCATAATGATTTCGAGCTGCTCAAGGTTAGAAACGACACTCCAGTCGTGGCGAATTATCCTGATGCCTATGGAGAACCACCTAGTTCCATGGAAAACGAGAACCAGCAGACGGAAGCTCCGTCGAGGCACATGGTGAAGGGCAAGGAAAAGAAAATGGAAGACTATACAGGGAACTATGGTATGGTGCAGACACAGCAGAACAACCAAGATGACTTTTACGACCATTATTACAATTCAGCCAAAGAGAAGGCAAATCGCGAGCCGGAGAAAGTAGCGAGCAATTATCATCAGAACGTCATGAGCTACGACAGTCCTGGTGTTGGATCTACGGCGACGACCTTGACGAGGACGAATCAACAGGTGAACGAACCTGTGAGGAACTACGATAACGTTGATTCGTCCTCGCAAATTACTAAGAATCATAGATTCGCGAGGCCAGTTGTTGTAGCAGAGACGAACTACAATATCGGACAGCCTTCGAGAATTGCTGATGACTACCAGACATCGAGAATCCTCGAATCAGGCAGCTCGGAAGACTCCAATCGTTTTACCATGAAAGATAGAGACGGCAGATTTCGAAGTGACGAAGATTCCAGGGATGTATCCGATGATACCGATTACGTAGAGTACACCGAGAGACCCAAAAGAGTTCAGAAAGCAAGAAGAAGACCTTCTAGCATGGACAACTCGAAGAGGTTGCCAAAGGAACATCGAGGATCCACGGATAACAGCGCAGAGTATGAGAACCAAGGCAAAAGACACCACTCTTCAAGGACGAAGTCTCACAGACAGAGAGTCAGAGGTAATTCGTGGGACGATGACAGACATCGCGATCAGGATGACAGCTACGAAGACACGAGGTACGATGGTAGACTGTCAGGCTCGGAAACGAGACCTTCTAAGTCTCATCAAAGCAAGTTCAAGCCGAGCAATTCCTGGAATCAAATATCTCCCAACCTTGAAATCTCACACTCCAGTGGGGTCGAAATAGGCCAGCTGGAAAAGCCTAAGCTGATAGTTCCGTTCAAAGTGAACTTGGTACCTCTAGCCAACTTTGATCATGCTACTGCAATAGGTAACAGTCAAGGTTTCGACATGTCTAACGCTGTTCTTCAGAACATCGTCTCAGCAACGCCAGTTAACACGGCTACACCCATTATGAGCACTTCAGAAAGCGTCGACACCAAGTTCAGGGTATCCACGCCTGTTCCAGATATCGTAGTAGGACAGAACAGTTTTCAGAACTCGATGCAGGCGCTCTTTCCACAGTTTAACGATCAGAATAAATTTTCGACGAACCTGAAGCCTCAATACGTGTCCAGCACCGTGTCTCCGGTTTATGCAGTCACCCCAGCCTTGAATTCCAACTTGCAGGACATTCAGGATGTTCAAGGCACTGCTACGCCAAGACCAACCTACTTCAATTCACATAATCACGTGCAGCAGCTATCGAGTAATCAGCTTCAGCAATTAATAGTTCCTCAGCCTACTCTACAGACCGTTCCAACCATAATGCAGACACCGGTTCAGACGAACTCTGATTCCTTCAACGTCCAGGTGAATCCTCACGGCATGCAGGGTCAGAATCTGATCAATCATAGCAATTTTCAGGTCCAGAATATTCCAACAGTGTCTACAGTGACGCCAACTCCTCAACCTATACCTGTAACCAAGATCAATCTGATCACAGCTGAGTCTCAGAACAAGAAGACCCTGATCCCTGGCTCCAGCGCAAATTTCTTGGCCACTGCGAGTCTGTCTGTCGGTCAGGGCGACCAGAGACCATCTCTGAACGGTAACTCATACTATCTGCAACCGTCGGGAAGTCAGCAGGTCGTCAAACAGCCTGGCATGTACCAGCAGGTGTTCAAGAACGTGAACGTGGCGCCAAAGACAAAGACTTACATTCAGACGACTCATTTGGTACCAGCTATGATTCATCCTATGCCAACGATCACGGCCTTCACTGGAAGTACTTCTCAATTGGTGCCTGATCATCAGAATATTCAAGGATCTAGCTTTCTGTTGCAGCAGCCCAGGGATCAGGGTCAACAGTTCGTCAAAATACCTGCCACAGGGACCGATCAGAGCCTGAAAAGTTTCAAGATGCCCTCTCTGATGTACCAATCGATCGACAACGTTGGTAGCCACAGCACTAACAATATGAACGCTCTGTCAGGTGTTCCAGGTATCGTGGAGAACGCCCACCTGCCTTACGTTGGTACCAGGAACGTTGAAATCGTGAATCCTAACATCAAACCCAGCCCAGTTGATACTATCGTCAATTCTTATGAGACCATGCACTACCCTGCTGCAGTGTTCACGACACCGATACCAATGTTCACGACGACCAGTTTTCTTGCAACCAGACCTGTGTTGTCAACCACAACAGAAACCACCAATGTTCAAAACTTTGTGAATTCTCTGACAGAGATTGGTTCGAAGGGTAATCAAGCTTCTTTAGGTGATCTGAAGGCGTATCAGTCGCAAGAGAAGCCCATGTTCAACCCCATAAACTTCGTACCGAATGTGGATGTCATGAAGAACCAGAATGCTCTGAACAGCAAGCTTCACGCCAGCGAACCTCTTCAGCAAAACTTGAATCTCGTTCCCCTGCTACCTGGAGGTAATTTCTTCAAACCATCCTTCTCCGCACAAAGCGAATTATTGGTTAAACCTAAGCTGAATTCAGACCTGGAGAACTACGCTGAGCAGATGTTCAAGGAGTCCCTGAAGACCATCTACAACTCACACAAGTGGAACAACGACAGGAAGAATACACGGCAGAATGTTTCGATGTCCGATTCGACGGACATCACGAAGCTGAGGAACGAGCTGCAGAAATTAAAGGCTTCTCTGTCCGACAACAAGAAGAACAAGGATCACGAGGCTCATCACAGTGAAACCAAAGTTCAAACGACAGAGCTGCCTAGCAAAAAGCCTGACGAATTGTTGGCTGCATTGGAGCAGATGCTGAAGACCCATCCTGACCCTGTGCATTACTACTATGGGAATAATAGACCCCATAGAAATCGTAGACCTTCTGAACAGGACAAGTATAATTTTCCTAGCAGTGATTTCAGGGATACTAAACACGTCAGAGAGTTTATGACTCCTCCTCAAGCTGGTCCACATCGTTCGAAAGGTCACTATCATGACACACCAAGCAAGAAGAGACCTGGACACGGTCCATCGAGGTTCAACAGTCACCATCACGGACCTAGGTCCCATCCTAGGCACAACATGTCTCACAAATCGGGAGGCCTAGAAACTTCTTCAACAAACGTGGATCCAGTTCACCTGGACAGTCCTCAATTTGAGAATTACCACGACTTGAATTACCACGGTCACTCCGACTTCAGAAAGGGCTCCTACCCTTCGTTCTCCGCTTCTCTGCCTGATAAAAATAATTTCCTGAAGGGACCCAAGTACCAAAAAGCACTAAATGGCAAAGATGGCAGCATGAATCATCCCAGGATGCACAATCTTTTTGGTTTGATGATGAAGAACAAGCAATTGCCCTCTGGAGGTCAACCTAATTACTTTCGAGATAAGGATCAACTCAGACAGTTCTTCGATGACGAGAAACACCGAATGCAGCAACAACTTTACGACGACACTTTGAAAGATTATTATTATAAAATGTCCGACGGCATGTTGTACTCTAATTCAGGGCCCACTGGGTCTGATGGCAGAAGATCTATGAGGGAAAAGGGCTCGGGTTGAGGGTTAACCTCGAAGAGTGTTGTGAAATCATTTTACTTGCGAGATAACTGATATTTTATCCCTACAATGCGCTGTTGTAAATTTTGTTTCATGACTAAAGACTCGACTTGGTTCGTTTAGAAGCTGAGGGTTATTGAAAATGGACTAAATTATTTTTCTGTAACCTTATACTGCGATTGACAAAATTTGTGTGCATTTCATTCAAGCTAGGCTCAATTATAGTGCTACTTGTCCATTGCAGGGTTAAAATCATTATTGTTACACGTCTCTACTGCAATAAGAAATAGGTAATAAGTGTTGTGTTTCTATGGACGACAACTATGTCCATTTTGTTCAGTTTCTGTTGTTCAAATAGAGGCTACGTGTGTTTATAAATTGTACACTATTATAAAATCGAGACTGAAAAGGAAGGTTTTAATTGTTTATCAATAAGGTGCTAGCGATTGTTGTAAATATCGATTAAATACCAAAAATATACCGATTGTTCTTTTGATTCCTTGCATCCAACATATTTCGTTTTCAGACGTTCCTCACAGCATCACCTAACATCGAAAAAGGTACGAAAAATGTAAATATACTTATCAATATATTATAAGAATCCGTTTATGTAAGTTGAAGCTTGCAATTATGCGATATGATACTTTCACAGAAAACTGAGCGAGACAAATCAACTTTATCGAGGACTATAATTTCTTGTGCGTTCGATTTGATCGAATCTATCACCTTTCTAATTCCTTCGAGCTATTATCAACCCCTTTCTAATTAACGAAAAAAGGATTCAACAAATTTTTGTATACTTTGCATTTACTTAGCGATTCTTCTGGTAATGGCTGTTAGGTGAAAGTATAATACTTCGCGAGTGAGCAAGAATTTGACACCGACCTTGAGATATTTTCACCTGCTTTATGGGGTGCGCAGGAAAGTGTGAAGATTTTTTACCGATGCACGCTTGCACCTTCGTCGAATTTCTAACACCATTTTCTGCTTGACTTGAGAAGCAAGACGAACAATGTTAACCCATTGTTGCAACCACACGATTCGCGTGTTTGTATTAATTAATACTGGTTAACTGGAATAGGTTTCGAAAATTAAGAGAATTTAGTTTGTTTCAATTTCACGCACGCGTTACGCGAGACAGTGACCGATTCGATTTGCAATAGAATCGACGCATAATGTGTGTCGGTATGGCGAATACTTTCACCAGAAACGACAGTCGGATAGCAATTAGAAACGAATTTTTTTGCGGCTCTTTCAATCGACCGGCGTCGTTGGGAATAATATGCTCGAGTAATTTTCTGGGAACAATGACCAATGAATATTTGCCAAGTAAATTGCACTTCCGGTGAGCACGATCGTTACAGCGTACCTTGGACCACGTCGCATTGCTTCGTATTAATTGCACATCTAACTTCATTGCCCTGAACGTTTATTCGTCACACTATAATCCCATGAACAATTGTTAAATTACATGTAAATTATTCGACCGTCTATGTATCATGTTAAATGCATCATTATGCGCGCCATCAGCGTCGCATGCAATTTAATTCAATTAAATTATTAACCCCTCATGAAATTTTAATGCATCAATGTAACGACGATAAATGAAACAAGGAGCACACGCGTGAGGACGTAAATGTTTATCAGACGATAAAAAGGTACAGGTTTGTTTAAGCTCGAGTTCTGTGACTATTCTGTGAAATGAGAAGATGAAGAATATTAATTAACATCAGAAGGGGACAGGTCATTGACACGGTGCTTGGCCGTCGGTGGTCAGGGAGAGTCGCGGAGATTCGACTCGGTTTTTCTCGACACGCTTTTTGTGAATCGTAGAAAAGCCTAGCCCATTCGGCAGTCTCGCATCGCTAATCACTCGATATAAAAGATCACGGGGCTCTTGGTTGCAGCCAGTTAAGAGGAAACTTTGGTGTCTGTCTGTGCCGGTGATATTGGTGCCATGTTGGTACGTCTTCAGACGCAGTATTTCACTTCACGAAAACGCAACCTCGAAATCTTGTGAACTCAGTGTGATAAGAAAAAGTGTTTCATCGACATCTACAGGGCGTGTCTTATTACTGCCTCGCCAACAGTGAACTTCACTGGTCAGCAATGCTTCATTGGAAGTGTAGAATACAGAAGCTGAAGAGCGTTTAACCTATTCCACTATAATATTGGTGTCGATGAAACCTTTGTTTCTGTCTGTCGAAATTGAAACCCTATTTTTCCTGAAGATAGTACTGTAAAACGTGTCTGAACAGTCTGATATATTACAGATTTTGTATGCAACACTGTTACTTCCGGCACTGTCTTCAGCAGTAGCCGCAGATCGCAAATTGGCTCCTACTTATTTGAAATCGAAACGAGGTATCGTCGAACCTGGACGCAGCATCCCCGAAAGCTACAAATTTCGCCAGCCAAAGACTCATTCTCATGCACGAGGGATTCAGAACAGCAATTCAAAGTTGTTATCCTATCACAAGGACCCCAAAACTTCAGCTACAGGTTCTCCACTGAATTTCGATGGAGTGTACACGGTACCATCACCTTACGTTGGTCTACCGTCGTCCGTTCGTCACATCGACGCTCAAGGCAACGAACAATCGTCGCCGTACTATGGAAATCTCTTCACTATGTCTGCTGGATACAAGGTAGCCAACGCTGTTAAACCTCCGAAGCAAAAATTTCTCGAGAATCAAACTTCGCGTAATCAAAATTCAGCGATAGGTAAGTTGTGCACGGTCCACACATTTCAAGAACACCATCCATAACTTTCTGAATGATTTCAGGCACTTACGGTATACCTTCATCCTCGACTCGTCAGGTACCAATGTACAAGATCGGTTATTCTCTGCCGAAATTGACAGGATCGCAAACATTCGCGTCTAGCTTTCAAACCGATCCGTACGGGGATATAATTACTGGAAAGAAAGCCTCGTTGCCGCTTCTTCAAGTTCAAAGCAAGGATAACGTAGGCGAGTACTTGGCCAATTTCGCGAATCAGCCGGTGGCTCATTTCGCGGGTCGAACACCGAAAGTTAATAACGTGCAACTGAGCGCGCCGTTTCTGTCGCCGCTATCGAGTTTTCAAGGACAAGTGGTTCCCATTTCGACGGCAGCTAATAATCCTCAGTTCCCACAGTACAAAGGAGCCAGCATAGAGGTCTACCCGACTGTTGGCGGATTTTCAACAACCGGATACGAACCTCTTCAAACCCAGCCGCAATTGCACTTTGGGCACAACAATGTGCAACCTGTTGAAAAGAGCCGGCAGTTTCCACACAGTCAGGAAATTAGGTCCGATGTGGAGATAATTAACAAGATGAAACCTACGACGCCACCTCCCAAAAACGATAACGATGACGAAGAGGAGGACGAAGTCGACGAAGGTTTCAGACAACCTTACAAAATTATTAGATATGATTGAACAAATTTTAGAAACTTGAAAATTACAGAAACATTCTTCCACAGATTACACGACTGTCGAGAAAGAATACGGACCAAATTCCCACGATGATGAAGATGATTTTCAACCGAAATCGAAATCAGGGAAACACTTCAGAGCTCCTCAGAGCGAAGGTGATTTTAAACCTTCCACCTCGTTCCCTTTCAAACAGTACGATGAGAAATTTGGTAAGTATTCGAGTCACGGCCGTGACGAAGATGCTGAAGGGAAGCCGTACTCGAAGTATCGTGGATACACGTCGTCCAATGACGACGATGACGAAGATTCATCGGCTAACAATAAGTATCAGTCCGATGATTCTTCATCGAGAGGTTATTATGGTAAACACGAAGAAGATGATGATGAAGGAGAGGATGATAAAGAAAAAGGCTACGAAAGACAGAATACCGAGGAAACGTATGCTACGTACAAGCCTAAACATTTTCATAATGGCTTCGATGAAGAATTTGAATCATCCTATAGAAAGAATACGCCTAAACAAAGTTAGTACGGATTGTTGGGAAAATTATAGTACTATGAAATTTAAAAATCTAATAATTCCAGAGTACACGAAAGAAGTGCCTGAAGTGGAGTACGGTTCAAGGTCGTTCCGACGAAACAAGGACGACTATGAATCAGAAGACTCCGCTGGAGAAGGAAGTCGACCCACATTGAAGTATGCGAAAACTCCAAGGACGTTCAAGGACAGCGAAGGGGACAGCTCTGACATTTTAACGAGGACCCTGCCTCAAGCGTACGAAGGATCTTTCGGATACAAAATTCCTGAGAGAATAAAGAGTTATAAACGTTAGCTAAAACAATTTTTATAATCGTATCAAAGAATGTAATAAGGGATTTTCTAACCCTGTGGCGTCAGTATTTAGCATTACAATATCAATCATTATTATCATTACACTATTCACTACTCACACTATTCATTAAGTATCGTCGCATCACTGTATTGTGGTAATTGTTTAAGCGTTCTACTGTTAAATAGAAATAAATTGATATATTTTAAGACTGACGCGACTTGTATTTTCGATCGATTCAACTTCCCTTCTCTTTGTGAACAATGTGTATACCGGAAGCACGCGAGATATAGTTACTTCTCTACGATCTCCCGGCTACGAGGATAACATAGTCATCGAAGTTCATCAATCTCGAGGCAGGCAACCGGTGCTGGATACAGTGATTGTACAGCAACGGCGAATTGTCATTAGACGATAATTAAAGACCATTCTACGTCGCTTTTTCTATCTGTTAATGATTTCAATTAATTTTGTCGCTACATCGACGCCACGGCGTTCTCCTACGTATCAAGATCTGTATATATACTCTTCTAGCAGCCGTAGGATTCAGTACCATCGATATCATCATCGGCAGATCTAACAACCATGAAGACCACTTGCATGGTAAGAAGTTCTGTGAAGCTCCCAAAATTTTGCAAATATTTCTAAAGATATCTTTAAGATTGCACGTATCTTTTTAAAATGTTTCCAGATTGTAGTTTTTCTGGCTGTGGCCAACATAGCGGAGCCAAAATCGCAATCCAAAAAAGAGAAACGAGGAGTTGGATTGTATGGACCATCTGGTTACGACTTTTTTGGAGCAAGCCCGGTATTTTCTACTGGTCCATGGGCACCATCCAGCTTTGGATCACCTTCTTGGAGTTCCTCCGACGTACCTGATATTCCCTTGACGCAGGTTCAGGTTCAGGCCACTCACGATGTTGCTATTCAGGTACACAATGATGTAGATCCTCTTCTAGATGGCACAGATGTATTTTAGGATCATGTTGTCATTTCTGATCGTCTGTTGCAGGCTTTAAGGAACCCAGCTTCGGGTACACCTAGCATCGCCTACCCTCCAGATGTCCTGAGGGCTATTCAGCAGGCCAAAGAAGCAAATAATAACGTGAATTTGGCTCAGCAAAAAGTAGCAGAGGCTAAACAGGTTGCCGTTATTCAACAAAAGGTTGCACTGGCAAAGGAGGCTGCTGCAAGAGAAGCTACAGCTAGGTAAATACGTTCTTCGCTTCTTCTGGTAAAGATTTGCAGACCCTTTCTCTTCGTCTTTGCGAGCTCCATTAGCTAATCAAATTTTTTATTTGCATCGTTAAAGATCGCAAGAGGTTTCCTCGAGCGCTGAGGCCGAAGCCAGAGCCAGTACAAAACAGTTGGTGGCTCTTCAGCAGAGACTAGCATCTCTGAAGGATGCTGTTGCAGCTGCGCAACGTGTAGCAGCGGCCAGAGAAGCTGCTGCAGCTGCAGCCATTCAGAGAAATGCAGCTGAAACCGCTGCTGAGTTGCAGAAGCAGGACGTGGATAAACAAATTAGCCAGACCGAGCAGGAGGCGAAGGTATTGTATTCTAAAATACTTTATTTCTCTACTGAATCCTAATAAATTTTTCCTTTGGTCTTTCCACAGGAGAAGGACATTATTGCAGCGAAAGAAAACGCAGTGGCGAACGCAGTGCAACTGGCTGCACTGCAAAAGCCAGCGCATCATCCGTGGGGTCGATGAAGATCTCCGTTTTTTGCACCATGATCGAGAAAGATTCATATCGTTTGTTATAGTTATGGTGGCGGTTTACACGATTTTTATACCTTTGTTACGAAAATAAACGTTGTTTCATACAATAACAGCGTCGATTGGTTTACCCAGAGTTTTGGAGAACATCGTTGATTCTTGCACGTGCAAAATACCATGTGTGCTTTCACCAGGGATATTTGTTGTACAGCCAAAAATAGGCAACGAGAATGGTCCATCGAGCGTGTTCTGCCTTCGTTCGTTATATTTCATTGATTTTGTTAAACGAGAGAAAAGATCTCTTCCTGTGTCATCGAACACGCTTCACTGAACTGCGATCATGATTATCTAACAGATCATGATCGTGACACACTTGTCGGTCCATCGATCTCGTGACGAACGGATCGTTAAGAGTACAGTTAGGTATTGTTCCAAGAAGCGTTCAAAACAGTTATCCAAATCGGGTTATTTTAATTGGAGATCAGCTGAGGATCTTTTGCAGCTAATTCTATCCGCATCGTTCAAGCATATAATTTTCTGCAGTTCTTTAAGCTAACGCTATTGTATTGCAATTTTTACCGTATACGTGTCAGAGGTGAAACTGCGATATGTATCAATTTCACCCCAATACAAATGCCAGTACCCCAGCAATAAAATATTTTTGAAGACCTCAGAGCATACGTGTCTTGGTAACTAAGGACTTTTCTCGAATTCAGCATTTCCTGGACGGAGCCCGATCGAAGACAATGGCGCCACAGTTAGCCATAGTACGCTCACAGGAAGTGGCAGTGAAAGTGACTGTGATCCGTTCCGCAGGAAGACAGTATCGACGGTCAAAGAATGCAAGATCAGTGTCCAGTTACTGCAACACAACGCCCAGAAGAACGACCGGGTCCGAGAGGCTCTGTCTCTCTCCAGATAACTATCTGCTTCTCTTCGAATCCTTTCACTCGCCTCTTTCTTGACCATCCATAATACCCCTTTCTCCAGTACCGTGCTCCCTGCTATCCTGCTTCTACGAATCAGGAGCAATTACGTGGGAAGAAAGTCGCTCGATCAAAGTCGCTCTTTCTTGCCCCACTGACTCTCGATCCCTGACCGTTACAACGACCTTTTCTGGGATCGATTGATGGGTTCAGCGATGAACCTATGGTCCCTGAAACCTCTGGAGAACCTCAGGCTAACCAGGCCTAACCTGGTCTGTAGATTTGTGCCAATATTTTGATCGTGGAAACTGGAATATTAGTTAGATTCAGTTGGTTCCTATTCTCCGAATGACAGTTTCTGTAAATGGTCCAGGGTTTAACCAGTGATTTGGATCACTGAAAACCTTGGTTACCATAAAATTCAACGCTGTAAAAGGGAAACTAAAATCGTACAAGGAGCAGAAACCATGAACAGCACTGTCTGATTGGGTCGTCAGTCATCGCTGAACAGGTACTGAGAAAGGTGTTACTGTCTCACAACGCGACCTTATCGCCAGCACATAAATTATAGTGATCGTTGAACCGACACGCAACATGAAATCCGATGCAGTTACGTAGCCTTGCACTTGGCTCGACCTCGGCCAATGTTGCGATCGTGTAATTTGTTGGTGGCTAGTTCGGATCATGCAACAATCGGTCGAAAACGAGGGAAACGATCCAACTGGTTTCATCAGAGGGATCCGAGTAACTGTAGCCGCAGCGGACACGACTATTATAACGACCAGGGGAACTCCTCCTTTCACAGCGAACCGGCCAATACTTTCATCGATGCTGCTTTTTTTTGGAACTACTTGCTTTTCGCCTTTTACCTCACCCACTTTTATTTGCTTTCCTTTCTTATTGCGTGAAAGACCGCACCACTCTCACTGCAGCTCCCCGTAACTCAAATTTTTCCATTCCACGCGTCACGAACGCCTCTCCTTCTAAGAACAGGCAATAGAAAATGAAATCAACTAACATACAGACACATGGTCCAACATCTAACTGAATTCACAGTGCGTTCTCAGTCTCCGATGAAGACGATTGCGATGCCAAAAGTTAGATGTTTGAAGCAGGAGTAACTCTTTGCACGTCTAGGACTTCAGAGCTTTCTTATTTTTATTCCGACGCCGAGGTGGGAATTGATTAACGTGAATTGCAAGGATCATGGTAAGTACAGTCAGAATTCGGACTCATTTGTAATGAACCGCCACGGCTGACTACCCAACGAGAATTCAAGAGGTGACATTGTATAGAGTAAGGCAAATTGGAAGAAAAAGAACTCAGCGGAGGAAAGGAAGTAGCTTTCAACTCCAGTTCACTCTCGAAAGATCTATCATGGGCGTTCACCACGTTCACCAAGCATCGTTAGCGAATTTGCCGGTGCATTTCGCCGGCGACCCTCGACAATGGTGGACCAACCTGCTCCTGTCCGTATCAATCATCCTACACGTCATCAGAATTTACACCAACAACCTCTGATCCAACCAATTGACTTAACTGATCCAGAAAAATATTTTTACCATCGCAAGACTTCCTGGGAGCCAAGGTTCCAACTTTCAAGGTGTCAAAGCTCAAGGTCTCGGTCCTCAAGGTCTCAAGGATCGATCGTTGCACCGCAGCGGCTGCTGCCCTTTGATATCGATGTCGATACGTCTGTACGCTGCTTCGCCCCTAATGATTCCAAGTCATCGCAGAAAGTCGTTGCGGGTCTGAAATGTCCAAGGGGCTAGGTGTCGAGTTTCGTCACACGTTTGTATTTCCTACACGCTCGCATAAGTGTATCATACGAGCGCGAGCATGCTAGTCCGGTTTTCAAGAGAGAGATCATCCAGCGAAAGGGGAGAGGGAGAAAGCGTATAAAAAGGAACGGTCCATCGGCAAGTATCCGCAGTATCCGTATTCCTTTCTTCATTCACTGTCGCATCTGGCTGTCGAAAAATGCTCTCTCTGTCCCCCGTAAGTAAATCAAAATAAAAATGTTGAAGGGAGCGGGTGAACCGCGACCAAAAATTACGATCGAGTCGCGAACAATGCCGGTGAAAAGTGACTATCGGCGTCTGTACGCTTTCTTCGACACTCGGTACGGCTGCGACGGCTCGTAAAGCTGCCACCCCATTCATACTCGGTTTTATATCCACCCGTAGAACAGGAGTTATGATCTCTGGATGTACTTTTGCGAACGTGATTTAGCATCGAATGACAGAGTTCACCGGGTACCAACGGAAGCTACCTTCTCTTCTTCGTTGGTCTTCTACATATTGAAACGAGGCCTTGGGAGTATCACAAGAGTATACATGACTGATCACAGATTCTTTCAGGTACTCGTGGTGTGCCTGATCGCGAAGACCACCTTGGCCAGCTTCGAGTCGCACGATTCCGGAGGCTGGCAAGGGTAAGATATCAGCGAAATTTCTATCGAAACATTTTAGATGGAACCACGGAAACATGACAGACTCTATATTTATTCTGGATAAATTCTAGTAGCTTCGAGTTACAACGAATTTAATAGGAACTCTCGCGGGGTTGTCTGCACGAAATAACTTATATTATATGCAAAACAGGATACCGGTAGGCAGCTATGGGACAGGGCACGGCGTACAGTTGGGCCATCTGTCTGGAGGACTTCACGACGGTTCGTCCGGTTACGGTTCCTACGGTTTAGGGGGCGGAATCGATCACGAAGCTCATGCAGTTCACGGAGTTCACGGAGGACACGTTCACTACGCTGAAGCTGTTCCAGTGAGCGAACACGTTGAAATCACGAAGCCTGTGCCTATACCTGTGGTCAAAAACGTTGGTACGTATATGTTTGATACAACTCGTGCAGCAAAGTTACGATTACGATTCTTTTCGTTGTTACTCTTGCTGCTCGGACTTGCTGTCCTTTGTTAAGCATAAAAGTGACGAGCATGTAACCGATCTGGAAGCATAAACTTGCTCATTAACACAACGCCGTTCCACTGGCTGACGCTTAGACACTGTTCTCAATTAATGAATGCTTTACCGTTTGAAAGTCCGACAAAATTCCGGTACTCTCACCTCGGAGACAAATCCTCGATTGTCACCAGGCAAGAGAAAAAACTGGTCGAGTAAAAATAACTCCAGCAGCTCTAGAATGAAATTCCTTCGGCTGATTGCTTCTTTAGAATCCGTGTAGCTTTCACGAGACACGTGTCATCGGGTACTGGCGGATCAAGGCGGTGCATATGTATTAATTAAGAATTTCTATGCAACCAGGTGTACCTGTGGCTCAACCAGTGGCGATAGGAGTTCCCCATCCGGTGGCTGTGGGTGTACCACAGCCATATCCGGTTCACGTACCGGTCGCAAAGCCTGTCGCCATCCCTGTGGTGAAGACCGTGGCGATTCCGGTCGAGAAGAAGGTTCCGTATCCGGTCGAGAAGGTGATACCCGTTCCCGTAGAGAAGCACGTGCCCATACCCGTGGAAAAGTACATACCCGTGCCCGTGGAAAAACCCTATCCGATTCATGTGCCCGTTTATAAGCACGTGTTTCATCGGGTGAAGTCTCATGGTCACGGATGGAGCCGTTAGCTGAGATCATTGCGTCATCGTGCTTCGAGAATCAGTCTCCATGGACGTCCGTCTTGGTAGAATATATGTGCATCGTTGGATGCATCTGCGAGGACTCGAATTCGCTTCGAAGAAAGCTCGCGCAAGCCTCGCCACGAGGCGTACCTTGTTGTTGATGAATGATGTAGTGTTACGCTGTATATATGGTTGATCGTTTTGTTGCCAAATAAAACATTGATTTTTTTAATAATTCCCTTCATTTTCTGACTACCCGACGTCCCTTGACCCAGTGTTTTCCATTTCCATTAGAAATGAGATGCTTCCTTTTTAGCTTTAGTTTAACCTAAGTTTTGAGTCTGAGGCTGAGGAATCCGGTCCTATACGCAATGATGCATATGCCTAGTTACATCTATCTTCCAAAGAACTTTTATAATAAAGACGATTTCAAAATACAGGCCGCCCACTTGCAAATTTCCCAATTAAAAATCACAATAGTTGGCACGATGCTCACAAACCATGTTAATATAATTACGGGGTTATCATGGTGCGATCATGCGTGTCCCTTGATCTCACGAAACATTCAATCTCCCTGACTGTCACTCTGAACGACAGCTTGTACTTTCCTCGTCAATTTCGACCGATTACGAAGTCCTGTTGCTTTCAGACCAACGGAGTGTCGTTCCGCTGATTCTCCCTTGTTTCCTAGAAAATTGCGATTCGAGTCACGAATCCACGATTACGACGAGCCACGCCTCGCTCTTCTAATTATCATAATCTTCTGGGTAGCAATCAACGGACAGCGCTATTCGCGCCTAGACGCTCTTTAAAGGCTTTCGTTATGCTCTCTCCACAGCCCGCCTCGCGTATGATCTCTAGCTATTTGTCGCATCGTTCCAGCGTTTACTGTGACTTATCACGATTTTAATTACCGTCGTTGATAATGACGCTTGAGAAATTGTCGCACAAGGTGTGAACGACTCGCCCTGCCTGCAAGAATACTGTGCACTCGACACAGCATTTAACTGGATGTTCTAAACCTTTCGAGTAGTGGGAATTTCATTTGGAGCGAATATATTCTCCAGGGCTTTCAAATCGATGATCAAGAAAGTTCGTGCGAGCGTGTGCCAGGCGATTCATTAAATTTCGCATGATCTTCAGCGAAAGGGATCATAATAAGTTAATTAAAGGGTCGCGTTCCAAGCGAACGAAAATGAGCGGCAGTAGAGTGAATCTACGAGGGCAGCGAACCGCGAAGGGAATCCTCCGAGTTCCGCGAGCCTTGAATATGCATTGAACTTGCGCCGGAGAGATGAAAATTGCGAACGCGGGCGCTCACCTATACGGGCAAAGCAGAAAATGTGTAATTCGCCAGGTGCCGGTGGACTCGCTAAAGTGGCCAATGCTACGTGCTCGCCGAACCGATTGCTGTGAAACTATTGCGCCCGGCCACCACGATTCGTTCGGATAGAGAGTTTGGACTACAGCACATCGACGACAGTGAAAGGCTCGACGGTATATTAAGACGAGCAATGAGCAAAGATGTATCAGTCGCTGAAGAAACTTCTACAACCAACAGCCAGCTGCACAGAACTATATGCGATTAAACATGAACGGAATCGTGAGTAAACAATTCGTGGACCGATGGACCTCCTTGAATTCTCTTCCATGGATACACTCGAGTTTTTTGAATACCTCAAGGCTGCGATAATTCTGATTATCGCTATCGAACTGGTAATCGAGCGTGGAATAATCGAATTTCCAGATGGTTAACATTGCAGAGACTCCTAACTGTCGATAGCTATATTTCTTCAATTTTCACGCTCGAGCATTTCCTCAGGATTGGAATTTTAAGGGTGGTCCTGCGTCAAGTAATTTCGCTAAGTTTAATCAATTCTTAATCGTACTAACCAATTCGACCTTGAATTCAGGTGCTGCTTTCGCTGGTGGCCTTGGCCGCGGCCTCGCCGGTGATAGTCAATGATCAATTCCAGCTGCAGCCTCAGACCTACGGAGGCTTTCAGCCGATAGAGAGGTCCGACCAGGAGAGTTTAGGCACTTCCGGCGGCGGAAGTTACGGAGGAGGAGAGTACGGCGGCGGCCACGGCGGCGGTTATAGCGGCGGTTACGGCGGCGGTTACGGCGGCGGTGACTACGGCGGCGATTATGGGGGTGGCTACGGGGGTGACTTTGGAGGTGGCCACGGCGGAGGCTTCGAAGGAACTGCCTCAGGACACCTGGAGGCTTCCAGCGGTCATTTAGGCTCGGATTACTCGTCCCTCGGCGGTGGACACGAAGGTGGTGATGAGGGCCATGGAGTTTCTCTGGACGGAGGCCACAGTGTACTTCAAAGCGTTCCTGTGTCCGAACATGTCGAAGTGACCAAGCCTGTGCCCATTAAAGTTATCAAGCATATCGGTGAGTCTGCCCTTGTTACCCTGATTAACGTTCCAGCAGGAGATTTCAAATGAAAATGAGAAACTCTGTGTATTAATGTTTGAACTTCGTTTAATCCGTACATAATTTCTTGCAGGGGTACCAGTTCCTCATATCGTGAAGATAGGTGTACCCCATCCGGTCCCTGTGGGTATTCCTCAACAATACCCCGTGGCTCAACCAGTCGCAAGACCCGTCCCCGTGCAAATCGTGAAGACGGTGGCTGTTCCGGTCGAAAAGAAGGTTCCGTTCCCCGTCGAAAAGCACATTCCAGTGCCAGTGGAGAAGCCGATTCCCATCACGATCGAGAAACACGTACCAGTGCCGGTCATCAAACCGTATCCCATCAAGATCCCCGTCTACAAGACGATCTATCACCACGCGAAGAAGCACTAAACGCCAGCGAATCCATTCGGCCGGCGATGAAACGACCTTCACCGCTTTTACTTCGGGTTCGCTGTCGGATCGAGCCACCCTGACATCGGACCACGAAGAGAAAGTCCTTGAAAAAGGGCTTCGAGCACGATCTGACTGCTGAACCCCGATCGACTGCGTCCATTGTTTCCTTTGTAAATAACTTAAGGCTACGTTGTTGTCATTTGTATTCGTTTTTATATTTTTTAACTGTTGTTGCTCTTGTTTTTCAATAAAACGCATGAAAAATATTCCTCCGACCTGTTATCATTTTCCGGTGAAAGTCGATCAGACCTTTTTGCTAGAACTTCCTCTGTTTTCGAGCGTGAACGAAAAGAAACTAGATCAAAGAGATAGCGAAGAAAATATGATACTTCGAGTCCTCTCGAAGGATATCGATACATCTCGTTGGGAGAAACTCGAGAGGTGGAGGGAACTTTCCACGCAGGATTAGAGGGATCGAACGATTTTTCCGCCGGTTCGATTCAATTGGATATACAAGCAACACGTTCGATGTATCCCAGTTAATGCGTTCGAGATCATAATCGAAACTTTCACTGGTATTTTCGAGACATCAACTGCAGATTCCGTGGAAAGTGAGCGCTCCTACCGGACACTGTACTTTAGTTCGAAACACCAGAAAACATAATCGATCGTCTTAAATGAGCCATGAAGTCTGAGGAAGTTCGATTACGCCGGTGATCGCGAGTATAATAAGTTACGATCACTGAACTTCACAGGAAGCAGTGTCCAGGATTTCCTCCTATGTGTAAAATATTCAGTAGAACATTATAATTAACATAGAATCTTTTACAGTAATTAAGAGATCTCCAAAAAAGGAATAAACAAGATTTTACTTGATTCTCTGGTTCAGCCTACCCCGACTGACTACTCACAGTTTCGAAATTGAATATGAAGCCTCATAATTTTTCAAGCTTTTCCAGAATAACATATGTCCTGTACGAAATATACAATTTCGGAAACATCGATATATGTATCTACCTGAAGCCCATATAATACAGCCTCAACATCCACTGAATTTGACTCGAATATGTTGTATATTTGGAAGAGCGATCGTACGCTCAGGGATACATGATTTCGCAAATACGTGCGTTATCATTGTTATTAACAGAATTTGACAGTCAACGAGCCCGTTAACGTTCTAAATACGTATCGTGAATCGGAGTCGTATCAGTTTGTAGCTGTGGTAAACAATATTGCAAACTCCTATCCAGTTTTCGTACAATTAATCGGGAACCAAAGCCCCAATAATCATCGTGATTGCATCAAATATTTGGTCCTCATTTGAATGCTTATGGAAATAGAATCTACATAAATTTATGGAAACTATCATAAACATCGAACGACACGGTGAAATTCAAGTTGATTACCTCTCGTTCAGAGACGCCCCCGTATGCTCTAATTTCACGAAATTAAAGTCCGAACGCCGTTTGTCTATAAATGAAGTTTCGTCGATTAACCGGTTTCAGGAAGTAGGAAGCACTCTGTTCGCCACTGCATCATGTAAATCGGATTTGTCGGGGGCACTTTCGACAGAGGCATTCTAAGCTGTAATAGAAAGGTATGCGAATCGAATCGCTTGACGAAAAGAAGAAAACCCGACTAAATGAATGGTTTGAATCAAAGTTGCACATCATACGTGGCCACGAAACCACGGAAATCCTGCGTTGCGCAATTTCGAGGGGTATCGACGGTGTCTGTGGATACAGAGAAATGTAACCCGCATAGTGAAGGTGTTGAATAGCATTTCTCGAGATAGTGGGGTTGTATGTCTCCTATATAAAGTGACCAGGTGAACTACATGTCTCGAGTTGATCTTTTATTCCTCACGTACTCGCTTATACGCAGAACAGCGAAAAAATGAACAGAATAGTGAGTCACACCAGTCACACTGAACATTTACGGCAGTAGTTGATCTTAGAAATTGATAATAGAGTGCAAGTAGCTCAACGATGTTTGTGTTGTCAAGCTCTTCCGCGAACGACGAGCTTTTTCAATGTCTTTTCACTTTAAGCTTCCAATCTTGGCGATCGCGGCAGTCTGTGCGGCCAGTGAACTCGAGTTGGGGGGCCACGGACTCACTTTGGGAGAAATATCCCTGGACCACGATGGATACGAGTCCATAGGTGAACTAGGTCCGGCTGAGTGTAACCCTCAAACTTTTGGTAACATCGACCGCCCGTCGATTCTGCGATAACGCCACGATTTATTTTAACCCTCAGGAGGTCTGGATCACGATATCGGTTTTGGAGGTCACGGTCTAGGTCACGGTCTGGGTCACGGCGGAGGCCACTTCATTCCCGTCGTGAAGTCAATCGGTACGTAAACCTCTGCTGCAGATCTTAAATATTTTTCTAACGATCTGTCAGAACGTGCTATGACATCAAAATGAATTTTGACAGGAATACCAGTGCCTAAGCAGATACCAGTGCCAGTTCCAAGCCTTCAGATTCAACAAGTGCCTCAGAGTTATCCGGTACCTGTCATCGTGCCGAAACCAGTCCCCTACCAGGTCGGTACGCGCGATGACAGTTCGTCCAGTTCACAGGGTAGTCGCTGAAGTGAAATTTCGTGAAATTTCCAGGTGGAGAGGCAGGAGTTCACGAGGGTGGAGAAGAAAGTTCCCACGCCTGTCGAGAAGATCATCCCGGTGAAGGTTGAGAAGCCTGTTCCGTTCACCATCGTGAAACACATTCCAGTTCCTGTGGTGAAACCCATCCCGATCAAGATTCCAGTTTACAAAACGATCGTGCACAGACACAAGGGCCACTGATTCTCCCACCAATTCCGTTGTTAATTGTTATTGCGTAGCCTGTTCATCGTTCCTCGTTTTTACTTTTAAGTCCGCTTAAAACATTGTAATTTGCCATTTTACACACATTAATAAACATGGTTGATTAAAATGCTCAAGTACTTATTTCAAGATCGAACGATTGAAGAAGCGTCCGTAGGCGCGTGGAACGAATGAGTTTATTAACACTGAGAGGAAATCTACCGGAGGATCTCTTCCTCTAGACTCTCTGTTATACATTACCTTCCGTCACGTATCATATGCAGACTTCTGAAAGCAAGTATTATTTCTGCGGTGCTAACTTGAAGGAGAAATTGTTGGTTGCTCAACGCCCAAATCTCTGATAATTTAAGCTTCCTCATTAATGAAACCAAGGCATGCGAACTGATTGAGTACCATCCTTAATAATGATGAGCAAAACTGGTTCTAACAGTGGCACCGTTTCAGCGCAGCTTTTAGCTAAATTGCACGGATGCATATAGAAGTTCGCATGCTAATCCCCGTAATAACGTTTTGAAACGCAGGAAACAAGGGGATCCGGAGTCCCAGCGTAACGTTACGATTATTGGTGACCATTTTACGAAGGGAGAGGAGAAAGGAGAATGGAGTCTCTGATCCGCGGCTGTAGCGAAAGTAATCGCGATTCCGTTCCTCTGTCGTTGACCTTCGCAAATTCGACTGTAGAAAGCACACGTGGAATTCGGCGGTAAAAATGCGCACTCATTAGTGAAAACGCGAGCACGAAATTTTCCATCGTCGAATTCACCGCGCGTGCTGAATCTCGAGACGAGAATCGGATCCACGAATCTTCAGGCGATCGCGAAGATCACTCTCCGAGGGTTTGATAGACCGTGTAAGAGGAAAAACGAAAAGCAAGGTCGGACTTTCACCGACAGTTTTTCCGAGCGAACGCGGAAGCGGCGATCGAAACGAGTGCATCGTTAACGCAACGAACGTAACCGCGCAAAAGGACGCATTATCGTTCTGTCAAGCTGCACCGAATCGCAGCGGCGCGGCGGCGCGGCGGAGCGGCGGAGCGGACGGAAGGAAGGAACGAGGAAAGGAAGAAGCACGCGATGCGGAAAAAAAAGTGAGGCGAAAGCGAGGCATAAAGATGATCTTGGCAATCACGAGCTCGTAAAAGGAGGAAGAGCCAGTCCTTCGATCATAACGGGGCCGAGAATATTCTCCCGGCTTCCGTAACTCCTTCTTTTGCATCTCGTTCCGACGTATCGACCGTGTCGCGCGGCGTCGTTCGCAGATGTTTTAGGGAAATCAGAGTGGCGCTCGTCAAACTGGGCGACGGTCCTCGTGACAGCAAAAACGGAGAAACGATGTAAAAAAAACAGCCGCGGTCTAAAAGGCTCAGCGAAAGTCTACCGTGAAGCAGGAGGATCGATACACTTCGAGAGCGTTAAAAAAACTCTGCCGGAGCTCAAATTCCATCAACGTTCCGTTCTGCTCAGAATTGTAATTGCGAACACGCAATAATTCATCGAGATGTCGCCGAAGAAATCTTCAGAACCGGTAGACTTAATTGCCTTCTCGACTGGATGCAACTAAGTGCAAGGACTCCTCTAACGATTGCTTTCGCGTGCGTCTCGCGACTAACTTTTCCGGCGGTTCTCCGCGCCGTGGCTGCAAAAACAACAGCGTAGCGAATAATACGAGCGTTGCAGGCAACAAAATAGCGAAAGTAAAATTACAACTTTACGTGGGCGATCGGTGCGCACCGGACGTTCTATACTCTCTACCATGTTGGCATATCGAGCTTACACTATCGCTCACTCGACAGGACGTTAGTTCCAACAACTTCATCGTTTTGCTATCATTAGTTTCCTCTGTAAGCTCCATCGTTTTGCCAAGGGACATATTTGTGGCATTTGCTTGAAAGCAACGTTGTCGACGAAATAAGAAATTTGGGAGTCATCCAAACGTTGGACAGGTTTAGCGATGCTGTTGACCTCCGTGTCACCTTATCTTCGATGTCCATTTCGATACATGTCGCTAATTGATGCATAAAAAGTTAATCGTTGCCAGGAGACTGGCTTTCACCGCTTCCTAGGTCCTGACCCAATCTCATGTTCGCAAACTGAATTCTGGCGTGCGAATCGATCTGTGCCGATCGTTCGGTACCTCAAGAAAGTGGAATAGTCCGTGAACGTCGCGTGTCTATAATGAGGACTCGCGTGGCTCGAAATAGTCTAAACGGGCAAGCAAGACTGTGGAGGGTCACCGTCGGTTTTCGAGAGGGATTCACTCGACCCGATTAGCTCGGTCGAACGAGTTTAATAAGACGGGACGGTGCGGCAGCTTTCGATGCAAATGTTGTCCCGTGCATTTCGAAATGCACGCAGGAGACAGCGTGCAAAGCGTAACCGAAATCCGAGACACAAACTTTCCAGCATGAAATGATAGCTCACAGGCTCTCTCATCTAGAGATATTACCATATTACACATTATCCGTGTCCGTGTTTCGCATTAAATTTCTGCCGCAGTTGCATTTAACTTCTGATCTCTCACCCCACCTCTCCCCCCAACCCCCGCCGTCCCTTCCTCCCTCATCCCCAGGCATCTGGGATTAATATACACGTTAGCGGACAACCAAATTGCATCGGGATGCATCCTGCACGACGAGATACTCCGCGAATAATTAAATTGCATCCCGAAAGAGGGTCATGCGAATTTTCCGAACAGAAACCCTCTGCTCCACGTTGCTCGTTCAGCCTGTAAATTTTGTGTTCTCTCGTTCTTCGTGGCGTCGAATGAATTTGAGATTGATCCTCAGAGACGCGCGCATACGATATTAGGAATAATAATAATAATGGGAACTGCAGCACAGAGTTCTGAACTGGAACGACCGGATCCTCGATTTCATGTCGAAGCGAGCGAGGCTGCATCTACGATTATATAGTCGAAACGATCGGTCGAGGCAAAAAGCCGAGAAGATCACTTTTACGGGAACAAAGATCTGCGCGTCGAATCCGTTTTTCTCGAGGACTCCTTTCACACGGAGAGCGCGTGGACTTTCATTTCGTTCCACCGAAATATTTGATCCAGTTTGTGCGTCCTTACCGTGGAGAACGTTCCTTGCCTTCACTTCCGCCAAATCAGTGATTCGCAGGCCGAAAAAAGGAATCGTACGTCCCTTTCTCGTGTCGATGATCTCGATCCTCTCGAGAACTGTTACGCTCGATAATTATGCACGACTTAATGGACTTCTTTTCTCGAAAAGCCGGTTCCGAAAGATGGATACACACCCAACCGCGAAATGCCGTGGAGCAGTATCGTCCCCGGACATTCTAGCAACCGCACCAGGCCTTCACTTCCGGCAAACGTAGCAGCCGTGTAAATTTGCGGTCGTAGCCGCATACGCTTTTGATCTTCCGCTTTCAAAGCAAATTTACAGCGATTCTGACTCGTATGTACATCTACATAATTTCCAATATTGGCTCGGCACGTTGCACGGAATGTTGCACGTTGGGCCACAAAATGTCTTCGATGAAAAATTAGAGATGCGAAGAATAGATGTCTGCGACCTAACCTGGACCTTAGAGTAACATCTCTTCAGCTTCGAGGGTCCAAAAATATATTCCAATGACGCTGTCCCAGCGTGCCACCCTCTGTTACTCAGGATGTTATTCCAAAATTCCTTCATTTTCTTTTCTATCGTTTCACGATACGATCAGTCTTGGTCATGCTTCTATTCAAGCCGCAAGAGAGTCACCGACAATGGCAAGGAGCGACTTCCACGATCATCCTCCTTCGTGTCGTCGAGCACACGTAATCCTGACTTCCTGTACGCCGTAGGCGAGAATCGGTTCAATGAACCGCGGGAAAAATGGATGACGGACCTTTCATATGCATCTAGTAGACACGGGAGATCGTTCGAAGGTTGTTCGGTGGTGAGACACAGAGCAGTATATCCTGGAAAGGGTCTGGACTGTAGCATAATGAATCGGTGAAAGGTGGTGGAATCGATGTTAGTATATAAGCTCGGTGTTCCAGTGGCATAGACATTCAACGCTCGATTCCTGTGCCCACGCAATTGCACACCCCTTCCAGATAAGCTGCAACCATGAATCAAATAGTAAGATTTATGCCTAGATCGATATATCATGGTCGGATGACGGCTCGAACGTACCCTTCCGTTCGGTAGAAGCGCGATCAGCGAATGAGAGTGAAAATATGTAATTAAGGATGATCAATGGCCGCGAGTATTGCTAACTATATGTTTGCAGATCGTTCTGTTCGGTTTGGCGATGTTCGGTGGTATGGTTGCTGCGAGCCACTACGACGAAGATCATGGTAGCTCGACGTACGAGGAGAAAACGAAGCCTGTGGAGATTCCCATTTACAAGAAATATGGTAAACATCTCAGGATAATTAGAACAGCCACCTATAATTTAAAATTTTATCATTTTTCTAGCATACTCATCTCTGTTTGCTGTATTATTAACAATGTATCTGTTGTTCCAGCGATACCGATCCCGCATCCGGTGCCAGTGGAAATTCCTCAAAGAATAGAGATCCCGATTCCTCAGCCTCAAAACGTCCCCGTTGAAATTCCTCATCCGTATCCGGTCGAAGTGATCAAGCATGTCGAAATTCCCGTCGAAAAGCCGGAACCATACGTCGTGGAGAAGCACGTAAGTGAATAAAATCAGCGGAACATTTAAAATCAGCGAAACATACGACGGAAGCAAAGAAAAATTCATTGATGATGTTTCTTCAGGTACCTTTTGTGGTGGAGAAGCCATATCCAGTGTACGTGGAGAAGAAATTCCCCATTCCAGTGGCCAAGCCCTACCCGGTTCATGTTCCGATCTACAAGCACGTGTTCCACTATACCTCCAAGGGCAAGGGCTGGCACTAAGCCGCAGCTAGGACCGTGCTTCGTCGGACCGATCATGGTGGCAGCGTCTTCTGAAACGAAACCATATTTAATGAAACGAATCACGAGAGTCGAGTGGACGAGGCGGCTGCCAGCAGCTCTGTTGCCAATGCTTTTGTTACTCAGTTTATACACTTGTTAAGTTTTTCATCCTTTTCCTATGGAGCTATCAGGCTGTTTTTGTTAATAAACTGTGCTTGAAAGGCAAAATACCCCCCATGTGAGTTCATTGATCTGAAAATGGTACCTGAAACGAACCGGTTTGGTTATTCGATCAGGAAGGTAATAAATAGGTTCCGGAGATCGCCGGGGAACGGGTGTCTTCCTGTTGTTCGCCACGGCTTATTGAACAAACAGGAAACGCGTAATATTGTGTTCCGTTTCCTCGTTACCCACGGTTACGAATCGGACAGAGGAAACTAGTCGTTGTCGAGGATTTCTGCGCTATCTCGAATCGCCATAAGCAGCTAGATCGACCACAGACGTGTTTCTACGTGGACGTGCGAAACCACTTTTACTCGAGAGATACACTTTCACTGTTCCGCTCGCTGATACGGAGAGTATGATTCGAATCTTCCGAGAGAACTTCTATCTTTCCCCCTGCCACACTCCCGGACTACACCTTCCTCTCACAAAGTTTCCCTACACTCTGCCTGCAAATTAAACTGCTCCGGTGCTGCCCATTCTATTCTGCAAACGCTTGTTATAACAAAATTTGGAGTCACCGATACATAGGAACAGTTTATAGACAAAATTGCAAGCACTCGCAGGTTCAACCGCTTCCGCATCGAAGCTTCCACTCTAATATACTGTTGAGAGCAGTTAGGGGATCATGTGTCATTATTGAATGGTCGAATGACAAAATGTTTGGAAGCATTGGTAGATCAGGTTGCAGATCGGACATCAAACAGGGAAGATTAATGTGCTCTGTCGATTATAGAAGATGAAATGCGATAGCGCTACATAATGTAGGAGCCTCAGCTGCTTCCAAACTAACCTCTCAAACTATGGGAAGATTTGTTTATAAAAAAGTACATTGACGCAGAGTATGATGATGAATCTGGCAGCATCATTGGGTCGCTAGAGAATCCTGTTCATCCAATTGGAAACTCCGTGTATAATAATGTGCTAAATGTAGCTGCACGTGCTCGAGAGCATTATGCCCCTGGGCGATATAAAAATTTCGTGATCGATCTCTCGCTTCCAGCGGAAATACTGGGTGTAATCGGGTGTCCGAGAGGCTTCTCGGAGGACGATTTGAAAGTTCGTCCAGCGAAATCACCGATGGAAATCCGATGCATCGTGCAATTATGCTGATTCGCGTGACTGCGGTCACACGAGACGAAGGAGCTGCGAACAAACGAAATATCGATGTCCGCTCTGCAACCCTCCCACGAGCATTCCTCCGAATCGATCGAGTTGCATCGAGGCTGACGGTAATTCATAAATGATGAATCATGCGAATTAGACCACGACCAGCAGCCTCGATTCTTCTCGCATGACTGAGTTTATTCTAATTTACGTGCGATGAAGATTCTACCGGTCATCACCGATTATCGGATACAGAATCGAGGATCTTAGGAGAAGGAATAATTAAGGGCGTAATTACTCAATGATCGTGCAATTAAGTTTCCTTTCCCCGCGGTTATTAGCACTCGAACAATGTATCGTTCTTTCGATGCGGTGAAAATCGAAAGTGGCTGTATATTTGGAATCCGTGGGAGCGGCACTATTACATTCAAGCATAATTTCTTCCTTTTTGCTGTGTTAACGATACGCAACGAATAGACGCGAAACATTGGCAGCAACAAATTAACAAGTAGGTTGACAATACTCGAAGATAGAAAAAAAAATTGGGGCCACACTCTTCGAAATATTTAGTTTCTCGAATTACGAACAAGGCGAATAACCAGTGTAAGAGCTGCAAAGCGAATCGCAGACCCACGTCGGAGGATGATAAATTAATTAATTGGCCAATTAACGCGATCAGCGAAAATTTGGCAGGAACGAGAGGCTTTTGGCGCGCGAATGCTAGGAAGAACGTGGTTCTAGATCGCAGGTGTGCTGTTGTATCTGTGATCAGACAATCGTAGGGGGATAGTGTACGTGTAGCATAAACGCGACGAGCAGAAAGAGTCAACGTAATGAAGAGAAGGGAGAAAGTGACGTTGGTATATAAACACTTGGCCGTGACTTTGAAAGCATCAAACAGATCGTGGCGAGTTACCACTGCTCAGAGGATTCGTTTGAGTGTGGTCGGACAAGCATAATCCAGGAACCATGAGGATTTTCGTAAGTTTTTCACGGGCTGTGCACCTCGAACGCTCTCTCCTTTATAGAAATTCCCTCGTTTGCATAAAACAGTATCTACGAGGAACTGCCGAATTACAGAATTAATTAAAAATATTTTTTTGAGTGTGTTCTGCATTCATATTTTGGGTTCTTTCTAATGAGTAGTACGAAAATCTTGAAACTAAAATATCCTTAAAATTTTTTTAATACTCTGTGTATGGTGATCCACCGGACTCGACCGGCTCAAATTACTTGTAAACTATTTATCAGATGAACAAATTTTTCAAACAAAGGTTCTGTGATATTAAAGGGGACATACGGTGTAGTAATTAGTTTTTTTCTAATTTTGCTTTTTTATCGAGATACGGAAGTCACCTTGTATTTTTTAAACAGAATGCGTACTATTTGATTCCACAGTTCGAAAGAGTATTGAACACCGAATAAAAAACTATTAAGGTACATGGGTTGAAAAACCAATAATTACTGACATATTGTACAGTGAAATATGTCGATAAATAAGTATACAGTGTCAGTGTGAAATGGGTGCCGATGAGATTACTGCCGGTGAAATTTTTGTTGTGGACGATTCGAAGGAAGCCAGCTGCAAATCACGGTATTAGAGCCGATTCGCCGTGAATTCCACTGTTTGAAAGGGAATTTCAGGCCTGAGAATTACTTCGGGGGGAACACCCGCTCGGGGGGAAGCTCCTACCTGCTGCCGTACGGCTTTACCCTAAATTTCATCCTCACAGAGATGCGTACCTGTGACGTCACTACCACGGACGTTAGTTTACGTAGGAATAACTAGAGGGCATACCCAGGCCTGTTTGTATTCGAGAATTCCTCTCGGCCAAAGGGTGCACGGATTTTTCGCCCACAGAGAACTTTCATTACACTTCATAGTATAATATCTCAGGAATTACTGATTTTTCAACCCATATACCTTAATTATTTTTTATTCAGTGTTCAATAATCTTTCGAACTGCGCAGTCGAATGTACACACTTCATTTAAAAAACCCAAGATGATCTTTGTATCCCGATAAAAAAGCATACTTAGAAAAAAACAATTACTACAAAGCATGTCCCCTTTGATGTCATACAAGTGTGTCCATATAAGAAACAGTTTACGAATAATTTCAGATGGTCGAGTTAAGTGATTCAGCCTGTGTATTGTACTACTTGTTTCTGTAACTTTTAGTGGATTGTAATCGATTTAATCGCAATAATTTTAAATTAAAGGTACTGACAACCCTATTCGCCGTAGTTTGGGCCTCTTACGAAGAGGAACATGGAGGATCGACGTATCACGAGACATCCAAACCGGTGGAGATACCGATATATAAGAAATACGCTATACCAATTCCGCATCCGGTTCCAGTGCCGATTCCTCAGCAGATCAAGATTCCTATCCCGCAACCGTACCAAGTCGAGGTACCAGTGCCGCATCCGGTGCCCGTTGAAGTGGTGAAACACATCGAAATTCCAGTGGAAAGGCCAGAGCCTTATGTGGTCGAGAAAAAGGTACTCGAGAGCATGATGTCTCTTAAAATTACTAACCTGGTACACCGTGTTAGTTCGAAAACATTTAATTACGTGGTACTCAGATTCTGTGTCCGTCGTTCTAAACAATCGATGGTCCAGCTTTACGGTTTTATTATTGACGTGGCATTTCTATCGCTTACAATAGCTCGCCGCGAGTTTCATTGTTCCGATATCGCGTTGCCGCATCAATTGTTGCGGACAGAAATTAATTATCGTATTACCGCCGCTATGAGTTAATTATTAACGCAGAAATGCAACGGAAATCGTACGAATAATAACGTTCTGCCGCAGGTGCCGTATGTTGTGGAGAGACCATACCCAGTGACTGTGGAAAAGCATTTCCCTGTGCCGATTCCAAAACCATATCCGGTTCACGTACCCGTCTACAAGCACGTGTTCCATCACCAAAGCAAAGGCCACGGTTGGAAGCACTGATCCTAGGAATCACTATAACAAACTCGATTCGATTTAGTCAAATATACGACCTAACAGAGAGAAACACTTCGTTTCTTAGCACTTGTACATAGTCTACTGTTTTTTGTATACTGTTATTCTATTGTTACCATTTAAATAAATTGTTTTTGTTTTTTTTTTAAACACTGTCAACACTTATTTCTTCCCTGAGACAGACTACGATCGAACGATACAAGCGGAATGATCGAAAATAGAATGTTTCGAAAGCGTGGCTCGATCTTAGGTTCGTCCAAGCAACTGGCTATATAAGTCGCTTTTTCCTCGCGTTATAGTATTTCTTAATTGGGTCAACTTGCCACGATTCCGCTTGGTCCAGAGACAAGGTAGTTTACGGCGTTTTCTACCATCTAATTGCTACCGAGATCCTAATGAAAATGATCGCTTTGTCACTGCGAGAAAGGAAGGGCCGATGATTTTCAGTGCTCAGGATCTTCGACCGGTCCATCTCCTTTCTTTCGATCTCAGAAAAATTAAATCGTTTGGCCAACGACGTCTAATTTATTGTAGGAGATATCGAGAGATGCGGTGCAGAATATTACAGGCTAGTCCGCAAATGAACTCTATTGCATTTGAGGAAAAATCGTAATCGACCGATCATTCTGTAACCTGGCAACTTTCGAATGGAAACTCCTACATGTACAGGGTGTTTAAGAAAAATTTAACAACACGCAAGCACACAGAACGCCTAGCAATAAGTGGAGTCTATGCGCCACACTTTCGGGATCATGAATAAATTAAAAAAGAAAAAAAATATATAATGGGGTGCTATCTTGAGAGACTCTGAACTTCTTGATTCTTCGTTCGAATCACCATATACGAGCTGGAGAACGCTGTAGTAAATATTTCAAGCCAGCAATCTTTTTTGTCCGAGTTCGCGAATTTCTGGAGGCAACACCCGGAGCGATGGAGCGCGTTACGAAGGCTCGCCCTCGGGTTCCTTCGATCCAGAAACCGCTGGAGAACGACGTGCAGGACACGTCGGCCTAACGACGACGACGACGTAACGTCGGCGTGATCGGGCTGCAGAATTTATTCAGGAAATTCCGGGGCGCGACCGGTTGCGTCATCATCCTGACAGACGACCGCTTTTTACGCCGCTTAAGGGAATCGCATTCGACAAGAAACCTGCCCCGTTTAAGTGGAGCAAAAGTTTATAAAACCTACGGTCGCGCACCACGCGCTCCTAGTTTCGCCCGGGACATTAGATCCGTCGTTCTCTCAGATCATCAGCATCGAATCATGTTCAGGATAGCGGTAAGCTCAGAATGTACCTCCCCTAACTCTCGCTTCGTTCAAATTTTTCTACCGTCCTCTGAAAATACGGCCAGTTTCTGAAAATACTGCATGAGGAATGTTTGTAATGCTTGGTACATTATTAAGGATCGCTCGGATATTTTTGAACGCGTTGGACGGAACAATTGGTCTTAGAATTCCATGAATATTACAACATCCACGGCCAATTAATCCCATTAATTCCCTGAAAAATTGTTCTGCAAATTGTTGAAGAGGTTGTTAAAAGCTATTAGTCGAAGCACGGATTTCAGTAGAATGAAAGTCGAGCGACGTACAAGTGCACCGATCAATTAATCGTGATTACAGCAATTAAGAAAAATTAGACGGTTCCCTGTATCGTGTACTTCTGAAATGTTTGTTTAATTTGCAGATAGCGTGTCTGATATGGCTGTCGAGCGTCCGTTGCGAGCCTGGCATGAGCGTGCAGATGCCAGAGGGCATGATGGATGAAAAAGAAGCCATGGCTGACGCGATGCTGAAGCCGAAACGGGAATCGTATCAGAATCCGTGTCCTCCAGCCTATTCTCATGGGATCTCTTACGTTCCACCGCCACAAATTTACATAAAACCCGTGGTGCATCAGCCTGTGATGCCGTACATTCATCCTGTTCCAAAGCCCATGATCACCTACGTGAAGCAACAGCCGGCTCCGGTGATAGTGAAGCCGATAATTCAGCCCCAGGTCTACCCTGTCGTACATAAACCGATGATCTCCTACGCTCCGGTCTACCAGAAGCCCATCTACTACGCCCCGAAGATGGTCTACGAGCCTCCGAAGGTCTACCTGAAGAAGGTGGAGGTGCCTGTGGCGCAGGTGATCCAGAAGCCACAGATGGTCTACCCGATTCAGTACCATCAGCCTAAAATTATCCAAGTGCCAGCTCCGCAGATCAACGTGGTGAAAGTTCAACAGCCCGTTCATCCTCAGCCGATCTATCAGTCTCCCATAAAACCGTATTGTCCTTAAATACGATCGATCGCGCGATTATACGTTTGCCTATCGATCGTCCAGCCTCGAACCATCTTCAGGAGAAAATTCAGTCTTCGCGAATGTTTCCGTCCAATTTGAACGACCGTGTCACGACTGTCCTAACCCGCCATAACTCGATCATAGTCACACAGCGAAGTTTTCGTTCCGCAGTTTGTACAAATAAAAAGCGAATTATGAAGATCGTTGTTTGTTGAACGCAATCATCCTTCCCTTTCATCTCCTCGAACTTTCGTGCTCGCTGTCGAGCAAGCTCCCGGCCAGAGGGAACACGACGAAATGGAAGCTCTTAGCAGAGGCACAACGACGAGATTGAAACTCGTTAAAAGCTCTCCGGAGCCCATTTCAAACGCAAACTTTCGATAGCCCGCTAATTTTCCCGAAACTTTTCGAACCTTTTCATCCGCTGGAACAATCGAGAATTTCATAACAGACCCTTCCACGACACCGAGATTGCTTTTTCCTCTACTCTCTTAATCCGGGAGCTCGTTCTCTCGTGAAACTTTCCTCGATTGTTCCGGCAAACTCCGTTGGAGACCCTCCGGAGTTTCAGCATTCGCGAACATCTGTTAGCTTAGAACATTTTCGACCTAACTGAGATTGTACCAACCAACGCATCAGCTATATCCCCTTTGCTTTCGTTTTAGGTTCCCTCTGAGCACACCGTATTCACTCACAGCCGTATACAACAATAAAGACATGAATCATTGCAAAAACCAGATATTTCACCCTGCATACGTTCCATTGTTTCTCGCGTGTACGCCTGTTCTGGACTATTTTTTTTAAATTGAATTACGTGGGAAATCGTGAATGCTCCAGCGCCAAGTTCCGACATTTTTGTCTTCTATCAAGCTACCAGGTTGCGTCAGGACTGTGCAAGCCGATTAAGGGATTGGTCAGGGAATTAATTACGCGTCGATCGCTTTCTTATTTCGTGGAATCGTCGTTTCGTCACGCGAAGCAATCGGCGTTGCATAATCCGCGGCAATGAAACGAACCGCTTCGCGGTTTTGAAACCGTCGCCGGCATAATCCACCGATTTTCTCGTACCCACGACACGATACGGGAGCGTAAACATCCGGTCGGATGTTCACATGGACTTTCGAAACGTCGTGTATAAAATAGACGCCCGTGAGAAGACCGAGTTCAGTAAAATTCTGAAGAATCCTCTGTCTGCTTTGCATCTTCATTATGCGATACTTCGTGAGTGTTTCGTTGTCTCTCGTGTATCGATCGGATCGACGGCTCGCAGCGAAGAGCCTCGAGAATCCTTGAATTAATCTCGAGAGTCTCTGATATTTTTTCAAGCACAGACTTTTCACTGAAATTGCTTAAAAATTTATAGAACAAGTTCGAGAGCCCTTCGCTGTTTGCATGATGTATACGATATCGTGTTTCAGCTGTGTATAGTGATCGCGGTCGCCTGTGAAGCGGCCAGAATTCCCAGGGCGCCTCAGCATCCTTATTTCCCGAATTTCCAAAGTGTCTATCACGGCCACGGCGCGTCCAGTTATCAAAATGTGCAGGTCGACAACGCTGGACCACTTTTTGGATCGTTTGGGCATCAGAACGAGGGCTTGCACCTGGGTCAGGAGTACCACGATCAGCCAGGTTCCATCGGCGGTCGATCTGATCTCATAAATCATTTATCAGCAGGTAAATTTCGATGGTTAAAGTGTCGGTGACGCGTTAGCTAACACGGCATACCTTTCCTTTTCAGCTCCCTACGAGGGCATTGCGGCGAACCACCTGGATCAGAGGCTGCATGCCGGAGCCTTCGATCCGATCGATTTCCAATGATCATTAAATGCGAATGAATCGTCAGTGGACCGATTGCGCTAGCGATCTCTTTATTTCTCCTTACTCCTTTATAATATAGGTTAATATATAATAATTTGTGTAAATAACATCGTTAGAATGAAAACAATCACGCTAGGCTCTCCAGTAGTTCCATTGTTATGTACAACCATGCTTTTGGACCATTCTTGCCGGTACACCGTTCCGAGAAACGGGAGAAAAAGGTGGTTTCTCGATTCGGAATACGTGGTCGATCGTGATCAAGCGATCATGAGATTGTAACGTTATAATCTATCCATCGATTTCGATCGTGAAAGCGTCGATCGGCGATAAAATATATATCGAAGACAATCGAATGACGTGACAATGATTAATTCCTGTTGGCGTTAGGCGTGAAACACACAGAATCGAACATACAATCTTTCGCTCTCTCACACGTACACGCACACGCTCGTGTCACCATATAGAATTCGGTAATAGCGTTAACAATCGAAAAATATCGAAGTTGTCGAATCATGCGTTCGTTCCGCGCGATCCTCTTTCTTATTGTATGTTCAGATTTTTATTTTCATATGTATACGTATAATAAATATATTATTATTCCTATCGTTAACTCGTAAGAACTTGACTAGATCACTTTAGTTTTTTATTGACTCCCTCCCGCTTTTTTTTCTTTGCTTTTGGTTTTCCTTTAGTTTAGGTACTTGCTCGTGCGACGACGGATAGTGTGGAGTTTACAAGACGTTTCTGTTATAAAAAAATATCCCGAAGAATGAGAACTAGAAGTGTACTTCCGGCTCTCGAGCGGCGAGAACCTGGCTTGATCCCAATTCCAATTTTAATTATAGCGACGATAGTGATGGCCATCACACGTAGAATTCCGTCTTAGGGCCCAGTTCGTACTCCATCTCCTCGTTTTTGTACATGTCCATGATCTGAAACACATTTTTTAACATCCAGCACCAATTTCAGCTAGAAACATACCCGAAAACTCCCCCAACGGCATGGTACTCTCACCTACCGCGTTCATATCCTTTTGCAATTCCTCCAATTGTTTCTCATGGATGACTTTCAGCTTCTCCTTCTCCCTGTTCTGGATCATTTGTGCTATTCTCCGCTCTTCCATGAACTTCTTCGTGTTGTTCTGCTGCTTCTCCCTGAGTCTGCCCTCCTTGATGCCCCTGGTCTTCAGGGTCTTGTCGTTCATCACCTCTCTCATGCTCTCCACGGACAGTCTCGCCTGTCTGGCGTTCATTTCTTTGATTTCACGCTCGTGTCTGGCCGTCAGCTGTTTCTGTTGAGACACCTGAGCAGCCACGCACAATTTTCGCAAGGTGTTTCTGCGTTCTTCGAGGTGAGAACGCACCAGATCGCGTTCCTCTCGGCGCTGCCTGTCAGCCAATCGGGACCACTGGACCGTTTGCTCTGAAACTGCTCGTCGGACTGTCGGATCCCTCGAAAGCTCGGCTTTGCTGTTCAGACAAGGACAGAAGATGAAGAAGCATCTTCATCGGCGGATACAGAAAATATTTATGGAACGGAAAGAGACCATACTTTTTTCCTTTGATGATTTTTTCTATAGCAACGCAGTGTTGCTTCTGGACGGTAAGTTTCTCTTTCTGGTGCCTTTTCTTCAAGGATTCCAATTCTTTTTGCTGTTTCCTCAGCACCTTTTGATAGCCCTTCTCTTGTCGCAAGGACTCTACCGTTATGGGGTCGAATTTCATCTCCTCTGCGAAGAGAGACAAATATTAGGGTGCTGAATCCTTTAACAAGTTGACTATACACTATTTTTTATTTATCTGCAGACCTCTAGGTTTAGCTGCTTCGTGATGATGAGGGGGTGCCATGTCTCCACCCCCTTTGTTATCGCTCTCCTCGATTCCAAGGCCGCGCATTTTGTTCTGCGACATGTTCTCGGCTTTCTTGTAGGCCCTTGGTGCCGTCAGCGCGTCCATGTACCCTACAAATGAAGAAAGCTTGTCAGAATGACGAGTTGAGGACATCCGCATGCATTCTGACCAGTCAGGGGCTAACCTTCGAAGCCGTCGGGGACGTAGATCTTGATTTCAATGTTGCAAAACAACATAGGCAGGGACATGGGGAAGTTCGCCTCGGTTCTCAGAGATATGTGACGATAACCCGACTGTAGACCGTCCAGGGGGACGATTCTCTGGCCCAAAAGCTTGCCATTCGACTCGTCGTACACCGCGAATCTCAAGGCAGCCAGATCTGGAAGTACCACTTTACGAAACAGGAAGGGTTCTTCGTTATAGACAGGATTCAGGCCGTTCGCTGGAACTACTCTCGTCCTGAACTCTTTGCGAATCGTGTCCGTGGGTAGACCGTACATTTCCACTTCGACGTAGGTCCCAACCTTCTTGTCGGACAAGAATTGACCTGCTATCACCTGTCGACGATACAAAATTAGCTGAAACTGACGAACTCTCGACGCAGGCGCTCCTAATTTATTCCGAATATTCCTGAATCGAATGACGAAGTACCTGAACGCTGCACTGCGTGGCTATGACGCCGTCCACAGGACTCTCCGCGAATGGATCGAAGCTCCTGTCCGCTCGTCTCATGAAATCAGGTTTCAGAAGGTAGCCGGACGATCCATTGTATTCGAACTTGCCTTGGTTCAATTGCATGGGCAAGTCGGCGGTTTGGAAATTCAACGACACCATTTGGCAGCCAGCGTTCCAGAAGACCTGTTTTCATCGATCGATCAGCCTCGATGCTACTGTCTACAGGGTGTCTCCGAACAAATGAATGTTACCTGTGGCATGTAATTCGATGAGTCCGCTCGCGTGCCTTTCGGATAAATTCTACTCATCTGTCGTTTGTTGTAATTTACAAACTCTATCGCTTGCGTCTTCAAGTAGTTCAGACCAGCGGTTTCAGCGAAGGAAGACATGTTGTGATGAATGTTCTTTTCTGCGTACAAGAACGTCAAAGCGTCATCTCTCCTTCTCTTACGTTTCAACTTATTTCTGACTAACGATATCGAGGTTATTCGCAGGAATGAAATAAAATTGAAGTTTCTCTTACGCTCAGCGACATCGAAACCGGGAAACTTGATGGGCTGAGCATAGTTGACCATGGACGAGAGCCACGGGTGCACGTTGGTGGTGCTTCCGGTGTACGGTTGGGCCACCGCCAGCTCTATGCTGTCACCCAGAGCGGCGCTGGGTCCAGACTGTTGTTGATTAACTGTCGCCGTCGAGGCCACCGACTCAGTCGTTGAAGCTTCCTCCTGAAAAGAAAATGTTTATCCCTCTGGTAAACGTTCCATCCGGATGTACGCCGGAAACGTCTTTCAGTGATCACGATTACCTTCACCGATTGTTGCTCAACGACGACTGCAACAACCGGAGGCGCGCTGGCATCCTCCTTTACCTCGTCTTCAATGACGAACTGACCTTGCCTGAATAGCTCTAACTCGTGCTTCTCCACCTCCGGCTTCAAACGTTTGTTTTTGATCAGGATCTTACGCTTCAACATGCTGGGAGGCGGGAGTGACACCCCCGGATCCAACTGCGTTATCGGGAAGAAAGTTTCTTAGCATTATTGTTCGATCTGTGTTGATATTCAAGGCTTCTGTTCACGTTTTTAGAGCGAGCGAGCGCAATCTAATCGACGCACTTGAATATATCGAGGCGAGTGCTCGATAAGCCTCGATAAATATAGCAGTGTTTTTCTCTTCGCTTATCACGGGAATCTAGAGTTCGATTGACGTAGGCGTATCGGACGATCTACACGCAGGCTCGGTCGCTATTTTTCGTGATACATCGTCGGACATTGATGGACGGTTAGTCAGATATGAAAATCGATCCAACTTACGGGATACTCTTTCAGAGGCTCTTTCAGCAGCAGATCTCCCAGAATTTCGTCGCAATACTTCGCCAGCTTGTACTGTTGCTTCTTGCTGCAGTGGTTCTCGAAACTCAGGATCACCGGATACTCCGACGTGACGAACGCCGTGTCCCTGACGGCGTATATCACATCCTTGAAGAGGATGTCCGTGCACATGGCCTTGCCGTGGGTGATTATGGGCTCCTCGTCTTCTCCTTTCCCGTCCCAGCAGTCCAACTCCACGCATCTTTGATCAATTATAATTTCCTCGTGAAGCTGGGAGCAAACTTAGCAAGCTCTGATCGGAAAGGATTTCATCTTCTCACCTGCAGCCAGCGAGCAACACCTGTCTGTACATCTCCACGCTGCTCCTACCACCGAATTGTCGACCACTCAGATAAGTGTTGTGGCTCGAATTAATGTAATAGTGAGCCAGAGGTTGGTCCATGTCCATGTAGACGTCCAGTCTATCCAAGAACACCGGGGCGTTCTCGTCGGACATCAGGTACCTTATGAAACCGTCCTTCGTCATCGTTTCTGAAAGGACGTGATTGCTTCTGAAAGGATGCCGTTTCGCAGGTACAAACTAATTCGAACACTCAGGCGGTCTTTGATCAGCAGTATTTCATAAATCAAGCCGGGCAGAACTGTAGTTCCAACAGCGAGTGGGAGAATCGACAGAGTCCATTGTTTGGACGGAATTGAATGGAGCGCGGAACAATGACCATGGAAGCGCTGGATTATTTATTACCGCTGTCGTATGAAATTAATTTCTCGTTATAGTACTGGCTGTTGGCAACGTCGTTTCACCCGAACCTCTGGAAGACTGTGAGGAAACTCTGCCAGCGATCTTACTTTGTTTTCTGGCCGTCTCGTTCTGCTCGTAATCGTTTATGATCTCCGATGCCCGTTTCTCGTCGTACAGGGGGTAGAGGATCTCATTCAGAGTCGGATCGCGTTGTTTTTCATTCAGAAACGTAACAAGTTGCTCCAGATTGATCGTGTCCGCCTTCCCTTGCGTGCTGGAACGTCCAAGGGAAACAAACGATCGCAGGCACCATTATCGATCGATCAGGCTCGAAACGGCTCGAGCATGACACGCGAGAAACACGCTTCCTCTACTCACATGGACTGGAAGAGCTCCTCGATGTCGTTCCTTGGACAGATTTTGTGGTACAGCGCGTAGAACGCGTCGAACGTGAAATCATCCGGCTCGATCACGTCGTTCTGCAATTTTTTTAGATCAGGGTTCTTTCATTAAATTCTTCCGACATGTTTCAGTAAATATTTGTGGACGAGCGGTTCGTGTGGGACGGAATGATTTGCATACGAAAATAGAGACATACCTTTCCACTTGGTAGGCCTAAGTCGGCGAGGCACTGGTACACGAGCTTTTCCGTTTTCCCGGACGCGAAAGTCCTGGCGACCACTTTCACCGGAACTTTTCCATTTGGATCGACCAGCATTCTCAGCCGCATCCAACTGGAACACGGCGGATCGCCTTTATTTTTCCACGGGCAAAAAGAACCGTCGCGTAACTTTCTCACGAAAGATGAAAAAACTTTTACTCTCGTCGGACGAACGAAAGTTCGTCGCGACGGTTCGATACGCGTCGTCGTCGTCGTCGTCGTCGAAGTTTGACGCTAATTGTCACGCGGCAAACGTCATCGCGCGTGTTCACGCGCGCTCCACGCGATTATATGTATGTAATTGCATCAGTAAACTCACTGTTTCTTCAAGCACGTGAGCGGGCAAACGTTGTTGGCTTTCACGTTGTGCGTAATCGATCGTATACCATCCAGCCATACCTGTCATTGGATACAGAAAACGCACCGTTATCGATTGTCTCGGCAATTGGTGAATTGGAAAACTCCGTGATCGAGTTGTAGTTAATTAATAATTACTTCTAAACAATCAGGTTAATAATTTGTATTATCATCGTATCGATATAATCATCGGCATTAAATCATAATGAAAATGTGATCATTACGTGATGAATGACGCAAATCCGAGTCGCATCCAAAGACTGCCTAGACTTTGATCGTTTTCGTCATCAATTAATCATGAGGATAGATCGCTGCATGACCATGAACACGGTCACTAATCGAATTACCCGATGATTCTAATCGTTATCGCCCGTAAGAAGATAAGCGAAATGTAAGCGACTGCATTGAAGCTATTTACTATTCATGCTTTTCTGAAAGCCAGTTAAGAAGTGATGTCTGGCAGTGGGGTGTTGCAAAGGAGCCTGTTGGTTTCGTCGGCTAATTTTCCAGAAGAGCGATCACACTGAGAAGATTGTGTAACGAGCAAACTTACTTTAGCGGTCGCTGGATCCGGACAGACGACATGCTGGTAATTAATATTGGTATAATCCACGCCCGAGCAAACGGTCAAACTTTTCTCCTCCAGTTGCTCGCCATGCTTCGTGAGCAGCTTGTCGTACAGCTTCGGGTCCTGAATCAAATTACCAAACGATTCTCAAACACCCGCGGAGAGTTTCATTAAAACTACGGCCGGGAATTGTGTTATATCGATCGTGAGCCAGCAGCATGCATGCCGACAAGAAAAAAAAACAAAAAAAGAAGAAAGAAAAGCATCAACGAGAACACGATCGTATCAAAGAGAGCAGTCGCGCGAAAGAACTCGTTAACGTTTCAAACGAAAGACAAACATTTCCCGACGTGTTTCCGACGCTTTCATCACACCCGTCCCTGCAGGCAGTTTCCAAGTTTTCCACTGAATATTTTAAACGGAGCTGACTGCTCCCACCTCGAGGACAAAGATTTTTCTTACCTTCGGTAACCCTCCGGCGCGTATGTCGCTCACTTGGCACAGCTCTATCACGTCACCGTCCTAGCAATTCAAAATATCATCCTGTCAGACTGCCTAATACGTCGCTCAATTAATTTTCCAAAAAGGAAGAGGAGCTCACCTTTCCCTCGCTCTGCCAGTAGATGAAAAAGCCATACTCGTCGGCCTTGAACATGCAATTCGGTTCCAGCTCGGTGTTGTCCTTCTCCTCGGTCCAGCGGTCGAAAACGCATCCTTGACGCAGAGGTTTCGGTACCTCGATCTGCCAATTGAACTCGAACCTCTTCGTCATCTTCGCGGCTCCGATTTGTCCGTGTCAATCAGTATGATCGTCCGCTTTCGCTTCACTCCTGACAGCAGTTTCAAACGCTCGTGTGTGTACGTAATTTTTTTTTGGAAAGAAATGTCTATATACCTCGGTGACCCTGACACGACACGATTCGCTTCGAGGGCATCTCATGCATTACGAAATCATTTTCGCGCTAGCTTATCCTCCCCGAACGGCTTATTAATATTCCGCATCTATTCCAACTTTCCATGAAAGATAAAAGTTTTGGCGAACGATCGGAATTTTAATGCGCCATCTCTCGCGATCGTCGAAGCTTCGCCCAATGGAGAGTGAGCCGAAGCCATCTAAAAGTCCTTTAAATTATTAATTGCGGCAACGTTGGCGAGATAGAGGCTGGCCAGAGTTGCTGTCTCACTCTCCACGGTAGCACCATTATTAATTCCAGCCTCGTTTCCCGAGATTACGAAAGTTGCTCGGGCTACGAGGAATACCAACGATCGCTGTGGTCGACGTTTCATTTATTTAGAACGAGCCCTATCGCTCACCGGCGATAATCGATTAATCAGCCTATCCCTTATACCATTCTGCCAACCCCGATCGAGCGTCAACCCCCCAGAGAGCGAACTAAATACACTCACGGTCTCTTTTGCATCGCTCCTACACCGGAATCCAATTAAACGTTGATCTCGTTAAGCGGAAAGCCTCGATCTCGCCGAACCTATTTTTTCCTCCCCGAAGGAAACCTTTGTAAAAATTACGAGGAGTCCGTTCAGGTGAACGGAGTTCGTTGCACCAAGATGCAGCGAGGAACCCGGACAATTTTGTTATTGTTGGCTTCGGGAGCACGGTTCACGGGGACTCTAACAGTATTTTCTCAACCTCGTTCCGCGGATGGTCTCTTCAGGGACCGAGACAACCGCATTTCTTAACCCATTTCACTTGCACAGGCTCCGACGAGAGCTCGGGATAGGTCGCGAGCACTTGATGAGTTGTAAACTATTTCGAGAATCCTCTGTCAGCCGGCTGCGGAAGCCTCGCATCACCTGCTCCGGCTTCTTTTTTTGCATTTTATTCGATGGAGCTTGACGACGGAACCGTCTGGTTAAAATTCAGAGACGAATTGGATCTTGGAGTCGTTCTCCGTAGCGAGGTCACGCTCCAAATTGACCTCTCGAGCTCGAGTGGCTTCGAACATGCTCTTCCTATCCAAAGAAAGCGAGATTGACCGGTCGCCGTTCGGCCGTGCAACGATAACAAAGGGAACGGAAAGCCGAAAGCTGTCCGTTTAAAGACCACTCGAAACGCGATACTTTCTACTTTTCCGACCGGTCGATACTGTACCGAAGCGCGAAAACGATTTGCTGGCATCGTTGCACCGATTGACCTTTATCCTCTGGACACGAAGTAGGACGATGCATAGACGATTATGGCTTTCTAGGTGAAAATAGAACGACACAGGAGCACCGTGTGCCTCTCTAACGAGAAGCCGATCTAAAAGCTTCGAAAATTCTACCCCGTGACAGGCCCTGAAGGATCTGTCATTCGTCCTGCTCGCTAAAAAGAATCTGTCTATCCGGCCTGCACTCCAGTCGCCCTAATTTCCTATTGTTCAGCTTCAGAAAAATTTGTCGCACGAAAAAAGCTTCTATCTTTCGTGGTATTTCTGTGGAGAGATGATAAAAAAAAATAGCGGTGAACTTACGGTGTTAAGAGCGCTTCTTTCTGGCTGGCTTGCACATTTTAGTTGTCCGCCGCACCTGCGGGAAGAGAAGATCGAATGAAGTTTATAATACGTTTCTTGGTCTCCCGCAAGTGTCAAGGTCGCCGTTCTATGTATAGCTCAGCTACACATGAATTCGATTCACTGAACTTTATGACCAATCTTCGCTAGATATTTCACGCGGCTGTCAAACATCGTTTCCGTTGCCGTAACCCGTTTTCGATCGCCAGAAATCCAATCATTTGATCTGATTTTCGAGCCATCACGAATTCTCGAGATCGTTTGCAAACGACGTTTGCCTCGAAAATTCTTCGATTTCGTATCAGAATTTTCGCGAGTTTCTTCAGAACTCGAGAAACTTTGTCTGGAGTGTTTTTTTAAAACAAAATTTAATGTTTTCTTACCCGCGTTTCAGAGCTCGCGAAGACGTTGCATGAAATTTTAACTCGAAGCGAGGCTAACGAGGCGCAATTAATTAAACGCTTATCGCTGGTGCAGCCGCAAACATTATTCAGTGACTGGATTTATCGTTCACGAACGAGAAAGGTCGAGCACCTATCGATGTCGCTATCGTGCACGGATATCCCGCGTCTTATCGAAACTTATCACAACTGACGCAAGAAGGAAGCCGAGAGCCGGCCAATGACGCTCGAAATTTCTAATCTTCCGGCAAAATTCGTGCTCGAAATCGTTCCGGCGATCGCGATATTTGTTACCGTTTCTCGTTTCCACGGAATCGCTGAAACACCGACCGTGAAAACGAATGCAAACGCTACAGTGCCGGGAAAGAAAGAGCAGAGGGGAAACAAAAGCGAAGGAACCGGGTGGAATAAGGTCGGGCGGGACGAAAGATTCTCCCGGAATCGTAGATATTTTCAGAATTCACGAGTTCCCGAGTTTTCGCCGAGTCCCATAGTCTGGCTCCAATCAGAATAAAAGCGCGATAGCCGGCTGTAAATCGTTGAACGAAGGTCGACGCTGAGACGAGTTCTTTCGAGAAGAACTTTCGAGCTGAAGACTCAGCATCCGAGAAGGAGTGATTCACCGACCTATAAAACTTTACAGACGTGTCCTGCACCATAAAATTAAGAAAATGGGTCCAATAGTTTTACTGTGTAAAATTCCGTATGTGACCGGACACACTAAAATAAGATTATCTAAGAATATAAATATGATCGGAGCAATTTTCAAATGCAGTATAGAGTCAGCATATAAACAGATCTATATACAAAAGTCGAGAGCCAATTCACTGCGATGGTCTGCGTCTTAAGAGCCTCTCAAATTAAACCAAAATAAGCCACCGAATGGCTGAATACTCTCAGTATGCAACTAGATCCCAATGGGTCCTCCAAAACTTTTGTTTCGGGTCGATCGAGTATTTTGAAACAGCGGCTGGTTCGCGCAGTGGATTGATCCCGTCTCCAGTACGGCCGAGTGTACAAACCGCGCCTCTATATTCACACGAGCGTAGGCTACGCTATGTCTCGCAGTGTATACACAGAGGCAGTGCGTAAACAGAGGCGCGTTACGAAAATAATGTGGCTCGTGCCGGTGCTTCTTCCCTGGCACGATGAAAACATTTCTGGCGAGTGACAAGCTACGGATTCAGAGGAAATGGTCGCGTTAACGACGTGTCATAAGCTCGCGCTCCGGGGCCTTCTTAAACGCTTAAGTGTGCGCCGTATATTTTCGTCGTGAAAGCGGAAGAACCGAGGCGGTGACGTAATAACGCGCGCGACCGCGTTGAAAATCCGCGGTGCGTCTTCGGTCATTCTCCAGCCAGAAAACCACCTTCCTTCGGCGTCCTTTCTCTGCAGTCGTCATGTTATCGAGTTAGAAAAATTTGTAGCAGGCTCCAATAAATGGATTAACCGTGCTATCGTGCACTCTGTATAATTCGATGCTCACGCAGCCCCTATATTTCGAAATAATTCATCTGAATTTTCAGTCGCCCCAGGGAACGACCCGTATCGATTTTCCAGCTCGTTCGATGCATCCGAACGCATCGTGGATTCAATTGCTACGGCAAAAAAACAGCTCCAGTTTAAATAGGCCGGCGGATATAATTAAACTTGTCGAGCATCCGGGAACAGGAAGAAACTCCGACCTTCTGCCCGCAAACGCCAACCTACTCGCTATGCCTTTGAAATAAACAATGCACCGCGTATGCAACGTTGATGCAACGGCGAAACAAGCTTATGTTCTGTTACGCAACGCGGTCGTCCAGGCTTCACACGAAATGAATGAAATTCTTGTTGAATAGCTGGCTGATGAATATGAATGGGAACTTAGGTGGCCATTAAACCGAAGAAACACACGCACAGGCTCGCTGTGCATTTACAGGGAGCCTGGTCCCACCTTTGTGGACCTGTTTCCTGAAGCAGGGTATTATCTCTGGAGTAGCCATTATGGTTCACGCGTGCAAGCTCGTAAATACACGGCAAACATTTGCACTTTGATACACATAAGTGGAGCGCGGTTGGAAAAATATTTGCACAGCCGATGAATGGCGGCGTAACACGAATTCAGAGAGAAGGAGAGAGAGGGAGGGAGCGCGCGCGCGCGAGAGAGAGAGAGAGAGAGAGAGAGGGAGAGCTAACTGAGAAACGGCCAGCGAGAATTTCTTCACGCGATGGATTAATCGAGCGTGGTTCAATTACCGCCGCTGGATCGATAATTACGTAACTTCCGGTGCGGCCATTGAAGGACGAATTAAGCCGACGCGACATTGACCGCTCAACACGCGTTCACTGTAAGAAGAATGGATATAAATGAGGCTCGTGACCCGTATTCACTGACCCTACACGCTGCTCCAACAATTTCTATCGATACTTTACACCGTTTCTCGAGCGAACATCCTCGAAGTTTATTAAAAATTAACTGTAAAAAGTAATCTCGTTGAACTTTCAAAGTGCTCTATTTATAAGAATTCTCAAGATATTCCTCGAGGATCCTCATCCGATCCCAGTGTAAAGAAGGAAGAAAATATTCCTGGGAGGAAAGAGCTTAATGAAGTTTGCGCCTCGTTCACAGGTGCCGACTCGTGTCAAAGTTCATCTATTAATGACATCAAGAGGCCTGCGAGGAATAGCAACCGTGTTTCTAACGAGCGCAATACTCGAGACAACTTCTTTCTCTGGTCGTTGAGGCTGCCTCCCCTCTGCGAAGAAGGTCAAAAGTCAGGAGAGGAGAGGAGAGGAGAGTGTGAAAAAGTGAGAGACAGACAGAAGGGAGAGCCGTAGATAAAGTGGTTGATGGCCGATGACAAGTTAATATCGGTGATGGGAAGGTTCGACCGCGAGTCAATATCTCGTAATAGGGGCGACGTGTAAGGTCTCGGTTAGGTCTAGGTTACATCTGGGTTAGGTGTCACCTTTACGAGAGCGAAGCAATTTCACGGTATTAGAAGAGCTATGCATTTAACAGAGGGACAACATTCTTATCAGTCTCTTAAAAAATAAAATAAAAGAATTCTAACACTAGGAGAATTCATTTGTACGGTTCTAAAAACTTCAGTTAGCAACTTTGTATATCTTGCACTCTGACGCAAGTAGAAGCCCCCCCCCCCCCCCCCCCCCCCGTGGTCAGACACGCCACACTGAGCTAACAAGCGTACATATGCTTTATCAAAATTTTATCACGTTCCGTGTCCTCTGACCCACATACAGGCCAGGATCATTTTAAAGCTAATCGCTTTTTAATTTCCCCACGTTATCGCCTGGAAATAGAGTAATTTGAATGGCTCGGGGTTCTGGGTCGAACTGGTCCAGAGCTACTGCCCTAACCGGGTCCGAGTGAATTCCGAGTCCGAGTTCTCAGATCTAGTTGCAGTCCGGTCGAGCTAATTTGCATATCCCATATTCCATCAGGCGAAACGGAGGGCTGTGCGATCATCCCGGTGTCTGTCGACCACGCTATACACCGCTCTGGATTCCCTTGACCTCGAAAATCCCTTGGGAGGCCTGCACAGTCAGGGTCGTCCGATCTCCTCCCACTGTCTTAATCATCGCGTGCGATCGCAACAGCGTTTCCTCTAATTAGCGAATCGTCGACTCGTAACGTTGGTCGCGTTACGTTCGCCCAAGGCGTGCGTACTCTTTCCGGAAGTGTGGCTGTGCGTGTGCGTAAACGCACCGAATACAATGCGGCAGCACGCATGAGCGCCACGTAAACTATAGAAGACAAACGGCCAGTCAAAAGGAGAGAAAGTAACAGGCGAAGGGAGAAGAGGCATTGTCAGACAACTGGTGGTGGATCGCGTCAGTGTGCTCGGTTAACGCTTATCTAAATTCAACATGCTTCCGTTAGCGTACAAACGTTATCATCGCGTACTGCGCTAGGAACAACAGAGTTTCTCTAAATTCGATCATCCAATGATTTCGATCATTCCGCACCGTCAGGTTCTACGGAATGTTGTTCAGAGTTGACAGTTTATATGGTCAGCCGTCGTACAAGGTTTCGCACTAGACGCGGCGTGTCCGTGACGTCCAGTAACCATGAACGTCTGTGCACGACGTCACCTCACGCACACGCAATCGCCAAGGAAATGATCGCAAAGGTGTGTTGGCCTTACCGTGCACGAATTACCGGCCGAACAAAGTCGCCAGTCGTGTCGGCGATCCGATCACATTCTTCCACGGTTCCACGCTCCTCATCGGGCTCGCACGCTGACCTGCACACGCGTCCAGCCGGGAGGAATGATCGAAAAAAGAAAAAGGGAGAGAGAATGGAAGCTGAGTCGGATGGAGCCCGCGTTTTCTTCGTTCGGGAAGCAACACTGAACGCGTTTCAGGCGCGGCGGTTGAAACTGACGGTGCGGCACCGTCTGTTGACGGGCAAGACACTAGCCTGGCTCGATACCGTCCTTTTCCCCTGCGCGCATGTGCGCCGTCTGCCTCTCCTCTCTCGCTCTCCCACTCTCTCTCTATCACTTTGCCTCCTTCTCTCTCTCTCTCTCTCTTTCTCTCCCACCCTCCCTTCCTCCCTCCCTTCCGCTCCTTCCTCCGCGGCTCTTTCTGTCTGTTTCTACTGCGCTCGGCCAGTAAAAACGGTTCCTGTTTCGTAAACCTGGATAAAGAATGATTTGAAACGCTTCTCTGTGATTCGACCTCTTTCAGCGACCAAGCACGCATTGGCAGGGATGGGCAGGTTTTATTTCAATCAAGAATAATTCAAGTACCTGATTGTATTTGTAGCATTTTTCTGTTTTTCGTAATACTTTGTAGATTGTTCAAAATAATAAATGGTTATTTGAAATAACATATCGCCTTTTTTATTCGAAGAAAATTTTACCTCTGATAATCGTCGCAGTGTCGCGTTTTTTACAAGTCAATCCTTGATGCAGTGCTGCGTTCTTCCTTGCGAGACAGCAATGACTCTTTTAAAAAGTGTCTGCCGCCTGAAGGATAAACATAAAAAAGTTTGCATAAAAGTAGACGGATATCATCCGGCGTTGCTATTGAAGATTAATGCACACGAATAAGTAAACTCATTGGTTTAATAACTAATTTTTTACCGCCGCAACTTCCGTGTCTGCACGAGCACGGTGTGATTCTACTTTGAACCCGGAATTATGCCACTTGAATGAAGGCATGTTTTCGACATAGTATATTTAGAATCTTCGAGTGGATGGTAATTGGATGTTTCGATGTTTTACACGCGCTGGCGTACGTATTCAAAATATCCAGCAGTTGCAAACGTAACAAACAACAGACGATTTCTGACACAGAGAGGCTTACAAAACAGTGACACCTGTTTGTGCAGGATTCTGAAGACAAATGATGTGCTGCTTGGATAACCGTGTGTTGAAAAGGACGTCCGAATGTTTTCCTTTAATGAGTGTCAGTAGAAAATGAAAGTCTGAATCAGACGTTATAAATAACCCGGTGAATAGAGCGAAGACAGCTATCTATGTTCGCGGACAGATGATATGTAAATAAACATGCCACTCTGATCTGCATACGCAATCATGGAAATAAAACGGAATACGCAACTGTTTCAACTAGCGAGCTTGAACTTCAAACATCATTTCGATCATTTTTATTTGCTTCCCAAATGAAAAATAAAATGTCATCGCGGCGCTAGAGAACTGGTTAGCCAGCTAAACAATTTGGAGGCAACTTCTGTCTGCGACCAGTGTTTCCAGGTGGTCATTGTGATGCATATTATGGCAAACGCGCGCAATTAACATGCTGCGAAAGAGAAGAGAGTCTTTTAAGTAGCAAGGTCCAGGACTTGCGTAACCGTTAGGTCACTGGTAAACCGGTTACACAGCCGTTCCCTTTCTGCCAATCAGCACCAATGATTACTTGTTTCCACAATGACCATTATCTAACATTTCTCTCCAAGACCGTGGGCCAAAGGACAGCGTGTTCAAAGCTACAAAAGCATCTGAATCCTCTCTTTCTGTAGCCTTCTGTATGCATCCATAAGTTAGCCAAACCCCGGAGAAATTCCACGGCAGTTTGAATAATTAAACGGCGCCGTGCGGATAAAATCTGTTCGCGTTTCCTAGTTTTTTGACGTCTGGCAAATTGGAGGCCAGGAACTTCCTCGCTAAAACTAATTATTATAGTTAGCGTGTCGCGGAGTTTCCCGACACGACTTCGAGCTTAATCTCCGTTAGCCTACAGGGGGTCAAAGTTGACTGCGCGTCTGATTGCATCGAGTTGCGAGCGCGTTGTGTCAGAACGCGCTGCATGTGCCAGAATTGCCCCGTTTACCGGAAGAGCGCCACGGAAATACGCTGAAAGACTTCATTGGCGCTCTCTGTGAAACTCCGCGATACTATGGGGCTCCCGGAGAACGCGGGTCGATAAGGAGGCCTCTCCGGTCCGCTGATATAGCACAGCGATAAGAACTCGGCATCGATCGCGGAGCAGGCGGAGAGGAAGTCGGCGCGCTTGCAATTTGTTCTCGTTCGATCGGTCGAAGGTCGCTTCGATTGCTTCCGTCAGTGGAATTTTGCTTTCCTGTCTCCACTTTAGAGGTCGATAGAGGCTCGGAGCAATTTCTTTTGATGGACCATTCTCACCGACGTTTCTACTTTCCTCGCGCCTCGGAGTAACTGCGCCTCTTAAACGAATGGCAAATCAATTCCCTTGAATTCTCTGATAAATATATTCCTCCGACTCGAGCTGAAAAATACGGCCATCAGGTTTAAATGAAAAATCCTGAAGACGGGGCTGAATTTCACTGATTTGCATCGCTCATCGAAGTATCCAAAAATGCCTGAACAGGGGGATTCGAAAAGAATTCTTGGCATGCATGTGATTTTTAAAAATTCCCCACGAAATGTAAAGATAAAAGTAGTTTCGGTGATTCGGTGGTACAACACTTTATTCGTCGCAATTCCGTACAGTGAGCGAAATGAAACCATTCCTGGGAATCTTCGCAAGGATATTTGGCGTCCGAGATGCGATTCTGTCGTGATAAACGGTTCAATCACGCAGAAATCCTGCATGGCACCGGGCGGCGTCTTAGTTACCAGAGACAAGTCGTGTTCCTGAAAAATAAAGCACTGCCTCTCACACGGGTCTTCCTCCAAAAGTGTCTCGGTGCGTGGAGTTCTCGTTCCCATGGGACTTCGAGCCACGGTACAGCTCAGTGATGCTCTTTCTTATTTATCACTCATGCAAGCGACTTGTTTCTGCTTTTACACGAACCGTATCTTCTTATGGCCACGTAGAAAAGACTTGATTCGTCTCATCACGTAAATGGCAACGCGCTGTAAAGTTTCAAAGTGCAAGGAAAACGGACGGTCCGTGGTCAGACACGCTTAAACGGGAACACGTTTGGGAAGAAAATTACGATGGGCGTTTTGTGCATGAATTTTTTCGAGGTCCGTGCGCTCACGACCGACTAACCGGAGGTAGAGACAGTGAGAGGCAAACTTCTGAGCAAAGTTGTTTGGAAGTCGACCAGTTCGGGCAGGAAATTTGGCGATACCACACGTTCACAGCGAACGAGCAGTATTTACGCGTTAGCTGCAAAATGTTCCCCGATAAATCCAAATCGGGTTTCTAACCGGAGGAAATTTCCAACAATAGGAATCACGAAACATCTACGAGCAGGAGGAACTCGCCGGCTCCTATTTCGTGCTTTCGTGCGGCGTGCCCCGTTCGATTAGGCTCCTAATAAGATCTCGTTAGTACGTGCCGACCGAATCGTTCGCTGAAAAGCTGCTGACGCTCTGTTTCCAATCCACGAATTCGCAACAGTGGAAGCAGATGCACCTGCTGAGTCGTTACCTCATATTTATTATTCCGATATAAATGCCGCTACAGAATTGTGAAGTACCAGGAGCAACCCACTGTTATTTGAAATAAAGATGATCCCACGAGAGAACCACCGTGGAGCGGAGGCTTGTCCTTTCTTTTTTTAAGGATGTTGGAACGTAGTAACCGGGCAGACCGCAGGGGTGTAAACCCTCGTTTTGAATATGCATGACGGTCCCCTTTTTCGGTGGCATCCTGGGGCTCCGTTGACCCTCTATTTCTGTTAACTCTCACTCCGCTCTCCCTTGCGACAAAATTAACTCGCATTCCGACGGTCCTTTGATGTTGCCCGGAGTGTCACTGACCATCGGCGTCGTTCGTGTCGCAGCTGCACCTGTGTGCATCGAATTGTGCACACGTGCAACCTCTCGCCGAGAACTACGCGTTCCTTTGCCCCGTGGATTACGCCTCAGCAAATTGAATCTCTGTACGGTCCACCTCGCAAAATCGACTTCACAGTAAACGTTAAACAATCGGTATCGAGCATTTCTAACCCTTTCTCCGAGCCCTGCCCATTACCATGCAAAACGAGATCAGCTCGCCTCGATTTCCCATTCGGAAAACAATATCGTGCTTTCGTGCGAGGGATTATGGTCGGCAGGCACGCATTAACTCGTGACACGTGTCGTGCACGTGGCGTGAACGATGCATCGGCACTCGCTTGTACGTTTTCCCGTGGAACGTGCCCTGGAAAGGGACGAAGCCATTTCGTAATTGCTTTCCTTCCTCGGTGGCTCAACCTACAGCGAAACTGACTAACATACTCATCCCAGACTACGCTGATTTACGTTATGTACGCGACTCCCGTGAGCCTTCCAACTTCCGACTTCGTCATTTCCCTGCGCGCTCCGCCGGAAACCGATTAACACGCCCATCGATCGCTCTCCGCCGCCTCCGCTTCGATAAAATATACTAAAATAAAATTTCTGACGTCGAAGATCGACCCGCAGATTTGCGCCAGTCGCGAGAAGAGGCGCACCGGTTGTTCGTCACGTTCGAGTTGCCTGAACATTATTACAGCGAGGCGTGGGCCAGGTTAGGCTGCACCGAACCATCCTCTACTCGTTTAATCATGGGATTTACTGCATTAACGGGCTTGTTTCGTAATTGCCTCCCTTCCATGCATCGCATCTCTGCGTGCAATTTACGGCGTCTTCGACGTCTCTCGCGAAACATCAGACCCCAGTTGCACTCGCTTCGTGCTTTACAATGCGATTCGATCTTCGCTCCGTGAACCTGGAGAACACGATTTACGATCGATCGAATATTTAAGCATTTAAATAAATCATTAGAGGATGAAACTCGACGCAGTATCGTACATGTAAATCGTAGCTCACCGTAGTCGCCAATCGCGCTTCAAACAGATTTTTCCAATACTTTTGTCGTCGATTTTACACGATCCACCTCCTGTCAGCCATTGAAAGTTGCACGGGGAGAAAAATTCTGGACAACAGGCCGCTCCTCGAGAAGTTAAAGAAGCGTTCCGGGTGAAGAAACGCAAGCATTCTCCGTTTATACGGTCTCTTATTAAGCTTTTTCCATTTTCTCCGATAATGGCCGACAGTTATTGAAATATTGCTCGACGAACCGACGCAATTAGGCGTCGATTTCTTTCGAGGCGGAAAGGTTCGTTTCAAAGGCAAATTGACTAAATTGTGACGGTCGATTCGACAAATTTTCGCGCAGCTATGTGCATACGGTTAGTCGCAAATTCGATCTTGAATAAAGCCGTATTGTTCGATGAACGAACCGGTCAAAGTCCATGACCGTTCGACTCCATTGTACCGAATATTCTATTACGAACAGCAGCGTTTCAGAACAAATTTCTCGAATATATTACCATAGAGATTCCGCCACGCTTCGATTGGTTCCCGTGGTATTTGGTAATCGCCGCGAATCGCGACAAAAGATCAGATGGACCGCGAATTTCGCGGCTCCGTAAAATTTACTTCAACTTTAGTTGGCAATGCCTCCATAAAACGAATAAAATGAAACGTCCTTTCATTTTAAGGATGAACATGGCCTGAAGGAACGACGAGCTAATGCAAAGAACATTTTCTAGCAGTCACGCAACGGCTGTTTGAATTGGAGGTATAAATGTTGCAAACGGACAGGCAGTAACTCCTAAGGGAAGTTTAACCGCGACATGCGGGTCCCGGAAGACTTTACTGTCGAATAGATCATGTCCCGTGCCGTATAGATTAGCAACTGTTTTACTTTTTCAAATAAGAGTGAAGGTACTGTCTGTTTGCGTCCGTTGGAAATGGTAAAACGTTATCAGCGGTACGCTCGTTTACCGTGTGAAACGGCGTGACACATGGAGTCACATACGTTTATTTTCTGCCATCATTTCTAACGATACGCGATTCTGCCTGCACACAGATTAAAGTGCATGGAATCCCGCGCGAGAGAAGACAGAACAATTCCAAAGATCTTCATCGTACGAGCCAGGGCGTGCCTCGCAATCGGGCAAAATTTTTCATAATTAAGACGACTGACTTGTTGCCGAATTTCGCTCAAATGCATTTGAAAGTACGCGTAACTGTATAACTGTATGAATATTGTAAGACACAGCACACCGACTCACGGTTCTTCTCATCCGTTTGCCATTCTCGCGGTGGGTTCGATGTAACGGCGGGGGCTGGAAATTTCGTAGCATACCGTTACACGTTCGCAGTTGCACCGGGAGATGTTCCGGGAGAAATGTGCTCCAGCGGATTTGCATACGAAGAGAAACCCCGTGCTGGCAGCGAGAAAACGGATGATCGAAATATTGCGCGGTTGAATGGGACGCGTCGTTTAATGCGGTCGATTTAAATGCGACAAACCTTCAACGTGCGTGCGCTGGGAAGGCGAGCGGAGAACGGTGAATTCAGAACAGCCGGAACGAGAGGATGCTCCAAATTGCTTCTCCTTTTGTAGAATGGCTAATGATGCAATCGATTTATCATCTCGCCGCCTGACATTTGCTCTCCAATTAGACAAACGCGAAGTATGAATTAACAAAGTTTCTGCGCGTTCGGTCGAGCGTACAAGAATATTGGAAATCAGTTTCTACGCCTGCAGCAGGCGTCCAGAGAGAGTGTGAACGGTGAAACTTTTTTGTTGCTGAAGTTCTCTGGCTGTCTCCATCATTTTTATCGCTTTAACTTCTATGGAGCGGTACAGCAACGCCACAGACGCTGCGCCATACTTGCCTCGCGTTGTCTCGGCCTCTGTCTGACGATCTACGGTCCTGTTCCACTGTACCCGTAAATGCTGTCTCCTGCGTCTCACCTAAATTGCTACTTTTTCTCCATTTATTCTCTCAACTGTACTCTGATCGATATTCTTCCTCGCATCCAAGCAACTTCTCCTTCACTGACTGATGAATGCACCAGCTTCGCTATAAGCTGTGCTACCTGATTTTCCAGTGAATTTTCAGCTGTGAAACGGTGTTTGGAAATTTGGAAGATTCTTACGCCGATGGGTGACGGCTCGAACGCGTGGCCATCGATAATCGATAGGTCAATCCTGCAAAACTGCGAAAACACGCGATCAGCTGTATGGAAAAATGTCATTCGCGGGTCCGTGAATTTCACGGCTCCGCAACATTTCCTTTTGTTTCGGCTCGACGCTGATTCGCACAAAGCTCACGCGGTCCATCCAGATTGCTGGAATTGTTATTGCCAGCTGCGGCAATTACAGCGTGACAAAGTCGATACACGTAGGCTTGCCACAGGCGACGCTCTTTTATCGAGTAATTAACTAACTGGCCGCGACAAGAAAGCATTTTCGATGGGCGACAATAGTCGTTACCGCTTTCCGATAATCGACTCGACAACGATTCCTCCACGGAAAACCACCACGAGCATCCTCGCCACCTACACAATTTCAGGTGGAACCGGAAAATATCTCTGACCGATTTTCGGTGTCCAATTTGCATTCTAACACATTTGACTCTCTCTCGGTCGGAGTATATTTTTTTTTATGGGCGTTATAAGAGAATATAAATTTATCCGCATGGCATTTTATTAAATTAGAGAACTGGAGTACTTATTTATGTTAAAGTTACTCTAAGAGAGCAGCAGAACTGTACCAAGGTTCCTCGTGCGATTGTTTACGATAGAGCCGGTTCGACGAGTCACTGAACTTCAGCGAACTCGAACTTGTCCCTTGAAAATCCAGTACGGTGCTGCAGAAGAAGCAGAAGAAAAAAACGACAAATATCTCACTTCTCGAAGCAAATTAATTCTTTCCTTCCTAACCGGCGTGCACTTGAAAGACGAGAAAATATGTTCGGAGAATGCACCGGTTCCGCGAGCCTTTTAGCTTTTAATGGCGTGCGGGATGAATGGCCTTTTGACGCCTCGAAGATCGAGCTAAATGGCAGGGACAAGACACTTTTTACGTCCATGCTATCCTTTTTTCCCTCCGGCCCCGCCTCGATAAATAAAATGTCACGCTCGCACACGCGAGCCTGCCACCGTATTATTCTGATACCTTCCTGCCGAGGTAAGGTTGGAAACTTCACTGTACCTCGACTTTGCTTCACCTGCTTGTCTTATTTATTGCGCAATAAATTCAGTAGGAAAAAACAAGTGCGCTATAAATGACAAAAAGGAACAGAAATAAAGAATATGTCTATCAGTCACCAAAGGAGGGAGTAAAACAATAAATGAACGGAGAAGAAAGAAATGAATTGTTCTGTATGATGTGGGAGAAGAATGACTTGCGGAAACGCCAGGGAGAGATTGCAATAAATTCTGTAAGTTCACAGGACATTTGAAGATGGATTATTTTAAATAATATCTGAACCGAAAATTGTAAATTGCTGTACAAGTCGCTAGAAGATAAAATGATTGCGAACGATGAGTCCGTTCTAGATATCGATCCCATATATTATATTACATGCATACCTTGGACAGGCTCGTATCGCGAGCGATATTCCAAACCGAATATAAATGGCCTGTAAAAAAGCGACGGGTCCGTAAAAACGGCGCATGAACGATGCAGTAATCTCGCGAGCAGCGGTAGATAAAAATTCCGATATTTTCGAGAAAATAACTCGAAAGAGATGAAAGAAAATAATGCTGCGGTACCTTTTGGTGAACAGTAGAATTTTTGCAGGTAATTTTCAAGCAGCGTGAGAACGGTGCCTCATTAAAAAACACACGCATGTTCGTGAAAGTTTTTAAGCGGTCTGTGGGAGCGTCGCTCTGACGGAAGCATGGACGAACGGGCGGAACAAAAGCGTCGAGTACAGGTGACGAAGATGGACGGGAGAGTAAAGGTAAACGAGCTCGAATAAAGTTGACGCGGCCGCGATAGACTTAATAGGAGCTGAGTTAAAACGTCGACGTCTTAAAACGCCGGACACTGAGGAGGAATTAGCGGTTAAATGAAAACCCGCCACGCCTCTCGACAAAAGGGAACGTCGTGGAAACGACTGTCTCGAGGGTGATCAGAGATTCAAATGAACTTCGGCTCGACTCGACTCGAGAAAGTGCGAATCAGAAGCAGAGAAATCGACTGAAAAAGGAAACGTACAAAGACCAGACGGTCATCCGACATCGTCATCGATATTCTACGATATCATAATTTTTCTACTAACATTTCCAGTATGGTTGGATCTGCTGATCTAACTTTGACCAATTTTTTGTCGACCTATGCTGAAGCTGGCTTGTAAAGAAACGTGTAATCTGGCAACCAGCGTTGTAAAACAGCAATACGGCGTACGGTTGCATGAAAACGTCGGAATAATGAATTGCACGGCGGCGGATTTGCAGCGAAACAACGTTAATTATTCGTTCGGTGGTTTCGTTAGGTCGAAAATTGATTTAGAGCAGGCCGAACGGCCGAAAAACAGAACAAAAAATATGTGGCATTTAATACGACGTCGATTACCTGAAAATCGATCTTCCGCGTCTGCCGTGTTGTTTCAAGCTATCACGATTCGAATCTGATTTTTGTACGTGCAAATATTTTCCAGCGCTACTGGCACGTAGAAACAGATTATTAAGTAAGAGATACGATCCAACGCCGTAACGAGAAAACAGTTCTCGCGTGGACAACGATCGATGGATCGATTCCGAAACCGCCGATCAAATGGTAGGATCGCCGTGGCTCGTGTCAAACTGCTAATAAAATGTGCAATTTTGCTAAGGTAACGTCTGGTTCCACGCCTCTTATTTGGCGTGAAAGTTTAGGGAACCTGATCGACTTCTTTCTTCTGGTTTTAGCGCGTAGTCGCGGCGTGAATGTAAATTTTATAAAACGCGAATGGCACTGAAACACTCGTGTGCGACGTGACACTGCTTCGACCGTCGCAAAAATTTCATACGCTGGTCCAGTTACGCGCTATACCGTTGAATTTAATTCATGATATTTTCACACTACGATTTAATAAATAGAATGGTAGATGCGCGCGTCATTTCAGCTCTCCGATAGCGAATGAATACTAGAACTCCGTTTAAAACTTTTCAGGCGTAAAATTCATCGTGTTACAGTATTTACAATTGGGAATGTAATGCTTCACCATGATTTAAACGACCTGAAATATAAAAACGTTCCTCCTTCTCCCTCGTGCGATATTTGAACCCGTAAATAGCAGGAGCGGCACGGCGTCCGGGGCTTTTTAGAATTTTAAATTAACAAACGCTTTTATCCGCCGTGATACCGGCCAAGGGAATGGAAAAAATTAATTAAACAAACATAGCCGCGCGTGAAATTCCGTGCATTCATCGATAGCGCGTATATACAGAGGAATCGATCAATTTTCAGTAATTACCTCTGCCGTTGAGAGTTCAATTTTTTATTTGTTGTTCGAATTGGTTGGGCGCTTCTTTGCAAAATGGCTGAATAGAGTCTTTGCCTGCTTAACTAATCGCTTTCACGGCATTATGGTATTACGAATAATTAGGGCCTTAGGACTTTCAGAAAACTTTGATAAAATTCAAATATATCTTAAACTTACATGGCTCTCCGTGTTCAGCTTCACCAAAAAGCTTCGTATCGCACCAGTCTCTTAACACGATCGTCCCCTGTTCACTTCAGATTGTTTACTAAAATCTGACTAACAATCTAACAACAGAATTCGGGAGCTCCGAATTTTGGAGAGGGAGAAGTCCATGGGCCAATCGGAGCAGAGTATCCCAAGGCTGATTGAAATTAAAAATTCTGTACGTCCGAAATCCGCGCATACATCTTGCCAATTTGAAATCTGTTCTTTGTTGAACGTTTCAAGATTTTACCATTTTTATTGTCACCGGTTTCGTTTATTTAATGTATGCTGAAGCAAAATCCTCGTGTCTGGGGGCAGCCTGTATCGTGGATGGCTCGAAGGGTCTCCCGATTGAAATTTTATTCAAACGATTCGTATCTCATCGGACTATTTCGTTTTGAAATCGCGGCGAACCGTATTTTCGCCGGTTACGTGACCGACTTGCTAAAAACGACTTACGTTTATATGCTTCCCTTCGAGAAAATCTCGAACAGGCTTCCTCCCTCCGCTCCTGCCGAATTTCATCATCTTCTTCCAGATCATTCCGCGCATTGCCGGCGTCGTTCCGCCGGCAACCACTTCGCGAGATTTTATCTTGATCGCAAACTAATAATTCATGCGGATCCGGACAATTATACATGCAAGCTGTTAGCTCGTAAACAAGCAAAATGGAAACCCATTTTACTTTATAAACAAAATTCCCTCACGCGAAACATCGTATGCTCTGTGTACAATTACGTGTCTGTGTAGGCACACTCAATGCTAAACTTGTTACGTAACATTTCTACCGAAAGTACGGTGGTGCATACGCCTCTTTTAATGATGACAAATGAAATATAGAATTCTCCGATTCAACCAAATCGCCGCGAGCGCTCTCGAATATTTTTACTGCCGACAAAATATTGGAAAGCTCTTGAATCGTACATTTACGTTAATTATTGTTCACCTTGTAAATCCTACACGGCTCAAACTTGCTTTGATAAACTGCCCGAATTTGTTGTAGAATTTTCGAACGACGGTGGTCGTTCTGCGCGCAAATCCTATTAATTTCAATAGTCACGGATTTATTGCAAAAAATTCAACGCCCTCAGCTGATACGAGTTTATTGCTAATAAATATGACCAATGGAAAATTCTGCCGTGTGTACGAATGTCTGATTAATACCGGTGAATTATTGTTTCCAGTAAAATTGCGTGAAATGTTGCTTTCAAATTTCTGCAGCGCATCGGTTGCAAAATAATGACACAACCGTTCGCATCAGAGGCAAGGAAATTTGAAGGTTTTACAAGGAAAGCTTCGAGGCACGGTAGGATGATAAGTATTTGTTTAAAGCGCAGGCAAAATTTATGGTCCTCCGGTAAAGTCCTGAACGAATGTCAGACGGTGTTCGGTGAAGAAAAATGGCCGAAAGATTTCCGACGTGCAAGATCGATCGATCGGTCCGAAGCAATATTTGCTAATTACCACGGAAGCGTGGCTGTCGGTGATAAGAGAAATTGTTTCTCCCCGATTCTCCCATGTGTCGAATAAAATGCTGATGAATCTATGCTTTTGCAAACCCGTCGCCAATAAAATTCATGAGTTTTCCTCCTGGCGAGCAACTTTCGCAAATAATGCCTTCTGATACGAATCGATTAAACTTATAAAGAAAACTGCTGCGTGCTGAGTCTGTTGACTTTTCCTCCGACCAAGCAATTTATAACAGGGGCATTTATGACAAAATGTTAAATGTATTTCGAGATTACGAACAATCTTATTTTACAGTAAACTCATAATGCACGGTCCCAGTTGCGGGAAATTCTTGTCAAATATGTACAGTGCAAGCAACGTCCTGTGGTACGGCGGTAGGATGTTTAATTTACAAAATGAATTTGCCTAAATTACTCGGGATTCATGTAATTTTCCCGGATGCGTCCAGGGCTTCCCGTTATCACGTCCTGGGCGAAAATGCATCGCCATCGCAGGATAATAAAGATCCGGAAGGATAATGGATTTTAGAATCGCCAAGTCGAGGAAATGGCCGGCCATATTGTGCAACGGAAAGCGATTATCCTCCGCGCGAAACCGTTGCTGAAAAGAGACACCGTTCTGGATCGGTAAAGCGAACGCAGTTCATAATTTACTTGGCTGGAAGAGCGTGCGAATAATTTTTCGCAAGATAAATAATTAACGAGCTGCGAGGCTGCGATTTCGAATCGATCGATTCAACGTTAAGCCTTTTAAATCTAACTCATTTTCGAGTTGCTTCCGTAATTGTACGCATGACTGAAGGGAATATCGGTTTATCAACGCCACCGCGCCACCGGAATATATTCCGATCGATGGATTTTGCGAGTTCGATGAATCGAAAAACGATCCGAAACTCGAAGGAAGTTATTAACGGTAAATTTAAAACTTCAAATAAACGTTAATAATTTGTCCATGGAAAAATTTCAACCTGCTGCCTCTTAAATTTCGATCCCCTTTATTTCCAGAGATTTCAGCTATCTGGCATGGTCGATGTTTTCGAGAAAAAGCGTAAACCTGGCCGTGCGACGTATAATGTTTATCACTCTTTAAATTTTAAGTAGAAACGGATCGCCATTGGCCAGACGCGACCCGTTCCTTAATTATGCAACAGAATCGTACAAAATCACGGCCAATAATCTACCAGAGAACATCGAATGGATAATGTTTGTATTTTATGGTAGCCGCGGCTCAAATAAAACCAGCTGCTCGTGATTCATGCAAACTCAGATATCTCTGGCTAAATCAAATCGGGAGTCAAGTTCTTATCGGACCGCCTCCACCGATTAATTTAGTCTGTTGCCATTGCAGGATGCAATTTCGATAGATACGGGGCAAAACCAGAAGGTACTTGCAGTCAAGCGAAATCTATATGAAAATTAATTTCTTCATCTGGATGTTCCAGGTTTGTCTACACGGCCGTGGATCATTGTGAACTTGGTAGCGAGAGATCCGTAGAAGGAAACGGGGTCCGTACGTGATCTGCTGGATCCAGTTCGGTACCTGAACTGGAAGAGACGCACAACCAGAGTGGAAGAGATGCGGTGGCAGTTTTTCCTTCGCCTAGTAGCTATAAAAGAAAGTTCATGCTACCGATCGACTGCAGACTATCTTTACTCTCGGTTTCACACGTGCTCGAGAGAATCAAATGAAGAAGCTGGTAAGTCCTTGCTCTGTCTTCGAAAAAAATCCTCCTGTCACAGGATAATCTGTTACTTTGATCTTTAATTGTTCAGGTGATAATCGTTGCGATGGCTGCGACCGTCCTGGCGTACAAGGATCGTCGGGACCGGGCTCTGTCGCTTTTGCAGGACTTCCCTCCTTATCAAGGATCTCGTCAACATCCGCCATACCACGAGCAACATCAGCCCTTCCGGGAGCAGTCTTTTAAAGCTCAACAATATCGGACCTACGGAGAACGACCTTATCGCCAGGACGCGACTGCCTATTCCGAGCAACTGCCCTACAAGGATCAATCCTTGCTGAAAGACTATTCATCGAAGAGGCCGTTTTATGGCGACAGATCGTCCTACAAAGACGCTGCAGGCTTCAAGAGAGAGTCCTCCTTTTACTTGGATGGACAGTCTTTCAAGGATCAATCGTACAGAGACCCCGCAGCCTTCAGGAACGAACCGGATCAGTTCAACGATCAGTACTCTTATCAGCAGCAGGCACTCCGCGATGATTATAGGTTTTCCGACTTGTTTGACAAATCAGTTAACTCTTATAGAGATCACGGACAGACAGGGCCGCAGGCTGTGTCCTTCAGGGACTCGGAGTACTTGAAGCATGGTGAGTACGCGTGGTTGTATCTCGCCTTTCGTTCTTCGTCTCCTTCTTTTTTATCTTTATCATGTCTTTTACATTTTTTATTCGGAAAGAACGTCTCAATATTGTTACTAAATCGATGTATTATCAGGAAACCACGGACTGGGCTACGTTTCCGTGCCGTCGATTTCACCGTACGAGGACGCAGTTCCATCGAACGAGGGGACATCCACGACGATGACACCTCCGACGTCTTCAGCACCCACCCACAAGCCGTTGCTGCAGTCTACGGACTCGTCGACGGCTCGAGCTTTCACCCAAGTTCATACGTCTGCAACTTCCCAGGCGAAAATGGCTTCGCTAAAGGGTTTGCACGCCGCGACAATGTCAACCGTGAAATCCGATACGGTGGGACACGTCACTCCAGCCAGTATTCAGCTTCCCAATCTTTTTTACCTTTATCGCCCGTGTTCTCCGATAGAATTTCAAGCGCGGCGTGTTTAACGTTTCCGACAGAACGAACGGCCTGCCTTTACGGTCTCCAATCCGGGTTTTCTCGTAAAACGAATTTCGGACCGTGAAATTCCTTTTGGATTCTGGTCGTTTTTAAAGAACTTTTAATCAACCGATGCCGTAATCTCTTTACAACTTCCAAACTGGATCCATACGATCTTAAAAGGTCCAATAAAAGTTTGTAATTGCTTTCAGCTGGCTAATGCTCCGGCCTCCACTCCGGCTCCGGTCACCGTGCCGGGCCAGCTCAACTCCAAGCAATCTTCCAACTTGGCTGATCCTCAGACAGCTTTGACCACAGCGGCCAGCTTACCTGTCGCCGCCACCGATCCACCGATCATATCCTTCGGACGACAGTACGTAATGGCACTGTCTCGATCGATTATCCGCTTCGTCGGTCCCGACCTTTTATCCTCGACCCTCCTCGAGATTCGCCTCTGGACCGCGAGTTATCGACAGAGGATGCCCACGCCGGATAGCTTCCTCACTTATTTATCCATTCGTCGTAAAAGAAATCGATCTTATCTCTCGAAACGTGAACCAAATTTCGAAACGCGCACTGAATTATAGGACAGTCGTGAAACGACCGTTTGTTCAGGCCACCCAGTGCTTGGGCCCTACCACTGAAGGTTCGTTCTGCGTTTTTTGAAGGACACTTCCTCCGATCGAGTTCCAAGCTGCGAAATTCAGCTCCTCGCCGTCTTACTATGACGTCAGTGGGCTGAAGAGCAAGCTGCAACAGTCGTTGGTGAGCTACTTGCTGTCGCAGCAGGCGAAAAGCGCCATCAAAAACAACGAGGCGAGTTCCCTGTTAAACTACGTGCTTCCGGACGTGCCGAACAACAGTTTGACCAACAAGATCCCGAGCTACATACTTCCGGGGGAGACGAAGAGCCCGCTAAAGGACAACTTGCAGAGTTCCGTGCTCAACTATCTGCTGCAACACGAACCGAACCGCGCTCTATCTTTCCAACAATCTTCGCTACCGGAACCTGTGAATTACGTTCCAAAGATCACGCTGCCAGGCGTACCAATCGCAACTTTGTCAGCGGTTTCTCGGCCGCTGCAGACCATGAACTACGTGCCGGCTGTTCCAACGATGGCGAAGGTTCCACTTTTCATGGCTCAACACTCAGCCACGACTCTGCCCCTGGGTACGTCGTTTTTATTGCAACCAATAAAATAATTCTTCGGTCCTGAGGAGGAAGCATTCTTCAGGCTACCTGACTGACGTTACGAGAAATTTAATCTTTCCGCGCGATAGGTCACGTAGCCGTTCAGATTATTGGAAATTTTATTTTCTTATAATTTTGAAGATTCCAGGGAGGCACCGCTGTCTCCTCGCCGTCCTCAATTTCGACGATAGATTTTCGACCATCCGTATGCGGATCGTGGCTTCGTTTTTATCGCGGCTTCGACGTAGGGGAGTTTAAGCTGCGCGACTGTATTCGTTCCTTTTTTTAGGAGAATCGTGCCCCGTTTATTTGTGCTTATTTAGAATTCGTGGCAGTGCCGCCGCCGCCGCCGCCACGCGTTGCTTTGGTCTGACCGCGGATGGTCCTGACCCACTGCTCCTTGAATTTTCATTTCTCGATCAAAATTCATATGCTACATTTTCCGCTGGAACGGCCCACTCTCTTCTTCCGTATGAGAAACAACGTGCAGAAAAAACCTGACATTACAGTCCCACACAAAAGGGTCGTATCATCCTAATTTTCCCTGATAAGCGCGACAGTAGTTAATATTCTCCCAGGGAGATATTTCGTAACGCGAAAAAGCTTCTGTTCTTTTTGCAATCGTACTCCTGGTGCTCCCTGGAGCCTAATCTTTTCTACGCTTCAGCTTCAGGCGCATCCCTGGCTTCCAGCATGGGGTCGGGTATAGCTGGAGGTGATCAGGCTAGCATATTCAACAGTTTACCTGACGGGATAAGCGGTGGCATATCTGCGGGCATAGCTGGCAACGTTCCTGCCAGCATACCAGCAACTTTGAACTTCGGCCAGAATCTGCAGCACGTGGGCCAGCTGCGACAATTCGAGGCGCTGAGGAGTCAGCCTTACTCTACAGGTATATCGATCCCAGGAGTCCAATTTCGTGCAGAAGGTGTCGCGTAACAGGGACCCACGTCTAGGATACCCTGCTTAAATCTTCCCTCAGAGATATCTTGAATATTTATATTTGGACAAAACTTCTTTGACCTCCTCCACCACTTTGGAGATCACCCTTTTCAGAGACACCCTGTGGTATCGGTTCTTTACTAAGGAATGATACGGTTCTGTCCAGGATTGCAGCTGCAGCTGGGCGGCTTCGGAGGGATGGATTACTCTCTACGCTCGAATAATCCTGTTCCAAGGTCGGTAGACCTCGGAATAGCAAAGGTGGGCTTAAGTCTGCCCGAATTACCGCGACAGCAGCTTCCCACCTTCTCCAAGGTAAGCTCTTCAGCATGGAATCATTGAAATAGTTCGTTTAGAAAATTACTCCCGATCTCTGTGTGCTTTGATTACGGGATTCATGAGTTTCTTCGTACACGAGCCCTCCGGCTGGGATTATTTTACACCTCGAGAAATTCTGGAAACGATCGAACTTCCTTAGACGACGGAAACACGTTTCAACTACACGGCTACATCGGAAAGTCGGTTCGTTCGAGTTCGATGGCTCGCCTCGCGGGCAAATTTCCTCGTCAACACGCGAAACTCTGTTCCGTTGCTGGTGCTCGCGAACAGCGACACGGGTTCATTCGTCATCCGTTGCCCTGGAAAGCAGACCGCAGAAATTTTGATCAATGCTCGTCGGCCGTCGCGAAATTGTCCATCGAAAAAAAAAAACGATGTCATACGAAATTGCGTGCGAAGCGTGCATCGGTCCAGATACGCGACTGTGTTGCAAATTTTTCGTATAATCTGCATACCGAATATTTATCAAAACTGCGCACATCGTTTGTTTGAGTTGCAGATTTTGTTGAAACATAAATTTGCATTTGTTTGTTGCTTCCGACTTCCTTTTATGCGATGCCGTGAACCCGCTGGATTTCTCTGACAAATTACAAGAACGAGACGCGACATGGTTATAATCTACATCGCGATTTCTCAATTTCGCTAATGGACTTCTATTATTCATTTCTTCACGGGAGGGTCTGTATATTGGCATGAATGTGGGTTACGCCACATTGTGACGCAGGTGTCTGCTTTATGAACCGCGCCCTCAGTATCCTCTGCTTTTCTTAGTTGCATTAATTAGAAGGTAGGAAGTTTGTGTTAGTAAAAGGAGCTCAGAGAGATGTTCGAGCAGAAACAAAATTTCCAAGCGATGTAAATTACATCGTTTCAAAGTAATTCCCCCATAACTTTCTGAATTTAGCGACGTCGAAAATTGATAAGTTTGCGATCTTTATGTTGCAGATTGGATTTCAGCAACATTACTGGTAGAACCGAATCGCTACCGATCTTCGGAGCACATGCGTTCGCTCGGAGCACCATGGAATATTTAATTTGAACGAACAGCCAAAGTTTAAGAGAATCTAGGTTAATACTACACGTTAAACTTTCATAGCCTGTACGGTTATAGTGAGTAGTACCAAACGTTATGTTAGTATAAGTATATATAATTTCATCCGCCACGAGATGACAATAAAAGTTTTTCCCAATAGATCTTCCCTGCTGTGTTTGAACTTCCCGGTCCACCCATTACCTACTTCATCATTCTCATCGGCATTCAGTATTGACCCTGACATATTATTATTAACACGTTACGTTCCGTTGATATATCGTTCGCACGATCCTCCGGATCCCCGACTTTTTTGGGTCAACCGGCTTCAGATTACGTCTCGCTTATTTGTCTTTTCCTCCGCCATCGAACTGCCCTCTTTCGCGTTCATTTCGACCTTGAACGCGGCTTCTCCCCTACCGCGTTACTTTCTACCGTTCTTTTTATCGCTGCATCTCTTTTCTCCGGCCGTTAATGGGTCCTGTGAACAACCAGACGTCGACGAGAACAAGGGTCAGTCCTTTAGGGAGTCCCTACACGCCTTTTATTTCACGGCCATTCGTGAAAGTCGATGCCAAACGATTTCGTTGCAGATTGGATTTACCCGCACCACCCGGCCATGACCATTCTCACTACAGTTTCCATTGACTCGAACAAATATCCCGTCTTTTCGACCATTCCGCTTCCGACGAAACCTCAGACGTTCAGGAAGAATCTTCGGCGAGTGCCGGCGCCGTGAAACTACCCTTTGTTCGATGGCTCGAAAAAATGTGAAAGGGGGTGCATGCAGCGGTGGACAAAGAAAATTAAAAATCGATAGTCTTATGTGCTGAGCCTGTGATAATTTTAGTGAAACTTTCACTGCGTGTGCTGTGACTGGAAATCACGTAGAAAACGTCATGTGAATAGTTACCAATAAACGTTTCGCCTAAAAAATTACTGTAGAAATGCACCTACCTTTTCTGTTTGGTAATGATGGAAGGAAAGAGGCTGGTTTAATTTATACTATGTTTTATTAATTTTAACAAGTGTCCGTGTGTCTCCGGTTCTGTCTTGTGTCTGAATGATCGTGTCTGTGTGTCTCTTTTAGCTCGTGTGAATATGTATAGGTATTGCCATCAGTACATAGAGCGTTTTAGATATTCATTTTTCCTCCTTGTTCGTTTCTCTTCGTGTTTCGCTTGTCTTCAGCCTCGGCGAATCAAAGACTCGTTCCTTACATCTATGCCCTGTATAGACCATTCGTAGTAATAATTAAGAAATTCATAGGAAAATCATAAGTTCTACGGCGCTGTAGAGCGACACACTCTTCTTCCGAATGGACACTTAGTCGTTTCGTTTTGATTCGTTTTTACTTTTTTGGTTTTCAATGCGTTCGTTCCGTTTCGTCGTGTTCTCTATTTCGTGCACACACTCGTCGAGGAGGTAGAAACCGGCCTCATGCCTCGCCTCGAGAATTTCCGTGATTCGGGCTCAGTAGGAATTCACGAAAATATCGTCGAGCCTCTCACAGACATTCGTATACTCGCTCGCTCGTTCTCCCTTCGATTAAATACATTTATATTTACACAGATGTACAGCTCCGTCGTCCTCGTGCGATACAGATACACATGTACGTACACAGGGTGTCTCGGAACGGACGAACCCTTCCGTTTTCGCCCGGAGACACCCTGCGTACAGCAGGAAAACGTGTTAGGCTAGAAAAATACAGCGATCTCGCGCAGGACCCTGAACGAAACTGTCGAAAGACTGGATCAGCGGACTAGACGCACACGAAAAGTGACTCGCATGAAATAATAAAAAATCAGTCTGAGCAGATCATCGCAAAGGGAATGGAGAAAACGTTGGTGCGCGAAAAATCGATCTCCAGGACCGCTCCCCTAACTTTCGCTTCCGTTAACGACCGACTCGACGTTGCTAGAACTTTGCGAATTAATAATCCACCGTCTCTTCCGGAAGGTTCCTTCATCTCGCAGCACGCGGCGCGTTCAAAACGTCGTCGATCAGGAGAACGGAGGCGAAAAGTTGCCCACGGTTTCACGGAAGATCCTGGACGAACGCACGCCGCTTAACGTATTAATACTGATCGAAAATAATTGCACGCGTCGATCCTGCGTGGCGGGAACGCAAAATTGCTTGATCAGGATTCAAACGAACCACCACACTCAATAAAAACTAGCTTTTATCACAATTCATCGAGAAAATGTTGTTTCCCTAAAATTTCTGCCTAGCATCGAACGATACACTCTCTCTCTATCGTTACTATGCTTCTAGTGTATAGTAATTGCGGTGTTAGCTATCGATTACGACACGTATCGCTTTGCAACCGGTTGCACAGCTCCAGTAATTCGTTACTTACTACGTTGTTATTTACAAATATACATTGGAAGCTTACGGCTACGTGATAGAACGTGTTCGTAGAACCCATAGAGTAAAAAGCTTTGATTGTAGACGTTATTGCGACAACACGGGCCGCGTGAAACGCTTTCGTTCGACCAGACGGTTTTCTTCGCAAAATAAATATGTATTTACCGGATCGAAATGGAAGCTTTAACAAACCGATACGAGCTGTCCTCTTCCAACGATTCACCCGATTTATATCCGTGAAAGCCAAGAAACGGGTAGCTGAAGCGCAGAGAAACCGAAAAATGATCTTGTAAACGGAGCATGATCGTTTGCAATTTCGTGTTCGTTCCGTTTCACGTGGCCCCATTAACACGCACACGCACACATGTCAGCAAGCGCGTCTCGGATGCCGATGTACATGGACAGGTGTATCGTGTTCCGTACTCGTACTGATATGTTTGAAAATTCGGTCGCGGGAAGGTTCGCGCTCGAGCGCGGAGATGGAGCACGAACATCGATAGCGATATCGATGGAATCGTTTTCGGTGCATCCTCCGTGCAATGTTTATCTTCGCGGGACCGGTTTCTCCGGGCAAAAACCGACGAACGCTGTTTTTCCATCGATTTTCATTCCCCCGGAGACGGACGAGCACCGGTTAACTCGCGACAGACACCGCATGAATTTTTATCGCGAACGATATCTCGACGCCGAAACAACGGACAGCGACGGCCGCTCGGATACCTGTGTCAGGATTTTTTCGAACTTTATCGCTGTCGAGAAAACGAAGGACGGAGAAGCGATTTCGGAAGAACAGAAAAATTCACTTTTGCCGAGAGAAATTCCTCCAAATTGAATATCGAGAAAAGTTGAAACCATAGCAAAGGAGTTAGAAAAGATTCGAATACTCGAAAGTTGAATCGATTGTTCCGTTCCCTCCGCGCGCGAGCGACTTCCTACGGATCGAAAAACAGGATTCCGAAGTCCCCCCGGACGATGGAGGAATTTTGGAATCGAGTCGGATCGATCGTGCACCTCGCAGGTGAAACGGCGATAGAATCGAGAAATTATACGTAAATTACAAATACATCGAGTCGTGTAAGTTTTGCGTTTCTCTTCTTTGTCGTGGAACTGGCGCCTTCTGCTTTGAGCCAAAATATATTACTATACCTTACGAGCTACTGTAATACTGCCACGGCATATTTAATATCCAACGAAGTATATTTACGTAGAACGATGCTCGCCATCTTGATCTTCTCTCGTTTCTACGGACGATCGTTTCGACCTTCGGTTCGTCGCGCGCCTAACACCGTGACTTACTTAGCGGAATAGTCTAAGTGTTGTAATTTGCTCGCGATAAGTCAGCTCTAACATCGATGCACGCTGTCTTCGTCACAGAGTATGCTGTTGTCAACAACGGTTTGGTCTTCCGATAAACGATACGCGAGACGTGTTCCCGAATTAAATTCGCTAAATAAAAATGAAAGAGGGCCTTCGAATCGAGTCGACGATCGTGTTTATCAAATCTTAAAATCTACTCGCGCGCGATCTTTAGAAAGAATTCAGTTTCAGTACAAAGAACTATAATATAGCCTCTAGTCTAAATTGTAAGAGGAACGATGATAAACTACGAAGAAGCTCAGCGATCACGTGAATGAAACATCGAATCGGTAAGAAAGACGCGTGAAAAATATCGACTATGTACCTTCTTCCCCCCGGAACAAATTGTTGAGCTGTTCGATTGTCCAATGCCTCGTTGTTCCTCCTTTTGTTTCTCTCGAGACAAACGCGCGATATCGATCATCGCGGTCGATTCGGATTAAAAGCTGACCAGCTTGTGGAAGGCTCTGCGAAATTCGGGATTGAACACAGTGTAGATTACGGGATTCACGAAGCTGTTCATGTATCCTAGCCACGAGGTTATAATGAACGCTGTCACGCCTGGCTGACAGTTAGCGGCCAGCTTCGTGCAGATCGCGTCCATGACGTTGCAGGTGAAGAACGGCAGCCAACAGATCAGGAAGACACCTGCAATCGATCACGGTGATGTTCGAAGCAAAGTTGAAACGAAAAATAAAACGGCATTTAAAATATAACATTCACGATAGAATTCTCGATGCTGAATAAATTTGCTCGTGTACATTCGGTTCATTAGCTCCATTGAGCAGCAGAGAACGATTTTTCTATTCCTGATAACAATTGTACGCGACGCGAATGCAATAATGAGCTGCAAGGAACGTACCCAAGACAATGGCCAGCGTCTTCGTAGCCTTTCGCTCCTTTTTCGCGGAGCTCTTCTCCCTCTTCTTCTTGCTGGCCTTGTTAGCCTTGTATATCGTGAACCTGGACCCAGAAGCAGCGTTCTTCCTGTCCTTTTTACACGTAGACGAACCAGACAGGACGCTGGGCGTTCTCCCCAGCTGAAGAGGCAGAAGGGAACCGGCGCTCTTGAGCCTCTTCAGCTCCTGTTTGTTCGCTTCAGCGCCGTTCTTCTTCGGCTGCGAGCCGCCGCTCGCTGCAGCGCCCTTCGGAGGCGGCGATGAGGAAGTGGATGAAGAGGGTGCAGAAGTTATTCTCGGATTCGGACTCGGACTCGGACTGGAGTTCGCTTCCAGTTGTTCGTGCACCAACGTGCTGCTCGCCGCGCCGTCGTATCCAGAGTCTTTTCGGACGTTTTGCGTTCCAGCCAGCTGAGCTTGAGCCACTGCACTGAAACGACAACTGCAATTCGAGTATCAGTAGCATCCCCATGGGCGATTATAGCGTTTCCGGTCACGGGTCGTGACTGTTCACCCGGGAGCTCGAGCGTTCAGTGCAGCCGAACGAACGTTCGCCCTCGCGGGAGTCGTTCTTTTCGACAAATGGTACACGCGCCCGGCTATTTAGGCTTCAGAGATCGACGCTGGTTCGACCCGACGCCCACGGATCCCTGAATTCAATCCAATTTAACCCCTTGCTCTGATACGGTAACGACGATTCGCTCTCGATTGAAAGATAACATTTTTTTCACTTATTTCAGCGTGTAGGTTCAGCCCCTATGTGACATTTTATCGAACAATGGAAGTCGAAAAGCTCGGAAAGTTGAGGACAGAGCCGCCCACGAGATGAAACTGCACCGATGCGATCAATTAGAAAAATACACAAGGTTCCTACGAGCACATCACGATTAATCAACGTACCGGTACAGAGAAACGAGTATCGTCTGTCCTTTGTCTGAAAGTTAAAATTGTATGCGACGTGTTTGCTGATCCAATGGAGAAACGGGATCGATCTTCTCCGGTATCGATCATCCGACGCACCCTGCGGATCGAGCCTGCACTCTTTTCGCCTCTGTTCTCTTACTTATGTTTCATTAGTGCGAATGAAAGGATCGATTGAGGCCACACGTTCCGCGTTCCTCGTTCGATCAATACGGTTGCCACTCGGAGTTGCTGGACCAGTGGACAGTCGACAAACAAACGAATCGATTTCACAGCGGACTGGTTTATCGGTGGCTCGCCTCTATTTTTATCGAACGCGAGCTCGCTATAGAACGACCATTATATGAAAATTCTGGTTTTCTTACCGCGTCACTTCTATTTTCACCCGTTCCGCGTCGGTTGGCCGTCGAATTTCAGAATTCCTGGCTTCGACGAGTAAATAATCATTTTCAAAATCTTATGCGCAGCGTACGGGCACGTAAACGCCGTCGCATGAACCGGATATTTCCGGCAGAGACCGGAAATTAGACGAGAAATCTGGAGATCGTTGTCAATAGAAGGAAAACTGCAATTAGTCGTGGAATTCCGGAAGGCGGATAAGAAGCAATGCTATCAGGAGTGGCGAATCAAGCCAATTAAGATGGAACTTCAGATCTTTGGAAGTTCCAGGGTGACCGAAAATTTCGTTTCTCGGCGGAACGGCACGAAGAAAATAGTATTCCTGCTTCGTTCACCGCGCGCCCGTGCCTTTCAATGCTAATTGATTTCAGCCGACTCGCGCTTTGTTTTCGCGCCATTGTTTCTGGCCCACGGTTAATTTGCTCCGCAAAGTTTCCTCCCTCTGTTTTCGTGGCTCGCCTGGAAAACGTTCAACGCTCGATTTTTGTTTTTAGCCCTCCGCCCGTACCGCTTCCGGATTCCCTCGTTCCGCTGCACGGTATTGGAAAATTAGACATTTTTTTCGGGAACGTACGAGAGCGCGTTTCACCGGAAAGACGGCAAAATGTTCGCTGTCCGCAGTTAAATGAAACTTTCAGAACCCTATCGACTCGTTCGGTTCTTTTATTCGGCTTTGAAGCGATAAATAAGGTACGGTGAACGGCGATACTTTGGTGAACGACGATGGGAAATGGAACGGGAAATCGAGAAACAAAAGAGCGCCGCAAACGTTCGTCCGGCTTTGCTGATCGAAAAATTGATTGGATTCTTACGCTGCTTCCTCGACGACCGTGGCTAGAAAGAACTCGGTGCTCTTGTCGTTCGAGATGACCACCACAGGATCGAGCGGCGTCTCGTCTTCGTCTTCGTTGCTGCCCGACGCCGTGTTCGTCGGCTCCTCCATCCCTGGTGCTACCAGGGCGGCCGCCCCCAACGCCGTCTCCGCGAACCTTGCCACAGAATACACACTGCGTGATCTTAGTCAGAAGCCTCTAAAAAAAGTCTATACACTTAGCATGCTCACAGCATTCATCGACGACACGACAGCCCATTAAATACAGACAGCTACGCTTGTCAGGGTGTTTCAACATTTTTGCTACATTCTTTCACCCCGTTAGAGGACCCACGATCGATGGTAGAACTGTGAAACACCCTATAGATTTGACGATCGAACGAAAAGACAGAGGTACGAAAACTGAGGCCCTGAATTTTTCGTGCTTTTGGTTTTGTGAACTGAAAATCACTGCAACCCAGATCATCGGTATTTTTAGGGGAGCATCGGTTACAGGTTATACGCGAATATGATTAATTAGGTGCGCGTAAACGCAGGCTGATTTCGTTAACGCGCACGTTGACGGAGTGCCGTAAAAGCGACGCACGATACGTATATGTATAAATGATGAAGGAAATTCGATTGTCGTATTATCCGGATAATATGGACATCCGTAGCCGTATAGGTACTCCGGTAATCGGATTACAGGTATCCAATGGCATCGCCTGGTTGGATAGGCGAGTACCTCGGCATTTCGTAGTTCCATTTGGATGATAGCCCTCCGAACTCCCGGCAACGTTTGCTCCAGCCAAATTTTCGAATTCTCGGATACGCCCGAAAACAATTAATAATTTTCCTATCGCAAGTTCTCGTCAGCTACCTAAAACATTATCCTGATCAGCGAAAACGACGCAGCCGATTCATGGCAATCTGTTCGATAAAAATCGCGTAGGTATTTCTAAAAAATAATGAGATCCGCGCGAAATCGAGAACGGGTGTTCCGTAATTCGTGTCATGGGGTCGCGACACGAGGACAACATAATTGATCAAAAAATACAGAATCCGGAGGGACGATGGGGAGCAAAAATGGTGGGGAATTTGCGGAGAATGACGCAGACCCGAGATTATATTGAATACATCGGCCCCGAGGGAACAGACGAGGTCGTACAGCCAAAATGTGACCGGTGCTATGAACACCTAAGTCTAATTTATCGACGGTGTTTGTACATCCTGCTATACGCAACCGTGGCCGCCTGGAAGGGACCTATAAATAATAATTAGGAGACCGGTGTGTCGTCGTTAATAACGCCGAAACCACCCGATATCCCCTCAAGGCAACCGGCTACTCGACTCGCGGATTAAAACTTTCAATCCGATCTAATTAGAAAGTTTAGCAACGCGATACGCATCCATAAATTAAGAGCATTGATTTCTTTGAGTCCCACTGCTGATCGTTCACGAATGTTTTATATTCTGTGAGTGACTGTAAACCGCAGAGCATGTTCCGTTTAAACGAATAAATAAAATACGGTCAGCTGCATCCTGTGTAGGTAGTTCCAGTGGATCATTTCCGGAAGCAAACAAGAAAAAAAGGAGAAATCGGTGGTTTTGGTCGGTAGATTCGCGTGGGACAAGCAGCCGTGGGACAGTTAGGAGCAGAAAGGGCAATTAAATGGAGCCGAAGGGTAGTTGGCTATTCGAGTCGAGTACGAGGGGCACCGGAAATGAAGCCCTCGCGCGCGAGAAAACCGTATTATCCGTCAGGGGTTAAATTCGCCTTGGCTTCATTCTTTTTTCCATGTCTTCCTGCTCGTCCGCAGCGACACGCTTCCTTCCCGGCGAACGCGAGCCTCCGTGAAAAATCGACTCGTTGGAATGCAAGAGCTATACGGACGCGAAAATTGAAAAAAATCGCTCGGTTCGAGCACGCGACACATTCGAAATGAAGCCCGTTCGTCGTCCCGACGCCGCGAATAAATGTATTTCCACCTCTCCGCCATGCATAAAGGATCTCGGTCTTTTGATCTTTCTTGGTGCCCCGGGAAATTGAAAATTGATTCGAGGAGAATCAGAGCGACGAGCGCGCCGAGACGTCCGTCAATGGAGATTTTGTTTGTCGTCGTCGGTGATTGTTTCTTGTACTTAAAGGATTCCTCGTTCATTGTCAACGGATTCTTTTCTTGTCGAGTGTTTTGTGTACGATGAAAGCACCGAAGGAAATGCAAGAGAACGGAATCAATTATTGAGTAACATCCTTGTGATCGGCGTAATTGTCTATATTATTTGTTGCATAAGTATGAGAATAAATAAAAGATTCTACCGACTAGACATTTGTTGACTTTTTTTATCAATTCTCCCGCGATTCGACCGAGAAACCGATTCACGGCACACATGTATTTAGCACTTGAGGCACGTCTGACCACGAGCGGTACTCTGACTACTTAAACACTACTCGTTACCGTGCTCCGGTTCTCTGACTGTAGTTTCCCTTAATGTTTGTTTACAATGTATTGAGCACCTATATGGTGCATCTAGATGCTCTAAGGGCCAGTTTTCTTTCGACAAATGAATAAAAATGAAGCCAAAGGATGAAAAGTTTGTTCTTACCTTCGCGTGTGCGCTATGTTCTCGATGATGCTTCCCGGCTTAATATCTCCTAAATTCGGTTTTCTGTTTGCCCTGGCCTTCCTCGCCCGGTTCCTCAGCGCCTGCGAATGTGAAATCGACATCACCAGAAGAATAAATCAGGCCACCCCGAAGCGGCGCGTCTGGTAAATCATGCTGCACGGTGGACAAGACGCGACGCACCTCGGCGATAATCGACTAACGCGACATCAAAGCGGGCGATTTATCGCGACGGTTTTCGCGAGAAAAATATTTCCAAACCGCGGAGATATATTAGGAGGTTCTGTTAGCCGGTGCGGGATGCATTATGAGAAAACGCTTCCTTCCGTGCAAGCCGTACGACTGAATATAAAAGGAAAGTATACCGCGCTTTACATCGATGTTTCGAAGGATATCGTTTCCTTTTCCCGACGTTAAACCGCGTTCCTATGCTTTTACGACGCCTGCCCGCGTTACGCTCCGCGAAATTATTATTTATTTATGCTGTCTAACATACTCGAGCATGCGAAACATATGTCCTGTACCGGATAAGCGAAATAATAAATACGTGCTCAGAGTCTGTACGCTGTGAAAATTATTTTTACCGACTCTCCATGTCGCTATCGTTCTTAACGTACAAAATCGCCGATTTGGAAAAGGTGTTGGAAAAATAGATGACTAGAAATGGAGAGGTTTCCCGATGCACCGAGTGTTACTGAAGATCGATCGGGAGAGGTTTTACCTTGAAAATGTTGTAGTAGAGAAACACCATGATGATGCAGGGTATGTAGAAGCTGGATAGGCTCGAGTAGATGATAAAGTCTGCGTTGTAGAAGAGGCATTGGTCCGGTATTCGGTCAGGGGTGTTATTCAAGCCGAGAACAATCGGGCTGCCGATCGCGGCCGATATCGCCCAGACCAACAGTATCGTCAACCACACTCTTCTATTGTTCTTGTGCTTGGCGTACTTTATCGGCTGGGTCACCGCTATGTATCTGCAATTCAAATTCGTTTCGCCTATCCTACACTGTCCCCTCTGTCTGATCGGCATTTCGTTACCGCGGCTCTACGCGAACGCTCTAACGCGCCTAATCCTTTCTAATTAACACAGGCAGAGCCACTGTGACTGTCGCTCGAAATAACAATGCACGCAAGACTCTTCTTGCGTCGATGCTTGCTAAATTTCTTTTTAAAGGAACATTCGACCGACAGTCTTAGCCTCCTGTGCGCTTCATGCAACTATAAAAAGAGCGAAGAAGGAAGAAGCGTTGATTGATCGAGCCACGGAATTAAAGCTCGGAGGTTTTTGCGGATTTAAGGGGAAACCGAGAAAACCTGCAATGAAACCCGGTGATTTTTCTGCATGGGGGCACGCATACTTTAGCATGCAGATTCGAGGAAGCCGGGTATCAGTCACACGTCGCCAGCATTTCCGGACGAACGGGTCCCGCGTCCGGACGCCGACTGAACGCCAACTTATTCGCAGTTTGCGCAACGGAAATTTATGGTTTCGCGTTCGGTGCAGCTCTCCAGGAAGCAAAAGGAAAAGAACGTGAAAGGGTGATTCATACGGCAGCTCCTTCATTTTCAATCAATTGCAGAAATTCACTATAACTTCGAGCACAGAGCAAAGTTCGCAATTCGGTATTTCGCGATTCCCGCGAGCATGTAGCCTCGAATTCCTCGAAATGATACACACGGAACCAGTCGTTTCGACTAACCACGGTTATTTCGTTCGACGCGTAGACGATACTTGATTACAGTCTTTTTCAAACACCTCCCGGCGGTTATTTCAGTCACGCGAACCTGTTAAATCAACGCCCTCCTTTCACAATTTTTGAAGCTCTTTTCATTTGACGATCGCTCTCTTCGCGTTCCCCAAACGCGTCCACTATGCTCCATCCTCTGCTTCGTGCTCCACAGAGAAATCAATACGAAGACTCGGCGGAGTTAGATCTCTAAAAGCGTACGAATAGTCCTTTCAGATCGACGAGATCGTCTGAGGAGGCAAAGGAAATGGTCTGTCGGGTTCAGCGATTAAAGTGGCAGAGACTAAACGCGGATTTTCGAAAGCTAAAACACTAAGGGGTGGAAGGGAGAGAAAGCCATTCCTTTCTGCTGCTCGGAATAGGATGCTCACCTGTCTATCGAGATTGCTACGAGGTTGAAGATTGAACTGGTGCTGCACGTGACGTCCATCGCGATGTAAAAGTCACAGACAACCCCCGGCAGGCTCCATGATCCGTTTACCTGGAAAATCAGTGAGCAAACGGTCAGCATTCAACGAGCCAAGCGCATACAGTCGGTCGAATTAACTTTCATTACCGCGGACAGCTATTGTTTCCACGGAAATTAATGGAATTATAGGTAAACAAGAGACAGTCAGCTGACAGAGTACTTAATAGGACGCGTACACTGAAGAGAAAGTATCATAACGAACAAATGAATTTGCTTGCATTTAAACTCATTCAGGCGGTCGGTGGCCGAACACTGGCATTCAATTGCAAATTTCAGAATTATTCTCATCGATACTCCACTCCCGTTTAACAATGCGTTAGATGATCCATAGAAATTAAATTTTGCTTTACAGTTTTTCAAATTATCTATGGTTTTCTATGGCGCGTGTGGCGGGGATGGTACATCGGTCCATGAAAGTACGAGTCTAGTCGATACATGAAACGACTCGTCATTCCTGTTGGATTTACGTCGAAGTACACGAAATAACGCGTCAGAGGAGCCACTGACATTGAAAATAGCTTCACAGGTTTCCAAGTTATCGCAGCTTCCTTTGGACCCAGCGCTCGCTTTCGTTGAAAGACGCGCCAGGTACAGCTGAGTCAATATAACTTTCGATACTATTTCTACCGATACTTTATAGATATTTTTAGATATAGCTACTCTCCGGAGCGTCCTGTAGAATCGCTGTGACCCGGGTAAAACGCATTCTCGTGGCTTTCGGTCAGAATCAAAGGGCGTTTCGGTCGGATCACGGGGCGAGCTTTATCTCTCCTCTTTTGCATTCCGTTCGGCGTGCTTCTTCTTTTTCCCCTTTAAGCTTCCGCATCTTCATCCAGCTTTTTTACTCGGGAAAGCGCAGCTATGCCGGCCGTGGACCTGCGCTCTGCAGCCTGCCGTGCAACAACCAGCGAAGCTGTGATTTATTCGGAACAACCGTGCACCGAGTATGAAATCGCCTACCACCGAACACGTACACGCTTGTTTCCATTTTCTGTTAAAGCAGCTCTTTCCACGACCTTCTGTTCCCTTTTTCCTTCGCACGATACCCTCAGAAATTCCTTCTTCCTCCAGATACTCTCAATCTCTCCGAATAACTTCGACGTTCTCCCGCGACTCGATTTCCCGAACTACGACTACTCAAAATAATTACGATGTCTGATCTCTGAGTAACTTCGAATTCAGTTCCATTCATGTGAAACGTCTGGAACACCTGAAGGTTGAATGCGATGATTTCCAAGAACTTGACACCATATCCTCTAATCATCTGATCGTCTAATTAATTTCATCCGTGAACTTCTTTCACCACTGGCAACCTTGAACATCACGGTCTACAGATTTCTTTCAGAGCTGCGGATCGTTACCATAATCTGGTTTTCATGAAAGCGGAATCAGTGACACTGATGCTCGTGAAATACGGCGCTGCTTTCTTTCTCTTTCATCGCGGAACCCACGCACGTATCTACATGAATCATAGTTCGAAGGACGAACGCTGGATTCGCTGTAGTCGCGAATGGTTCAATCTCGATGGTGACGGTCGCTCGGGCTTTCCGACATACCAAGTGATTACTCGTCGTATTAAGTTGCGTCGCCTATCGATCGAGATGCTGTTCGAATTATTTTGCCTGCGTTGCGTGCATGCGGGAGCACCTCGACCCTCTGTGCTTTACGATTTCATTTCATCCTGTATACAACGCGAGAATGTTACAGTATATTTCCATCTGCCTCTGAACGTTCAACATCGTGACACCCATTTTATTTCGAATCTGCAAACGCTACTTATTTTTCCGTGAAGGAAATTAATGTAAGGAGTTTATGGAAAATCCATTTTTAAAGAGCGCATACATTATATCGAAGCACCCTCTATCTTCTGCTGAACATATTCTTCCTTTGTGCCTCTGCACAAGTGGAGAAGTTTCAAGAAAAGGGTGCTTGAGTTACTCTTCACCGATAAAAGCTGTTCCGATTCAGTTTCCTTTTTTCTGACTTCCAGACCATGCGATATTCCCGACCGTCAAAATGCCGGAATTTTTCTGGATTCGAGGTGAGATCTGCGAGGTACCGGCGAGGTTTCCTTTCGCTTCTTCTGCTATTTGTGTTCACGGATCCGCGATTTATACAGGAGACGCAATAACGCGAAGTCAAAAGAAGAATAAAGCGTCGGTGGAGCTGCTTTGGAATTCAAAAGGGGGTGCTCTTGGTTCGCGACAAAGCTGCTGCTCCGTGCGACCGTATCTTCTTCGTATTCTCCTGCTTCTCTCGAGCGTTTCAAGTATTAATTTATTTCAGCTACTTTCCTTCGAGTCTGATACTTTCTCGACTTTGAATTCGACGCTCTTCGATAGTGGCACTCGTTTATTAATTTTCAACGCGAGAGCTGCGACGAACATGAGTTAGCTCGTGAACGTTATTGCGTGTTTAACGAGTGGCAAGTTTGTAATTAGCCCGTCAACAGTGCATGAAACAGACGCGACTGCTGTCTGGTATCCTCTTAATGGCTGGCACTATTAAAATATTATCGCAGCTTCGGAGGAGCAGCGCGATAATGGAATACGAACGAGTTTTCGACCAATTAAAATGCACAACGGGGTGACCGAGCCGCGACAAGGAGAATGAATTTCTTTGAAAGAAACGTACGCCGTCTCGTGGAACCTCCAGAGACGTTTCGCTTTCGATCGGCCTTTTGCTCCTGTTTCACGGATCGCTGTGAACATACCTGTCTTCGGTTCTCGGGGGATGTCATTAAACATTGGTAACGCTGCAAGTTTCTACTCCCACAGGGAATTGCAGCCGAGCCAAATCGCGAGAGGAATAATAGAAAAATGTCTGTGCGGGAATACTCACTGCAGCACCGACCAAGGCTATTTAAGCAATGCAAATGTTTCTATATGAAATGTAGTGTCAGCGAGGTCCATGGTGTGTTCGAGAGGTCGCAGGAGCGAAATTTTTACTGAAATATCGATCGGGACGTCAACGGAGGGAGACTGCAGGAAAAATGAAAATTTTCACCCTCAAAGGAAATCCGCTCGAATGCAAAGTAAACGTTTCACGCAAAGTAAGCCGTTTTCAGCTCGACCTTTGCTTAATCTTTGAAAGTGCTGGCAAACTTTCTTTCTTTCTGTCCGCCTTGTGAAAAACACTTGCGAATACCATTGAATCTGATTTCCATGAGCCAACGGAATTAACCTTTCATTCTTATGCTTCTTCCGATTGCTCTTTTATGCAACGAGAATGCAATTTTACGTGACTGTCGCGCTGCTTTGGTTCAAAATAACGCACCTTTTATGCTTTCATAGAAAATCGATATAATTTCGAATTACATGGGTGTTAACATGCTGCGCCTAAGTGAAAGCTGCCATACCTGGTCAGACGCGCTATAATATTCTATTTTAACTTTTCTAACTCTTCTATGAAACTCGAGGTACTGATAACCTGGACGACGGCCGCTATATTAATCAACAAAGTTGCTCAGTAGTTTTCATAATGTGCTATTAAACCCACGCGACGTTGTCAAACGCATGTACTCTCACCATTCTGGAACAAGTAAATAATATCTGTGCACGGCTGACTCAAGAGTCAAAGTGTGAACTGCAGGACTACCATCGTCTGAATCGCAGCCAGGTTGGCTCGCAGGACTCGAGCACGTTTGTGATACGTGTTTGTCTGAAGTTTGAGCCACGGCCAAAATGCCAATGAAGTATTCAGGACGAAGTAATTTAAGAGCCGACCTCGTTATCCGGCATGCGCCAAGCTGCACCGGCCCTGTTATCCTTATTGCTTCTAATGCGAAATATGCAAAATTTGTTGCAGCACGTTTTAGTGCCAGCTACGGAATAAAGCGCCTTTAAGCTTCTAAACGTTAGATTATTATCGTGCCGCGGGGAAGCGAGCTGAATTCAGCCATCCGGGAATCTGTTCGTCGCTCCGCGGAACAGTGACGCGTTTTTGTGTGTTTTGTCAATAGAATCTGCCTTCCATCAAAGCTTTCAGAAATTTCAGACTGTGTCGCGAGTCAAAGAAACAGCCAAGTAACTTTTGTTGCTGCTGACTCTGCGACTGGTCACTGGAAATAATAGATCGTCAAATGTTTATCAGCAGACTGTAGATATTTCTAACTCCGATATAGATAACGAGCGTAGGCCGTCGGAAATGAATTTTTTGGAGATCCATGCACGCCTCGACAGCTGCTTCACTGTTCATGCTTCTCTCGATTATCTAGCGTACTCCACGCAACTCGAAGTGACGTATTAGTCGGTTCTCGAGCAGCTTAGCATGCGTCTATTTCGAAAGCGCGTCGATGTGAATCCCCTCTTGACAGGGGAGACGCGTTACCGAGCAACACGGTTATGGCTCATTTAACCCGATTATGGGGAGTCGCATGAAGGGCTTCACATCAGAGGGTACGGTTAAAATAAAGCGTTGCAACACGAGGAACAGACGCCCGTCGTTTCCTTGTTTCAATACGGAAGCTTTCACCAGCTTTCCTGCGATTCGTCGCAGGACCAGCCGCTTCGATTAAATCAACCGGACAATGAAATTAAGTGTATCGTTGACTGAATTAAGCGGCGATTCACAGATCAGCCTGTACAGTCGCGGTTGGCCACCGTGGGCCCTTTTGACGAACTTCATTCGAGGACCAAGATGACTCGAAGAAATCCAAGAAAGTCGAAAGCAATTGACACTTCCGGTCCATGTCAGCTTCATCGCACGTACATATTCGCAGGAATATTTATAGCAGCTGCATCGAAAGCTATAATTAGAGGAGAAGGGAACAAGTCGACCTTAAATTATTCCAACGACCTTGCCAGGGGAGATGCTAAGCGAAACAGGGTTGCTATCAATCCTACTCTCCTATTTCCGCTCTTCACTCGCCTTTGCGCTGAATTATGTATTCCAAACGTACGACTGTGCATGTGTGTGTTCGTAATTTACCGGAGCACGTGAATCGACGTTCTCGAAACTTTGCCATATTGCGACCCAGTATGATAATATTTACCTAATCCGTTATCGTGGAACTCGTATGAAATTCCCGGATCCTGCAGTTAATAGCAATAGAAAGCTGTTGATATTTCCCTGCGATTTCACCATCCCAAAGAGTATCCGTTTCTGTTTACGCGACAAGGGTGTGTTCCATTAATCATGCAGCGTCTCGTGAAACGGAACAATAGGCAGACGCGCGGGCTATAGCGGACAATAGAGGGGCGCATCGTTCGCGATATCTAAGATATGCTGCTCCGTTTCAGTCGAACATCAATGTCACCGGATTAATTAGCAATTGTCTGGAGTATTTCGAGGATTCCGTCTATCCAGGACGATCGATACGCAGCGGAATCCAAAAGCTGGGGCTGCGGAAGGTCCTCTGATGCTTGGAAAGTAAATTGCCGCCGCTGGACGTTGCATTTCACCGTGTGTTCGCTTTAATGCACTCCACATAATGTACTCGATCGGCGTATATAATGCAGATCGTACATGCACCGCGCCCGGCCGTGTGCAGGTTGCACAGGACATCAAGGACACGGCAACACACTCGACATTCTCGAGCACCGATATCGAGAGTTCCACTGACAATGCTCCTGTTAATTTTCCATGAAACCCATTTGCACCGTCTAAGCTGCTCGATCGGCTACTCGACGCCCCTCGCGCGACCGACGGAGTCGAAATCGAATTTCAGCTCGTCGCTGTATCCGGGTTCGAGTAAAGACCTTCCGACGTCGTAGCATCCGGGAAAATCAGTAGACCGGCAAGGAGGCTGCTGGAAACTCTGAGAAGCGTTCCAGGGATAATTACCGAAACAACGGACCATCGGATGATCGACGAAAAGCCGAATGAATTTTCTTCTCGGCCCCCGATTCGAATACGAAATACCGGGGAGAGTGGCGAACGAATTCAGGGACGGGAACCTCGAATTTTAACGAACCAGTCTGTTCGCGTACGATCGTTTGGCAAATGAAGTCGGTAAAGTTTCGAGGGGAAAAATGCCGGTTGTCCGGGTGAATTTAACGACGAACGGGATAGCGATGCAGATTGGAAGTTGGCCTCGTCTGTTTCATCGCGATTAAAAAATCCAATTAACGTCCTTATTATTTCGTGTGGCCCGCGAAAATGAATCCCCCGAAATATCGCAGCGCAAATGCCGACGCAAGAATTCATGCCTCGAATTTCTTTCGCCGTTTCTTCCCGATGCACCGCGCGAGGAAACAATCGCGTCGCATGGAAGACACACAATGCGCGTAAATACAATTGCGTTTCGATGGTTCGACCGGCAAATTAGTTTGCATTGATCCGGCCCGTGATGACGAACGTCGGACCGGCTTATCTGGAATTCAAAATGCAATTAATATCGCGCCCGAGCGGAATTTCGGCCCGTCCGTGAAAAACGGAACGGAAACAATGGAAACCGCCGACGTTATTAAGCCACCTTCCGGATATATGGAACGTGGCCGTCCTTAATTGACAGGAAAAGCCAGCAGCGAAAGGAAAAATGGATTTTTCGCCCGCGGGAAAAACATGGTTTCCCAGTTACCGAAAATCGTTGCGGAAGAACGCAACGAGACATTTCGAAAATTGACTTTTCATTTCACCCAGATTGTCGGATGATCGATCGTCGATTCATGCACACTTGCGTTATTCTAGCGAATATTAACCTGTCGTTGGTTTTATTTGTATCAGATACACGCCGGATTTTATCCACCTGTCAGAATATTCTCCTTTCTCTCTGTTGGCCGGTTCTATTCAAACCAGGCGCTCGCTTTCTCGAGCGGAAAATATTTTTCACGATGAATCCATCGACGAGCCTACGAGCGGTTGAACAAAAATTACCTGCATCGTGCTGCTCCATTTTTCACTTTTACTGTGCTTTTGCAGCAAAGTTTGCCGTGAATGCGTACGCTTTTTCGTGCGCGGAACGCGCGGTCAGAATGTTCAGGAGTTTGGACGGTTCTGTTTCTATCCATGAATAATGGATAGGGACAGATCGGCCACAGACATTTTCCAAAAAATCCTTCGGGGACGAAGTCGCGGCGGAACCAGGCTCCCGATTTGCGAGTGTATTTTCCATGGACGTGTCGGCCACGTTGGGTATCATGTCGGCCGGTTAAACGGGTAACGGCGTCCCTATTAATTCTCGTATCGAGCGGCTGCAGTACTCGAAGCGATTCACCCGTCGTAATTCAATGACACGCGGCAGAGGGTTGCGGAGACGAGGGCGCACGGCCGATACCAAGGCCGTTGCTAAAATTGATTCGGAATTGATATAATCGGCGAACTTCGGCCGACAGACCGATCGCTACACCTATCTACGCTCCCTTCCTAAATAGAATCTACCATTCAGACATCGGATCCATTATGAACGCGATCATCAACCCCTTGACTTACGATTTTATCAATCGCCAAGTGCAACACGGCTGACTAACCATTTCAGCGCTTCGCATCCAAAGCAGTTCCCTTCATCTCAATTTACGATCGTGAATCGTTGTTGCAAGCAAAAGGGTTGAACAGCACACCCTGAGTTCATCGATGCTTCTTTCCGCGTTACATTCGAGCCGCTGGAAACATTCAACCGACGAGCAGATAGGTTTTTGGCTTTTGCGGTGCAAAGTGAATCGAGTGGAGGGCGAAAGAGACGGATGGACGAGAGGCAGAGGCGAGAGACTTTGAAGTTAAAGGCGAGGAACGATAAGGAGGTGCGAGAAGGGTAGGAGGAAGCAATTCGAGACTCAATCGTGGATACAGATTGCGGAGCGAGTCGTACGAAGTGGCGGAGAAGCAGGGGCGCGGATGAGATCGAACTAAAATTATTTGCAAAGTGTAATCGATTCGCGGCGCGAAGCGAACCTGCTATTCTTCCGATCGCGTCTACGCTCGATAGAGTCGAAGACGGATCTCCGTGCTTCATCGAAATCCCTTCGAGGGAACCGGCGAGTTCCTTTCTTTTTCAACGAAAAAATTGACGAGACGCGAGAGTATTGATCGCTTCCGGGAAAAACAGTTTCACGTGCCGGAGACGCAGGAATAAAATAAAGTGTGTCTTGCTGGCCACCCTTGCTGGCAAGAGAGAATATACGTTCTGGAATTCCAACGTGCCGCGCCTACGAAGAAACTTTCGAAATGGCTGCTTCTTCCGTGGAAACGTTCTACCCCCTTTTAGCTCGCCGTCACCTTCGAGCCATGCCCGAGACCAGGGGAATAAAAATTCTTAGAGGCGTTTTCTGCGGATATTACCGAAGTAATCGAGCGTCGGACGATCACCTTTCGGTCCTTCCTCACAAATTCCAAAGCGACATTAAAAACCCATTAACCCCGCTAATGGAAGCCTCTGTGTCCGGTGGCTTTTTTAGCGCCGCCACCATACAGTCGGTGCTTCTCCTCTGGCACGGATCCTTTCTACCGTTTAAAATTGTCACCCGTCTAACTTCAGATGATTTCGCAGCGACTCCAGATGTATTTCATTCGAGTTCCATCGTCCTAATAAGAGACAAGAGAATCGAACTTCCGTCGAGCACGCAGCGCGGAATATCGAGCCATTGAAATTTATTAATCATCTCCGGAGCGTTAAATCGGCGTGTCGCGACGCGAGCGAAGTTTTCTGCGAATTAGCTTCGAGCTATTCGGACCGATCGACGCCAAGTCGTACGTCCTTCGTTCAAACGATTCGTTATGAATTTACGAGACGAGGCGGAAGTAATGAGATCCGCGAAATCACACGCTCCGCCCTGTTTCCCATGGTGCATTTCTGAAAAACAATTTGGGATATACATAGAGGTGGAGGGTGAATTTCGAGCGCTAAAAGTCAGGTGGCGCGGAGTGTACCGAGCGACACGGAACGAGAGGATCGAAAAAAGGGACACGCTCTTTACACGTTCGAATTATTTCCCCAGAGGGTGGCGGTGGGTCGCGTAACACGAACGAAATATCAGAGCGTGTTTACACGAAATATCACTATCAGTTTCCGAAGTACTCCCTTTTCAATATTCGCACGGTGCTCGCGTCAATTTTGCGCATACGCCCGTGTAATAGCCTCGGAATAGAATCGATATCTCGACGGTGCAAGGAGTGTCGTTCTTTCTCCATCCGCCGGTGTTCTCCTTTCTCGAACCCCGTCGAAAATTTCCATGGAGACACCTGTGTTTCTCCGTGTGTGCGCAGCTTCCGGTGCATCGTCAAAATTGACAATGCGCTTCCGCCTTGAAATATTTAACCCCCTCCCTTGTCGTTCGTTTCGCTCCGTGGTTTTTGCAATTTTCAGTAGCCGCACCGTTTCGCCTCGCATAAACTTCCCCTCGCATTTTTCCACCGAGTACTTTCGTTTAAACGCAACCTGCCTCGAATATCTTCCGCCACCTTCGATCCATGGAAAATTGTTGCACGCGGATGCGCGACGCGACAAATATTTGTTACTCCTCCAGAAATTGAGTTTCCTTAACCCGAATTCGACAGAAGCACGAAATATTCTTCGGGCGACGAGAGACGATTTTTTAACGCGGAAACGATCGCTCGACCAACGGCGATAACGTTCCTCTCATCGAGCGGAGAAGAAGTCGTATTTTCAAAATGGATATGACAGACCTGGCAATATCTGCTCCCACGATTTTATTGCAGATGGAATCGGAAGCGATATTGGTTTCGGTTGACCGAATACGGGGCATTATCACTCGAATTTGATACGTTTCTTCTATCCACTGTAACTTCTTTTTACTTCCTCGAGGAACCGGAAGAAGCCCCTCGCTGCAGATGACCCGAATGACCATCGATCGGATGAAAAGCTACCTTGCCGATGAATCTGCACGATTTTCTAATTGTAAGCGTACAATAGGCCTAGGTATACAGCGGACGCTGACGAAACGGAGAATGCTCCTTCGCAGAGAGCTCTCCAAGAATATCGGATTATTATCCAGGTGGGAAAGTTTTCTCGCGAAATGCTTTCCACCCTTCCGACGTTCTCGCTTTCGAACTTATCCATTTAGAAGACTCCTTTCTCAAAGACATTTCATTCTTCGCCGTTGGACTTTCTTTGCCGCTCGAGATGGACCGGAACACGAATGTAATAATGGAACTTTCTGGATTTCCTCAACTTCTTCCACGATGAGTGTACGTAAATCGCGCTTCCGCGATCAAGCCGTCGAATAAGGCGACTCGCCTCTCTTTTCACTGAAATCTCCTTTATTCGCGCTCTAATATACCCTCTTTCAGCCCGTGAAAGGGAATATAAAAACTGTCGGGTTTGCACCAGCACGGTACCTTGAAAAGCTACTGCTGCCTGCTTCGAAATTATTTATATCCCGACCGAGTAATTTGAAACAGAAAGATCGCTGAAACGAAGGAGAATCTTCTGTTTCTTGGCATCGTTTGGCGGGCTTGGATGTTTGCGATCGGACCGTATGACAGAGGAAGTGGCGTAGTCGAAGAGCAAACAAGAATTCATTCGGTAATACGTGTTGTGCAAATATGGCAGGCACAGTAATTCGGTTGACGGAAGCTCGCAGGGACAGAGTGTTGGGTCAGGACTGTTCCAGCTTTCGGACACGTAGTTACGAGTTAGCCGGGGATCAGATTAAATTTACCTAGCCATCTAACGTGGCAGCATAGTCCTCGCGAGGGAGACAGCGCGGAGGAACTTGCCGGGAACGTCCTGGTTAACTTGCCATAAATTCAGACGGTCACCAAGACCATTCCGCTCCTCTGAAACAAGATTGTAATATTCCAGGAAAATTTCGGAGGACAATACGGGCTTTCGATAGCTGGACCATCTCCTAACCTGTACATGGTCACGCATAACGTAATTGAAATTCCCTTGTTCGCAACCACTGTGTCCTGGAATATTCACTCTAATATTGCGAACTTCTCTATTGATTTTTCATCTGGGCAGAGCGATTCGAGTTAATACAACGTCTTAATGAAATTTCGCAAGCGGGAGACTGAATTTAATCGCAGCGCGCGACAATCTCAATAATAATGACTGAAAATATGGCCGGGCCGACGAGGAATTTCAATTAAAATCAGTTAACAGTTAGGAATATGATTAATTAATTGTATGATCCGCACCTGTAACGGTGCAGTCGGGCGAACCGCTGTAAAACATCGCGCTACATTAAACCGAGAATCGGTTTATATACGTTTGATACGTTCAATAACGAGTCCGAAAGCGAAGCGATTACAGATCGTGTGCCATTCGTTGCAACGCGAACCTTCGATAATAATTATATATGGTCCTTCCAACCCTCTCTCCTAACACCAAAGCTAATTTGCGCATTATCGCCGGTAATCGAATATTAATTGCGATACCCGAACGAAAACCCTGCAATCGTATTTCAATTTTGAAATGCATCATATTACCCCTCGATACAGGTCTGTGCCCTCGATTATGGTTAATTTCAAACGCTTTCTGCCCTATCCACCCTTTCATCGAATTACCAAATGAACGTTGTACAAAACTTTCAGAAAATTTCGAATAAAACTGAAGCACGTGCCAAAGTTAAACGTGCTAACTGTCCTTGGGACGCAAGTTCACGGGACACGTCGAATAATCCTGAACATTATAGCTCTCGAGGCAGACACCTTGCACGAGGTTGCCAATTAATTACCGATAGCATGATTCCGGCCGAGCGATCCAACTTCAGACGATCTCAAGACGTAATGACAACGAACGAGGGAACAGGACGGAGGACGTGCACGACAGATTCCCCAACATTGTCTACAGATCCTGTTACCAACTCCGGAGGGTCGTTAGCAAAGGACTTCTGAGCGCGGGAACTCGTTCCATTTTGCGCCCGCTGGAAACCTGACGCGCTTACCCTCTCGTCACCCCTTTCTCGCCGATATTTGAATTTCACTGCTGCAACGCCACTCTCGCTGATACGTTTACATTTTAAACCGCCAGCCTGAACAGCATCCGTCGAGGATGATCAAAATCGTGGCGAAGCGCTTGCTACACCCAATTCTTTTTTATCGTCTCCGATCGAGCGACTCATTTTCCGTCCGAAGCTTCAGATCCATCTTGACCGCCCGTGGGTTCTCTTTCCCGCCTTTCGGAGTAACGGACCACCGAGGTCAGGCTTCCATGAGTTCGTTCAAAGCAGTCTACGAGCTAACGTGTTTCATCGACGACGTTCAGCAAGTTAAGCAGCGGCATTTTTCGCGGTTCCCAGGAACATGCGGGTCACGAAGAAGAAGGAACACACCCGTTGAAAGCGAGAAAGTTTGGACGTTAGCAAGCAGCCTGCGGTGAATACGAATTATCGAACTTCCGCTCGGCCTGATCTCGACGCCAAGGCTGGAGTTCACGGGGACGTTCCCCTGTTGTTCATCCTGAACCCTTGTACCTCGCTGCTCGGTCGTTATCGCAACGCCGGTCGTGAAATTCCAACGCATAGGAGCCTGGAACTCGGAAATCGGTTCGACGTTTCGAAGATTAATGAGTCGTAACGCAAAACGTTTCCACGGAAATCGCAGCCTGATTCCAATTAGCATAGTTCCCGATCGTTATCTCGATGATCTTTGCTGACGCGCGATTGATTTCACGCTCGATATTTTGGGAAATTGTAGTCGAGGAAACGTAACGCCGCACCCTAACGGCATTTCAACGTCAACCCGCTTGCAGCTTAATAAACCAATAAATTCTGCACCTACTGCTGTTCCGCATCTATCGCTATATATTTCTGCTGATAATACGCGATCCGCCAAGATTGAAATTGTACGCTGGAAATGTGAAACAGAGGAATGTCGGGAGCAAGATTACGCTCGAGGAAGTTCGACGCTGGGAGTACTTCTCGGAGAAACCTTTAAAGAAACCCTCGTTCAGGAATTCTTCCTTTTCACTGCAACTATATCGTGCATCTTCGTTTCGTGGGTCGCAGTTTTTTCTTCTCCCCTGCTGAACTCGAAAGAAACTCGATCGCTCTTTACGCTGGAATCATGGAAAAACCTGAAGACGTTCTCGAGAACGAAACAGATCGATACGGCTCGCTTTGGGCGGTGTGCTTTGACGATGGCCCCAGAGTGCACCGAAAATCTGATAATTTCTTGTCCCTTCTATACGGTCGTTAACAAGATTTGACGCTTCGAGGGGTGGAAAAATTGTAAGAGCCATTTCTTTCACGCGCCGATCATCCGGTTCAGTTTGTATCGAGTTAACAAATCGTGCTCGTTTCGGAAGCTCTGATACCGACGACGCGCCATCGAAAACACTTTGCCACGCGATACGCAATTACGTGTATTACAAAACAGTCGCGTAAAATGCCGCCTGGATCGGTTTTCCCGCTTCGAGCTTCATTGAAATATTTTCCGCGCGCTTACGAGCACTCGTTCGATTATGCTTGATTACACAAAGAGCGCCGCGATCTCGCGGAGAAATCACTTTTCACGTGAATGCAGCCACCTTTAACGAGGTCATCCATTTTTTTTATCGAGCAGGACATTGGTTCTATCGGGTGGTAGAAAACGAGCAACGGGTCGAAGCGATAAAGAAACGAACACCGGCGAGTAACGAGGCATTTGCCCAGGGTACACGAATCTCCTCGAAGAGACTTGAAATACGGATTTAATCGCCCGAATGAAAATCAGCAGGAAATCCTATCGTCGAGCAATCGACGTAAAAGACGAAGCTGTACTTCGTCTGTGAGACTTTCTGAAACTATGCATTTCCTACGGTGCTTCCAACAGCAGATATCTTTATTCAAAGAGGTGTACAGAATTTTTAGGATATAGGACCTAGTCCTGGATAGACATCTTGTGCAATATAATGAATAGCATAAGCCTGCAAATTAAGTTAATTAGTTTTTCTTCTCGTGCCACCTCGAACTGTTTGCAGACACCAGCAAAGCTCAGCATTCTGAGGAACATCAGCTCGTTCAAGTCCGTCGTGCGATTATTCCCTGTCGATCCATCTCTGGTTCTCTCCATTTCCGGTAAACGGAAGCGAGACTACTTTCCTTGACCGAGTAAAATCCCGGCGAATGAATTATCCAGGACGATTGAAACGAGGAAGCCACCGGTTCCGTCATCTTCGTTCACCCCGGAGAATCTTAGACGACGTTCTCTTTCGTCCGTGATCATCCTTCGAGGCGAAATAAAGTTTCGAGCATAAAATCTGGCGTCCGAATGACGCATTAGCCTCCCTCGTTCCATTCGACGGTGAAATTATTGTTCCAGGATAGCGATTTAAAGACCCACTACCAACACCGAGGATGCTGCTACTTTGTTCCAGAGTCGCGTGCAAGCCTCGTCATCTCCTTGAAATCGAATACCAGCACGGTAAACGATTTTTCGAAGTGTCTGATAATTTCAATTAATGTGGTATGGGAAAGAGTTGTTTCAGAGAGAAATATAATCTTCAATTTGTTGCCAAACAATGAGACTTTATAAACACACTATCCTCCAATTTTGTTGGTGTCGCGTCCCTGTCGAACGAGTTCCGATTTAATGAAATGGCCTCGATGTAATAGAAAGTAAACGGTCGGAAAGTTTCATGATTAAAGTGCTCTAACAAAGTTGCCGGGTTGCAGTGTCTCTTGAACAAATACGATTGGTAAAGTTTGAATCTCCATGATCGCGGATCATTCGTCCTTCCCGCCTAGGAAAAAAGTCGATTCGAAGTTTCGCTATTTCCTTTTCTTCCTATCCGATACAAAGTCGTCGCGTGTCGAACGAAAGAAAGCGCCTCGACGCTCGCCAGACTTTCCGGTCCACGCTGATAACAATTAGCTTCTTTCTGTCTCTCCGTGTACGACGCAGAGAGGAGATTTAATTTCTGGTTGCAGAGAGGACGAGCCAGATAGCCGTTGCATGGAAACATTTTCAGAGATCTCCTTTGCGAGAGATCATGCATAATTCAGGCGGTGACCGTCGCGACAATCGGAGATTATGGGATCTGGGATCGCGTCCGCTGCATCGTGTCTCGCGTGATAAACACCGTGCATTGTCTTGTTAATATCGTCGCCGCTGTACCACGAGCTCCCCTGAAATTAAATATCCCGATTATCCGCGCTTTCTATCGTGAAAACGCCAGGAAATTTAGAGCGTGTATGCTCTTTCGCTTCCTCCGGGAGCTTTTCGCCGCTAAAAACCGAGAAGATTAGTTAAAAAATTGATCGACCTCCCTTCGAGCGTAAACTGCTCGTTTTTCAACAAACCCCTGGCCGAGAAAAATAAAGAATTAATTAAAATTTGCTGGAAAAGTTCCTGGAATCACGGAGCATCGACTCGCTGCCGTAAATTAAACTCCGTAAAGAGAAATTTGACGCTGGACTGGAACCGATGGCGAACTTTTCTTTCATTCGTCTCGATAAACTTTCTCCACGAGCTCCAGTCACTGTTAATGACTCGATTCCCGGGCTCGTTCGAAAACTTCTCGACAAAGAAGCGATTAGGAGCTCGTTTTCGGCATCGTTAGCAGCCTGTTTTACGAGAACCGACGTTTAGCTACAAACTCCACCCGAGATCCTCGCGACTTCGAACCCTCGGCATATTCATGAGCATGCAAAGTTTCCAGCGAATTCGAATCGGGCTAATCCATATAATATGCATTACAATTATGTGTCTTCATCCGCCATTAAGGCCACGGAATTTGTACGAGGATTTAGACGGGATCTCGAGATTCCCTATGCTTTTCATTAATTCTAAATCGTGACCTAACTCAACTCCGCCTTCTGGGAGCTCTGCGCTCGAGTCCAATTCATTTCTAATTATAATAAGGAAATATGTGGGTCGATTGCTTATGCCAGAAATTTCTAGAAATCATAAGATCGCGGATAGTCTTAGACTTCATAAAATAACTCAAACTTCGAGACCATGCGACTCACTGTTCCGACAGCGCTGCTGCAAAGAAGACCAGGAGTCGCTGATTTTCTTTTTAAATATTCCCACTGCATTCGTGATGAGTCGGTGCCGCAGAGGACGACTTTAAGGATGCGCGGTGGTGGGAGAACTGTTGGAGGGAAGCGTTAATCAGGAGTCTCAAAAATGAAGGTTAACCTGAGATTTCTGGAAATGAATCTACATCAAGTTTTAGATAAGGTCAAGCGTACGTGCTATCCGACCGTCCACGAATGTGTTTACAAATTAGCCCGGCGGCGAAGCTCCTCGAATGGACGAGGGTCTCTAATTAATTCACTCTAATAAATATTTTCCCTTACTTGATTACATATCACTGGAATTTAAGCTTATTAATTCAGCGCATGTCTGACCATACGCGAGCCGTTTCTCCCTGCCGCCCGACGTTTCCGTAGATCGTTAATCACGATCGTCGATCAGTGTAGAAATTTCGTTTCGTTGCAGCAGTTAGTACGTGTTATCTGGTCGCGCACCTTTGTTTCTCTGGAAACAAACGCAATCAGTGGCAGCAGCACGGAAGGATATCGTGGCCGGTGCAGCCTGTTCGTATCGAAACTGTATCGAGAAGCTGCTTCGATCTTTTCTCACGTAGTCCCAGAACAACTGGAGTGGTCAATTCGCTGAAAAGTCCCAATCTACGTCTCCTGGATATCGGTTTCCTTCCTCCGGGGGATAGACGTGCACGGAATTGATTGATACCGCTCGTCGTCGACGAATCCGGTGCCCAGGTGCGGACTACCGATAAACATTAACCATTACCAGCGGAGTCTCCCGGAAAACCGGGGAAACTCCGCGTCCCCGGCCTGAGGGAGAGAGAAAGAGAGAGCTGCCAGTCGCGGAGACATTTTTATTTTCTTTCGCTGGAAAATTCTGTCGGTCTCGCGGTGACTGCGCACACATCGAGTGTTCGGCAAATCGAACGAAATTCTACCACGGATATATTTTATGTACACCCGAATGTTTGCATTCCGACGGGAACGATGGAGTAACTGTGACTAAATGCAGAATGATATAAAATGTATTTAATTATTTTGGTAGCGCCAGGTGTTCGCAGCTTGCAGTTTTCAAACACTGTGATCAAACCAGGGTGCGCGCTAACAGATTAATTTCCAGGCTGGACGGAAGTGTATTATTAACGAGCCTGAACACGGGTTACACGATGAAATAGATTGACGCGAATATTTAATTATCGCAATAATTAGCGGACTCGGGGCACGGAAAATCGTATAATTGCGATCATTTTAAATTCCCCCGCGTTAACAACAAGCCAGCGGGCTTCAATTGGGCCGTTGCCGTAATGATACTATCGATTTATTTTATACAAATAATCGACGGGAGGCGCGGTGCCGGTTCTACGCGTATTTGTCGAATTAACAATAAATTAATTAACTTAATAATGCTGAGCAAATTTAGCGTGCCGCGCGGACAGCGAAAACCTAACGATCGATTTATCGGTCACCCTTTTGCTCAACGCTCGCCGCGCCGAGTTTTAATATTTTATCGGCTGATATTTTATCCTTTGAAGGATTCTCGTGAACAAATAGCGGAGGGAAGCTGATTGCCTCGCGAACGACCAAAGGATTACCCTTTTATTTCTATTAATACGACACATCGGTTTTTAACGCGACGCGTTCCCCTATTAATTCTCTCGTGAACGACATTTTCCCATTTTCCGCCGTTTCACGGGATTACGCAGCGTGCAACGCAACGATCCCTCTATGTTTATGAATTGTATGCTTACGGTACAACGTATGAACACCGCCAAACGGTTAAACGCTGGACAGTTCGTGTGTGCATGCGCTAACACGGGGCACGGATGCTTGGACACGATATTGTCTCTGGGGACAGGCTGCATAACGAAAAAGCTTAGCCTTTGAGTCGAATGCGTGTCGATATTTTGGTGGTTCTGTTCGTCAACCTTGTGTTCCATACCTTATGTAATTATCGGCCAGTCAAATCTATACGAAATGAGGGTAGCATCCTGAAGTTCTGCTCAAACCTTTCAGTCTTCTAGCAGTAAATAATCCCCAGCTTGAAGCTCCTTGTATTAGAAATTTCCCAAAGGAGTAAATCGTACATGCGTTGGACGGGTTCCACTGAAGTCAACCTGACCAGGCTGTCTGAACCACCCAGAAGCTGAACGAGATCCAAGTCAGAACCGAGACTCGGACAGAATTGATTCGAAGTGTAAAAAGAACCAGAATATCCTGTTTTCGTGTCTGGAATATTCTCGCCCACTGTGTTCTCCACGCAACGCGCCTCTGTATGGACAGGTAGCTGCACGGACGTAGCCACTGTTAGACGGTTATCAGGATTTCCCTCTGTATTGCATATATGCACGCGTGCTTCAATCTGCTCCGTCACCCGGGATCCGGTAATGCGCTTTTGGCTCCGGTTTCCCCGGCCAAAGCTTGATATTCGCCATTTTAGAACGGGAAATCTGCACAGGACTCGTGACTCGTCGAAATTAATTTCAAATGCCGTCGACTTCGAACGAGAACGCCGGCTCCGCCGGATATGAAGCCTCGAAACTTCTCGGCCTAAAAAGATACGATTATCCGGATCGTATCTGGAAGGCTGTTCGGAGCAGCTCCGCGAGTATTTTCTCGCGGACAGCTGCACCAGCTATACGTTGGTCCGACCGGCTCTCAGTTTATCTACGATCTCTCGATATCTTCCGTCCGCTTGACGGCCTGGAAATTCTGTTGTACATCCCAATTATTGGCCGAAATAGTTTCTAAGGAACCCGGACATTCGTTCGTTTGACAAATTCACGCTCGATCGAGGCGGATCTTTCAGAGTTCCGAGCAAGTAGAATCATCCCGCGCGCGGTCGGACACTCCTACTTCCGTTAACGTCGAGGATTCGCCTTGAAATTTCCAGCTGATATTGCTTGCACCTTGTCAATCGTTTCGGACGCACACGCACGCTGTCTATTTGCGAAGGCCGGTGACTTGCGGTTACGATAGACCGCACGCACGTCACGCCACATGCGTTATCCTTGATGCGTTTCACCCTACGCACCGCGTACAAGGTTAGACGCGACCGTGAACCTCGTGTTCGAGCACGCGAATGCTGCAGAAGGATTTTCGGTTCCACCGACGCGATTGCGGCGCAGCGGCTTTTCTCTCGAATCGAAAAATAGCCGAGCAATTTCGCGCGGTCCCCGTGATTCTCGTTGATTTACAACGCGTAACGACGAGTTACATTAATTTCAGCTGCAACTTCGGCCCGCGAGATCGATGAAATCCGCCACGCCCCGGGACATTTTCCATCGGTCAGACGAAATTTCTACCATAGACCGAACGAGACGACTCCTAATAAATCAATCGTTCGAGCGACTTCGCGTTGACTAATTAGCGATGCTCGGTCTCGTTGTTCTCTCGTTTGGTCTTCCGTCGATGTCCAGGAAATTTATGCGGGAATATTTCGTGGCCGGCTGTCGTATCGCACAATAGCAGGGCGGGCTACAATATCAAATGAACCGTAATCAGCGTTAATTCGATCGGCAACGGTGACGCCAGCAAAGCACATTCTCAGTGTACCGACCAATCAACCGGACACACAGCGGTGCGTACACACGCGCCCCTAACTTCGCCAACCATACGGATTGCAAGTTGAAAGCGGTCCATTCAATGACACCCGGAGCTAATTTCGAGCTGGGTCTTCCTTCGCGCCGACGAACGATCCTGCGACGGCCTGCGTCTCGCGAAATTCATCTTTTCTTTTTCTCGGTGTCGACTGTAAACGAGCAGCGTGAATTTTGTAATAATAGATTAATGTAAACAGCGACGCTGAAGGTATTAATACACTCGTTCGTCACTGACACCCATGGACATCTTCATCCCAGAACACGATACGTCGCCGTGACATCGCGATCGATACCCCTCGCCTCTGATTTATTTCCTCGTGTTTTAAATATCGCCGCAACGAACTCTAATTCCGCGACGTCCAAAAACTCGAAATATTTCGGTTCGCGTGAAAAGCATGACTTCCACAGCGACGCGAAGAGTCTTCGATGGTCCGATCGAAGCCAGGGTATTATGAATCGTGCTGGGCGGGAACATTCGGAACTCGAAATCGAATTCTCCTTTACCGACTTCGAGATGAGAGCTGCCTTTAATTTCCTGCGATTCTCGGCTCTTCCGATCCAGCGAACGTCCAAGGAACAATACCGCTCCCGCTTTCACCCTCCTTTTTCCCTCCTTCGAAACGATCCGAGGAAAGGCTGCGAGTTGCCAAGGGGTTCCTCGCGTTCGTGCCACACACTTTGTGTGTTTCGAGGGATGGATGAAAGCTCTCGAAAGTCGTGGAGCGATCGAGGAAGGGAGACGGTTTTTCCCGGCAATGGGAAGATATTCTCGAACGACGACGGCGAGTACGAAGTTGCACGAGTTTCCCCGGCCAACTTTCGTCACGCTGATATCGTCGTGTAGAAGCGAAGCCTGACACCTGCACGTTGACCCCTCGTGTTTTCCCGCTACGTAGCCGTGAAACTTTTCGCTTTTACGCGCCGCCGCTCGGGAAAGTTCGACGGTTTCCAGATCTACGCTGGCGTCGTAAATCATTTTCGAAAGGGAACGGACCACTCAGGAGCCCGGGAACAGCTGGAAAAATCCGCCAGAGCCACGAAAGCACGATTAATAAAAACGCCGTAAATTCTCCAGCGTCGACGAAATACGTCCCTGCGTGGCTTACGGCTGCTGGTTTCACAGACGTCGCGTCTCGCTTCAACATCTGCTCTCTGCGCGGAACCGTAAGTCAGATTCTGGTTGAAAGAGACGATATTGGACGCGAGAATTCCTCAGAAAGCGATAGGAAGCGGACGCCGGAATCTCAGGTTCGCCGCGGGATAATTGATGAATGGTAATTACCGGATAAGCTGGAAGCATACTTCCCTAAAGCCTCTATCGAAGCTATTGTAGCTTCGCAAAATGCGCGGATACACCGGCCCGGTTAATTACAAGGTAATTGCTGGTCAAACCATCTCAGCCAGATCCCTCTCGAGCCGTTGGCAGAGCCGGAAACGCGGTGCCGTCGCGACAGGCAATTTCCATGTGTTGTCGAGGGGTGAAAAAGCTAATGGCTGCAAAGAAAAATGGAAATAGAAGGGTCCTGGGATCTTTCAGCTGACGGGAACAGCGTTCAGCCTTAATTAACTTTTGCTAATGAGAGAGATAGAGGGCTATGATAAAACGCCGGCGAGTAACGATGCTGGAAGCGTGATTAATTAGGATACAGGGTGGTTCGTGCGTATGAACCTGTACACCGTGGTCCACGCAACCTAATTTTCTGCCGTGTTCCGAATCGACCATTGAAACGCGCTCTCTTCGAAAGAATTAATTAGCGTTCCAGGAAATGCACCGCGTAGACTCGATGGAAAACACTGTTTTGCAAGCTGCTCGATGGAACGATTGTTCACAGGGATGCTCTTGCACGAAAGAAACGAACCGGTCCGATGGACGGGACTCGAACAGCGATGGCTACTTGCGAAGAAAGCCTCGCGTCGACGGCATGTTAATTAACCGGGGAGATAGCTCTCGTCGTTGCACGTACTTTCACCGCCGGTGGCTTTCGCTGTAATGGCACAGACGCTTCAGCGCAGAACTTCACCCGCTGATCGAATTTTGTCGAAAATATTCTGCGGCAAACTCTCGCCTCTCCTCGAGAACGCCCGTTAACATCAGATTCAACCCCCGCATGTTTTCAGCAATATTCTGTTGGGATAAACCGTTTCCCTCTCGACGGTCAGCCTTCGCGCGTGCCCATTAAACACCCCGGTTTAACAACAATTTCGCTGGCGAACGCGTTTGGAAGTTCCGTGCAGCTGAAGCGGACTATCGATTGTCTCTGGCAGCTGTGTCGGCACACCTTCGCGGCACTACGCGCGAATTACAGCGGGCAGGGCCTGGGCTGGGCCGTTCTTTCGAGCAGCGCCGTTTGAACAACGGGTTGCCCACGGGGGTATAGTAATCTCTGCTTAAAGCGGCGGCATGGATTTCACGCTGGCATGCTCCGTTTCTCCGGCATTAACTGGCTGAACGTGTATGATGCACGCGTGTCGTAAATACGTGTCCACTCCATAAAGTAACGTGGAAGCATAAACAACGAGCAGCGGAGGACGGTGGCTCGTGCATGGTTAAGGCGGTCGTAAAAGGGAGACAGCAGCGGGTTTCAACGGTTACGGAATCGCGTGCGAGGCTTCGCGGAAACAGAATATCGGAGTGGAATATCGGTTGCAATTACTATGATGCCAAGTTTCTGGATCGAGCCGGCTCCCGTGCAACTCCGAAACACGAGACTCCGTGTTATTAAATTCCGCGGCAACGCTTCTCCGAGCACAGTGACTCCGGAATTTCCTGACGCGCCGCTGCCTTCATGGCCGATTATTGCTCCATCATTTATCGCCCGGAGCTCGGTCATGCTCGCCGTGTCGTTAAATCTTGGCTTTTCTTTTGAACGCGGGCGTCTTTAATTTAAAAAAATCCTCTCGCAACAACTTCTCCGGAGCAAGGAAACGCGTCCCCTTTGTGTAACGCACACCGCGAACCAGTTTCCTTTCCCGTTGGCCCCGCGAAACGGTTCTCGCACATTCATTTCAAGATTCGCTCCGCTTGGATTTATTGAAATGCTCGCGCGCCTTGTAAAGCAATTACGGTCTGGCGAAAGAATGAATTAACGTCGACGGAAATTAGAAACGTTGTCCGCATTTATGGCAACTCTGTCGAGTACTTACTTCCCGGCCACTGCAATTAACTTTAGTTATTTTTCAGTCGGTTGCGGGAGTCGCAGCGGGGACTGAAAACTCCGGTTCTCCGACGAGAACAGAAAGTATTTTGCTATAACGGGCCGCGGTCTTCTTCGATCGCGGTACTAAGCTTCTTTCGCGCGAACGTCTGATCCGTTACAGGTTCAAACTACTCACAAAGTAGTCCGCTGCAGGCTTCGACCAACTATTTCAATGGCGTAGATTATTGTCAGTATTTACATATTATGCGCATAATTTTCGCCACAAGTTTCTACTGTATGCAAATTGAACGCATTAACAATTTAATTAGTTGGAAGTAATTTGGAGCAGTCGATGAAGCTTCGGGCAGAAAAAAGGGGAAGGATAATTAAACGTGACGGAAGTTTAGAACGCTGCGGAATTCTATAGATCGTCGGCCTGTGCGCGGAGGAAAAATTTGCATTCGGAGGCACGGGGAAATTGTAAATGATTGGCCGCTTAAAATTACACCAGTTATCCATATGGATGTTAATGACCGAATGAACGATATTTCGTGGAGAATCGACAACTGCTGATCAATATTCAACCAGCGGAATTCGAATTGGCGTGCACGTACATGCGGCATCTAATTGAACGACACGTTAAGCTGTGCAAAAATATGCAGACGGCTGAAGGGGACGATTTCATTGCGCTCGACGTAGCACCGCGCACGAAGCATCTTTCTGCTTCGCCTCGAAACTCGAAGTTCGAATTTTCCAAGCATAGTTGCTCGTCTCGAGTGATACCGAAGATCCTTGCTTTCCAAGCAAGTTAACAGCGAGGCACGTTAACTATTTTCTGCGTTGCTCGATGATCGAAGCGTTGCACCGCTCCATCGAATAATTAATTGGTAAGCATTCAGCAAGAGCTCTACCTTGATTTTTGCACGGGCTTTGCGTCGATTTACCAAACAAAAGATTCAGTCCGGTCAGACCTGAACCACGCGTGGTCCATGGAACCTTGTTAAACATCATCGAACGATCGCAAAAGCCAATTCCATGAAAAGGAACGAACGGAGGTGGATGCATGCATGTTACAGGAATTCTTTGTTCCGTTCTTCCGCAGCCGTAGAACGCGAACGCAAAGCCGGCTCTTAATCAGGACGCTGGAAAACTCTTTGCGGATGTTGTGCATCAGGATCCGCAAGTTCTCTGTCAAATTAAAAGTAGCCCCGAAAAGCGCGTGAGCGTGAAGACGCTGCCTCTTTGAAAAACGACTGGGACCTTTAATTAAAACTTAGTCCTTTCGCCTGTGCACAAGCCGGTCTGTTTTCAAAGTAAAGAACCGACGGTTTTTGCGTGTCGGCTTTGAAGTTACAGCGGAACGTACGGGAAAGTCGACGATGCACGCGAAACCTTTGAACGCCGCTCCCCTTCATCGACAAGTATTACATACAATCTTTGGACATCATGTCGCTTCGACTTTCAACTCGATTACTTTCATCAGCTTCTCATTTTTCTCTCAAAAAATAAGCTCCGCGAGTCGAAAGTATTTTTCCGCTGCTTGCGGCTGGAATTTGCACAGTGTTCCGCTGTGGTACAAACTTTTTCTCCGAGTGTTTCTCGTGTCGCATTAATTCCCAGCGACCTGCTCTTTTTCTCGCATTTACGATTGTCTCGCGTCGCGGCTGGAAATTGTCACGTCGGACCGCGAAATAGATATGCGGCAGCGGAACCGCTTGCCGCGTGTACACGGAAGCAATAGGAATAGAAATATTTAATTCATTTTTGTCACTTTCATTCACGGCCACGCGAGAGGAGCGCGCACGGTGATGAAATTCTGAAAAGTCGTAGAAATTCATATTTCAGAGTAGCACGGCGACGGCGGACGGAACGTTAAATAAAGGATTCAACGCTGTTTCTAGTTCCATGAACGGTCCTCTTGCCGCCGTTGCGCATTACGTCACTCGAATAAATACATAATTGGGAGGGTAGTATATGTCACGAAACGACTGAGCAACTTTCCAACGGGCAGCCTATAAAATTAATATATTTCCCGGCGAATATTTCATCGCTCCAATGTGATTTATACGACTTATATTGCACTTAAGGGATCACGGTCCAGGCTATAATAAATCAGTTCAATCTCTTCCCCGGGCTGTCTTACTCATCTGCTTTTACTCTTCCGCGCTTTCTCTCCTCCGCGCACGGCGACTCGAGACGGAAGCTATGTACCCTGAGGTCTGTCGAATATCGCGAACATTTTGAAAGCACAAAATGTTCAACAGAATCAAGTAAAATTTCCAATAAAACCCTCAAAGCATTAAATAAAATGTGCGCAGCACAAAATGTGACTGAAGTGAACGCGTGCTATCTACCCTTTAAATTTGTTAATTATTCCGAGCATCATCTTTCTCTAGTTCGGTGTAACGTAAAATGTGTCTGACAGCAAAGGGTTGAACACGATCACCCACACCTCCGCTCGATTTTCCCATTAGCCCTCTGTTTTGCGACCAACGACAATTCCACCAGTGACGTCTGAATTTATGGTTTCTGTGAGACTAACGATATCGTTCCTAAGTTTCATCGAGATAACGGACGGTGGCACGATCGCTCGAATTCGCGCGATCAGTTCATCGTTCGCCGAATAATCGCGTCAACGGGACGTTATCGCGAATCAGACGATCGATCATATTTCTGGCTCCCCAAGAAGCCACCATTATTTGCTACCAACGTTCGCTCGTCGGTTGGTTCAAAGATAGACTTTATGCCAGCGGTTCGTGAACAAAGTCTAGTCGAATCGAACTGTCATCCGAATTCGAGGAAAGTTGGTTCGTAGATATGAGATAAGGACGCGTGATTCACGAAGATACGACGATCGTTTGCACCTGGACTTAGGTGCTAACGAAAGACGAGAGCAATTCAAAGAGAATTCGACGGGGCTGTACGATTTTCTTGGTCCACCTAGGCGCAGTAATCAATGAAATATTACGCAGATACATGTAACGGAGTACGTCATTTTGACAAATGGCCTGTCCCGCAGGTTGGCTCGCAGCCAAAATAACACATGGCCGCGGATAAATCGCAATGCTATCGCTGTTGCGGCCTGCACGCTGAAAGAAAGATTAATCGCTGGACAGTCGCGTTGTTCGCATAATTACGCGGCCGCAAAGATAGCGAGGATCCTCTGGAGACATTAATTACAGCGATGCTTGATCGATCGCACCGCCGCGAACAAACGGAACACGCGTTTTCTGTGGCCGCAGCCGCTCGTTGCCGGCAATCTTCGGAGATTGATCCCAGGGAACGAGTCAGGAAGTTCTCTGTTTCGTTTGAAAAATTTAGAAGCACAGGGCACGCGTAACGGCGAATCGATTGGCTGGGAGGCCATCCCTTCGTACGACAAGCGACTCTTCTTCCGCTCGATTATTCAGTATTCGTGGGCCGAAGTTTCGCTGCTTCGTCTCCAGGGAGTAGAGCGCGTTCAAGAGACTCCGGTTGCCTCTTACTTTCTCTATCAAAGGGATAGAGCGTCCCGATCGGAGTAATATAAGCTTCGATCACGCGCCGGCGTTTCAAAGCGCACAGACAACGGGGAATAATTAACCTGAATTATCGTTGCAGACAAATTAGGCATCCCGCGACGCGCTCCACTCGGAACGATCGTTATCGCTTTGATTCCAGCAAAGCTAATTTCCACTTCCGCTAATCTCCGCGAGGTAGCGTTTCCTCGTGGCGAACAATAACTCTTGTTTGCCGTCAAGGATCCAGCTCATGGCGTTCGAGGCTTCGCAGGCCGTTTCAGGCTATAGAAACGACTCCACAGGCCATGGAACAGGAATTGAGCGCATGAAAGGTCGTAGGAGAATAAAAAGACCATAAGAAACACGTGGACCGGGTAGCTCGTAAACGAAACGTTGCCGTTCGTACAATGGCGACCCGGTTCGAGCATCGATTCCTTTTTTGTGTCCCCGTTAGGTGGAAAGTCCACGAAATTACTGGACCATGGATAAATTTTTCATCGAGGGAAGAGAGCTATGTATTTCCCATAGGGCTGTCCGCCCTTTTATGACCGGCCTACGGGTCCGCCGTACAACAATACGCCTCTAATACGATACCCTGTACTCGCGTTTAAGACCCGGAGAATAGACTCCCGTCGGCATTGTCCCATTCACGAGAGATTTAACATAATATTTGCCATTGAAGACCTACTTGGACTATTCTCTGGCCCGTTAGAATCCATCCAGCGAAGCTGTTGCGTCTTCAGTCTCGTCTCTTTGTCTCTGCACCCGTGTCTCTATGATCTTTCAGCAAGAACGCGCCCTCTCGCCGAGACTAAACGCCTCTTAACCTGCTCGTCCCGATGGAAATCAATTTTAACGCACGACTGCGTCGAATATATACGTTCGGTTCGATAGTTTCCACTCGATTTTACGAATGCGCGTTTCACTGCACGCAACAGAGAACGTTTTCACGTTAACTTTTCAGGTGAATTTACCGTTGGATCCACGGGGGCTGATCGCGTTGCAAAATGAACGGAATTTTTATTAACGATGAAAGGATCGTTTCACTTTCTGTAACCGACCATCAAAACATCGATCGAGCCAATCAAATACATTCGTTTGAGGAATTTTCATACAAATTGCTTGTTTCATGGCCGCGTGGAAACTCGCGCAATTACCTACGAGAACTCCATGGAAAATACCGCGACGGAAATATTCAATCGTAATGATGTTCGTGCCCCGGGCGTACAAAAGGAAATTAAATAGGATGGAGTATAATACTTCTTCGAACGGACCAGGGAAAAAGAAACAAAGGCTGCCCGGAGCAACGTAATTTCCTTGAGAATCTGCCTTTATTGCAGCATGCTTGAATATTTTCTCTGTATCCCATGGCTAACGAGCTACGATTTAGAGAAACAGCAGAATAACATTAGACGAGCGGAAGGACGGTTCAATTGGTAAACGTTGAAAGACAAAACGTCACACGTTAACTGACAGAATGTAAATTACAGTATCCAGTCAGGCACACCATAAAATGCATTCTTAAATACAAAACTTAAAGATCGCCATCCTAACAAAGACAGGCGTGCAGGGCATAAAACTCTACATAAAATAGGTGACTATCATCAATTTAAAATCCCAAGGAACCGATCTAGAAATTCCTAATCGATACATATCATCGTCCTACCACGACAGTCTGACGCATGCCCCCACATTTCTTAAATTTTTGACTGAAACCAATAGAGATACGGCATTCTAACCACAACCAGCGTGTAGAGGATGAAATTCTGCATAAAATAGGCGATTGGTACCGATTTCGAATTGGTGGGAGCGGAGCTAGGAATTAAATACGAAAGGGATTCGACAGGCCTGGCTGGCTGGCCTTACGCGTGCCCCCAAAACTTTTGAGTTTTTGTCGAGACCAATAGAGATACGGCATTCTAGCCACAACCAGCGTGTCGGGGATGAAATTCTGCATAAGATAGGTGATTGGTACCGATTTGGAATCGGTGGGAGTGGAGCTAGGAATTAAATAGGAAGGGATTCGACAGACCTGTATGGTTGGCCTTACGCGTGCCCCCAAAACTTTTGAGTTTTTGTCGAAACCAATAGAGATACGGCATTCTAACCGCAACCAGCGTGTCGGGGATGAAATTCTGCATACGATAGGTGATTGGTACCGATTTGGAATCGGTGGGAGTGGAGCTAGGAATTAAATAGGAAAGGGATTCGACAGGCCTGGCTGGCTGGCCTTACGCGTGCCCCCAAAACTTTTGAGTTTTTGTCGAAACCAATAGAGGTACGGCATTCTAACCGCAACCAGCGTGTCGCGGATGAAATTCTGCATAAAATAGGTGATTGGTACCGATTTCGAATCGGTGGGAGCGGAGTTAGGAATTAAATAGGAAAGGGATTCGACAGGCCTGGCTGGTTGGCCTTACGCGTGCCCCCAAAACTTTTGAGTTTTTGTCGAAACCAATAGAGATACGGCATTCTAACCACAACCAGCGTGTCGGGGATGAAATTCTGCATAAAATAGGTGATTGGTACCGATTTCGAATCGGTGGGAGTCGAGCTAGAAATTAAATATGAAAGGGATTTGACAGGCCTGGCTGGGCCGTCTTACGCATACCCCCATACTTCTTCAGTTTTCAGCGACACTAAAAGAGTTACGCCACTCTAGCTCTAACCAGCTTGTAAGGAGTGAGAATTGTAGCAGTAATTCGACTAGTCACGTGTTCGAATATCTTGAGAAAAGTATCGTTTGTGAACATTTACTGCAGCCAGTTTTTCGCCCCCCTTCTCGTTTTATAGTCGTATACTTCGTCAAAGTTGGCCCGAAGGACACGGGTGACAAGAAAACGAGCCGAGTTTCCTGAAGAACACTCTGCTCTTCGTGTTCCCCTTCTTTCATATCCAAGATATTGGACAAGTTCGGAACAGTCTTTGGGTTCCCTTTTTGCAAGCCCAGTTGCTGATGTTTCGTTCATTTTTTCCAGGCTCACAGTATATGGTCGAAAGCAGACAAGAAATTCTTGATATTCCTCGCATAAAACGAGATCGAAATCCAAATTCTTGAATTGGAAACCACCGATGATCGGAAGGTGAATTTCTGTGGAAAACATCGAGAAAAGTTTCCTTCGACTTCTGCGAACTTTCGAGCACGAAAAGTTTGTGTCCAGGCATTGGCAAAGCACAATTAGTATCGTGGAGGACAATTAAAATCTCCCTGACCTAACCTATCGTTATCTAATCTAATTTCGAAGTTTACGCAGTTTAAGTAACTCGTAAGCTGCAACCGCGCTTTCTTGAAGGTTCTTCCCCGTGACAGACGAGGAAGCTTCTTCCGTGACCGAGAATCGAAACCGTTGCTAATACGTAATTTATGAAGACGGATGCTTCGAAAGCCTCTTGCACAACTTCAGGAAATTCAATTGTCCGTTTAAATTATTCCACGCCCCGGGTCTCCTATGTCACCGATTAATGTCCTTTCGCCTGCTCATTAAAATTTACTCAAAGTACGCTCAAGCTCGGAAACTTCTCGTTGACGTCCTTGGAAAATTATATTTTAATCATCTTGCGGAATATTTTCAAGGAAGATGCCGCTCGAAAGAGTTCAGCGCAAGTTATGTGTTAATTGCGTATGGTCTTCCGTGAACACGGTCAGCGCCGCAGTAGAGAAGGTCCACGCATGGTCAGACGAGCTATAATATCTCTCATCAAGTATAAAATACGAATTGCAATATTATTATAACATTAAGACATTTATATAACAACGTCCAGAGTAAACCGATGGTAATAATAATAGAAAATGGTGAGGATCGTTGAGACTTTACCAATCCCCGACGAAGTTTGCGTCCCGAGGAGGTTCGATGCGTGCGATCGATAATCGATCGAACATAATTTCCTGTAATATTCGGAGGAATGCAGGTCTGGAACTATCATCGGGAAAGTTTCGGGCGACGCGTGATGATGTTATTCGAAGAGGTGAGCATTCCGGGCTGTTAACTCGGTCTCCCAGTGCCGATTGAAATCGCAATCGCGGCAGGAGAGAATGCGCGAGAGCACCGTGCTCTCGTTCTTGCCAATAAACTGTATCTGGCGGAGGCGAAAGTTCATCCAGCGTGTATGCGTGTTGCAGGCTGCAAGCTAAACAACTTGTTAAGACTACAATTAAAACTTTGCATTCCGCGGAGTTGTGCCGTTTCTGAGCCGCCAAGTGCGCTCGTCGACACGCTAACTCCGAGTTTCGTCGGATGAGAGCTTCTCCTCCGCGCCTCTTTTATAACCTGCTCGTTTCACTGGAAAATTCAACCTTCTGCAGCCACCTTAAAACTTATAATTCAACCTGCCAAGTGGCAGCGAGACGCCACGATTTTCTCTCGCCTCGTCGTTTTCCCCTGAACGCGAACGCGCTGTTTTTATTTTCTGCATTTTCCGATCGCGCGGCGTCTTTGCGACATGGGGTCAGTGAAACATCAAACATTCCGCAACGAGCGCCCTGATGCTCATGAATACGAAGAGAATTCTCTGGGTTGGGTCCAATATTTTGTCAGCGGTTGAGTCGACGAGCTCCGATGATCTCGATCGTAATTACCAACGACGGTATTAAGTCACGATGGAAGATTGCTGTTTGCGGTGGCATTAGTGGGAACCGCAGTTCTTGGCCCGGGATAATGGATGAACCGGCTCGAATGCAAAGCACACATAACCCGGGAGGATGCATTCGGCGCATCAAGCATTGCTTATCTTTCTCTTGGCTGTCTGTCGTTTCTACCGGAGGCGCATCCGTTAAAGGAATTGATACGTTTTCCGTTCTCGTAACTCGCGTCACGAGTTCAATCGCTCGTTACTCTTCGCGATCATAAACTTCGCTGTCACGTTCTCTCGATACATCGTCATTGTCTATATACGTACACCGCCATACCTATCAAGCAGCACGCTTTGTTGCTGATATACCGACGGATAAAATAATTCGCGTCGCCCAAGAACCTCTGCGAAAGGTCAAACGATCGACCCTCGATGCGGGTCAGTTCCATCGTTCGACGTTTCGGTGCGTCAAGGTCACTGGAAGAGGAATCATTGAATCCCTGAAATAAGGATTCGTCGCTCAATGGTACGCGAACCCATTCGTGATGCATTTCGCACACACCGTTGCGCGGAGCGGAGTGAAAAAAAGTATTCTGCAGCAAATGTAAGCTGATCGAACTTCCCGGGGCACTTCATCAACCTCGATAGACTCCGAGTGCAATCGAATATCCATTCGCTCCGAGCAATTTTTCTCTATCCGCCGGAGGAATTATTACGAGGCTTTTATACGCCGGAATTCTTTGTTGAACGACGGTGCAGGATCCGTACAGCGCAGCCTCCAATTTGTCGGAGCTTTTTATTCGTCGCAACGGGGGCTACGTGACCATGGCCACTTCGTCACCCTGCTCTAATGAGGCCGATTACTCCCGTGCCCCCAAGAAAAACGTCTTGCAAAAGATTGATAATGAACCTAGATGCGTCGTAACGAGTCGCATATAATCTCGCTGGCCGCCGAGTTATGCTTCCCCCTAATCCCGGGTTACACGGTGTTATAAAATTACGATAGAATTTATGAAGTCGTTTGGCGAGAGAACCCCGGTTATTTGACGCGGCCAATTTTTCTCGCAACCCGTCGTTTCAGACCGGATCGTCGACCAGATTTCGTTCGACACGCATAAACGCGACAATGCAGGCACGAAAGGATATTGTAGAGTTGCCTCTCGCATCGATTCTCATGCTCCTAAACTCGAGAATCGATGAAAAAACCGTACTGCTGTTGGAAGAATTTTTCTCGAACTTTTATCCAATGTGGTTTACAATTTTCCAAAGACGCCCGCGGTGAACACAGCGAAAAAGGATCGACATCTTTGACCCCTGTCAGAATATATTGCTGCGGCGGGGAACGAGTTAATATTGAATTCGGGTACATTTAGTCGAGCTTGATGCCGCTGACGGCATTAACTATTAATATACATTAATATAGCGTGACTGCGAGCAAACGCCGTGACGGATCACCAGCATACGCCGCAGTGTCCCCGGAATTTCGGGAAACACTGATGACGGTCCGACCACCGTTCGCGTGTGTAGCTACGTTCCTGATATCACGTGGAGACAAACAAAGGCTGAAAACTGATTATGCTTCCAACTAAATTGGATTCTGTAACATCGGCCTGGAAATCTACTCGATGTTTCGCAGCAGCCAGCGTTTCTATGCGGAAAAATACGTTGAAAATATAATAAATCAAAGCAGTGAATGCATGATCACGACAGTAGTATGATCCTGACATTTTTTTGAAGATGCACGCAAAGTCTCGTGGTCCTTTAGGCGAACGGTGTTTAATGAATCCGAGCGACCTCGTTTTCCCGAAGACGACGCTGTTTTTAATTAAATCACGTTCACCGAAGGACCACTCCTCTCGTTTCTCCGACCAGCGATACGTTACATCGTTTCCTCCGTCTCTTTTTTCTCCAGTCCTCCTATTACTTCGTGTCAGCGAAGCGGAAAGGTTAACCAAGTTTGTCGAATTTAATTACATCATCTCCGTCGGGCCGGGACGATTCTTTGCTTTGCTCTCTCCCGCCACGCTATCATCGCTTTCGTTTATGTTCCCTCCAGCGAACGATTCTTTGCACCGCCGTTTTATTCGTTTTGCCGCGGAGACGATACCCGCCGGACGAACTCGCACAAAAGAACCGTCAACCGAATGAGAAGCGCTTAAGCGTTATCTACGTTTCGCAATTGAAATCTCGGGTTTAAAGATTTCCAAGCTAGCGGAAGAGGTCCGCGCGTTCCTTTATCTCTGAAACGGCCGAGAACTTATAAACGAAAAGCAATTTAAGCAGCCGGATACCCCGGCGAAATACACCCCTTCTGCCGAACGATTCAGTTTTTACCGAATTTCGACCTTGACGCCGTTTCAAGGCTCGATGGCTTCCGGCCTTTTCCCCGCCCATTTCCAAGACGATGCATTTATACGTCCACGAACGGTCGTTAATCATAGTCCGCGTCTCGCAGTATCTTGTTTTCCCTTCCATCTCGCCCCGTCAGGATCCTCGTTCTCTCCAGCGAAAGGAAAATTCGCGAAAATGCGAAACGGCACCGGCGAAAGCGTCTTCGAGCTTTCACGTCGCTTCCCGTTGCCATTTAAAACACCACGAAGCACGTTGGAATTTATGTGTTGCCAGATTACCATCGATCACGTGGACCTTTCCCACCGAATCCTTCAGCGTCTTTCCCTGCTCGTAAAAACCTCTTCGACCGAAAATAAAACCTACGCTCCGCGATAAGACGCTTTTCCCCTTTCCCTCCCATTTTTTTCCCCACTTCGAACCCCTGGACGATTTATCCGTAAAAACTTTCACGCGAAACACCGGAGAAAATTATTTTCTCCTCAGGCTGAGATCGATCGAATTCTTTTTTCTCAGCCTCCTAATTTATCCCGTGATCCCTGACCACCGTGGGAACGTGTTTTTTGCTGCGAACACAGGATCGGGTCGAAAGCTCGGGTTTTTACCTTGAAAACGAGAGCTGAGATGCTAAGGTGGCTCGTATATTTCAAAGGAGCATCCTATGAATGCTTCGCCGCGATATTTTCTCGTTGTCAGCTAATTCTGCTCGGCTGTATGGATTTATGCGTCCGTAGATTATCCTGGACCGAATTCAGGCGCGCTTCCGTTCACGGAGCGTGCCATTTTCCTCGTCGAGGAATTTCTGGCATCGCGGACGGTCGCCGATCGGCGTGGCAGATTTTTTCGACGGAGCAAGTGGAGACCGCGAATCGATCGCTGGATTGAAAGCCGACACGTCGACGTCACTCGCGTTGGTCCATGGTATCAACGATACCAAATTATTGGCTCGATCGATCGGCTACTTAATTAACGAAAACTCTCCGCCTCGCGTTATAGAATTTCAATTATTCCTCCGCCCACCCGAAAAGCCAGTCAGCCACGGTTATAAATACCAGCGTTCCGACGCTTTCTTTTTCCCGATAACGGTTGCTTCTGATCGAAATTGATAGGGTCCTGTTCACGGTGACGAGCGCGGGCTTAACGACGCATAAACGAACCGTGAAAAATTGCGCGAACGACAGGACGAAAGAAATCGCGACTCGCTCGAGAAAAATTGCTCTGAATGGAAGAAATTCGCGAAACGCGGGCGCCTGTGCGACAGGAGCAAAAAGCGGCGTCGGTGTGCTTCGATGGAATCGAGAGAAAGCGATGGATCCGGGCGAACGAGGATGAATGGAGCCGGGGAATAAAAAGCTTGCGTGTTGATGGAGGAATTCGAGCACGATACAAATGGCTTCACGGCAATACTTTCCGTGGATTTTACTATTGTTTACTCACGGAGTAGATCGAGCGAACCGATGACGTAGAAGAGGTACACGAAATATCAGAAGTTGGAAAACCTCTGGAACTCGGAAGCAGACGCTCGAACTACGTGATTGATTGCACCGTGTATCAACAACGACGGATATGGTTCTCCGTCTCTGCAGGCCATAGCTTAATGATCGACGATGCAGCTCCATGTCCGTAACAATGTACGCATCAACAGCGCTGTGTCATTACTGTCCTGATCCCTGAATTAGGGCCACCGACTGTCAGACGATTTCGCAAGCGATGTCGTTGTTAGTCTTATAAAACATATGGTACTTTCGATAAATATGAGTATATTATTCACTTTTATCTGACAAAGATTCTACTGTGCACGCGGAGGACTGTCAGAGGTGTATCGTCTTGAATTTTTCGATAAAAATTTAGACTGTCACAGCAAACACTATCAGGCTTTAAGGGACGTTTTCCCATTATACTTAATAAACAATTTTACTGATCTTACACCAATCTCGGTGCATATGCACGAACCTTTGCATAATAGCTCTGTAATGAATAAAATTGACGGTGCACGCCGACGAGATATCAGAGAAATTCGGTTGATAGAGCGTAATACGGCTTGAAGCCGGTGCAAATAGAGTTTGCATAGCAAGGGGTAGGAATTCTCGGTCAGGTGAACCAGCGAGCGGCGTCTTTCTTGGTCGCTGCTATTAAGACAGGTTCGCTGGAGAATTTTCGGATAACGCCGCAAGCAGTAATTTCCGGAGACGGTCCGATCCGAACGCGCGAAAATTATCATCGAATCGACTTCGTCTCGCGAGTTCGACCGCCGAACCTGCGATTCTCCGTGAAACAGCAACGGCCAGCCATTCCTGGCTTCTTTAACGATATATTAAGGAACTTGCCGGCAACCAAGCTGAGTTACCGAGGGCGTAAAAGCGAGCGACCACTTTGCAGCGAGCCAGAATTCGCAGAGACGCGCCGTATGGCCGAGAAGCAACGGGCAGTGCAACCAAAACGAAGACAAGAGGGAGCACGAACGAGCAAGAACAGCGTTTAAAGGACCAGAATTCTCTCTAATGGAAAAATTCCCTGCAGCTCCTTAATTGCGACCGCGGGATTCGAGTTTATTTCATTGAACGAATTTTGAAACGGTTCGACTAATTGCGAGCGGCAGGCGGCAGGCGGCAGGCGGCCGCCTTTTTTTCGAGGAGAAAACGATGCTGGGAATTTATGGAAACCGTTAATATCGTGCCAGCCAAAATTGGATGGCCCGACAAGACAATAAGCATAAATGGGATTATGTACGCGCTACTTTGTCCGGTGCAAACAATATCGCAACGGTGAAACGAATTTTCGGAGGAACGAATGAATTACATTATTTTAATTGGTTTCCGCCGTCCGTGCCGATGCACCGCTCTCTTTGCTAATGACACCGCTTGTCATTCCCACGTTTAAATAAACCCGCCGCCCCGAAATTAATTGGAAATTTTGATTACACGGCTCGACGTACGCATAAAACGATCCGTTGATCCCTCGACGGAACGATCCGCGCGATCTTGAGGTCGAGAGTTCAACTGTATGACTCGAGCTCGACTCTTAACGTTTCCGTAGCCGAAGTTCACTTTGACGACAAGCAATGGTAAAATATACATGGTTTGAATTATCGTGATATCTGACTATCCAGAAATCTCAGTTTGCAGGATAAAAAATTAGTATTTGCGCCACAAGAACTATAGCGCTTTGTTTGGTCGCGAATCGGAACGTTCACAATGCAAAACGCCAGGATTCCGGTGTATCCGGCCAGGGAAAAGGAAACAATTAACGATGGCTGAAAGAAACTGGGTTACTTTCATGCGGAATCGACGTACGGAAGAAAGTTTCCTTTGTCGAAAGGACGACGAACGTGGCGTAGAATGCCACGTTTCCTGCTGTGTGCCCGCGTTTTTTGAAAGGCTGCCATGTTTAATTCCCGTGAACGAGTCAAAGCCGCTTTGTAGATTCTCCGTTCCTTCTCTGCCACAAAGCGCGCGGAACAATCGTCTCGATATAGGCGATCGTGGCGCGTTGCACGCGATACGAACGAAATCGACGCGATTATCGATAAACGAAAACTCTCCGGCGTATCCGGAGTCGTTTAACGCGGCGATGAAGTCCTGGCCGAGTCGGAAAATTACTTTGTCGGAGGCTGGTGTTCGTTCCTTCTCGACTTCACGATGGAAAATATTTTCAGGTCGGGAGAAAGCAAATCCTTTTAATTAGACGCGGAGTCTGTGCTCGCAGGGCCACTAAAAATACATCTCAGGGCTCCGTAGTTCTCCTGATAGACTCCTTTCCGCGGAACGGACGCGTAAACCGCGTTTACGCGACACCGTAATATTTTCATATCGACGCGTTTCCTATTAAACCGAAACGTTTTCCGTACTCGTGAGCGGGAAGTTCGTGCGGAATAAAAGGAACTTGCTCGTTGATATTAAGAAAAGTTTCGTAATTTCGCGTTGCCCCGGGACAAGTGATAAAATAATTGACCGTTCGAGCTGCCGTCGATCGCGGGAAACCTTCGCTTCCGGTGTTGTCTTTCGTCCAGAGCTTTCATTCGCCCGCGTTGACGCGATTTGCATTCAAATACCGTTCTCCGAACATTTTCTCTCGTTCCTCGGTGGAGGAACGAGGGAAGAACGTACAGAAACGCTCGGTCGGTGTGTTTACTCGTCGCCGCGACGCGGTTTGTTGGAATGCCGCAAATTAACTGAGCGCAGTTTAATCGACGACGCGTGCGAACGCTTCGAAAATGAAATCGGCAAACCGGGTTCCGTTGCAAAGTCAATGCGAAACGTTCCGTGAACACATTGCATGGCTTTCCTCTGACTCCTCCCAGAGAATTCTTCTCGAGCAGTTTCAAACGTTCGCGTCTCGGACCAGCTCGCGAGACTCTATTTCGGCTATGGTCCGGTAATCGATGCCAATAAAAATTCGTCGAACGTAAGAATGTTCAGCGTCGATTTCGCGAAAACGTTCTTGAGAAGCTAATCGAATGGAACGTGATCGCGCAACATGAAATTCGCCGGGAATAGAGGGATTAAGCTTAAGACTCTGTATCCACGACGATGTATAGTATCATTTTTCAATTTCATCTCTCCAGCTGCACCGTTCCGCTTAAATCCACGAGGCTTTTCAAAAATTATACGCCAATAAGGTTTACGCGGTCGCGTGCTATCGATAAATACGCCGATTGAAGAGCATTACCCTTAATCCAGACCATATCAACTGCAAATTATTGCACGGCTTACAAGAATTAACTACCGACCGATGTGCCAGTCCGCCATGGGAGCGCCGTTTTCCGAAAGAACACAGTTACAATTAATTCTGCGACGGAATCCGTGTAAACGGCGCGTGAAATTCGAACACGAAGAAAAGCGGTGCCGTATCGAACAGCTTGAAGCAGGAATATTTTTAGAAGATTTGACCCTGTACAGGATCTTTCAGGGCTCCTGGAAACCGGCGTAACACATTCCCTGTCCCTTTTAACAAACACTATTTTCGCCCTGCGACTCGCCTGCCAGACAGTGTCCGAGATACCGCGATAACCATCAGCAACCTACTTACACCTAATTTTATTTGTTTACAACTCCGAGGTGCCCTGCTTCTCTTATCCGAGTCTATAAGTTTGCAAGTGAATCCTTTGAAACTTCTCAAGGCGACGGAACAGATGCGGGAACGCTGCCCAAAATACTGGAACACCGAATGTCGAATCGAGTTTTCGAGTTCGCCGTTTCATACGCGTTGCAAGCAGGACATCGATATCGTTCTATTAAATTCAAAAGAAAGTTGATGCCCCGGCGCCTGGTATAAAATTCACGTAGCTACCAACCATTTCATAGAGATCAAGTTCCTATGAACGGTAATGGAAGATTTTCGTTCTCGCAACGAGCGTAGCGGGGCCCTTGTAAATACCAGGCTTAATTCTTTTAAAATCCTTATGATCGAGATTTACGATCGCACGAACGGGGTAAATACGAGCGTCCTCGGCGAACTATTGGCCAGCTTCTAATTCAGCAGCGACATTACAGCTATCTCGGCGGGTGGTACGAGCACGTATCGCTGGGCTGCAGTTTCATAAAGAAAACCCCTCGCGCGCGGAAAGAAAAAAAAGAAGAAAACAACGCGGAGCATTGTTGCCTCTGAGTGGAGTGAGTCGAAGAGAAGAAAAAAAAAATCAATGAAACGGAGGCCAGGCGACTTAACCTAATTTTTGCGTTTCACCGCCCCCCTCCGCCCCTCTGCCCGCTGAATTTATCGGTCAGATAAAAATCCTAGAGCAGAGCTCGTTGCGGATGGACTATCGACTATGGAATCCGGCGAACACGGCCGGTTAAACGAAAACGAACCACAGAGGGTTCAGACAACGTCCAGAGGTTCCACGGAACCGTTACCAGTAATTTTAATATACAGCCTAAGGATGTTTCCCGCGAAATTAGTTGCTTTCCAGAGGGAAACACCTTCAGCTTATAAAGTTCGGTATTCAAGCGGCTCGGTCGTTTCTTAAATTAACTTTCTTCGCTGAAACTGTACTTTTGAGAGATCTTCTCGAACGTCCGGAGAGCCTCTTAAAAGCTTATGCAACGCTTGTTTATTCTGGGTCCTTCCGTCGATCGCGAACGACTACGAGCCACTCGTTCCGCGACCCTTCACGCTCCGAGGATTTTGTAATATTTCCTACGAAATAGTTGCAAATTTCTCGCGACCGGCCGCTTATAAAATGCTGGAGCGTTCATGAAACTTCTTCGACCGTTTCGTGCTCGCTCGAAGCGTGAAACGTGTCTACGATTGAAACTCATGGAAACCTTCGCAAAGTCAACGCGGAGGAATAATAAAAAAATAGCGAAACACGGTGCGGACGTTGCGATCTGTGTAAAATATAAAAAGCACCTGCAACGTACTCAGGGGCGAAGATTCTTAAAAATTTGAAATTCCCTTCAACGTTTCGCGGATAACAATAAATGTTTCGAAGGTGTTAAAGTTTAAGAGTTGAGCGGGACGTGACCGGGCTGTGCGATTCCCGGTGAAAGTCGTTCTCCGAGGGTTCCACGGTATACTACCCCAAAAATTGATCCTAGAACACGTGCTTCGGCTCAGGATCGAAGCTTACAACTTTCAAAGTGTCTCTTACAACGCGCCGGTTTAAACCGAATTAAACTTTAAGCAACCTGAATTCGAGGAGAACCGTTATTTCTTTCATCCTCCCCTCTCGTTGATCCTTCAAAAAAACGACCATTTTTAATAAGCACCGAGGCCAACAAGTTGCACGCTTTATCCTCCATTTTCCGCGTCTACCCTCAGCGCAAGGATTTTCCAGGTTTTCCAGCTTGGTTCTTGGCTGGTGGAACACTTCCTCGAGCGAACCCTGGATTTTTATTTGGACGATAAATTCATTTGTTCTTTGACTTTTCTGTTTCTGACAAAATGCCCAGTCTCGTTGTTACAGGATACAGAGTACGATTTTCCACGGAAACGTTTTTGATACCCGATAGTTCGGCTCCCTTCCGGCCTCTTTGAAACGCGTTCTCTCTCGCGATGATTCACCCGCGTCTTTGTACGTTTATTTCAGCGTTTCGACGCTTCACCGACCCTTTGCAGGATGAGGCAATTAAACCACGTACACGAATAACGAGTAGAACCGTATGCAAAGGTTCCAGCGTTTGAGAAGTTCTCGCGAGTGCATTAGACCCCGATCACGAGTCACGGTACCTTGAATTTCGTATTACCGGGTCGCTTTAACGATGGTCGGTGATTAAGTTAATAAATGCAGGGAAAAATCCGCTGAGTCGTTGAATTTGTCGTGGCGCATTGTACGCTTCCATTTGCCGAGCGGAGAATTAATTGAAACCCTCTCTCTCTCTTTTTCTTTCTCTCCCCGTGATGAACCGAATTACGATTAATGGCATTCAACGAGACGAAAACAAAGCTCGCGAGAGACCCGTCACGCGCTTTCCTCGAACACCATCGATCCTTCCTTTCCCCCGCGAACGCTCCCGCTTGTCCAGCGAGATCCATTCTGTCACCATTATAAAAGTCTGTTGAAAAAGGTCAGTGTGCCTCGTCGCTCTAATTCGATTTCCGTGTTCGCACGTACGCAGCGGGAAAAGCTCGTGGAAACGACCAGAACGCGGGCAAATTCTCGATGAATTCTAGACGATATTCTTCCATGAAAGCTCCATCGAACCGGCACGATTCAAATATCAACGTGAATACAAATATCTCATCCGAAAGGAGCCCTGGGTCCACTGTGATTTAATGCATTGCGACAAAAGAGTCTGGTTTCAGTGCGCACGGTATAGTCAAGGCACAATTTCGTGCACGACGAATGACAAAACGGTCGGCTAAAAACGAGGGAAGACAGAAAGCTTTTCATGGTCCCCTGACTTTGGTACGGCAAACGACTGCGCCGCGAGATTCGCGTGGCCAGGCTAAAACGGACATCCACTTCTGACACACCCGCCACGGTAACCGTGATGGTCGTCCGCTTTCGTTTTACCGTCTCCGGTTCCTTTCACGACTTTTTACGAGTTGCAGCCGTCCACCTTAATGTCCCGACTATACTTTTGACTCCGGCCATTTCTGTTCCTGGTATCAGTAGTTAATGCACGAGATAAGAAGCAGCCGGAGAGCATTGTTCACGTTGATCCTCGGAAAAAATGAAGGCGTTTCACGATATGGACTCTTCGTCCGTTTTGAGCGTTAAGAACTCGTTGCTTTACGATATGGCTCCCGAGATCGTTTTGGAAATGTCGACCGTGATTTCAGGCAGTTCTGTGAATTTTGGTCACCGAATGTTTCAGCCAAACAATAGCGTTCGTTCGATCCTTTGCAGCAGAATTTTCCAACTGAACAAACTGAATTAGGAAATGAATGCGAGGATTATTATTTATCGCTGAGCCGCAGACTCCATTTGGCCGACCGCCTCGCGTCGTTCGACTAACTCGATCACGTAAAAATCAATCGCCGCAAGTAATCAATGGAATGGACTAAACGTCGCCTGGTTCGGCGCTGTCGCGAAACTTTGTCCGAGCATTAATATTTCATGGAAGATTTATGACGCGTCGTTGTCATTCTCCTTTGACGCTGGACGTCGGAAACGACCAACTTCCTGCGAAACAACTCGCACAGTTTTCTGAATTCGTTTCTTCAATTATGGCTGATCCGAGATTTACGGTGACGTTAATTTTGAAAGATCAGGCGAATCGTCTTGAGCCCGAACTAAAGCGACGCGAAGTTAGGCTATCAGTTTACGTCGCGACTGTTACCCTCGAGAACCTAATTGCACGCTCTTAATCCGTGTTAATTGGCAGACGTTAATCTTCGCGAGGAACAGGGTTTTCAGGAGTCAGACTTTCGACAAATCCGCTAACAGAACTTTAAATGGTCCGTTCTTAACGCCTCGGCCAGATTCACGTCGAAATGGGTCAGAAGTTCGCTGCTTTTCGGGCCCTGAAACAGAGTGAGATCTCCGTTTTACCCCCTCGATGGTACACACGATATTCACAGGAAAATCCCGATTCTATAAACGTACCGATCGGTGCATCTTATTCTCCAAACTCCTCGACCATTCGACGTCGGGCAAAAGAAAAAAATAGTCGACCAGTTTCGTTCGTTACCATTCCGGTCCGCAAATTTACGCTGTCACCGTTTCTCAGCAAATATACGAGTACGCGAGCCCGTGATTCGCATTCCAGCCGAGTCGCATTTTCATGGGGTAGTTAAAGCGTGGCAGTGCAAAGCGTTGGAAACTCGCCAGTGCGTCGCTTCGAGAGCACTTCGCCCTCGAATTTCTTCCTCGCGAAGTTTCCTCGCAGCCAATTCTAATTTATCCTCGTCGAGGCAGCGCGAGTTGGAAAATTCGACGCGAAACATCCTGGAGGAACGAAGGAGTTCCTGTCGTCGGTGCGGTCGAACGTCTGCGCTCGGTATTCCTCCGGGTGCCCACGGGAACGATTCTCGACCGGAGACACGCGGACGGGATATTCCTGACGTGTACGCGTCCAGAAAAGCGCACGAGGTGCACTGCGAAATCGAGAATCGTGGAGCAAAAGCGAACAATGACGTCCCTTTCTCGGTTGGCATTTTTCTCATCCACGGACACTTCCTGCGCGTTCGATCCGCGTCTCGAAATCGCGCGGACCAGATAGGAAATCCAATTTCACGATAGAGCCGCGTGTGCAGCGGAAATGACGCGACACGGGAAGGAGCAGACTTCTTTGAGACATACGGATTCGCTGCAGCACGCGGTACCAACCGATTGCGATCCAAACTGGCCGCCTTTCGGATTTCTGCTCAGACCAGTGTATGCATAATCGAACGTATCCCCTTCGGCGAGCTCTCCTTGATCCTTCGTGCATCCCTCGGACCAGGAAATCCCCTTACGGTCTCGAGAATCGTCGCTCGTTCGAGATCCGAGTACGTGACGAGCGTCCACCGTCGCTTCCTTGCGTTCTTTCGCATCGTTCAAATCGCGAGATACCGTTCTATCACCGCGGAAGCTTCATTGTTCATTGCAAGTTCGAGCAAATGTTTGGACGAACGAGGAAATTCCTTCAAGTTCCGGAACACGATAACGAAGTTGTTCTTCGGGAACGCCAAATGTTTTGATAATAATGGTACCCCACGGGAGGATAACGATACGTTTCGGTGGCTCGTGATTGTTCTTAGACGCTATTCATCAAATTTAGAACAACCTGATGAAGCGAATGGAAGCTTCCACTTACGATGATCACCCGAATGGACGCCGAGCGGAACACCAGACTTACCTGAAACAAAAATGAATACCGAGTCAGTATGAAATTATTGCACGGCGTGCTGCAGATTCGACGACGAAGATTCGATTATATTGCGTGGTATCCGGTTCGATTTTTCGTTTCAAGAGATCATTAGCATAATCCGGGTTTGCTCGTCTCCCTATCCCGAAATTATTGCCTAAACCGGCGACGGAATCAGTTTCGGCCACGCAAAATGGCCGAGGGATCGTATCAGCCCCTGTTGACTGCTCGCTGTCGTCGCCAGTTTCTAGGTCAGCATCTTGGTAATAGCAGAAGAGCGCCGGGCTCAATGATATTAGCTTCGAATCACGCTGAACTACTTATTTCGCGAAAGCAACTGATAGCTAGAAATTTTGCAGTTAAACAATGCCGAATCGGCGTCTCAGAATATGTATTTTATCGTCGATAGATATGAGTCCTGCCGATTATATTGCGCCGATGAAATTCAATATTCCGCGAGGAACCATTTTATTCCCGATAATAATTTTCGTGCGGTCGGAATTTGGTTTGTCTCATATTTTTATGACGCCCTCGAATCAGCCAATGGCCTCGATTCTCCGCTACATCGAGCCAATAAACGAGAAGGGACTCCATTACCCATCGTTCGCCGGTAACTAGGCTACTACCTCCACCACCGGAATACCCTGTAGATCAGCCTACGCGAATTTAGATGATGCTGATTACGCTGAACGAATCGGTTCCAGCGTCCGCGCATCGATTCCCGGTTATTTCGATAAAGACGCATCATGCCCGCTGACCGTAAAAAAGCTCTCGGACGGGAGCCTGCTCGGATGATCAGCCCTGACTGAGAGAGAACGTCGCAAGCGGCGAACGGCCGTTCGTGAAATTCCGACTGGAACAGTAAAAAAAACTTTCGACGCTATAAATCTTTTACGGGCGCAGAAGTTGTCGCGCAGAAAGTTTCGCCGTGCCGTCTGAATTCAACGAGTTGCGTCGGTTAAAAATATTCGAGCCTCGTCTTGCCTCGCGTTATTTCACCTCGCGGAAATTCAATTGAAAAACGCCGTGAGGGGGGGCAGGTAGTTGCTGGAGGAAACCGACAACTCCTGCGTCAACGGATGAAAGTTTAATTAAATTCTAGACTAGATTTAATTTTTATTTCATCTCGACGGTCTCGATTCGCTTTCCCTGAGACTCGACTCGCTCAAGGCGATGGCCGCGGACGACGACGCGAACCGGCCGGGCGACTTTTCCGATGACCACCGCCGCGTTTACGCCCGACACGCCGTTTAATTACACCGGGACGAGCTTCGTCTCGGATCGTTGCACGCGCGCAAATCGTTGTGCCACGCTAATTAGACATGCGATTAAACGACGCGCTCTTCTCGTCGAGAACATCGCGAACCGCGAGCTTTAATACCGCTCGCACGCCGCATAAATATGCCGAAACGTTATTCGTTTCGATGGCTACTTTCGACGCGCGGCCAGGCGCCTGCATGCAATTGCAAAACAGCTTTTAATATTATTCTCAACGATACGACGATCTACGAGCAATCTCGGCGAAGCGCGCGAAAGAACGTGTAACCTTTTGACTTTTTAACATGCTTCGCAGGTGTCCAAATCGTCGAGACCTTCGTTGAACCGACGATTCACCAGGTGATTTCAGCGTGGAACGTGAGTTCCCGGAAGTGCAATATCTGTACTGACTTTTAACGATTCGTTTTAAGCAGCAGATAAACGCGTAAACTTTGCGTCGCCTCGAAAACATATTCGTAACAACGTCACGTGCTCCGTGAATTGATTATGCACTGTTTTTTCATCCACGAAAACGTAACCCGCGGAAGATTCGTCGTTGATATGTAAATATAAATTGCGAATACAAATGAAAAGGTTGGACGTTTGTATTCCGGGGGTTTGTACTTTTATCTCGTTCGAGAGCACGGAAAACCCGAAACCCTTCCATTTTCCGGCCAGGACTGTTTCGGAGTATAAAATACCTAAATCGTACTGTTTCCAAGTATAAAATATCGTGCTCGATATTTATTTCTGTTCGACGATAAAATGTAGATTCGAGGCTAGATGCGAGTGTGGGTTCGCCGAATGAATCCAGGGATCGATACACGTACATGCACGGGCGAGGGAAAGCGTGTCATCAGATTTACCGCAAGCTCCCGTTGCTTTTACTCTTGTGTCAACATTTAAATTCGGCTGTACACCTTCGTGCCGCAACGACTTAAAGCTCCGTGAACGCGATACTCTTCCCAGTTTCGTTGAAAGTCTCCCTATTGCCACCGTTGGGCCGGATTCGAAGATCCCCTACATTTCAATTCACTTTCCATTCTAATAACAATGAAATCCTGCGTATTCTTAAAAAAGAAAAGGATTTTTTAATAATTGTAACTGATTCGTGATTGGATACTTCACAAGTCGCGTGCACATAATTCAGAGAACCCAATAAGGTTTCGGGATCGATAGAACCTTTCCTGATAATATCGCCGCGAATTTATCACCCTTGTAAATCAAACGGCACCCTCGCGCGCGTCACAAAGTTATAGAAACAATTCCTGGTCCACGATTTACTCGAGACGATATTTTTCGGCCCCAAAAATCTCAGTATGGCAAGGCCATACCCCTTTTTTCGTCGAGATTTAATGCTATGCAGCTCCCACCGGCATACGTATTTTCGAAACTCTCGTATTACGTTATCGTCCGTTACCGTGCGACGCTATCTTGTTAAACTTTTACAGGTTATTAACTTTGCTCGCTCTAAATACATTTGAAAAATCATTTACAAAAATTCGCTAACCCTCTAGTGCGCCTGTGAGCTTCGAGGCGATCACGCGCATCCGCGATTTTCCGTTTTAATTCCGAGCGGAACGAGCCTGAAGGAGTATCGACTGTTTTAATTAACTCGAAGATGCTCTCCGGACAAAAGGGGCCACCCGAAGGTAACGGACCTACGACTAATCGAGCGAACGACGTTAAATCTACCCTGGATGAGAGAGGGAGAGAGAAGGAAGGAAAGAGGGAAAGAGGAAAAAAGCTGCGGCGGTAACCCAGTGAACGCGAGAGATTCCTCGTTTTTCTTTTGAAGAGACGCGCCGGGGAGTTTCATAACTCGCTGAAAAACTTCTGGAGTGTGAAGCGTGAGCTCGCCTTTAAAGCGCGAACGCGGCGAGCGTGTGTGAACTTCGAAAACAAGGATACCGGTACCCTGCTGCTTGCGGGACAAAGCAAATATTGAAATTCCTTATCAATTTTGCCGAGATTTCGACGGGGAACTTGCTGTGCGTGACAATCGGGTGTCGGTCGAGACGTGTCTGATCATACACGCCACTCAGACTCCTCGAGAGGCTGCCGCGACTCTAGAGAAACTTGCTATTCCGGGAGCACGCGATACGTTCCGTTGAAATTCCGTCTCTTTTTTTCGTTCTGCTGGAACTTTTTATCGGAAACGCTTTTTCTCGCGGCCCTTCCCAATTACAAGGTTCGTCGAAAGTCGACGAACATCGTGCCAACGTACCGGGGCTATTTTTGATCCACTTAACACCCGCGCGGAGGGATGAAAATAGGAGGGGATGGGTGGCGTATCGAGGTAGAATTAACAGCATACACACGGGGATCCAAAAGCAGCTGTGTGTGACGCTTGATTGATCGAGAATGTGTCAACTTCACGTTACAGTACGACGCATCGATGCCTCGGCCCTACGTGAATTCGACAGAACAGAATTATAGTCGACCATCGTAAGAGAGAGCGCGACCGCCGCTGCGGAAAACATTTCCAAGAAGTTACACCGGACTCTCGAAATTTTTCACCTTTTTATTCGTGTCGGTTTCACGTCGAATATACCATGGCTGTAACGTGTTCGAGGCGACGGTCACGCATTGCCAGTGACAGCAATCTCTCCGCTCGTACGAGAATTCAGTTTCCCCGTTCAGAGTTCAGAACGTAATTATTAACTTCCGTCAGAACCTCAAGCCGCGATGCTAGACGCGTTTCAACCGCAACTTTCGCCGGACGTAAAATCGTTACACCTTTCTTCGGCTGACTGCCCGCGGTTTTCGTATCGTACACGTCAGATCGCCGCGAATAAGAAGCAACGCGTGAATTCATCAAACATATTACATACGTCGTGGAATAATGCTGTAAAATATTTGATTCCTTTAATCGTTTGCAACCGAGACACGTATAAATTGTAGAATTTTTTAAAGCCTCTCTCACGGAACGAGTATAATTTTGGCAGAAGTTTCTTAGAAAACTTTCTTAGAAGACTTTCGCTGTATTATTCGGAACGAATCATTTATACTTGACCACTTCGACGCAAAGTTTCGACTCCGTCCGTGGCTTTAAAAGTTCCTCGGGTCGCATTCAAAGCCGACCACGTCGATTGTAATTCCTGAGAAATTTCAGCGACCCTCTCTATCGCTCTGTATGCCGAAGCTTTTGAATATCTCTTTCGGCGAGCGGCGTTTCCAAGTCTAAGCTAATGGAAAGAAAGAACGCGAAAAACAAAGGCGTGGGAGGCGGACGCCAGGATTCCGTTTATGACATAAGTTCACCTATGAATAAAATATCAAGCGACTTCTTTCTCCGCGGACTATCCCTTCGACCGACGTTACCTTTAAAAGGCCGCGCAGACTGCGCGATGGCTACCGAAAGCTCTTCCAGCGCAATCAATGCCACGCTGCTCCTCCATTCGGCTTCGATTTTAAAGCGAATTCGCCCATTTGCATAATTGAACGTCGTCCACTTTGAAAGTTTGAGCGATCTCCGCTCGATACGACCGAATAAATACGACAAAGCCGCGATGCGTGTTCGAAAAGCGAAGGGTTCCTCCGCCGCGATTTACCCTTTCGGAAGGAGCGTCTGTTCGATCGTTCACCGTGGACCAAAGTATCTCCGCGTTTGTAAAAATTCTGGCGCGTGGCGGTCGGCGAAGGAGAGGTCTTAAAAGGATTAAAGCGCAAGAGCGCGTACGTCAATCTCTGTAAGCTCGTCGAACGACAGCGCGTCCATCCATCCGTCACTGGGAGAGAAGGAAGCGCTGTTGGTAATTACGCCGGTTAATTGGTGTCGTACGCGAGTCGTTAAGTGCGGCAGCGGGTATTATGGGAGACGCAGCGAAGCGATCGTTCGCCGACACCCGGTCACAATTGCGGTGAATGAAAACGAGCGAAGCGGAACGGGCCAGGTAACAACGCGTCCAGCTGCAACCGCAGCCGAAACGCGCTGCAATTTGCGCGTCTATATTCACCTTGCGGGTTGTCCGTGCGATAAATGCTGATCAGATCCGGCATAACCCTCGTCCCCCTCTCGAGAATCCCATTATCGTGCCAGTGAACCGATCTTCCCGATAAGCTCCGCAGCTTCTGTCCGGCCGAGCAAACCGATCGACTTCCCCGGATCCAGGTAATACGCAGTTTCCAGTCGTCGAGGAGAGACTGACTGCGCTAATGGGCCGACACGCTCGCGATTAATTAATAGCGCGGCACGAACGTGTGTGTATATACGGGCCAGAGAATCGATAAGCGACGGGAGTTTAATGGAACTTATTAACTCTCCATTCGAGCCAATCAATCTGCCAGATACAAAGGACCGAATTTTTCAAGCCGTCCTGCGTCGGTCGATACCACTCCACGCGGTACGATTTATTCCCGTACCTCCTTCTCGTCGATTCACCTCTCGTTCGAACGGTGTAACGGCGTTTACATCGACTTTATGCAGAAAACAAACGGAGTACAGAAATATTCGACGGTTCGGTGGTACGAGTGCAGCGTATGGGCAAATACGATTTTTCAGTAGCAGGGGCGCATCGTATGGTCAGACATTACTTTCAGTGGTACGTGCACGGTATACGGCCAGATTCGATATTCAGTAGAATGAGTGCAGCATACGGTCGGATCTGATATCCAGCGGCGCGGGAGCGGCGCGGGAGCAGCGCGCGATCAGCGCTGCGTTATCTCCGTCGTTTTGTTTTTCTTTCAACGAAGCGGGACACTGTTAAAAACATTAAAATGGAGTTTCTGTTTTATTCAATATTTCCGAGTCGCAGCAGCGAGACGGGAGCTCATTTTTGTACGCAGCGCGGCAGTATTTTTCCTGCCGTTTCCGCGGGAATTAATAAACGCGAGAGCGGAGTGCGAGAGCATAGGGACACGGTGTTCAATTAGCAATATTCAAATTTCGTCGACGGAAAAGCCGGCCACTCTGGCTCGCTTTCAGCGGAAGTCTCGTTATCGCGAGACAGCTCGCACGTCCCTGGGTAAAGCTTGTCATTTCTAGCTCAGCATGCGACGAGAAAGCGGCTTCTCTTCGCACCTCCGTGTACCTCTTGATTACCGACCCCCCGTGCACTGACTTCCCATTGTTTGCCCATCTAATTAATAACGAGCACGAGCCTGCATCCAGTTCACCACTCGTGTTCTTTGCGAACCTCGCATTCTGCTAACATTGTTAAGTGCTCGCATTAAATTCTAATACACCGAGTCGCAGGGCAGCCTCCGCCTGTTCCACGGTCACGTATCTGTGAAATATTTGCTGCTTCCCTTTTATATAAAAAATATGTTCTTGCGAGATATCGCGCGCGAACGGTCGAAGAAATTTCACGAGGTGATTCCGGTGACCAGTTTCAATCGCTTCTCGTCGGTTTCGGCACGGCTAAATAATAATTAAAGGGGGCGAGAAGTCATCAGACAGCACGAAACTCTTGCAACGTGCAGAAGTTTCACGGCTTATCGTTAATTTCCCTGGAGAAGAGCCGTGACCGAAAACTTCTCGATTATTCGCAACTATGGTGCGACTCGACGGGAGGAAACGTCGCAGACCGCGTTTGTAATGATTCGCAGGCACTTTAACAGCATCGTTGTCACGAGCTCACGGGCCCGTTAATCGATAATCTTACAGCTGGAACGCATTAAACGAAAATTGCCGGATAATCCAATTACGGTGTCGCGCCGGCAAACGCTCCGTGTCTCCTGTATAAATAATTACGGGTCTGCTCCATGAACGCGAACGGTTTCCGCATCATTAACGCCGAAATCAAAGTGTCCGCCGAGAGTGAAGCAATTTCATTCATCCACCATCTTCCTCTAATCGCCATAACTCTATTTAACTCGGCTGAATTTCACACCGTTGATCACACTCTCTGGGTCACTCGATGGCAAAATTTCAATAATCGTTTCATATTCCCACCATGGACCGTACTGGATCGCTCACACGTTTACGACCTTGAACGAGAGCAATTTTCGTAGGACCCGATGGGTGGACGATTTCTTCAGAGAAGGGTGGATCGTTGAGCGAAAGGAGTATTCTTCCGTGCAACGTCAGACAACGTTTTAGTCGACACTCGAGCTCGCGATCTCTCGCGTCCCGCCGTTATCAAGGAGCCAGCTAAAGGGGTTTCTCTTCGAGGCACTTTAATGCGGCGCAACAGGCTCCCCGCTACTTGTACACCCGTAAATCATAATCAGGAACGAAGGGATAAATTTCCGTGGAAACTCGAGCGCTCTCCGCTCACCCGTACCTTGAACTTCGAATGAACAATCATTCCGCCAAGAATCGAGCTTCTCGAAGCTCGAGAGCGCGGCAAAGGGGTTGGAAAGGCGTGGTGATCGCATCGTGGCGAAATAAGAATCTCGAGAGCATTGTTCGCAGCTTTCGAACCGCTGCGCGAGCGAATTTCCGGAAACCAGTGGAAATAATTCTACATCAGACGCGGCGCGAAACGTCGACGTCGCAACGGAAAATACAGTTTTCCGGCGAGCATAAATTCCTCTGGAACATCCCATGATGCGACGCAACAGGGTCGCCGACGTTTTCTCGTAAATCCTAATCAGTTTAATGCGGCTTACATGCTAACTAGAAAGTGGACCGCAAAGTGCGACGACTCGAATTTCGTCCGGTGCAAAGGAAAGGGTCTTCGGGATCGTTGGAGACGAGGAGAAAACAGGAGATGAAGAAAGGGGTGTGCCGGAACGGAAAGAGAAGGGAAATGGACGCATCGATCGATTAGCTCGACTCTGCTCCTGCCTGGCTGGAAGCTCGAAAACGTAATTGCGACTTGTTCCTCTCTCGCTCCGTCGTATTTCTTCTTTGCTCGCCGCTCGAGCTTCTTCCTTTATCGAGAAACCATCGTTTCTTCTCGACCCGCCTCGCTACGTACGGTAGTGTATTATTTTTACCGCGATAATGGGGACTTTGAAACCTCGTTCGATCGCCGTGCACACCTACACCCGGAACTCTTAATCCACTTTCCGTAAAATACGCTTTGGACTTCGATCGCGAGAAAACGGCAACTCGAGGTTCCGTCTACCGCCGATTCATTTTTTCTGTATTCGATCGACGTCGAAACTTTTCCACCGTGGCAGGAAAAGCAAATGAAACGGGCCGGTGGCACGAGTTACGAATTTTTTCGGCTCGAAGTTAATCATTCGTCCAGTGAAAGATTCTCGAACCAATGGCTCGCGAGCATACTAATGAATCATGGCGAACCGCTGAATTCACCGCATGCACGTCCGCGAGCACACCGTTTAATCAAAGCTCGCGCTCGAATTAAAACCTGTCGATGATCTGCTTGAATTCCGATTCGACCGCACAGAATCGATATCGTGTTTCTCACACCCCGATCGTCCCTCTTTCAACTTCTTTCAGTCCTTCCAATTCTCATATCTTTTTACGGCTCACGGTAAAATAACAACTCATCAGCTACCAGGACAGTTAATGATAGGCGAATTGAATAAAGTCGAGAACAATGAACAATAGCACCCTTTCGTTTCGCTTTCGACAAGGAACTCCCATTAGCGAAGACCTGAATGAATTAGTTCATTCTCATTGTCTGCTGCGCTCGTGTAACTCTTTGCAAATTGCATTCAGTACCAATCAGAGCCACGGTCTTGACAGTTTTCAGGTCTTCTTTCAGAACTTTTTCTATTGCTGCACAGTCTCTCACCTTTTGCAACCATTTATCCGTATTATGTAATTTCGTTTTACTTCTCAGCCGAAGCGGTCGTTGTTAACTACATGGAAGCACGGCCGCGGCGTTATCTGGACCACTTAACCGTACCTTAATACCCCATCATCTGAAAATTACCGAATTCCACGTAACAAGCTCTAGGCAGCCTCTAGCGTCCGCCTCTATCGTAATTTCCCTTTTTACAGCATCTGGATTCCGGCCAAAACGCTTTTCGTCCCCGTTCGCCATCCACTACATCCCGATTTTCCTGAATTCCTCCATCCTTTCCCTTTCCAATCTTATCTCGTTACCGTACCTTTCCTCGCTGCACCGGGGCCTAGAATTATTTGCCTTTGAATCGACTTGCTCTAGCTGCTCCACAGGTAGCCATCGCTGGTTCCGCCACGCAGCAATATCAAAAGAAAATGCAATTTCAAATAAAAATGTCCCAGCGAGCATCCGTTCTTTTTTACTGTCGCTAGACGTTCTTTTTATTAAAGACGTCACTCCGTGCTATTGATTTTTTTTTCTCCGCAGGAAGCTCGTAATGCCGTTTATGAGAGCGGCGAGGCACACGGTATGATTATAGCGAGTCGTTCGTTTCCGGCATATTTTTTGGAGGCAATTCAAGATGGTTGCAATAAAGACCGAATCGCCAGCCGAAGCTCGAACATTTTTTAACCGATGCCGGCGTTGTTCGACGAACCTCCCAGGAGCGTCCTGCGTGTAACGTCGCGACTTTAACACCGTGTTCCAGAATATCAGTTCGAGGATCACGTAATCCATTATTTTTCCCGCTTGTCCGAAGCAGAGCTCGACTATCTCGAAAATTTATCGCGCCTGCCCATATTCAGCCGCGAAATCTACTTAACCCAATTCGAGAAGACCGACCACGATTTATAGTCCCCATTGATTCTAATAGAATCGAAATCCATGTCGTTTCCTCGACCACGGTCACTCAAACGTCCGACGGGATAACTCGGCGTGGTTTCACCGGATCCACGAGGTGCGGAGTTGAAATTACATTGCCCTGCGATCAATCGTGCACCCGACTCCAGTCCGTATCAAATATAATAGAAGGGGTTACTGCGGAAAATTTCCTCATACAAAAATAATAAAGCGTACACGTCAGAGTTTTGTTCGGGAATCGCGTGGCTCCGAGCGTCGGGAAGATGATACATCATCGTGATGTATCGTTACGACTTCCGGAATGATTCTTCTCTCGGCAACGAACTTTCTTCCTCGCTTATTGTTCTTGTCTGACACGGGGAAAATATCACACATCGGATGAATTCAGAACCGAGAACGGTGGAGAAGAAGGATAAAGAAAACTTTCGGAAGATCGATTTGAATCGAGAATTTCCAATGATACGCCTTACGCCTCCCCGCGCTGCGTTGCTGTATCATTGCCATTATAATGTTTACCTTTGGTGCTGCCTGCAGACGCAAAAAAAAAGTATTTTAGTAAACTAAACGAAGTCGTAAATATATCTAATCGTTTCTCAACCGCAGTACCATAAAAATGAAGTCGCGAAGGGGTTTAAAGGTCAGACGTGGAAAATTCCGCAATTACCGCGCAACGCAGCGCGAAGGGGACGGGGCCTGGAGGTTGGGGGCAGTTACCTTAATGAGCCAATTTAGCAATTAAGCGTAATTGCATGTTATTTGCAATTTTAAGCGTGGAACAAGGTCGTGAACCTTGAGAGACCGACTCGTTATCGCGAGTTGATTCTTGCTTTATGCAACGGCACGAGTACTGAAAGCGCTGTAAGAGAACGGAGTTAATAGCGCCTGGCCCCGTTGTTCCTCGCGTTTTTTCATCCGCATAGCATTATCTGCTCGTGATTATTTAAACCGCGAACCGTTATCAGGCTATCAGGCAACTTTCTCACCCTTTGTCCCCTCGATTGACATTTCCCGGCGCGGATGAGCCGTGTCTGACCGTGTAACCATTTTCTAACCGCCGTTCGCCGCCGCACCGCTTATCGATTGTACCCTCTTATCGCCGTTTCGAGAAGAGACAGAGCAATTTCTTTCGAAACCCCGATACGAAACAATTTATAGCGCGACGAGCGTATTCCTACCGGGATTTTACGAACGAAATGCCTCGAGAAGCTTTCCGCGGGAGTTTCAGAAAAAAACTGACAGCGTTTCGTCTTCAGGACGTCGATCGGAATGAAAATTTGGAGCGGAACGGCGGTCCAATTTCTGCGAGTGCGATCTCGGGGAAGTCGATGCAAAGGGTAACAGGGTGTTTAACATAGGAGAGAAAGAGGAGAGCTGAGGAACGGAAAGCGGGAAAAATTCGGTAAGGAAGACAAAGTAAGGGAGAAAAACGTTCCCGGGGAACTCGTAAGGTCACATAATTTATGGGTTCTAACGTACGGCGGTGACAGCGGAGAAAAGTTTTCCCATCTCGCTCTCTTTTTCTCTCTTTTTCTCTCTTTCTCTCTCTCGTTCTTACCTTCCTCCTTTCTCTCGTCGCGACGATACAAATGCCGATCGTAAAAACGATTTTCCCTTCTCTCGCTATCTTTTTCATTCTCCCTCCACGCTAATATTTCTCAGAAATGTTCGAGACAACAAAGAGTTATTTCCTCGCTCTCGCAGCGCTCTCGATCGCCGGAATTCGATTCCCTTTAAGTCGATTCCAGCGACGTCGCGAAACGATACGATTCGTTCGACGTTTATCCCCGTGGCTCGCGCATTTTTAACCGCAGCTTCAGTTTTTGCTGACTCCGACACCGACGAGACGCGGCGTTTCGTCGAGCTTCGATCGAACGTCACGGTCGCACGAGGAAAATGTACTTTCTGAATTATCGAGCCCGTGACTATTTCCAGCAGCAACGTTTTATAAAACTTCACAGCCAGATTCGCTCCACTTGTCGCTTCCGACGCGTGGATGAAGATCAAGGGTTTCGAGGGAACTTTCCGAGATCAACGCGCCCCGTGGATGGGCAGATAGTTAGGAAATTACCCGATACCGTCCGCTTTGCATTCGATTCAACCTCCCATTTCGAGTTTTCGTCCTTTTTATACGCTGGTTGGCGTCGTTCCCGCGGAACGATCTCGGCCGGTTTTACGGCCACTTATCCATCGTTCAGCAGTTCGCAGTTTTAGACTCTTCTTTCGATTTACTTCCCCGGTGAAGAGTGTTGCTAGGCAGCGACAGGAACGCCTGACTCTGCTCTAGAAATTCAAAGTGGCTCACCCTCCTCGCACCCACCTAAATACTTCGTGGAGTTCAGATTTCTATTTTTCCACCGCTGTCTCCTCAAACTTGTTCTCTTCTTCTTCTTCTTCTGCATTCGTTTCGTGAAACCGATCCGTCGATTCGTACGCTCTTTGCATGCGCAATGCACCTTACACCGTTTTCCTTTTCCCTCTTCGATGTAAATACCCTCGATTCTATCGATTCACGATGGAACAGGCCCACGTAAATTGCTCCGCGAAATAAATTGGCTGAACTCGGTCCTCCTCGCCGCCATCGAATCTCACGGAGGACCCGATAGCCGGTTCTTTCGTTTCCTTTAATTCAGCCCACTGTCGACGGCAGAATCGTTTCGGTTTTTATGATTATTCGATGGCCTCTGAAATTCCCTTTAACCTGGATCGAGAGAAATCTTTAGAAGAAGTCTGTTGCAGACCTTTCGGTGCATACGGACGGGACTGACTTCTGTGAAAGCTAAGGTTACACCGAAATTCGATCAGCTCGCGTGTCAGATCGAATGGAAGTCGGCGAAGATAACAGCAGAATCCAAGACGGAAGGGAAGCGCATTCGATTTATGGCTCTTCGTTATAAAGTGCTCGGTCTGTAGATCTGTATGCAAATAGTCACTGTAAAAACGAAACTTCTACAGTACATTCTGCGACTCTTGTATTCTGGATATATTAATCGCAATGCGGTCCATTCTCAGTTTGAATTAATGGCGGCAGGGAACACAGAAACGGGGAACAGAATGAACGAATAAAGCGAGAAAGTTGACGACCATCGCCATCGTCTCCGTGGATGCTTGTATCCCGCTGACTCGACGAAAATCAGCGTATCCTTTAATCGATTTCTTATAGCCGAGGGAAATGGTTTTCGCAACGTACCGAAATGATCCAGAAGCTACTTTTACCTTGACAGAGTGGCTGGAAATCCTTTTCTCCCTTCAGAGCGTCGAAGAACAAACTGCGCGGAGATCGAGATAGATCTTCGACATACAGGCTGCCCGACGAGTTTGATCCGACGTTCGTAAATATTGCAACGCGATGGCTCGCATCCCGAGAATACCCAAGATTCTTCCGTGCGCTCGATTTTCCATACGACCCTCCGATCGCGAGCAAAACAGTTTCGTCGTATTTCGCATGAAACGTGCAGCGCCTGTTCCTTAAAATGCTGAAATAATAATACGGCCTGCCAAGAAAGTTCGTCGGAAATATTTATTCGGTAGGGTGCGAGGATCGACTGCAATTTCGTGAAACATGTGTGGCCAATCCTCCCTGTTCATCGGCGCGGAAAAAGTTGCTGAGCAATCGGATGTTCGAGCGTGAAAACGCCTAAACGCGGAGCCGTTCCGTCGTCCAGAGGGGCCGAGGATGAAAATAGATATAGCGTGAGTCTGCAGGAAGGAGAAATTGATGTCCGAGGATCACAAACGAAACGTGAAAAGCCGTCGGAAAAAATCGAGTCATGCGTGGCAAATTTACCACGCGCTTCCACCGACTCCGCAGAGATTCCTCGATCGCGTCGCGATCATAATTAATCAAGTATCGCGCGATGCTAAAAGAAGACCGTGCGTTCAATGGCTATAGAAATCGCGGCACGATGTCGGAAGTTGTATTCGAAATGGAAAGAATACAGGAAATGCAAGGCGGAAGCAACGAAATATGCAGTGGAGAGAAACGTGTTGCGTTGCTCGATTTTCTGCAAAAATGTTTCTGCCGTACTAGTATTTTACCATTTCTTGCAACAACAGGTCGAAAGTTTTTAACTCGCATCACCCGTAGCGTTTGACGATGCCCTGTAACGAATCGATGCAAAATAGAGCGGAATGAACGACGAACGACGAACGACCAATCAGGAAACCATTCTGTAACGCGATCCAAACGTTTCTATGAACACTTTCACGGCAACGTTGAGAATCTTCCGCGTTCGTCCAGGTATACGTCGTTTCACCGCGAAAGCAAAAAGATCGTACCAATTAAAAACGCATCGAAACAGAACCAAAAACGAGGGCCCAAAAGTCGACAGCGTGCATGCGTATCTGTCATCGACGAAGGGAACGGAAAATTGTAAAAGAGAGAAGCAGTGGGTAACAATTCCAGTAAAAAATAAAGAATTTATACGTCCCGTGTTTTGAATTCGCGCAGAAAATGAAACTTACTGTTGGAACGGTTTTGCGTTTCCTTAGACAAATTGAACTGACAATACGTCGATTTTCCGGAGCGACTTCAAACCACATGAGCACGAATTTCATTCGGACGAGCGTGCACGTGCCAATGTCGTATTTGGACGGGCCGTGTCGTTTTTTGAGAATCGACAGAGGCCGAGTCGCGGTTAAATCAGCAGGGAAATTCAGACACGGTTCACCGTGAATAGGAGCCTAACTACGAGTCACTCTGTCTCCCTAATACTCTAGTTAAAGCCGATTAACTATGGAAACGTACGAGGCGCGGCGTGAAACTGAAAACTGCCAATCAACACGCAGCCTCTCGCCGCAGCGCGGCGCGTGCTTCCTTTCATCAAGATTGCTTCGAGTTCCTCCTAAATGAATTTATGCCCGTGCACGCCGCTTTTTGTGTGAATATCGAAGCCACGATGGCGAGAACATTCTCCACCGATGACCGCGTTACTTTGTAAATTCTCAAAAACATATCATCAATTTAGAATTATAATCACAAGGTACTTATGTACGACGGCAAGCGAATAAGCAAACTACGAAAGGGTCGTAAGTTCAGAAGATCTGCAGACACGCGCAATCGGAGTGCAGCGTAGAGAGTAAATCGGGCATAGTAATTTCAGGAGAACGACAGGGGTGAAAAGAGGAGCATCGAGTGCGGTCGTGGAGGAGGACCGATGCTCCATGGAATTTTGCACCGGGCGGAGCAGAGGACAGTGAAATCGTAAAAGATGAACGAGACCGGAAAACGGCAGCAGCACTGAGCCGCTCATATGAGGCACACGTATCGATTCAAATCCGCTCATTCGAGCACGAAGTGGATCAGCGCATACAGGAGGAGGCCTGTATGCGCGTAAACATGGCAATTCGCGACGAATCCCTTTGATCCAGGCGGCGCCATCGAGTTAGCGCGATGGCTTTCGACCAGCCAACGCTTCAAAGCTCGGAACATCTCACTTTCGAGGTCGCATGTCGCGATATCTCCGCGACCCTCCTCTATTAATACTGCACTCACCTTCTGCTATCAACTCCGCCATGTACTTCGTCGCTTCGGTCAAACGATCTCTTCCCAGTTTCTCGCGCCCGTTGCCCTCAAAGAAACGTCTGTTCGTTCCCCGCCAAATACCAGATATCGAATGGTTCAATATTGCTTTCATGATCATTTATATTGGTTATAAAATTGTGTATTAACCTGACGCGCATCAGTAAGTATCTCGCGTTCCACGATTCGTGTCATTCTTTTGTAATTCCTCTTCACTTTCCCCGTCGAGACGCATCGTTCGCGACAGCGAACAGCTGACGCAACGGATGGCAGATGACAGGATTTCTGTCGTAACCCGACTACCAAGCAACCGTTTTCAAAAGCAAATAGCACTTTCGAAGCAACGGCGGACACGGTTCTCCGACGGTCTAAAGCGCGAATTTGTGGAGGGCGAGGCTATACCAGATCGAAACTAGTTGCACCTGGCATCATCCAATTTTCGTCCCATCCGCGGACTCACAATTTTACGCCGTAACGGATTTCAAAAACAACCCGATCCGTGGCTTCGGTTACCCTGCTCCAACGACCACACCCTCGGGGAGAAGTTACACGATTCCAATCGAACGATACCGGCCGGGAGAGCCGTGCTTTCCTTATCAGCCCTGTACCGTCCTTTTATGGACCACGGATAACGCCGTTTACAACAGGAATTACTTAATGGCTCGTGTGCATTGTGCCAGGATGATCGAGCTCCTCCAATCGAGCGTATTGCCAATAGCTCGATTGGCTGCACGTAAACGTAGCCTCGCGAGATATAGCGATCCGGTTCACGCGCATACTGGGTGTTTTCGATGCTCTGGAAAGCTCGAAACGAACATTCGGATCATTTGCCAGACGATACGATTTGTAATCGATCTAATTTTTTAGATCAAGTACTGATAACAAATTGCGTGACAACACGGAGCGCTGTAGAGTGAGCGCTGGACGTGTCTGACCATCGGCGGAGCGGCATCACTTGTTCCGCCGGCTGCCCGATACGTTCAATGTATCGCTCGCAGAAGCAACAAATCCGTTGATTTACATCATTTTCTTTAACAGTATTATTCTGTAGCAGCTTCCTACGGATCGTGGATTCCAGAAGATATCTAAGATCCCACCCAAAATAAAAATATGAACCCTACACGGTTCATCGTTTACGCGATCTCTACGATGAAGCTTGTCAGGCATGTCGTGCGTGATCCGTGCGTTAACATTCTCCGCTAACGAAGGACTCGTGGCGAGAGGGGGGAAACGAAACACCCGGTATAGCCGCACGTGCTGGTGCACGTATAGCTACCCACGGCAAGTGTCCTCGAGCTCTGTAAGTGGCAGGGTTATGTGCCCGTGGTGCCGACTATGTGTGCGTAGTCGTGTGCACAGGTGTATGGGTATGCACGATCGGTAAACGTGTGTCGAAGGCGAACATCGGCGGTGCTATAAGGCGAGCCTAAGCGAGGGTCGAGCAGGATGCCGAACAATGCGCGGAGAAACATAACTTGCATAACATTGGCCAATTTCAGCCTGCTATTCCGGCCCGTGAGTAAGTTTCTGTGTTCCTCGGTTTCATCTTTGCTATACCTCTCTCGCTCTCTCTCTCTCTCTCTCCCTTCCTGGCTGGATTTTCGTTGTGTGCAGTCGCGGCAGCATACGAGGTAATACGATTCCATACAGGCGTGATCATGTTCGAAGACGCAACAATGAAACGCGAAAACGAAGAAAATGAGACGCGGTAATTTTTCCGAATTTCCCAGAAACTCGAGTTGCCTCGTAATTTTTACGTGCTCGAAGGTGGAAAATTCTTCGAACGTTTCTTCTGCGCGCACCTTCTTGTTCGGTGTAGAACGAGCAGAAGAATTTTCACCTCTATCTCACGATCGCGAATTCTCTACTCGTCTGGCAGGCTTCTTCGTCCATTCTCATATTTCACTTCAAGTTCTTGATCTTTACTTGTCATCTTAGTCCCGCTCGTTGGAAACCTTATTCCGCTGGCCCGCTATCTTCCATCGATTCTTTACCGCCGCTCGCCTCTTTGTTCCACGATCCTTCATGTCGGAACGGTGTAAAGCTTTTCGGATTTTCCGTGTCGCCGTTCCCGTCGCGCCCATCAACCGCTACATCTTCCACCTGCCTCGCTCTGCCACCGAACCGAACAGTATATTTTATCCGTCGCGAACGCTTAAAAAAATTCACCTCGAAAAACCGGCGGCCTCGCCGAGATAATCGAGCCATCAGCGTTTCAAACGGCTCGACCCTTTCGCCGTTTCCCGCGCCCGACTCTCGCAGAATTTCTTGAACGCTCGCGTTTTCACGGTGCAGGGAAAAAGAGATATTAAACGCGCGGAAGACGGAAGAAATTCTCGACTGCATAGCTACCGCAGTCGGTGTTGTCTTGCCCATCCGCGTTCATCCGTCAAGATAAATTCAGCCCATTTCTCTTTCCTCCGCCCTCGACGCCGTGGCTTTCTCTTCCTGCTCGCGAATTCAGAGAACCTCGCGAACGGCCGGATAAAGTCAAGGCACCGTGAAGCATCGCGTGAAATCACAGCATCGTCGATTGAATTCCCGTGGATCGAAGAAGCTTTGCTTACGATAAACGGTCGGGAGGTTTGCGCTCGCAACGCTCGTCGCTCGCCAAGAAACGCCAGTGTTTCGAGTAAAAACAAGAGCAATTTATGGCCGAGGGGATGGAGAATTTCTTAAGACCTCGCCCGCGGGAATTAATCGGTGCTTTTGCGAAACAGAAGGAAATTTATGTATAGGAAAGAGCGGAGAGCCAACATCCACGCGGCGGAGGATCCTTTCGGGGATCTGAGCAGCGTTCGCTGCGAGGCGATCGTTTTGCCCAAGAAAAATTTCATCCGGTTGATGCGGAGACTTTGCTTTTCCCTTGCAACCAGCGAATACCGTTTCACTGTTTTCGTTGCGCAAACACGGGCAGCTGCTGTTTAAATACTGTTCGCGGACAAGCGTGTGCTGGCTCAAGGGAAACAGCAGGTTCAAAGTTCATCTGGCAGAATGTTCAGACGAAATTAACGTGGCTCTTCTGGTGACCCACGAAAACGGCTATCGGTTTAATTGCATCTCGAGAGAGCAATTAACCCTGGCCAATTTCGACGGTGATTCGAAATGTAATTGCCAAGCAAACTAAACGCGGTCAAATTTTCCTATATCGCGGGACGAACGCTTATCGCGCGTCGCTCGCTCCGTTCGATCCGACTTCGAAGAGTTGCAAACAGAGTCCGAAAGTCTGGAGAATTCGGTGAGACTTCCCGCCCACGGCCGCGAGGGACACTCGACGCGGTGCGAAGTTGCACCTTAGGGTTACCCTGAACGGAATGCAACTCGAACTGCGACCGAATGAAAGCGCATGAAAGGACGCGTAAGACGAGCCGTTGAACTTTTAAAACGCTCCCCGAATTTAGAACTTATCGCTGCAGCTTTCCCTGGGTGAGTCTGACAGGGATATCGCAGGGGTCCATAAAAATGAGAATTTTGGAGTTACTGCGATACGCTGCTTCCGTCTGTACGGCGATGAAATACGCGAAATAAAACGTAAGACACGCCCACCGATGATCTTAGCAACAGCTTGACGGGTGTCGACGCTTTTGTTGCAGAAATCGAGGCGAGCGCAAAGCTACGGAAGCTTTGCAGCGGCCGAGACAATGATCGCGCAGCTGGTAATTACCTTGGCTAAATTGAATACTCTTGTACGCAGCCACATTCGATGCTCGCGCGTTTCCAGACGAAGATTAACTTTCCGATTTCCAGAGCTCGTTCCACGCTGTCCATCTTGCCGGAATCGACGCGCGAAGAGGAAGAGAAGCATCGCCGCGGGGCCGAGCCGGCAACCTCACAAGATTAATGGCTGTTCCTGTTATCCGGAGGCAGTGATTAGAAGCCAATTAAGAGCCTTTATCCTGCCCAGCTTCCAGCCGGCACTAAATTTCTATTTTATGGAAAATATTCGTCGGCGTTGCGCGTCGATCAACAGAAATATAACTCAAGAGCTCGCGAACGCGGAAAATATTCCCGTTTGTGGAATCTCGGATGAATTTCCGTGGGATCCATGCTCCCCCCTGGACCGATCTGTCGCGCGAACGGTGACACGCAAAATCGCAGGACATTGGTCCGCGATTACACGCGTCACTCGATTTCAAAACGATTAATGAAAATCACGATGTTTTCATTCCGTTCAACGGTGTTTTTCATAAACCCGCGAATCACGGGTCCCATGCGCGCGTGTGTAATTCGATCAGTGAAAATCGTTGTGCTTTCCGGCGAATTGAAAGTATTCCATCAGCCGGCGCGGCGTCACGGCGGAATCGCTGCAACGAGGGACGCGCGAGTAATTCCGCAGCAAGAATTGCATCGACGAACGCGCAACGCACCGAATATATTATTAATTTCGCGCGTCGATTTTTCGTTCCGCCGCACGACCACTAATAACACTGGTGGGACGCATTTTCCCCGCCGATGCGGCGGATTACACAATTTTCCTGCGAATTGCCGGCGAATTTCATTCGCGAATCGCGCTCGAACCGACCTTTCAGTGCGAAAATGAAACGGCGTTACTATGCTGGGAACGGATCGGTTAACAAACCTTCGTATCGTCGGATTATTTCTTGGAAGCTCGTCGATGAGATCTAGGGTAAAGTTTGAAGACGCGCGGCGCTTTTCTTCGCACGAAACGTCCGGATGTCTGGAACGGTGGGAGTTTACGGAATTCGGTTTCGCGCGACCGAGCAAAGAAATCAAACGGACTTTATCCGGGGGCCTCGAGATCCGATCGCATCGAGCTCCTCGATATCTCGAGCTGTGTTCGCGTTTCTTTCGCATCCTTCGCCTCCGTTTTCCACGCGAAATCGTGTTCGGGAGGAATGAGCCGTGTGAACCCGACAGCGCGTCTGCGATGTCGAAAACAGTCGACCGAAGTCCCATAAAACACCTCGAACACCCGGAGCGTCCCGGTGCTCGACGCGACGTCGCAGCCGCGAAAATGACGACGCGGAACTCTCTTAGATTGCTCTACATTTTTAATGAGATCTTCGCGCGGACTTTCGCGGGACGCTCCATTAGCGACGTTTAATTAAATTCGAGGCTTCATTGCGTTTACAGTGCTCGCCGTCTGAATATTGCAGCCCGCAAATATTTAATGTTGGATCGAGGCGCTCGGCAAGAGGAAGGATGCGAGAGACCGAGGACGTTAAAAATGAAACACGGATGCCATTACTTGAGGAACCCACCGCAATAAATCCACCCCGTTATTTTTTGAGCAAACATCGCTCACGAGCTTCTAATATTCACGCTGTTGCTTCACCGAATAAATGATCATCTTTGCATTGGCTCTGCGACCGTTACGAGTACACGGTCTTTTCCTTGTCTGGATTTTCCAGGCGCGGTATCATCGGAAAAGCGTATTCATCGATTCAACTCGTTTTTCCAAGAATCATCTTCTCGGTTGGCCCACGAGTTTCGTGAAAAGTACTTCTATTTCGCATCCAGAGGGTGGAAAAGACATCGGCTGAGTTCCGAGCGCGGATTGAAACGGTCTGAAAGATCGTTCGAGTTAATTTACACGAATGGCCTCGGATAGCGGTGTAATTTTCTATTTAGAGTCTGCCGGTGCGTTTAAGTGGCATCGTTGGATTTACCGTGGCTGCATTTATCCCGTCCAGAAAATTGCCCTAGTAATTCCGTTTATCGCGGCCTGGCTAATTTATTTTTCAACCGGTAAACCTTTCACCCTGCCCGAGCGCGTGAGAATTTTACGCGCTGCAACGCTGCCGATCTTTATCGTCCGCGAAACCGTCGGCGTAATTGGAATTACAAAGGGCGGCTCAACGTTCGCCACCTGCACAACTTTTCGTGCCCCGGCCGGATCGATGCTTTCCATAGGGCTCGAGTTCCTTCCGGGCGAGAGAAGTTTTCGAGCCGTTCGAACAACGTAAAATTCAACCGTGGTCGAGTGGGAGTTTTCAAACGAGAATCGACTCTCGAGAACAAGCTGCGAAACACCCTGAACGAGAACAGGGACGGGATAAAGCGCTTACGAGTCAAAGTCCCTTTCAGCGGCCGATACTTTCATGGGCCGCTGCTTCGTTTCGCCGTAAAATTCAGCGAATCCACTCGACGTGTTCCGATTCTATTTTCTGCTTTAATTGCAATGAAAAAGCTGTAGTTCAAGTTTTGCTCCGCTTGCGATCGGCTCGAGCCCGTCGCTGACGGCTAGAACACGCACGACCAAACTTCTCCCTCAGGGTTTTTCTATTCCCCGGCCGTTTCGAGGAAGATATCGTGCCGGACGATCTAGGCAAGCATTAATCCCGAGGTCGTGCCGCGTTAACATCAGTCAGACTTGGGACAGCGTCTCGACTACGGAATCAAGGAGGATCGATGTTCGCCGCGTGAAACTGTCGCAGATACCATACTCGCCGACTCGTGTCCCGATGGCAAAGCAAATAAAGAGAAATCGCGGCTTTTCGTTGCCAGACCGTCGAGAGGGACCGCTTCCACTCCTCTTGTTTGGATATCGCTTCAAACTCCTGCTTTCGGACAAACTTTTCCACCGTTTTCTCGTCTACGCGCCGAAACGCTCTCATGAAACGGCCAAAAAATTCTCTGGGTCGGTTCGGAGTTACCGGACGACCGAAAGCAGTCCGCATCTCGTTCGAATGCATTTACTGGATTCACAAGTATAATTTTCATAATCGTCCATCGACGCGTTAATGCGCGGAGCATGACAATGAAAATCGAACGACGTTAATTAAACGTCGGCTCGAGCTTAACGGACGGACAATAAATAATCATACGGGAAAACAGAGAATAATGCGTTCTCGATAATTGGCCTTCATTATCTTAATGCCGGATATTATTCATGGTTTCACCTTCGCGAAACGTAAGTGCGAACGATCGAGAGAGACCGTCTTTTCAAACGCTTCGGCCAATTATCCGGATCGGAATATCGATAAAGCGCGGATGCAACAGCGGATATCGAATAAATTGATTCGCGTTGACTGGCCTCGTTTGTACGGCTGCATCAACGAGCTGCTATCATCGTCCGTTCGACCATTAATCATTCGAAAAGAGCTCTGCCCCGTCCCGTTGCGGCTTCGATAAGGAAACCTTGCCGAGAACTCCCGTAAACGGGCGAGTTCTCATACTCTCTTTCCGCGAAGAAAATACAACGTGTTTCGTAAATGATGCCACCGCTTCACAGACTGTAACTACACACTACGAACAGTAAAAACAATGAAAATATTGGTCGTACGTGCCGTCGTTTCCGAGCTACAGAAAATTCCAGCGGGTTAAGTGAAAACCGCCATAGCTGGTCCGGCGTACGGACGGCCGTCCCGAGCCCCTTGCCTTACGATTTACTCAACGACCGCCCGGCGATTCGAATCACGATTTTAAGGAAAGCCAAAGTCCTGTCATCGTTATTCATACTCGAAGAAGAATCGGAGCTTTCAGAATTCTTTCTCAGAAGACTGAAACTATGACGATCATGAAACCGCGTTACGTAAAATCGTGCAGTGACAGATTTTCCAGCTTCGCGCTAAGCCCGTCGTCGCAGGAAGCTTCGTCGGACCATAGGATAAACGATTTCAGATGAAATGAAAGTACCTCGTAAAAATCGTATGGGAATTTTTTTCTCTGTCCAACCGTCGGTCCATTCGCAAGATCTTGCCGGAGATCGTGGAAAAACTGAACGATTCGAACGGTTGACAAAGTTTTATACAGGCTCGGACGATTTCACCGAACGAAACAACGTGGTTGGCGGCCGATCGTGCCGTTCGATTGATTTCTTGAAGGATCGTTATCGATTCGTGGCACGGTTCGCTCGCTCCTCAACGTCTTTCCATCCTTTTAAACGTCCCCCGACCGATTTATTAACGCCGCTACACCGTTACTCACTCTTAGAGTTACAAATCACGAAGCTGCACGGTGCATTCGCGGCGATGCATCGTATTTCATCGCGTCGTTGCACGCTCCGCTCTGCGATCACCCTCTCCGACTATATTTCAGTTGCCGGGATTTGTATCTTGTCAAGCTTATCCTGCTTCACAAAGCGACTGCTCGAATCGAAGTTTCCCTTCAATCCTCTCCTACTCCCAACATGAGGAACATTCGAAAATTGAGAAGCTTCCCTTTGTCCCGAGGAATTCACGGAAAAATACGTTCCACGGAAAGTACCTTCCGACTCGCGGATGCTCTCCATTAAACCGCTTCTTGCTTTCAACGAGCCCTTTCCAAGGAACCGCGTCCCCTTTCTTTCGAACGACAAAGCATCTGTCTTCAAACAACGCGTCGTTTATTTCCGAAAAATTAGCAGGATGCCCTCATTTCCTCGAGTGAATTTCTGCGAGGTCCAGTGAGAAATTCGAGCAAATCGAGCGCTTTATGGTGTTCAGCGACCAATCTGGACACCGTGGATCGATCGAGGGGATATAATTTCCCAAAGGGGGTAAAATATGAGGAGCACGGGGCGATTGGCACGAACAATGCTAGACGCAATTATTGCCGGCAATTGCAACTCGTTACAGAGTTTGCGGGGTCCACAGATCGAACTTGATTTACATAACGTTTGGATACGATGCATGGCTAATAGAACATCGGTACCGATGCTACGCCTAATCCGGTCTCGAACGATTCATCGATCAGATCGAGAAACCCGCTCGCGTAGACTCTGCTTTACGACCGCCTCGTCGACCCGGGAGACTCGGAAATTCGTTCAAACGGGAGATATTGCTCCCCGAGATGCTTCCGAAATTAGAAATATACGAACCGACGAACTTCTCCGTCAACGTGTTTGAGGATTATATGCGTTTTTCCGAGGACTTTAAAGGAAAATTGGTAGGGAGCTCGATATATCGAGTCGATTCACCTGCCTCCCCCAGTCCGATTCACCCTTTAGAAGCAAAGGGAGTTTCAATCTTCCTCGGATCTTTTTCCTTTTTCTCGTCGTGGCCCGTCGAAAAGTATTTCGAAGTAATTTACCTCCGAGTACCACGGGAGACAGTTTGCCAGGGAAACGCTTTAGTTTCCGATCGAGCTTGCAATAGACTTCTCAGAGATTACCTATTTCTACGAAACAGCCCCGTGCGTTTCGCCCTCGTCCCACGAAATCCTCGCTCGTCCACTCCAAATTGCCCGACAACCACTCGATCACGTGCTTTTTAACAAGTAACTATTTTCGCCGACTCCTTTGACCGCCCGTTAGCTTTTTTACGGGCTTCACCCTTCTATTTGCCCCGTGAGTCAATGACGCGACTTTTTTCAACTCTTCTTCGCGTCACGGTCCATGAACTTTTCACCGAGCTTCCACGCCTTTGTGCGGTTCTTTTCTGTCGGCGAATTCTCCTCTGAAGAGCTAAAAATAAAAAAAAATGGTTCTTGCAGTACAGTCATTACTTTTTGTTGCTTTTTGAGAGCGATCAGCGTGGATTTCGTTCGAAAACTAATGCCAGCGAAGTGTTAAACGGTGATTAATTTACCAGTGCCGAATACAACCTTAATATCCGCACGCTGGAACGTGCCATGCATACTGCACGATCTTTCCATCCGGTCGATCGGTTTCACCCTCTCGCCTTGTTTTGTCCTTTCTTTTTCCACCACGAATAAGCCATGGACGTTCGACAATCCGATTTCAATCAGCCAACTCGGTGATGCCGCGGGATTTATCGAACGCCTCGCGAAAAACACCGATAAATTTAATATACTGGCGGAAACAAAGGATCACGGCGTTCAACTATTTTCGACGGTCCATGAAACATCGGTAGCGCGAGGAAAATATTTCCGTACGTTCAGCGAGGTAAAAATTGGAAAAACACAGGGTCTCTCGTTGAGAAAAATTGTTCCCTTCGATGCATCGGAAGAGACTCGTTTGTCATGAAAATTCTGAGAGTAATTTTTCACGTTTCACTCGTAGCGGCTCCGGTCGAAAAAGAGCACGGTGATTCGCGGTGAAAAAAAAAAATATTCAAACGCAACTGGGAAAAACCTGTCCGCGACGAAGGGATTGGACTGCAGCGGATGCGAAATGCACGTCCTTCCTGCCTCTAAAAACCGTGTCAGCCTTGCACCGATGTTTCTCTATTTTCTCGTGTACCTTTTTTCCTCTCCTCTTCGCGGCTCTTGCCGCAGCCAGGAAATTCCGCGACGTTACTATCCTTTCCGTGAATGGACGTAACTTCATTACGCACTCGTGCACGCGCGAGCAACGATTATCCGATTGTCGCGCAACCACTGTCAAAAAGTTGCATTCCCAACGTTGCACGGACGCAGTAATTTTTATTTGACGCGCGGTCGCGCGGGCGTCTCGTTTCTTTTTTTACAGGTGACGAAATAGAAACGCGGACGATAAAAAAAGAAGAGAAGAAAATCAAACTGCAGAGACTGAATGTAAGCGCAACAAGTGCAGTCCTCTGCTCGGCAAAGCGTTTACGAGTGGCCGTTCTCGGCTTAAAGCAGCCTTTCCTGGCAAATAAAGAAGTATTTCATCTCGAACGTGTTCTTGATCCCCGATGTCTCGACTGGATTTATCGCGAAACGATACGTTATCGATGACCGGCAATAAATCACGTCGAACCCATACGCGACTCAAGGCTCAATTTTGATCAATTCCTGAAACTGTCCCTTGAAAGTATAATATGGGGATGTGCACAGCGGAATACCCCGAGGCACGAACAGTGACAAACTGGTGGAGATAATGGGAAAAATAAATGACAGTCAAATACAGAGATGCGTCATATTTTTAAAGCGGTTCGGAGTTCATTAAAAAGCATATTTACGGGGAAACGATCACCGGTATCGAAGCAGCTGACCTTTGGGTTAATTGCGTGGAAGACGCACAGCGCTTTCAACGATATTTTTAGGAGCACGCTTGAAATAGCGTATCCTGCGACGACCGCTGGACAATATAAGCGAAACCGGTCGCGTCTCGTTTTAATGACCAACTGCGAGCTCCGCCGTGGCTTGATTTTTATGCATCCTCGCAGAAATTCACTCCTTTCTGCTCCCTGAATATTCTGCAGCACGCATTTCGTGATATAGTTGCAGCCAGCGCCGAATGTACTGCCGCACCGTTTGCGAAATTCTGTACAAATTACAAAAATGAAACGGAGGGAGCTCCTTTCAGGTTCAGGGAAAAACTCGTTCATCCGTGAGACGGAAACGATGGATCCGATGCTCGCAATGGTAACGAAGGTCTTTTGCAGGTCAGCTCATCTTATTAGGGAAGATATTTCAGCAATTTCCACCGGATGCAAGGATGAAGAGAACCGGAGAACCGAAAACAGAGATTCTCGTGACGAGATTTTCAGTTCTCCCAGGCCGTCAGCCGAGAAAACGAAACAATTTAAAATTAAGCAATCAATGTAAGATACGTCAGTGGTGTCAATCTGGAATCATTAGGAGTAGAGCTGGAAATTAAAACCGGACGAAATCGACCGTCAGGCCTGGCCTGCCTAATACACGCCTCCACAATTCTGGAGTTTTCGGCAAAACGAATAGAGATACGGCATTCTAACAAAAATCAGCGTGTAGGGGATGAAAGTCCGCGTAAGATAGACTGGCAGCATCGATTTCGAATCGGTGGGAGTCAAGGTAGAAATTAAAAGTCAAAAGGTTGCAGTTTGCAGGTTGGCTGGACGGTGCGATGTCTTGTCTTTAAAATTAATGAGTTCTTGGCGAAACTAAACGTGACCAGAATGTAATTTAGGGATTACCGGTGATGCAGGTGGTTAGTCTGGAATGGTGTGTGTATAGAGTAAACGTTTCCCAAGTAAACCTTCTTATTAGCGAATGTTCTGTTTACGAGCTTTCGGTATCCAGCCAGGACGTTAATTGTTGAGGTTTATAACCGACTATAAAGGTAGCGGTGTATGTGGAGGGCTCAAAGGTAGCCGGCAGGTTGGCAAGAAACGCTATACGAGTCGATTAGGATTCGCACGGTGCCGTTTACTTGGTCGACGATGCGTGTTAATTGGTCCGCTGGCCGCATTAATTATTCGAATGGAACGTGAATTAGCAAGGTTCGTTCGCGGCTCATAATGTCCTGAAACTGCGAAGCCGTCGCGTTAATTATTATTGGCCGGTAATTCGGTGCACGGCTCGGTGTCATTAATCGAAAAACATTTCAACTTTCGTACCAACGGTTCGGCGTGTCCACGCGTTTCACGAGCCACCGAATATTTCGGCCGTTTCTCATGAATCCCCGCAGGAAGCGAACTGGGGAACACCGAGGATCGATTTAATATCCTTTCATTAGTCAGCAATATCCTTGCCGCTATACTTCTTCACCCCTGACCTCCCATTAGCTTCGCTCATCGTCCATCATGTGTCTGGCTAATTGTATAGAAGCCACCAAATACAGCGTATCGGGGAAATAGTCAAAAAATAAAAGAATATTGCTACATTTCCTTTAAATGTCGACTGTGTACAGAACTTTGAGAGTATGTAAAGCTTTACTGAGTCTTGTGCCATTCTAATAAAAAAAGAACTTTAAAAGTCGCGTTTAAGTCGTGGTTAAAATGCCCAAAAGAAAGTTTCCGATAGCAAAGGGGCGATTAATTGAAAGAGCTCGTGCAACTCGGGGAAGCTGTTGCAAAAAGGAGTTTACAGAAGTCGAGGAGTGCTTGATACGGGTTTCCCAAGTCCCATGGCTGCTCGAGTGTTTTAGAGTCGGTAAACACGCGAGATTGCGGGTACGTAAGCAACCCATAAATACATTCGGAAATCCCCGGTGGCACGGCGAACGAAACGAAAGCAAATTGAATCAATTGCGAATTTTTTGGTCAAGTTTACCGAGCGGCCGGTTACTCGCCGCTGCTCTTTAAACGGAATAAGTAAATAATCGACGCAGGTTTTTTAAGGAGATTTCCTGGTACACAATGGGTGCTAAAAGTCTGTTAGAGTTTACGATCCGTGCAGGGTAATACGGTTCACGCACAGTGCGAGTGAAAACAATTTTCCTTTGGAGCACGACAACGACACGGGCCTTTATGCTTTCGAAGCGGCGGACTTCGCGTTTCGAATCGCGTTTATTCCGTTTATCGCCGTCATAAAGCCCACTAAGGCGTTTGCGTTTAGAGGACACTGAATTACAAAGTCGGATTGTAAGAGACCAGGCTCGTGTTCAATCTACATTTTACATTCGCGCCTTTTTTTTAAGTGCTCGACGAATTGTTTCCATTCGCCTGCGTCTGGAGCTGCCTGAATGTTTTTTCCCAGCGCACGTATCTTCCCGCAGGTTTTACAAATCTGACCGCTTCAACGCCTACGATACATTCAAAGATGTGTTTACAGTGAAGATCACGGATTTACAAGCAACTTTAGAGATAGACCGCACTGTAAATGTTCCCTGTCACGCGATTTACGCGTTTCCAAGGTTTATTCGCATCCATTTTCTCTCCAGGCTAACTTTTTAGACCCTCTTCCATTCTCGAGAAGCGAAAAGCCTTCGAAGTTTCCCCCGCAATATTTTTCTTCGGTTTCCAATCTCTTGCTGCCCTCCAAAGCGTTAGTCTCGAGACGTGAAGGGCTTTCGAAGCCCCCGCGACTGCCCTCTCGGAGGGCGAAACAAAGGACCGGATTTTCGATCCCGCCTTCTCGATCGGTCCACGTTGCCCCGAATCGATGAACGACGCTCGACAGAGCAACATCGAGCCGAATTATAGCCAGCCGCTACTCGTTATTCACCCAAACGATCCTTCGTTATGCGCGTAACGCAGTAACAACGGTCTGTCGCGCAATGCCGTCCGCGATTCGACGTAATTATACGTCCACGACCGTAACTGAGAGCTCTTTCGAGACCTGTCGTTCGAACCAACGATCGTTCCATCCGGTCGAATTTGCGCAGACAATTTCAGTGGGCAAAGCGAGGGAAACCCGGACGGATTTTCGTCATTTAGAAAATTCATCTCTTTCAGGGTTTGCCTGTTGCAGACGGTGAAAGAGTTAAGGACGCGAGACTTTGTTAGCCGAGAGTAATGGAGGGCGCGGCTGTAGTCCAGCGACATTACAGTGAAAAAGGGTAGCCGTAAGGGAGCGCGAAGGACAAATGAGAAAAGATGGTCAAGGGATTCGCCGTGAGAGAAGGCACGCTTAAAAACACGACCGTAATTACTGGACCCTTTGTTCCGCAGCGGCAGATCCTGAAAACAGAATCGTAAATCCCACCCCTAATCCCGTGATATTCATCCCTCTCGAACCGATCGTTTCGCCTGGACCGGCGTAAATTTCTCGCGGACCTGTCGCGGCGAGAACTTCGAAACGAAGCGAAAGATAGTCGATATCGTTCGCGAATTAATGCGTGCGACTTTTTCTGCACCCCTACTTTCCAGAGAATCGTGTTCATCTTCTAGAGATAGCCTTTCATCGGATGAAAAATTCAGCTGAAAGCCTCATCGAGCTCTGGAAACGATGCTTCTCTCGAAAATACGTGAAAATTCATGCGGAAGCGTTGGCGATAATTTCCCGGGAATATCGCCGCGCGATCCTCGATTTTCCTTTCGCGTTTTCCTCGTGTCCCAAGACGCGACCTGTATTCGTCCGAATGTCTGGCTTCCGGGAACGCGATGGTAACTCCGTAGCCGTAAACCGGCGAAGCAAACATCTCGCGAAGTATGCTTTCATTAACGTGTCGCACGATAGGGAGCTTCGAAGGCCCTCGTTGTTGCGTGGTTCGAGATAGATCGCTGTTCGAATGGGGAGCGCGCGTCGACGATGAAGCATTCACAGCGGCGCATCTAAATTTAGAAGCAGCATCGATCGAATCGGGCAATTTCAGCGAGACAAGATCCGAGGCGGTCGTATATTCTCGTGGGAGGATTAAAGCGAAGAAATCGAAGGGAATCGGCCGCCGTAAATTATCATCCAAGGATATGCTCGGCCCGACCGTTCTCCCGGATCTTCTAATGGTGCTCTGAAGCAACCGCCATAAAACTTTTAGCACGTGAAAACGGAAGGGCGTCCGTCCCGGTCCTGTAAACTCTCAGACGCAAGTACACAACCGTAAACATGGAATCGCCGTTCGCGTGATCGATAGGCATTCCGAGCGTTCGACTTCGAACAAAAGGACGGAAGAATTTGATTGGATTTTCCGGAGAACGTTTGCACCTGTGACGGGTTTTACCTTGCAAAGCGGTGTTCTCAACATTCCATTGGAACGTTCGATGAAGCTGTTAAAAAAGATTAAGATCAGCGAAACGTTGCCTCTCGGTTGTCCGTTAAGCAAAGGATGAATAAATCATGAAATGGCCTCGCCGTTGAATCAAGGGGGCACCTCGAAATGGACAGACCGACGATGAACTGTGTCGTCCGATTCTACGTCGACTCGTTCTACTTCGTCTCGAAATCGCTCTCGCAAAGGAACTTGAATAATTTGGCCGAACGGGTTTCTCGTTAAACGACCCAAGTGCCACGGGGCTGTCGACGTTTTGTTAAAGCCGATGATCGCGTTACGCGGATAAACTGGAATTAACAACGGGATTCTGAATTCTGTTAAAGAAACCGGCGTTTCGTATTCTCCGCGAAGAGCCCTCCATTCGATACGCCTCTTTTTTACCTCTCAGCCGCTTGAAAGCGCTTGAACGATGCACGTTGCTTCGAATGAAACGTAACTAATTAGAAGAGACCATGCTGCAGCAGTATTAACCACAACCAACTGGACAAAAAGTATGAAAGCGAACAGAGCGTCTTGCCAGAACAATCGTTCACAGTTCTGATACTTGTCGTTAATTAGTACCGCTAATAATCGTGACGACTGATAGCAGTTCTGCTAATTACGCGAACGGATAATTTGCACCCAGCATCGTCGCGTCGAGCTATTGTCGCCTGAGTTCCTTGTTCGCCCAGACGCTGAGTTTGTTGAACCGCGTCTTTCGACAGAAATGCAAGAGTAAAAGTAGATCATGTCCCGACGATACAGGTGTGAGAACAGACAAGTACCGTAAAGCCTGTGAGCGAACAGATTTCTACGATGCTCTTTCCACCGACGTACAGAGACCATTACAGCGAGGGAAGGAAATTTTGCGAAGCGTTTGCATTTTTCCAGGGGACAGGAAATTTCGCTGGAACCCTGAAGGGACATTAAATAAGCTCATCAAGGAAGCTTCCGACAGTCAAGAGGCACCAGAAGGCACACCATTATGAGTAATTAATATGATTGAGTTACTGGCAGCGTTGCTAGAACCGGTGAACTTAAGCGAAACCGCATGAAGGGTGGTATTACGCTCGACGAAAAAAGTTATAAAAGAGTGGACATTTTTTCCTTCGTTTTCCTCGTCTTCGACGCTCTTTTCCCGCTCGAAGTCTGAGCGGCGAGTCTTCGAGGATTTTCCATTATTTTTCCGTCGAACAACTGACATTTTCTCTCCGGCGCGACGGAAGGATGAAATTTCTCGTTCGAAGATCGTCGATGGCCACGCAACGTGTTCGATCTCGTTCCCGTAGCATTTTGCGAGTCGTCTTGGACGCTCGCTCGTCACGATTCCCGGTAATATTCAAATTCCCGTCAAATAACGCGTCCAACGTCCGATAATTAACCACCATTACGGTTTCATCCTGGCAACCAATTACTCCAACCGGAAGCCTGAAGCCTCACCGGCTTCAGTTCCGTCGATTTCTCCTGGAATATAAAATCTTATTCTACGCGTTCGACACACTTCTCGTGAACTTTTGTAGCCTGTTTTATCGTGTCGTTTCTTCGTGGCGTATTTAAGATGCGAGATGCCTCGGAGCGAGCAAACATCCCGGAGAAAACAGCGGACGAAAGAAATTCATCGGAAATGCCTCTAACTGGCGGCCGTAAATTTAACTGGTCGGTTCGTTTTTACGGGCTCGCGTGAACGCGATCATGCGGCCGAGGGAAACTGCAAAGCAACGCTTCATCCTCGAAAGGAAGTGTAACGGTCTCTGAGCTTCCAGCGGAACTTCTGTTCGATGCAACGAGAAAATCGGTTGCTGGAAATCTATCAAATATCAGAGGACAACGGAAAACGCAATATGCGTAATATTGCAGGACGCTTCGACTGTTCTACGAAAAATATCCTGTTGGCGGGAAGAAAAGGAAATCGAGGAGAATTCGAGGGAATTCTGACAGAATTCCCATGTAGATATCTGTCGAAGTAACCTGACAATCGTTCAGGCGACTCGTGTATGTACACACGCGGCTATATAGTTTGCAAGCTGTCCGTGCGCACATGTTGCCTTTGTGACCGAGCTTCTCGCTCCAGAAACAGCTCTTTGATGCAAATAAATTCGCAACCGAGTGGAAATTGAAATACCCACGGAGCACAGGCCGGAACAATAGGTTTCGTTTCTTCCGCTGTCGATCGCCTCCCCTTTTCGCCGCGAAACATTTGACGAGAAGCCACCTGATAAAAGTGGCCCTTATCGGAGTCTCGAGAAACGAGGACCTTCTTCAGCGAGTCGAAGCGACCTGAAATTCTCCGGCGAGTTCGCTTCAAAGTTATTGCGTTGAATCGTTTCGTTTCTGGGAAATATATCAGACATTCGAGAATTTGGTGAAAGGCGCGCGTAAAATCTACCAGCCTATCGTTGCGAGCGATTCGCCGAGCAGAACGGATTTTTCTATATTTTTGTTTTGTTATCCGCAGCGCGGACGGCGATGGAGTATCGAACTCGGGGCAACGGTGAACGCTGTTATGGGCTCGTTTAAATCGCCCAAAGCCCGGGGATGAAAAGTTTCGTCGAACGGCAACGTTCAAATTTCAGTGTGCACGCGTTAATCCAATTTCAACGGGGAATTCCGAAAGTTTCTTTCGCGCGGTTTTAAGCTCGCCCGATATTATCTCTGTCTCGTAACCCGCGCCACCGACACACCCCCGTTGATGTTATTAAGCCGGCTATTTATCATGGAAATCCGCAAAATTCAAACTCCGCCGCAACGCCTACAACCAAATTCAGAGCGGGCTAATAGTTGCCAACGAGAACTTCGAAAGAATGCGGTCACCGCAACTATTGCCTCCGTTTCGTTCCAAAATATCTCCTGGGTGTCTAACATTTCGATAGTTTCCTCTTATCGACCGAACAACGATCGGAGTATGTCAAACTAAACAAAATGAGTATTTCTCAGAAAGTGGAAAAAATTTGCGGGTGTCTGACTGTCGATCCGTGAACGACAACTTCGGTGAAGTTCGATCTGTTCTCGCCAACTCCGGACCCGGATCTCGGCAAAGCATTAATTAACACCGCCTTGATAGCAGGAGAACGTCTCAGCTCCCGGTCCGAAGAAAATCAAACGGAAAGTTTCCGTAGATTCGCGGAAGCCCTTGATAGAAGAAGAAGCCGGAGCAGAAGTGGATCGGTGAAAAGTCGGCGAACTGCTCGTTTCGCTGGAAACTTCTGAGCTTTTCAGCGAAAGTGTCGTCGATCGACTCCGCGGCTGATTAACTTTTCATTGTTCCTCGAATATAAGCTTTTCCCGGTTAGTGTCTCTGTTTCCACGGCACGCGATATCGCTGCGAGAGGACGGAAACAACGGAATACGAATGGCCTGATTTCGGTTTCCGTTCTTTCGATTTTTCCCGTCGCCATAGAAATCGACGCCACATGCGCCGGCAATCTCCGCTCGAAACGCCGAATCGTCGACTACATGATTTTCTTAGTGCATGTAACCAGCCACGATTATTCCAGTCGTGTCCGGGATCCCACCGAATTCCCGATAATGCAAGATTTATCGTCCGGCAGGCATCCGGATTGCGACAGGGGCCAGGAAGATATTGCTCCGTGTAATTTAGAGCATGCGAGGGTGTAGTTGTTCCAGGTCTGGACAAATTAGACATGGAACGTCTATTTAAAGAAATATTTTACGATACGTCCGACTAGATACGGACACTTCCACTGCGATAGCGAACGCAGCAGCAAATGCAAAAGAGATCGGGTCAGTGTTGGGACGAACGGTCCTCCCTCAGGCTGGTGCAACAAAGTCGCTTCAGTATTAACGACATGTAAATGAGTATTACCGTTTTTCAGCCGTATTCGTACGCGACTGATATGAATAGAGCGGCGAATGAACCGGTCTGATGAACTCGAAACGAAGTTCGAAACGCGAGAGACGGAAAACCGCGAGCGCTCGCTCGCTGGAAAGTATAATAGATAAACATAGCCCATTAAGCGGCAGCAGGAATGCAATTTACCATGGCACGATTCGCTTCGACAATCCAAACAAACTTTCGGAACTTTGCTTCAGCTCGCGAGTAACGTTTCCGTCGAAGAGGAAGACGCGTTGATTTCGTGCCGACGAATTATCCTCGCGATGCATCGAGAATTTGATCCGATCTCCGTCCTATCGCGGACGACGCGATATACGCTCGACATTTTCACGTAAATCAAGTCCAGCATCCGATTCCCATTTATAGCTTTATATTTTTGTATTTATCGCCAACGTGACCGCAATGAAATCTGCGGACGGGGCCAAATATTTTCTGGGTTCCGGATGTTTTGCCGGAGATAAGAAAATGGTCTCGGGCATTGATTCCATCGGAGACGTTCCTAAATTCTGCACACCGATCTGAATCGCATCCGCTTCTAGGCACGAAAATATTTGCTATGAAAATATTGTACGATCCCGTATGCTTCAAAGCGCAGCGATCAAATGTGTATTAACCTCGTTCTACGGTCCCATTGTGTTCGACCGGGACGACGAAAAATTCATTCGGCCGAAAATGCGGAACCAGATTCCGTCCTCCTTGTGGAATCACCGTGTGCGCCGAATATTACATTTCTTCCGTAAAAATGTAACAAATTTTAGTCGAAACTCTGAAGATCATAGCCCCCTTTCACCGGAGTAGTTTGACCGCGATCGAAAAGGCATCAGCGTCGCACTGAGAGAAAAAGCGCGGAGAATAAAGCGACGAAGGATCGAAAGGCGGCGCGCGGAGAGTTTCGAGTGTGTGCTACTCACGTTTCAAAACGTTTTAGAGGAAATCGCGTGTATGTTATAAATCCTCGCGTGCTTAGCCACACGAGGGGCCTCGCTCTCTCGCGGGGAACTTGAAGATCTGAGAGGATCGTGAAATTCGAGCGACTTTCATCCGGTGGCTCGTTACGCGTTATGAAAGACCAGCTCGTTGCTGTTTAAGCGACGAAAGGTTGTTCGCGGCCAAGAGGGAGCGGAAGGAGAAAATTGACGCTTGAAAAGAATCGCTGCCGCTCGACGAGGAAGAAAAATCTCTTTAGAGATCGTCCGGATCTGTTGGAGATCCAGTGAAATTCATTTCGAAGACGAGATACGACTGGGAGGACGTTGAGCGTCACTTTGTAATCATCGATAACGCTTTGAATATTTTTAAGTAAATTGCAAGTGAAAGAATGATGTTCCGGGGATGAATGAAATTGGCGACCATAGCTGTAGGAAATCGATACGAGCGTGATCAAAAGCATCGGGTTTCGACGGCAAAAGAGAAACCGCTGTAACCAGAAACAACAGCAAGTACAGTTGAAACTCTAGCAGCTGCTACCAACGGTGTCGACCATTGTTTTTTCGCGACAGCGTCAAAAATAGCACGTAATGGCCATCGCGTGCTCGTCTTTCCACACCCCAGCCCCTGTGTTTTCCTTTCTTTGTCTGTATCCTCTTTCCATGAATTTGCCTGTTCAACGACCCACAACATATAGTGTGTTCCGTAACAAAAATGCCCTCCTTACGGGTGTCACAAAAAGTTTTGAATAAAAATGACAGTATGCACAAACGATTTATCAACTTCGAAGGCAAACAATATCAATGACTTACTCAAATTTCCCTGTCATGCCCTGCAAAATTTTATAGGAATATTTTTAACGAAAGCCCCATTGAACTGAAATTTGTTTCAATTATTTTATTCGGAACTCCGCTTTCCGTGAGCTTGGAATTTGGAATAGTTTCGCGCAAGGGCACCCGGTATATCGTGTATCTGTTCGTTCACCTGTTGATGGACGTTCCGCCTAGGGGATCAAAAGGATTTCGCGAGGCTTTCCCCAGGTATCCGCCTCTAGGCCACCTCTTCAAAGGCTGTCTTTCTTATTTAGGAATTTCAGGAGCTCCGGGAATTTCGTTAGCCCTCGAGAGTGCAGCTCCGCACCCACCAGGGTACAGACAACTGCGGAGAAATTGCTATTCCACGAGATACGCGTTAGAAGCCTGCTACTCTCCCGGTAGTCGCACATTTTGGAACCGTTTCCTTTTCGACGGAGAATTCAATAAATATACGGACCGACTGGCGCGTCTGACCAGCGCCGACCGCTTCTACTTGCCGCGGAATACATCGATGCTGACAGCGGTAATTTCAAACTGTCTAAAAATCTGACGCGCCGCTTAGACCATCCCCACCCGCAGGTCGAATAAATAATGAAAAACCGTATTGGTCAGACGGAATTCGACGGGGATTTTTCAGCGGCGATATCCAGGAAAACGCGGCGCCGTTCAACAAAACTTCATTTCACGAATTTTACCGTGCGCGTTTCCGAAACAATAAAACAGGAATAAATTTTGCTCGGTCCGAGCAATCCGAAACCGCGTAACGGCGCCCCTAAATCGTTCATGCTCGGCCGTATTTAATGAACACGCGGCAGATGCGCTCGATAGTGCGTTATCGACGTTACACGCAACTTTCAACGCCGACAAACCACCAGGAAAAACGATAAAGAATACGATATTATCGTGGCACAGGGGGTTATAAAATTTCGCGTAAATCCGGACGCGAATACGAGGGCACGAGGGTTACACCGATATCGTACTCGGCTCGTTCATTTTCTATTTTTCAAGCATCCAGCGCAGAGGTTTATCGGCCGCCTAGGGGAAAATATTAACCGAGGGAAAATTCAGTTTCACCGGATTCTTCCGCCAGGCCGGTTGTTAATCGAATCCCGCGCGAATCGACAAGATTTTTCGTGGGAGTAGGAAAAACAGGGAGTGGCGAACACCGTAAACAAATGGTTGTTCGAAAAGTAGGGCGGGTGGTTTTAGCGGAAATATCGTTCTGGCGGCCAGGAGGGAATCCTTCGTCGCGGAATACCGAATGAGGTTGCTCCATAGCGCGAACAATGCGAACCGGAAGGCGAAGATTATTTTCGAATCTTTGCATATTACTTCCACGATGCAAATGGAGCTGTACGCCAACCAGAAACTCGAACGACCGGGTCACTCGTTCAATCATCGATCCCCGTCCGATAAAATTTCGGAAAAATTGTTTCTGCGATTCAAACGAAACAACCTGATTTCCATCGAAATAAGTGGTATAACGCGAGTTTACGCCTCCCTCCGTCGTTCCAGGATCACGAAAGTTTCCGAAACGAGCCGAGATATATCTGTGAACGTAAACAGAAACGAGAGAAGGGCAAATAGGGATGGAACGTATTTTTTGAATGTGTTCCAGCAGGGCGCCCTAATGTCTGGCCCTCCGTCGTTATCAAAAAATCCAGATGCCTCGCTCGATAAGCTTTTCTGATTTTCCTTGGTTCCGGAATAAAGAGGCCATCTTCGGAACATAGTTTCGGCCGTGTTCGCTTCCAATATCGTTTTATTTTGTTTGGAACGATCGGTCGGAGACACAGGAAACGTCTTCGATATCGAATGATCGCGTTACTCGATCCATTATGCGACTCCACCGTGTCGCAGCGATCGTTGAACACGCTGAAATTTCCTGGCACTTGCGATTTCAGCGATATCGCGTAAATACAACGGCGCAGGTAAGTAAATTCGCAGCTATCAGCGGCAACGATCATAATTAAAAGTTCTCTGAACGGCAACGGACGGGTACAGGGGCTTTTGACAATGATATTTCAAAGTCCAGTTTGACCCAGTTTTGTAATGGCACGATCCAATGGACGTCGTTATCGTTGCCATTCGCTTGGACAACGGCCAAAAACCGTCGCGACACTTTGTTTCTCTGTGTCGAAACTTCGATTTCGCGGATCGAAGCCTCGAAAGGTATCCCCGAACCGGGAAGAAACGAAAGAGAGAAGGAGAATAAGAGAAATAGAAACGTACTGTCAAGACGAGGACCGTGATTTTCGCGACGTCGTTCGGGTCTGAAATGCGACGAGGTATTTCCAGATTGCTCGGGCAAATATGCGATTCACGAGTCAACATCAAAGTGCCGGGAACGCGCCCCGTCCGCAAAGCGACGAAAATAAAACGATGAAATAAGGCAGCAGCTGATTTCCAGGCCGAATCAAAGGGAACGGGTGACGCAAAGAGAAACGGAAAAGTCCGTGAGACGATTAACACGTGACGCTGGACTTCTGACGAGGAAACGAAGAATGGAAAAGCGGAAAATCATGCTGTCACCTTTGCTGAACGTTCCGCGGATCGCGTGGACATTTTCTACGGGATATCAGATACAACTGTTTGATCCGAGGAATGTTTTTACGGTCGTAGAAAATTCACCGACCATCAGAAAATACTCAGAGAAGTTCTGATAAACGCTGATTCAAAAATAACTTGCACCGACGAAGGATGAATTAAAAGATGAACTACGTAAAGAACGATGCGGCTTCCACTCCTCGTTAGATGAACGAGCCGACAAAAGTTTTTATGAAAGGCAAACAAAGGAGCGAAACGCGAGCGAGAAGCCGATGGAATGAACGATACGCTCGTGCAGGAAGAGCGAGGAAAAGTTCGATGATTTGTGGATTCCTCATCGAACGTGACGACATGCCAGGCGGCCCTGTTTTTCCCGTTCCGGGGAAAATAAATAACGCCGCGATGAAAACAAGCGAATTCATTGCCTCGCGACATTAGACAAGCTGACGTCGATGAAAGCGCGAAAATTTATACGTTACAGTACTCTGTCAAGGATTTTTTGTTGCCGGAGATACGGCTAAATAGAACGAAGCCCGGCAGTGTTATCCTCGTGAAATACAACGCGTGTCACGCCAGTAAATCTCGGCGTTATTCGTGTCGTCAAGTTACTGGGAAAACTTTGGGAAACGGTTCATTTCCATACCAGTCACCAGTAAAAAAAACGGCAGGAGAACGCGAGAAGTTTCACGGTGAAAAGGGAACGAACGAACCGCGTGTTCGCGTGGGAAAATAAAGCGACTATAAAACATTTCTTTTGTTTAAGTTGGATACTCCTCGTCAACGTGGAACCGTCCGCAAGCTTCGATCACGCCACCGAGTGCCTTCCTCTCTCCCTCTCTCTCTCTCTCTCTCTCTTTTATCTTTTACATCGCTTCAAAGTTTTTCACGTCACTTTATGCAACAGCCACTCTCGTCGTTCGATCCTCGAGCATGTACGTCAATCTTCCGAAGAATCGTTAGATTGAACGAGAACAGCTTCTCTCGATGGCGCATCCATCCTCCCACCTTCGATCTCATCAGCATAGTTTTCTTTCGCCACGACGATACGATTCATAAATCCCGACAACCGTGTTCCACCTTGATCAACTTTAAACCTACCCCTTCGAGAGCCTCTGGCTCTATTGCCGCCTCACGGTAATCGATGGGGAATTAAATAAACCATGTTTGCGAGGAGAATTTTCGAACAGCGAAACACAGCTTCCATGTAATCGCATAACGATTGTTCGACCCTGCCGTTGTTCAATAAATTTAACAAGCTCGTCACGAGGACTGCATGGTCGTACTCTCCAAAGTAGTTAACAGCGAACAGCTCCAAGTTACAATATCAGAATTACAATGGCTCACAGGTGTGCCTGTAATCATGGCCAAACAATCTAACGTTTGCCCGGAGACGTATATCGAAGGGAATAGATTCCAGCTAGAGCAGCTTTGATTACTTGTGCTACCCTATTACGCTCCCTGCATCTCTCTCTCCGTCCCTCCTTTATGGCTGTTCGACTTTCACTTGCTCCGAATCCGAGAGATCCGCTGATCGTAGAATTTTCAATCCCATTTCTCTGTCCGTCGATTGAAACTATCATCTGGGTCGACACGTAAAAACCCTGATAATTACAAGGGAGAAAGTTTGCACGAAACAACGATGCGCAAATTGTGCCACTAGCAGTCAGGAACTTCCGCGACATGGAATTTCGAAAGAACTTTCCTGCGACAGAGGGAAAAATAGGAAATATCTCGTGAATTTAATGTTGCATCATCGTTGAATAACGGTCGATCGTGAAAGGGGGAATCGCAATCTGTATTCCTTGTGGACACAATTTCCAGTTATCAGGCGGGAAGCAACTGCTAGGATTCAGTTCGAGGTCAAGGAACGTCGGGACAATGGAAGTCGATTTCTGAGGGAACGTATATCCTCGAGCCGTGATTCGACCATCGATCCAAATAATCTTCGATCGATCGAGGGGCACAGCTCGCTGCGAATTCCTCGAGAAAATTGTTTCCCCATGGTCGACGCTTTATAAACATTACCAGTTGTATAAACGTTACGACGTCACCGAGTCCCTCGTTCGACTCGATAAAGTCGCTGAAATTGAGGCTGGAGATCGAATCGATTAAACTCGACTCTAAACGTTCGCGGACCTAAAGCCAGCCCGTGAAACAACCTGGCAGACTTTTGAATTGCCACTACCGTCAGCAAATATTATTTTATCTGCTTACGCGCTTAAACTCTTCGTTCAAACCTGCTAAACGTTTCTACCAGATTCTGTCTCACAATGAAAAAAATATAATTGGACCGAGTATTTAGCTGGCTTAACATTTGCCTGTCTATTTCAGTCTCACCCGGCGTGCAGGATCCGCCCTGTTACGCTTCCTTATTACGCGTAAAAGGTTTATCCTCTAAATTCAAACAAGTAAATGAACAGATTTCGAGGCAAGGAGTAGAATCTGTTGCATGGACCGAGCTGAGGGTGTACGATTTTACAACGGTAATCGATCCGATTAAAGTATAGCGCAGCAAAGTGGTCCGGAGAGGAAATGGAAGGAAGAGATGGCTGGACGGATCGAAGCTTTCCTATCTCAAGTATTTCTGCCCGCACAATTACGCCACGTCCATTCGTCAATCTCCCCGTGAACGATCTTGCCCTCGATCGACGAGTCGAGTAATTTCCCAGAAAATTTCCTCGTCGCTTTTAGGGACGCATTTGCCTCCTCGCTCGAACACGAACACCGTGGCGCGTCTCGCGTAAAAAAGGAAAGTCTCCGTTCCGAGATTTCTGCACGACCGGTCCGCAAAAATGGGAACCGCTGCTGATTACACACTTTTTAGGGGATGCAAGAGCGCCCGAATTTTTTTTCAACTTCAAAACGAAACAGCGACCGTCGGAAAATCCGAACGAAAATATTTTCCGAGCGCAGGATCGCGCGGCCCGCAGTTTCTCTAAACTGCACCGATTTCATCCGTGCTGGATTTTTCACGGAGGTCAAATTTTTGTAGGTGTTTATTCGCCGGCTGCTAGGAAATCCCGTCGATGTAACCGGTCGTATTTACTTCCACGAGTTCCGTGTAAACTTTACGGCAGCCGTGACAGGAAAGTCGTGACAACGGTTATCTGCGTGGAGCGCGAGTGACGTACCGAGGCACAGTAAGAATATTTTATCAGCGATCCCTTTATCGCGCTAGAAGCGTTGCTTCTCACGCGATACCCCATTTCCGGGTTTTACGCTCGCCCTTTGTCGAGATTCGTTCCCCGGGGCATTAATTACCCGGCGTGATCTTTTGAAAAATGGCCGTTCGCTATTGTTTCCGCGCCGACACCTACCTACGAAAATTAACACTCCTCGAGATTGCGATTCCACCCGCGATAAAAGAACCATCTCGCGCTCGATTATGCCACCGAACTCGCCCCTTGCACATGAAACACCTCGTTAAACCGTTTCGATTCTTCTTACATGTTTTCGCTTTGCCCCTGTTAGCACAGACAAGAATCACAATTTCATTGGAAATTCCATTTCATCGAAACGTGTACAACATACACGTGTCAAAGAGTTCTGGCCGGAGCTTATGGAAATTTGCAAAAAGAAGCAAAACTGGTACACGTTCGAGGACTGCTCGTTTCAGTCAAGAGATAGTTTCAAATGAAAACACTGCTTGCGGAAACCGGTCCTGATTGTTTCGCTGAAACAGGAGAAAAAAGCAATCGTTCGAAAGTGTTCCCGAGCTTGCACGACGCTCGCTTCGTCCGACTGTGCGGGATCTTTTTAGTTTAATGGACCCCTAAAAACTTCTCCGTGCCTGTGCACAGGATCAAAGAGATAAAGCCTTGATTTCGGTAGAAGTAATGTGCGATCTGAATCTTCCAGGATGACGCTATAACGCGAGCCAGAGAACAAACGTACAAAGTGTCCTGAGTAACGTCGCGTCCGGCCATGAACAGTCTGAAACTACTGCCAGGCAATTCCACCGAAATCACTGCTATCATCGTTCTGCTTTATGAAAAGAAAATTTTCTTTCTCCCGTGCTCGGCTGAAATGCTTCGAATCGATGCGATAGCGACGAGTGATTAAAGCCTGAAGCTCCCGTGGAAAAACCCGTCGTCATAAACGACACCGGTTCGCTTTTATCGCATCAATCGATGACCACGGGGATCATGCTGGAGATATTAATTAAAAAGTCGCGCACTAGCTGGTCGGATAATTTATGAAACTTCCCCGTAGTTTCTGGGTCGAATGGATACGATTGTCATGCTGCGATCGGGTCGAGTTACGATGACAGAGAGGAACGGCGGATTCATGACGTCATTTATTCAATATTCGACAGAGATCCATAACCGACGATTTCACGAGTGTGCTCGACAACGGCGACACAAGTCAAAATGCTAGATTTCTTTTCGGCGAACGATGATCGTCGATTGGCGCGAAACGAATTTGTCACGAGCATACCCCATCGCTTAGGAAATATTCAACGGTTTCAGGTGCCATTGAATAATGGCCCGTCCTTTGAACGCGATCCACGCGCTGATGCGCCCCCTCCGGCTTGAAAAAATATTATGAAACATTCGACTAATCGGCAGCTCGGTAAATACTTGTATACCGGAATTAAAACGTTATTGGAATTTCGATATCGAACGATCTCGCGTACTTCTGGACGCGACGTTGCCTGACATATTCCAACGAATAAAATAACGAGAGCTTGAAAAATAATCGCAAAGCAATTTTGCTGTTGCTACCTTTCGAACAATGGCAGTTATTATTTCTACGCGAACACAACGCTCAAAACGATCAGGGGTCCAAGATTTTTCTTACTTTTTATACGTAGAAAATATAATATCGAAGATATTCGTTTTCGGAGACGTTTGAGAAATTTTCTAGCAATTTCCCGTTCGCGATAAGCTTCGCGTTGGTCCAGGGAACTTGACCGATGCGTCACCGGTAGTCACACGGCCATTTCGTTCTTCCGGCACCATTCAAGGGAGCGATGGCGAAGCTATCGTTCGCCATCTAAGTGCGCACGAAAAATGGACACTCGAACTAAGATCGAACTTTATATGTCGTCGGTGGCTTTCAGCGAACGGTGTCGCGAATGGAAGCTGAACTTCGATATGCTAAATTTACGAGCCGTTGCCTGCAGAACCGTTTGCTAATCGCTTCCGCGTATAAACGAGGCCATGAACATTCCACGAATAAACAGAGATTATTGCAAACTAATTGAATTTATCTTTGAGAATTATTCGAAAGCGTTCGCGGCTCGCAGAGAGAATCATTTTCAAACTTTCCTTTTGTCTTCCGAATGCAGCAGCTTTGAGTTTTATTGGGAAGTAAAACGTCGACATGGGAAATCGTCGATGAATAAAATAAAGCAGAGGATCGTAAACTCTGCAGTTCCCTTCGAAACGGAATCGAAATCGAAACAGCTTTGACGTATCGACGGATCCCGTTGTCTAGCTGGGATCACGGTCTCTAATTAACCGGATATAAAATTTTTCCGTACGGTGTCTCGTTCGAGATCGCCTGTGATCGAGGATCAGGGCTTTTCGAGGATAATGGACGTGCCTCGAATTTGAAACGTATCGCCGGCGCTCGAGAATGGATGCCGCGACGCGGATCGTCGTCCTTTAGTGCAGGTCGCAATAAAAGTGTACGTTTCAGGGAAATGGAACAGGTACCTCAGAAACGTCCGTAAAGTATTGCTTACAAATGTAGCAGAGCAGCGAGCAGAATTATCATGAAAATAGTTGGCTCCGCTCGGGCCGCGCGCATAAATATTCCGCTGGATCTCTCACATTTGCATCAGTATAGGTCACTTCAGATTTAAATGAGTTTATCGTCTGCATCGCGACGTATTAGCTTTATGCCTGCGCCTTGAACACTCGCTTTTATATTTCTCGTAAAGTGTCCGGCGAATGAAAAACGAACGGCCAGGATCAGTTCGAAAGTAACTCGAGCAACCGAAAGATAAGTCTACATAAGGATAACTCTGTCTAAGTTAAAGGCAATGAAAAGATGTTCTAGTCAAAGGAGTATATTGATGAGCGAAAGCCTGAAATCCTAGCGAGTGAAGGAGGTCAACGCTTTGGCAGACGAGCACGGGTTCGTCTGAATTCACGACTGAACCATCTTGAAACGGAGCAGTTTAAATGTCACCGTTCCTGATTCTGGTGACCTGTAAATCGGTCATGGTGAAACGAACGTAAAAATTCAACGTTCACGTTTGTCCCTGCGATACGCGCCATGCATCAGGATCGACTGCGCGAAACGGGACAGAAGCGTAGGAACGTTTCGAGGATCACGATTCAAAGTTCTGTACAAAGCGTTTAACATTCGGGCGAGCGGCTTTTACGACACGAACGTGCTGTACCTCGTTTTTTCGACCGATCGTGTAACCGGAAAATCTGACGCCGCTGCAGAAAATTCTGACTCCGACTATTTGCTGTCCCGAACTTCCTGTGACGGTCTACCTTTTATATTCACTGGCCGCGCCGTCGGATGAGCGCTCGCAGCTGGTACAAGAACGATCGCGATGCATGATGTTCATCGAAACCGAGGGTGGCTCGAGATTCTGTCGGCTCGAGAGGGAAGCGGATTCGCCGCGAGTTCTACAAGGTCCGAGGGAATTTAAAATTCAACCTGTGAAGGATAACGCGTTCACCATAAATCACTGGCTCGTATATAAACGCGCGGCAGAACTGAACCCTCGATGTCGAGCGCACACAGCGCGTTTCAAACCTTTCACCGCCCCTTTCACCGGCGTTTTCGAGCCGCGAGATACGCCGACATCTTACACCCGGCTGGTCCGAGCCGCTCCACGTAAACGCCATAATTTCGAGCCACTCGGGCGCCATTCATAATTTCAAACCATGCCGCGTCCTGCTGTAATGGCCTCGAAAGACGACGCGCGTGCACGCCACCCTACATACAACCGACTTCTATAAACATTTGAATCGCGGAGTTCAACGAAATTCACCGAGTAAAATGGCGCGGGCAACGGAAGCAGCTACTTTCTCTCGCGACAGTATGCTGTAGGAGTAAACACTTTCGAATACTGTGGTCAGAAGGACCTGGAACACCCTGTACAGGACAAAGGGGATGCGACCGAATGAACGGCCCGGATACGAGAGTCCAGTAATTGCTCCGAAGCAAAAGCTTCGGAAAAAGGTGTCGCTTCGGTCTCATTGAAATGCAGGTGGCGAGAGGAAACTCGTGAAACTTGTACAGGAGAGCGATTCGCGTTTAGGTGTGCAAGGCCAACGTTGTTCCGTCGTCTCACGTACGATTACGGTCTATTCCCGGAAGAAAAGTGGCCGACGCGAACATTAATATTCATGTTAGCGATGGTTTGACCTATGTGTACACAGCTCGAATGAAAACTCGGAGGAGTTGGCCAACTAATAAGCATGCATGCGATGAAGTGATCCGTGTTATTAACATAGACCTTGCCCCGGCGTTCTACCGTGTTATTCCAGCCGGGCTGAGTGCTCAGGCTACCTTCGATTCGAGGGATTAGGACGCTCGAAATTACTCGTGGTCACGCCAGCACCCCTTCAACCGAACCCTCCCCTACATCCCTGCATCGCTTTCGTCCCTGTATCCTTCGTCCTTCGCAATTTTCCCTCGTTTTCCCTTGCACAACTTGCAGCTGCGCCTCACGCGCGGACGTTCCACCGAAATTGCAATAACTCGCCACGGATGCGGCTTTGATCGGTGCCGATAAGCCACGTGACTTCCCGTCGATCACTCGATCGCAGAGAAGGACGGAGAACTGGTCGAAGAAAGGAAATTACCGCGCGAACAGAGAGAATCGTCGAGGCACGGTAACGTTCGATCGACTATCAACGTCTCCCTCGATCCCTGACGAATGGCCAGACATCACGAACACCTTGTACCTCGCAAAATGATGAGCCGAAGAGAATCGATTAGCATGGATTTTAATTGCAGAGAATTTTTCTCGTTGAACGGGGAAACCGTGGGGCGAGAAATATATCGGTATGTGGAAACGAATGTCGACCTACATAAATCCGGAGGGAAATTTATAGTGACGGCAGAAACGGGTGCACTGGGGATGATACGGGAAACTAACTATGCAGCTGGTACTACACTGTCTCCAAAAATGTAATAATAACGACTTCTGCTCGAAACGAAACGGAGATGTCGCCTGGCGAACTCTACTCGTGACTGAGAAACGTGACCCGCATAGTTTGCAATATATCATGTTTTTCATAAAAATATAAACTGGAATTGCAGACACGTCACCGAAGGACTACGATACCGTGCATCGTTTCTCTGACGCGTCGACGTTCCAAAAATTTTATTGGAAACTCCCCCAAAACAATTGCGCGGCTATGAGTTGCGACGCGTCTGACCGTAAAGTTACTCCGACTACTGAAATCATTGGCGCGGCTGTTTCCAAGGCAGAACTTACTTAACTTACGCCTACAACTGGTTCACAGAGTGCGTCACACAATTCTCTGAACAGGAATGTTTCAAAGTAGACCCGACATTGCAAAAATGAGTAGCAAATATTATTGAGAATACCGGAATTTTGGCGAGGGCGAGCGCACGGAAATATTTCTCGTCCGGCATTAAAACGAGGTGGCCGATGACGTTGAGAAAAATTCTATGGGGCAGTAAAAAATGAGGATACGTTACTGTAATAACCGGGCAAATTGTGTGAGAAATGGCGGTCGCGCAAACTACGACCGGTGCGATTAAACGGTGACAGTATGGAAAATGGCCGCGAATAGAGGAAATTGCGCGGGAGAGGCAGCCTCTTATTATCCAGACTTTTCTCCGGACATACTTCGCGTAATTAATTTATTCGTCCTGGAGAGAGAGGGGGGGGGGGGGGTAGAATTCAAGGATGTATTAAAATCCTATCGAGCGGAGAGCTCTCCGAGAAGCCACGGTCGTGCTACGTCGCGGCAAAAGAATTTCAAAAATTCTGCTAACCCATGATCCACGAAGCCGTAAAAGCTTAGAACTACCAGAGGACCGATAAAAGCGAATTACCAATCAGCGTTAGGTCACGGGGAGGAGCACCGTGACGGGATAATCCTTCGGGAACGTCTTCCCGTGGAACTTGCTCTCGAAACGGGAAAAGAATTAAATGAATATTACTTGCTCGTTCATCGAGGGTCTCTGTACGTTGATTAAAAGAACCAGGGTACGGTTGTTAGCGAGCGAATAGCTCTGGCGACGACCACTTGTTCTGTTCGAAAAGATTCAGCCGTCTACGGGCGGATCTTTGAAAGATTCTCTGGCGCGGAAGGGACTTCGGAGATTCGTCGCCTGTAAACGGGGGATGCTGGGAGAGTTTGTCGGCGAAAACGGTAAATATTGTCCAGGAGCGAGCTTTGGAAGGATTCTGGAAGCGGTAGAAAGCCGGCTCGCGCGATTGCAGGTGGCTAAAGTGCTTCGATCGTGGTACGAGGCTCGACATTATCGTCGCGACGCATTACAGGCGCACACGCGTCGCTAAATCGTTTAACGCGAAACTCGCGAACGATCGTTTAAGCGGTCGACAAGGGATTTTAGTACGCTGCATCGCGTTAATATCCAGCGCGGGACGTCTCGATTTTATCGTCGCGATGCAGCCGTGAAGCACCGCCGAAGACACCAGACCAAAGGAGAACGAGAGGAGAAACAGAGAGGATCGTTTAACGCGTGATTAAACTCACCGCCTCCGCCGCCTCCTCCTCCTCCTCCTCCAGAGCCGATAACCGATCATTCATTTTTCACCGGCCATCGAAACTCGTTCGATCCGCAGATTATGTTCCGTTAACTTCGACAAGCTGCTATCGGACCGTCGAACGTTCCCAGGGAACTGAATACGAGCGAACGAACACGGAACTTTCTTCGAGGGATTCATCTTCGATGCCGATTGCGTCTCGCGTCGGTCGCGCGGAATAAATTATCTTCGTCCCTGTGATTCGCGGTGCAGCTTATTCGAGCAAACGGTTAATTAGCAGAGGCGAAGGGAAACAGCACGTCTGCAATTACTAGTTCGACGTGCATGGGCTTACAAAACGATTCGAGTAATGGTTGCGCGGCGTGACACGCAGAACGATATCACCCCGTCACGTGACGTTTTGAAACGACGATGAAACGTCGCGTGACACGACCGCCATCAAAGGGAAAAGGGATCGTCGGATTTCGAACGATCTGTCCGGCGTTAAAAATCTCCTAATTGCTCGTTGATTCGCGCCGAGAACCGTTTACCTTGCTGAATCGACGCTCGAGTGGACGTGCGACCGTCACGTAACACGCCGACTCGTGCGATAATTCATGAAACGGCGTGCCTTGATTGCGCAACACCGTGTGATCACACAGAATCCTAATCAGTGACATCCATACATTCCATCAGACCTAAATAGAAATATTTGCGAGTTCCACTCGCGATGAAATAAATAATTACGGCGTCTGCGAGTCGCTGGAATATGTGCGACACGGCAGGCAAACAAATAACGTTAATAAATAAATTGTAGACGGGGAGGAGCGGCGGACGTTCTCGAACAAAGCAGGCGGAGACGAAAGAAGTGTGTCGTGAAATTTTGGTTCGAGCGGTCTGGATAAAAGTTGCCGTAAAAAGCGCGCGAGACGAGCGGAATACGAATAACTCGGTGGCCCGAAATTCGACATTTACGACGCTTTTACGAGCCTTCAATCCGAAATTTCCTCCCGGCGACCCTGCTGCCGCGTCGCAATCATAGAATTATTATCTTCCTTCATGGGAAAAGTTTCCGTCGCGCTTCAGCCTTTCCGCGAACATCTATTTCATCGAGAAATTACGCGAGCGTTACATTTTTCCCGCGTATTTCACCCGACAGCGGGTGAATCATGGCACGGCGCGGGGATAAATTAATAAGAAACTTCTGAAGAACAGCTGCAGCCTCGTGGCGAGCTTTCTGATTCACAGCGAACGCAGAAAACTGCCATAAATACTGCTCAGAAGTGTTTCATTTCTAAAATTATACAGCACGTAAAGTTCTCGAAATATGATCCTCTAATTAGTTTCAGCAGTGTTTTATGGGACAAAGACCCTTTCGTACCTGTTCGTGGCTGAATTCCCAGGTGGAGGCTCGCGACAGAGCTCGGAATCCGCACGGATCGATGCGAGAGCCATAAATATGGCAGGATCCCGAATTAAGCGTAATTAAATCATCCACATTTTTAGTCGAACAGAGAGGAAAACGGAAGTCGAACCGGTACCGGTTCGCCGCTAGCACTACCTTTTAATTACCGGCGGAAGCTCGCCGGCGAATTCCAAAGAAGTTCGTACTTGAAAATAGTTTCCATTAACCGTGGCAAGATAATAGTCGACAAGCATGCCTTTTATCGGGACAAAGGGTTGGTAATTAACTGCAAAACGCTACGCGTTACGCGGCCGCATAAACTTTTCGCAGTTAAACGATGAATGAAGTTTACAGAGCGCGCCAAAAAAAAAAATGGGAAAAGAGAAACGAGAACATCGTTATTATAATTACGAGACGTAATTACTATATCGCCGGGGCATATAAAAATCGCGACACATCGAATCGCGATGAACGCGATACTTATCTGACGTGATAGAAATTTTTACTACCAACCGTATCTTTTTATCACGAACAGACAGCACGTGCTGTTACAGTCGGTCGTAAAAGTTTCGAACCCGAGCTAACGAACATTCTTCAGCCAAAGGGTCGCAATTTCTTCAGAGTACGTAGCAGGGGGACAGAAAAAGATAGCGGAGGGTGTGCAGCGAACATTTAGGGAGAAACACCGTACCGTGCTCGCTACCATTACTTTTCTTAGCCTAGGTTACGTAACATTCATTCATCATGCTCTTATTTGTAAGCGAGCGTAATTCCTGGGAGTCTGGTCGGGTTAATTGAACGATGCTCCACTCGTAAATAGGTGAACAAACGATGGAAAAACTTCGCTACAGGAGTTGTTTGGTCGGGATAGAAATGAACGACTCACCAGGACGTAGACAGCAAACGGCATGACGAGGACAGCGACGAGGAGATCGGCAACGGCCAGGCTGACGATGAAGTAGTTGGTGACGGTCTGCAGGGCCCTCTCTCGAACCACGGCGAGTATGACGAGCACGTTACCGAACAAGGTCAAACATGGCACGATCACGAGGATGAGGGCCCACCAGCTGTTGGCGTTCGTCTTTCCATCGACGTCGACCGTTGGTCCGCACTCTGGCCTGACTCCAGCTGCGGTCCCGGCAACTATGGAGGAGGTGCAGTTCACGGTTCCGTTCAGGTTCAGGTTCACCCCTCCGTCGTAGTAGGCCGTCAGGTTCACGAAAGCGCTATAATTCAATCGGTTAATGTAATCGTTCAGGTCTTCGAAGACGAACAGATCGGATATGCCGGTGTAGTTGTCGTAGCTCGGCGTCGAGGAGGATGACCCGCCGAACCAGGAACCGATCGTCGACGAATCGTTGAACCAGGTCGAGTCGAGGTCGGTGGTCGACGAGTTCTTGCCGAAAACCAAGGGGTTCTCGTCGTCTTCGTCGTGTCGGATCGTCGAGGAGTCCCCGGTCGCGTCGACGTAGAAAAATTCATCCGGGCGACGCGTACCACCGAACGACAGGTTCCTCGCGATGGACCGGACGAGATCGTTCGCCCTCGTCTCCATTTTCTCGTTCGGTCGACCAATCACGAGATCCCGAAACGTAACGGCTGGACATCCGTTTCTTCGATTTTCTCTGGCATCATCCTCGTGCCCCTTCGTTATCTACGTCCGCGTTTCGATAAGGCTTCCTGATCCTCCGTGCACGCAAGAAACGAGCTGATCGCGCTCGCCCGGCCTGGCTTAGGCGAGTATCATTGAAATCCCTTCAACGGAGTCCCTGTAATAGGAAAAAGGTCCCTGGTCAAGCGACTGGCGTTCTTGCAACGGCCGGTGATCACGACGATCCGCGAGCCGTTGCAAACCGACCAACTTCGTTTCGTTTTCATGCTTAAACATCGACTTATTCTTTCAATTTCATTCTGCAACGCTTCCAGCGGGCCTGTCGTTCTTTGAGAGTGAAACGGGAACGGCGCGTCCATCGATCACGACATTCGTTCGAAACGAACGGTGCCTGGCAATCTCAGAATTAAAAGAAAACTCACGGATGCGAGTCGAGAGGGAGAGAGAGAGAGAGAGAGGGATAGGATACGGTTTCGGCTTAGCTGCAGAGAAGAGTTCTCCTCTTATGGGAGGTAAAAGGATCGAGAGCACGCCCGCAGGAGGGGAGGATTGACAGATGGACAGGCATTATGGTGTTTCTCGTGACCTTCCGGCGCAGACGGTGAAAAGGAGGGACGAGAATCTCGAGTCGGTCGAACACGAGGTCCCTCAGGACCAGAGAACCCTCTTAAGGACAGAAATCATCTCCTTATCCTCTAGGACCTCCCATTCCAGACGATTCTCCTGTTCTACATACAGTGGTGCAAATAATTATAGGGTCAACGCACCCTTATCTCGTCCCTGTCTTTTCAAATTTCAATCGAAGAGCCTAAACAACAATTATACGACACGCTCGTGAGATTCTCCCTCTGTTAATTGTTGGAGTTAACCCATTCAACGGCTACTGGATAAACAATGGTTATCGAATTTCTCGAAGCAAGCGACCCGAATTTGTGATCGTGAATTTAGAGCGTTCGAGGAGCGACACGAAAGCGAGCAAACAAACAGTTTTCGAATACATTACCGAATCGAAATGAATTTTAAAGCAATCGTTTCCGCGTAGCGATCGAGACAGTGGGAGAGCACGGTGCCTCGAACTTCGCGTTGGCCTCCTGTACGATGGAAAAAGTTTCGACAAACGTACACGGAGAAACTTTGAATGGAATCTCTGTCCTGTTAGGATTTAAAAGAACTTCGCGAAGAGCTGGTATTTCTGCATTCGAGCACCGTGGTCACGAACAATCGATACCGACGTACAGCCCTCGGTGAATGATAGTCGTTCGCGCGAAGTGCGCGACACCTGACCGATATTACGCTACACACGGCAAACGGAAACAAGAAACGCGACGGTCGAAGATCAAAGCGGCGTAAACAGAGTAAATAATTAATGGAACGTCGTGCTCGCCTCGCCGATTACTATTCATCGAACCAACTCTTTAAATATCAATGTCGCGAAAAGTTTCCTCGCCGCGGTTCGACCACGAAAACCAGTTTGCCTACGAAACCGAGGAAAGTCGTTGGATGAATAACCGGTGCTCCGAAGAATACGAGACACGGTACGCAAGAACGAACTGTGTTCAACTTTGCCAGCAACGAGGAGGGAAACAGCGCGTTGCTTAATACCTCGCCCCTTTCTTTTCGCTCGGTTTCTTGCCGCAACATATATTCTGCCTTCGGTATGCATCATTTCGTCGCAACTTCGCGTGTCGTTGGCTTCGAATGAAAATTTGATCGCGGATAAATAGCGACGTCGAGCGTGCCCGTTAAATGTCAGCCGGGACACGTATTCGTTTAAGACGACATTCATGAAACTTTCCATGGTTTCGCGTATCGAAACGCTGCCGTTCGACGATCGATCGAACCGATCACACTGGAATTTCCTCTCTGACTCGTCGAAGGACATGCCGTACCTTGCGTGCGAACGATCGTCTCGCGGCGACTGCGATCCTGGTTCATCAGGGGACAGTTTCACGAACTTTATAATTAATTGCGGCGCAATGATATGCATTTCCTTGGAACAGCATTCTTCCGCGGGTCTGGTAACATTGCACAGCGATCCCTGAATATGTAAGTATGCAAAGTAACGTTGTAATCCTGAGTGAAGAATGTAGTGTTGAAATTTCGTTCCCGATGGCGGCCCCGGCATTTACCCTTCTTCCCGGCCCGTTTTTCCGTCTCCCTTTACGCGCTCGCTATGCAATTACATGCATTATTCGTCGCGCGTATGCAAATCAGAAGGACACGAGTCCAATGATTCCCGTTTTTCGACGCGAAACCGCTCGTCGGTCAACGCGATGTAAATTTTCCGCGGGACGCCGACTTTCGGTGCCCTAATTTATGTTCTGTGCCGGATCAAAGCAGCGTGACTTCACCAGGACGCGCAAATAAATTTTTTAACATCACGCGCCGATCGCGAGACCGTGAAAATTAATTGTCAGTGGCTCGATGCTGCCATAATTTTCTCGGATGCGAATTCAGCTTCGTCCGGCGAATTTAAACGTACATGCGAAACATTATCGAAGAGAAATTCTCGGGCACGGAGAAGCCGGGAAACGCGAACATTTTCGACCCAGGAGAAAATACCCACCGTTTCCCCGGTTTTTCGAAATACCTTGGAAAGGTGACGAAGGCAAACGAGCGGGAAACACGCGGTGCAAGCCGGAATTATTACGTCACGAGGCGAACGTGCAGCGAGAGCGTCGAGAGAAGTTTTACGCTCCGCTCTCGCTGCAGCTGGAATAAAAGTTAATCTCGAAGGAATTTTAAGCACCGATTCATTCCGAATCGCCTTGTTGTCTTTGACGAACGAAGCCCCGACCGTTTAGAAGAATTTTTGAGAATTCTCGCTGAACCCGCGACGGCTGGATCAGCCTTGAACGGGGCTGCACCGTCACCTTTCCTTGCATTTTACCTCTGAAAGTCTCGGAGTCGTTTTCTCAAATTCCCAAGACGCGAAAGATTGCTCGAGGGCGATCTAAACGATTCTGGGTTCGCAACGGAAGCACAATATGCAATTCATTCTGCGTGGCGGCGGCTTCTGTCTGGCAAGAAATGAAATCGCAGCCCCCAAGATTGATAGTTCTTGCAGCTTACCTGCAGCCACCAGGCGCGATGCATCACCGGAAAAAGATGCTACCGTGTCCCGGGAACCACGACTTAGATTAATCGACGGAATAATGGTATAATTAATTGCCTACAATCAGCAAGAAATTCCACGGGAACGACGTTGCTCCTTGCTCACTCGACCCTGAGAGGTGCAATCACTTAAACCGGAAACAAGGACAAGGTGTATTCGATCCGACGCCATCGAGAACAAAATACATTGTTTCGTGTTCGTGAATAAATGGAAGAACAAGAAAAAGCTCGAGCTTCTTTTGTAAGGGATCGAGAGGACGCGGTGACAACAGGTGCAACAGGTAACTGCATCAAATTTAGCGAAAACGAGACGCTTTCCGCTTCGGGACTTCGAATCGCGATACGTTTCATCGTTCAGGTACTTTTCGAGGATCCAATAAGAGGAACGATACTTTAGAAGTTGTTGTTAAAAGGGAAAGTTTCTTGTCAGATACCGAAGAGAACTGTAGAATTTATTTGGAGCGGTTCGGAAGACTGTAACTCGAGGCAGCAGGGTTGAAAGTAATTCGTGAGAAGGGACGCGATGATATCGGTGGTGCAATGATAACTCTATCGCGTGAAAATTGTAAACGCGAGCATCTGCAACCGGGAAGCGGCAGTGCGGTGTAGTATGCAGACAGCAGAGAAATTCGACGGCCATTATTCTCTCGACTTGTCACCGTTCTTCATGCGATGCCGGAACAGGCGTTAATTCGAAACGTTCTTGACCCGGGAGCCGAGATCAGGAGTATCTGCTACTTTACGCACGCTATCCGACTTTATCTTCTTAACTGAAACCAAATAGTGTTGACACGACGGAAATTATAGCGCCAGCCAGAGTTACTTGTTGTTAAGCGAGTTTAACCCGCCCCTGCTCGATCCTCCGTCATTTCTGGAGGATCTCCGTGAACTTCTCGAGGCTTACAATTGACGGAAATAAAAGGTGAAGAAAACGCTTCGAACGCAACGATCAAAGGATCATGCGGTTAAACGACACACGATTCAATGATGCATCGAATACTTCACAAACTAAATACAGTGAAAATGTTGTAACATTATATGCGGCGGATTGTTCGAAGTTACTCTGAAAGCTGATCCTCCAATTATTCTTAGCAACGTATTCATACGAGACCGATTACCGGCGCTGTCAACAGTAAAATGTTACAAAACATTCTGTCGCTTCCTGCTCTGAATTTTGTTTGCCCTGTCGATCAATCTCCTCGTTCAGCTAGAATGTGATTTATTTACAATGCTGACTGATTTAGCATATCTTTGCAAGGCAGAGGACCGCGTATTCCTTTTAGTTATAAATTTATTTAATCCCGTTGTACGATTCTTTAACGCTATGTTACCAGACATATTTTGTCGAAATGCAGAATATCGAATCGACGTTCGAAACAAAACGAAATGAATCGCTTGAATTGTCTTTGCGTATCGATTTCCTTTAAAGGCATTTGTCGCCAACACATTGCACTTCGAGAGAAATTATTGTAATTCGAGGATTCGTAATTTGATTTTAGCCGTGTTATCACGGTTTACCTGTCCGTGCATACGCGATACTCGGCATATTCGACGAATGTTTATCGCAGCACGCAACTTGTATTCGATCGTGAGCGTGATGTGGTTAAAAAATATGTTCACCATGTCGAGTACAATAAAACGTGATAACGGAACAGAATTTGGAGTATATCGTGCGAAGCGTGTAGCACGATACGTGAAAGACATTATTTACTGCAGCAGCGAGCGCAACATTGTTTACAGCAACGGAGGTCAATGCCACAACGTTTGCAAGCTTTTACCAAATTGCACGCTACCATTTCAAACGTTCTTAAAGAGAAACAGTCGCGGCCGTTTCGAGATCACGAATGACTCGTACTTCGAAACGGAAGCAAATTGAAGTGAAACGTTCCTCATTGTATCGCGTGCGTCCTCAAATAGAATATGGAAGAACTTGGAACTTTCTGCGCAGCTAATGACATTCGTTTTACCCTTCACATTTCTCCCTGAGAGCCTAATTCGATCGTGCTTTGATAGCTCTTTCTTCGTTCGCTGTCAAATCGCGTTTTAATTAATGGCGGTTAAGGTCCACTTAGCAATTCAAATCGCACGTGGCTACACCCTTGACACGCTCAGGTATTTCTCGGTCAAGAGAACCTTGCGGGCATCACGGAATCATGCGAGCTCTATAGATCAATCAACAGTTTCATACTTACTCTCCATTGATCAGCCTGACGTCCTCGCTTCCTCCTCTCTCATCCATGACCGTCCATCTTCGTGGAATTTCCCAAAGACGCAGCCGGATGGAACTGAGAGGTCCTCAATGATCACAGACACTTTTTGCGTGGTTCAGAACGAACGTGCAGAGGTTCTTCATGGTGTCGCCGGAATGTCACCTCGTGCCCTTCCCATACTCTGCGCAAGATCATGCGTGTGTATCATGGGGATGATCCCAGCCCCGTGAGCGAACCGTAGAATACACGGAAGCCGTCCTAAGCCCCGCCATTCACCGCCACTGAATCCGATCGATTCAATATTTTGCAACGAGATCAAAAACCTCGTCCGGTTTCGCATTGAATCGAGAACGCTGTCATTGTGCCCTGTCGGTTTATTATCTTCCCGCGGGATCGTTTCGAATCCTTTTCATCCGAAGCCCACGGCTTTTCTTTCCACCGATCAAACGATCCGGAGAACCGGGTTAAACATCGACACCGGACACCGCCGCCTCTCCGATCGGATGAATCTGGTCCGGCCAATCGGAAATTGGCTGCCTCTAGGAAATTCAGCCCTCTAACGCCGAGCTATGGCGATCCTTTGAATTCGCGAACGCCCGTTTCCATTCCACGCCATCCCGATCCTTTCGCATTCTTCTTCTACACGGTCCTCGTGAACCGACGCGTCGACACGGTGTTCGCACGCACCCCAGCTCCATCCATTTTGTCTATGAGGAGCACCCGGAGTCGATCGTCGAACGATATAATCCCCGAGGAAGCACTTTCAATATTTACACGCGGCACCTATCGCAACGACGATGTTCACGGTTCACGAAAAGAGCGGAGGCGATCCGCAGAGCAGCCGCGGTTCGTTGAATCACGACGAAGAGGACGCTGACGGGGATACCTGTGGATTCTCGATCACCGATCTCAATCGAGAGTTCCCTTCTATCGATGCTCCGGGACGATCGCGTCGGACCGCGTCGCATGAGTCGGATCGATGACGCGTGACACGGTGGCTGGCGTGGTCCGGGTAGTCCTCCTCATCGCTGACACGATCTTGATCACCGATACGTCACCATCGAAGCACGTTGTTGAGCGAACGCCGAGCGACTGGCTGTCTGGTGAAGCTTCCACACCGCCGCGAATCCCGAACGTGAGAAATCGGGAGAGGGAGAAAGCTGCGTGGAGAGGGGCGAAAGCTCTCCTTTTCTCTCGAGCCTTGCGCGCACACGCCACCCCTAATTCGTGATTCTCCTTCTCTGGCAACTTTCTCCTTTTCCTTCCTCCGCTCCGTCTCCGCCGCCCACCGATCGTCCCTCTCTACGAACGAGGAAAGAACGGCCGCGTTCTCGCTTTCCGCTTTTTCTTCATGAGAAGAACTATGAAATTCGCCCGGTCAGCTTGCTCGATGATATAGGATGCCAGAGGAAAAAGTATTCGAGCCTTCCAGGACGGATGGTACCGAACAAACCGAATAAAAATCTTGTAAACAGTTCGTTGCACAGTTTTTCCGAAGACGGAGGGCCGTTTCATTCAAGCCAGCGAGCCAGACGACCGTAAGTTATCCCGGAGGGTTTCCCTCGGCCGGTCCAAGAGACCATGAAACGCTTAAATCGCAGAGAAGCTTGCAGGCCGATTAATTTCAAGGTGGTTCGAACAACCGAGGCTCACGCGAGCACGTAAAGCGTAAATTTTCGAGGGTAGCCATCGTACGGCGGTTCAGTGAAATCGTGATGGAGAATCTTACAGGTTGCACGAATAGCCACCGTTGTTGCGGCACGCTAGATGCAAACGCTCGTCCCGCGGGAGTGCGAGCCGACACGAGCTTTCGCACTGATTAGAACGGCGTTCAACTTTCAATGTCAACAGCGTCGCCCGGATCAACGTCTGACGTGATGAATTGCCCGCTGGCTCGCCGTGTCTCTGAACATCGAGGCTGAAGGGATCGGATCTTGAATAAATCTCCCGAGCGCAGACTCGCGGAAGTATACGTCGGAACGCGATCGTTTCCGAATTACACGGCCTTCCTCGCTTCTTTCTTTCTCCGGACAAAGGAATTCGAATCGCACAGCTGCAGGATAATCTGCTTTGTTGTTCCTTTGTTCCTCTCGTTTCTGCGATTTCCATGCTCGCGGAACGCAAAAGCTTCAGCCGCTCGTGGCCGCAGCTTGTCTTTCGCGATAATTTATTTTAACGGAGGGGCAAGCGGGATCGTCGAGGACGTGCATATTTTGCAGAGGATTTCAGCGGAATGTGAAAGACGTGTTGCAGAGGAATCTCCGGAGATTCCTGAAAAGGACGAGGATCGCTCCTCATCGTCTTATCGAAGCTTCCAATGGAACGCGCGTGTCTTCCGAGCGTTCGATGCCTTCGTCGCGAGCATGCCTCTCGTCCATCAGCGATTTTTCATCCTTACCCGCGTCGTAAAAAGTCTGCACACCCTCCGCCGGGACTCCATGAACAATACGTTGTAAAATGTTTTTACGAGCCTCGGCCATGATGATGTAATCTCGTATCGTTCTTCGACGCAGCGCCGTTGCTAAATTCACTTTGTCGCTCGATCGACGCGATCGTTTCAGTCTCAACGGAAACGTGTAGTTCACCGGAGTATCTTTTGTCCTTGACGAAACCGCATCAGCCTGGACCGTGAATTACTTTTTCGACGTTAAAGTTCCGTGGGCCGGCCACGGGCTTCCGTGATTAATGAGAAGGGGTGCATCGTCAACGTTGCTCCTCGCTGAAGGGCGTTAATGCACAATCCATCTCGCAGTCGACCGGCTGACCATCTTGCCACCCCTGCCGGATGTTTATTAACGAACGAGCGCATCCATCTTAGCGTTTGTCGGAGGGTAATGAAGCGCCTTTTAAAAATTTCAAGCGTCACGACCCGCGGTCACCTCGTAACTTAGTTACGAGTCAGAGCTTCCACCGAGAGCCGCGGCGCGGGAATACATTTTTTTTCCACGTGGACGTTAATCAACGCGAGCAGGCTGATATGAATTTTAATCACTCCCCGACGATATTACAGCTGCTAAATGAACCGTATAACTGCGAAACCGTAACTGCCTTTGCCTCCCTCGCAGGTTCGTCCGCTTCGAGCTTCGCTCGACGCTCTGCATTCGATCAAGGACTCGTCGCGACGCCTCGCCGGACCGACACTGTCTCCGCCGGGCGTGCCGCATGCTCAGCTTTCATACGATTTCGTGACTGCACGGCCGATGACATTCCGAATACTTATCGCTTCGGAGCTGCTTCGTTTTCTTCCGATTCTCGCGACATCGCGCGACACTCGACGCAACGCGGACACGAAAAGACGAAGGAACTGCATAGCGAGCAAACGCAGAACGTCTCGGTGTGTTCCTCGGTCTGTATAACGTCGCACGACATCGTAGATCAGCCCGGTGCATTTTACAGTGTGATCGGTAAACGAAAAAACCGCAGTACAAAATTGTTAGGGGCACCTGTGGCGAACGCGGATGAATTCGTCGCGAGTTCGAGAACCGAGCAGTTCGTGTCGGTTGCATATTCATGGTCCCGTGGCCCCGAGGAGGATCGAACGGGCGGCAGGTAACATTGACATTTGCGAACGCGTCGAAGGGGTTCGCTGGCAGACCGGAAACAGCTGCATCATTAACTGTTGTCGTTTTCAACCATCCAGCGGCGCAAATATTTGGATCGCGACGCAACGCTGCTGCCGACTCCTGATCAAATATTGATCCGATAAATAACTCCTTCCGATCGAAATTGAGCCACTTACGCGCCGTGACGACCTTCGAATTATAAATTTCAATGTATGACGCATGAACGATCCTGCGTATTCGTGATCGATCATTCGCGCGATAGACTGAACACCCGGCTGTCGTGTATACGCATCGAAGACTATATTCCGTTTCGCGTGCACGCTGCTTCAATAATTCAGTGCAGCCGATCCAACGATAGATTCGAGAACGGACCCCCTTGGGTACGATCAAGTATTTCCTCACATTTGACCGTAACTCGTTAACAGATCATTATTTATTTTTATCAAAATTCTACGATAAATGCGTTGACCGTAGTATATTTTATATTTCTTTCGTCCTTCTGAGATGCGCCTTCAAAGCCAGAATACGTAACGCGCGATATCACATGACATAAACTGTGAGGGTTGAACCGTTAAAGGGCTCAGCGGACATTGTTACGACTGCACGAGGCGACTTCACGTGCCCCGTGTTAAAAGTTATACGATCACGTGTAAAACGTGAGAATCGTTGTCGGTGTGCGTTGTAGTTTTTATCATTTGATGGTTCGTTGTATGGGAGGCTGTGAATGCCTACTTACGAGGTGGTCGGCACGCGATTGCACCGCATTCCTCTTGAATTTCCGCGTATAAAGAGACACGAACGGCATCGGCATCCCGGCTATTCCAAAATACTCCTTATTGCAGGCAGGAAATTTACGAGTAGCCTGGCACGATCTGGCTGCCTGAAGCAGCTCGAATTTTCGAAAGATAACGCTGGCCAGGAAATACTTTGCCTCGAATGGCTGTCTCGAGAGATTCATCGGCTAAAAAGTACGAGGCCAGCCCTTGCGAATTCGTAAAACTGCAGGACATTCTGAAAAATATTCTTCCCTTCTGCGATCTGAATTTTCTGTGCTCAGAGCAGCCTCGTACTTTTAACGAAATCATATTGCCATTGCGATCCAGGCAGACAGGGAGAAATGGATGAAACACGCGCCCTGAAGAGACATTAGCATATCTCAGGTTCTCTGAAATCCAGCGAACGAGCGCACAGATATTAATTCGAAACCTTAATGTGCTTGATCAAGACCAAGAGCTGATCCTCCCCTAAAATATTCACCGTTCGATAATCCCAATTTATTTCCTTCGGCGACTCCCGATTAGTTCCGCCGAAAAATTTATCTGCGTCCCCGCAGAATGATTAACGAATCAAGTAAAACGTAGAACATGCAATTTGTATAAATTTTCCGCAGCAATTCTATTCGTGACGCGAACGATGCACCGTAGACTCAGCAGTTCCGTCGTGTTTGATCATGAACGGTCTTATACCACTTGCTACCTACTTACTCTTAACGAGTGCAAACTTTGCCGAGCTGATATCATAATTTTCTCCGCCGCCGATGCCGTTTAAGTTTAACAGGATTGCCCATCAAGTATTTATTCCCGTCTGCGTCTATTCAACGAGTTTCCGATGGAATTCGGATCATAAGGAAGATCGAGTTCAATAACCAAGCCGTGTCCGGCTCTCATTTTCGTGTTGGAAATCAACGGATTTCCGATCATTCCTCCGAAATGGGTCCGTGAGGGAGCGGCGAGGCTAAGAAGGCTCGCATAAAACGGGTAATAGCGCAGGACGCCCTTTATGGCCGTGAAATTGATCGGAGCTTCGAGGACTTTTGCGGGCTTTTCGCGCGTGAAAAATTTGACCCGCCTCGAAAACCCATTCATCAAACTCTCGAACCCATGATCCAGCGCTTTAGAACCATGAAAATTCCTTCGCTGATTCCTCGAGAATCGCTCAGATTCAACGCGTTCAGATTTTCAGCGAGTCAGAAAATGCTCGCAAAGGCCGCGATGCGTTTCGACACTGAACCGCTTAAGACGGAAGCGGATCGACAGTTTCAGAGTTGCCAGCGCGGTTTCTCTAAGACTTTAGGATGACCTGAAACTTCCGGCTGACCTGTTTTTGGACAACCGAAAGCTTCCACGGAATGTTCAGGGAACCAGGCTACCGTTCGGATATTAATAAATTTATTTCGCCCATGCAGGCGGGCGCAAAGCTTTAAGAATCTGAAGATCAAACGTCGAGACTGACATCAATTGTGTCGGAATTCCGTTAACGCGCGGCGCATGATACGTCGGCCACGATAACCGGAATGACTGACACCCTGGCTCATGCTATAAATCGAGCAAGCGAACGCCTGATTCGTTTCATAATCGAACGCAACGTCGTCGCGGTTTCATCTTGGCGAGAGAATAACTGTCAACCGGACACTGATAACATTGACGGACAAAATGGCGTTGCAGAAACGAAATAAATAGACGACAACGCGATCGCATCGAGGACGCGGCAATCGGACGCATGGCAGGCAAATGACCGGCAGGATCTCGATCATTTCGATTCGTCGCTCGAAATCGTTACACCCGCCGTGGTGCGGAGAATTTTGGGACACGATAGCGTGATGGACAACCCGGAAAATAAATAATCCGCGTGTCGGTGAACGGGATTTCGTCGTCACGCTGAATTTCCAGCAGGGTCGCCTCCCATTGGCTCGCGAAATCACTAGGATTACACCGAATGACCCGTTCCCGGATAAAATGTTTTTAATTGAAAATGATGCGCTTCCCAAAGGGAACATATCCGAGAGGTTCGGGTTTACAGAGAAGCTGAGGCCCTGTTTCGCGACCGCAAAAACTGCACGTTGGAAATATAACTGTGGAATTCGAACCGAGGGCATCCGTTGAGTTCCTCCGGCTGTTTGTACAGCCAGTAGAACAGCTAAAAATTCTTACGCGAACGTAGATCGCGCATGAAAGATATTGAAAGAGGTGTTCGAGCTGAATTTCCATAGACGCTTCGATAGATTCCGCTTCCGAAGCGATCGCACGCATTCACGAAGCCGCCTGTATTCAGTGCATCATTTGGTCTACAGCCAGCATATTGTGTAACGATAAATCGTGGCTGGGTCGCGTCAATGAGGAAATATTTTCAGTGTACGAGGAAGATACGCGGGTAACTCTGCAATCACAGAGACTTCTGGCGGGCCCGTGAATGCCGGGATACGCTTTAAGGCTTCTTTAATCTCGATCTGAATCGCGCGGACGGCGCGAAACGGAAGCTTGAAGCCGATACAGCCGCGGAAAAGCGCGAAACGCCCTTTCAATGTTCCCTTTAACCGCGCAGAAAATTGCGAGATTAGGGGGAAGCAAAAGGAGGGCTTGCGCCTTTTATATCCTGGCATAAAAGTCGAATCGGCTGAAAACCGACAACTCGCGCCTCGGCGCGTCACCGGCCGAACTTTAATGAAATTTGTGGATTCGATATTTATGGAGGGCTTCCCCGGTGAACCTCATTTTACTTTGAAATACTTCCTGTCCGACCGACCAGCCCTGTTATTCATGAATATGCTGATTATCGCGCTCCTCCGCGATGCTAATGCCGGAAAAGCGCATCTTCCTCCATCAGCCTGCCATCAGATCCGCCGATAACGTGTTTACGGCTTACCAAGTAGCCGAGCGGATCCTCAGGGTGCTGTTTCCGCCGGAAACAAAGCCATCCCCTGCATTATGCGCTTCCCTCGCTGGCTTCACTTGCCTCCGCCCTGTCCTCCTTTGTGTTTAACCGCGACTTCATTCGCCAAAATGATTTACGCTGGTCTACACCGACTCGGTAGTAAACTGCTTAGGCGATAACACGGGATTCCAATGATAATGGTTCGCGATGCACCTTCTCAGAGTTGTCGCACTGGAATTAAACATTAACGAGGTTTCGCTGGACCAACGGGACACGAATTTATAAATATTTAGTAAATATACTTTTCTGAAGAATCAATTCTATTCTCTGTGACAGCAGATACTGGCTGAAAGCAAACTCCTGTGGAAGCAGTTACCCACCGTCGAGAATATTGTGCTCTGAACTATTGGCACTTAGAAATCAATAACATGGTAGCACAGACTAGGTATAGAATAGACCATTCTTCCGATCACAGGCGAGGCATGGATTCGACGCACGCACGGTAGATGTCAAATTTTCAACTGATAAGACAATACGCTTGGCACCTGCTAGCTGTCAGGTGCAGTCAAGTATCACACCGAAGTGTGCAACGCGTTGCGCGTCAGCTGAGCTTGAAATGGCATATCTCTTTCCCTTTCGCCAAAAATTAACGATATGTAAAGGGCTGCGTCAGGCCAGTCTGAACGGCCGATCGAGATATATCTGTTAAGGATTTCTAGCTTGGAGTTCAGTAATTCAAAATTGATGGGAGTCACCTATCATATGCAGAATTTCATGCCGAACACGCTGGTTGAAGTTAGAATGGCGTATCTCTTTCCTTTTCGCCAAAAACTCAAAAATTTTGAAGGGCTGCGTCAGGCCAGTCTGGTCAGCCTATCGATATATATCGAATTAGAATTTCTAGCTCGGAGTACAGTGAACCCAAATTGATGTGGGTTTCCTGTCTTATGCAGAATTTCATCCTGAACACGCTAGTCGCAGGTAGAATAGCGTATCTCTTTCGGTTTCGCCTAAAACTCAAAAAATCTGGAGGGCTGCGTCAGGCCAGTCTGGCGGGCCGGTCGATATGTATCGAATAAGAATTTCTAGTTCGGAGTACAGCGATTCCAAATTGATGAGAGTAACCTATCTTATGCGGAATTTAATGCTGAACACGCTCATGTTCGTCAGAATAGCGTATCTCTTTTCGTTTCGCCAAAAACTCAAAAGTTGTGAAGGGTACCGTCAGACCGTCCAGCCATGCCGGTCGGAATTCTTCGATTCAATGAAAAATCATAAATTATGATTCATACTATAAAGCTGTACCAGATCAGTAATGTTTTAAACAATATATGTGTCAGGCACAGTAGTATGTATGATTATTCTTGTAAGTATTCGATGCGGCTTATAATTATGTATTGGTCTCCATCTGTTTGCTTTGCGTCAATAGCGCGTGCAACGGCTGAGTCAAACGCCTATCGGCGTGAATAGCACACGTCGAACGGCTCTGCTAACGAAGAAGTGGCGCCATCTCTCACAGAAGACGGGAACCGTAACGCGTCACCAGCGCCGTCTTCTGCCTGCAACTAGAACTACACAACGACGTGCTGCCCGTAGCGCCCCTGGCGGATTTTCCCCTAAATAATCCGTCCCTTTCCGCTAGATGGCGCCACCCAGATTTTTGCTATTTTGCCGCTATTTAGTTCAGGGCTTTTCTCAGAGACGGCGCCACTTCATACATCGGCTATTGAGTGTAGGGCTTCTCTCAGAGATGGCGCCACCGCAGACCACTGGTACTGAGTTCCGTGCTTTTCGCAGAGATGGAGCCACTTCACACATCCGCTACTGAGTTCCGGGCTTTTCTGAGAGATGTCGCCGCCGCTACATAGTTCCTGACTTCTGACAGAGATGGCGCTATCTGATTGTAGGAAAGTGTCGTAGCGCTGTAGTCTTATTTTAGACTGAATCGGTATTGTTGCGTGCGACACGAAAGCGGTATGAGTGCTCGCGAGCCCCACGCACGTGTGACACAAAAATTCATTGCATGATAGGTCTATTGTGTAGTTGTCGATGCTTTTCTGTTCGACGGATGCGCAAAACTTGTAAGCTCATTCGCAAACACCGTTACAGGCTTCCCATATCGCTGTACCTTGCTGTATCGCTGTTCACTGGTGGCTGCAAACTTCGCGAACTGCACGGAGGGAGTACGAAATCTGTGAACTACCGTTTGCTGACATTATAACCGAAAGCAGCTTCGGAAGAAATTTGCTGTACCTACCCTCTGCTTGGACACGAGCGTGAGTGTTCGTTGTTCCATCTCGGAGATAGAACATAACTATAGAACGTGAAAGCGTTATAGAACGATGTCGAGCTTGTACAGTCAACCACGAAAACGTAAACCGGCGGAATTATGGGTTTCAGGGAGTTGCGGGGGTTGGTTCTGTAGTTCTGGAAGTTAGTTACGTCTTGCATTCGCCGAAATGCCTCTCAGCTACTTGCACATGTTATATAGCTGAATGTTCCGTCGACTGTGCGACTCCGGCCTCTGTGCAATTCTGTACAGATCCAGTTTAAGAACTCGTTTGTAACTATACGAAACGCCAAAAGTCAGCACAAACGTTGCACACACTGGCAACGGGAATGTTACGCCCGACAGAAACATCCCTCCGGAGGGTGTCATTCGGTCGAACGATTAGGTCAGCGATATGCGTTCGCACCCTTTGAAAGTTCTCTAATTTTCAGAGCGATTTCTCGCAAAGGGAATCGAGTAATTCTAAATCAATTTCCCGCATTGGTACAACTGTTTCTCGAGGTTCAAAGGTAAATCACGGACGTGTGTTGGGCCTACGAATCGCACCGATAACATGTTTGCACGGTCGATCTTGTTGATCTATACACAGAGAGATCTCTCTGGTAGCAGCGTTTCCGGAAGCTGTATCGACGGACCAGGGACTAAATCCATCCATTAACCTTGAATCCGTTCGTCGTTTCGCGTGACTCCGGTACAGGCAATTTTTCGACTATTTCTAGGTCGCGCAGTCTCCCTCTCAATCCGCCTAAAGGGAAATCCTGAAGCCCGGATTGAAATCTCGAGCGGAATCGATACTTCTTAGGAAATTACCAGGCTCCGCGACGATCCGCGTGCTCATTTATTCCCTGACTTCAGCCAGCTCTCTGTTCCAGCCCGCTATCTACGGAATCCAGTGATTGAAATGTCGCTGGAGTTCATCGATACTCCGCTCGGTCGACATCCCGAACGCCCTGTCAGACCGCAAATGTCACAGGGAGCTTATGAAGCTACCGGAAAAATTCTGAACGTGAAAATAAGAAAAGTGCAGACCGTTTCGCGAAACATTTCACGGGCTTCCGTTTCTAAATTCGAAATCCGATCGAGCCGCATTGTTTCTGCCGCTTCGTTAGCCACCGAATCTACAATATTGCAGAGAATGCGTAACGCGACCCGACTGTAGGTCGACACCGGTAATGGTTTTTCGATCGCGAGCACCGCTTTCGACGGCGCCGACTGAGAAACGGAATGCCAAATGATCCAGCGAATTAAACGCTTGCACGGTTTCGAAACGGTCTTCTCTGCGAAACAGACCTTCCTTTTAACCAGCCTGTTTCGCCGGTAAATCACGGACACGCGTCGCGAAACGACGACGACTGCGAAGACGTCGTTAGTAAACTATTACGTAGGAAGCTATTATCGTAGGCCGGATGGATGCAAACGGAAGCGTCGCGTCGCGAGAACGTAATTTGAGGATTACGCTTGCTCATACATTATCACGGGAACAATGGTCGAGTGACGTGGTCGTCCTCGTACAATCGCGTACGTAATCTGCGAGGATCTTCTGGAATTCGCATGGGACGAGTCACTTCTCAACCCTAAACACTCGAGCCAACCTACCAGCTGCCGCCTTCAGTCTGCGTCTAATGCACTCTGATCCCGCGAGATTAACCCGCCCAAAATTACTGCAAATTGTTTTGAAAGAACGGCTCGGTATCTACGTTTACAGGTCCTGGTGATCCTTGGCTGCGTCCGGATATAGTCGATCCTTCGCCTCTTTCACGCGCATTTCCACCAACCATTTTTCATCATTCATTGTACATACATTTCATTTACATGTTACACAGCTGCTTTTAGTTACCGCCGTGTAATAAAACCGTGCATTTAATAAATACGCAAATAAGCAAGTCCGTAAACGCGGATCGAAGATGAAAAGTTCCTTAACGAAGACCGGGAAACGTTACGATGAAAGTTTCGACATTAACGCAACGCCCGTTCTTTTTACAGCGAACGCGAGGGTTTCAAAAAGCTCGACAGACGTGCTTGCAAGAGCGAGGAAATAAGCGCAGCTACAACGTTCCAATTACCGTTCGATAAGTTGCCAGCAAGACTATCGCGAAGAAAAAAAAATACTCGAGACCGGAAGTTTACGGCCGCGACAGTCCGCAGTTTTTCACGCTGGCCGAGCATCGTTGTAAATTTTCCCCGAGAAATTATGCGCCGGCTGCGGCTGACAGGCGGCGGTTGCCTCGAATCGAACTTCTCCGACGGAACTTCCGGTCCCTGCTTGACGATTGTTAATGCGCCCCGGGATGCAGCGCCGCGAACAATGCCCCGCAATTATCATTTATATCGCCGCTAAGCAAGCCCACTTTGCTTGGGAATGCCATGAATATCAAAGCAAAGTCCCGGGTCAGACGGTGTCACTGTTTCTTCGACGTGCTCTCGAGGCGAAAGAAACCGAAGGGGACGCGAACCGGAGGATCGGAGGCGATCGAGGTTCGGACGGCCAGAATAACCATCGAATCGTTTCTGTTCGTTTTCACCGGCTGCCCTGATACAACCATCGAACAGACCATTCGAGAACGCTCTATCCGCGGGCGGAAAAGTTTTGTACATTTCATAGAAATATATTTTTATTATTTCAATTTACGATTATTTTATTTCATTGAAGAAATGCGGAAAGCAAAAAATGAAACATATAATTCAGTATGTACCCGCTGTGTCAGCATATGCTGCTCGTTGGAGCAACCTCTTGATTATTTTGTAAAGAGTAGAACGAAGCGTTGTTGTTTGACCGTGGGTAGAAATGATCGTGGTGGAGGGACGCTCAGTCCCAGCATTAAGGTGAACGCGCAAATGGCTTTCTTTTCCGTCGCCTCTGCGTCTGCTAATTAAATAAAAGGGTCTCCGGTAGAAAGCCACCCCTAGTTACCCCCCGGAAATTCGCACGAGCACAGACTTTTACGTGGAAGCGCCTTCGAAGCGAAGTTGTTACAGTCTTTCCCACCCTCTCGGTCAACTTTCCGCTTTTTTCAAGCACATTTGCTACTCCCGCTTGTCCCTAGGAACCCTAGCATTTCCGGTTAGGTTCCTCCGCTTCCACGCTTTCGATTCAGGACAATTTCTTGTTCTCTCTGGGAAATTAGTAACGGGAGTTCAGCGGTGTTCGCGTTACCACGTAGATGGGGTCGCCTGTTATTCGTTGACCCATTTTCCCCAGCCTTTTTACCATTGTTCGCGTTGCAACGCCTCCGTTCTTTACCGACGTTTCTTCAAGGAGTGTTGCACGCTCGTGCGAAGTTCAGTTCGGCTCCGACCTGCTTCGAAAAAGAACTGGGCGCGGAGTTCTATCTTACGCTCTTTTATTCGACTAGTTCGCGGATTCAATTAAATCTATGGAAAATCTGGCCTGCGTACAGTTCCAACCCAACAAATGGAATCAGCGGTTGGTCCCTTTCTGTACGGCGAAAGAGCAAATCGGAGCACAAAAATCGGACGGTGCTGCGGCGCGCAGCGATGCTATTTTTCTGTAATTCGTACAGATTGTCGCTGGTCGAGAGAGGACGATTCCGGTTGAATCCAAAAAACGAACTTTTCACTTCGTTTGGGTTGAAAAATGTTCGAGGTACGCGCAGAATGGTCCAGCGATGCTGCGGCGAAATTCGAACGAACGCGCGTTGAAAACAGTTTCTCTCATTTGCGTGCGACTATTGTTAGCGTTATATCCCTGCTCACAGCTTTTTTGTATGGACGAACTGAATCAATTTTCGTTGTTCGGAGGAGCAGCCGGGGAGTTTTTCCTCGTAGTTCAAAGAGGAGATATTTTGGAAACGGGCGTATTTCCACGGGCTTTCCACGGTCGATGCGGTTTTATCGGAGTTTCCGACCCGGTCAATATTGGCTCGGAAGGCCGCTGAAACTATTGCATCCGTCAAACTGAACGCAACTGCAGTCGCGGTAGTTACGTTTACGGGGCTAATAACGATTTATCGAACGAACTTAAGAAACTGATATCTAACAGCGAGACATTCGAGTCGAGCAGCGGCGCAAGCGGCGCAAGCGGCGCAAGCGGCGCAAGCGGCGCAAGCGGCGCAAGCGGCGCTGCCGTGTCCCAGTTGTTTGCTCGACCGGTAGACCGACCTCGAAGAATACGATGCTCGTGAAATGTCGCGAATTAACCCGCGGCTCTGGCTGCCTGTCGCAAAAGCTACAAGGTTATTTCTTTCCACGAAACCCGCTTTGCCATTCGTCCCGTGAAATTGGGATTTTATCTAACCTGTTCACTTTTAAACCGCGTCAATTGAAACGCCGCTCATTTTCCCCGCTGCTAAGCCGCGATCGTTCCGCGAAATCCCGGCACGCCTTCGTTTCGATATCGCCCGATTGAATTTTCTTCGACGTGCCGCCGAAAATGAGGTCCCGCGGTTATGATAGAGCTTTCGAGTTCATGCTCTCATTTCTTTAACCATCGCCGATTCTCTCTACCCTCTATAAAGCCAATCTTTCCGCAGATCGGAGCCAGACCTTGAACAGCCTGCTCTTGATGCTTCTGCTACAGCCACCGGAGATCATTACAGAGGGCGATCATTGTTTAACGGTACGAACAGTCGCCGTACCGTCGCAGACTCGTTTCATCATTCCGATGAAATGTCTGAGGTTTTTGAGCATCCCAGAACCCCGAAAACGACGACAGGAGCCTCTGGAGCGCAACCAGCACGCGTGCTCCAGGCTGTGACCTATTCCAGCGACGTCTTAAGACGATTCGCTATCGGAACCCGCTAGCATTTCTCCGTGTTGGTATTATTTCCAGAGTAAACCGACTTGGCAGCCGGCTAATACGAGACATCTTTCACCATAAAGTGGTGGCGCGTTGCGTGCAGCTCACCCGGGACAAATATGTCTGCAGAATAGGGCCGAGCTCCAATTCCACGCGGAGCACCGCTATTTATGTTGCCTTGCTCTCGCGATCCTACCTATCCCCACGTATTCTCTCCCTTTTCCCTCCGCCCTTTCGCCCGCCTCGACGATCCTCGAAAACCGTACGGCTCTGCCGGGATCGACGTCGCCTGTAAACCCACCGACGCAACCGAAACCGACGTCGGTTCGACAGCAGCTTCCTCGAGACATGGATTGCTAATCCGCGCGGAGAACTCGCTCGTTCGATGGGATTGCTGGAACGTGACAGAGTGTGTTCCGTTTTCGATTAACTTTGGGAATATGCCGGGTGCGGGGGATCGAGCAGGGCGGAAATGGTTGATGGAACGGTAAGGATCAATGTCGTGGAACGGGCAGAATGAGAGTCGCACCGGTGCGCTGGATACGCGTGCATCTCAATGAACGACGCACCGGGTCGAGGCCATTCTCTTTGTGACGTCGCGATCCGCACGCACGAGCCAATCGTGCCTCGGTAAATGATACAGCTGCGAATCGCTGCGAGATCGACGCTCGCAACAAAGTGATCCGCGGGCATGCGAGGCCATCGGCAACGATGCCGACTCGACGAACGGTCCGTTTGATCTCCGGTTAACGAACGGTGCGAAAATCAGAAAACGAGAAACGTAACGGCGAAGAGGGATGAAAGCGCAGGGACTCGGGAATCTTTAGAGGCGGCGAACGACCGGATTTCGATGCCCGGAATTCCCCAGGCAAGGATAAGCTACATCGGAGTGGGTGGCACGGGAACTCGTAAAACTAACTCGACGCCATAGGCGGGCCAAAAGCGAAAGCTCAGCGAAAGCTGGTCGTCGAGGAACCACGACGCTGCCGCTGTCGCTGATATTCTGCTCGTTGCATCCAACTTCCAGCCTGATATCGCGATCACATCGACTCTCGAATGCGGCCAGATTGGTCGAGGAGGACGATGACGAATAGCGCGAGCGGAAAATTTAATTGGCCCAACGGTGAGTACGGTAACTCAAAAATCGGCGCAATCTATCGGCCCATTCTTTCCCGTCCCCGACAGCTCGACGTCCCTCAGTTTTCGAGCCAGCAGCGAGCCAGTAAATTCTTCGACGACACGATCAAACCTTCGATTTAATCTCGCGCGTTCGTCGACACGATCGGACACCGTGGCTCTCCGAAATTTTATGAAGCTTGCATTTCATATTTATCGCGTTCGCGGAGACTGCCCTTTTATTTCCAAAGTACTCGGTCGTTCGAACACGTCGAGGGTCTCCGGTGTCTCCCCGTCGTGCGCCGGGCAAAGGGGGAAAAATATTTCTCATAAGGAGAATCGTCTCTTTGAAAATCCTCTTAGTTTCGACCGAGCAGACCTTCATTTCCCTGACAAACGACCGGGCTGCTCCCGAAAAACGCTGTACATTGCGCGCCGCGTAAGGAACGCTTTCATCTTTTATGCCCCCTCGGTGAAATTGTAAGAACGCGGGTCGCTTTTAAACTTTACGGCCAGCAGAGACGAGGAGTAACGAGAGCTCGATATACTTATATGCATATGTATATACATGTATATGCGTGTGTGTAGCCGGAAAGGCAGGAATAAATGAATGCGAGAGATCCCGTGAATTCGCGCGTCCGAGACGCGTCGTCTGGCCATGGCCGGTCCGTATCTCCTCGCGCTCCGAGCTGCCCATCGGAATTATCAAGTATTTATCACGGCGACCGCTGGAAAAACACAACGGCTGACGTCTCAAGGAATTATGCTGCCTCAGAGCTGAATGTGCACGCAATAAAACGGGGAAATCCTCACAGCAAATCAGGATTTCCCCTTTTATTAGGGACGAGCAAACACAGCCAGAGGGAAAACAGCGGTACTTTCCCACAAACCTAATCCACGCGTCTTGTTTGAACTGGAGGGCTTAATAAAGTACGTATGTCACAGTAAAAGCGACAAACGGTGTTCTGTTTACAGAGCAATCTGCGAAAGCGACGTCGGCGGCTGGCTTCGTGTAAAACAACGCTCAACATCGATCCGATCCTAGCACTTTCATGAACTTTCCCACGAGGCTGACGTACTCGCGCATCGATACTCCCGAACGATCCTCGCTGACCGTTCGATCAAACGCACTGTAGGAAACAGTAGAAAAATGTCAGCGTCGCCTCGGAGCATCCTGCTGCTTACGCGTCACCGTTCATCATTTTTCGAAAGATGCCAACGTTTCACCTTCTCACGATTATCTTTTCTCTGCAGTATTATTTTCCTTTACGCGGATGTTTGTCTGATAACTCTTTATGGGTAAAAAAATATGCCTTTTTATTCTGACAAACCGTACCGTACGTACAGAGGCAGGGAAGCGAACGTTGCTGTCCGCGCTGGTGCACGCGAGTGATTCAATTTGCACGATACGAACACTCGAAATTATTAGTCCGCCGGCGATTATTTCGAGGGACAATGGCGCGTTTATCGAACGTTGTTATCGAGACGACGAAAGAATCGAATTGTTTAGACGAGGAACGGGACGCGGCGGTTCGTTGTTATCCGAAAATAAACCAGCTCGGGACTGGGATTGAAAATCGAATCGTCGCGAGATGTTTCGATGCGTGGTGCGTGTGATTCGCTTCTCGATAATTTTCCAATTTCCTCGCTGAATGGAGGCGAAACGTTACATGTTTCGATTCTCTTACCTGTTTCACGAATATCAAATCACGCGCAAACCCTCTCGTTTCACGGATTCCAGCGCCCTTTCAAACGCAGTTACAAATTCTGAACGACCTTTTATATATTTATCAGCCGTATCGATCACCTGCTCGAGCTACGGACATTTTTATGAGTGTAAAAGTAATTGAAATACGGCACGGGCAATCTGTCACGGTAAAATTCTGCTTCATGAAATTTTTCGTGTTCACCGATCCCTGAGAACGACGCAGACGTCGGTGAAGTAAAATTACGAATGAATTAATAAGGTTGCACGATACGAATCTCCGCGCTGCAGAGTTTTTCGTGTCACCTGGCAATTTTCTACCTCGTTCCTCGATAATGTGACGAAGCGACGCGTATCCGCCGATAAAATAACAGCGCTTCGATCCTGCGACGCCAGTGCTCGGTTGTTAACAGCTTCTCATTGAAACCGCGGCCGCATAAATATTCAGAAGCTGCACTCACGTCCCGCATCTTGAACTCTCTCTCAAGACACGAGTATAAAATGTAAGAAATTCGCCCGATGATCGCGTGCAATGCACCCAAGTAATAAACTTGTTTGCTCGTAATTAGGACGAACATTATGTTTGCGCAACAAAGTAATGCGAGGGTAATCAAGAACACGAATTTCTCATAGTTGACATGCAAATTCTCGAGCAACGCAACCTCGTCGGCAGAAATTCGCGGACGAAACGCGGCGCTCTGAACATTTCTGACCCGAAGCTCCAAATGGGCCGAACGAACGATGTGGCGTGCGCGAACGAAACACGGGACGATTGCAATAATTATCACGGCGGCGAATCAGAGATTCCGAACCGTCGATCGTCACCCCTTTGCGATAAACTGTCACGCGTGAATTTTTTTTATTCTCACCCTCGAGCATCGAGATACAAATGAGCTGCGTTTTTACTCCCTTTTGCATGGTCACGCAACTCCGACCAACAGAATTTTATCGAGATTTCGAGCGGCGCGAACGAACGTCGGGTTCGTGCAGGCCGATGTTTATGTCCATGGGAACGCGTGGGTCCGCGCATATGCACGAGATCGTTTATCGGCTGGATTTATAGCGAAATCTTAAGCGGCGCTTTTACGATCTAATCCGTTTGTCAGCGACACTTCGTCGACGGACGCGAATGAAGCCACCGGTTCCGTTTTACGCGCCGTAATTGCGAACACCGTCATAACGCGATCGCAGTCACCGGCGAAATTTCACGTCCGGAACGGGGACATTAATTATTAATCGTCTACTCGATCAGATGATCATGAAACACGAGGAAAAAAAAATGAAGTTTCTGCCAGGAAGATGTCGAATCGTTGCCACGAGAACGTAATAATGTAGTTTGATAAAAAAAATAAGAGGCGGTCGCGTTAACGGGGCGTCGATATTCTCCGGAAAGCATGTTTGACGGCGCAGTAACGATTCAGACGAAAACATGGCGTTTGTCGCGTCTCGGTTCACGAGGACTGCTCGAAGAATAGGACGGTTCGCTGCTCCGTGAATTACCCTATTACGTGTGCATGCTCGCCGAGATGGGAGCACTCATTCTTCTCCGAAGGAATAGCGAACTTTCTCGAACACCCCTAACTCTCACTCCGTCTCCCACTCCTTTCTGTCCCTCTGTCGTCTCCGCTATCTCCAAAGAAAGTTGGCTAAAGCCGAGTCTCTCTACAGCTTCTTCGTCAGCTCTATTCCTCTTGTATGTACAGGATATAGTTGTCCCTACAAAAGAGCTTACTGCCGCTACGCACAGAGTCTCATCATGGATTAAGATCTCCGAATTTCGCGAGCATTCAGGATGCACCGGGTCGCTGCACTCTCTCCCCACCATCCTCCTTCGACTCTCGCCCCTTCGCGCCCCTGCGCACCCTCCAGCAGGCTGAAGGAAAGACGGGAAAATTGCATTAGGATACGATTAAGAGAGTCGGGCGATGGCGTCGTCGCGGAACGTATCGGGCGTAGCGCGGGCGGGATCAAAGGGGACGCAACGGCTGAGAAACCGTGAAACTGAAAATCATTTTCTAAATAAAGGAAGAACGATATCGGCCGCGGGGAACGACAGCGGAAGCGACTCATTCGTTACGGGCGAACAGATTACCGAATCGCGGGACCGCAGCGGCGTCACGGTATCGACATTTTCTCTCGTTATTTGTCGCGGTGCCATGTATTCGTTACACGCGTCGATACGCCCTAGCCGGTGACACGTCCGCGAAATAGTCTCCACGATACGACTCTCCGTCGTCCAAGAATATTTCTTTCACGAGTTGCACTCGGAATTTTTCATGTCGCGACCGCGTGTCCGACCCCTTCCTCCGAGTTCCGTGCTAAAACTCCAACAGCTTCGTTCGCGAGGAAAGGATAGTTTCCGCGGCGGAGCTCTCGCGGTGGGGAGTGCAGGTTTATTGCAGCGGTGTTTCAATTTAGCACCCGTTAAAAGAGTTTCGGTGCTTTTATCGCGAAAGTTCTGTGCGGCCGGGTGGAAAATAAGGGAAGAAAATGAGGTTGGAGGACACGAAGAAAAGGGGATGAATGGTACCGTGGCGTGACGAGCACCAACCGCGAATCCACGATGCACCGATTAACGCCAGCTCGCTAAATTAGCTTCTTACCACCCTAATTGCCCTTCCTATCTTCCCCCGACCGGCGCGCGGCGGGGCGTGGCGGTTTCGCGTTCCAGCGACTCAGAGAAACCTCTAGCTGCCGGTAATGTCTGCTGTCCGAGGGTTCTCCGGTGTACATTTGAAACGGTAAGGCTGAATATTGGAGCTTCACGGGCAGCTTGGGAGGAGAAGATTGGAAATACACGGCACGTTTCGCGCGTCAAGGAAAAAAATGTGTAACAACTCTGACACGGCGCGGGGCAGGATGCTTTGCGTCTTCCAAGTTCACCCGTGGATTTACTCCCGCGCACCATGAAACCCTGTGCAGGCAGGATAGACGGCGATAGCAGGAATCATCAGGATTTGGCAGCGGAGCGTGTCGAGAGCAATCGACGCGGCGTCTCGATCGAGTGTCCTCGACGCGTTAATCTCGACGGAAATGGACGCAGTCTGGGAATAAGTACGGTTTCGTGTTCGATAGTCTTATCGATTAACCGTGTCTGCGGGTGCTCTTAGAAGCTCATTCGGTGAGCGCAATAACGCGATCCAGCCGCCGGCGGATTTCGATATTTCTCCGGCCGAATTTGCGGTTGAATTAATCCGTTTTAACAGGATCCCAGGCCGAGATAACGGGTCGCTCTTGTAATAACGTTTGCCATTGGCGTGTTTAAGCTCGCGAAAAGCAAAGTTCCAAGACTTCGGGAGACAGATAACGCGAACGTGCGCGTTTATCTATAGGTCGAAGCTATTCCGCAACTTTCGTTCGTTCGAGAGTTTCGCCGAAATAACTTTTCCCCCTTCTCGTCGTTTGTTTCGCTCGTGCTGCTTTACGTTCAATTTCCTGTCTCGTCGTTCCTCCATCGAACCTAGAAAACGAAACACAACTTCCTATCTCGTTCGTATGTTTTATCCGGGAGAACGCGAGAGCCTCCCGATCCGAACGAAACGCGGCGAGCTCATTGAATCACCGTACCTTCACGATTAATGTTTTATTCCATGTATAATTAGACTGTAATATTTACACTGATTCCATTTATCTGGACGAGCGACGCCGAGAACGTTCGTGACGGATCCATCAGCGATGACCTTCGACGAAGGGCGGGCGAGCCACCTTTTTCGCCGCGGCCTTTCGAAAAAGAGGACGAAAAGAAGAAACTCCATTTTCCCGTCACGAAACGTACGGTGCTCGCCCATCTTGATTCCACGCAGAAACTTACACGCTACGTGTGTGTACATACATATACAGTACAGTTCATAATTGCTCGAACGACGCTGTAATTTTTTAAAAAAATAAATCTACGAACTGACCGTGCTACGAGTGAGACATGGAAAATTATTTTTTCCGACGAATGAGCATGTATTCTTGCTTGAGAATGAAGTTCTAAATTCATGGATCGATTAAAAGATTGGGCCATGATGTCGTTCGAACAATTATCTAGGATAGTGTACGTGGTTGCGCGCATGTAACGAATATATATATATATGTATATGTATATATGTGTACGCGTTCATATATCTGTATAATGCACGTACGAAGAGAATGGTTCGCACACCGAAAGATACTAACGATCACGAGCGAAAGAACTTCCTGACCCTCGGAAAAAGGAGGACAGAGGAAGGAAGTTCCCTTCGCGCGAGTGTCCTCTTGGCGGAAATCGAGCGGAGAACGTGTCCTTGCCATGAGTCCTAGATCAATTCCAGAAATGGAGGATAATCGTTATTCCGAGCGCGATCGCGTTGTCGTAGGTAAGGAAATCGCAGGATCAGAGGGAGAGGCCTGGACTCGGGGAGCTCAAAGGAAGAAAAATAAAAGTATTTCCTCGAAGTGTGACCGACCGAAATTCTGCACACGAGTCCTCGGTTTCTCAGCTGCGAGGAACGGTCGCGAGAGCACGGACCGAGCTCCGTTACACACGAGGTTCATCGGTGATTTTTGAGTTCGTTCACGAGGACCGAGACACTCGAAAACGTTGCTGGCCGCCGGGACACGGTCCTCGCGGGGTCTATGCTTCGCCGGAGTCGGAAAGACGAGCCCCGCAGATGCGAGAGGTCGTTGCGGAAGAATATGGCACTGGCAAGGCTAACGGTAGCCACTGCTGTGAGCTGAACGGCGTGATTCACGTCGGGTAAAGGCTGGTGAAGCTGGGTATCCTCCAGCTGACGGCCGCCAGGAGGGACACCAGAAAGTTGCTCGCCAAAATTGCTGGACTGAGGTTCCTTCTGTCGCCCCCGTGCATCGCCGCCGGTTTCTCCTCCTCTGAAACGAGATTAGAAACTCTCATCCGGAGAAAGAAAGCTTCCTCGAAGAGAAGAAGAGAAAATCTCGCGAAACGGTGGCCGAATGCTCCGGAGGCCAGACTCGACGGTATAAACGACCTCGACCGGTCGGACACCGGGAGCAACATCTCGCAACATCTGCTCTGTCTCTTCTCTCTCTTGTCCCTGCAGAGAAATTCGAGCTCGCCACCTGGCCACGGGCGTGTCGATCGCCTCGATAACTCCGCGTGTCTCTCCTCTCGCTGCTTCGATTAATTCGCAAGGGATAAACGGCGGCGATTCGAGATCCGAAAAGATGACACTCACCCTCGATCACGTGAACCATCACGTACGCTGGCTTAGCGTTGCTCGGGGCGCAAGTATAGTTCCCGCCGTGATTCGGTCTCGTTTTCTTCACCATCAGAATGGAGCCGCTCTTCGTCAGTTCGACCTTCACGCCCGGCTCCTCGTCGTAATTGATCATGTGACCTTGACGATACCAGAACACGTACACGGGCGACTCCGCGGCTGCCATCAGCTGACACTCCAAACGGAGGCTGGACCCTTGTTTCACGTGCAGATCAGGTGCTCCGGGTATGATGGAGTACGCCTCCGTGATCTTCAGCCGCACGAAATTTCGTTGCACCGGGTGTGACGTCACCTGAGAAGTCGAACAAAATGCTGCAGACAGTTCCATGTCCGAATTACGGGAAACCGATCGAGAACTTGGACCTAAATGTTAAAGGTACCGGTGACCTTTGCTATTCTTAAGTGTCCACTCTAATGACTCACCGTCCTCCGACGTGACATTTCGGGTGGTATTTGCGGTACGCTAAATTATCGTATCCCCGATGAAGCGACCGCGAAGCAACGTTAATGAAGATTGCTTTGAAATTTTCTACAAACGTTCATGTCGACATTAATACACGCCCGTATATTTTATACTTGTTCCGCGCGCACGTGCAAGGAAACGTTCCATAAAAGTCACTGCAAAACTGTGTCGTATATTTGGGATACGAGGCAGAGTTTTACGGGCATACAAATGACACACGTATGGCAATGTTGCGACAGAGTGACGCGCTATCGCGGTAAAGAAATGCTCCTTTTATTACAACGGAAACGTGTAGAACGCTCGGTATACCTGACACTCGTATATACCCGCATCCTGAAGAGTAACCGCTCGTATCTGAAGTGCCCAATCAGTGCTCGAATGCATCACGACGAATCGATTGTCGATCGAGTGGGTACTGGTGCCGACGGTTAATAGTTGTCTGTCTCTGCGTTTCACCCATGTAATCTGTAACAGAGACGGGCAAAACATATCATAAAACACACACACGTTTTACTGCATATCATCCAGCATGGACTCACGTGCCTCTCGGAACAAAATGTTCACTCCCATTGACCCTTCAAAGTGTACTCGTAATTAAAAATCTCCAGCGACGAACGTTTCCAGATGAAAAAATTCATTTGCTCTATATGAGACAACGCGTGCACGTTCGCGCGAAAGATTTGAACGACGGTGAACGTGTTTACTTGGCAAAGGGTTGAACGAAATAATTTTGGCGATGAAAACGAGTCGCGGCGGGGCAGGCGTTAAAAGCGTTTGCGCTATTTAGGGTGACAATGTACGGGGAAACAGCGTGTATCATATCAGGCAATGAGAGAGGGAGAGCGAGCCACGCTTGCATCCAATATCAATTACGGAGGCCATTAGCGTACCCTAATTTCGGGGGTAATTTTCATTCCTGACCGTACCGACCACGAAACTTTACTCAATTTCTCTGACACCAGTCGTTTCGTTTCTTCTCTCCGACGTTTCGCCGAAAAATTAGCAAACAAGCGTTTCACTTTCTTTAACGGATCAACACAGGGCGTGGGGAAAATGTGCGGGGGACGGGAAATGGAGGTTGAATCAGGTTGGAGGAATCTGTGTTGGCCGTATGAAAGTCGCATTAACCGGGGACTCGACGTAACGAGGAAAGCAACGAGTTTCATGCGAAACAGAAGCAACTGTTTTCAAAATATCAGAAAATATCTCGCGCGACGCGTATAGGAGCTACGCCGTCGACAGGCTACACGCATCCGCCCGCTGCCTCCATTAATTTTGTTCGAGTCGCGTTTCACGGCAGAAAGTTTTTCTTGAAATGCCAGTCCTCCGCGACGCCGCCTCATTAACGTGAATTTTATCCCGCGCTTTAATTTACGCTCGGAAATGGCTGCACATTTATCCGTACACCGTCCGAAAGACAATTCGATTAATTTCGCGAATTGATCTTGCGCGGCGGGTGTTTGCAGTTGAAGCAGCTGACTCCTTCATCTCCGATAAGACGCGGCACAATCAACGTTCCAATCAGAATTAGACGACTATCAATCACTCTATCCTCGAGTCGAGGGGCGCTTACCGCGACTCGTTTTAATGCTCAGCGTAATTACTGCGATTCCATCCGGTACGCCCGGAAGAGGGAAGCAGTTCCAAAGGATATGACATTGCAGGAACCTGCGAGTAATCCAGGATGTTTCCTGTAATCCTGGATTCCGCTTGAAAAGGACCCATCTTATCGCGGCGGTGTGTTACGGCGAATCCAATATTTCCAGCGAGCGAGCGTGCACGTGCACTTACGTGGGTGCTCGTGGCTTCGGAATCGCTTCCAGTTATCGAGAGCTCGAATTCTCCCACGATCAGCGGAAACTTGATTTATATTCCGACCCCTTTCGCCTTAATTTTCGCGACAGCGGGACCAAGCGTCGCGCGATTACATTTGTCCACGAGTTGATCGCCTTGCCGTAAAATATCGATTCTTAATGGAGAAAGGGATTTCGAGGAGATGAGAATCAGGCATCGACAGCTGGTCTCGTTCGAATCGACGGACGTGACGCACGTGCACGAGACGATTCGCTGGAATCGCTCAGATCTGCGGTGCTGTCCACAGATTACCCTAAGCTTGCGGAGCTTCCTCCGTTCTATTCAGGCTAGAATAGCGTGGAAACCCTGGCCGATGCAGGACCATACGTGCGAGGAATGCGTGGCCAATAGAATCTGCTCCGACGAAAATTTAGTCCACCGCGTCTCTCACCGCCACCGGGCTCCCGATCCACCGAATCCGATATCCCCAATTTTTCTCCCCAGACAACGGTAGCGTCCAAATTAACGTCCAGGCTGTCCCGATTCCGCGTGATATGACGCTGCCAGAGATCCCGCTCGATATCCAGCACGATCGAAATGCAAATCGGACGCGACGACTTCATTATGCCACCCCTAATTTCCTTTGACGTTGTTTCAGCCATCGGTCTTCCTAGACGACGAATCGGGTAACCGATGTTCCCAGAATTCTCCGGAGAGGCTATTAGAGCCACTCCGACCAAGGAAGACTTTATACAACCCGAGCCATTGCTACCTGTACGCGAAAGCGTCGTACGTGCAACGAACACGAACACGAACGCGAACACGAACGCGAACACGGGTCCGCACACAAGCGTCGGCCAGCTTTTCAAGGGGAGCCCGCAAACACCGAGGAGAGCTTAATTGGAAACTGCTATCCGCTCCTTCATCCCCCCATTCTTAATCTCTCGAATGGGAATTGCCATGAGCCGTGGAGGATGTCTCCGCCGCGATCACGTTACGCTCGCGTTTCCTATCTTCCCGAGATCTTAACAAACTGGATCTCAGAGCCGAGAGCCCGTTCGACGAGGCCATTATACCTGGTAAAACGTCCCCGAAATTTACCCGTAGCTCAACCATCTTTCCTCATTATGCAAACCAGCCCGATACGATCCTCGTGCTGGCTAGAAGTTCCGATTAATCGACTACAAGCGTTTACGCGTGCACCGCGCGCTCTCCATCGGTCTGGATATTATTCAATGAACGTGCTTTCCGTTGTTCCTCGGAATTTGTCGCATGGTCGATCGTATTTTCAATTTAGAATTAAACGCGGTGCTCAACATCAGAGCGTAAAATAAAACCGCCATCCAATTACGGCGAAACAATTACTATCGCGGGTCGGCGTGCGCGCGACACATAACTCGGAAGCTCGTCCGGTTATCAGTGGAACGGTCTCGAAAGTATTCCTATTATGAGGAAAGTTTTCTCTTCGGTTCGAGAAACAACGCACGCGGAACCACGTGCTGGATGCATTATTGCGATCGTGCAACGGCTTCGACGATCCTCGGAAAACAGAGATCGGTTTGCGTATATCCGGAAGTCTTTCGATTATTCGAGGGGTCTTCGTTTCGACTTTTCCATTCTTTGCACGCACGAAACTCGCGACAAGAAGAAACGGACATCGATTTGAGAGATCGCTTTCTCCTTTCGTCCCGGCGTAGTTCAATTTTCTGTTTAAAACTCTCCCGAAACGCTGCTTCCGCGGGGAACGAAAAGACTGTGAATAATTTCACGTTCGAGCAGCCGCGAAATTCAACGACGAAACTTACGATGTTCTCATTGCGAAAACACGACCCATAATTGAGTCGCGAAGGGGTGAAATCGTGTCGAAGGGTGGCGATCGCATGCACCCTCGGCCGACCGGCGCGTCGCGGGGGATTTCATTTTCCGAAGGGCTCGCTTCGTTCGAACTTTAATGAGGTCAGCTTAACGAGTACTTTGCGAACAGCGTTTACGGAACAATAGCTGCCGGGAGAAAGTTTCTCCCGCAAGAAATTTCTTTCCTGATTTTCTTGCTTGTCTCGTTTCTTCGCGTTTGCTGGTCTCAGGCGCAAGGTTTGATCATTTGGTACGCGAGGGGGGGAACGAGAAACGGCTTGCAGCTTATAATGCTCGTGTTCTACAACACTCGTCGCAACGTGTATCTCTTATCTAACGATGCCGTAGTCGGGATTACGCTGACAGCGTAAAATGTGAAGGTGTCGTAACGGCAGCTGACATTTATGATCTTTACTGCACATGGTTCAGCACTTAACGCGTGATTTACCTCCATTGACGTTGCGCCGTGCCGTCGTTTCGTGGTTTTCCCGTAAATCGCTGGCTTTAACTGTACGCTGAATAGCTAACGACAGATTTATGACACGCTGGAGAATTCGCTGCTCCATGGTACACTTAAAAAATTTCACCCCTTATCAGAGGTGATTCGAATCGTTCTCTCCGTCTTCATCTTCTTCTTCTTGCAGGAGTTTCATAGAAATTTCCCGTCGAACGAAACAATTCCGAACGCGTCCACGGATTCTGTTTCGAAGCAAAAGTCGCGAGCAAACACGGACCTGGATTGTCCCGGCTATGCGGTAAGACCCTGCTCACGCAAAACGCGCGACTATAAACAAAACGGACACCGTGCCGAGGCTTCCGTGGAAAACCGTGGAAGCTCGAAACAAGCACGGCGCTCAAAGTCGAGAAGAAAGAATAATTCTGAATGAAGGATGTGAAAATTTAAAAGATTCGGTCGATGCACGAAGGTTCTTTGTATCCATGTGGAAGGGAAGCTGTTGCTGCTGCTGCTTCACGAAAAGAAATCATTAACCGTGGTAACGTTTCAATGGAAAAAGTGGAACAGCGTCCGCACGATTTAACGGACAGCCTTTATTTTATTATACTCGGAACGATTGTTAGGAAAACAAGGGAACTCCGTGGGTAATTCGGAAAAAGATCCCGGCCGTAACTTCACTGGATAACGAATTAAGCACAGGCCGTGGAGTTCCCGTGTGCTCTCCGAAACGCGAATAGTAGTTTCTCTGGAACAACATTAATCAACGTTACTTTGACCGGAACCCACTTAAGGCGCCTGTTCCTGGAAATTCCCTTCGGAAATCCGGCCATGGATTTTCCGTGATCGAGCAAATTATTTCCTAACCCCGTGGCCTCGACGTTTCTGCTCACAGGATTCACGAATAAGATCCATCAGGCTGCTTCTTAATAACGTTATCCCGTGATGGAATTCGATATCGGATAACCGTTAAACAATCGACAAAAAACGCTCTCGTTTCATGAACATTTTTCCGCTGACGCACGGCTTGAAAGGAGATTTTTTTAACGAGCTTCTTGAGAGATTAAACGCTGGAAGCTTTAAGGGAATTAAAGTTGGCGATGTATCAATTTGCAGGCTATCAAGGAAAGTGGGAGAATTCTTTCGGATCATCAATTTCTTGTTTGACAAATTCCGTGTCATATCAGAGGTCGACGATCGACTCTTATACGCCAACAAGTTCCTCCGCGCCGTCGAGTTTTCTTCGAAACAGATTTTGTCTGCCATTCACCATACTTTCCCAAAGTTTTTCTCGGTCTGCGCGTGCCAGGGAATTCGCTTCGCGGTTTGCGGCTTGTCGACGAGAATCGACTTTCAAAATTGTATTTCACAGACAATCCGATGCTTCCGCTCCTCTCTCTCTCTCTCTCTCCCTCTCCTCTCCCGCTTCTTCATCTTCTCCTTTATTTCGCCGCAAGTTGCTCGCAATTCCGTCGACTCGTACGTCTCGCGTCGGAAGTAAAAGGTTACGAGATTTTTTCGAAATTGATATTTCGTCGCCCGCAGCTCGTCCCCCGCCCCGCCGCCTCCCGCCGCCGCCAACCTCCTCATCTCGGTCGTTCCGTGTTCTTTTAACCTTCCGTCGTGACCCCGTTCGCCCTCTAAACCAACACCCCTTGTTTCTCTGTCTCCGGCTCGTACACAAGGCATAGATGAATTCATCTTTTATTCATGCAGCCCGCCGCGACGTGGATTCCAGCGACGCCGTACTTGCTTTCCACACGGTGGACAGAGTGTTTTACATAAGTGGCCGTCGATTCTCCGGCCTTTCTTCCGGCTTTCCACCCCGCAGACTTCGTAATTTACGATACGACAGCCAATAACGCGGCGCGCTCCTCGAGGAGGCCGACCGGATCCGATCCGAAAATAACTTTGAAACAACTACCGGAGCTTTTCACGGAAAATACTTCGCCCATCGATGCAACGGTAACATTTACAATGCCGTCCGATGCAAAGGAACCGTCGAACAATCAACGGGAAAAAGTTCGACGGCGCGCGGGACACGCGGTACGTCTACCGAGAAAAAACAATCTGCTGATTGGCTTTATTCTTTCGCTCGAAGGACTTTCATCGATACGCCGAGCAAAGAGAGATGCCGAACATCCATCCTGTAAGTAGATCACGATTTTCTGTTTCTCCCTCGCGGGACCGTGGAATTCAAAGAACGAAACGAGAGCTTTCCTCGTAAATGGCACGCCTCGCGAAGCATATTCCCGGCTTTATCAATATCTTTATGCTGTTACGTATGTACCAGCCGAAGCGCGATCCATGCGTCGAGCGTACGTCTCCCTTCGGTTTCCTTGACCGATCGCTCGCGAACGTTTCCATCCAGCGGAGAGAACGGACAGAGGTATTTTGCAAGAGGAGGAAAGAAAACAAGGATCGCGATAATCGTTCGTTCGAACGGGTTGCAACGATGCGGAGCGAGAAGTTTAAATCATAATAGCACGGATGACGTAGACGTTCGTACGTGCGTGCTGGCTGAAACGCGAAAGTGCGCGGTGAAGTGGAACGAATCGGCGCGCAGTCGGACGCGGAGACGTTGCGAGCAGAGTAGATGAAACGTTGATTTCTCGAATGATTAATCGCTGCTCATAAATTACATGCGAGTGCACGGTTGCGTTGTTCACTATTTCTGTCGTGCGGCAATCGGACGGAACGTCAGATTAATTCCGACGGAATCAGAATCTCATTGAAAAAATACGCGGGAACGTACGGAGGAAAAAGTCAACGGAAATCCCTTCGACCCGATCCCGTCCCATAAAGAAATATTCGTCGTCGAGTGGAATTCGATTCCGACATCTGGCCTTTCGTCTCCACGACCATCGAAGGAGACTTTCCTGACTCTGTGTACACAACCTCGATTCCCCGTCGTTTCTTTCCGTCGTCCCCTTCTTTTTCCTCGGGGAAACTCGAGCGTAACACCTGCTACGGTATCGCTTTAACGCTGGAACCCCGTAAAATATTCGGAAATATTCCCGTGGAGGAAAACGAGGGACGTTGAAAAAAAGTGAGACTCGCGGAGACAGAGGAAAAGAGAGAACAAGTTCGGACGGTGCCGCTCGTGCAGAAAATATTTCACTCGAAATTCGAATCGGTCGGCGGGGCGGCGTCGTCGGAACCTCCGGCTGTAATTCTCGATTTCTCTATGATCGCCGACCGTGCCGTACCCGTGAACGATCGGAATAAATCTGGAAGATTCGTAACCCGTCCTCGGAACGGGATCGACGCAACGCGCTCGAAAAAATGGAGCGAGGCAACGGTTGTCGGAGCAGCGAGCTGCTTCGAGCAGTCTCGTCGATTTAAAGTGTTTCGAGGAATTTGCGAGGGAAGCGGGAAGCGGGAAGCGGGAAGCGGGAAGCCGGAAGAGACGCGAGAGAAATGGGGTAAGAGCGATTTGTCTGAAAGTTCAGGAAGGTGGAAATAAAATTAGCGAGAGCTGTGGCCGAGCTATTTGTTATCGAGGTGGCAATAATGCTTCCGGGACGCAGAGCTCCGTAGCTCGTGGAACTTTCAGTCTCGGTGATAATTAAACGTAATACCGTTGCGGTAATGCCGGAAAAATTCTCCGACCGAGTTCGGCACGGTTACCCCGAATAAAGAACCGTGAAGCGCCGCCCGCCAACTGCATATTCACTTCGCTTTAATAACGCGGTTTAAGTAATCGCGTGAAACGCAAAGCTTCGAACAAAGCCGAAAACTCCCGGCCGCGTCCAGCCGTGAAATTCCGCGGAAAATTTGCGAAATTTGCCCGTCGGGCGGTCCTTGTCCGTGCGACAACGAATAAAGGCTGCACCCGACGCGAACGCGACTGCATCGCGAGGAGATTTTTTGCGAGCGGTAAACGCAATACCGACGTTATGAAGCAAGCGCGATACCGTTTTCCTTCGGTCTGCCCACACGCTGTTTCGTTCCGCGCCGTAGTCCGTATAAATAACGATAACGTTCGTTGAAAAGCTCGGCGGCATCCGGAATTGAAAACACGATTTCAAGCTCGAAGGCCCGGAGCAGTTTCGCGGGCGATCGTCGTTGCCAGCGTGTGCCGCGAATTCGCGAGAAAATTGAAACGAGTCCTCGAGATCTTCGCCGGGATCTCTGCAACAGATGTGTGCAATTAAAAAGTCCTGGTCGTTAAATATGGAACGATTCTCGTGGTTTTTAAGACTCGGCGGCCGGTTCCACGGTGAGGTGGCTCTCTTTCCGTCGAGTGGCTCGTGTGTGCCGGCTGCTGAACGGAAATTAAATGAAAATCGTTCAACTCGCTGCGCTGACGGGAAATGAAAATTGAACGGCTGTGAATAGACAGAGAGAGAGAGAGAGAGAGAGAGGGAGAAAGGGGGAAAAGAGGAACGGAGGAAGAGGCTGGCTTATAGGATAGCGATATGAAAAAAAGAGCGGAGATGCGCAGAGATGGAAACAGCAGCAGCATGCATCCGAGGGAAAGCCTCAGGATTCCGATCGTTTCAATTTCTACGGAAAAATACAGCGTTCGTCTCTCCCCTTGCAGCGGCTCTAAAACACACCGTTCGATACGTCGTTACATCGAAATCTTCGTCAAATCGTTTCTCATCGCTTTCTGGATTTCCCGCCGCGCCGCGCCGCACCGCGCCGATCGGATGCGGGAAATAAAGTGGAAAGGGACGGCCGAGGGCAGACGCGCGGCACGGCTGAAACGCCCGGACGCCTCGTTCCAACAAATAACTCTGATTTAGGCCTCCCGCTTGAGTCAGGCTCGCCCTCCAGAGGTCTGGGGCGAGCAAAACTTTTTACCGGCTGAATGGAAAGTCGTAAAAATAACCCTCGATATTTTTTTAACGCGCCACCCTTCGCTGAAATTCGCGCACACGTTCCAACCACCTTCTCGCGCACTCAACGGCTGTCTGGCATGATTTGAGAGAGGCGGCGCGTATCCGAAACTAATTTTGAGCTCGCAAGAGTTAGAACACGGCAAAGGGGGATCCCGTATCTTGGAAATACTTTTCTGGGTCAATCGCCACCGCGGTAACTCCTCTTACATAATGACACTTACGGTTCCTGCGCCAGGATCGGTGATCTTGCAGGGCAAATTGGCGGTGCTTCCGCTCTGCGCGAGGACTTCCCTGATGGGACCCTCAATGACATCCTCGCTCTTGTCCGCGGAGCCCTTCACCGGCGCCACTTCGTTATCGGTGGCAGAGGATCGCTGATGCTCCGCCTGGCTGCCTGCAAAACAAATATCGCGACGTCGTCAGGCGAGAAAACGTATATTCGAGACGCTCTCGAGCGTAACAAGTGTCTCCGTTTTTTGCCGTGCGCGGTCGTTCCTGCATTATCGTACAATTTCTAGCAATTATCCGTTTCTGCTGGCATCGCTCCGAGTTTCGTGGAGTGTGCCGGTCGGTCTCGGTAGCGGAACAAGTGGAATTGTTATCGGGGACACTTAATCGCATCAGAACTTCCAAGCTATGATTTCGCTTTCCACCGAGCTCCCTCTGCGTCGTCCGTGCACGGTAACGAAGCATCCAAACTCTCTACCCGGAGCACGAACCCGCGATTCGTTCGTTGCGAGCGATCAGAACTCTGACAAGATATTTTCTGCAATTTCGGACGGCCGACTCCGCGGAACGCTCCATCGAGTTGACTCGATCGATCGCGCGGTTCACGGTATCCCGGAACGTTCTCCGATCATTTTCGTAGGTGGCGGGCTCGGTGAGGTAATCCGTTAACCCGGATACACTTTCTGTAGAGCTCCGAACGGCGAGGGTGCACTCGGATGCTCGGAAAGCCCGAGGCTTTAGGGCCTACGATCGGTGATTAAGGACGATTTTCGCGGCAGTTCGTTGGCGAAGGGCGGAATGGCGGAATGGCGGAATGGCGGGCTAAGGGTCGAGAGGGAAACGGAATTTCGAGATTAATACGGCCACCGTCGCAACGATAACGCATAACCCCGGTGCACCGTAAGTGGCTTAACTGAATAACTTAGTCGCAACAATTACGAGGATTTGCCCTGGGTTTGCACTACCCCGGCCATTACAAATCCACCGAGTTTTCCTTTGTATTCACTCCGAAAACACTTAGCCATCCCTCGGAGCTCCCTTTTCATTCCGCACTCGACTTGATCTCCTGTATTGATTGCATCCGCGTTTATGTATAGAACGATATGCACATATTTGCTTCTCCGAATCTGTGTCACGATCGCTCGATTCGATCGGACAGACAATTATTGATAAGATAGAATTCAAGCAGATTTTACTTGATCCTCCGTATTCAATGCTCGAGACTTAACCGTTCATTACGAGCGAACAACTGGGTCTGCTTTAATGAGTGCCGCGAACGGACACGATCGAATCTCGCGCAACGATCGAGAGGGGTGCAATTTACCGAACGTCGAACGCTTCCCGGCCGACATTAAAATGCAATAAGACAGCGTCGTTCGCGTGGGTGGGAAGATCCACTCGCCACATAATAAGATTTCCGTGCACAAAGGGGAGGCTAGGAGTCGCATAACGAGCCTCTATTTAGCAGCGGAGGCGGCACTCGTGCAGACTGGTGTGTACACCGGTGAAAACGCCGGCAATTAGCTCTCGTTATGCTGCTCGAGGCTCGTTCGACGGTTCGTTAAACCTGACCTGTTTCGAGAATCGTCCTGCTTGGCGACCGACCATACGCCGGCAGATCTTTCTCCCTCGCTCCCTCGCTCATTCTCCCTCTCGAGGAGATCTCGTCACGTGGCGAGCGAAGTCGAGAATCGCATGCGAGGAAGGAAACGGCGATCATGCACGCGATCCCAGGATCGACCGACGCCGAGACGGTTTTCTTAACGGATTTAACGCCGGCTTCGTTCTTTCCACCGACGCTTCGGCCTACATTCGCCCATTCCCCGGAAGACCCCGAGATTTATCGTCTTTTTATTGCATGCATTTGCCCGCACGATTCTGCTCGCTTCCGTCTCGAAGCTAATTGAAAAGTACAATCGCGAACGTCCTGCTGAATCACTGATATTCAGCCCTCCGTGATTCCCGAGTGCTCACTTCCCATTCGAACTTTCCCTTTTGCCCCGCGACGTAATTCCCGGATACAGCGAATCGGCAGAAATTTCGAAAAATACACCTTGTCTATGTTTGTCCCTTGGCTCCTCGAATATTTACTCGCAGAGAAGTCACGCGACTCATCTCGAATTTAGCCCTCTAAATAATTTCTGCGAGGGATGGTTCGTTTCCGTGGTTGGTTTCGTGGATGACACTCGAGACCGTGCTATTTTACACGAGCCTCGACGTGTCCTGTCGCGTTACGAGCTCGCTCGCCGCGCTCGAAGCACCTTCCGTTTCGCATTATCGTCTTTTTACGAGGTACACGATGATAACGGCGAAGTATAGCCACCGAGTATGGCTGGGACGTACTTTGCAGCCGCACGTGTGAACGGACAACCCTCGATGAACGATAAACGTCGCCGCTGCGAAATCGCCCTCCCGAACCACCGCCAACCATATACTCTCCATCCATTTTTTACGGGTCTTTCGAAAATGCTTGCTCTCCTCGGAGATACCAGGAAATCCTGGCACCCTCTCGCGAGCATAGCTCGACGAGAGAGATATGCCTTTGAAACAATTTCAAACAGGAAATATTGTAAAGCAAAACGTGCGCTCGATGACGGCAGAATACCGTGACGCGTTCGGCTCGCTTTGACGTTCGGGCACGCTGAAAATATCGCAGGATTTACATGAAACGCGCGACTGGCAACGCGACGGTCTAATGAGATGCGATGCATTCGATTGAATGTAACAATAAAGCATAATTATCCGTGGATGCGTTCGAATAATTGGCAATTATTTATACGCGGTGATATCGCGTCGAAGAATCGAACGCGCGTGGAAAATGCGAAATCGAGTTTATGGCGGCTGGCACGAATCGCTCCGATGATAACGTATCACTGCATCGTACAGCGGTATCGCGAACCGTAACGTTTTACGGCCCTTAAATCCCGAAAAGTGATTCTGCCGTTAATGCACTGCGCGCTTTCATGGGCCGTATGCTAACGCGACGCGCTCGCTCCGAGAGCGAAAGAGCTTGTTCGAAGGCGCGAACGAACAGCTCATCGACCAGGACGCGATACGCGATACGCGATAACGAGGGCAAAGTCGAAGTCCTTGCGAATTCGGGTCGATCTTGAAAATTGAATCGCCCCCTCGATCGGGGGGGTAGGTGGAAATTAATTCGCGGCAATTTTGGAAAGTTCCAGCCACTGGAAATCGTTAAACGGTCCGGCGATAAAGGTTTCCGAGCGTTTAATTAAACTTGCAATTAAAGTGGACGACGCCGTGGCGCTTTGCGCGTAGAAATTTGTCACCGCATGTGGGAAGGAAAAGAGTCCCGACGACTCTTTCGCGGTCCATCCATCGATCGCATTCGAAGTCGATTATAAAAGGAATCGGTCCGTTGATTCCACGAATAAATTGGACGAGGATCAACGATTCTGATCGCCGAATGCTTTATGGCGTCGAAAGTTTCCAACGGCGCTAACGAGCCGAAAGATTGTGCGGTCTTGAAGAACACGATAACCGGATATTACTTGTCAGCCATCAACCGGCACAGTGAATTAAGTGTTTTCTGTGTCAGCATGAAAATGACCGGGTGAAACGCGAGCACGGCAGGGCTTTTCCACGTGTAAGCTCGCGCTCGCGTTTCAACTTCTATCCCCCAGTTTCTGTTTGCTCGACCGTGATTCCTTTGATTCGTCGTGAAATTATTAATTCCATTTCCAATACTCTCATGCTCGGACCACCGGTATTTCGGCAAATACGCGCCCCCATGCTTCGGTGTTTCTACATTTTAATGCGAGCCAGAATATGAGACCTCGAGGGCTCGAAGCATGTAAAGGATCCACTTTTTATTTTAAGCGGTACGTGTGCTTCGGCACGAGGATCATCGGCGAGGTCCGCTTTTAACGATGGATCAGAAATTTATAGTGGAAAAATAATTATTAAGGTTTTCTTACCAGTGAAATGAAGGTGTATTTCCAGGAAAACACCGGCCAGAATTAGAAGCGTTCTCATGGTGGCCGTCGAATCGTGGCGTCGTTGTTTCAGACATCCATGACGCTCATCTGCAACAAAAAGAAACAGACGCGTTACATATCTGTTCGTGGCAGACTGAATACGAGCGCGCAAAAAAGTACACGGTTTTTGCCCGACGATACGCCCTTTCTTCGATTCGATCTTCGCGAAGAAGCCAATGTACGAGCCCCTGCAATCGATACGGGTTTAAGTAGGAGGGCTGTGACCCTTAGACCTTTCTCGTTCAACCTTCCGCCCATAAGTGGTCCACCTTTGTCAAGTGTATTCGACGAGAGGCTGGAGAACCGAAAGAAGTTTCATCGAGGAAAAAATTGTAGGCGTGCTTCACGACGTTGCATCGTGCAGCGAAGTTCCGGGCTTTCTCGTGTTTCCTCGAGACACGAGCGGAATTGCGTGAAGTCGAAAAGTCAAGGAACCGCATCGCTCGTTTGCAGAATGAAGATCGTTCCTCGCGCAGCGACGACAACCGGTGCGCGAAGTATGGTCGCGTGAATCGCAGAAAATCGGAGATCATATAAATTCGCTGGGACGGAGCGATCGAATCGATGGAGTCAACCGATCCTCCTTTAGCCTCCCAACTTCCACCTCCCTTTAAATATTTAACAGGGCTTCCGATAGCGTGCGCCGACGAGTTTGCCCGTCACGGCGCACGAATTACACGACTTTCCCGCTAATGCCATTTACATATAAAACACCGTGTCTCTGTTTCTTTCTTTCAAGGCGAGCTAATCAAATTATACTAACTGACTGCTGATTCCCGTCGCTTCTAGATTAGAACGCTTCCGGGCCTCCAATCCTCGATTAAGTCGAGGAAAATTTTCGCGCGAACCGGTGCATCCACTCCGTAACGACGAGGGTTTCCAGAAAATCATGATCAACCAGGCGCATGGTAATCTAGCTTCGGCTAAAGCTCACCGTGTATAGCGTACACAGGCTGCGGCGGTGTACGTGCGAGCGTGTGCATTGCAAACGGTGTGAGATGGAAGGAGCGGGGCTCATGGTAATGATCTCAGTCATACGGTTTCGCGATGATAGCCAGCGCGCTATTTACATACTGATATGAACATCGCCGCGAAAGTTTGTGTAATCAGCTCGTCGCGTAGATGAACAGGAGCGAAGAGAAGAAGAGAGGGTTGCGGAGGGACAGGCCGTAGGAGAGGGAGAGAATCCCTGCAGGTTCGTCGGAGAGGCGAGTGTTTAAACTGTACCGGCTCAAAATATGCGAAACGAGAGGAAGCGAGTCGAGAGGACGATAACGAATGGCTACGCTGTAAAGACATTAAGCCGATTTCGGGTTAAACGACTGCACCCTTTTCCCTTCATCTTAAACGCGTATGCGCGCGCCTGTGCGCGGCTTAACGTTCGTTTTACTCGCTGAACTATTTAAATGCTGCATGCATTTATACGTGCGCCAGTGCGAACTTGCACGGATTAAAAACGCGACGCTGTCATCGTTACCTCGGACCTGTTTTTCTTTTTTCAAGTGCACGATGAGCGCGTCAAAGATTCCCCGAGCCTGAAAGGGCGTTTTCAAAGATGTTTCTCAACGAAATCAGCGGTACCTTTGGTTCGACGAATTTCCCTTTCCGCTGGCAGGCACGTCGACTCCGCGCGACACATCGTGCGAGCAAAACGAGTTCTCCTCCGGTCGGAGGTACAACTTCGAACATTTTGGCCAGCCCGGAAACCGCGAATTCCGTTTTGGTGTTGCGAACCTCGTGGCAAACACCGAAACTCGTATGTTAATGCTAACTCGCGCGACGCCGCGCGCCGTGAAAATCTGCTGCCCGACCGCGTTTTCCTCCGCTTCGCGCCGATGCGAAAACTGTTCAACTTACAGCAGAACGTATACGCTGTCATCATCGATCCGTTTCACCTTCAGAATAATTATTAGGGTGGAAATTTCGGGGACCATCGAGGTGGCTTACCGCGACGAATCCCACAGCAGAAACTGTCGTGTCTGGTCGGACACGCTGTAACATACTGTTCCAAATGCACGTGATATTTCATATTTTTTTCCTAGCAAGGTCTGGTCATAAACAATTTTATTGCAGCATAAAAATGACTGCGTGTTTAATGAAATTATCGAGGAGCAGGTCAGTGGTGACCTCCGTGCAATTTTATCGGCGCATTCTGTGCTCCGCGTCGACCTGATTCCGTGTGCTCGCACGTCGGAAAAATCGTGGCAAGTATCAGCGAAGAGAAAAGTCGGTAGCGGTGGCGCGAACACGCTGTCAGTGCGCGGAAACCGCACAAAAACTATAGGGATGTTGGTTGAGGGGGTGGATAAGAGATTAGGGTAATCCCGCCTAACCGATGACTGTCGTTCCAAAGGTTTCAACAGATTAATCGTTAGATCGATCGATGCACGCGATTCGTCCCGCGAAAATGTTTCGCGAGCCACGCGTTCCGGCGTGCGATGTTCGCGCTTTTCGCGACTCCATGTGAAATGTATGCGAGACGAGATCCAAGGGGGAATTAATTCCCTTTGGCCTCGATAGACGATTTTCCACCGTAGTTACGCAATTTTCCCCTCACATATCGCTCAGAGAAAAAACATTAATCATGGTTCTCGAATCGCGTGTTTGTTTCATCGTGAAATACTGAAATACTGAAAAAGATGATAAATAATTAAACGCCTGGCGAGCTTTGTAAACTGTTTTCAGCATTTACAGCGAAAATGTTGGATCATCGCGGAGGCACGTATAGGGAACAGCGCACGTTGCGTGCGTGTATTTTTCGAAAATAAAAACAACTGAGTTTTTTATTCGATGCGAACACGGACGAGAATATATTTTCCACGATCGAGTGAAATTTCACCTCGCTCTTATCCGCGTAATTGCCGGAAATTTTTTTCTCAAGTCCATCGATAACGCTGGAACAATCGGATTCGGGGCGATTGTTCCAGTTTCGAAGGTTATCGAGAATCCGGCACGGTCCAGCCGAAGTTCCGGCGAATAATTTCAATCGAAGTCGACGACAAATTTTTTTCCAATGCCCCGGAATGAACGGCCGTTGGGAAATACGAGTCATTGTTCGCGTACGAAGAACCTCGAGGATCGGTTCAAGATATTTCGTGTCGCTGGAACGAATTCTTCGTTCGATCGAAATCGAACGTGCTTCGCGTTGTTCGCGTCGTCTATCGAGAAATTTTTCGATTAATCCCAGCGGCTCCGGGAGAAACAGAAATAAATCGGCAGCGGTACAGTGAAATCGGGAGAAAGTTTTTTACACTCGATTCGCCGCATTTTGTTCTCGCCGGTGAACTCGTCCCTTTAATTACGAAGGCACCGTCGAAAGACGAATCGGTCCAGAAGTTCTCCAATTCTAAAGTCGTGGGAACCGGACCGAGGGTTCATCAACTCGAGATTAATAGTCCCCTCTGCTTGTTTTACTTCTCCGTTCGCCTGCAACCGATAAACTTTTTCCGTGATTAATCGCACCCCGCTCTCCGTCTACGTGTTTTATAGCCACGGTTTGTCCCGTGGCCCACTGCCTGCTCCTCCGCCATTTTCCTGCCATGCAAATTACCAATTCTACATTCGTGCAGCCTTAATCGACGTCTGAACCGATCCACGATTTATGTACTCGTCTCGTTAGCTTATTCGAATTATTTTCCGACCGGCGACATCGGACGGCTGACCACCGATCGCGCTGTTCTCCGAATTCCTCTGATCTCGCATCAAGATCTTCTCAGAAGGAACTTCCTGCTCTCAGCCACCGAATCTCGCGCCAAGTGGAAATTTTTCCGGTACGTTATTACAATATTTATCGGCGCTCGAACGCGTCGCGTCAGCTGCTCCGTTCTGTCCTTCGTACAATTAAATGAAACTACAGAGCCCGTTTCAAAATTCATCTCTCCTTTCGCTTTGGCTTTTAAATTTCTCGTATGAATATGAAGCGAGTGTATTAAATATGAATGCTTCCTCATAGCTTTTAAATTCAAAGAAACTCCTCTGCTCTCTTAATCCCCGACTTAACAACAAAACCTGGCGTCGTTCGGCTCGCTCGAGCTCTTTTCAGACTCGTTCAAAAGAATCCACCGTATTCGATGATTTAGATCGTCTGCTCGCGTATTAACCTTGCTCGTTCAAATTCGTAAATAATGTAAATGTTGCTCCACACAGCCGAGGATAAAAAAGTAACGACCGATCGGGAATATCCGTCCGTCGTCGTTTCGTGAAACAACACTTCACGGTCTCGTTTCTTTTGAACCGGCGCGGCGCGGAGCGGCGACATTCTAGCATCAATCACAGCTCACGCGATCAGACTCGATCATCCGACGTTTTCATCGACCCTTCGGACCGTGCTTTTCCCACGCACGCACGCACGCACGCACGCACGCACAAACACGAGTCTCGTACATTTGATCAAATAATTAGGCAACTCTTTCGCCTTCGTTTCTTCCAACGTGACCGTTTATTCGAGCGTTTCGCGCAGCCGTTCCGTGAACCCGTTCTCAGGGAAAACAGTCCGGAAAATAAGTGCTCGCGATGAAAAGGAGAAGAGAGAACAGTTTTTACCGTGGCGAGCAAACAAGAGTAGCAATTTTCTCAGGAAATTAGCATCTTACGTTGGAGCACGCTCGCTCGAAACGATACACGTCTTGGGGAACGAGAATGTTTAACTGGACGGGGAGGGGGAAAAGATAATATGGTTTAATGGAAATTCGGGGCATCGAGGAAAATTTTTCCTCGGAAAATGTTTCACCCTGTACACGACGACTGTTACGATTGGTCCCGTGGAAAATTCACTTACGTCGAGTCACCGGCTTCGAAGCTTCTCTAACTTTTTCGAACGAATACGTTCGTACGTACGTACCTACGTGGTTACGCGAATTTTCAAGCCAACCCAGACGACCCGTACACCCAATTACCACCTACAAATTTAATTAGCCCCGCAAGAACCGATGAAAAGGTGGCCTGCATGTGAAGCTTAATTACATCTCCACCGTCTTTCTCCTGCATTATGCCGTACAAGCACGCCTTAATGAACGGTTCGATCCGCAGCATCCATTAACTTCTTCCCTGATCTCAAATCGCATCTTCCCTCTGAATCCGGCGGAAAAACAAAGGGATCGCGTGCATGGACCGTCATCGTTCAGCATGGAATCGTTCGCGTTCCACGGAATTACGTTGCATCGTTCGCTTCGATTCGCTTTGGCAAAGATTGCGTGGCTGCGGGGTCGGCTAAACGTTTCTCGCTGTTCGGGAGAGAGGAACAAACCCGCTTATCTTTATTTATTCACCGCACCGGTTTCTCTTGAATTCAGGAAGCGAGATGGCAAGATGAATAATCGGGGAAATCCGGTAGTCAGAATCCGCGAATTAACCCCGAAGTTCAGAGGCAGCCACAGGGTCAGCAACGAAGCCGAAACGATCGTGAGTTTAAGGTGAATGCAATTTCTGCGCAATCGTGTGTTTGATTCTTCGGTGGCACGTACGGTCACGACCACGTTGCCTTCCTTTGCATCCGCTCGACCTCGAAAAGAATTCGTCGTCCTCCTCGTTCGTGCAGCAGGACGATCAATCGTTCCTCCGGGACTCCCTTTGCCTGCAACGAATCCACGGTATCGAGGAATTCGTTCGCGAGTGCACAGACAACCGCAAAACTTTCCGAGCACACGATGAAACCGCATCGCATCGATTGTTCGCGATGCTCGCAGCCGGGGACGCTTGCTGATTTTTCTGCTTTAAAGACTCCGACGTTTGGATGCGGCTGACAAGCGCTACCGAATGCTGATATCCACCAGGCGTTCGCCTTTTCTTAGAAATGCCTCGAGATATATTTCCTTTCAGCTTTGTGCGTTCCCGGGGCGCTTCTTTAGCAACGACTTTTTAGAAAAATCAATGAGAACGCGATGTTTATTTCGACCGTACGATGTCAAAGTACGCGCACTTCCTGCAGATACGAAAGCACCATAACCGGCCAGGTACTTTCAGGAGATTGTGCCCGTAGGCTCGCTGAGTTTCCCAAGAAAATTTCCTGCGCACACCGGGCGAGAGACTTTCCTTCTGGAATTTCGCTGCAAACGAAATTACTTCCTCCATTTTTTCCTTTCTTCTTATTGAGCTACTACCCCGGAAACGCATTACCCCAGTTTCGAAGTTTAAGTAAAATTTAATGTCAGAACTCGCGATCGAGCTGGCCGCAGGAATTGTTGTTCCGTATGCAAATGTTTCCGGTTGGACTTACACCTCCCTCCGAATCTCCCAAGATTCATATTTAAATGGAACTCGGAGTGCGTTATTGCCTGGACCAGCGACACGCGGATACCTACTCAATCTTATTGAACGAAGAACACCGAGACTCTCAGGAAACATTTCTGAATCGTTTGGCGACCCGGACACGCCGGCAAGACGTTTAAGTGGCACTCGAGCAAACTCGTTCGCGACCGAGCACGAACGGAATTCGTGTAGGCGATAATCTCCCTCGGAATTTCCTCGACGTCGTATTCTACGATTTCAGGTGCACCCTGCGGACCGACTTCGCATCGATAACAAGTTCACAACCTCGCGCCTTCGAATCCAAAGCCTCGGGTGGTCACGGAACAGCACCGAACAGGATAAAATAAGAATTGACAGCAATCATCGCCTCGTGGGTCTTTCGAAAAATTCTCCAGCGACGATAAAGCATCGTTCAATGTTACTCTTAAGACGTCCTCGTTAGTTGTAAAAGAGGAACGGAGGGAGCGGTCTCCGGTTGCAAAATCTGAAGCTAACTAGCTCGATAACGTTACACGCTTCATCGTCGTTAGCCAGGGAATTTCCCCGGCACGAAAATAAAGAAAGCGTCGGCCGTACATCAGCCGAGCGCGGTCCGAAGACGAAGCACGGCGATGGCGATCGTTTGAAAGAGATACGACCGACCGGACGCTCGGTTAGGCGTACGATTCGTTTCGGAGAGGGTCAGTTCGTGAAACCGGGTCGCACGTTTTTCCGTGGACCCGGTGAAAACGGCAAGACGAACGGGAGAGAACAAGAAGTTTGCGTTCGATGATAAATCCGTGGAACCGGAAGCGAGGCCTCGAGGAAGAATTCCGTGCGAAGGAAGTAATCCACTTTTCATCGTCCGAAGCGAACTCTCCGCGGCGCGGCGGAGGCAGACGTCCGAGCGTTGCCAGAGGAACCGCCGCGCCGCGCCGCGTTCCGCACAGTTTCTAGGCAAGTTAAATCGTACGCTTTGAGCGCCCCGCTGAATCACGAAATAAGTAAATTTCTCGATGAACCTTAACTGTTATCCCCGGAGATCCAGTTATCCGGAGAGAACTATGGACTGGCTATGCTCGGTTTAATAAGCTTCGCAGAGGATGCGTTTACGTGCACGCGAGAACACGGGCTCGCCTAATGAAATTCATCGTACGACGGATTCCCCTTTACGACCTCGTAAAATCGTTATTACCTGATACGACTTTACACGTTACGTCGACACCTCGAGAAACTCGCGTTTCGACTTAACATCCACCTACCCTCCGGACCATTACCGAATTATGTGACCCGAGTTCGAGCACGACTTATTATGTTTATGCGTTTCTGCACACACGCACGCACGCGCGCGCGCGCGCCATAACGTTTATGAAGGGTCATTTGCTCGTTACGCGAGTTTCGCTCTGGAACATTCACCGGCTACGTGCAGCTGAAAACAAAAGAGTCGGAGTCATTTGCATACAGCGAAAATGATGATCGAACGCGACGGAGGCGAGTCCTCTTGCGGTCCATCAAATCAACACAGGATATCATGACGAGCCACCCGTCCGATGAACATGATTCGGACCGTTTCAAACAACTATAACTCCATGGTTTGGTTCATTAAAGCAACGTCGCCCAGGGCGAACGGTATCGTCGGTCGAGCCTCATTATCGCTGTCGAAGAGCGAATGAGTTTCGTTCGAGGACCGTTCGTCTTTTGCAGGGTGCAGCGCCGACGCGACGCGACGCCACGGGACGCGACGGAGCGACAGAAGGCAGCGCGGTAAATTTAGCGTGGCGAAGCGAGCTCGTAAAAATAAGCCTGCAGCAGTCGTTCGCTGCCATAATTTGCGGAGAAGTTCGATCGAGCCTGGCGCAGCGTGAATTTCGACGAGCGTTTGCTGGCGGGCCGGTTTTGAAATGTAAATTCGCCGTAACAAGTGCGCGGCTCATAACGAGTCGACGAGAAATTAGGCCGACACGGTCAGAAAAACCGCCCTCTCGATTCGTTGCTCGGCCCATTTTCTCACCCCTGGACGAGAGCTGCTCTTTTCCTACAAAAAAGGAGACAGTTTCCCAGCGCTTTTCGGAGCTGTTGAAATCGACGCGGCGGAGACGGTATCGCGCGAATCGTGCGGCTTAAGGTGCGTTCACCCGCATCAGGATGATCGAGATCGCGAAACTCACGCGATCCTGCCGCTCGGCCCTCCTTAGATAGCTATCGAATCGCGCGAGTATGTCACGGACTGCTCTAAGTTCGAAACCTGGTCGATGCGCGACCTGGTTTTCCTGCATCTGGAATTTAAATCGCTAATGCCATGCAGATGCGAAATTCGGCTCGATAAGACGGAATGACGGCAGCGTTCGGGATGCTTGAACTTTGATTGAACTTCTCTTTGACGACGGATCCATTTTTTACAACTCTTCGATGGAACAAATTAGAAATAAAAAAAAAATAAACGTCACTCATCAGGGACATTTCCGACAGTCTACGCGTTACGGGAGATCATTGCTTGGAATCTTTAGCGAAACACGGTTCGCTCGCATGAATCTAATTAAGCAGCTTGAAATGCGAGTTTCCAAGTGCACGGAACATTCAATGTTCCCTGAATTCAGTGTGTGGCCTGTTGTGCATCGGGAATAAATCATGGTTACGGGTGACTTTATCGCTTTGGCGGAAGCCGTGCGGCCAGCTAATCGACCGGTCACAGGCTGGGATCGGGATCAGGATCAGGATCAGGATCAGAATAGAGACGGTGGTACGGGACGCGTTCAGACACCGCGAGCATACAAGCATCGATGAAAGGGACGACGTGTTTTATTGGCCCGGTGATACGCGAAAATAGAGGAGCATGCTGTCGAGCGTAGCACAATAGATCTCTCTCTCCTGCAGCGTTATTAATCATCGTTTCCTCGGCAATACTGGCTCTCTCGCCGGCCCTCGTCCCTGCCTCTCTCGAATGGAATCGAGCAGGTTCTTATCGTAATCGAACCTCGAGAATCCAGATCCGATCGCCCGCGCGCCAGCGCGCCAACGGCCGCGTTCTTTATTTTCAATTAGCCAGCCTGGGAATTCGATCTACGGACAGGCAGCTCCTCGGAGCACGAAAGCTTCGAGATTCTCAGTTAAATATAACGGTCAGGTGATTAATGGGTCGTACGTGTTCCGTGGACCAATCGAATTCGTAAATTGCTTTACACTCCGTCTCTGGAAAAATCACTGAACAAAGGGGAGCAGGGAAAGAGGGAAAGAGAGAAAGAGAGTGGCACGGCGAGGAGAGGAAGAGACTGGGAAATTTTCGCGACACGCTCGTCTCATAAGCTTCTACCGTCCCCTTTGGTAAATTACTTTTTTTTCATCTCTATTACCGACCCCTGGCGGACCTTCCAGATTCCGGTCGAATCTTTTGGCTTTATCCGTTTCTCGTCTCCTCTTCTCCCCAGTCATCTCGCTTCCCTCTCTCACGAGCTTCTTTTTTGCCAGCCCATTTCACCGAGCTATCGAAAAAACGATCTGCCAGGCGGCCACAATTTCAAGACGGATCTCCTCGCTGAACTCGAAATGAAACGAGTGGGAATCGGAATTCTTATTACCGTTCGTTCCTCCCCTCTGACCCCCTTATATCTTCTCCTCCCGAACGCGATAAGGAATCCTGTCGAATCTCCTGCTTCCTGTCGCTTGTAAATTCGACCCTGGTCGCGACGTCTCTCGTTCGATCGAACCTCTCACGATTTTAATAGCCGTGCTTTTCCCCTTGCCTCTCGCGAACACCACCGCGATCGCAGCTAAAAACGATCGTGCACTTTACGAACGAAAAATTCAGTTCTTCCAGAGCCGTTGGAACCGCTAATAACCTTGGAAACGAGTGGATTAATCACAGACTGGCTCTCGACTGCCATGCCGGGCGTTCGTAATTAATAGGCTACGAATGTTATTAAAAAATCACCCGCTATCGTGCCGTTTTATCTTGGAAGTTTCAAGGAAAAACCTTGTTATAAATTTCTACCGACATAAAGTAACCCCTCGTTCACTTATCGTCGTCCAGGATCGCTTAATTACGCGGGAAACTCTAAATTCGCAACACTTTTCGCGATAATGAAGCCGCGGGAAGATAACGGGTCACGACTCGTTTCCATGAAACGTTGTAAGTTATAAATGATCGCGCGGCAAAATGCACGCGAATCGAGCCACATTAATTACGAGATTCGCGCGTTTTCCCGTGGCCGATCGCTCGTTAGGCCAAGCATTCATCGGTCCTGTAGCTGACGCGTGAACGTGTAATTAATATTATCGGTTGGCCGTCGTTCCAGCCGAATTCTCGCAAAAAACCTTCCTCCGCTCGTTTAAACAGCTACAGCAGCGAACAAAAGTATCGGCTGCGCGCTCAGAGGCGAGAGGAAGATCGACTGGAAACTTTTGCACCTCGCTGTAATTCGTCGACCACGCCGGTCATGTTCGTCCGGGACAGACTGCAAATCTTCGGCTGGAAAATATGAGAGGAAGATCGAGAGCGAGCTTTTACGAGTCAGAGAAGAGGATTCTGGCGTGATAATATCGCAATACTTCGGCGTTAGATGGCCACCCGGGGGGACGGGACGGAGAAAGGATACGCGGTATCAGCAAAATTCCTGGAGGTGTTAGCAGGATCAGGAGGAGACGCGGAAACTTCACCCGTGGGACGCAGGATCCCCTGAATTATGCCATGCAAGCCACTTAAGTTACAGGAAGTTAGGGTCTAATAACCGGATAGCAACGTTTCGAACTGTTCACGTTCGGATAGAACAGGCTCTCTCCCCTGTTTTATTAAACACGGCTAAGCGATAAGCTCTCCCGCGCGTATTGCCCCGATACGTGAAACTAATACGAGGATAAAGCGCGACAAATTAACCGCCCAACCTATTCCGATTCGCCTCACCTCCGTTTTCTGCGTAACGTAGCAACGGGATTTAATTACGATTCAGCCGATCCTCCGGCATGTCTCGCAGCGCCGATACGTGTTTATGAAATACCTATGATGCAACGAAGCCCCCGCGAAAAGTAGGGCAACGTTCAATTTCGCTGGTGTACGAGGGTAAGAATCGATGAACTTTTTGGAAACGAAGGTTGCCTTCGTTTCGATGGCGGTGGCAGAGAAGAAGCGTTCAGGATGCACGAGCATCATATCGAAATATGGACGAGTTCGGATTCCATTCGGCAGGACGAGCGAGGCAACGGCAGACGGGGAAGCTCACGTAGCGAGAATTCGAATTGAAAGCGATCGATGGACGGAGAGATAGCGATCCAGGATCTCCTTGGCGTTATCTCGAAACCTTGCCATTTGTCACGGCATAAGCCACGGGGATGGAAGCTGGATTCTGAAGCTGAAGCGTGCCGTGTCTCAGGAGATCTCGGTTGTGCAGGTGAAATCAAACTGAGCCAGATTACTCGAGACCGTGCCACGGACCTTTCACGTTAATCCGACCCATATCGAACTAATAGCTGCGCCATTATGACAGAACGCTCGATGCCAATTTCAAATTCGCTTCGATTAAATCCCGCGTCCGCTGTAATTGCCGCGCTCGCTCAATCCTCCACCGTCACACTTTCTTTCTATATAAATACCATCGGTTTTCATCCGTTCCGGTTAATCGACGGACTACTCGCGTTTCATCGATAGCAAATAGCCGTCGAACGTTCGACCGTCAAGATTCGAATGCGATTTGGTTGGACGCGAAGCGTCGAATTCGCCGAAAGGCTTTTTCTATCGCCAGACCGCATCGGTCGACGGCCAAAAGGAATATTTGAATTTGAACGCGCGGATCGAGTTTCCATCGAAACGGCCGGCTGCCGTCGGATGGAACGATGAGAGATAAAACATCAGGAATTCGTCAGGAATTCGCTGCAACGAAATCTGCTCGTAAAATGCCATGTTTTTCGGGGACACCCCGTAGAATGGGAGATTAGTCGTGTTCCGGTGAATCGCGTCAACTGATAATTGGAGCAGTTGGTTGTAGCCGACAGTGTAGTCCGCAATGGTTCGCCGATTGCGTCGCTCGCAACACTCTAGTTTCCTGACCGCAGCCTCCGACTGTACGACCCGATAACGATGCCCCCGCGTCTTTTGACATAAATACAAATTATTCGACCACGCTGTTACGTTGCGTGCAACACGGCGTCAAGCTCGCGGGATCGACCGGATTCGCTGTGAGATCGGGCGAAACAAATCCTCGCGTTGACAGGGACGGCGTGCATCAGCTCCGCAGACCCCTTTTAACAGAAGCCAACAATTACCGGGAAAAGCCACTGTTTTCTCCATTATCCGTCCCCGGTGTGCTTAAACTCGAAGAGAATCAGACCCGTGCATAGTATGGTAAACCCTTTCAAGAGTCTCGAGACCTAGAAATTCTCTGAAGAATTCCGTACTCCGTGTCGTTCCGTTCTACCGCTATTGTTCCTCCGACGTCTGGTTGGGTTAGCTTATTTTCTCCCGTCCCTTAAAGCACATATACCGTTTCCGAAGCTTCTCGAACCTGCTGCCGTTCCACGGTGAAACTGTGCCGAGCGTTGAAATTTTCCCATCCAAAGTTTGGGGATATGAAAAATTAATGTCGCCCATTCGCGAAGTAAAAAATGCTGACCGCTCGTCCGTCTTTGCCAAACGTGGCGTCGAATCGATTCGTCGGAATCGGAACGCACTTCTGCAACGTTCGTGCTTCCGTTCCAGCTGTTATCCACTTCATTGAATTACGTTAACGAACGATCGCGGATGGAGCCGTGCCGCGAATGGGGGATACAATTTTTTCAATGGATTTTTCAGCGATGCAGGGAACGTCGTCGCGTTCGAAGACTTCGCACCCTCGAATCGCACAACCCCGCTCGAATGCTCGCGCAATGGTCGTTCGTTCGACGCGATTCACCCGACGAGTGCGACCGTTCCATTGCGTTTTAATCACGTCCGTTCGATCCGCAGCGATTTTCCGGAACGTCCAAGTCAGAATACAGCAACATCGAACGTGGATATGAACTCGACGGGAGTCAGCCGGAAGCTCCACGCGCATCGAACGGGAAAAAGAAACATCCTTGCCGGAAAGTTCTCTCCCTTGACGCTCGTTTGATGTCAGGCGGCAAGTCATTCTCCTCGTCTGCATAACTGCAAAACTATAGCTGGACCAGGCTTAAGGGATCAAAGGAAAGGAAAAAGGGAAAGGGAATAGGATATGAGGCGTACTTCTAACCGCGGAACATCTTCCGCTCTCTCTTACGTATTCCGTCTGTGAATCGGGGGAAATTCGACAAAACAGCCGGTCTGCTGCATCCTCGAAAAGTGTGTTAATAAACCTCGATTTTTTTCGGTCGAATAACGAAACGATATCGAGTCGAACGAGTTATCTCGTCGCGATCGAAAACCGCGGACATTCGCTCGCTCTACATTGGAAAGCCAGAGAGGGAAAACCGTGGCGGCCGCTTTTCCTCTCGCTTCGATCTCGAGGCAAGCAAATACACACGGCGCGCGGTTGCCGAAACCTCCGGAGAAAACAATGCGGTCCCCATTTCCGCCGTCAGAATAAACTTCATCATTCGCATCTGGCCCCGTTCGTCGAGCGTTTCTCCCGCTTCCTGCGTGCATCCCGCTGCAACCTCGCCGAGCACATGCTTCTCGAAACCAGCAACATGGCGCCTGAAAGCTCATCGAAATCGCGTTTGCATCGTGAAACGTAATGCCCGCTCCTAACTAATTGTAGGGCGTGGACGAACAACGATGCAACGATTCGACGAGAATGCGGCGCAGGAAAAATACTGTCGCGAGTGACACGGCGTTATTGTTCTGCGGCGACACGTGCCACGCGCGTCATTCGGAAGTCGTCGAAACGCCCGGCCGGCAGATTTTAACGACGCTCTTAATAACCCAATAAACGCAATTCCCTATGCTGACGCAGCGTTCGAGGAAGAAACGTCGACTCACCCTCGTGAAATTCCTTCCCGATGCCCCACTGAGCGCATACCATGCTCGACACCATAAACCCGTCGATAAAAAAGCAGGAAGAAATCGAAATTAGCTGGCACATCTGTCGCATCGTTCGCGAGAATCGAGGCGGATTCTCCCCGATATCGGCCAATCAGCGTGTAATCTGTTTAGGTTTGCTCATTTGATACGCGTGACTAACCGCAGCACCGTGTCGCCCGTCTTTCACCGCCCCATGGGGCTTGCACCATGGGGGAATTCCTTATGAGGGCGACAGATGCGGCGACGGATCATCCCCCGAGCACATCGAATCTCATCGTGCATATTTTATTCGGCCCGAACGGGCGCGATATGTTCGGAAGGCTTTAACGTTGACTTTCTTTCCCGCGTAACCGGTGCAGTTGCCTGAATACATTTCACGCGGACAATTTTTATACATACCGCGCGAGCCACCCCCGAAATCGTAACACCGTGTAATACATCCGCCCTCGTAAACGGTCCATAGCATCTTGGGCTCAGGATCGTTCGGTGGGTAGAATGTTTATTGTCCCTCGCGTGGAAAATCATGCGGGAAATCCGTGGCTTAACGACTCGAGAAGAAACAGTAATAAAGGCGTAAAGGGCGGATTTACGAGGGCGAGTTCGCGTGGCTATGGTTGCTTTTTTAGAGGGCATCCGTGCGCCTACACGGTGACTCATCGGAAATTTTAAAGCCTGCGGATCCAACGAGTCATCCGAGGCATGGCCCGCGGGAGATGCTAATTTTCATTTTTTATTCGAACCGACGGCGCGTAAGCCGAGCAAAGCCGATCGGCTTACGGCCGGCCGTACGCGTTTAAGCGGCTGAACGCACAAATTTTTCGGTAATTCCGCGATCGTGCCTGTTTCAACGGAGACAGCGGAGAGCGTTTATCCGGATTTTTGCTGAAAGCGGCATCTCATTTAAAATGGAGAACGACGGCGATCGCGGTCGTTGATCGCGCGTAGATATCATCACGGTGATTCGCGTGCGGGCCGCAGCTTCGCCGATTAAAAAGGAAACTGGCCGAGCGATAAGGTGCTCGCGATTCGAAACAAGTAGCCGAGGTGCAACGGTGCCACAGAGATTCCCCGGTCCGGAACTGTTCATTTGCAAACGCTGTCCGGGCTCGGTTTGCTTCCGGCGGGAATTGCAAGATTAAAAGTGTGGAAAGTTCGCGCGAGAATTTTGCGCCATCGAGAGAGCGCGACGGAGGAAGAGAAGCTTGAAATTAGAATTCTCACCGCAATTTAACGTTACGAGTGCAGCCTTTGACGCGGCGCGGATGGGAATTAAAAGCGAAAACGTACTTTATCGCGTTTCCCTTTTAATTAGTCACGCATCGTAAACGTCCAGCCAGCAATTTATCGGCCGATGAAATCTGGAGACGGATTTTACTAAGCACCGGCAACGTAATTCCGCGACGTTTACGACGCAAGAGAATTGCATTTCCTATCGAACACGCGCATTTCCGTTCCTCCGCAGGCGCTGTTAAATGATTCCGCGTGCCGAATCACTCGAGCAAAAGCCGGCTGAAATTCCTTTTCGGTTGTCCGCTATCGACGCGAGCATTGTACGCTTTTGTGAGTTTATTTCGCTTTTCGCGTCGATGCAGCGACACTGTGACGCGAATAGCGCCGGCAGAACGAAATATTCTTACGGGTTCGAGAGGTTCGTATCGATCTTCCGGTCGCTTTAAACCTGGAAACCCGACGTACTCGTATCGTGGTCGAGACGAATGGCGCGGAGAAGATCGATCGACGGGACCGAGGGAAGATTGAACGAGGAAGAGGAATCGCAGCGGCTCGCGAGCCGGTGCGTTTTCGTGGAAATCGAAAGGAAGCCTCGACGACGAGAACGTTTCATCGGATTTCTCCGGCACGTGGGCGTCTCGCCGTTCGCGAAGCGCGTGTACCTCGAAGACGAGGCGACGCGTCGAGAGAAAGGAGACGAGCGGGAGAAAAAACCACTCCCCGTATTGAGGACGAAATTATGTTCGCAGGGGATGAAAGGACGGTTGCGTCCGCTTTGACCTCAAACGTACGATCTACCTTATATCGAGAAACCACTTATCCGTCGACAATACACTCGACTGGCTTTTACCGTTGCCACGATACAATGCTTTCTCACAAACGTTGCTTCGGGACGATCGAGCTAATACCGGATGATCTTTCTCGCGCGACCTTCGCACCGCTTCGAGATCGCTCCACCGAGAAGTATGAAGACTCCTCGATCGTTACGTAATGCCTGTCGCAACTCGGTCCGTCCCACCGCGCATCGAAGCGCATCGATGTCGAATGAAGTCACTTTCGATGAGGTTTCCCGGATACTGAAAGAGACATAAGCCTGATACATTTAGCGAGATCCGATAAGTCTTCTTGGCCGGTGCCGAGACAAGGGATGCGGCGCGTAGGCGCGCAGGCTGGCACGAAGGGTTGCTTCTCCCCTGAGAACTCCACCGTCCGACCGTCTGATTACACATCGTGCACCCTCGAGCTGCTAATTATCGGTCGAACGCGATATTCGTCACGCCATCTGCTCGGTCTCAGGAGGTCGGTCGGTTCGCCTCAGGCGAAAAAACCATTCGTCTCATTTCTCAAACGCGTTCATTATTCCGCATCGTTTTCGCGCTGATAACAGTCGGAGCGACGCGACGTATCGCGTTCATAATTATTATCTTCCACCGAAACAACCAGCCATCCACCTTTTGTCCACGACGCGTCCGTGCGGCGGTCAGCGAAACGCGAACGGTGGTTCGGTTCAAAAGAGGGCAGAGAATACGGCGCGAAGGGGTTGAAAATCCTGTGGAATAATGGCGGTGGGGGCAGCGGACGGGGGTCTCGTGTGCAATTTTCAGACAATTTCAGGTAATAACTTTTGCATGTGAAATTGCAGTAATACGTTTTCCCAGGTGGCCGGTAAGTTGGCCGACGCTGTGCAAAGGCCAGTCTCTTCCTGCTTCTCTCTTTCGCTCGGACGATAATGGGCAGCGTGTACCACCGCGAGGTCAACCTTCCGGATGCTATTTACTTCTGCTCATCCCTCTTCTTCCATTCCTCCTCTCTTTCGCTCTCGTTCGCCTCGTCACCTCTCGCCTCTCGCCGGGCCGCTCATCCCGATTCGACCTGCCGTTTGTCACCGTTTCTCGCCCCGATTCGCCCACGGCTCGCTACTTTCTTTTCGCTTTCCCGCCAGGATTAGCATTCGTCAAACGTGTCTCCCGTCGCTCTCCCCTTTCTCCTCATCCGCGGTAGCATTATGCGGATCCACGGGTTTTCTCGACGGAACAGCCATTTCGCTGGTCGACTTTGTTGAATGCGAACAAACGGCATGGTAATTATCGTGAATCGCAGACGAAAGTGTACTTTGCGATTCGAGAGAGAGAGGGAGAGAGAGAGAGAGAGAGAGAGAGAGAGAGAGAGGGAGAGAGAGAGAGAGAGAGAGAGAGAGAGAGAGAAAGGAGGCGTGAACGCAGCTACGTCGACGAAGAGAAATATGAGAAAGCGTTCGCTGGCTGGAGTGTCTTCGACGTTGAATTCCAGGCTGAAGTGGCGACGTCGGAGTACCTTCGAGACTGAAGTTTCCACGACGGAGAGAGACAGGGCGAATGAATGGAGAGGGAATCTGAGATTCGTTCGGATATCAGGAGTGGGTGGGGAACGCGCTTTCGCAATTCGGGTTAAGGTTGCCGCTTTGTTGAAACGTTTAAAAGGAGAATCGCATCGGTGCATCGGGGGTGGCGTTATCCGACAGTTTCGTATCGTTTCCCAGACGATCGAACCTCGATTCCATCGCGGATATCGCCGACAACTTTTTCCCTCCGAAAGGTATCAACCGTTTTTCCTTCCGCTCGATACACGACACCGGGATAAATGACACGAGAATCAGAATATTTTATCCCCCACCCGACTGACCTAATTATAGTCGAGCGTCCATTCCGAGATCTTTGTTCCGCGTCAACGAAAATATAACGTCGAACAAAGGTTCTCGTTAAAAGTGGCCGTCGCTTTTTCCTGCGTGAAACTTGAACAATCGAGGCATGAAAAATTCAATTTTGAATCGGCAACGGAGAAACTTGTCGCGGAGTTTACAGTCGCTTAAACGAGTCGACCTCATCAAATAATTGTCGCGTCTCTCTCCACCGTGCAAAATAATTTTCAATATTCCAACGACGATGATGATACGCTCGCACAGTTTCGTCGCTGGCTTTTCATAATTAAAGCGCAGCGTCGGGGCTTGTTGGCATCGTTTCATTGTCCGGGCTAGACGAACCACGCGTTTCATTTTTTTAACCACGTCCCGGACGTCCGAGCATAATAAATCCTGCTCCCCCCTCGCCGTTGCCATTCGGTTCGCCATTGCTTATGCTTCATTCACGTGTAAATTTTGGCCTCGCGCAACGAGCCGGCGGTGTATGAAAGCATCTACCAGAAATATATTAGATTCTATTTTCCGGTATGCAGGAAACTTTCGATTATTTTCCACAGTTCGCGAAACAGAGAACGATCCGGCTTCGCGAGGTCGAGAATCGTTAACCTGGAACACGTGAAACGCACCCTTATCAGCGTCGGACGAATGATCGAGCCTCTCGCCGTTTTATTTCTTTAAACCTTTATTTGTCAAACATTCGCGCGAGGACGTTGGTTATGATATAGAATGTGGAACCGAGAAGTCGTTGATCGCTCACCCTGCTCGGAACCAGATTCCGTGTTCGAAAGGTGAACAATTTGGCGCTTCGGGCAGTGATAAACGTCGAGGTATGATTCGACGAGACGGAAATAGCTCTTGATCGTCCGTGACAATAATCCGGAGGGCGAACGATTCTCTGAAAGAACGCGAAAGAATCGGACGAGCCGATGGGCGGAGAAGGAGCCGTTAAATTAAGCAAAACGACTTTTTTACGGTCCCCGACTGTATCCGAGGTGACAGATTTGTGTCTCCGCTCTGCACCGAGGACCGTAAGAAACCGCGTTGAATGGAAAGCTTAGATCCGGGAAGCTCGATGAACCAATTTAAAGCCGATTTCTCGTTAAAACTAATTGAACAAAAATTACGATAAATTCGATGCTTTCAACTCGTATCTATGGAGTAGCCGTGAATCGGCGCTCGTAAAAAAATCCTTGGCGAATGGAGGGTGGAGCCCGGTGGCGGGCAAAGTAATTCATCGGATGGAATCGCGAGGCTGCAAGCTCCAGGATCCAATTGAACCGGTGGAGGTTTCAGTGACCGGTGTTAATGCAGCGAATCCCGAGCAAAGCTCCATTTAACGGGCAAGATTACAGGTAATACACACGATAAGGATTATAGGAGAGGATTCGTTCGTAAAATGAAATAGCTGGTGGAGGGCGATAGAAGATCTTCTATGGGATGGCGCGGCGCGGCGCGGCGCGGTGCGGCGGTGGTGTCGTCTAATCGGGATTGCCCTCCGTCTTTGAATAATTAAGCTTCTTTGGGTTGCACGGAACAGTCGCACCGGCCGCTCGACTTTCCAGTTTGACTTTATCAAAGCTACATTATTTATTCGCGAGCCATTGAATTAAACGCCGCGGACATTGAAGCCCCCAGTTTCTTCCACTCGTCTGTCAGCTCTTTTCACGTCCACGCTACTCCCTTTGCATCCTTCCTTCCCTCCTTTGAAATTGGAATTTCCTCCTGGCCTCTGTCTACTCAGCCCTCTCCCTCTCACTCTCCTGTTTTATTTAGACTTCTCTGTCGTTTGCTTCTTTGTCTCGTCCTGTTCGCTCATTCCTTTATCTTATTCCCTTCGTGCACGGCTTTTCCTTTTTCTCTTTCTTTCTCTCCCTGTTCGCCCGTTCCTCGCCCATCCCGCTCTCGTCGAGATCACTGCACGACCTCCGTTACCTCTTGTTTCCGTCCAAGAACAACCGGCGAGCAGGATCCGTAGTTCGTTAACCGGACACAACTTTCTCCTAATTATCAAAGAGCACCGGAGAAGAAACAGCGACAGAGGAACCGCGACTGATGTAATTACGCTTACAGAAACTAATCCTGTGCAGCTGCTTCCCCCTAGAACCCCCCAGAACCCCCATTCCCACCATCACCTCACTTTGTAATGCAATTTCGCGGCGCTTGTCAAGCCTATTGAAACCGCTCGCGATACTCCTTCATCTGCTCCGCTTTCGTTTGTTTACGAAAAGGATTCGAACGTGAGCTGAAAACCCGAACGCTCCGCTAATTTTCTTCCCGCCCGATTACGAATGCATTTTTTCCCGGAGGCGCATCGAACGTATTCCTCGTCGAGCTTTTTTTGCAGCCTGCGTGAACGTTCAGATTCCGCTGAATGGGCGAACAAATTTTTGCCCCAGCGTGCTGCGACGCAGGGAATTAATTGCCTTTCGATGTTGGCTGGACAAGGGATGCGCGGTCGACGTTGCATTCATAATAAAGCGACGATGCGAAAGTAGCGTAAAACAGGATAGTTCGCGGGAAATCAATGCTCTCTCGACCGTTTCATGAATTATGTCGACGATCCAGCGTCGAATGAAACCCCGCTGAGCATCCGGCAGCTTTGATAGAGTCGCCTTTACTCATTTTCCGACGAGCCTCGGACCGTGGAAACGCGAATGCGGGTTAACGTCACGGTGTTTCACGTTGCGTTCAACATTCGATGCGCCTGATGCCAAACATATTCTCCGAACACGACTCGGGTTTCTGATATATTATTGTAGGTTAATTGATTCAAATTTGCATGTACATTCGAATGTACTCCGGTGGGCTGCGATATCACGGCCGGTTCTTCTATGCGCGACCCAATTCGAAAGTTGACCCCTTCTGATATCATTACATGCAGGGGTTTTAGTAGCCGCATCAGCGTACTTTTCCATTACCGGGGATTTTCCTGACAGCCCTATCAAAACGTTGTTCCTATTAATACAGCGTAATTTTTGTCCCGCATTCGGGAGCCGCCGCGCGTTGCGCTCCATGCGAAAAATGAAACGTCATTTTCCTTTTATTATGCTGCCTCACGAACTGCCGTGTTCGCGGTGGTTCGCCAACACTGCGCCGAAGATAAAGTCGTTAAAATTAGAGGGAGGGAGGCAGGTAGAGGCGGAGATATAGCCAGTCATATCGGTTGCAAACCGCGTCCGGCTATAGACGATCCTATTCCACTCGCGCCCTCTAATAATCCTGAATAATTCCATTGGAGATTCGCGCGCTATAGCCTGCTGCCCTTTAGGAATTGTTCGAAATATTCTCCTCCGTGATAGAAGAGAAATAGCATCGTGCAGCGAACTTAAAAAAAAATGCGACACGGTCATCGGGAAAGCTTCTTGCAGCGTAGTTACCGAAATACCGTGTACACGGTCGCAAACGCGGGTATCTATGTTTCCAGAAAGCCGGAGCGGCATCTGCGTCCAATTACACGACCAACCGAATATCCACGAAGCCGGATAAAACACGTTCGCCTATCAGAAATACCGTAATTCCGTGTACGTCTGGCGAATTTCCACGAAAAAACGGAAGCACGCGGAAACCTCGAAATTCTCCGAATGTTTCTATAGAAAAGCATAAACTACGAAGGAAAAATTGGTGTCCCGTTGGTCTGAAAAACGGACCATTTTCGTCCGTGGAAGGAAACGTGACCACAGAGGGAAAAATGATTATTGGCTGACAATGAGAGAAATAAGAAACGCATCAAACGATCCTGCCGCGAGTGATTTGCGGTAAACTATTTTTTATAAACTGCGTCGTGCCGCTTCCTGGACGTGCCACAGCCGGCGACGGTGTTCAAGATGCTCCTCGTAGCTTCGAATATTCTTCGAAACGGATCGAATCGTCCGAGTGACATCCTCGTGGATGAAATTTCCACGCAATTCGTACGCGAACGAGGCAATCGATTGTATCAATGTTTCGCGGGCTTCTGAATAATTGCAGAGTAATTATCGCGTTCCCGTGAACAGCCGCGCGCAATTTGCAGCATTAGCCTGCCTGTCCATTGCGGCGACAGGAATCTTCGCGAAATGCGTCAACGCGTCGGGAAAACGAGCGTAACGCTGATGATCGAGACGAGGTGACGAATCGAGGCGAAGCGATAACGTGGCCGGTTCGCCGTTACAGTGTTAATTAAATGGGGAAATAGGCCGAGCCTTTAATAACCGCTAATCCCGCATTATCACTGGCTACCGACGATAATCGTTGGGGATCGTATGACGCGACTACGAGCAAATTGAATTCATATATAATAAAGAGGAAGGGGGTAGAGTATAGTGAACGATATCTCGTCGTTTCTACGGTCAGCAGCGGTATCGACGCGAATGCGCCGCAGCACAATGGACGATAGATAATTAATTACTTTGATTACGATTAGTCGAGCGTTCCTGCTCGTGTACCTGCCCTCCACTTTGTTGATTGCGATTCCATTTATCCGATGGCTTAGATTGCAAAAAGACGAGTCTGTCGCCGTCGGTAGTTTTAGTTACGGATAGGTTGCTCCGTCGATTCTGGATATTGCTCGGGATTATTGCTACTTATCGGCTATGTGGAGAGAGATCCCTTCAGCGTACGCAAACGATAGTATGCAGAGCGCAAGCGACGCGATAATTACAAAGTGCAGGCGGCAAAGGAGCCTGCGAAAAATCGTTGCGAGCAATTAAGTCTCCGCGTCATATTACGCGCTTTGCAGAATGTTTTGAAAATACTTGAAAATAATTGGAGCTGGGTCGCCTTCTGTAACAGTCCGTCGAAATTGTAAGGCGTGCGCAGAGCGTGCGTGAATTATTCGCGCGTTCTATTCGATTCGACGAGTTTAACGAGGGAACAAGCTGCAAAATAGCTCGACGATACGCGCGGGATAATTAAATTGCCGCGTTATTCGTAATTAGCGAGCAATTTATTCGCGCGGCGTTCTGGGATAAAAATCAGTGGCGGCACGCGAGAACGCTTCGTGATCGATTGTTTCGGAACAGTTTCATGGAGGGACCCGCGTCCCTCCCAATCACCCCTTTGGAGCAGAATGCGCGAGGAAACAGAAACTGCGAGCAATTCTCCGATGTCCGACGAAACGTCCCGTATTTCGAAATAACCCGGTCCGCGGCCAATCGATGGAAAGCAATTGCCGAAATTACGCTTCCAGAATGAAGATGAATCGTTGAATTGGCCGCCCACGCTGCCCGCTGATACACAAAATACGGCTTAAGTTTCCCCGCTATTGAGAAACGATAACACCTGGTACGCTTCGAAGCACTCGTTCACTTGAAAAACCTGTATGCGCAGGAATATTATTGAAAATGTACCGGTCAATTTATTCTTATCGCTTGTTTGAACGAAGACAATTTCTTCGTACAGTTGAGAGTTTAGAGAAAGGGAGCGGCAGAAGGTATGACTGACTTACGGCGATTCGTCATACTCCAACGACTAATATTCAGGGGGATGGCTCGCAGATAGGGAGTTTTTCCAGGAACGTGAAAAATAAGTTGACTAAGGGGAAACGGACAGTCATTCGACACGCGAAGCACCGACATTAAACAAAACTTCGCCGCAAGAGAAAGCGGGCCTCTCCGATTCCGACCTCTCTCTCTCTCTCTATCGCTCTCTCCTTTTTCTTCCTTTCTGTCTCCCGGTCACGGGTTCCGCGTCACGCACGAAGGAAGAATTACGGGAACGATTCGAACGAAATTACAGCTCGAGTGTCCCTCCTAACGTTTCATGGTAATCGTGGCGGCGCGATTCAAGATTACGGTATTTATCGAGGTCTGCCGTAATAAAATCGACCGATACGAAAAGCACATCGCGACGTAAGCATAACAGCCAGCACGAACTACTCCGGTTTCAATTAAATCGAGCATCAAACGTTTAAATCGCGCGCGAAGACACGCGATCGCACCGCTGTCAACGTCATTCTCCACATAAAAAAAAAAGAAAAAAAAACGGTAAAACAATTATATACCGGACGCGCTGTCAATTTTTGCGTTACCAACGATATCGCCGGAAAATTGTTTTTCAACGACAAGTAAAATACGATTTAAAACAACGCAAATATGGTACCGAGTATGGAAAAATAAATGGAATAACATTTTTTATACTTTTTAGTACAGCCAATATTTACGGAGATGTTGAGGCGGCTCGGTCGAAGTATCTCACAATACAGATAAATAAATAAACCACGAATGGTGGTTCGGAGGCCACCTAAAACTTTCAGGTTCTCACAGCGAATGATCATGGCTGTGTTCTACGCAAAGAAGAAGAACGAAACGTCAATTTCTCGTCCGTTCGTCGAAGCCGAACTATTTGTCAGTTCTGGTCGAGGCGCGAGGAAAGCTCCCGGGCAATTCAATTTTCGTCATCAGTGAAATTCTCTGGAGCGTGTACATAAATCTCCAAAGTGTTGCTTATTCAGCGACGAGGGCGAATCGCTTATTCGGCGCGAAAATTCCTCCGGAATCTCTGATAACTCTCATTAGATTTTCCAGCTAAGAGACTGCAGGGATGCTACAGCTCCCTCTTTCCCCGGATTCTAGCTCGCGAGAGGATGCCGAAATGAAATTACGAAAGCATCGATTCCCCCCTGCCGCGAGTGTTACGAACGCTGATACAGTCATTTCATTGTTAAACGGCAAACAAAGTTTCGTAATTAGGGAGAATGCATGGCCGCGCGTTACATAATACAGTTGCGAGAGTTAGAACAACGCGTGTAAGGTATTCGAGCGAGAACTTTACAACCGACTTCGCATATACCATTGTATATAACTGTTACGGTAGATTGCTCGTATCAGGGTATAATTTAAATCCAGCCGGAACAGGGTGGTCTCTCATTAATAAATTAATTCCTGTCGATTCACGGGATAATTATCGCCGAAACTGTACCGATGCGATTCGAGTCGAGCCGGTGAACTCTGGCCGAGTGTCGCGCGTTTCGCGTGTCGGCAACAAGGACTTGCGAGCAGCTGAAAGTTTGACGCAACATTTCGGTCGCAAAATATTTCGGGGGCTCGAATGCAAGATAAGCGAATCGTACCTGGTGTTGCGTCGATCGGGAGAAATCGTAAGATCCAGAAAGCGACGGGCCGTGGTCTTCGACGAAGCCGATCGAAGTTACGCGCACTTTTTCGCGTCGTTCACTGCAGTGACGGTGACACGTTGCGGTGCTTCCGGTCCGCTGCGCTCTCACACCACTATCGATCCTCGATCGCGATCACTGATGCACGATCACTTCGATCTACACCACTGTTCGCGGGTTCGAGAGCCGTGAATCAGCGAGTTCTTCCTCGAGTTCGAGATCGATTCCACTCGTGCAGCTCCTCGATCCTTCCTGCCGAACTCTCATCTTAACGCGACACCGAAGAAACTCGCGATACCCCGTGGAGCGGCCTCGGAACGTCCCCTCGACGAAACACGCTCGGGGATCGGTAGGAAAGTTTTCATCGCAGTTTATACGATACTGTCCGATTTGGCGCGCAATCGTTCGAGCAGAGCGGAGAAAAGCTCGCGCGCGTTCTTCGGCTGCGGAGCACTCGCGAGCGTGTGCGGCGAACGGTGACGCGTCGACGTATGCGCGGGAGCGATGGCGATGGCGATGGCGATGGCGATGGCGATGGCGATGGCGATGGCGAACGCGATCGCGAACGCTACCAAGGAAACGAAGAAGAAAACGACACACGACGGAAACGCGGGATCGGGATGCGCGAGCGACGCGTCGTGTTGTTGGCAAGCGACTAACCCCCTGACGCCGTCTGCACCCCCGGACGCCGCGCATGCCCCCTATCTTCACCTACTCCACCACCCCTCTTCACTGTGACGCCCCCAAAACCACGCTGACTTTATCTTTTTTCACGAGGAGCCCCTCTCCACCCTCGCCACCTTCCTCTTATCTTACTCTATACCCACCGCCTCCCTACCACCCGGCCTTCTATAAGATTTACAAGAAAATTAACTGGTACGGACATGATGCAACCTGATCTTGCAAGCTGTAATGGAGAATGCTCGGAACGGGACACCTGATTCAAAGCTGAGCGTGACCCGGTGTTTTCGCACAAGATCTAAAAGTTATTCCTCCCACCTTTCCGCCTCCGAGGGTGACCGGAATTTGAAATAAGTTTTAGCAAAGAGCAGAATGATCAAAATGTAATTCGTCGAGACTGTTGGTCAGTGTCCTGCGTGTAAGACATTTGAGAGTAAGAAATACTAGAAATAGCTGGCTGTTGTCGAACAATCGCCGCATTTGCGGGAAAGACACGAAAGCACAGGATTTAAAGTTGCTCTGTGAAAACTCAGAGTGCAATAACGCGTTGTGACCCGATTAAGATTCGCTCGAACCTCTGACTCTTCTAATTCTGCTGCAGCTGACATTTTTATCTTCCTTTCAGAGGCGCAAAACGCATCCATAAAGTCGTGGCGGCGGGCTTCAGTTTCAGTGGGCGTTATTTGTCCGAGAAGAGCGAAGAGGAAAACAGCGGGGCATCGAAATATCCTTTCGATCGCGGTAACGTGTTCCGACGTCGCTCAGATTTCCCGGCAGGAGGCATAAAGCCGTGGACGAGGTTTAAGTCGATGGAAACGTTCGAGGGTCGTACGTTGTGTCGGTGGAAACGAGCATGCACGACTGCCTCAACAGGTACAAATGACGGCCACGTTGCACCGCAACGCATTCCGCTTTTTCATACGAAACACCTTTGTCACACGCGTGTCCAACGATCTTTCTTTTTCGAACCGCGTTTTGAAAAATTCCCCGCGAACGCTGTGCACCCGCCACCCACAAATATTCTCTCGGAAACAGTACCCGAGCGTTGATTCCGCAGGAGCGGGAGCGAGAGGCGAACGAAGCGATAGCGAGAGTTCTGTTCCTTAACAAAATTTGTCCTCCCGTTGTCGATGTTTACCTACCGATCGCCGGACCAACGTTATCTCTCCGGCCGGACTGCGTGCCCCGCTTTTATACAATTTTCAAATACAATTCTCCAAATCTCTATCGATTCGAAAGTACGTTTCCTCCCCATTGACACGAGGTCGCGAGACTCTCGCCGCACCGCGGGTCGATAAGGGCGAACGAACAGCGCAGCGATTTCTTCCCAAAATAAATTACAGAACGATTATCCGCAACAAGTTGCAACAACTTCAACGAAACCGCTCCTCTCTGCAATGAAAATTTCCCAATCCCCTGAAACGATCTTCCGTTACGAATCCGCGATAATCGGCTACGAAAAGTTTCCTTCCAGCCAACAAACACCTCGTCGCGAACAATATTTCGCACGATGAATACCGCGGGAGAAGCCATAAATATCGCGGCGGAACAAAAGAATAGGATACAGCGCCGCGTTATTAATAATCGTTTCCGCCTTGGTGAATGAAAGTATTATCAGCGATAAATATTCGCAGGAATAATCCATAAAGCTGGCGATAATGCAGTTCGCGGATAACGTTATTAAACGGCGAAGAGCGGAGGGCTCGATGGGAGAAAAGAAATGCGAAAGATAGCTCTCGATGGTGAAATTACGCTAACGAAGATGCGCCAGGCAGCCGTGAAAATATTCGCAGGGGCCCGCGCGTTCCAACGCGTGTCCTTCGACTGCGAATCAGCTTCCTTTCAATTCCGGCAAACGAGCAAATTTGTACAGTTTACCTCGCGCTTTTCCCGCTCATCCCGACGTGCTGCACGAATCCTTAAAAATGACTAGCGCATGGAAAAAAGCTCGGCGCGATAACGGAGATTTATTGCAGCGGCTGGGGAAACGCGCGTATTCAGCGGGCAAATACGTTTCCAAAATTTATTCCCGCCGTCCAGAATAGAAACAAAAAGCGTACCTCGATTATTAAACGGCCGTGTCGCTCGTCTCCGTCGGAAGGAGGCGAAGGGGCGACGAAACGCAACCCCTTTCAATCGTTTTGGCCTGCCGACGAATCGCCGACCTTGATCTCCATGAACGAGCAGGACGGAAGAGTTGAAAGCAGTCGATGCGCGAGGCAAGACGTATTAATTCAAGGGCCTCGAGGACGAGTGTATTAAAATCTCCAGCCATTGAGGCGAAGGCGGAGAAGAACAACCGAGAGGACAAAGGGACCACAAGTACTTATTCAGACATCTTTCTGTTCGAGGTATCGATTTGCTCGCTGCAGGTGCCTCGCTTCTTCTCGCACCTTTCTTCCTTTCGGCTTCGTCTCACGGTTTCTCGCGCCCCTCTATTCTCCGTTCGAAGGCTCTCCGTAATTTTTCATCTCGAAATGATGACAATGCCATTCGTTAAACCACTCTTTACATAAAATTCTAGCCTGTCCATTGTATTTTTGCTCGCGGGATCCCTTCCACTCACCCACCGGCACCCGGTATTTAATGGTTCCTCTCGCTGAACCTTTGTCCTCGCGGAGATCTCGGCGTTGTTATCGCGACAATGAACAACGCGCCGTTCGAATACATAAATCTCTCCCGGAGAAATGCCGTCCTTTAATTGCTTCGAGTTTTCCAGGGAACCGCGAAACTCGGGCGGACAGGATCTTTTCGCCGAGGGGGGGAGGGTTCGCGAAAAGATAATCAACTCGATCGGCTCGACGAATTTTTCCGGAGGGTCGGGAGTCGGGGGTTGGGTTCGGTTCGGTTCGGTTCGGGGGTGGATGAGAACTTTTCAATCTCTCCTCCCGCTTCGGCTACGGATAAGAGGATCTTGTAAGACGGACGATTCGTTTTACTCCCTTTTCTCCGTTCCCGGGGGAGGTTCGTTCGGTGTCGCGGCAGAGTAAAGAGGGTAAATCACCCCACGGCACTCACCTTAACGAGAGTAAACGCGCTCGTTCGCCAAATCCACGGGCCAACCTACTGGAAGCCCGTTTTCGGCTGAATAAGGGAAGAAAAGACTCGGTGCTCGTTCGTGATCGCGCCTCGAGCTATGCCGCTGCACGGAGCCATTCGAAAAGAGGGCTGCTTGTACCTAAAGCGATCATAAATTAAATGATGTTTGAACAGTTGCAATCTACCGTTCGTTAGACATTTATGGGAATGAAAAGCTTCCATATTTAATCGAAAAAGCATGCAAAAATGAACGCGGGAACAGTATCGAACAGTCGTGAGTGGTGCATGAAAGCGTTCGATGTTGAAACAAATGCAAATTGAACAATATTTTTTGCAAGGCACCATTTCCTGCTGCACCGATAAACCGCAGAAATATTGAATTCGTTTTTATTTCGAAGTAACGTATTACACGCGCGAGAACTCTCCGCGTTTGTACATTTTCGTTTGTACACTGTTTATAAAGGAACCATTGAAATCATTGCTTTCGAATAGCCCAGTCGCATCCGCGCGTTCCGCTTTGACCCGCATCCTGCGCAGGATGCGATATCCTAAATCTGCGAATGTTTATCGGCGTGGGCGACGCGTATACGTTTCAATAGCGACCGTATCGGCATTCGAGTAGTTTCTCGAGTCTGTGTATATCACGGCCGGCTAAAGTTCACTCGGCCCTGAGGAAAAACGCGGTGGAAGTTCGTCGTTCGAGTTGTTTCTTTTCCCGAGAGTTCGTCGGGAAGAAAGGGGTGGCGGAACGTCGGCGAAAAAAGAGGAAAAAAAGACAACTTTTACCGTGCGTCGTGAATGTAAACCAAACGTTTTCCTTTCGCTCCAGTTATTGGTCTGGCAAGCTCCGCTATTTTCGGCCATACCGCCCCCTTTGTTTCCTTCTTCACGAAACTATGAGTGCCTCTGAAAAGCTGCTTGCTATTCCAGACGCTTCGCATGTATCCTCGAATCGAAATAAAAGGTTGACTCGACTCTTGATGCATCCTCCGCAAAGTTCGCCAGCGATCAGCCTCGAATCGCCAAAACGTTTGACACAGCGTTTGCTGGAAGTCGCCGCCGCGCCTCTAACAAAATTATGCGACGTCTGGTCGGCTCGGCGGCTGGAAAAATATCCATCGAAAGTTTCATCCCCGTCCCCTGTTGACTTTTAATTAACTCTCTTTGGCGCGCGACCGTTTCCACGTCCACGACCAAATAAAATCGGCCCAACGACGTTACCAGCCACTTACGTTTCGATTTCGGCGTAATTAACGCTCGCCGAGTTAATATTAAATCGCTGCTGCGCCCCCGTCAGCGCTCGCGTTCGTCCATTCGACAAATCGAATGGTTGCGCCGAAAAGGGATGGTGGCACGGACGTCGAACCTACGATCGATGGGCACGGGACTCCGAATAGTTGATAATTTCCCAGAAAGCGCTCAAAGTTCGGCAGACGGAACGATTAAACGGTTGGTCGAGAGGCCGGTCGTCGAAGACAAAGTCGAAGTCGTTTTACGGATCGCTCGAATCGTCGTACAGTCTCGCGAATCGAGAGTTCGAGCGCAGGGCCGCGTCCCCCTCTGCGGATAACTCAAATTCCTCGAAAACTTGGCGGCCATTGCGGAGGAGTGTCTCGCTGCGGCGGAGCCCACAAATTTCCCCAGTACGAAATTACTGCAACTATTCAGCCCTAAGGGGTGACAGTTAATGCGAAACACCGAGTTCCGGCTGAAGGACTTCGAATTACACAATGGCTGCTGGTATCGTCGACGGGCCTCGCTCGATTAGACATCGAATCACATTTCGCGTCCCGTTCGATTCAGAACGGCCGCGATAACTCGGGACGGCCTTCCGACGGATTTCTGAAAAGTCACGAAACGACTCACGCGTTCGCCGTCCGGGGGGGCGGATGTTCAGCTCATCGTCGGTCGTTTAATTGAATTTCGATCGTTCGGTGAAGCGATGCAGTTCGAGAGAGGACATTCGCAGACGATAAAACGCAGAAATTCAGGTGGCACGCGGAGGAGAGGGTACCGAGGCGAGGGTTGACAAAGGGTGAAAATCGAAAGGGAAACCGCAGGGTTCGGTCTGCAGCGGTTCACGAGGGTGGAAACGTCTGGAGACCCACGTGGGGCGGCCACGAATTTCGACACCGGCGAATTACGCTAACCATTCGCATCCCTCGCATTGTCAAGGGTTAATGCGAGACGTCTAGCTCCGTTCCTCGTCGCCAGAACTTCGGATTACAATGGTAGCGCGGCAGACGATTGGTCGAGAAGTGCTTTTGTCATTGTGCACCGCACGACCATTTATTTCGTGCCTCTATTTTTGCTTCTCTTCGAGGGGAACGCTCCGTAGCCGAGTTCTTATCGGAGAACTCTGTCTCCGCCGCTCGAACGAGCGACGTCGTTTACTCTGGCCCAAATATTTGTCGCTCTCGCATAATCACGCTCGGTGAAGCCAGCCTCGAACGTTACTGGATTCGCTGGACTCGTTCCGCGGAAGACCATTGCGATCGGTCCTTTTGTTCGACAAGATTTCTAATTTCCTGCGTGACCGTGGAAGGTTGATTAGTCCCCGTGAAACGTTTTAACGAACAATGGAATTCGTCGCGACGCGATTCACCGAGCCGCTCGAGATTCGGGATAAGGGAAGTTCGCGGGCTACGATTTTTAGGCCGAAACTTTTCGTTCGTTGTTCATGCTTCACGGACGAAAGGGGGACGGAGCTATCGCGGCGATCGTTCGAACGGGAACGCGTGGAAAGAGTCCGGCGGTCGTTCGTAACAAAAATTCGTGACTATATCCGATGGCGGAGAACGCACGAAAGACGTAACAAAGCTTTGTCGTCCGTCTCCCGCGTTGCCGCGACTTCGATCTCATTTTGGTATTCAGAAGGCATCGATGAAAAATTTCCGTGTGCTCGGATTTGATCGATCCTCCGCGGCGCGTCGTCGAATGGAAGCCATTCTTTACGGTATCCTTGGCTTTGTATCAGAGCGGAACGGCGGCGATCGTTTCCCGATCCGAGTCTCCCCGTTGCTCGCGTCCGTGTTTCATGTCGGAGAACAAAAGTATCTTCAGAAAAAATCTCTTCCTGTTCTCTCCACCCCGTTGCCCGTCGCGTGTCGTCAGCCTCCGCGATACATCGAAGGAATTATTCGTTCTCTCAACGATGGCAAGATACGGAAAAAAATATTCGTTGCTATTATTTCGAAACACGATTAGGCTATTCCGATTCGCGTCGGCGAGGACGGAGGATCGCGTGGAACGCGGAGATTGGTTAATACCGCGTCCGGAAGCCGGTAGCAGGATATTTATGCGTTTCAGTGGGGTGACCGTGAGATAGCCGGGGACAAAAACGGTGGAGCTCGGCGACGGGCCAGACACCGTAAACACAAATTTATTAACGGGTCCGCGGAAAAACGAGTCGGCCCGAGACATTTTTCAGTTTATCAGGATTAAGGACCGGCGGCTGTGGCCGCGGAAAATTAGCGGAATGACGCTGTCGCCGGTTCCGCCTGCTGGCGGTCGCCATTAAAAGGTGTCGAGCACGTAATTCATTTAGGAGAAACGCTGGCTGCCTCATAAATGCAGCCGCGATTAATCCTGGCCAGCGTTCCGAATTATCAGCCGTCGTTCGAGCGGGTCGCTGAAATAAGTAAAAAATGTTGCGCGAGCATAGGTAACCGGCATCGCGTACCATACGATCCGACAAATTATTATTCCATCGGCGAATCTCATTTTCCGAACTTCCTAACCGCCTATGGCGATGGAGTTCCCCAACTAAAATACGGGATCTCTAACGAGAATTACGCGGATCGCCGTTTCATAGTCGATTCATGGGGAAGTACAACGCGGATCGTTTCCTGTGCGTTCGCCGGTTACGCGGGTGGAAGCGGGTCAGGGGGAGGACATCAGCATTTAATAAATTCCATGGAGTTGTTCGCGGAGAACGGAGCACGAACAACGTGGAAATCGTGAAAAGTCGGGCGGAACGTTCGCGTTTCGCGTGCGAGAGGATTACCATCGCGCATCTGAAATCACATTTCGAAAATGTTCCGATACGGCCTGATGCGGTAATCGTATCTATACTGTAACTTTACACCGGTCGCATTAACGTCGATGCAAACTAGCCGCGCGGCGGCGCCGCGGCGCTCTCTAAAATATACATATGTATGTACAATGTTATAGGCAGGCCGTCGTTTCGTACCACCGCGCCGTATCCCGAAACTGTATTACGTCAGGAACGACATCGAGCATTTCCGCCGGAGCACGGCGGACAGGAAAATTCCGTGGAAGCTCGTAACACCGTTTGATCGGTGTTTGAAGCGTGCCTCGCCTCCTCTCACGATGCCACCTCGATGATCGATGAAACTGTTACGTAAAATCGACGTTACGGAGGCGCGTCGAGATGGCTGGGCACGAGGAAGGAAAGCCGGACGGAGATCGCAGAGTTCGAGCCTCGGTTACGCGACTTCCACGAAACCGAAGTAGCCTACGCGGTTAACCTCGAGCCTATCCAGTCCATTACCGGTCTATCAATTATTTCCACGGAAGGAAAAGAACCGTCCTCTTCGAGGAGGACTTCAAAGGTCTGGCTTCCGACGACCTTGTTTCTATAGACGCCGACTATGCCAACCGTGCTCTGTAATCATGCAATCCGCCGTCTATGCTCCAACATTAACCTTCCTGTGGCGAAACCACGGGCACGCGAATGTTCGCGACGATTCCGTCCGTCTCGATAAAACAACAAACCGATCGATCGAAATTTCATCCGCTCGCCGGTGCTGCGTGCCCCGTTATCGGATGAACGGGCTCGTTCGTACCTGTGCACAGAGATTACAAGTCATTATACAGCTTTCAAACGCACAGCTCTCGGGGTCGTTACGGATCCTCGATCCACGAATTCCTTATCCCTCGTGCAGAGTCCCTATTCACCCAAAGCTCGCGCAAATCAAAGGATACGACGGGCTTGCAAGTACTCCGGACGTTTGCCTTTCATGTTCTCGGCTACCTCGGTATTTCTTCGTCGAAAATAGTCGGCCAAGCTTCTTGGGCGGAGCTATTAAGAATCAAGAAATCCTTGGAAAAGCGTGCACCTTCGCAATTCCTGCCGTTCGCCGTTCGCCGTTCGCCGTCCGCGTCGCTCGACGAGACAAAACGGTTCTTCTTCAGTTTCTGAACTCTCGAGGCACGCGCGGATCCGACCGGATCGCGTGTGGGATTCTGGAGGATGTTTGCCAAGGAATTCCGCTCGAATTCGAGGGAACGGAAGCAGGGAGGGAGAGCCAGGAAGGCATCGCGATCCAAACAGATTTTGCGAGACGCGTGTTTGCGTAAATCGTCGTGTTTGTCTGCGTGGGAGCGCGCAGTTGCGCCGAGCACGGCCGCGGAGAGTCACGTGGGAGCATACCAGACCGTGGAATTCCCCCTTGGAATTCAAGCGGACGCGAGCTCTGCCTCTAATTTCGTCCGGAAGCGGAATAACAGCTCCGGCTGATAACAACGAGGGTGTGTTGGGCGTTGACGCGTGTCAGCCGGCGCCGGCGGTAAGAGGGACGTTTCTCCCAAATCAGACGTCGCACGGAGGATGATTCTTCACCCTTGAGGACTCTTCGGGGCGAGGCGGCCCTCGAGAGAACGAGAGAAAAGAGTTCGAACTCTCGCGATACCGAGTTACCCCTTTTCAGAAAAGAGACCGCCCTTTCAGGAAGTCGCCCTGATCCTCGTGCTCCTTTCCAGGATGATTTCGTGGAAGGGAAAGCTTGTAATAGGATTTCATCGATGGAACGCCGTCGCTGAAGCTAATGCACCAGCCCCGAGAGTTAATACGCCGAAAGGATCTGATCGAAGCGCAAGAATCGAGAGAGCAGCGGTAAGGGACCGGCATTCGGTAAACTCGGCAAGAATTTCCAGCGTGTCTTTGACTTTCTCCATGCAGAACGATCGAGTTTGCGGCACGGTACGCACCGGCTTCCATTTACCATTGTTGCCTCGGTATTTCGAACAAGCCGTACTCGAAGCGGTTCGATTTACGATTGGCTGGCGGCTCGAGACCTTGCGTTACAGCGAAACCAAGTAGTAGAAAGCACGTTAATGGAGTACGGTCGTGATCCAAACTCGGGCACGTTTTCGTGCGCGACGAATGAACGGGAGAGCGACATTTTTTAGATTTTTATCGGAATTCTCAAGGACGAATAGTTTAGCGTACACGTGTACGCGCACCTACTTTCGTCGAATCACGCGGCGTACCTTGGCCCGATATTTACTTTCCTCGCGCAACGAACGTTTCCCGTGCTCGACGCAGAGCCGCGGGAATTTTCGCGGAAATACACGAGGCATCCGCGAATTATTTTCACGAAACACCGCCGCCGAGTCATTAATATGTTTGAACAATAAGCGAACTCATTAAACGCGAAATAACGAACAAATGGGATTACGAAAAAAAAGGGAGTGGAAACTTTTTAACTCTGAGTAATTTGTGTTGCCGGGCCAGGAGAAAGGACTGGCGAACGCATAATTAGAAACGGGGTGAGAACGAAGCAGCGATCAAAGTGGCCGAGAGCAGCGGGAAAAGTTGCCTCTGGTTCACGGTCGATGATCGGCTCGTCGATCGCGGAGCGAGCACGCGTTTACGCGGCATTGCGTTTCCATCGACTCGCCGGAAACTTGCTGCTCGATGGCCTTGAGCCGCCGGCTTTTCGTGCGAAAGCTCCGAGCGTGGAGCGTGGAGCGGCGCGCGTTTCCATAACACGACAGGGCCCGAAGCGAGACGGAAGCTCGTTTACAGGATGGCTGGGAGCCAGGGCGATTATTAATCCGTATATTAGCGGGAATTAAATAAATCACAGGGCGCGCAGTATTGGCTGGATGTTCGTTGAAGAGAAAGGGGGTGAGAAAACGAGCGCGTCCGTTAATTCCCGGCCATTATCGGGGCCGATAAAAATTGTAGGCAAACAAGCGGGACATCGTGTATCGAGTCTCATCGGAACGAAGCTTGTACCAGCCTCTTGGCGGCCTGGAACAAAATCCGTTTGGGATTTGAATAATTTTTGTCCCTTATCGTGCTCGCACCAGGAAACGAGGCCACCGCCGGTAGTTTTGCCGGAAGGCAATAAATTATTCTTGGAAATATCGAGCAGCTTCGACGCCCTCCTACCCTCTCCCGAACCGTCACCCCACGTCGCTCTCTTTCTCTTTCCCGTAACGCGCGCAACTTTTGAATTTCAAGCCGGAGTAATTCTACCAGGGATTAACAGGAGTTAATAGTTCGCGCCCGGCGAATTTCAAACTTACCTGCTCCGCCATCTCCGCTGCGATTCCCTGCGACAATTAATCGACCGGTTTCACCCGCGTACCAGTCGCCAAGAATTCCAGCCGAGCCATCGAGTTTCCTCTTTTGTCTCAACATTTCCGGCTGCCTGTTTGCAAAACTATCGTCGCTGGCACGCTCTCGTTCAACGGCCGTGCGATAAAGCCGTGCAGGAGAAGCAAAAGGCAGGCCGGAGGGTGCGACAACGAATCGAGAGCAATCACCGGACCACCGTCGATATCTGCGGCTGAAACGGCTCGATAACACGGTCCTGATGGTCGATTTTAGTCGTCCGTGCGCCCTCAGCGTATCCGAATCGCAGCAATGAGAGTACATGAATTTAAGCGCGTATGCAGGCAAAAGGGATTTTCGGTGGTCGAGGTCGGTTCGCACGAGGCGATTTAATCAAGCCCTCGAGGCCATAGTCCCGCTGCTCGCCGCAGTAATTAATAAGAACGTTACGCTGTTCGTCCCCTCGCCCTTTCTCTCTCGCGCGCTCTTTCTTTGCCGGCCATTTCTTCGGCGATTTTTCTCCGAAAAGACCGGCCCAACGTATGGGGAATTTAGGCGGTCGAGTTTCGGCTTAGCGACGAAGCCTCTCCATTTACCGCTAAAACGATTTTCCACGAGAACGCTTTTTGCGGGTCCCTCCGGTTTCTTTTTCTCCGTTTCGTGGACGGTCATCAAGATCATGGGGCCACCCATTAACCGTGGGAAAGACGTTTTTCCACGCGAAATGACATCCCCGGCCGTAACGATGTATCAGTGAGCGGGCCACTTCGACATCGTGCGAAACGATAGAATTCTATTCGTTTTCCGAATACATCACCGTGAAACCGGAGCGCGGTTTTCTCCCAAATTTTCACGGCGAACCACTTCGAAGCGTTACAGACACCGGGAAACCCTGTAGAAACGCGTTCCTGAGTCGAGGGTTTCGACACGACCTCCCACGAAGTTTCTGTACATCCACAGAGACAGTGTAAATGCTCGTTAATTGAAATTCTGCAGCAACGCAACGTCCGATTCGATGCGATAATTGCAGCGCATCGCGAAAGGACCAGGGAGGAAACTGTAGAATAACCGCGTCGCGTGATTCGCGACTTGTTCTTTGAGAGATGAAAGGAGATCGGGTGACATTGACACGGAAAATCGAGGTCGTCCAAGGACCGAATGGCGTATGCAATTTAGTCGCCTCCGTCAAAGGCTCTGCTTGATGCCATTCTCTGATACCCCGTTGACAGCAGTTGACACACGTTGGTCAGTGACAACCGACAGCTGACGGTTCATCGGTCGCGCCTGTATTTCACCGGTATCTCCGGCTGACGGGTGCACGACGCGCACGACGCGCACGACGCGCACGACGCGCGCGACACTGTCGCTAAATTAATTAAACAACAGAGAAACAAAGGGTTCGCGGGGGGTGGCGGCGACCGCGAACTCTCCCGTGAAAAGTGCCGTCGTTTCGCTGATAAAACGAACGATCGGGTTCGCGCGACGATTCCCGATCGGGATCGTGCATGATCGACCCCTCGAGAGGTGTGGGCGATGACCTCTCGAACGGCTGACGCGATTCATTAACAAATTGAGGAGCAAAGAAGCCCTCGTCGCGTAAATATGTCAAGAACGAGCGCTGTATCCGCCGATCTGGATCTGCTAATTGATTTACCCCGAGGTAATTACGTTCCATAATTAGGTAGGGTATAGCGACCAGTAGCAATTTGCTTTTCCGATAAGAGCGCGACGCGATTGGCTCGGTACCTCTGTTCCTGACCATCAGGTAAATCAAGGCTATCGCGTAAATCCAGAGCTCTTTGTGAGCGGTAGAACCTCGACGACCGAGACGTCGAGCTTTATATTATCGTAAGCCGGCCCAGTGCGCTCCGAAACACAATACCGGCCATGCTACACCGAGGTTAGACTGACTTAAATGCGCTTATCCCACGCACGAAGAAAAAGAACGCATGAAAAGGCTCGATCGCGTATGTTGCATAGAATTACCTCTCCCTGTGACGTCGTCTTTATCAAGGGATTTCGCCGGAGCCGCTTCATTTTGACCGGGAATTTTTTCCAAGCCGATCTCGTAGAACTTCGTTAGATCCGCCGTACATGCGCGTCCAACTTCGTCTGCAATTTTGTCTCTCTGCGAACGCATCTTATTTGCTCGAAACGCCGCGCCTTAACGCAGAGCTTATCGAAGCTGGCGAGTTCGCGTTGATCGGTCTTCTTTTCGTTTCTCTTTTTACCGAGATATCAAGGCCGCCCCTCGCAAGGGTTTATCGCATTTTTTCTACAAGAAACGCGACCCTCTCGGCTCGAGCCAGGCGTAACAGTATTTTTCACTTAGCGTAAAGTTTCGTTAATCGTTTCCCTCGGGTGCGAATTTAATTAGCCCCGCGTTTGCTTTCGGAAAACTCGAACGACGCAGCTGGTACATTTTGTCAATATACAGAGACGTGTTTATAAATGAATTTCGGCGAAATTGCGCAAATCGATTGTTTCTGCGTTGCGGTTGGTTTATCGCGGGCGCGTTGGTCACGATTTGTTGTATAATGGATAATTTGCAAAATCAACAGAACGTCCTCGCGTGTCGTGTTCCATCGCGAAAGCAAGCCAACGAGTCGTACGCGCGTGCTCGAACACGGTATCGCGAAAGTTATTACACCAGCTGCAGCCCGGACGCGCACGACGTCCGCCTCGATCAGTATCACGGAAAATGGACGTGACGAGACGAGACGAACGATGATCCCAGGAACCGGACGGAAGAAGGATACGAATGGGTTTCGCAAAACCCATTTACCCGGTCGCGCCCCGAAAATTTCGAATGCAGCGACGAAAGAAGTTGCAATCGCGCGAAACAGGAAGCTAATTCGATAGAAAGTTTTTCCTGTTGCTACGACTCATACGAAAGTTTCGCAATTGGCTCGACCAGCAGCTATTAGTATGTTAATTCGATTGAAGTTCGGTTAACGCCGCGCGGAACAGTCCAACTCGAACACACCGATATCTCCAGCATTTCCGAACATTTCCAACGTTGTTTCGTTGCCTTTCCATTTTTCTTCTTCGTTCCATTCCGCTCGCGATTCGAGACGATCCCTCCGCGCGATCTCGGTTACCCGCTATCAATAACCCGACCATTCTTCATGCCGCATTTTTGTTGTTATTTCACAGTGCCAAGATAACTGTTCGAACATATTTCTCTCTTGATTCCGCTGGAATCGATTTCGCACGGACGTTTGATTGAACGATGAGTTCGGATTAACGTCGTGACGTTCGTTTTGATAGAAAAATTTCATCGATCGCCGTCATCGACGGGGCATTAGAACTTTGAACGCGCCCCGTCGATTTTCCAGCCGAAATTGAAAAATAAATTGGACGACTGTTTCGTTCCGCGCTCCCGCGAGGACGCGCCCGCGCGCGCGCGCACCTACGTGCATGCATACATCCGTCCGCATCGTTTTGATAATTTTATAAAGCGTAGGAAAAGTTTGCGCGATTCACGAGGTCGTTACAAGCTCTTCGAAAGTTTTCTGGCAACTTTCGTCATGCTGGCCGGGATTAAATCCCGCGAGAAAGAAATTCCTCCCCGAAGTACCGAGAGCACCGTTCAAAGTATTATTTCTAACTGCGGCCACGAGTCGCTCGGAGCGCACGGACTGTAATATTCAACGCGTCGTAAATTCACGAAATTTCGCCGGAACGATATCGAAAAATACATTGCACCGCGCGGCCAGCTTCCCCGCCGGAGGAACACGAAAGAAAACGAAGAGTCTTCGCGATAACCCGCGTCACGCGATACACAGCTTACGGGCTGTTTTCGTGTAAGTTGAACAAACATTTTGTGCGCATCGCCTCGCGTGTTTTCACACCCTGCTGATGATCAAATATTTTCGTCGACGCTCCGCGCGCTACGCGATCCTCCCCGCCGACCATTAATTCGACGAATGAAAACGATGGCCGCGCGGCAATTGTTTCGAAACAATTACGATCCCCGCGTTAAACAAATAACACGCTTCCTGGCTGCGTTGTTCCCGATCGAACGTCATAACTTTTTCAACCGAGAGCACACACGCGCACACGCGCACACGCGCACACACGGGGTTCCATTTCGAGCGTGGACATCGAGCGAACGATTCGAAGTCTTCTGTAAACTCTCGGCGAACGATCGTAACAGTTTCCCCGGCCAAAAATTTCCAGGCGACTACGAATTCGTTTCGATTTTTCGGAACGCTCCAGACTCGATTCGATTATGATACAGAGGCACGTGCAACATACCGTCGGTGTTGACGTTCGCGTGTCGATAGCATCGTTCGTTACGACGCGACACGAACGTTGGCTCGCGAAATTCTCGATTTCGGTGCTCGGCCACTCGTCGAGCAAGGTTCTGCGGTGTGGAATCGAACGGCGTTTCGGAAAGCGATACCTGGGACGCGTCGAGTGGACCTATTCGAATTTGAGCGTCGACCGTGGCGCTTCCGAGCGCCTCTGTTCCGAACCGATTCAACCATCCGAGCTTCATCGGAGCTTCCACCGATCGCGACGCGGCCAGGGCCGAAGCTTTTGCGACGAACCACTCGCGGCTGTATTTTTCCAGCGCGCGGACTCTGTCGAAGGAAAATACGACGGGACTGATGGTCGGTCCGTGTAACGGCCGCGGTCGTACACGCGTAGGCGCGAGCATGTGCACGGTACGCAGGAGCAACGGTCGCGGTATATCAACCGGCTCCGCTGTATGCCGCAGCATGCTCGTCGGATTACAGGGAATCCCTAACGTGCTTTCGAATATTAGCTGTATATGATCGCGTCTCGTTGCGGCCGTGCATCGTCCGCACCGTCTCGTCGTCCGTACGCTGGTCGTTTCAGCAACGACTCAGCCGTGGCTCGTTCCGTTGAAACAACGTTTCGTTAGGGGCGCGCAGGCCGTCCATTGAAAAATTTACACGGTGGAAACGGTGTTGGTTTGCTTAACGAGCCCGCGCTACTTTGTCCGCGCTGAAAATAAATATTTGACCGGACCGTATCGCTCGTTAAGTTCGGCCAAAGTGGACGTATCAACGTGCACGAAGCTTAATCGCGCGCTACACCGACGAGAGAACGATTTCGTTGTCCCCCTCGAACCCGCATTTGCATCCCGATCATTTGCATTTCGCTCGGACAACTTCGAGGAGTGTCCCGTTTATGGAAATTTGCTCGTCCGGAAAGCGCGCGTCCCCGGAGACGCATCGGTGCCCTTGCACGACGGCTTCGCGTCAGCCTCGGAGTCTTTCAGCCGGTCTTTCGCAGCTTCTTCTGCTAGATCGCGGCCGAACGTTCAGCCAGATTCAATTTCGTCGGACGGTTATCGAACGGTGCGCTTTTTAAACCTCTGAAATTGTTCGTAATTGATGGAGCTGCTTCAGACCCCGAAGCATTCGGTCGACCTACATTCGAAGCGAGTTTCGGATCGGAAAGAAGATTCAAATTCGATGCGAAACCCGGAACGGATGCAATATGAAGGCAGACGCGCGTTTCCCGCAAGATTCTCTTACCGTGTCTACGTGCTCGCACGCTTCTCTTTATTCGCTGAATCTTTTTGACGCGGCTGAAGCACGTTTCACCGAGTGCGTTCAATTTTTGAGAGCCTCTCGAAGCGTCGAAAGTTCCAGGGCAACCGGTCCTCGACCCGCGCCATTCGATCTATCAACGCCGGCGTGCCTCGTTGTCTAAAATTTCAAGAAACTCGGAGCGAAGGCGAGTCTTCGTCAGCGGACCGAGAATGGTTCCGCGGAGAGTCGTTCGGGGCAAAAGGCGACAGATGGAGACGAAAATAATTAAAAGTCACGGCGCGGGCGTCGCGAGTTCAGCGAGCACGAGGGGAGCGTTCACAAAGATCGGTTCGGCGAATTCTTCTCCCCTGTTTAAAGGGGTGACGCGTTGCAAGGGGATGTAACAGAAGGGAGAAACTCGGAACAAGCCGAATGGAAATCAGACTGCACAGTAATTTACAGCAGCTCGCGTTCGTTTTCTACTCGCCTTCGCTTTTTATTTCTCGCTCCTCGACTGCGTCTAATCTCGACGGACGGCCCAGCTCTTCCGCCGGAGTCTGTATTATTTACGGCATAATTTGACACCGCGCCTTTCCGTGCAAGGAAAGGGGTGCGGCGGAACGACGCCGAGGGTTAACGACGTGTCTCCGTAGGATGTCCGCCCGTTTCGCTGGAAGCACGATAGACACCGAAATCGTTGAATTTCTTTCGAAGGAGAATGGAGCACGGCGGCGTCGATGTCTCTGTTATCAAAGGGGGCTGAAAAACGAAAGTGTTTGCGGCGGAGATCGCGCGGCAAGCTGAAACGCGAGAAGATGCCGATTCCATTGGCTGCTGTGGCTACTTTTCGCGGCTCCTTGGTCTGCGAATCGCGTCCCGCGTACCAGATAATGGCACACGGCCAAAACAATCGCCAGCCGCTAAATTTCCAGTCAACAAACATTGGACGAGCGCCAAGCGGCGCTCGCTCCACGGTCCGAGAGACTTTTATCCTCGAACCGGCGTCGCCGACGACTTCTTCCGCTCTCGCGGGGGACCCTCTCGTGAATAAGCAATTCCGTTTTTCAGACGGAACCACTCATTGTCGACCGACTTCCACCGTCCACCGCACTCTAATCGTTTTCTTGCCGCCTCGAGAAGACGAGAAAAACCGTCCCCCTCCTCCTCATCCTTCGCCTCCACCGCTCTTCCAGGCCGCAGCTATTCTTGTTAGCTTTGTGGATCCTCGGCCTAGTCAAAGCAAACCGTAACGTTTCGGCTTCCGTGGAACGCCTTTCGCCTCCACTGACTTTTTAGGAGTACCTCTGCGCTTCGCAGATAGCTCCGGACTTTATCCGCGTTTCAATATTTACCGGCTCGGCCAGCGGGCAAACCCGAATGAACGATTCATCGATACCGGAGAGTCGGAATACCGGTTTTCAACCCGTAATCGTCACTGGAAAATTCTATATTCGGTGCTCGTTAATTTATTGTACGGGCTGGTTTGCAGTTTTCCTTGTTCATTAAACCCGAGCGCGAAAAACCAACGGAACATCGAACAACCTGTTTTCGTTGCAGAGTATTAATAACGTATGTCGGCGCGGGCAAATATTTGATATTCTTCGATCGAGCTCAAAATTAATACGTCGGAGAAACGATAATGGCTCGAACCGATAATTCCACGTTGGATGAATGCGAGTCCGATCCAGTCTCCAGCCAATTTTCGGGAATTTCTGTCCCTTCGTTGAAGCGGTCGCGCATTAATTATAATCACCCGGCGCAAGGTCTTTCAAAATGTACGAAAAGCTGGCGAAAAAGTTCGAGGCAAGAAGTCGACCGCATTGCGTACGCTCGAAATTTATAGTCACGTTTTTCAAAGGGAACGTTGGCGTATCGGTTTTACGTATCGCCTTACCTAAATGGATAGAGAGCCACGTATCGCCGCTATTAAAAGCCATAAATTCCGAAAATTTACGGGGTCGCGAGCGTCCTGGTACAACCGCGTCGCGGTCCGGCTTCTTACAGCCTCCTTCCGCGAATTGTAATCCATGCAGAACGAAACGCTGGCACCGCGCGTCGAGACGCAGGAAAACCACTGTATCGTAAGAGAATTATCCGCGTCCCGGCTCGGTTAAATCGACCTTGTACGCTCGAAATTATGAAATTATAACCTCTCGCGAGAATTATGATCCGTGGAAGATGGAACGCCGGCCTCGCACGCGCTACGTACATCCGGATACGAGAAGACCACCCCGCGTTGTTCCAGAATTATGAAGACCATCGGCGTCGGTCGGCCATATCGATCCGAAAGGGTGGCGAACGGAGGAACCGGTATACAAGAGAGAAAGGTGGAAAGAAACTGGAAGTTGAAACGTCGGGCATCGTAAATTTCAGCTCTAAGACCTAGAGAAATCGAAGACTATTCCACCACGCCCCATAGATTACGTTGCGAAACTCAAAGTACACGAAGTCCTCGAGACGATCCAACGGACAGCCGACCCGGAGAAGAAGAACGGCTTAGAAATTATTGGCGTTCCTCCGGGTGCCCCCCGACCGATTCGCAACAGTTTATTAACTGCTCGTTCCCAGCGACTTCTACACGGTGGCACGCTTCGAACCGGAACAACATTTTCTGCGCCAACCGGTCAAAATATTCGGTCAAGCATATTCCAGGTGATAGAAAGCCTTGTGTGACTTGCTGTCCACGCATCTGAAATCAAACTGCCAGGTTCAGGCTGACGATAAAAACTGTTTTACGCATTAAACATTCCGATGCACCGGGTATAAATGACACAGCCGCTCGTTTAGAAACGATACATCAATCGTACGTGATCCCGGTTTCCGAAGGAATCAGTTTCCAATTGACCCGCGACGTTCTCGTTCCGGAGCAAGGTTCCTTCGATGATTCCACGACAAAGGACATCGATACAAATAAAATACAGTGCAGCTCAATTAAACAACAGTCCCGCTACGGAGGATTTCGCCTCGAAATATTAGCTCCGGGTGCTTCTTGGATCCTCAAAGTTTCTGCCACGTAGAAACAACCGAACAGACTTCGAGCCACGCTTATCAGACAACACCGAGTGACCCCATTTATACGATTTTCGCCCGAATATACCTCCCAGCTAGTAGCGGGCGAATGTTTAAAGTTTGACAGTTCTCGAGCGATAAATATCAGCGCGTTAACGCGATTCAATGAGCAAACTTTTGAATTATCGATCAGAGGGCAGGTACTCGGGGGTATCGCGGATTCGAAGAGAGATCAAGCTGCATCGTAATCGATTCGTAGAGGAGGAAACGTCGAGCCTCGTGCGTTCTATTACCGTTTCTATCTGAAAAGGGCGAAGGAAGGAAGAAAGGAAAGGCGCCGGGGCGGAAGATGGATGAACATAGGAGACAGAGAAAGAAACCGGTGGAATATTCTTCAGAGATATCTATTTCCACCTGTAGAATACGTCTCGCGTGCCGCATCGCGGTTGGGTCGAGCAACTTTATCCAGATCGCGTGACACGCAGTGCGAATTTTTGCGACAGACATAAAGTAGGCACGGCACCATTTTAAAGTGCGAAAAATTCTGCGTCGGCCAGGTTAGTGGTATCGACTTTGAATGGCTGAGAATCGAGCTAGAAACTTTCAATCGACGGGTTCCGTCGAACTGGCTAGCCCGGCCTGACACATGCCTCTACAATTCTGGAGTTTTTGGCGAAACCGATAGAGCTTCGGTGTTCTAAGAAGAGCCGGCGTGTAGGGGATGAAATTCTGTGTAACGTTCGCGCCTGCCAACCAAAAACTTGCAGGACAACGACGGACGATCACCCCGAGTATCGAGTTAAATGCATCGAAATAATTTATTTATTAATAGCCTGGGAAAGAGTGATATTCAGCTACTTTTTCAATCGGAGCGCTGACGTATCGACGGAGAGAATAGCGCGCGGAGCGTCGAAGCAGGCACAGCTCGTCAAGTATGCAAAACTTTCCGGCAATTTACAATGGAAATCGCAAAAAATGGATAGCGACATGCATCGTAGCACGTGCACGCGTCATTCTCGAAGCGACAGAATCCTTTCGGAAGGTTTCTCGGCCCGGCAAATCCGATTATTCGGAATATTCGATCCCGCGAAGATCCCGTGCTCGAAAGATTCGCGCGGAAAATCGCGCTCAATCGCGCCGCGCCGCACGACGCTGAGTACGTATCGAACGAAAATTTCCGCAAATATTGAGTTACCGCATCACATCGTTGTCGTATTCATACGCTCGCGGGTTCCTGGCTTCGTTTAATATCCGTCGATTCTTCAAACTTTCAGAATGCTTGAATTACTCCGCGCGTTGTGAACCGAGATCAAACGTAAAGCCGGGCAAGCTGGCGAAGGCAGGCGACCCTCAATTATCCGCTTTCGCCGATCAACCGCTGACTAACGCGACATGAAATTACGCGAAACAACACGACATGATATAATATCGTGCATCTTGTCTCTACACGTGTGCGCGGCGAACCGGACATTCGGTCCTACCGTATATCAGTTAACGAAGCTTCGACCCGGAGAGAAGAGTGATCCGTTGCCTGCGGATTTTGCCTGCTGATCGACGGATTTGGGAATAACGGAACAGAATCGGATGCTTCTTTGGAACGTACTCTATTTCAAGATCCAATTTGATTGCACAGAAGTCGAAACGGGAAAGCAAGCGGAACGTCCGGTTGCCAGCGTGTCACCGAATGAGGGTCTCGCGAACACGAACCGAAAACAACAAGGTCGAGAGAGGAAGATCAATAATCGGAGAAGAAAGTAGCAGCGAGAACTGGGGAGGAAGGTTCATCGGAGAGAACAAAGGTTGTACACACGGACCCGGGGAAGGGCAGACGCGAGGGATGCAACCGAGACGGAGGAAAAATGCGAAGACAACGTTCGAAGAAACATTCCTTCCGGTCGGAGAGAGACGAGGGAAAGGGAAAATCGGGCCAAACCGGAGAAGCAAAGACAAAAGGGAGAGTAAAATTGGAGAGTCGGCTCTCGGTTGCCGTGGCTGTTGTCGGTGCAGTTTCGCTAGCTGCGCTTCAAGTAAATATATGGGACACGTCCGAGAACGAGCGGAATACGACTAAGGAACCGGAGAGTCGATGGACGTCGGTGTTCCATGAGAGTTCCCGCGCAGTGGAAGCTGAGTCGAAAAACATCGAGAAATGCAACGAGAGCAGGGACAAACGGGGAGTGATTCAGCGGTGGCTTTTCGTGAAAGCGGGTTGGCTTTTATTTTAATTTACCTCTTATCTGGATCCCGGGGGCAGTGAGCAGCGAGAACCGCGGGCAACGAGAATAGAAAAACGAAAGGGAGATAACGGGCAGCTATCGTTCGAATGGACGCTCGAGCGATAACGGCGGATGTAATAGCAGCAGACGAAGAGATAAGTAGACGTTATCTCGCTCCCGTTCGTTTTCTCGAGTCGCGCACCGTCTGTTTCCCTTGTCCTTAACCCACTATCTGAATCCTCCGTCTGGAATCAACATCCTGCGCGAGGATATCGCGTCTCGTCCGACAGGATTAGCTCATCCAGCCATCGTCCGAGCGGAGCCACCTTTTTACCCGCCATTGTCTCATTCACCCTCGTTACCTCGTAACCTTTCCCAACGACCGTCGTATCTTCGATCTTGATTCGCCGTTCGAGAGTACCCGCGCGGAGACGATCGTTCGAGCCCTGCATTCGAGTTCGATGATTATTTCGAACCACGAATCAACTCTCACGGATCTCTCGCTCGTGCCTCGATAATGCCAATCTCGTTTCAAGCGTCGACCTTTTGCTTTCACGGCGGCCTCGCACGCCGTGGTCCCTCCTTTATCCTCGATCGTCGATCAGCGGCTGCGGACAGGATGCGATCGGAAATTTTCGAAAGCTCTTCCGCAATTTCCTCCAAGAACTCGCGACAGAGTGAACATCCGAAGTTTTGCGCGACACTCAACGCGAATCGCGATCGATGATTTCCTGGCGGGATACGAAGGATACTCCCGAGCCGTTTGTAACGAGATCGCACGCGTAATTCGATGATCCGCGGCAAAGCGTTCAGGGGAAAAGGCCGAGTCGATCCGCTGGAGCATAAAGCCATACGAAAGTTGTATGAATCCCGAGAGTCCTGGGAAGAAACCAACGATTCGTTTGCCGTGTATTCCGCGGAGAGTTTCGCGGCAACGACGATTTCCTGTCGATATCGTACGGCTGCGAGGAGGCACCGCAAACACCCAGACTCGACTATCGAGCATCGGTATCGATATTCCGCCGACGCGAGAGAACGCCGCGGCAATATCCGCAGGATAACTTTCGCGGGAGAGTCCTCGTCATCGCGTCGAGGCGAATAAACGGAATTGCGTCGACGTTGCATGAACCGGAAACGGAGACCGTCTTTTGATAAAGCTACCCTGCACCGCGGCAAAAATGAACGCGCCTCCATGGTGAAGAAATGATCAGGCACGAAAGACGGACTCGATCACGAATGAACCGGCGCGGCGGTCGATGCGAAATCGTTTTGGCAGATAATACATTTCGGAAGTAGAAATCGACGAGGTGCATCGCGGTGGTACCTCGACGATCGCGGCACAAACTCGGATGAACGGCAGCCCCGTTATATTTGTGAGCTCGTCGATCGCGCGACTGCCGAGGCTAACTTCGATCCGGCGTCGATGGAGCGTCGGTGCTGTGGAATTAAAGCGTTTGACGGGTTAATTGCACGCCTATAAATATGTATCGGCATTCGTACAGCGTAATTCTATTTCGGGGGGCACCGTGCGATGCCTCGGGCGTATTCCGGATCGCTCTACGCGCATCCGCCGCCACGATTATCCGCGTTTTAGCTGCTAATTCCGTCGACGAGCCGGTCAATAGGCCGTTCGCCTATTTGCCGCGCGTTTTCCAGCCTATCCGACAATGTCGTCGCAACGCCAGTCAGATTTTCACCCTCCGATCGATCCGTCGCGTCGCGTCGATTCGCCCGATAATCGCTTCGACGCGTGTCGTCCGCGGCTTTCAAAGTGAAACGGGTAAATGCGCTTTGCTCGCCGATGAACCGATCGACATCCGCTTGAAAAATTCTGTAAATTCGGCCGGATCGGATCGGAGCGGAAACGGCAAATAATTTGCGTTCTCTCTTCGCGCAGCGAATTCCAACTCTTTGGACATGGTGCAAAAACCACTATGTCTTTTCTGGACATCAGTTTCGATAAAGCGTCCTCTTCGCGACATCAAACGACATCCGACGAGAGGAAATTTGTCGCCGCGGAACCAACGAATCGTAAATCCGTTCCTCATAGTTGTCGCGCGGAAAACTCTTCCTTCCTTTTGAACTTCGCCAACCTACACCTTCGGTGTATTTCATTTTAAAAGCAAATTTACAGCGAACGGAGGCCCATTGACCGGTGAACCCTTTGTCCGTGGAGAGGAAAAGGGGTTGGAACGGGCGGCAGCGAACGACTACGTGGTTTTATCGATTTGTCAATTTGGAACGGTTTCCTGTCGGCGGTGCGGAATAATTTACCGTGGCTCGGTCTCGTGACATTGGACCGCTCTTTTCTTTGTACTTTCATGCATACACGTTACGTCGCCCTTCGACCTCTCGAACCTCCGAGTACCGGCGAAAACCCAATTTCGTCCTCGTTATCCGCGACATCGATGCACGCGCATGGTTTCTGCGAGTGTACCGATTCGGCGGTACTCCAAGGAAGCTGGGTTCTTATTAACCCGCAACGCGATACGGATGCGCAGCTTTCGGAGGTGGCTCGCAAGTTTTGGCAAGGAAGTTCGGTATTAAATTTCACAAGAGCCTGGACCTCGTTCGCAGTTTAACGAGCAAGTTCGTCGCGTGGCGCTCGAAAGCGGAAATTCGAGGCAGCGTGTACACCGGAGAGCCGGGCGAAACAGTGAGAGAGGGAGAGGGAGAGGGAGACAGAGATGGAGATAGAGAGACAGGGTTGCAGAGCAAGAGGGTGAGAAGATAAGAGGGCGAGAGGAAAGGGACGAAGAAGGTTCGAGGATGGAAGATCGAGAGGGTCTCTTTTTGTCGCGCGACAGGCCACTTTATCGATCTTCACGGGCTGCACACGAGAGATCTCTCATTCTCGCCGGGCGGAGCGACTGGAACGGCCGGAGGTTCGAAAATCAGTAAAATAGAGTAAAGAACGAAAATGAATGGAGAAGCGTTCGGTAGGCAACGGAGAAAAAACGAAAGCAGAGAAGTGGAACTGCATGGAGCGGATTCATCGTTGGCGGGCTCAGTTTCGGAAGGCTTCCAATATCGTTCGTGCTCCGACTTCTCTTTTTTTTCGTTCGCGATTAAATTGCTTCTCTCCGGATGTCGCGATTCTTCGATTGATTTAACGACGCGACTGCTATCGGTCCTCTCGGCCACGTAAATCCTGTCACTGAACGCGCGCCCACCACCCTGAATCCCTCAAAATCGGACAGCGATCCCTGGCAGCGTTCGGATGAAATTTCGGCCGGTCGATCGCGGGTGAAATCGAGATCGCCGGAGGGATCGGTCGACTCCCGTAGACGCCGGCGCGGCGCGTCGTCGTCTCAGAACTACTTAGCAACTTCCGAAGGCTCTCCGCATCGACGTTGAAGAGTCAATTTTAACTTTATCTCGGTCGAGTTTGCGGCCTTCCCTCTTTTCGAACCGCCACGGAATACGCTCTTATATACGTGCCGGCGCAAGTGGCGAGCCGGGGCCAAGATACTGTTTGTAAGTTTCATAATATCGCCCCCGGAAGGGATGAGTCCTGCCGATGGCCCGAAACTACGAACACCCTGCCATGCCGGTCCGTTCATCCGAAGCAAACTCGGCCGAGAACGAGCGTCGATTCTTTTGCACGCGTCTTCTTGCGTCGAGCGATCAACATTTATTCACGGTGTTTCCAGTCAGCGCCTGGATTCGCCAGCTACTCGACGAACCGAATCACGGATGTGGACTCCCTGCCGACCGCATCGCGTCAAACGGCCCGAAGGCGCTGAGCACAGGTGCCTCAGGACAGATTCGGCAAACTCATGAATAGAGATTGCCCTAATTATCTAATTAAGAGACATCCCGGTGTCGCGATGGCCATGGTCGAGGCGTCGAGGATGACGCTGCGGATCAGGAGCCGGATCGATGCGCGTACTCTCGCTGCGTTGTTCGAGTTCCTTTCCATTTCTCCCTCGGCTCGTGATATTTTTTCCAGCGGCGCGAACGTTATTTAAGTGGAACGGGTGTAACAATTACGTTGAAAGCGGCGATGAAAGGCAATGCAGGAAATTTCGGGTCCGCTCCGAATCGACGCTCGCCGGCGATAATTCCCTCCGCGCTTCAGTTTTCAGAGGGGACCGTTTCATCGAGTCCTCTCTTCCGCTGTTTCTCCGCCGACGGTGCATCAAATATCGCGAGAGATTTGAAATGTTCGAGGGACTCGGAAAGTCCGTCTGAAACGTACCCTTTGAAGCGAGTGCACGCGGGTGTGCTTCGTCGTTGGAAAGGGAGAGCAGGCGCGACCTAACCGCGGGATATGAATGCAATTTCACAGGGACAGGGGCGCGATTACTTTGTTGAGCGGGGTGCCATGTCCGCGCGGGAAATTAGAGCGTTTCCCATTAATTTAATATAACCGGAATAAGGCTGAAAATGCATGGCCACACGCAGAGAGAGAGAGAGAGGGAAATCGCCGGACGGTTGAGAATTTCGAATCTACTGGTGCGAAGAGTGATTGATTGGCGAAAATTACTGACAGATTGATGGAAATTAATGGAAAGCGCGACTGGAAATTAATGGCTCAACTATCGCGAACCACGGGAAAGTTAAAATGCCACTCGATCGACGTACACGTATAAATCTATCGGCTGTATGACGCGTATATCAGTACGCGGCCGTGTAGGTACGATTAAATTTATGTGAGGCTGCAAAGTATCGGGATTAACGAGCCCGCCTGTCCGCCTCCACCGAATCCCCGGCAGACTCCGCTTCCATCGAAACTGCTTTTCCTTCGATACGCCGCGGCGCGCCCTGCTCTTGTTTCATGCACGTATCTGCCGCTGGCCGGAAGAAACTTTAACTTCGCGCATCGATATTATATACATAAAGTGGACCACGTGTTTCAGCAGCTTCGGCTCCCGCGAACGGCTGAAAAACGTATTTCAGGTTTCAATTTGTCCCTCCGGAGGAAAAGCCGATAAATGGGCTTTCATCCGGCTCGCCCTACGAACAAGAAGCCGTTCTCGTTTTTCACCGAAGAAAAAAAAAGTTGCGACGCGAGCTGCCAACCTTTCGTCGCTTTTTCTTATTTTCCGTTTTTTTCACCCGTGATTGACGTCAGTCCGTGCGATGAAATCGATTATTCCTGCAGCACCTTCGAGGGAGGAACGGGGCCACCTCTCGCCCTCTCGCCCTCTCGCGAGAGAAAAGAAAGTATTTGCCTTTATTTTCCGCGTTCGATAAGGATTTTATCCGCGAAGCCGCGAAGTTGCCACGGTTTCTTGAAACGCGACGCCTATTGCCGCATTAATTTTTTACTCCACGCGTACATAAAGCCAGCTCGCGCGCGGATGTGCTTGATAACCGTTATAAAGAGTATTGCAGAGCGGTCGTTCGAACGAACGGTAAAACACGGGCGTAATTTTTTCTCTACCGAGTTTGCTTTTATAGAGTGCCACGAGCGCGTTGCAACCGCGGATGGAAGTGATGGAACGTTCGCGAATTTTAAGCATACCGTTACGCGTTCACGTAATCGTAATAATACGAGAAAAGGTTGAGCGGGGCGAGTTGAAATGTAAACCGAACGCGCGCGGAAAGTTTGCTCTCCGACGGGAACTTCGTTACAGAGGGTTCCGCGGTGCGATCGCGTCGGGACCTATCGATTTTTCAACGAGAACCGGAAGCATTTGAAAATTAAAAAGTTCCGGCGAACGATGTCGCTCGTTCCGTAGCTCCTTAACGGATTTTCGCGGACAAAGAGGGCCGAGTTCTCGCCCGGCTGCCCTTTGCGTATCAGGGCAAAGGGCGAACGAGGACGTTCGGGCGTCAAAAGCTCGTTCGCGTAAGCTCCGCTGCGAGGAAACAACCTATTAGCGAGCAGACCGGAAGAAGAGGTCCCCTCGTTCGACTCACCCGAATTCCTCTTCGAGTCTTACCTTCTGCAGCAGCATTTTATCGAGCAGTCTGGCCGAAACTTACAAATTAGTTTCTCGCGTAACCGATTTGTTCTTCGTAATACGGACGCGCTCGTAAATAGACAAGTTTCGCGATCATTCGGAGAGAGAGAGAGAGAGAGAGAGAGAGAGAAAGCGAGCCGTTCGATTAACCGGTTCGAAGCGAACTGGTTATCGGTGCGGTGGTTGGATAGCATCGAAGGTTTACGGCGAGACCTTGACGGTCATAAGTTTCACGGAACGGTCGAATTTGAAATACTGGCCAGCTAGGTGACGTCGAACGAATTAATCTTCGGCGGGAACCGGAAGGCCAGGCTGGTTATAGAATTGGCCGGGTGCAAAGGGATGATAGCCCGAAGGGAGTCGAACTACAACGGGAACGTCGAATGTCGCTTCGAATGAAAATTGCTATAGACGCCGTTCGCTCGCACGGGCCCATATTGTATGACACCGCGAGATTCGGATGATTTATTACGTAATATCACGGCTACGCCGGAGATCCCAACCCCCTGCCACCCCCTATCTATCCTCTGCGATCTCTTTCTCATCCCCGTTTCCCCGCGCCTTCCGTCCGCGCGACACTTGGAGACTTTCCAATTGAAAATTTGACTCTAAAGGGTCCATCGAGCAGATCGGAATCTGTTTTTCCACTCCGGCTGTCCACCGTTCACGATTTTCGATGCTTCCCGCCCCAATAATCCTGTTGCTCCGCAATAAAAAGAAAGACATATAATAAAAAGCTGGTTGAACCGGGAGGTTCGGAGGTCATTTTCGAGTCTCGATCAGACTTGAAATTTATAATTGTTATGCAACAGAATTTCTCAGCAAGATTATCCGGTGGGCCCTTTGAAAAGACAGGGAGAAGATTGCAAAGGGTTGCGCGAGGCGTTAACGAGGATCGAGATCAAAGGGGAGTAGAATCAGCAGATTCGAGCGGAAGGTTCTCGCCGGTAGACGGGCGCGCGCACACACAGCTCTCCGGGTTCTCGCAGACGAAAATGAAGAGCATTTTCCAATTTTCGTGTGGATATGACGTGGGTCTTAGCCGGCGGAATCCGGAATGCTCGATACGTGATGGCGTTACCGATTTCGCTGGTGAAGAAGGTCGAGCACAGCCGCGGAATGATAACGTTTCCAACGAGTTCACCTGTCTCTTTTTCTTTCCGTGTCGAACGTGTGCGAGCAAGAATCGTGCGCCTCCTCGCCGTGTCGCTCGATGCGTCCTCTTCGACTCCATAGAGAAACTCCTCGACGCGACTCCGAAATTCCCTGTCACCCAGCGACCGGTCGCCGATCGTTTAAAAGTTTAAAGGCTCGACGAGAACCGCGCTCGCGCTTCCTGATCGTCTCGACTGGACTCGACTCGACTCGACTCGACTCGACTCGGTGCGAGCGGATCGTTTCGCCAAAGGAATCCTCCATATCGCGGCGCATTATTCCAAAGCGAATAGCAGTGCAAACAGAATGGATCACGCGGCGACTGGCGCGCAAACGAACAGCCGTAGCTGCGGCACGGAGTTTCACCGGCGACGAAACCTCTCTCACGGACCGCCCGGCCACGACGCTCGTGAAACATTCAAATCGTGACTTCCTGATCCTTCTCGTCAACCCGAGATCAAAGATTTCTTCTTCAATCTGGCTGAGTGGAATCGGTAGTTTCATTCGGCACGGCGGGGCGAGCACGGTCGACGTCGTCGCTCTGGGAAATGCCTCGAATTCGAAGAGCGAATCACCGGCCGCTCTCGAGGAACATCCTTCGAAGCGACTGTCATCGGGACGTCGGATCTTCTGCTGGACCGATGATCTCTTCAAAGGTAACGCACCGGGTCCATTTGCGCCGAATCGCCATTTACGTTACACCGAGCACACGCCCGCGCGGCGTCGCTCCTCTCGCCGATTCTCCGAATCTCGACTCGAAAGAGCATCGCTGATGCGGACCGAGGGACCGTCGAACATTCACCTACCCGTAAATTAATTAAATAAATTAATTAAATCGCTTTTCGTTGCGATTTGTTCCACGCGGGGACCGTGTTCGAACGCCATCCGATGTATCGGTTCATTTGTACCGCTCTTCCGTATAAATAAATGAATGTACAAAGCAGTACCGGTGTACTTCATTTCCCTGGATGCTCGTGCGATGTTTGTACGTACGTAGGTACAATCTGCACGCAGATGTTTCTTATTATCCCCGAGTTATGTACGCCTCTCCCCAACGGTGCATCTGCGGTGCGTCGTTAGTTACATATCAGCGGTTGAGAATTGCAGGTTTACATACGTTACGGAGCAGATTGCGTAGTAAAGTAATTTTACAGGCTAACGGGGGGTGGCGGAGGAAGCGCGGCGGAGGCAGGAAACGGAGAAAATTGGAAGCGGTTGCACCGGGGCAAGAAGAAGGGAATTAAAGAGGACGCGAGTTCGTCTTGCCGGTATTAATCCCGGTATCGTTCCTTCCGCGATAAATCAAGATTCCCGATGGAATTTACCATCCATTAGACTACTTCCAGCGGATGATTTAAGAGGGAAAGTCGGCGATTTTTCATCGAGAGACGTGACACGAAGAACAATAGATTCGATAGGAATCTAGAAATATGTGCAACGTTTTATCAAATAAAGGATCTTTTTGGGTGGCGCGACGAGCTGGCGCGTGGACGAGCAAACTTTAATCCTCCGAAATAAAACGCCGATTCGAGATATCATCGAATCCGGAGGGAGAAAGCGGCGCGTGAAAATAGCAGGGATTTAATCCGAATCTCGGATCGTGGACGAAGGAGGACGGCCTCGGATATCGACTCTCGAGTCTCGAGGATTTTCGAGAGGGGAGCCGCCGGGTACTCGCAGCAACGTTGTTCGAGTTGTAAAGCCGAGGGATACTGCCGGCCGGAAAATACAAGAAAATAGCACGCGGATAGAGAAGTTTCCCCGGCTCGTTTTGCGAAAGCTGCTCGACCATTTGCCAGCGAGGTCGTTTCGATGGAAAGCCGACGTTTCGATACAACTTTCCGCCGTCTTTAAATCGCGAATCGGCGGAGGTTCGTCGCCGGGTGAAACGATTAAGCGCGTCCAAAGTTACTTCGATCTCTCGTGCGGATCGATCCGCGGAGGGAACCGGAACTTGTCCGCTCACGGATTCGGTTCTTTCGAGATCTCTCCGAAGGCCGCGTTGCTTTCGAGAGAAGCAGAGTTTCCCTCGAATCACGAGCGACGATGTTCTCGAGACGGTTGGAAAAAATTACCGGAAAACGGCGAGAGGTCTCGGCTCGGAGATGGGACGCGATTATGCGATATGCGGATCGTCAAGACGTTCCCGTAACATCCGGAACTTTTAAACCGGATCTCCGGGAACGTTGTTCGAGATATTCGCGCGCCCTTTCGAGGGCTTCGCCGATGCCCTTTTCGCGTCGCGAAACGTTTCACGAGATTCCCCCGTCCCACGACTCCTTCGAATTTCCTCGAATATGCGACGGCGTTTCCCCGAAGAGGTCCTAAGCCGCTCGAGAATCGCGAGATTGCGCCGTGAAATATGTCGGAAAATCACGGTGGACGCGTTAATTTCGGCGAGGCTCATTAACCGGGGCCCACTTAAATCACCCAGCACGTTCCTGAAGGAAAGCGTGGCGTCTGCGTGAGCCGTCCACGCTGAATTATATCGCGCCTCGCGCCATGAATTATACTTCATTTACCGGAGCAACGATTAATGGCCATTAGTCAATACTACATCTTAATTAGTGCGCGGCTGCTCGCTCGTTCCCTCGATCGCGGTCCGACGATTCTTTCGCCGCTGAGAACGGAAGAGGAGTTTCCGCGAGGGGAAACAAGTTTTTTCAATGTTTGTCCAGCCTCCGCTTATAGTTGATTCCGAGTAATTTCATTAAAGCTGGGAGCCAATGGTAGATAAACGCGAAACGTTGGAATAACTCTAACCAGCGTGTTTGCATAGGAAGAACAAACTTTCGAGCAAAGAAAAACTTTCGAACCTATATTTCGAGGGAACCCATTAAAGCTTCCACCGTTTGATCTCTCAAGGAGCTCGACTATTACGCGGTTCCTGCGAAGCGTTTTAAAATTGACGCTCCGGAAGTTTCGACGGGCGGAATGCAACTCCGTTGCTTTGCTGCGATTCGAAAGCTGTGGATTTCCATGATCTCGAGAACCAACAATTTTTTTTTTCCACTTTAATCGATGATACGCGGCACGATTTGAACAGATCCCGTATATCATCGAGCCGAATCGACCGAGATGGCGTAAAAATGTCAGGAGAAACGTTTAAAAAGCGAACTCGATGTCAGGCTCGTTCGACGCTCGCGTCTTCGATGAAGCTCGAACGGTTCACCCGTTCGAGGCCTCTCGAAGTCGCCGACTTCGAGTCCACTCGTGCACGATTTACGCGACGAATAATTAAAGATACCTCCCTCTTTTCCGTCACCCGGATTACCGTCCGTCGGAGCCCTCGGATCTCCCTTTACCGCATTTCAGATTTTTCCCCGTTTTCACCGCTTTTCCCGCCTCGCTGAACGTCGCTGCGTCTCCGCTAATTGACAAGATTAACGCCATTTCCCGCAGAAACAAGCTGAAGCAAAGAGATAAAACTGTAGAGAAAAAACCGTGTTCGGAGATGCGTGCGACACGAAACGATTGGTAAATCCTCTTCCAGGACAGTTCGAAGTTGCTCGTCGAACGAAGAAGTAATACGCGCGAGTTCGAGCGCGTGTTTTCCGCGCGCACTTTCTCGAGCAAGCATTGTCGCGAAGAGATTTCCTCGCGTGTCACGCGACGCTCAAGTTTTCCAATTAACTACGCCGCAAGAGGAAACGTCGTTCATGTAAGTGGCGAAATCCGCCGCGTTACGAAGCTGCGTACAAAACCGCCGCCGTTTGCGATGATACAGCGGATCGACGCGACGCGTCGCGACGCACTCGTGCATTCGTTCGAGAAGACGCCGACGTAAGAAGACTCTGAAACGTGATTGCATTTCTTCCGCTGTGTAGAATTTCGTACGGGCAGTGCGTTTTCTTATTACCTCAGCCCCATCCCCATCCCTCTTTTCACCCTCTTATTTCCTCCCGCTCCTGTCAACACTCCTCTCTCCGTTCTTGTCCCACATATTCAAATGTTAGTCTTCTCAAAGTAATTTTCAGTGAGGAGGCGGCCTTTGAAATCTTAAGGAACCGCGTTAGAAGCAGCCAGAAATTCTTTTGAAAGTGTAATCGCTGGAATGCTCGCGGCAGAATTGAATTTCACAATCCGCCAGAAAAGAAGTACCGCGAACTTCTTACGGCGATAGTGTGCACAGCATTTTATGCGGCACTTCGCTCGAACGTTGCCAAGGGAACTTTATCTTTATTAAGTCTCTCGGTTCGGTTCGCTTCCTCGGATTTTCGGCTGCTGCGATGGGACGGGACGGGGCGAACCGGCATTCCGAACCAAATTACCCGAACTGAAAAATTCCCGGCTCCTCCTTCGGGTTACGCTGCGCAAAATAATCGGGGGATCGGCAGGACGAACGACGCGATTCGAGCGGGCCGCATCAATAATTTCGCGAAGGTTCCTTTGCTCCGTCGAAAGCGGGCGGATCCACGTCCGCGACGAACTCCGGCTGAGAGGTTGCAGCCGGCATAACGGCGAAAGAAGATGCCGCAAAGTTGATTTCCATGAAGGAAAGTTGGTGGTTTTTAGCGGCGAACGAATTCCCAGACTCTCGACCGACCGAACGCGTACGTGGCCGGCCGGCGCTGGTGGAACGGAACACCCTGAACTTTTATCATGGGACGCGCGAGTCCTGCGACACGTCCCGCGACTCCTCTCGCCGATGAGATTTACCGAAACTTCGAAACTCTTCGTCGAATCGAAGACGCGCGACGATCCGGCGTCGGATGAGACGCGAATTCGCCTGGAGGACGGGAAAATATGGAGCGACGAGGCGAGGTGAGACGAAGCTCCCTGGAATTTCGCTAATCAACTGGAAACAAAGAGAAGTTTGATGGTGTTCCCGCGACGCGGACAAGCGCCGCTCGTTAAACTTGCAAATGAGTCCGCGACAAATTACACGGCTAAATTGCAAATAAGAGTAAACTCGTGACAGCCGCGGCGATCCAGTTTCATTCGACGAATGCGAGGGTTTTACAGAACGGGGGTTGGAGACGAAGTCGAAGGGATCGTGATCACCGCGACGAGAAAATTAGCGGGCCTGACAAATCGGTCGGAACGAAGCTAACAGAGCGGATGATACGCGTCGATCTTCTCGTTACGCTCCCGACCCGTCTCCGAGCTTTTTTAATCCCCCCCCAACCGCTCCTTTTAGCGTTCACGTTTCTTTTATCCTCGAAAGTCGAAACACCGCGTCACCGCAAAGGTTCAAGGATGCGCGCGGGATCTTCGTCTCGTCGCTCTATCGTCCTGGAAAGCGACGCGGACACGTCTGTGCGTGTCTGTTTTTCCCGAGAAGCATTCGGTAATTGAATTTTTAGTCGCTCCTCCGGCTGGAAGTTTCGAGCGCGTCCGATCGTAACGCTACGTGCGCCCTCCTGGACCACGACGATTCTTATGGTTGGTTTCGATCCGGCCGCTTCCGAGTCCGCTCGCGAGCAATCCTGGAAACGGTTCCTCTTCGTCCCCGGGGGAATCAAACGGTCCTCGCAGAAAAGCACGTGACGATTCCCTGCGAGGATTCCGGCAAAGACGAGCTTGTCCGCACAGGCGATCGGAAGTATCGCGCTGACCCGTCGGTGACTAAAGTGCAGAACGATGTCGCGACGCGGCTACGCCGGAAGCCGATTCTCCCATTTGCCGATCGCCGGAAGCGGAGGAAAGGAAACGCGAGGCGTCGATCGATACAGGATGTTGGTAAACAGTCTCGTCGCGATCGAGACGCTTCCGAAAGGAGAAGCACGGAACGACGATCAAAATCAAGGAGGATCTTCGTCGAGAGGAAGCTGTCTCCTCGATCCTGCGATTTTCTGTTCAAGATTTGGCTCGGTTCCATCGACCGGATCCGGTGGACGACGCCGTTTCTCTTTCGCTCGCGGACGGCCGACGCGTCTTGGGTCTCGAAATCTGCCTGCACCGGTCGTGTTTCATTGTTCGCGAGACCCGTATTTCATGGGAAGCTCCTAACATCGTTTGCGAGACGCGCAATTAATTTTCCACGGAACGGAAGCTGCTCGACCAACGAGTCTCCGGTCGCGGCGCGGCGCGGCGCAGCGCGGCGCAGCGCGGCGACCGATGGAACGAGTCGAAGATGGCGGGCGAAACGAGTCCCGGTAATTGTCGCGTAATAACGCCGGTTCGTTCGCGAATAGCCGTTTTAATTAGCCCCCGCGGTGCTTCCCGTGAAATGATACAGCGTCGTTGCTCGCACGATGCTTATCCAAAGTGCCGATAAAGCGCCAAAATGTCCCGATAAGCCACGCTCCCCTGGCCCACCGAGCACGAGCCGGACGTTCATCGGCGATCGTCGAAATCGACGAGGACCGAGCTTCGATGATCAACGACCTTCGAGTCGCGATAGCCCACCGGTGGCCGCTCGAGAGCGTCGGCGATTTTTCTAAGAAACACCCCGACGTCTCGCATCGCCGTCGCTTTCTCGTTCGGTTTCGTTTCTCCATCCGACATCGAACGCGCGGAGGCATCGTTAGCCGTCTCCTGCATAGTCAGCCGGCGAAAATTACGCTTCAACTCCGATTCGTGCAACGGGAACCGTGCAACACGGTAAAACGATAGCCGAGTGTTTGCGCGTGTCTCCGAATCGCACCGTCGGAGCCATTAGCTCGGAGGAAGGTTCGAAAATAGTGCCGGTCGACGAGAATTATTCTCCGTCGAACGGAAAGCAATTTCTCTCGAGTCCTCCTTCTTTTCGTGTAACCCAACGCCGACCGGCGTGCTCGTTTATCCAACGGAGCACAGTTTCGGGTGTGTTCCTGTGCCACCATTCCTCTCGAGTTATTCCCGGCCAGGAAGCGACACCGCTTCGGGAACGCGATTAGTTCGAGAGTTGGCCGGAGTTGTCGGTGGTGTTTCGATAAGTTGTCGCGAAATTGCAATCCCGGGAGCGTAAATACTTTGACCCGAAAATTTCCATGGGCTCCTCGGCGTCGTTTCGTTTGAGTTTCCAGTCCCGTGGTACTCCCGGGGCACCGACCACCGGCCTAATGAGAATGCGACGGCATCCGAAACGCAAGCAAGGATCCGCTTCGATGGTCGCCAGCGTCGATTCGTAGCTTGTTCAGGATCGACAAACAAACGCGCGGTTACCAGCCGATTAAATCATCGCGGCAGACGCTCTCGCCGACCAGCGTCCACTGTCCGGCTGGTCGATTCTCCTCCGCGTTTCTCCGAATAATTACAGATTCGATGAATATTTGATCGCGTCTCTGCGAATAAGCAACTCGGAGAGCCGGCGCGGCGCACAGAGCTCCCGGATTGTACTCGTAACGAATGCAACGCGCCGAACCGTGTTAAGAAGGACGTGAATTTTTCTGCTGATACGAGACCGAGGGGTATCAAACGATGCGGAGAACGGCGCAGATATAAGAGATTTGTTGAGGAACCGCAACAGGTTGTTCCGGCAAGTATATTCGGATGAGATGATTATGGTCGTATTATCGGGGCATTAATTTTGACGCGGCTGCCTCGGCGAAAAATTAACACGGTACCTTCGTTTTTATCGCCGTAACCTTTGCCCGTCGCGTTTCCTCGTCCGTGTTCCTCAACGACGCGCGCTCGTGAACGAGAAGGGTTAATTTCAGAGACGTTCCACGGCACGGAAAGTTTCTTTGGCTCCTTCGGTTCGTAAGAAGAAAGGAGACAGAGAATAAGAGCGCAGTAAAATTCCTTTATGCGACGGATAATTCTTTCCTCTCTCCAACCAGTGCATTAGCCGAAAGAAACGAAACGGCTCGAAAGTTCTTCCATTTCGGTTAACGCGGACGTTTCCTTTTTTTTTTGCGGAACGGCACGATTACCCACGGACATTCTCGTAGATCTCACCGCCTCGCTCGTGCAGTTCGCAATCATCTCGCTGCTTATTCTATTAATTAACCCCGCTGCGAGGAAATCCAGCGACCGCGGTATGTCTGGCCGGCATCGCCTCGCTTCATTGAATCTGGATCGCTATCGGATCATCCGTATAGGAATATCCGCCGGAGTCTCCGGATTCCTCGTCGATCGACGCTGCACCCACTGCGCAGCGATTCTTTCGACACGCGATTCCCGTTGCCCAAAGCGTAAAGGGTGGCTCGCTGTAATCGCATGAGAGGGTGCGTGTCGCGGAGGACCGTGAAAAATTCCAGCTGCGAGATGCAAGACGCGAGCGGAGCTTTTTCCCGCGTTTCCTTTGTCCGCCGTTGCTAATTACTTCGCCTCATTCTCGCTGCCGGCTATTTTCACGTTCTCCCGCCACTTTCGCGCAACTTCGCCCTTGAATAAGATAATTCACCGGTGATACGGCACAAAGGGGAACAGAAGCGAGGAGGCGGGGCGTGGCGAGGCGAGGCGAGGCGAGGCGAGGCGGCGCGGTGAGCGAGAGCGAAATCACATGAGAAGGTGCGGCTAAATGGAAAGTCGGAGCCGATGGAGCGGAGAAAAGAAAAAAACGCGACGGCTGAAAGAAAAAAAGGGGCAGAGAAAGAAGGTGGGATGGCTGAAAGGGTAGGTAATTAGCAAGAATGCCCTCGTAAACGCAGCTGCAGCTACGAAACGGAAATTCTCGTTGCCAGTCCGAAGTTCCCCTCTTTACTCGGACCGTGAATATCCTAACGAACGTCCAGCCGGAGTTTCTTCGATGCGATTACAATCGATGTTGATGGGGATGCCGGAAGACGAACCCGGGGAAATCCTCTACCGCGCGCGAACGAAAACGCTTGCAGCCCCTCGTCAGCTTTTCAGCCCCACCGAATGAATTTTACCTTCATTTTTCTCACCTTTGCACCCCGTTATCGTTCTCCGGCTCTGGAACTTGGAAACGCGATACGATTTTCATTTCACCACCCTTGCTTGCCGCGAGTTCCTTGCGACCCTTAAAATCGTTTCCCCGCATTTTCGAAATATTCCACGCACGCGTTCGAGCGAACGACGATCCTCTTTCCCGGCCGAGACACGAGTTTATCGTGCAAGACAAATTTAAACCACCCTTCGAGCGCGAAACGTTTTGAAACGCTGATGAACGTGTCTGCTGTTTGAGAAAGAATTCGTCAGATTTTTCTCTTCTCGCGCAATCGACGGTCTGAACCTCGAAACTGCGAACGAATTTCGAATCGTCTATTTGTACACTGCCTCCTCCTCTCGTCGATCGGCGACACGGGATTTCGGTGGGCATCGGAAGGCTGAAGATTGCGATGTCCCGCCCATTTGAGAAGACCTCTAAATATATGCGACAGCCTCAACGTCGCGGTCGGCCGTCTTATCTAATTGTATTTTACTCTCCCGCACCGCGTCCAAATTGGTTTCGCCGTATTTTTGTAACGCCGGTGTCTCCACCGGACGTATTTTCGACCGAAATGTCTGTTCTTGAGGATGCTCAATTATTCTACTACAACAGCCCGCAGCCGTGGCCACGATCGATCGACCTTTCCCGAGACACCGTCGTTCGGTTACGTCGCGTAGAACGGCGAGCGCCGAGCGTCGAGCTTAACGAAGCAAATTCGTTTTTCGCGAGGATTAGACGGCGAAGGAGCGTATTAGATTTTCGGTCGTTAGCGCCTTCATTTCCTTGTGGGTCGACAGAGAAAACAGCAAAGTCGTCGCTCTCCGCCTTCCGTTCGTTTCGCTCCGAATTAGCGAACTGGAAATTAATTGAATCCGGGGTGCGTTGCTATTAATTCGGCTGGTGCTCGAATGTGAACTAATTGCGTCGTGGAAACTGGCTCTGGAAAAGAGGAAAAAAGACACGGTCCACCCCCTGCACCGACCGAGAGTTCCGTGTCGTCGTTAAACTCCCACCGCCGACGTTTCTTCTCTCCCCTTTCTCTTTCCGCGAAAAAAATTGCAACTTTCCCCGCTTCGCGAAGATAAGTTGCAACGACGGACGGTTAACTGCGCGCTCGACTCGTTTTGCGGCGCGGTCGGTGCATCGGTGCATCGGGAACGCGAGTAATTAGAAAACACCGGCTTCGTTGGCTCGCTGCTCGGCGAGTAAACGCATTGTCCGGAAAATTCCGAGAACGCTCGCTCTTCACGACCTTTGCCAAACGCCTGCCTCGATTTCCGTTTCTTCGCGTTACAAAGTGCGTCTCCGCGCGAGCTTCGAACGATCTTCGTTCCCCTGAAAAATTCATCGAAGATGCTGCGCTGTTCGCTCAGCCTTCGAGGCTGGAAATTGCCATGTAAAATAAATTCCCCCGAACAGCTTTCATCTAAATATTTATCAGATAATGAGCTTCCCTCTGGCCACCCAGCCGCTCGGTTTATTAAGATAAGAGTCTTGGAGCGCGGTCGTCTCTTAAGCGAAAACTGACCTAAATCCTGCGGGACCTCGGGGACGCGCGCCCTCTGCAACCAAAAATAATCTGCATGAAGGATTCGCCGAGCGTCCGGCAAAAAGAAAGGGAACGACGAGCATGGGAGAATGCCTCTTCCTGCTCGAAGAGACCTCTCTCCGCTGCTTTTTCCCGAAGCGAGGAAAGAACCTCGAGAATTCTGTTTGTCGGCGGAAGGAGCGGAATCCCATGCACCGGCAATCGCTTCGGAGGGTATCGTTATACACGCTATTTTCACTCGTTAAATCTCATTCGTCGTGTTTTCTTTGTGTTTCCTACTTATCCCGGCTGCGGCCTCTATCTTCCCCGTCGAAGAATCACGATGCGCTCCACTTTTAATCGCGCATTTCTACACCATCCACGCGACCCGTGGTTAACGTTTTCCTCTGTTCTCCGCCGGTTGATTTCCATCGCCGCTCGCCGCTCGCCGCTCGGACCGCGTCCAACCCGCGGCGAGGTAAGAATGTTTCAACGGGAATTCGCGATATCGCCGGTCACGGGCGTGCCGGGACGTTTCCATCGAATCGTCCCAGTTTTGCGAGGAGGGAGAGAAAAAACGGATGCTCCGAAGGAAGAGGAGCACGGAGAGTATTCTAATGGTCCGTTCGTTCGGCGGTCGCTCCTTAAAATTCCGATTGCGCAGACTCCTCGTCCGAGGGAACTACCTTTGACTCGATCGAACTACGCCAACTAGGTTGATTGTTTAAAGATGCCCCGGGGCGTCTCAGCGGCTTTTCCACGGCAAAGTCCAAAAGCCTGTTTTTACAACCAGCGAAAGCTTTTACGTCCAAGACATTCCGCGCAAAAGAGGATTCCTGTAACATCGATATCCTCTTACAAGCGTCATTCTTCGGGAAGATGAAACAACGGCCGCGTATCGACGGACGCATTGAATTCCTTTCAAAGCGAATGAAACGCGAGTCGCGAGTCGAAACGTTTCGTTGCCACCGGCCGTTCTCGAACAATTATTCACGCTCAAACATTTGCCGAGCTCCCCTGCCTTGCTTCTTTCAACTACCAGCTTCTGTAAACACGCGTTTCGTATTCGCGGCACGGGAACGCTGCACGGGAACGCGTCACGCTCGCGTCGCAATACCGCGTTCAGAAACTTTCCCACGTACTTGGCCCCTTCCCTCTCTCCGCTGAAACTTTGACGCATCCGAAAAGCGACGGAAAACGTTTCTCCGACGAGATCGTCTCCCGATGTCGAAACCGAAGGATCGAAATTACAGCGAGAGGAGTCGATCGTCGAGCGGTTTCCCGAGCCACTCGAGGGCACTTCGCAATTCGAAGGAAGGAAAAGCGTGCGCGCAGCTCGTCTCGAACAATGACGCGGCGGACGCGGGACATAGCCCATTTAATTAAACGCAACGATGATTGCTCCGCTAATCGCATCGCCGATTCGAAGGGTGCATTGTTAACGTTATAACGACGGGGAGAATTCATGGGAGGAAACGAGGCAAGTCGAGTACAATTTCCATTTAGCGCGAATTCCGTGCGGGACTCTCGACGATGATGCGCCCGCTGCAGCCGCGGGACGGCCTGTCTTTCGTCGAAGCAATGCGGCCGCGCTTTTCGGATGCATCGGTGACGCGCAAAATTAACGCGGCTGCGCGGATCGCGACTCGAAAGCGACCCTGTTCATTTTTCGCGATCCGACGAACGGAATATCCGGGAAACTCTAAAAATGTCAAGATCGTTTCGAAAATGGAGTCGGTCGCCGCACAGCGGCTCCGCTTCCGTGATCCGTGGTCCTGCAATGACTCGAATTCCCCGCGCGTTCGCATTTTTTCGAACGCATTCATCATTCGGCGAACGCACGAAATCGACGCGACGTAAAAACGACGCGGAGCGAAATGCACGGAATGTGCAGCGATGAATAAAGCCAGCCGGAGCCTTTCCGGTAAAACGCGGCGGCAGCGATCGCGCGGTAATCGCGACTACGATGCGGATCGTTCGCGGAAATGGATCGGACGGCGGGTGAGTCGAATGATTTCGAGAAACACGACGGAAGAGTCGGATGCGTTACGGGTGCTCGCACGCTCGGATCGGAATTTCCGGTTTTGTATTCCGAGGAAGCGTCCCGGAAATGCTTCAGCATGATCGAAGAAGGCTGATGCGAGAGCAGCGAAGCTCTTGTTGCGCAAAAGACGCAACAACGGCGATAGATGAAAGAGGAATGCGTGGCTTTTCGAGGCTGGCTGGTCGCGCGAGCGCGCGATCAAACTGCATAACGCGGAACAGCCGCGATTTCACCGGGATGCAGCGGCTCGACCGTTTCCTTGATGCATCTTTCATTTTCGCGGAGAATGCAGCTGCAACGGGCCGCGTGTGTCATCGAGGATGCGACACCGAAGATTTGCATGTCGCCGCGCCGTTTCCGCAAACACGGGGCAGGAATTTTCACCGTCTCGCCGCAACGACAAAGGGGTAAAGGTCGACAGAATGGGCGGACGCAAGGAAAATCAAGAGGTTGGCAGAGTTCAACTGCTCGACGCGCGACACGGAGAGATAATCGGCCGTGAGCGAGAGCATCGGATAATGAGAAGCGCGGAGAATACGAAGCGGAACATAAATAAGGATTTATTTATGCCCTCGAAGGGACGCGCAGGATTTACGTATCGCGTTCCGCGCGTTGCTACATCGGAGGAAAGTGCCGATTCGATGGGATTAACGTATACCCGCGGGGCTACGGTAAATCACACCGTCGTATAATCGAAGCTACCTCGATTCCGTTCCTCTGAAACATCCATGAGAGACATCCGGATGCTCTTAGCACGATTCACGGCGAGTCGCCGACCATCTTTAATCGTTTCGGTACGTCTAAAATTCATAGGACGCTTCGACCGCGCGAGACCGCCGCGTCTGATCGTAAACGGGGCTCATCCCCTTGCGTCGTTTCTCCTCGAGAGCGGTCCGCGTTTCAGATTCTTTTTCCGGCGACCCGCTGGCGGTCGACGTCTCGAGGACCCGCGCGCAGGACGGAAGGTTTTGCTCGTTCCGGTTCCGCGGGTGACCGGATCGATGGTCCGCGCGTAAGAAGCGCACGTACGGTTCGTGCATGGACGCGCGATCAACGGGATAAGAGACGATGGGAGGACCGGAGGGCGGAGAATGATCGCCAAACCAGCGTGAAAGCGGAGCAATCGACATACGGAGCGCGAGAGATCGATGTATCTTCTTGCTCGCGTGATCCATCAATCGGACGCTGAAGACAATGGATGGATACCCTTCGTATTAGCTTCGTATCTCGGATACTCCGCTTTCTCCGCCATTACAACGTCACTCAGGATTTCCGGTTCGTTTCATCTCTATCCGCTCGATGATAACCCTCGCCCATTACGCATGCAGAGATCGACGTGTTCTTGCTCCCTCTCCCCCCTCTCATTCTCCTCTCTTCCCATACCGTTCCTTCGTCGATCGGTGTGATCGTCAGCGGCTGCATTTACCACCCGCCCGTCCAGCCTTTCCCTGACAAGCTCTTGGAGATGCGCGCCTCTCCGGATACCCTCCCCTCACTCTCTCGCTCTGTCTCTCTCAGTCGTCTACGCGACGACGTTCGCGCAGAGTTATGTATGCATTATGTATGCAACATTGCAATTTGCATCGCTCTCGTATCGCCTGTTCAACGTGCAACTGGACGAGGATACTCGCGCGTGAGCAACGACCGGTTACGTAAGCCCGCGAACATTACGTTTCGTATCAGCATTTGCATGTTTAACGTGCTATCTCCGAGTCTTCTATTACTTTCCTCTCCTGTTGCACCCCCGCCTGCCCGCTTATACAACCATCAGCCGCGCTAACTTCTCCCTTCGACCCGCTCCATTTTCTCGATCGCGGTTACAACCTTCACCTGGCCATCCTCTCTCTCTCTCTCCCCCCATATGGTTTGCCTCGCCTCCGACATACCGGTTAAAACTTTCACGGAGGATACTCTTTTCGCGATTCGGACCACGCCGTCGACCGGCCGAGTCTTCCGGAACGCGTCCGTGTGCCCTCGACGCATGCTCCCCGAGAACGCCCCGGGCTCCGCTAACCCGGGACAAGGCTGCATCGCGAAATATTCCAAGAATGTTTTCGTCTTTACGCTTCCAGGGCGAAAGAATGCATGTAATCTAAGTTTGGACCTCCCGACCAGAGCCCGCCAGACTTTCTCGTTAACTGTCGCCGCTTAAGGAAACCCTGTTGGTGACTTTTATTCAACATTCCCGGCTGCTGCGCGGTCCAACCTGCTTCCCCGATAACCGTCGCTGAATCGAAGAATCCGCACGACGCCGTTCCACGGGTTCAACCCTCTCGACTCTCGGCTGACTTAATCTTAATGCGACAGTTTCCAAAGGAACGTTTCGCGCGAGAACGTTACAATGCTTCCAGGGCGCAGCTGATTTCTCTGATTAAGTAGCTCCGGGGACTGGCTTTGCGGGAACGGTAACCGAATACAGATGCTTCTAATTATTAATTGGACCGCTGGCAGCCAGTTACCCGGGCGCTTCAGCGATTAAACACCGTCGCCATTCAATTCGACGACTGGATTTCCAAGTTTCAGTGAAATCGTTGAAACGGTCGCCGGAAACTCGACACAGCGAAAGCAGCGATGAAATTACGACCACCGATTTAACCGGTCGAAACTATTTTGGTCGGATGACGAATGCGTCATGGATTCGGAAAAGGTGGACTCGCGAACCTGGCCACGAAACGAGGCAGCCGACGCGTTGTTCGTCGTCGCTGCTTCGAGACAGAAAGTGGTTCGGAATAAAGAGGAGGAAGAGAGGAGACTCGAGTCGGTTAGCACGCGTGCACGAGTGGTGGAGGGACAAGAAGACGACGCGGCTGCAGCTACCCAGCCGGTGATGAAAAGAGGAAAAGAGAAGAAGAGCTAAGCACTCCGTTTAATCTACCGTGTTGCATAAATGCATAATCACTGCACCCTCAAACTGCAACGCAGCAGACGCTTTTTTTTCTGCTCCGCCGTCTCGCTTCCGTTCCGAACGTGTCGTTTGTCGCGGAGCGGTCTGACCAGCGTTCCTCGCAAATTATTCTCGCGCTGAAAGAAACTTTCGTACGCTCGTCCATCGATCGACGACGAAACACCGCCGACGATTCGTCTTCATCGACGGCCGTATCGACGAATTCCCAATCAGCTGCGGCGCAGCGTTTCACCGCATGATATCTTGATAAGGCAATTCGCTCGAAACGTTATTATTGCGAACTCCCTGCAGTCGAACGCGCGCCAGCAATGCGCGATGTCGATTCGGTTCACGTTGAACGATGTTCGAGTAATGACGCATTAACTTCTCCTATTGTCAATAATTAGAACAATGCGCTCCGTGATAATCGGATGGCGCTCGGTCGATTATGCACCGGATCCCTTAACGTAGAATTCGTGCTAGCTACGAAATCGTTCCAGATACGAATGCTCGATTTTCGACGCGATCGAATTCCACGGCAACAGAGGTATCCCTGATCGAAATCCTTCACGAGATTTCTATTCCGCTCCCCCTCGAGGAACAAACTGCTAACGAAGGAAAACTTTCGAAACCATCCGACCTACAAATTCTTCGGGCTGGACCTTCGAGCATCGAAATCGCTGGAAGTCGATCTCAAAATTTCGACGCTCCGGGAACAGAAAATACTACGGGGCACGGAACAAAGTGGCGGAAGACCCCGTAACTCTCTGTCAACGATCACGCTGAGACTCGTACGAGCGACGCGTGAATCGAGGATACCTGCAGCTCGGGATCGATGGATCCTCGTGAATCGCGAGCTGCTGCTGCTGCTGCAACTCTGTAGGACCGACGAGTTTGGGAAAACGTGGAAAACTCGGTTAGAATGAAAATTCGAGCTGGAGAAAGGCGGAGAGGAGGCGCGGAGAGCGAGGGTTAGAGAGAAACACGGAGAGAGGGAGACAGAGGGAGGGAGAGAGAGAGAGAGAGAGGGACAGAGAGTACGGTGCAAGTGCACGAGATTCGAGAAGCCGTACCGCGCTGGTTGCAGGTCAATTTAATCCTGGACGGTAGTTCGAGTCCACTTAAGTACCTGGTAAATAGATTCCGATCGAGTACCTATCCTGGATCCCTGCAGACATTCGATTCTCTCTCCTCTCGACCAGCTTTTGCCCTCTCGTTTCTCTATCTGTCTCTCCGCCTACCCATCTTCCTCCGCGACCGTCCGCCATCGCTCCCGCGTCTCCCGCTCCGTTTCCGTCTCCCTTCCTCCATCCATTCTGCACCTCGTGCTCGTTTAAGACAAAACGGAGGGTTGTTCGAGTACAGTCGAGTTGGCATTCAAATCAATATCTATTCATCCCCATCGACTCGATGGCTTCCGTCCGCTCTATTGTCTGAAATAACCGATACAATCGTTACGAAGAAGGCCAATGATGATAACGACACGCTCCGCGACGCATTCGCGAAAAACAACAGGCAACGCCGTCCGTGATTCTTGATCGAGGACGAGCCCTTTGTCCGAACGAAGATCCGACACCGAAATCGACCGACTTCGGTTCTCCGCTCTCGTTTCTGCTTTTGTCGGCCTTCCAGCGTTGTTACGATGATACTCGATGTCAAGATAAAGGGTGCGTCTAAATAAATTGGCTGCATCTATCGGAGGAAATCGACGAGACGGAACGATGCTTGAATTTAAACGCGACAACAAAAGCTTATTGCATACCCGACAGGGAAAGTGCGCTCGACGATTACGATTCGCGAAGCCGTGCGACGAGACTGCAGAATTTCTGCAGGAATTCGCGACAGGAATATCGCGTGCCTCGTCGATACGAAGTTTTCGTTTAATAACGCCTCTCGCGCACACCGTTGTTATTATCGTCATCAATCCAGCCTTTGCGAGGGGAAGAGCGTACGATCAACGAGGAATGTTTCGAAGCGTGATTACACGCGGAAAACAGCTGCACTTCCGCGAATTTGAAAGGGATTTACCAACGCGTCTGCAAATTGCGTCGAACGCACCGTTCATATTTAGACGCGAATTATCGGAACGATCGACGGGGCGTGCGAATCGAACGACCCGCTCGAGACTCGTTCGAGGCCCTATGAAAATTTTGAACGGACGCGGACGGTGACGTCGGAGACGAACGAACGATAAGGGCGACCGTTTCAAGGGAGAAGCTGGCAAGACGAATGGGTGAAAAGGATCACGTACGCCCATAAACGTCCGTCGGTGGGAAGGATGAAAATCTTGCGAACGAATAGCGACGGGATGATTCGATCGGACGACAGCTGCCGCTTCTATCTGACGATAATTGCGTTTGCGTCATCGCGCGATTCGTTTTCGCGGCACGGATCCCCGGGGATGTACGTCTGTCGAGCACGCTCGTGTCCCGCTCCTCGTCGACGTCGAAAATAGTTCCGCGATCGTTCCTCTCCTTGTAAACAACCGACGGTCCAGCGCCAAAAGCCTGTTCGCCATTTTCTGCTACGTTTAACCCCGGCCGCTCGTTATTCACGCGACGGCCATGTTCATTTTCGCGGCTACCCGTCACCCGGACACGCCAATCGGTTCTCCGTCGAACCAACGATAATATTTCTATCCTCCGAATTAGCGGCGCTATTTTTAACTATACCGCGGGCCATCTCGAAGAGGGTATTTATTTAATCGGACGGTTCGTTTCATCTTTCTATGGGCCGATCGAAAATCGTGACGACTTTCGAATTCTCCCGGTTATCGCGGAGCTCGCTGGAAGGCAACCGGGAAAAGGTTTATCAGAGAATCTTCTACTCGACCACCTTTCTCCCGGCGGTATCGTAACGCTAAGCTTTACCGCGGCACTGCGGCTTTATTATTCCTACGATATAAAAGCGCATCAGTGGAAACAATAAAGAGCTCCGCGAGCGGCTAGACGGGGCAGAAGCACTCCTCTTTGTACGGTGGAAGCACGTACCGTTCCGCAATCGGACCGTGCAGCGGAGAAAAAGGAGAAAGAGGAGAAAGAGGAGAAAGAGGAAAGATAAAGGAACTCCGAGGAAGACGGTTCGACGAGTCGTCGTGATCGAGGCGAAGATAGCACGAACGCCGGACCGGCTGATAAATACGTAGCCGTGCGATCGTTTTGCATAAGCCCAGGGGCACACGCACGCCTTTGTCCCTCCCATTCGGTCAGAAGACGACAAACGTTCCCCCGTCTTTTGTGCGAGATGTATCGTCGCGCACGAGAAAGCCTGCTCATTCTTTTCCCGAACCGCGAAAAGACAAAGGTCCGCCCCGTTTTGTCTGTTTCGCGAGCGAAACGCGGCGCAGAGCTCAATCGTTCCGCCCAACGACCGCCTTTTCTTCTACCGTCATCCCTCGAGTCGCGGCTAACTTCCGTTCCTCCCCGCCCCGCCCCGCTCCGCGCCGCTCCGCTCTTAAAACGCATCGGAAAACGACGGGCCGGGTCGATGATCTTCGGCGGTTAAAAATGAAGTCCGTGGTCCATCGATCGAGTCGGTCGCTCAGTTATTTGAACGCGATGCAGCCGAGCCGGAAATATCATTGTCGTTTAGCGTTCGGTGGATTCCTCGCGAACTCTTCCAAACTACCGCTTCCCGTTCTTTTTCCACTTTCAACCCATTTAACCGGTTCGCAGCGTGTACCTCGGAAGCGCAATTAGACCGTGCGCCGGAGAAAGGAAACGGTGAAATGGCGAAGGAGCACCGTGATGAAGCAACGAGGAAGCAACAAAAGATCCAGCGAGAATATAGATTAATAACAGCCGGCGATGCATCTTTCGTTCTTTTCGTTGAATAACCGAGCAAACCTGCAGCGTGCCGGCCGGCCGGCCGACCGACCGGGTCTCGCGTCCGAGATAGTCGCGACGATATCGTTTCGGATGAGTTACGATTACAAGCTCGGTTTAATTATCTCGCCGGGGCGAGCTTCCGTCGCGGCTCCGTTTCCTTCGACGCGTCGAACTTCAAAGCGCAACTTCGAGGAGCCTTCTGGAGTGAAACGAGGAAACACGGAAGAAGAATGATGACAAAGCGGCCAGGGAAAAAAAGTGACAGCGCGGAGTAGCGGCGTTAACAAAAGAAAGTTCTGGCATTGTGGGTCGGTATGAGGAGCCGAGGGAAAATAAAAGCGCGAAACCTCGATAGCCGGCTCGCAGCGAACGTAGCCATTAAGGAAGGTGTAACGTTTCGAGAAAGCTAGGAAAAAGATTGAATTCGTTCCTCGGACGCGGTAAAAAGCAGCGCGGCGGCTGGCGAAAAATGTTTGATCGCGTTTTTTTTCTCGCGCTTCGCGGGCCAGGTAGGGTAAAATTAAGCGAGAATTCTCGAGCCTGGCTGGGGGAGGGAGGGAATAAAAAGCGGAGAAAAATGAACGGTGGGCAGGAGTCGGTGTTGCCGAGCCGACGTCTGCATTCGCGCGCGATGCATGCATGCAGTCCGCGGAACAAAAAAGGGCTTTCAGACGATTCGCGGCTCCATTCATCCGCGATGCACCGCGGGACAATGCGCCCGTCCATTTACCGAATGAAAACACCGACGTAGACGTAGACGTAGACGGAAATGCGCGTCGCCTTGCAACGAGCATCCCTATCGCGACCCGTTATCGCTGACGGATAAGCCAGCCTCTAACCGGATCGAGTCGCCAGCCGCGTACGGGCTGCTTCGCCGATTCGTTTCCCCAGATTCGCAGCGTGTCCATAGAACCTCCGCGCTTCGAGCGCCGCTGAAAAGAGCTGGCCAGACAGCCGGCTCTCGGTTCCGGTTTCGTACCCGTTACCGTCCACGCTGATCGAGACAACCGATCGCGGGGCGGACGCGGGGCGGACGCGGACCGTTCCGCGTCACAGTGGAACATCCTGTCGCTGGTCGGACACGCTAACTCAGGTCTTACGAACGTCTACCTTTCCAGATAAAAATATTCGCATCTCGGATGATACGACTCGCGTTCCGTGCTCCCATCGTGGCTTCCGCGTCGCTCGAAATATTACAGAGATGGACAGTTATTCGATCGAATTGAATTACAGGGGTAAATAAATGAGAGCTTTCAGCGGCAGTCGATATTTCCGCCTGTTTTTCGTCATGACTCGGCTGTCAGGACACGATTTATCCAGAGCGAAGATTAATTTATTTGGAAGCCGGCTTTCGAACGCAACCAAATACATTGTCGCGCGTCGCTCGATAATCGAGTTTTTCCCGTGCCAGTGGCGTCGAAATTGGCGTCGATCGCTAAAAATCTCTCGTCGTCGATCGATTAGTCGATCGGCGACAGATGAAACGAAGCGATCGCGCTCTCGGAGCCTCGCTCGTCACTCCGAAATCATTCTATTATCCCGGCCGATAGCTCGAATCATTTCGTCGGTAACGAAATTGCTGGTGCCTCGACGTTCGTCTCGACTTCGTTAGCGTCGTCCCGAATTTTTCACCGCTCGAACAAGAATGCGCCACGGCGAAGCATTCGACCGTTCGGGATCCGAAATTTCCACCGACGAAGGCAGAGAAGCGGAATGGCGGAATATTTGTCAGGCGATTTCGTAGCGCGATTGTTCGCAGCCGTTGTAATCCCGGGCGCCGCTAACAGGTTCAATACCTGTTTCCGAGTTGCATTTCAAACAAGAGGATCAGCCCTGTGGGAACTTTGAGTGCGCTACTTGTTGCATTCGTTGCTAGGGAGAAGTCGACCGTTTCGTTCGAGAGTGGCCTCGCACGGGGTACGCGTCATAAAAAATACGATTCCGTTCGAACCCGTCTCGAGTCTTGCCCCGTGATTTTCCCATGAGAATTTCCGCCAGCCGTTCTCAGCGTCTCAGACATATTTTTCATGCCGTCTAATTTGTACTGAAAATATCTCGAGCATCCGCGGGAACTTTGAGCGCCCAAGGCGCGGTGGCAACGACATCGACCGAAACTTCCCTGCGCGATGTATTTCGAGTACTCCGCGGTGACGTTCATATTTTTCGCGTTCTCGTTCGCGAGGAACGAGGAACGATGGAGGAAAAACGGAGACGGAAATTCTTGGAAAATATACGGGGAGAGCAGCCACCGCAACTTTCGAACGGCGGAGAAGAAGAACGACATCTTTTCGTAATTACCCACCTCCGGAGAACGCATTACTCTTTGTCGTCCGACGTTCCTGGGATCTTATCGTCGCCGTGGGGAAGCTCCGTCGGAAGCCAGGGACTTTTCGGGGGCTGGCAAGGGGCTGGAAGACGCCAGGACTTTTGTCCCCGAGCATTCTTCCCTCTTCGCCGCGTTATGGATCGACCATGTTCGAGAAACGTTCGACTCGCGTACCTTGCGAAACATCGTCGTCTCACCGATAATGAGCAGGATGAGCGAAAAATCCGAGCATGAGCGGAAGATCCAGCAGCAAAAGGTGAAGGAACTTCGATGGCGCGATCGATATCGGCGCCCCGGAAGCCAACACGCTGGATCCGAGGTCCAAAACACGCTTTCTAGCATTCTGCATCTCCGCAATGCCGAGCAATCTTTGTTTTCGACGCAAACGTACGGTAACCGCATTAGCTGGCAAATGCATGCTACGGCTCTTCCAATCCCAAGACGATCATGCTACTAATTTCATTTCGAAAGACACTCGAGACCCGGCTGTTATCGTCGAGCGTTATTCTCGATGCTTTCGCATAATTTGCTGAAAATAATCCGATCAGCGTTTCGAATGTGTCGACCGTAAAATTTTGGGCGAGCGATAGAGGGATCCGATGATTTTTCTGGAGCATCGAGCGACGTACAGTGCGAACGGTGTTTCATTTATCTCCATTGCGCGACAACCTATTACCAGGCTGACGTTGCTTTCGGATGTCAGCCTGACGTTTTCTACTCTTTCTTCGAGACTGACGCGTTCCAACGTTCGATGGAAGGTTGGCGTAATAAAAAGAAAGCAGCAACAGCGAGACGTCGATCGGTGGGTCGACGCGTCGATAGGGGCTCTTATTGTTTTCGTCAACCGTAACATTGATGCATGGAGCAAACGTAACCCCGAGGAAAGCATCCTGCCAGCTTCAACGACCTCGAGAATAAATATTTTTCGCGAACGCGGGCCGGTTAAGATCCTGAAACAGTCGAAATCGCGTTGCAGCGAAGCGAATGGTTCCAAAAAAATTCCAATCCAGCTCTTTCCGAAAACTCGTTAAGGAATACGAGTGGAAAACATCTCGAGGCGAAAGAACGGATTCGTTTTCGAAAAACTGGTTCATCCCCGGACGTTTATCATCACGGACACAGAACGTAAGAAATCGTGATTCGATCTGGCTTCCGAATCGAATCGAATCGAATCGAATCGAAACAGCCGTTCGAAATTTCTTTCGGAGATGATGACTCCTCTCGGGAAATAACGGAACAAGATCGCGACAGAGCCGTAAGAGGAGAAGAACGCGATAGCAGAAAAAGAGAAACAAGCTGCCAGGCAGGGTCCCGCGACGAAACGAGAAGAGCGTCTCGGCTATCGATTTATGGAAATCGCGATTGGAAAACACGCGTCGACCCGCAAACCGAAGCCGATTCGATGCTCGCTCGAAAATGAACCGGCGGCTTCGACGAAGCTAAGCGCGAGTTAATAATAATAGCAACGACAACATGCCGTTTCACCGACTTGTATGCGCGTCAAAACGGAGACAAAAAAGAAGAAGATGAAAAAGGGTTTGAAGAGGAGGATACACGATCCACGATCCGCGACCTCTTTCGGAAGCCTCGGAAAAGATCCGAGTTTGGAAAGGTTGAGAGCGAGGCGAAACCGCGATGCAACCGCAAAGAGCCACGGCTCGATTCGTCCGGATGTGATCGAACTTAATTCGGTTGGAATTTTAATTTCGCGTTGATCCAAGATCAGGCGCGTTCGATCGAATCTCGTTGGGCCGGCTGGCATCGTTGCGGATCCTCTAGGATTTAATTCGCCGAGCATGAAGATGTTTTGAAGTATGTTCTTGGACGTCGAAGAGTTTCAAAGTATCAAGCGTCTTAATATAGCTCGAGCGTAATATTCGAGCCCTTCCCCTTTCCATCTCCCTTTTCTACTCTCTCCGTCCCTCTCTTTCTCTCTGTGTCGAAGCAGCTTCATCCAAGAATCCCTGGAATCTCTAGCGTACATACATACACAATAGCTTTATTATGTGATACGAGTACATACATCCTTGCTCATGCAAATACCTCGCTCCTTCTCTATCGGAAATATTATTACCGCGAACCATCCAGCCAACTACGAGCTCTCCGGTCGAAGCTTTCGTTCGTGAAAAATCACAGTGGTCGTAATTTCTTTTATTTTAACGGCCGTCAGGATTTTTTTTCCGCGCCATTCTTCACCGCCGCGAAACTTCCGGTCGACCGAAATTCTCCGTGCGATAGCACGGCGGCCAAAAGGGCAAGATTAATCGCGACCGGTGGCGGTTCTCTTTTTGAAAACCACGGCGACGCGGTTTCCGCGAGGCCGCGAAAAAAGGGCCAGGAAATTCGAACGAGTTTTCTCTCGGTTTGTTTGTATCGGAGCCGCGGAAGTCGATACAGTCGGGCGACGTCGACCTTTCCCGGTGTTCGGTGTTCGGTGGTTGCTCGGCGTTACGAGAGACACGCGAGATAGAAAAAGCTGGCAGCGTAGATCGGCGAGAGGCCAAGAGAAGTTCGAAAAATAAGAAGAACAATCGTGCAAAAGCCAACGGGTCGGTAACTAATGGCCGCGAGGCAAAAGTGCTGCTGCACGGGATGCCGCAAATTCTCTCCGCTGCCCATAAAGCCGGAGAAATGGGAGCACGGCCAAAACAATCGTATCCCGTAGGACACTGCACCATTTCCGTATCCTGTGGCCCGGCGTGCGTCGTTCTTTTCTCTCTTGTTCCCTGCCCACCTCTGCTCGCCTTTCTTACCTTCACCGGCCATGCTGTTCCGCTTTTTACCTTCGCCGCTAGATTCCTCGAAACGGGAAACAGTGGACAGAAGAGAATCACGGCACCCGCGATAAAATATCCCGCGACGACGACGACCGCGTCGACGTATAAAACACACCCGCCAAATGGAACGAGACTAACGTTTCAAACGATAAGATAAAAAGGTGTGGCAATCAAAAAAAATCACCGAGTTTCTCTAAATTCTTGGAGCAGCCAAGAAGCCAAGAAGCCAAGAAGCCATTCGCCTTTTCCTCTCCCAGGCTATTCGTTTCTTTCCTCAGTTTCCCCCTCAGCATTTGAGGAGTCCACCGTAAACCGTGCAAGGAAGCACGGTTGACGCAGCATCGCCTCGGGTACCCGCGACACCTGGACCGACGATGCTGCCGCCTCGGTCAGGGGCTGCTTATTAGGGATCACCCGTATTCGCAGCTAACCCACAGATCTGCATCCGCGGGTCGTTCCACTATCCGCCACCTGTGGACCCTTCCAATAGCTGAGGCTCGCCTTGGATCGTGTGTGTGCGACTTGCAAATTCGACCCCTCCCGTCGGAGCGGTCCGCTGCAAAAACCGGTGAACGGAGGATGGAGAATGGAGGATGATTAATGCGTTCGCGTCTCTGGCTAAATGAAATCCGAAATTCCACGATGACGAAGCAACTCTGAATTAACTCCGGCGTGAACTCGCCGGCACGGTTCTTGCGTCTCTCGCGGGAATATGGGAAACAATGAAAGCCCGATAATCAGGAGAACCGCGTGATCGCGTGATCGAATTCTCGGTCTATAGGTCGAATCGGCTTATTTGTACACGCGACGATTCCATGGAGCTTGGGAGAAAGCTTTACACGCTGCAGCTCCTGTTTTTCCCGGGCCGGGCATAATTCACTGGCACCTGTGTCCGCTGAAAATTCATGAGGATCAAAGTTCTCCCGCGCCACCGACCCGGAGTGGATTTAATTATTGACCTCCGAAAGTCCTTGATGCTCCGCAGCGCACGTGAATTTCCCTCCACGATCCTTCGACTCTCCGCCAATTTTTTTCTGGAACCTCGACGCAACTGCTCGCTTCTCAATTTTCTATAGGTTCGTTCGCCGTTCCATCAAACTGGGGAAGGCGACAGAACCGTAACAGCGAAACCCAGAGCTGGAGCGACGAAGCCTCCGATGGTCAAAAGGATGTGATTAAATTTACAGATGCGATCTACGCCCGAACCTTCCTACGAGTTTCGTCGAGTTCCGCTGAAGATGCAGCGTAACAAAGCGGATGTTTCGCGGAGAAAAGAGTAGAAAAGGGAAACCCTATTCGGAATGCGGTGAATTCTGGACAGGGTCCAAGCAGGTTCTGCGGACGGTGGCCATGAGAAGGGGTGCGAACGAGCTAGGACCGGTTCGGGAGGATGAACGGGGAGAAATCGACGACAGCAGGGTGGTCGGATAGGGTTAAGCCACCGAGAGAAGAGATAATATCGACCATCGCAACTTCCCTTCCAACTATCTGGACCACCGCCACATCGGTCTGTCCCTTTTCTGCCCCCCGATCTGCTAACTGTAACTACAGTACAGCAAACTCCTGGTGGCACAGTTAAGGGTAAATGGAACCCCTTGCTCTCCCCGTGAGCGTTCCTCGAGTAACGAGGCAGCGAGGGTAAACCGTCGAAATTGGTCAACACCGGGTTAAGTTCGACGTCCTGGCCAATAAACTCGGTCTCGCTGATTAAATTGTTCGTAGCGGCGACGTATTTCGCTTCGAGATTCACCGACGAAGGTCGCAATCGAGATGGTCGCGACGAGATACGTGGCCGTTGTTCTAATCTGCCCGAAATTTCTTACGATCACGATGCGTTTCGCGTCCCGTCTCGGCCACTCCTTTTCTGCTTTTCAAGCACTCGCTTCGTTTCTCCGGCCCGACCTCTCCTCGAGACGAGTTACGCTCGCAAGCTAAAATATTCTATCGCCAAGTTAAATATCGAGAAACTTTCCAACGTCGCGCGTCGCCGATGGCTGAGTTACAATATTCTTCACGATATTTCGTGACAAATTAAAACCAAACTTTCCCGGAGCACCGCGAACTCTGGCAATAATTAAGAATCCGCCCCGAGCGCTCCTCAAACTCTCTGCACCGAGTTCCACGATTTCATTTCAGAATCAGACAATTCGAGGTGCATCACGGTGTTCCAGAGATTAAAAGAATGTCAAACGAATGCTTAACCACCCAGCTCGTGCCGTTCCGAACAACGAAATTTGTCCGTGCGAGAAATAAATCCGAAAGATTTACGAGCGTATCGGTGGGTTTCGGCGAAAAGTCAGCGCGACGGAAGGTTTCGCGAACCGTTTCCGGTTTGCGGAAACGAAGGAAGCGAGAGTTCCGCGTCTCCGGCTCGCCGTGAAGAAACGCGATCTTAAGCTTCTCGACTCGACTCGGCTCGGCGCGGCGCGGCGAAGATTTACGCTCGCGACTCATTCCCGATGTGGAGAGTTTCTGTATCCGGTGGCGGCGGCGGCGGCGGCGGCGGCGGCGGCGGCGGCGGCAACGACGACGTCGACGGAACTTTTGCAATTGCGGCCGCCATTTCAGTTCCACGGCATTTTTTTCGAATAGCCGGCAGCTACGTATTAACGCGCGGCTAAATCGCGCGGCTCAACTTGCTAAATTTACTGGGAAACTTGCTTACCGTAACCGGCCGCGCCCTTTTCAACCCACCCACGAGTTCATCCAACTATACCGCACCACCTACACCGTTTCTCTAATAACTCCTGCATTTTTTAATCCTTTATCCGCGAAAGTATTCCACCGCGTGCTCTCCGGAGCAGTCCAGCCTGTTCTTTCGAATAAAAGCATTTTACAACCCGCTGTCTCGTGCACGCTCAAATACCCAACGATATCGCGCTAAACTGCTCCGTTCTGTCGAAGGAGGAACAAAGATCGTTCAGGCGCGTATCGTTTGGAACGTTCCTCCGTTGATGAGCGATCGCGCGGTACGATGAAATTAGAGGATCGTAAAGTAGCTCGAGCGAAGCGACTCGAAAGCGTCGCGCTTCGTTTGAACGGCTGCGAAAACGATCGCAGCATTCGCTGAATGAAAGCGGTATCGTTCAAGAAAATGCTCTCGCAAAGCGGTGTCGTGGGGTTTTGCGATTCCTTTTTCGGAAATCCTTCGCATTCAAAGTTTCCTTCTCCGTTTCTTCGTTTTGTCGTAGTATCTTTCGGAAATTCCGCTTGTCCTGTCATTTTTCAGATTGAAGTTCCCAGAGGGGAAGTTTGAAAATATACCGAATCCGGGTTGGATTTGGTCGGCTGGTGTTTCGGATCGAGAAGATTCGCGTTCGCGTCGAGCTGCATGAAAAAGAAAACGCTCCGCGTCACGGTGACGAAACGATCATGAACGCGACGCGATCAATGCTTCTCCCGCTTCGATCGTTTTGGAATTCCAGCCACGCGTGATTCGCGTTTCCGAACGAGCCAAAAGTAAATATTGAACGCACGGTGCAAGTCGAAGGCGAGTTACCTCGGGTGAAAATGCAAGCGAGAGAAAAGAATAGACGAGAAACAAAATGCTACCTTTACAGGAAATAGACAATTCACACAGATGTATCCTGGAAAGTTACACAGCTGAAGAATTATTAGATTCCAGCCGGTGTACGCGCGTACATGTACGTTTCGATGTGGTCGTGGCAAACTCTGATCATCATGCGGATTCATATCAAAGTTCTCTTGCCATTAGCGGCGTTGGATAACGATTACTCTTCCCGTACCTACGTACCTTCCGCTTATTTGTCGTCGGAATCTACCGTCACGCGAATCCCCGCAAGGGGAATTTTGGCCAGGTGGAAAAATTCGTGAAAATTCGCGGGCGAGATCGGAGACGCGTTCATAACGCGCACAGCTACCTAACACGTTATCACCAGACAATTATTGGGTCCTATAATTTCAGCGAGCCCGGTACAGGCCGCTACGGCGAAGATCGCTGGGAGGTTAATGCAGCTTCCCATCAACCTGCCGACAGCGACAATAATGAAATACCTTCTCCCCTATCGCTATTAGTTTACCAATAGTCGCGCTGCTCCCTGACAGACTTGATTCTCCATAGTTGAACGAACTCCCGCGGCAAACGACCACTGCCCTTTGTAGGCATTATTCGCGCCACTTGCGCGTCTCTTATTGCATGTCGAAACTAAACCCGCTTGCTTACCGTAAAATGATTTCGTAGCAGCGAAGCGGACCGGCGCTCGCATCGCGATCAAACAACCGTGCGAATAAACGGGCAAAGACGTTAACGATCAGCAATAAATGGGTGCAGGGCGCGGGCGATGGCGCGCGTGGCGTGGAAGGCTTTTGGACGAGTTTGGGTTTGGCTTTGCCGTTTACCTTGGGACACGAAGGGAGAATAGCGTGTTCGCCGCGTCAAGAACACGCACGCGATACGCCCTCGCCCGTAATACGCTGATATATCAACGTCGACGCAACGGCCCGGCGTTCCTTTATTTACGGTGTGTAAGCAGCGTTCGCGAAAAGTTTCTCCGCTCTCGTGCCAAGAGAGAGAGATCCTCTCGCTCGTTTGCAACTAATTATTTCGATGTCTTGCGGAGGAGTGGCGTGCGGCCGGGACGGACGGCGGACGACGTTCCGTTGCGAAGGAGAATTTCATAAAAGCGAATCGCCTAGCCAGGCACGAGAGCCGGGTGATTGATATCGCGCGCCATAAATCTTACGTGGTTCTATTAAAAAAGCTACCCCTTAATCGCGTTCTCGCGACCTGGACCGTGACCAGAAATCTCGCGAGAATTTACGGACGCGACGTACATCTTTTTTCGCCCGGGCAGCGCGCGCACCGTCGCGGTGGTCACGCGATTTTCTTTTCCACGTTTCGGATCGAGAGAGCGCGCTTCGAATTGCCGCGCGCCGTTACGTGGATGGTCCGCAGCTCGCGAGAAGAAAATAAACGAGTTCCGACTGTTTGCCGGTAAGAGAATTTCCAACGCGATCGTCTGAAGTTTGTGGAGGCAACAACGGCGAAGCAACAGTTGTCGCCGGTTGTAGACGCGAAATAGAATTTCGAACGGAGTAAAAAGGCGCGGCGGATAGGAGGAGGGCGAGTGGAAGGTGCGAGAGACAAAAAGAGTGGAATTCGAAATTCCGGTGCGAACGAGCCCCGCGAGACCGTCGGCGGGACGCGGGAGGCTGGAGGCCGGAGCCTGGAGCCGGGAGCCTGGAGGCGGGATGCGGGACGAATATAGCGTGGAATTATTGGGAACAGAGGGTGTACAGAGGTGATTCTGCGGGAAACTACAGGACACGAGTTCTGGAATAAAAAAGATTCGGCCGATCCGCGTGTAATACGCCTCCGGGGGCTAGACAATGGGTTAATCTTACCCGAGGCTTCATTATTCTCGCGTTATCAGGCCGGGAACAGCCGCCGATAATCGATGCTCAACGACGCCGTCTACAGCCTAATGGCCTGCCTAATTTGAATGAACCTCGACCGATCGAGGCCTCGTGCGCGCTCGCGACACCACCGTCTCTTTCGCCACTCCATACCCTGAACGGGTATCAAAGTCTTTCCCGGTCGATGTACCCAGCTTCCATGCTGAGTACGACCAACGGTAGAATCGACCGGATCGTTCGTTCAATTAACCGATTTATTCGGAAAAACGCGAGACGGAAAGAAGGGGTCGAGCGTCCTTTAAAGCGAAGCCACGCGGGTTTCTGTCCCACGAGTCGATGGCCATTTATCACGATCCGCTCTGCAACAGCTGTTTTGCGCGAGATTGCGTGCAGCGAGAGAAGCGAGAGAAGGAGAGAAAGCGCGAGAGAGCGGAAGCAGAGCTTTCCTACGCTCGCATCATATTTTCGGCTCGTGAGAATTCTCGAAGGGAACGAGCTCGTTAATTATGAGCCGGCCGCGAAATTTTCCGCGCGGCTTCGCGAAATTTATTCCGCGCATTGCTATTCCGCCGTGTTGATTTATGACGTCTGACGCGGAGCAACGTTGTAACGAGCCGCGCGCGTTGTGTCAATAAACCATCAAATATTGTACCGCTGCAATTGCCTGGCCGTTTCGCCGTTTGTTAATCGTTTCGGAGGCACGAACGCCGGAACGCTCGCCGGCGAGAATTTACGTTGCCCTCTCGGACGTTCCTCCGCCGCACGGCCGCACGGCCGCACGGCCGCGCCGCTCCGCTCCGTTTAATGAGTCGCGGTCAACGGAAATTACACGAAATCGACGAGCTTCGTCGTGGAGCCGAATCGATGGTATCGCACCGAACGTTCATCCTGGATGCGTTACGTTGCGTTGCAACGCGTATTAAGTCTCCACCGTGGCCATTCGCTCGTTCCACTTCCATCGGTTTCTTGGATCGTGCTCGCGGAATCACGTTTTCCTCGTCGACGGATGTTTCCTGCCAGCCGCGTCCTCGTCGCGTGCAAACGTCTGCCATGCATTCAACCGTATTTGCGCGACGCCACGCGACGCGACGAGCCCGTAATGAAGTTCTTACAGCGTGTCTGCATGTTTATAGACAGCTTCGGTTCCGCCCGGGAAAATGGAGCCGACGCATCTTCCTCCGCCCGTCCACCCCTCTGCCACACCTTCCTCTTCCCGAGAGTCTCTTCTGAATTTCCTATGAAACCCATCTTACGCGCTTCGTTGCATACGAGCAAAAAAATGCAAACGATGCCGTTTAATCGAACGTCCTGAGGGAAAACGCGAGTCCCGGTTTATCTCGAGGGAAACCGGTGACCTCTTCGACGTACCGAGTCTCGAACGTGCAGCAGCTATTCTGAAACTGCTACGAGTGTCGCATTGTTTTTACGGAGCACCGTTTTGGGACACGAATTCGTACCTGTGCAAGATGATTCGAAACGGAGCGGAGCATGAAAATACTTTGGAAATCGAGCGAGCCGTCTCCGAGAGCGAAATTCCATTAGCGTCTGACATATGCTCGACCGATATCACTTGCCGCGACAGAACGCAGAGAACCAGATACAAGGGACGATACACAGAGCGAAGCAACTTTAACAAAGACGAGCACGGTTCTACTATTGTCACGAAGAACTTCGTTTTACACGCGTCGAAACGACGGCTAACGCTGAAAGCTGAAACATCGAATCGTGGATCGCTCGGATATCAGATAAACTGAAACGCATTCGGGTTTACCGATCAGCCAGCAAACAATCCCGTGAGAAAAATCTAAATACGGTTGTTCCGACGATGGACGAATTTGTTCGTGCGCAATCGGAAATACCCTTTGACGCGGAAGCTTTCCGCTCGTCAGCCACCTCTTCCCGTTCTCATTCATTTATGCGCGTGAAAGCAGAATGAATTCTCCGCCGACCGATTGCACCCGAAATCTTTTCCCTCGCGCGTTTCTTTCGGCTCGGAACTGAATTCTTTGTCGAGTGGTCGATGATTCGGAAACTGGGCTAACATCGTCCGCGCGTCATCCACCGAACCGACGAATTTTCTGCCCGGTTCGAGAGACCTCGTTCGCCATCGAGCGACAACGGCACAGATACAACCTACGATCATGGACATCGACGGTCAACACGAGTTTACGGATTACGGGTTTCGGGTGAACAACTCGGTTCCGAGTCAAGAACGAGCGTCCCTCCGTTCTCGTTATCGCGCTCCTCCGTGAAAATCCTGAGACTCGGAGCATTCCTGCGAAATTTACTATAAAATCCTCTTCCAACGTACACACGTATATAATAGAGACTGGAGTTCCCAGCGCGACGCATCACGGCATGCTGCCGTCGGTATAAATCATTAGAGAAAGTAATTCGCGTTGCACTCGATATTGTAACATGTTAACGACTCTGCGAGCTCGTTTGTATCATTGTCGAAAGCTGTTCCCTCCTATAACGAGGAATAATAATAAAATCGGATCAAGATATCGCGCTGGTTCTTGCTTATTTATTTGCAACGCATCGAGTACGAGTACGAGCACGAGTATTCTTCACGACGACCAACACCGGTGCGAAAATCGACCCAATTTCTCTGATGCCGTGGCCACTTTCCTCCCTGTAATGAGCTCTCCGAACGACTCTGTGCAATAATTAATTCGTGTGACACAGCAGACACCGCGTTCGTTTAATTATCAAATTTTCATGGAATTACACGTTAACGAGTGCGACGAGTGCAAAGGAAGCACGAAAATAATTTCGTTTCAACGACTCTCATCGAATCGCAGGCGATGCGGTTGGACCTTCGCGTCGGCGTCGCGTCGTGACCGGTCTCCCGGGATAGAGAACGCGTAGCGCGACACGATACGGAAAACGATGTAAATCAGAAAGGAGAGAAAAATAGGTGGAAGGGAGCTGCTCTGCCCGGAATCTTCCAGGGCCGCTTAAACCGACGAGTCAAATTTGTTTATGCAAATTTTAATTGCGGACCAAGGCGTAACTTCTAATTCCGTTGAAATTAATACAAATTGCATTCTCCTGGCGGCTCCTTCGAGCGCGCGCGCGCGCGCGCTCGCTTCGCCTCGACTCCCTATCGCCGCGGGACTCTTATCAACAGACTTTTCCCCCTTTCCACCCGTTCATTCTCCCGTCCGGCTTCCAACCCTTGCGTCTCTCGTCCCGGGAGAAAGAGAAAACCATAACCGCGTATTCGCGCTGCGCGTTTCTTCGCCTTGATCGCCCGAGCTCCCGACCGACCGCCCTCAAAGATTCGCAGCGAAGTTTTTGAAATCACAGAAGCAGCCGGATGTAAGTGAAAACCGAAGGGAGCACGGGATTTCCTGAAGAAGGCAATCGGCTGGAATTCTTGGAAAAATTTCGGTGATTACGCGAACGAGCGGAGCGTCGATGAAAGCCATCAAATCCGAACTACCGACGTCCGCTGAAAGAGCGGTCGATTTAGCAAAGTGGCTGAAACGAATTGGCTCCTTGGTACAGCGCTTCGAGCAGGTTGTATCACCGGTCCGATTGACAGCGACGCTTTCGAACGGGAACGGGCTGGCAGTCGGGAAATTTTGATACAGCGATAAATCCTGCCTTCTGTTTTGATATCTAAGCGCGCGCGTTCGATCGTTACCGGCCACGCACCGACGACGAAAATCGCTGTACGGATAAAAAAACGCGCTCGCAAACGTCGACGATACGAGCAGCGAGGATTTCTGGACAGGATGCGGTTGGTTTTTATTGAAAACATTTTGCTCGCGATGCGAATTTATTTATCGAAAGGATTTGAATGGCCGAGCAAAAGTGTTCTCACGAAATGTTGCCACCCCGACGAATCGGAAAACGCTCGGCTATTTCAAGTTCCGAAATTAATCCTCGAATCGGTGAAACGGATCGAAGCGCCGGATTCGCGGTCCCGGAGCGAGTCATTTTCAGCGAATTTTTGGCAGCGGTAATTTTTCAAGGTGTTTCGGCGTTCACGGTGTTGAAGTCGGTGGAAAGCATCGCGGTAAACTGGCGCGGCTGTAGCAAAAAATTACCGTGGCGCGCGGAAAATAAAAGGAAAAGCGCGCATTACACGGGGCGGTGACGAGAGGAGGAGAAAAGCTCTCCGCCGCCAATTTCTGTGTACGTTCTCCGGCGCGTGAACGAAATTGCAAAAGAAGAAAGGCCGAAAAGCTGGATGACGGAGCGGAGAACCGGAACCGCGAGGATGGCCGTTGCGATCGGTGCACGGCTGACAGCACGGCGGAGAACAAAATGTATCGCAGCAAAGATTTTTACGTTCGTTTCTCCGCTCGTGACGCGGCGAACGCTCTCGACCAAAGTCCGGTTGGCTGACAACGAAAGCGCGGATCGTTTGCTTTGCAACGATGACGGAACGGCTCGATCGGTGGTAATTTACAGTGGCGCATTCGGGACAGGCCGAGTTCGTTAAATTGCCTTCATTTCGCGGACAGGTTGTCGCGTTTATCGCGACGACATTACCACCGAACGAATAACGGCGGATATTCGCGCGCCGCTCGAACGTAATCGTTTGCTCGATTAAACTTCGCGCCCTTTGTCCGTGAAAAACGACACGATAACGAAGATATTTTTCGATCACCTTTCCTCGATCCCGACGATACTCGGTCTCGCCGCTGCCGCGGTTATTTCAATTTATATCAATAACGGCCGACATCGCGGCCTCGAGAAAGGGAACACCGATATTCCCGTTTCAATCGCCGGCATTATTGAAGTAATTAATTGCGTGTAACAGGGACGTCGTTTCGTCGACACCGACGCGTCGGTTGATCGTCCACGGGGACCGATGAAAGCGAACAAACTTTGTTTTCGCGAGCTCGTTACACGGAAGAATTACTTCGTTGCGCGAAACCCACCGCCGTAACGTTTAATTGGGTCCTAAAGCTTCCCTTCTAACGCGAAACGCATCTTCTCGGAATTCGCTCGTTTCGTTTGATCGGTTCGAATAAAATAAAGCTCCCTCCTCCGTGCGATTCGACGCGACGCTTCCGGCGAGTAATCATCTCCGTGAAGTGACACCGTAACCACACGTTCGAGCGTTTGTGAAATTGTTTTCCGGCATGCTCGAGAACCTGTTTGCCTCGCGTTCGCACTCGAATTCAGCCTTTCGCAGCATTAATCGCGAGGCCGTTCCGCTCGCTTCGATGGAATGGATCGCTATCAATCGTTTCGTAAGAGATCCACCCGCGATACAGACGGTATCTCGTTTCCGTCGGTCTCGCCCATTTGTCCCGCGGAGGCGCCTCACGGAACACCGATATTTCATAAAGAGTCCCGTCGCTTTGGCCGGAACAAAAGCGGCTCCGTCGAGCCGCCAATTTCAGTTGCAACGTTCAGCCATTGTTTCGGACACGCGGAAGGCGAATCGAAGGTTCTCGAGCGAACGACGCCGGTTCATTATCGAGCGAAGGAACGGAAACGTCGTCGCTGAAAAGAAAAACTGTGCGGGAAGCTTATTTCCTATGAATGAAACTCTCTCGCGCACGGAAAAGGCCGGTAGGTTTCGCGACTTCGGCTTTTGAATTTCTAAAACGACTCCCCCATCTTGTATCCGATAAAGTGTTTCGTTCTCCCTCGCGGTAACAAGCTTTTTCTATCCGAGCGGGAATTCGGCCACGGCGCTCCGTGGAAAAGGAGGCCGTGAATTCAAATTTATCCCCGTGGGCCGTCGTCGCGGCTCGCATAAATCAGCTGGAAGAACTATAACGCGCGAGATCGAGATTTCCAGCAGCCTCGAGTCGTGGCTCCGGGCGAAATAAAAAGGCCGCACTCACCGAAATTGCCTGGAGAAAATCGTGATCGATTCGGTTCCCTCCGTCCTCGCGCGACAAAAAACCGAAGCTGTTAAATCTTCTCCGTGCCCTGCGAGGCTGTCCCGAAGAATCTGATCGCGAAACCAGGCCGGCTCTCTCCGTCGGCCGACCTTCTCCGGAGAAGAAGGCCGGGTACGTCGGACATCCTGGGTCCGGGGACTCGAGCGCGGGCCGTTTGAACGCATCGCCGATGGAAAAGGAGCGCTCAAAGGATCAGCGAGTTCCGGAGAACAAACAGAGACGTACGCGTCGCGGACGAGCAGCCAACGATCTATCCCTCGGTGCACTCGGGTGTGGCTGTTGTTACGTGGAAAGACGACGTTAATACGTATGATCGCGGCGAGGCACCGTGTGTTCGAGGGACGACACCGACATATCCTTCGCTTTGCTGCACCGCTTTCACTTTATGTCCCCGGTATTAATAATGTATCGCGAACAATGCTCGCCGAAGAGCAAGATCAACATCACAAGGGAACGAGAACGAGCCGCATTCTGCAGGCTGGCTTTCGCTCGCATTGTTGGCCCAACCAGCACCGCGGATATTTTGCACGGAACACTGTGCTCCTTCTGATTTCCGCTCCGCCTTCCGCCTTCCGCCTTCCGCCACGTGCGACCAACGACCCCCGACCGAAACCTTTCTCTCTACATACTTTGCAAGCTGACACGCGTTCCACGATTTTGCTTCCTCCCCCCATCGTACGCCAGCAAATTCTGCGTTCTTTTCGACATTTCATAAAATAAATGTCTGACTTCGAGCACGCTGCTTCTTTATTTCGTCCCTGCCTGAATCCATCTTAAACCAACCCCGGTCTTCTACGCGTTTCTATCGGTACAGAGAATATGGGAAAACACTCGCCGCTCAAACGATTGTACGAAAAACTCCGTGTTCTTAATGTATTTTCTGCTTGACATTTCGATTCGTTCGAAGCATATTCTTTCGAACCTTCCCTCCGTCGCGTCGCACGCTCAAACAAACTCATAAGAAACGCAGTTTGCTGGGGGATCGGGCGCCTTTCTTTCCCTTTCAGCTGGCAGGGATTTACGAACGCGTTCGTTCGTTCGTTCGTTCGTTCCTTCGTTCGTTGGGGGCGTAAGCGAGAGAGAACACGACGCGGTGCAAAAGGACGAACGTAAAACGACGGGAGCTGTGCGTCGTGGAACAAATGGAATCGGCGTATGCACCGGAGTCCGACAGCCACGGGACCGTACATAACGCAATGCAGCTGCGGGCGTAAAATTTAATCGGCCGCGTTACGTCCAATTACGCCGACGCGTTTCGCCCTTGCGGAATTTATCACCCTGCCATCGAGACCGCCCCGGATCCCACCGCCGTCTCTCTCTTTTTGCGTCTCCGCGTCCTCGCGTTTCAAAGAAGCGAATGCGCAATAAGTTTGCCCCGATCCCTTAAAAATAAATACAAAGACCCCTTAGGATAAAAGCAGCGTTTAAACATTTACCGTCGTCCCCGAGCGCACGGTCGATCGGATGGGAGAAACGGCGAGAGGAAGGCAGGTTTAGGTGAACGATGACATGCAATGGAGAGGAGTTTCCAGCATCCGGAGAAGGTCGAATCGTCGTCCGTGTCACGTGAACCGTAAAGGGAATTAGTTTGGCCTGCAGGTGGAGAGCAGCGGGTCGACGAAATAACGGAGGGTAAAATAAAGATGAAGAAACCGTGTCAAGCGTGTTTGCGGAAGCAAGGACACGATCGGGAGACGTTCGTTTCCCGGTAACGAGCACCGGCGACTCCTGCCCCCGCATCGCCGTACCGGTTCTTCGAGAATCGGTTCTTCTTTCACGTACAATGGAATAACACCGCCTACATTATCGTTCCCTCCTGTCCTCCGATTCAATTTGCCTCCCGACATTGTTGTGCCTTCGACATCAAATCCTCTCAACGATTCGGATTTCTTAGCCCTGGCTCGTTGCCTATCCTCCGTCGAATCTCTCCACGATATTATATTTTTCTTCGACGATCCCTCGGGACCTGCGCCCTGCTCGTCCTTCTTCGGTCGTACGGATGATTTCGGCTCGTTGCAACGAGTTATCGTTACTGCGAAACAGCCTGTTCGTTTCATCGAACATTCTGACGAACGACCGAAGAGGAGGGTGCCGCGGCAAGGGTCTCTTCGCTGCCGGGAATTGCTCCGAGGACTCCGTCGAAGAAACGTATCTTTTCGCCAAATTAGTCGCTCTTTGACGGATCTGGGACAGTTCAGAGACCGCGAAACGGGTGGGAATTGAATTTTGTCCGGCGTTCGTGCGTCGCGTCGGTCGACGGAAACTCGAATACTCGAACGCTCGTTAACTTACGATTTTGTACGCAACGCGCAACGGAAGCCGGCCTATTCGACTATTCGTGGCTCGATCGAATTTAATTTTCGAATAATTATCGATGCGGGGTTACAAGCGAATCGGTGCGTGAAAAAAGGTATTCTCGAACGAAAGGCGCCAGTCACCATCGATCGCGATTTACGTGTTTCCCGACTCGTAAAACTCTCGACACGTAACGTTTCCCGGATACGGGGATTAAAACAACAACCGTAAAGAATTTCCGTATAGTTTTTCCAACTGCTAACGTTTCTGTCAATTTTATCCCGGTTTTTATAGCGTGCTCGACTTTCTTCTCGCGCCGGCAAACAACGCTCCGGTCCAGAAAATGCCCCGCTGCTTTAACATTTATTTATCGCGCCGCATTTATCGAGCTCCCAGCGTTTCCCTGGCTGTTTTTTTATTAAACTCTGCCAATGTGCAAAGTCGTGTGATCGTAGCTCCACTGAGCTACGTGTTCTTCTCGCTGTCCAGCTCTGCGTGTCGCTGTTTTACGACCTTCCTTTTGCCAGCTTCGCCGCCGAAACAAGGAAAAACGCAACGACGTCAGAATGGTGTGGGAGAAGCAACGGTTAGAGAAATCAGGATCGGGAATGCAAGAGCGTCCTCGGCGCACCGTGAACCCAGCGTCGGAAATTTTCTCCGCCGCTGACAAATTTTCTCGTTGTTCGCCCTCGCTGCCGACTGTAAAAAATATCTCCGAAGACTGCCCTATTTTCGTGAGAATTTCGAGCGCAAACCCGTGCGGCGCCTACCTTGACGCGATGGCCGACCAAGCATCGAGTTGTACCGCTTGCGCGCGAAACGGCCGCTCTTCGCTGCATCGTCGGGCTTCTGAAACAAACGTGCGCGCTTCGAGTTGGAAAAAGGTCTGCACTTTTATTGATATAAACGATTGCAAATAAAATGATACTCCGTTGCGATTCCGGTTGGTCAGATAATTTCCTGATCAATGTATACATGTGCCGCAGCTCGTAACGAGTTTAAATTACAATATTCCATCGTATTTTCTGTTCCGTCGGAGTTCCTATACTCGCGAATGAACCTGATACGCTTCAGCATCGAGCAGTGCAGCGACAGTAAATTATCCGCGACGTATCGACGGTCGTTCCATATTGGAATAACTCGGAGTGGGTGTCATTTAAAATTCCATTACGACGTATCGATGCGGCTACAGCCGCGCTCCATTATTTATTCGAATATAATAATCGGTTTGAATAATTGAGACGAGCATCGCGACACATTTTCCCTGGCCGCATCTCGTTCCGATCTTCCTGCCTCATGGCGGTCGCGTTACCGACATGGTCGAGAGCAAAGTATCGCGCGGGGGAGCTCGTAAGGAGAATTTAGAAGGCGTTTGTCCGTCGAAATTGTATCTAATCCGGAGGACTGGGTGGTACCGCTCACAGCTGCGTCCCCAATTTCTTTTCTGCCGAGCTGCGAGCAAGCGGCTGACCACGTTTTTCTTTCGTTTCATCCTTTCGAATGTTCAGCATCGGGTTCAAGGAATAGCAGAGAACAGAGGAACTTTTAGTCGCGAGAACGACCATCGTGTTCGCGATGATCGCGAATGGAACGTGGAAGCGGAAGAGAAGAGGAGACGGTAGGTGGTTTTCGACGGTCTTTCGAGAAGAAGGAGGATCAAGGCGTCACTTCCGTCCCGGGTAACCCTCACAGGAAATTGTCCTTATCCCATGATCCCTTAAGAGTTTATCCAATCGTCGCTTCCTGTAAAGTTAGAACGGCCGTTCGATCGTTTTCACTCGTCCATCTCTCAGCGATTCTTCTCGCAGTTTCTATCGGCGAGTTTATGGTAATTTTCCCCGTAGAGCACGACGAAGGGCCCGTAAAAAAGAAAGGGAGGCAGCCTTTCATCGACGTCAGGGAATAAATTCTTCCTCCTTTTCGCCACCCCCGTTCGAATCGAAAAAAGAGCAAGGAAACGATGTTCGAGGCACGCGTAACCCTCCGCGATAGCCGTGACGAAAAGAATGAAGAAAAATTGCAGCGAGCCTCGCGTGCCGGAACGGACACGAAATATTGTGTCGCGAGGCATTCATTCCAAAGCAAAGGATCATAAATCACGCACCGAGCAAGGTACAGTCCTTTTGCGTCGGTCACGGTGAAAAGGGTCCTTGTCCCTTAGCAATGACCTTCGCGCGCCTCCATACATGCGGTTATTTCCTGAATAGTTAGCTCGATCTATTGCCCTCTCATTCGATGTCGTTCCCCGAACGATAATAAATTTCGGACAGCCTCCATTCACCGCGATCACTGTTGCGCCCGCGTCTTCTTACGTAGACATTTGTTGAACCAGACTCGACCGGACCAAGCGGATAAAACGCGGAACGACGGAAAGTATCAAGAGGAAGATCAACATGGCATTGCGTCGGCTTGTGCCCGCAAAATGAGCTGTTTCCGTTACTTCGATAAACGAACGAACAGCGGGACGAGAAGAGGAGAGGAGAGGAGAGGAGAGGAGAGGAGAGGAGGGGAGAGGAGGGGAGGGAAGAGAGGTTTCGCGGGTCACATGAAATCGGGAAAAATGCTGCCCGCGTTTCCCAAATATTTGTGTCTCCTAATAATAATAAAAGCCGGTGGTTTGGTAACACGGCGCGGACTTGTTTCGCCATCCGAATGACGGTACGAACGCAGCATTGATGTTAATTAGAGCTGAAAAAAAATGCAACGTCGACGACGCGGAGAGGAGGGTCGCGGAAGCAAATAGAACCGGGCCAAATGAAAATGGAAACGCGGAGTCGCGTGTCGCCGTCGGATGCTAATGCGATCGGCCGTGCTCGGACGTTTCCAGGAAAACGATGGACTCCCCGGCCATCGGAGGAAATCTGATAAACTGATCGAATGGGGAGGATGATTCGATAAATAAGCAGCTAGATTGCTCTCGGTGTTTCGCCGACCGTCGGCTGCCGGTTCGCACGCGCGTTTTACAGCTCCCCGTGATCCAAATGAACGCTTTTCACCGGCGATTACGCGTTTCACGCGACACAAGTTACAAGCTCCCTCTAACGAATTCGATAAAACTCCGTGAGAGTCGTTACATCGATCAGCCGGACAGCCGGAGCGCGATGCTTGACCGAAATAAAAGCTCTGGACGGCGGACGGCGGACGGCGGACGGCGGGCGACGGGCGACGGGCGACGGGCGACTGATCGATACACCCTCGTGTTGCACTCGTCTTAATTTACACGTTACGTCTTTATATGGTCTCGTATCGATCCTCCGGCAAGCGGAGAGAGATTAATTAAGGCGAACGCGAGCGAGCTGATCATAAATCACCGACCGCGCGCTACGCTTTAATAGCTCGACCTATCTAACCGACGTCGCCTCTTTTTTCTTACTCTCTGTAAGCGATGAAGACGATCACCGTTGAAACAGCAGCGTCGAAATTAATCGTGTCTTCGCTGGAAACGGCGGGAGAGTCGTGAACGCGTACGCAGGATCTCCAGGATTCGCGATGGCATCGACGAGCTTCCATGGTCGTCGGCGTGGCTCGACCAACCTGGTCGGGAGACGACATTTAGGTTTTGACCGTCCCCGTGCTCGCGAGGTAATTAATTCATATAGTAATTTCGGGCCATTGTCGCGCGCTTAATGGGCTGGAGCTTTTAATAAAGACGTTTCGTCGGCGCGACGAGGGTCGCATCGCGGGGATGGGACTGCCGTTTAATCATGGCCGTTTTCATTCCACGAATGCGTCACAGTTACGAAGTTTCGCACGAACCCTCGAACGAAGAGACGCGCTCCCGGTCGATCGATCGGCGTGCTCGTTTCATCGAAATCCGCTCGCCGCCTCTGCGGTCCGGGTCTCCTTTTCTGCCTGCGCGCGTACCGTTTCTTCGGCTAATAGAAATACGTTTCGCGACCGGATTGCTCCGGCGATATCGCGCGACTACGAGCATCGGCGTTTCTTGCTGTTGTCGAAACCCGAGACCATCGGTTCGCCAGCCAAACGACCGACGATTTCCGTCGATGGGACCGATGTCGTCCGATAAAACATCGAAACATCGCGACATCGCCGGAGAAATTCACTCGGATTTCCAGAGCAACCGTTCTCCACCTTCGGTCCTTCCAATTATCCTCGCGACCCGTTTACGATTCCACCTCTCCGATTGCTCGCGAAGCCTATAATTGGTAGACAAGGCGCGCGGCCGGCGAACGCGCGGCGGATTTCCGCTCGCCAGGATCGATCGCCGATGAATTTTCAACTTCGCATTCCTCGATGGAGCTTCACGACTTCGGAAATCTGACGATGGCCGATCGATGACCCAGAAACTCGGGCCGATGACCGTTTTATAGCGACGCAGCGTGTGTGCAAGGAACAGGTCGCCGAGGCTTCTTTCGCGCGAGCCAGCCTTCAGCTCGGAAAAGTCGTCCGGGAATGCGAGAACGAAGATTGGACGAAGGGATTCGATCGCTCGTCCCGCTACCCGCAAGCTATCCGATCACGAGAAGACGCGAAACGTCGCGAGCTTTGACAGGTAACGATTATGGCTGCTTCTCTGTGGATTTACGAGCGAATCCGTCTCGATTCGACCTCGAGCAATTTTCTCCTCACGGTATTTTTCGATATCTCGATTACGGAATGTACAAGCCGAAGCTGAAAGTAATTTCAGAGAAAATAGATGGCCGATTTTCGATCAGAGGCTCGCAGCTTTTAGTTTTCCAGAGAACGATTCAGTCGTGCACAGGATCTTCGGACAGGCTGTATTCGGATTCGTATACTCCGTTAAGCAACACCGATATTGCAATGATACCGTAAATATCGAGCAGCTACGATCGACGCTAGAAACGAATCGTTCTGCGTCCGAATGTCCGAGGTGTCCGGCCATGGACGATCCTCGTCTCCTTCGACTCGACCGTTCGGCTCGATCGGACATTCTCCAAATTACCGGCATCTTTTAGAACTCGAACTTCATTCGGTTTATTATTTATCGAATGCAATGGCCCGAAGCGAAGAGTGACGAGAGAGACATCCATCGATCTCGGAGTTGGGCTGTATCAGGGAGACACTTTGGTCGTAGGAGGCGGTTAAGTTGCAGCTATTTTCGTGGCCGCGAGTTGAATTTCGTTCCTCTTGAAAATCTTGAGGGTGTCTCGATAAAATCCGCACCGATAACAGCTCTCTCCTCGATCCACGTACACTTTTACGAGCCCTTTATCGCGCCGGCTTACGGGGATTCTTATGGCGGAACGAGGACCCGCCGGCTGATCATGTGCCATGTCTTTCTTTGAATTACGATAAAATCACGAGGAGAAGGTGCTCGCGACGATTCGATGGTTTCTTTACGTCGCAAACACTCCGCCCGGCTTCGTAAAAGCAGCGCATAACTTTCGATCCCGCGAACCTGCATTATCAAGGACGTTCTCGATGCTTCCGAAGAACGAATCAAAGCGGAGCGGGACGCGAGATTATTCCGCGGTTTAACTTCCATCCCGGCTGCGCGTAAGTATGAATATTCAGCGCGTCAAATATGAAGAAGATTAAGCGTATCGTTCCAGAGGGAGACGCGCATGCGTTAGCCCAATAAAAGGGATGCACGCGACGGCTACAACAATTCGGGATAATCGGGCCGCTTCATTTCCGAATACCGCGCGCGCGGACACACCGTCGCGCGGATTACAGGTGATCGCGGGCTGTGCTGTTTGGAAATTCGGCGGCTCGCGTCGCCGAATAATATCGTAAGCTCTCGTCGAATAATATCATAATCTTTCGAGCGATCCGCGCCGGCACGAGCCGATTCGAGAGCGGCTTAACTCTGCCGCGCGTTGTCCTAACGAGTATTTCACGCGGCAGCCCGTTACGCTCGAACCGCGCGGAGCCGTTCGTTCGCATCTTGACGCACGGCTGCGACCTTTCTCCTTCATTCTCCGCCGATGCGATGCGCTTTCGATCCGTCGATCCGACGCACGGTCATCGGAGGGACGCGCATCACGGTCTGCCGGCGGCAACGTCTCTGAACGGACATATCGTTTCGTCGATATCATCTGTATACCGTGCGCACAAGGGCGGCCGTTCGGTTCGCCGCATCGATCGTCAAGCATACCGGTCGACGTTTCGGTTTGTTACGGAGACCGTTGCAGCGCGTGCAACGAGCAGTTATTAATTGCAACGCGCATCGCGTTCGATGACGCGCCCGGTGCAAGAGGTATCGGTGCGTGGACGTACAATCGAATTTCCTCCGACACGCTAATAACCTTTCGAATCGCATCCACCTTTTGCCGCCGCGCCGCTCCGGATCGAACGATCGTTCCACCGGCGAATGATTAAATCCTTCTCGACCGTTTCTTCCCGTCGATCCGATCTGTCCGTCATTTTCCGTTCGACAGCCTGCTCTCGACATTTCCGACACCCGCGCCATATTTTACCATGTCCCCATTTGTGGTCGTCTATCGTAGAAGTTTCATCCGCTCCGCGTAATCTGTTTGCGGAGCAAGTATTACAAGTATTATCAGAGGGACGGTAAAGCGGTAGCTGGCTGGCAAAGTTTGGGCAAACATAAATGTGGAGACGCTTCGTGTATTACGAGGTGCACCGCGTAACCAGCGAGCAAAGAGACTCGGGTATCGATCGACGATTCATGAAGAAGGAAAGGAGAGTCTGACGCGCTATTTGTTCCCGAGTGTATTGCGCGGCCGACGAACCGTTCGAAGCCGCGGTCGTATTCGGATCAGCGGCGACTGAGACGCAATCGTCACGGAAAGCTATGGCTTTATCGCGTCGTATTCCGCTCGCGTGTCACGGGCAGAAAAATCAGCGTCCGGGAAGAGGAGGATCGCCGGGCTGACCGACTCGGTGAAGGAAGACGAACACGAAGATGCGAATGCAACGGGTAAGGCGAACTTTATGGAGGACGTTTCGAGCTGGCGTGCACGCATATTCTCTCGGGGATTACGATGGCTCGTATCGAGCTGCCGCGGCTCGTATTCCCGGCGCAATGATACCGGAAAGAAAGGGATTTTATATCGCGAGAACGCCTAGGTTCCCCGCGTAAATTGCAATAATGCCTCCTATCGATTTCACCTCGCATCCGACTTTCGCGTTTTTACGCTCCCGCTGCCTGTTCCGTCCCGGCTGCTCGTTCGCTCTACCCTTTCGATTTATTTTCGCTCGCGGAATCACCTTTCCGGTTCGTTACCGATTTTTCGTTAATTGCGAGCACGGAGACGGGACGACGAATTTCCCGGCCGAATAAAATTGCCGGCAGTCTATCAAGAAAATCGTTCGAATCCGGCCTGGCCGAAGGAACCTCGATAAATCCGATAATTTCGTCAGCGAACCTCCGCATTTACATCCGGACCGTTCTAACGAGACTCTCTCCCCGATCCGAATTTGCATACCTTCTCTGCAATCGCGTTCGCGCGATCGCTCGCCGTGGCAATACCTTTCCTTCAAAATAAATCGCGAGCACGACGTCGCAGCACCTGGGTTTTCCCCGATGGAAAACAGCCGAAAGCAAGCGGAAATCGAGGCTGGTGAAAGAGGATTCATCTTGTCCGACGCTCGCGTTCGAGCATGCGTTTTCCTCTGTTCGTTCGTTCGTTGGCTAATTTCGTCTTTCTCCAAGAACGATCCATTTATCTCTCGGCACATAAGTCAAACGATAGACGGTCAGTCGCGGGGCGAGAAAAGCGATGGGCGAAATCGGGGAGACGGATATGCCAGTGGTATGCGTCGAGCGTGGAAACGAGAGGGAGAAAGAGAGAGAAAGAGAGAGAAAGAGAGAGAAATTTGCATATCTCGCGAGCAGAATAATCGATGGCACTTAACGTGCCTACTCTGCAAGCGCGTAGCTCGCTTTTCGCGAACGGAAGAATCGAGCAGGCTGTCGGTTGCGAGACAACGATAGTTCGATACTCGTTTCGTGCCAACCTGCTGACTTCGATAGCTCGATTTCGCTATCACAGACACCGATTCGGTTATCGTCGTACCAGCATTTCGCGCGTACGTGTGCTTTATCGGCAAAAATTGTTTGCCGCGCTCCGATCGGTTTTATCGTTAAACCCGCGTCGCGACACGTAGGATCCCGCTCAGCTTCCTCTCTCTCCCTCTCTCTCGACGTTCCACGCTGAGAGAACATTTTTTTTCGTTCGTTGCGACGCAGCCAGCAAACGCTGGTCATACTTTTTTTATACACCTTTGTTAACATATTTTCACCCTCGTTTTTCAAAGCTTACAGGAACGAAGGTGTTTTGTAGAAAGAGCTGGGAGCCGCGTAAGAATTTCAGAGACTTCATCGCAGCGTCTCGTTTACAAACGCTGTACGTCCTAAATTGTTCGAGCCCTTCTCGAGACGAACGCGCAGACCGTTAGGCTTGCTCGCGACGGGAAAAACAGAAACGTCGTCGGTTGGCGATGCGCCGAATGAATACGTGATTGCTGGCCCGTCGCATGAATTTAATTTTCGACGAAATATCGCGTAAACGTGCCGCGGCAGCTCGATGGGGCCGCTCCGCGCTCGCGCGCGGCTCTGCCATATTCACGCGGTTTCCGAGCTTTCCTTCCGCGCTTTCTCCCGCTATCTCGTCAACTTTTCGTTACGCGCATCACATCTTTTTTTTCCGCGGAACTCCGTGGACCCCCGGGATACCCCGCCCGGTATCGGATCTCCGTTTCACCGTCGATCCATAATTTCGAATCCCGACGCTCTCTCGGTTACGACGAAATCTGAACACGCAATATCTATGTAGGTTACCCCGGTTTTTATTTTCTCGTCGACGCCGTTACTCTCGCTTTATCTGACTCCGGTGCGCCGGTGAAATCTTTATCCCCGACTCCGTTCCACCTTTGCCATCTTTCGGCTGCCGTTTCTCGCTTCGCCTCGACGTTCCTTTTTCTCTTCATCGATATTCGATCGATCAACGCGAACGAGAATAATAAGCGTGCACACGGCTCTGTGCGGCAACAGCCACGGTGCCAGTTTTCATCGCGGGAGCTTCGTTTTCCCGTGTACAACGATTTCATAATTTTACACGACGACCTCCCGCCGCCTGCTATCGGCTGATAAAAATACATTTTAATCGAGAGAGACGCGCGGCTCTCGTTGGCGATTTAACGCGTTCCGCGCTCGACGATCGGCGTACACATAATACTATAAATTACGCCGGTGCATTAATTGAATATCATGATAAATTATTTAATAATACGTAATCAGGGATTGATTTCATTTCTACTGCTCTGGCAGCGCTCGCTCGTCCTGGCGCGGCCGTCAGGGAAATTTATATCCAGCGTAATTACGAGATAGATTTAATCTGACTACGGGATTAATCTTCTTTTCGACCGGCATGAAAATGCAACAGGCGTTCCGCTGCAGCGCTGCAAATAATTCAGTGAAATTCGCATCGCGCGTTCCGATGGAAATTTCTTACCGCTCGATACGCGCTGCCGTTCCTCTATCAAATTCAATCATCTTCCTCCGTCCGCGTCTACTCGAAGAAGATGCGACGCGTCCGACACGCACCGGACGGTTCTGCTCGGCGCGCGATGTCATCGGCCGATCGAGGCGAAAAGCCTCGTCACGGCTCGCAACGTTCCGTCGACGAGACCGAATTTTCGGTGGAAAAATCTGCCGCTCGTCTCGAGTTGTTGGAACGCGGAAAGGGGTCTATCGACGGGGGTCGATGATCGATGAGGGAGTGGCTGGCTGCTCGTTCTTCGATAAACTTCGCATCATCCGGCTGAAAATTGAGCCGGAGAGCAGGGTGACAACGCCGTGAATGAAAAGAATTTGGATCGGTGATGCGCGCGAATGAAACTCGTCGAGCGACACCGAACGATGCAGCGGGTCTGGTGAAAAATATTAATATTTCAACGCGCGCCGGTCGGTATCCATTGGTTTCTCATTGAGCCGTTCATCGGTCGTTGCGTATTCGCGTTCGCTCGAAGAGATCCGTTGGTCGAGCCGCGACGATCGTTTCCTCCGCTCGATGCCGTGCACCCGTTCTCCTCGCTGAAACGACGTCGAGACAAATATTGATGATCGCGGAGCCACGTCATAGCGCGTTCCGTGACTTTTTGCGAAGCCGGATCGTCCATCGTGCTCGCGGAGGAACAGGAAATCCTGGAGAAGCTCGTTCCGAGTGTAAACGCGTTTCGAGAGAGATTTATCAAAGGACGGCGGCGCGTGCATCATTACTCTTAACGGACGTGCCTATATATTCCAGCCGCTACTTTTCGAACTCACTTTCATTCGTTACCGGGGAAAAGCGAACGCCGTAATTCCTCCGGACAAAATGATATCGAGAACGTTATCTCGCGATTCTTCCCCGTCGTTAAGTTCGCGTTACGGCCGCGACCACCCATCTCGAAGGGCCGATCGATCGGCTCCGCTGCGAAAACGCGAAAGCTGGCACGGGCGGTTTCAAAATGTTTCCGTCAGCGGACGGTTCGGCCGGCGATTGAATATGAAAATAATATGCGAAAGAATGCGGCTGTATGCACGACAGAAATCCTGCACCGATCGATTCTCGGTCCAGCGGGCCGGAAAGTCCGAACAAACGAATCCGAACGTCGATTTTCCGCGGCTTGCGAGACCCGAAGGATCCAGCGAACGAGCGAACGAGCGAACGAGCTCCCGAGCGCACGAACGAATGAACGAAAATAAAGAGCTCGGAGATGAAACGCGTGAGCAGCAACAAAGACGAACTCGACGAGTCACTCGATTTCTTTCGCCGCGCGTAATTAGAGGGACGTCGTCGACCTTTGAAAAAGAATTACCATTCGGGAACGCTGTGTGCATCGACCGATCCGCGACCCAGTCGCTCGATATGAAACTCAGCCCCTCAAATACTTCTTGCGGGGAAAATCTTTGCCGGTTCGTTCAACTTCTTGGGGCAAGGATACCGCGCAGGGATGTGCGGGTCAGGTTGGGTCAAGAGAATACTCGGGACAAACCGAAGCGCGCCAGAAGAACAAAGACACCGAGGCCGGCGAGGATGCTGCGACTCGGATATAGATTATTGTTAGGGAGGTTCTTAAGGCAACGATGTATCTTTCAGCTTCTCTCTGCACGCGTCCCGATCGATTTTAGGGGCGAACCGTGATCAACGATTCCGGAAACGTTCTCTATCTGTACTCCCTTCTGCGGCTTTCGACCGCGGACCTCATTTTTTCAATCCCTCGAACGTGTCTCGCCAACGTACCGAGAGCCTTCTTTCTCTCGAACACCCGTACGCTTAACGGCAACCGCGGCCACGCCGAGACGAGGAGAACGCTTCGAGGGAAAGCTCTGAGATGCGAGTCGAGAGGAGAGTATCCTGGTGTCGGGAATAGACCGCGAACCAACAAACGGAAGACCGAGTCTAAGCAAACGCGTGAGGTTCGATGCATATGCATCGACCGTCTCGCCTGACCCGGCTGCATAAATTCTAATTGAATCCGACTCGATATACGGAAACGGCTTGTAAACCGTCCAGGGGACAGAACCCTTCCCCATTCGACCGAATCACGGCATCCCGTGTCTTCGAATGTTCCTTCCCGCAGCCAGCCGTTCGCCCTTCCGTTTGCTCGTTCCACCGCGTTTCGCTCGCTACACCGCCAATCGTCGAATTTACATGGACCGGTTAATTCGATCTCGCTCGATCGTCCGTTCCCCGCCGGATCTCTTTGCTTTCCCACAAATTCCCATGAATTCCGCCCCCGTTGCCAACGGGATGGAGTGCACGGGCCCGACCTTGGAAAGCACGCCTGGCTGCTTGTATTCGATTCGTTCGATTCGCGTTTCTCGAGCGTTCAGCGAAAGAGAATAATACGGAGGGCCGGGCGGCGATAAACGCGGAGGCGTTCCCGCGAAAATTCCACTCGCCAAAGTTCTGTAGAATGACCGCGGTACCTTGTAAACCTTTTCCGGATCAATCTTCCGGCGGGCGGTGACGCGTGCTCCCGCGCCGCCCACAAACAATGCTTTTCCCCGTTTAACAAACGCGTTAATAAAACTTACCGAGATTCAAACGAGGGGGCTCTCCCGGACGGCTCGTCGTTCCACGCGGATCGACGGTTTCGTAATGTTTGCGCGAGCTCGAAAAACCATAATAGTAATTGCTTTTACACGCTCTTTAACCGACCAACAAAATCGTCCGCCTCGAAATCATTCCGTTTCGCTTTCTGAACCGACGCCTGGCCACGGAGCGAAACGGTCTCCTCCGGTCCGATAAGAATTCCCGGGCCAACGTTGCCACGCGAATCGGAAAGCAATCATGAAACATCGAAAGCAGCAAAAGTATCTGAGTGAAACAATGTTATTTCGACTTTTCGAGTCCTTTTAACTTCGATCTAGTTTTTCTTCTTGGTTGGAAGTCCGGGGGGAGTAATACCGCGAAGGGAACGAACGAGTTCCGATGTTCGACGATTTCTCCCGATCGAACATCATCGAGCATTAATTAGCGGCGGAAGAGAAGGATGGGGGGGGGGGGGGGGGGGGGGTGAAGGGGATGGAAAGTTTTTCCATGGAGCGTTTCTCTTTTTTCTCGGTTCTCTCGGTATTCTCTCGGGGAGCGTTCATTTGCATCGCGCGACGGTTGTTTTGCTCAACGAAATTTATGGTATCGACGTTCTGAGTTAATATTAATAGGTACGAACCCGGCCCCCGGTTGCGACGCACACACGCGCGTTTCGCTATGCTTGACCGCGATTTAGGGTCCGCTGCACTCCGATGCGAAAACAAAACTAACGCCCGGGATTTCGAGACACTCTGGCGAAGGAGCGAACGCGAACGGGAACGGGGACGCGTAACGCGACACGCGAAACGCAGAAATGGCGTTTTGCAATTCTGCGCGGCATAAAGGGTCGCATAACTGTGCAGGCTATTTTCTTGCAGCCCCGTTTAACATCCCGCTTCACGGTTTAAAGGGCATTCCGTTTTTTAATAAAAACTTTTAACGGCGCAATTACGAAATTCGAAGGCACAATGGGCCGCGCCGGGAAGTGACAGTTTTTATTTCGCTGCACCGCTTTTCCAGATTATTGCGGAGAAAAGTAATCGGCGATGCTGCGGTCGATGTCGGGACCGAGGAAACTTTGTTTCTGCTTCGGCGATCGGCTCGACCGGAAGGAGAAAGGAAATTTGAACGGGACTAATAATCGAACTGTACAATGAACGACGAAAGCTATTCAGACAATAATAACGAACTCGATGGATTCGCGAATCGATTGAATTTCCATTCGACGGGGACGTAAAACGTCCTGGCCACCTCCTGCCAGACGTTTCCCCGTAATTGAAAACTTCCGTCAAAGTATTTCTCGGTCTGGAAAGGTAATATCCTTCGGACGATCCTCGTGTCTCATTGTCAAACGTAGGGACCAAGTTCGCGGACCTAACCCGCCGTGTCGCCTAACCGAGACATTTCAATTCCATTTGCACAAGTTCCTGGCGAACGCTCGGGGGCCCTCGTATCCTTGCAGATGCCGCCATCGGAGACGGACTCTGGAAATGTGCATCTACATTTCAGACTGGTCCGTTCGGAACGGAGCATTTGACTTGCCATCGGATCCGGCCGAAATCTTGTAGCTACACGAACAGGATCATCACCCTCGGCTCACAGTTTCCTCGTGGTTGCAGCTCGCGGACGTCGATCGCTGTTCTCTTACTTTCGCTTCCGCCGTTCGATGGATCATGAAAAATTATCCAGCTCCTGTTCGTTCGATCGTTTTCAGGGGTGCAGCTTTCACGGCGGAAAGAGAACGGCCGTTCAATTTATCGGCGGCTCCCGCTTCTCGAGAAGAACGGTTGCTTCCTGACGCAGCAAAATCATCGAAGAGGATCGGCGACCGGTTTTACGAGCAACTTCCGGATGCTGGCACCTTCTCGCGATGTCGTTCGATTTTATGAAATCGAGGATCGTTACGAGCCACGTAGGACTGTAGGTTGGCACCGAATCGCCGGAAGCGACCCATCGACCGTCGAATGCCGAATGCGACCGAAGTCGAAAATAAAGAAAAGATTCGAGCGAAAGAAGAGAAGCGAGGGAAGATCACTGCTCTCCAGGCCTCTCGCGAAAGCGACTGAGAAATTGGCTATAAACACGAACCACGATGTGTAAGATTGATCAAACGCGCGTCGAGGTGGATAAAAATTGGTTGCGAATTTAAAGTTGAAAAAGTAGCGAAAGAAGCACAGGAAGGAAGTACGACGAAGGCGTGGATGCGTTCAAAGCGGAGAAAGGAGGAGGTATCGATCGAGGAAAATCGTAGAGGGTGGGAGAGGGAAGAATCGTCGATATTGTAGATAAAGTAAGCCGGTACGTGAACCGAATAAAAGTCGACGTCGAAAATATGCTTGGCCCCCGAACACAGCGGATCCGCAGCATCCGGCACTGATGCGGGATCTTTATTTCATGTTTTCATGGGCCAGACTCTTCGTAGCTCCGAGTCTGCATCGATTTCGCATGGCCAACGGCTGCAACGAGAGATCGATTTACAAGAAATTTGCATGGTACACGCTCGAAATTTCGCCCGAGGAGGGAAATCTTTCGCTCGAGAGTTGCTGCGGTTACCGAACGCGTCAACCCTCCAACAATTTACTCTCTCGAACGGTAGATCGATCGCCGACAAGTTCGAGAAAGGACGATATTATTTCATTCGTCGAAGATGAAGGACGTGCTTCACCGGAGAAGCTTCAAAACGAACCGCTGCTCCGGCGTGCTCCGAACGAGCCGGCGTTTAAAGAGTCCACGAGTCAAAAGGCGAGACAAAGAGAAAGGAGGATACAAGTCGAAGTGAAATTCGATGCGAGAGAATCAGGAGAGAGATCCCCCCCCCAAGGGTGGCTTTGAGAAGACAGAGTTGAGCGGATAGCATTGGCGCGGGATCCGTCCAGCAGGGTCTCTGTGTCAACGATATCAGATATATTGTTTCGCACAAAAGAGTCGGTCGGGAAGTGGAATACACAGTAGCGTTTACGATACCGAAGTCACCTGGGGGCGTTGCAGCGAAATGGAACGAAGCTTCCAGCTTCCAGCTTCCCTTCCGCTTTTCTCGTTTCCTCCCATGTGGAAACGCGCGCGATAAACCGCTTCGAAAGAGACATCGAGACGTCGGTCGACGCGTCGCTTTGAGCCGCGTGAAATACCGAATCGAAAATTTGTCATTAACAAAATGGATCCCTTCGGGACGGCTTCCGCTTCTTCGGGATGTGGGAGGAAACGAGGGGACGTTAACGAACCACGGAAGCGCGAACGTTCTTCCGACAAAGCAGAAACTTTCGCGAGGATGCATGGCAAATTTAGGGTTGCTGAGCACGTGCCATCGTGAATGGATCGCCAGGAAGGAATCTGTTTCGCGTGACTGCGAGTGAACGGAACGGGATGGAGCGCGCGTGATCCAGAAACCGGTTCTTCCGTCTTGCGGGTGCAAGGGGACAGAGAGAAAGGGCGCGAGAAAGAGCCGACGCGAAGAAAGCGGAGAAGTAGCATACATCGGAATGACTCGCATCCCCGACGAACCAGCCACCGTCTTGGGAATATTTCTTATCGGGACTTCCAGTTAGCGCCGCGTGCCTCCGCTTTCAACCGCGAGCTTCATCTCTTTACAGGCTGCGCGCTTTGAAAAATTCATCGCGTCCAATTTGTTCGGGATCTTTAGCCCTCCTTTAACCGAATCCTTCAACGGTGCCGAGAGATAAAGAAGAGCGCTGAATTTGTATGCATAAATGCGAGGAAGCGTTCGAAGGGGAAGGAGCGAGGAGCCCGTGAGCAAATGTATTTCGTTTTCTCGCTAATTGGTGTCCCGAATAGGGACGAGCGGAAGAAAGGAGAAGCGGCCGAATCGTTGGGACCCCGAACGTTCGCTGACCGAATCAAAATAACGTCAGGGTTAACGAATCATTCATTGTTACACAACTTTCACGCGAGCAGATTAAAAAACAACCCGGTGCCCCGTTTACTTCAGACTTCACCCTTCTCTCGTTTTTCGCGAGCCGATCGTTTTCGCGTCTCGAGTTTCGAGCGACGAGCTGGAAAGCCTGGGAAAAATGAAAAATACATAGCTACGCCGGTTAACCGCGAAAGATCATTACTCATAGCAGGCGTCTCTCCTCTGTTGAGCGTTCGCGTCGTTCGGCCCGGCTCCTTCCAACTTCCAACATTTATCCTACGCGGCTCGTTTGTTCCCGTAAAAAGCATCATTAACACGAACGGTGCATTTTTTATTCGCCCCGGCCACTCGACGCGCGCACGCCCCGACTGTCCGTCAGCCATTGTCCCGATTTTTTCGCGGGCCCTTCTTCGACCGACGAGTTCGTTTCCGCGCGTCCCTGTGCGAACCGCCGCGACGCGCCGCGCCGAGCCGCGCCGAGCCGCGCCGCCTGTATAAATTGCGCGGGGAAAAACGTCGGAACAGCGGCGGAGAAATATTGGAAGGCCGGGTCCATTTTGTTGGGGGACCGGGATGAAATCCGTAGCCGGTTCGCGTAATATCTAGCACCGGATGCAGTCACCGCGATACCAGACACCTCGTAATTTCACCATACACTTACTTCGTGCTGCTGCTCACCGCCTCGCCGTTCCGATTATCCTTTCGGATTTATCGCTGTTCCGCTATTTTTAACGTTGCGTCCGACGAGCTGCAATCCTCCGCACGCTCTCGAATCGGTCGTTCGATTTATCCCGAACCCTCTCCGCTCATCTTCGCTTCGCACACGAACGGAATCGTTTTTACCGCGAAATACCCGAGGCTGACAAAAAATTCGGTATTGAAGCTCCCCGCTGTTGCGGCAGGCGGGAACACAGCCATCGAGAAAAAACCGTCTACCTTTTTATTTTCCCCTCGACGGCCCGATTGGTTTTTTCGCTCGAAAGGATCCCGAGATTCGAACGCGATGCTTTACGCTGTCCTGTGTATATTCTTAAATGTTGCGCCACTCGATAATTCGACGGACATGTTCATTCGCTGCGCCGGTGAATGAGTTGATCGCGCGTCAAGGTTGATCACACGCACGCAGCTCGCGCGCGTTTCGGAGGAACGCGGATCCGTTGCGGTTTATTTCGCAACGTGCGTTTTCGCAGAAACGTTCCGGCGAACGGCTTCCTCGAAAAACACTTTGGTTCGGTTTGCCGAATGCGGCATCGCCGGCCTCATTGATAGCGCGCTCGATCAATTTATCCGCGGCAACACCCGTACGAAATGCCGGGAAATTTTGTTGCTCGGGCGTTTCGGAAATTCTCCGGGTTACGCGCAGCGTGGCGCGCGTCGAAACGACTGCGTGAAATATCGCGAAGGTTACGCTGGAAATAACAGAGAGCACCTATATCGTTCCATCGAGTACGCGAAACATAAAATTCGTCAGCCCCGCGGCTCCAAGCTGCGGCATTTAAGACAATCGATCGGAAAGAAAGGGAAACGAACCCTTCGTTCGACTTGCTGTAACGATAACTCGGAGAGCCGCCCTAAAAATACTCCAAACTGCGCTCGTATCACAAATAACAATGGCAGTGAAAGGTCCACGACGCTCCACGATGCGGCTTACGATCCTATCGTGGCTTCCTAACCTTCCAGGGTTTGTAGAGCGCGTGTACGAAGCCGCGAACACGATTCCACGAGAAAATCGGTCGCCAGGATTCTCGATCGCATCACCCTCTTCGAACGGACCGACGAATCTTCCGGATGCCTCGATTCGAGAATCGGTAACGATACTTACGGCAACGATATTAATTTGTCACGATGCTATCCGGTTCGTTGCGACGACGTTTCCCCGTCTCCTAATTTATTTGATCTCCGAGCAGCAGAGTCGTTGGCACGGAAGAGAGTGGAAGAAGGAGGGAATGATCGATACACGGTGATAAACGTTTCGCCGTGTCACTCCGTGCACCTTTTCTCGTCGTGTTTTCGTCGGATATTTTTCACGGCCGACCCGGCGACCGGCAAAAAGCGGATCGCGCGAAAGAAGAGTACGATCAGCTGAGAGAGGGGATGGTAATTTGGAGGGTTGCGCGAAAAACCGCGGGTTGATGGCTAATTAATAAGATCTATTTGCTCCGTGAACCCGACGCTGCAAGAAGAATCGTCGGATTTGCATCGAATTCCCTTGCAAAGTCAAGAAAGGATGCGGATAAGCCGAAGGATTTCGAGCTTCTCGGAGCAGCTTTCGTCTCGAAGCGTCGCGCGCAAACCCGGCCCGAGATAATTAGGCGATCGCGAATCGGGCCATCGAAACGAATCGCTTCATTGTTTCGCCCTCGAAAGACTCGAGCGAAGATTTACCGATCGCTTCGACGAGCGCGCGGAGGAAGTCTCGCATGGATTCGCGTTCCATGCAAATAGGAACGCGAAAGCTGCGAGTCGAGAACGCGGCTTACGCAAATACGCTAACAGTAACAATAATAATTCCGTTGGCGCGCTGGCAAACGACAAACACTGGGATCGCGTGTGACGCATGCGGCGACGATACAAGTTTACCCACGCAAAACACCGTGCGCGTTCGATGCACTATCGTTCATTGGAATCTACGCAAAAGCTTGTCTATGTTCATAATTGTTTAACAACGGAATGAAATGCGCAGGGGGGATTTGTCAGCGCTACAGATCGAGTGCAAATAGGATCATGCGTCTGGCCGAGCACGAAGATCCGAAGTAAAAACTTGTTTATGGTCAATGCGAAGACGACATCGGTGTTCTCGTCCGATCGTCGAAGACGAGCTACGATGACCGGGAATCGGAGCAAGACTCCGGTGGAAAAGAATAAATCTGTGCTCCACTGATTTATCTCGGTGAGAGTTCGGTAGGATCGCGGAAATTATCAACGAACGTTAAACCGGTGGATCGCGCGAATCCTGTTGCTCATCGTTCCGTGTGGCTGGTTCTGGTTGCAATCAGGTACCGGTAACGATACCGTTCGATCGACTAATGTTCCGGCACGAACGGCAACGTGCCGGGGAGCAATTTTCCAAAAACGCGTAACATCTCGCGCACAGAAAGTCGACGGGATACGTGGCCAGAATATCGATAAAAATTAAGTATCATCTCCTCTCTTCCTGCTCCCTGAAACGACGCAACCTAACGCGTTGACTGCGGCACACGATCCGATCGACCGAGGCGACACGCAGAGTTGTACACGTGAAATCGTGAGCTATCGGTACGGTGGAAGAAAGTGGTGGAAAAGTTCAATTCATTGTGCACGTTGCGATCATAAAAATACGAGCAGCCTCGAGGACCGAAGGGACCGAAACACGGGCGACTTCGTCCATAGAAGGGATGACAACCATCGATAATCGAGATAGCGCAGAAGAGAAAAGTATCAAAGAAGTAATTTACAGCGCAGGAACAGTTAATTTAGCTGCTCACAGTAGATTCCTTGTTGAAACGTGCCCAAAGCCAATTATCCTGTCGGCCTTCAGGGTGGTGATCGCGGTGATGATTAACTCCGGATGACCGCTGACGTCGCTCGCCGATTCGTTGAACAAATGAATTATAAAATGTTGCACGATCGGAGCACACGCGACACGATGCACGTACGAGCAGGGGTATAGAAATCCGGCGGTATGGACTACCTACGATCACGAATAATCGATCGACAATGACGCGAGCGGGCGAAGCAAGCGCAACACAGGACGATGGACTGACTTGTGAGGTCGAATTTGCGAATCTCGGGCCATCTGTGGATGAGGGGGGATAGCGTTATCACTGGGTCCGGAGACCCAATCAAAAAGTATTCACACAGTACCCCCTCTATATCGTTTCTCGACCGATCGCTATTCTTACGTTTGAAACGCTCTTTGCCGAAATTTCAATCCGAATCCTACCGTCGTATTAATCGAGCGCAGCATCCATTCTCACGTGTTATTTTTCTATTAACTTTTGGTCGCTGGGAAATCATCGTTCTCGATGAGACGAGTCGCATAAAACGAAAAACGTCGATGCGATCGATCGATCGTAGCGGGCGGTCCCAGCATCGCAGAAACATCTTGCTCGCGTAAACATATTTTTTTACAGCTGCTGCCGGAACACGAGAAAAGCTGTAGTTCCGAGAGAGGACAACGTTCGAAACGTTCCTTGTTCGTTCCTCTGGAGGAGCAGCGGGCAAACGGGAGAATGAAATTTTTACGCGGGGCGAGATTACATTTCGCAGCGTTCGATGGATCGTTGCGCGACAAAGGGAACCCAAGGAAAGGAAGTTTCCCGTGAAATAACTTCTAATTCGACTACGGCCACGGAATTTCGAGTGCTCTATCTCGCGGGAAAATTTCGTAAATTATCGCCCACGGCTGTCGCGCATCGATAACTCGATTTCCACGACTTTCCGAAATAGCTTCCCGACTTTTACGCGGCTTGCTCACGCCGTAGGTGCCGACACGAGTTTTCTTCGACTTAGCGCGGCCATTTAAACTTCCGGATAAGTCACTTTCCGCGGAAAGTTACAGAAAACTCACGCACGTCGACGAAACTCCGCTGCTTATCCCCGACACTGGAAAAATCTTCGAGCGCGCTCACAGTTTCCAGCAAACCTGTAATTTCCGCACGGAACATCTACAGCGATATGCAGAAACGCGTCGTTGGCAAACGATACGTACGGACTAATAAAATAAAAGAAATATTGGCGAACCCGTGTTCGAAGGGTATATAGAATTCGGGCTGAGAAAACGGTACGATCCCGTGCGAAAATATTGTGCTGCTTCCACGAGAAACGAACGAAGCTGTTTTATTATTGGAAATTTCATTTGCAAAACTTCTGATCTTCCGTCTGCTGCTCCGCGACTCGCTTAATGCCCATCTATTTTGAAGCTTAACGAGTCGCAGCTCGTAGATTCCCCCGAGAAGAATAACTTTTGCGTGCACAAAGTAAATTCGGAAAACGGTTCATTCATCCGTACGTTCCGTTGAACGTACTCGAATCGATGAACTTATCTTCCACGGAGTTCCTTTACCGGCGAAGGAAATTGTTTCGCGGAAGGTTTCGGAAGCGCAGCAATTACACAGGGGGGCGCAGAAACGAAGAGCACGGCACGAACGACGGAAATTGCAGGTGCTTTCGGTTTCCGCGTGACAAACGCCGAGACGCATACGTTTCGGCGGGGTGACACGCTTGTAACCGCGCGGAACAAACGCGAGCGTGCGAAGAAGCATTCTTGAAATTGCTCTCGCCCGTGTTCGCCCCGTTTCCGCGAAACGCTTTTCCGCTACGTATAAATCGCGAAGAAATTCCGCCGGAAAACACGGAGCAGAAAATCTCGAGGTACAAAAAGGCCGGCCAATGAGAACGGTCAACGAACGAACAAGCTCCGGTCCACGAAACAGGCGGAGGGGAATCGAGAAGACGCGAACCTTTTATTTAGCGAATAAAAACAATCGAGCAACGAGGGGAATTGGGAAATTCAATGGCGCGCGCTGGGGACGATTCGGTTTCGCTGGTTTACCGATCAACGAAGGACGAATGTTCAGGGTAAAGAGAAGAGGCGACGGAGAAAGGAAGGCTGATTTACAAAGCGCGAGAGGAGCAGGATGCGACGCGTTTCTCGTGCAGACATCGCTCCGGCTGCTCTCCGTCGTCGAAGCAAAATTGCGATTGTTTGTCCAAGCCAGCAGACGGAAATTCCATTTCATCCGCCGCTAGAATCCGGCCAGCCCGGGGCCATACTTGCCACTATTATTTATTTCATTCTCCCCGCGACTCTTCCATGTGTCACCTTTGCTCGCGCGGACGAATTGCCTTGCATTCGAAGCACCCGGCCACTTTCCTCGTTAAACGTGCCCGTCCTCGTCCTCGCCCTCGCCCTCGCCCTCGCCCTCGCCCTCGCCCTCACCATCGTCCTCGTACTCGTCCTCCGCCCACGTGCGTCCGTTTAATCTTTGAATTGCATCCGTTCTCCCGAGACTTCCGGTTCCGCCCCAAGATGCATCGCCTTCCTCCTGAGGCGACTTTTTCACGAAAGGAACTCGAATACGCCAACGCGACGCGACGCGACGCGACGCGACGGATAGCGGAAGACGGATGACCGATACGTTGTTCCTCGGGAGCATACTCTTTATCGCGATTAACGCGCGTTCCTTTCGGGACGCTTCTTATCGTGCTCCAAGCGAAATACGTTGGGCTCGGAGATTTTTGAAAAATCATACGGATGGATTCCTCGCGTTTCTCCGGGAAAAGCAACTCCATCGGCGCGATCTGCATTATCAAATTCCATCCGATGCATCCCGATACGCGTTTCGCGAAGATACATCGCATCCTTGTGAGATAGAGCATCCTATCGGGTAATGTATCCGGCGCGATGTTTGCGCAAACAACGTGCCCGAGAGATTATATCGGCGTTCGGCTATCTCCGAAGCATCTTGAACACGACGCCCTTGCTCCGCGAGCCTCGTCGTCGCCCGAATAACAAGTGAGAAGAAAACTCGATGAAATCGAACGTCCGTTTCTGGTCCAGGCGTTTGATTCGCAAACTTCTGCGCTCGCAGGCAAAGGGAGAGGCTCCATGGACGAGGTTCGGGCGAGTCGGGCCGCAAAAAGCGGGATAAGTTTGCGATGCGTGCAGCTTTCTCCAAGTTAAAAGAGAGAAAGAGAGAGGGAGTACGACCCACAGGAATTTCGTGTCCTACAAACCCGCAGGAAGTTTCGCGGTCGGTCCACGTATCCTTGGATCGTGCCATTCGTTAGCCAACTTCACTCTCCCGCGTCCTATTCGAAGTTCCTTTCCCACCGCCGCCGCCGCCGCCGCCGCCGCCGCGCCGGCAAACTTTTCACCACCAAGGTTAGTTTTCCCTTCGAGCCAAGATATTTTCCGAGGAGCGTGAAATCCTGCTACGTAGGACATCGAGCGATCCATAATATTCGAGGGAGTCGCGCGAACAGCTCGTCGCATATTTCGAACCGTTCCCGTTAGGGGAGCGAACGATAAAACGGGAATCATTTATCCGAGACTCGAATTTCCGTTGACGTCGCGCGCAGGGTTGAATCCTTGCGGACCCTTTCTTCGTCGAGGTTTCCAATACGGGACACTTCGGAGCACCTCATCCGTCGAACACGACTTCATTATTCACCCGCATTCTTCCAAAGGTATCCGGGCCAAAGAGCGTGCATCAAACGGATCGTTTTTCAGACTTTTTTACGCCGGCACGAACTCCTTTGAACGCTCCGCCTCGATTTTCCTCCGCCCTGTTACACCGGCAGCCGTCGGTTTGTTGCTCCTTCGCGTCTAAAGTCGCGCACGATTAAAGCATTTAAACGGCTGACCAAAGACATCGCAAAAGGTTCTTTTTCCCTTCTCCCAGATCGTTCTGAACGCGACGTTCGAAGGAGCTCTTCGGGTCGATGGGACGAAACGGGTGGGGCGAGCCCGAAAGGGCCGAACCGCCTTTGGCCAGCGATCGGAGCACCGCCCGATTCTCCATCCTCGGATCTTCTCTCGTTAAGCAGTCGCCGGACGTTCCGAGAGATTTAATCGAATTACGAGGAACAGTGGACGCGACCCGCTGTACAAACCAACGCGACCGATTCTCGCCTCGATCGATGCGATTACCGCCGCCTCTGTAACCGGAAGAACGGTTCCGATGGATACGATCGGAGCTCGATCGACGGAGGAGCAGACCGTGGACGACGGTGATTCGTACGCGACGAGCCAACCGTCGATTCTCGAGCCCATCGCTTTATAATTGCCGATAAAAGGAACCGTATCGATCGGCGGAACCGGCGAAATTCATGGTTGGCAGCGAGCACGTAAAAGATGAGGCCGACACACGAAACCGGCTTACCGGCCGCGATCACGAACGGCAAGCATCGCCGATCTCCGATACCCTGCTCCCTCCGAACTTTCCGTTAAACGCGTTTTCAATGGGGAATTCCAAGCGCATCGCGCCGAACAAACATTCCTCCACGCTGTACCCTACAAACTGCACCGAACGTCGCGTCGGACCTTTAAATCCATCCTGAACGGTATCGGAATCGATAGCTCGTCGGCGGTGAATGAATTCGAAACTCGGAAGAAGATGCAAACGACCATACGTCCGCAACAACGTCGAATGCTTCGCAAAACGTACCGACCGCATTCAGAGCGATGCGAGTCGCGCTCCGAGTCGATTCGAAAAGCGCACGATTTCCCAGCGAGCTCTTCGCAGTTCGCCCATTTCCGCCTCGAAGTAATATCGGAGAACGTAAGTTACAGCCCTCGAAACGATCGGCGAAGTACACTTTCGATAATATAGCGCGCGCGCGCGCGCGCCCGAATCCTGTCGATGCATGCGGCGACTTTCGAAACTTTCCAACGGAACTTTCTCGACCGCCTCTTTGAAGAATTTCGAGTTTTCACTCGCATTCCCGAATAAATGTACGCGTCGCGCCACTCTTTCGCTCGAATGCGAAAATATCCGCGAGCTCTGCATTCGTGGAAGCTCGTTTCAAATGTACTTTGGCTTGCGGAAGCTCGATTCGCCTAACAGTTATTTCATACAATTTCTGTGTATTCGCGAACGCATACATGAAGCAGCGGCGTTGATGCGAATTCGTTTGTAACACCACATTTTTACGTAATTCAGGCTGCTTTGACGCATCAAATTGGACGTTCAGTGAAATATCGACCCCCGCTCATTAAACAAACTCTTTAATTGCCACGTTTTTTCACAACACTTTGACAACGCGTCAAAGGTAAATTCAGTTCTCCACAGTTTTTACGTTTCACGCGATAGACCCGGTATTTGCACGAGTTAATTGACATTTCCGTATCGCGGCCAAAAAACAGACGGCGAAGGACGCAGCGAATAAAACTGAAATGAAACGAAATGAAACGAAATGAAACGAAATGAAACGAACGTCATCGGGAGCGATGACGAAATCATGGCGACTGTTTCGAGCGAGGCCGATCGAACGTTCCGGGATCGGGGAAGAAAAAAGGCGAGGCGTAAAATTTTCTCAAGCCATTCGTCCGCGTGTCGAGCACATTGGTCGAAGAGAATAATAAGTGAGGCGGAAAACGGGGTCGCGACGGCGACGGCGACGGCGACGGCGGCGCAAGAAAAAGAGAGGGTGGTCCGTCCGCGCGCTCTCGATAAACCGCATCCGACCGAAATTTTCCGAATCTTAATTGCGGGGAAATGGTGTGTAATGATGTGAAATATTGCCCAGAAAAAGATGCTGACTCTTATTAGGGGCGAGGAGGGAACCTTTAATCCGGCGACTTCTCCTTCCCCTCGCCACACCTGCCGGAAAGCGCTGACCCGCCATTTCCACTGCCAATCTGTTACAGACGCGCCGCGCCGCGCCGCTCCAACGGAGACAGGGCCAGGGAATCAGTATTTTCGCGTATGCCCTTTCTCATCTTCATCCACGGGTTCGAGCCTTCTTTCGCAAGACTCCTGCTGTCAGATTCCGCCTCACGGATTTCATCCGCGGCTTTTCTCTTCTTCTCTCTCCCTCTCTCACTCACGCTGTCTGAACGGCTGTTTACGTCGATGCCAAAGGCCGAACGCCTTCGAACCAGCTGACAAAGGAACGAGATCTCGCGTATCGCGCGAGAATTTTCATCGAGTTATGGAACGCCCCGCGGCAATTCCGAGCTCTCGCAAACGCAAAACGAGACGCGACTTCATTTTCGTCTCGAGCACCGGAGAAACGCGGTCCATCTTCCTTCCCGCGTTCGAGCCGTTTCGTCCGCAACGCGTGGATCATTGGCGGCAGCTTCTGCGAAACATCGGAAACAGCGAGGAGCGATTCGCTTCGAAGAGCACCGGACGCGTCCGTCGGTACCGTTTCGCGGGAGAGGCGAAACCTTCTCCTCCGGGTGTTCTCGTCTCGGAAGGGCTGAACGCATCGGACAGATTTGCATGTTCGTGCAGGCGAATGGAATTGTTTGGAAGGTATCGGAGAGATAGTAATCCGGATGCATCGCGAAGGGAAGGCGTGATGCGCTCGGCAGGGCCGTAACGCGTAGGTGGGCGACGGGTGGCCGACGGACGGGCGCAGGCGTCGAGCCCAGGAACGTTCGTCAGTCGTCGGCCGAACTTGAAACGCGCGGCTTCTCGTCCCGTCTCTTCTTAACCGCGTCGCGAAAACATCGCGCCAAAACACCTGCACAGCACCTGGACTCGTCGCTCTTCCTCTCGTGCACGCTGTGACTCGTGAATCCCGGACGAACTCGGATCGTGCGACGCGGACCGGCGAGCTGCCCGGCCGATCCTCTCCCATCTTCTCCGCCTGTATCGGTTCTTCTTCGTTCTTCTTCCACCGGACTAACTATTTTACCGCGCGAAACACACCTCCGCATCGTCATCGTACTTCGATATCTTTTTCAGGAAATTCCGATCCCGGTGGACGCGCTCGTCTCCGCCGCGTTTCCCCTCTTTGCATGCACTTTCACGCTCGTACACGCCTTCCCATGCATCTCTACCCGACCGTTTCGAACTCGATCGGGAACAATGTCTGCACCTCGGAAGAATTTCATTTCCATGGCAATTTTATTGCTTTCACGATCCATTTGCCCCTTCCGATCCATCGACCAGCCATCGCGTTAGAAAATGTGTGAGGCAAAAGTATCTCGTAAAATAGCGGCGTTCGGTTCGCCGGTGTTTCGCGATTCCGTTTCAAACTGCGATTCAATTTTCCCCCGCGCTCGTTACACGTTCATTTCCCCTCCGCGGCTATCGAAAGAGAATCCAGTGCGAAACAGTATTTCCATAATCGATTTTTTAAATGCTGCCTCGCCGTGGAAATGCATATTCCACGGTTGCCGCGCAAATAAATTTGTCCTCGTAATTACGGTCTAATTGTCTCATCTCTGGAGCGGCGCACGACCGAACCCGCACAGATACTCCCGGCTCGAGTGAAATTCATCCGAGCACGATTGTCTTAGAATTGTCGCGCAACCCGCGAACGCGTTCCCCGGGAGGGTTTCGTCCAACGAGCTTCGCGGTCCGAAACATTCTCGTTTGTCTTTCGAACGAGACGGCATCGTAAATAACGCCGTCGATCGGCTCTCCTTTGTTTGCCAACGTTTCCAGCCTCCTTTCCCCGCGACCACCGCCGCGCGATTTCATTCGCTTTCTTTCTGCCATTGCAGCTGAGATCGTTCGAACGCGACCGCGTTAAAGTTCATCGAGATACCGGACACGGATGACGACGATGGGCGAGTAAACGTTGTTCGCGGACGCGCGTGCGAAGGGGTGGAAAAACAGGGGATGGAACAAGGATGCCCGCCCGAAGCACCGGTCACGATCTCGTCGAGCGATAAACGGTAAGAAATTCCACCGGTGGCATACGCCGGAGCTCATTCGCATGTTGCGTCGCGACGCCATATCGTGCTCCGTGACTTTACAACCGGCGCGACTTACTCGAACACCCGTAAACGTTGATCGCGCCTCGCTCCGATCGAATTCCGTATTTTCGTTCTCGAGGAAAGAGACGCGGCGAAGAGAGGCGGCTGACGAGCGCCCTTCACGAACTTGATAAATTTCGAGAAGCTCCTCTTGCGAAAAGAAATTAAACCCTTGAACCGTAATTACCTTCCGAGTGCACTCCGGCTACCCTATCGCTACGCCCGCGCCGTTAGCCACCTCGTTCGAACATCATGAGACTGCAATTACATGCACAGCAAACTTTCTGCCGCAAATTACGACTCTCCGGCGATACACCGGATGCGGCTGATGCCGTAACCGCGTTTCTCGAACATCGAGTCGAAACGTTCGGGACGAAACGCGTAATGGCCCGACCGACGTCCATCCACCGATTATTTCTGATCCGTTGCATTCATCGAGACGCGGCACAGACTCCTCTCGAACCTCGAACATCGAACGAACGGATAAGCGTCTCACGAAAAATATGCGCGTTTCGCTCGAAGCGACGTCCAAGGGGACCGCAAAATGCATTATTTCCTGACACCGGAGCATGGTGCGATTTAATAACGTTGCCCCGGTGTCCTCTGCGTGACCGGATTTCTGTTCTATAGGGTGGCTGAACGGGGGTGTGTAAAGTTCCATCGTACAACAAGTTTCAGCCGACCGACTCGAACTCCTCTTCTCGTTTCACTGATCCAAGAAGGGCAGAAGCAATGTCCGGCCGCGGTGAGACGCATTCGGGATTCTTCGTGATGACGAGCTCTCGATGGAAGTTTATCGTGAAATATCGCGCGCGAATCCACGCGACGTCGTCTCGGCGAGTTTCCCTCGTTGCTTAACTGATTTTCAGCCGTTTAGAGGCGCACGAGGGGAATTCGCGGTTCAGCCAAAGTGAAACGGGTGAAGCGGGTGAAACGGGTGAAACGAGAAAGATAAAAGTGCTGAGCGTACGCTGAAGATTTCGTTATTTACCGTTCCGTGCGCTTGTTCTCGGCGTTGCTGAATGCTCGGCTTCGAAGCAAAAACACAAGCATCCGGCTTGGCTCGACATCTGCGCGTTCAGCCCGCGGCTTTGTTTCTTCCTCTTGCCGGAAAAAGAGGACGATCCTCCGCTAATCGCTCGACGCGATGCGAAACGTCCGTTATTCTCACCCCCCTGCCCGCTCGAAAATCCCGGGAACGCTCAAGGAGGGAAAACAAAAGCAGCCGCAATCCCGGGGATCTTTGTCAACCTGGCCTCTTATTGAAACAGATTGCTCGCGGATATTGCCGTGATACGTCGCGCGATTCGATGACGACTTCGATCCGAAGACGCGCGAGAGCTCGGGAGTGAGGTTAACGTTTTCGTGGTCGATTTAGCGGGAGAAGGTGAAACGGGGATAACGGCGGATGGCATCGATCGCGTTCGAACGGCTCGCCACGATGGAGATGCATCGCGAGAGAAGATAAATGGTCCTCCGTTGGAGGAAAGAGAGATCGGAAATAAATCACGGACACGCTCCGGGCGTCGCGCGATCGGCCCGCGAGGGGCGGGATATGCCGCGGGACTGTCCGCGCCGTCATGCTTTTCGAAACGCTTTCAATTCTTTCGAGGAAATGATCGAGAAGGGAAAGTCGGGAGCACCGCGCCTCTTGTCGCGATGCATTCGCGATTCGCTGAACGACCCGAGGCGCCTGGAGACGCGTTTAATTAATAAGCGAGTGAAACGCAAACAGGGGCAACGCGTTCGTCGAGTCCGCATTTCTGGAAGCCGTCTCGCACATTCTCTGTGAGAAAGGGACGAGAGAAAAGCCCGGGGTATTCACGAGCGGAGAAGAGAAAAAATCCAAAACGGGCAGAAAAGAGACATCCGCGGCTGCGAAAGGACTAAATAGGGCGTCCGTGTCTGCTGGTTCGCGCTTTCTCTCGAATCGGAGAACGCGAAAAGAACGAACGGCGCGAAGGAGGGACGAAAAGCTCGAAGGGAGTGGATATTTCACCCGGAGAAAATTTGAATAAAACCAGGAGAGGGTGCAGCTTCCTCCTCTTCCTCTTCGTCTTCCTGTCGTCCTTGCGAGCCAGAAGAAACGGCGAGCTGGAAGCTCGTAAAAAGCCGCGGTCCACGGCTGGTCCCTCGACATCTGCGCCCCGAATAAACCTCCTCCGACTCAACCATTCTCCGGACAGACTTCCGCCTTTCTCTTGTCCACTCCCGTTACCACGGCCACGCTGTTTTGCAAACTCCGCTCGACCTTCTCTCCACCGACTCGACGTCGATGAACCGAGCAACCGAGAACCCAAAACTATCCGCCTCCGCGCAAGCATGACCGAACCTTGTTTCTCCTAGCAATCGCCAACGGGACACGGGACTTCTTAAAAAGAGGCCCGTGCCCAGCGCAGTTTAACTTCGGTGTTCCAACGGGAACCGGTGCTTTCTGCGTGGCGACGCCGTTGGCGACCCAACCCATGAGATATTCGTCGCCCAGCCAACGTCGCCTGAAGACAACCCACTAACGATCTCTTGGACGCAACCGGATCAAGTTGAAAAATCTGGCTACCGAGTTCACGGAATGTCCGATGCTTCCGGAACGTCGTTATCGTTGATTCAGTCCCGGTTTCGTGGGTCAAGCACGCGATTACGAGCTCCCAGTCGCATACGCGAACATGAGAATGGGATTGCTGCGGTTGGGTCGGCTATGATAGCTCGGCGGGAGCTTTCGGAGGAAAGAGTTTCCTTGTATTTTCTATTTTCGCCGAGATACTACGGTCGTGAGGGAAGGAGCCGTGCGTAGGAAGCATTCTCGTCGACATTCCCCGTCCCTGCACAGAGGCGTCCTCGGTTATCGTTTCCCCGGAATACCGCTACCTCGTTTATCCGGAATATTCAGTTTCCCTCCAACTTCTCGTTCATGAACTCCCTCGTCCGTTTCCGCCACCGACTTTTTTTACCGTCCCCGCAGTCTCTCAGGAGCGATCTCGATATCCTCGTGAAAAATCATCATTCCTTTTTCGCGTGGGAGCACCGGCGGAAATTTCAAGGTGAACGTTCGAAAGGACGACGGTGGAAGAATCGATCTTTCCACTAATTCTCCATGAGATAATTCCAGCCGGAGGCTGCGGAAAACTTCCGCGACCGTAACGGACGTACGGCAGCTCGCCGTACTTGCCAACAGTCGCCCTAGCGCGCTGGCGACCATCCTTTTCTTCCTACAATTCCTTGTCCGTGCAATATCCAACCGGAATATTCCATTTCCTTGGGTTTTGCACTTCCGACCATCGTTCGAGTCACCCTCTCGATGGCCGCGTATACGAGATCGTATCCTGCACACGGTCCGAATCATCGTCCGAGCTGTCGGCTGCACATCGAGAAACCGGCAAAAAATTGCTGCATTTTTCTAGGGACTCCGGTGGCCAGCAGGGTACTCGGCGAACAATCTCCCAAATGGGAAACGAGTTTCAACGTTCCTTTGCAATTCGAAGCGCTCGCCCTCGCAAAAGTCCAACCCCGTCCTCCGACCGGTGAGCGAGCGCATCGTCGCGCCCCGCGAGACCGACGAATCGATCGTGTTCGATTCGAATCGGCCGATCGAATTCCACTCGTTAAATCATTCTCTTATGATTATCGTGTTCCTGCTGAAAATTGAAAGGTTTAAAAAAGCTGAACTCGCCCGACGGCGAATCGATCGAGCGCGCGGCGTTTCCCTCGGCGCACTCGTTGATTCGAGCAACGAGATTCGTTCTCCTTATCGCGCGCAAAGACTCATTAATAACATCGGATCCGTACAAACGATATTAAAGCGGAGGATCCGCTGCGTTCGTATCAACCCCTCGAATCGCGGCGAACTCGCAACCCTCCTTAGAACCCCTACCGAACGATCGCTATCGTCTTCCCGATTATCATAAATAGCATCTGCAGCGAGAATCGGCGTTTCGATGGGCAGCCAGGTCATAGTTCGAGCCCGATAACGGAACGGAGCATCGATAACAAGTACATCGGTCTTACGCCGAAAGATTTCATTTCGAGATTACCGAAAGTCCCGTGAGTCGGAAGAACGCTCGCGTTCGCGGGGATCTTCTCGATGACGCGTTCCTGGAACAGAAAATTCCGATCCGGACACACGCGTCCGGATCCTTAAAGCCGACGAACGAATCGCAATTCGAAGCCGGCATATCGGCTGCGACCTTCGGTACGGGTCGCGGGCAGCGGGCAGCGGGATTTCGACGACGATCGACCGGAAGAGTCCCGGCCTGTCCCCGGAGAGAAAACGTGTTGCTCCGAACGGTTGGCACGCTCGACGGGAACGGCCGGACTATTTAATTCTTCCGACTCGTCGATTCCTGGAGGATCTGGCCGCTCTCGGTCGCGCTGCGGCCGGCTCGATCGATCGTCCAGCGGCGAGCGGATCTCAAGAAATCGGTCGACGATCCGATCCACCGCCGCGTTGCCGTCGCTCGATCCGCTTGCACCGACCGACAGGATCGATCGGAGGCGTCCGAGGCAATCTCGCGAAAACCGATAAACGAGAAACACCGCATCGAAAAAAAAGCTATCGCTCGCAATCAAGAACGGGAAACAATGGACAAATTGAACGTTTAATAAACCGCGTGAAACCTCGACCGCGAACCTGGTTCGCCGATTTACCCGGACCGGAGCAATTTCTGTGGCCGTTGCGGAGAAAAATTTCGAAACAAAGATCGATCGGAAACAGCGAATAAAAAGGTGCAGCTTCGGTGGGAACTCGAGGTCCGGTTAATCGAGACGGCCATTGGCATAGCTCGATGATGGTTTCGGTTAATCTCGCGGTTAACGCTCGTCATCTCGTTTCATCGCGACGAACTTCAACCATTTTCCCTGCCAATTTCCTCGTTTCACTCGGGACGGCGTCCATCTCCTCGGCCGAATCTAACCGCGTTGATAATTCTTTTTAAATTCCGCCAGCCGTGCGGGCGACGCGATTAACTCGTAAACACACTGACAGGACGGTTGCGGTCCTCTCTTTTCCCCTATCTAAAGTATCCGGCCGTGTGACAGCTGTGCAGCCGTTGCACGCGGTGGTACCTCGCAGGCCGTGGTCGTTCCAACTTATCAGAAAGCACGCGCTTATCGTCGTAGCCTGTTACCCGTGCACCAACCTATGGATGCGGTTAGCCACAGGGGGTGGTGCAGCTTGAATGTACCTAGCGACTCGATGTTACGTCGCCTCGCTTCGGCTCCGGCTCCGGCTCCGACTCCGAATCCGAGTCCGTGAAACTTCGCTCTTTACACCTCGTCTTTACCGGTCCCGCTGATCGATGACGATTTCGTGCTCCTCGTCGCGGGACCTTTTCGCCCCAGCCCCCGGTCCACCCGCGAAAAAATACCGTTCGCCTCCGTCCGGGCTTATCGATCATCCGATAAACTTTTATTTTCATTTTTCGTAGCGACCGCGCCGGCCTATTTATTAATATCGGGAACGCGATACGCGCAACCCGAAATTCAGTTATTTCATTCGAACTCGCGAACCGGCGACTACATAAATTTCGAACGGCTGACGGCCTCTTGCGACTCGTAATATAAAACTTCGTTAGCCGGGACGGGAATGGCTGGCGGTGCTATTTTCATTTGTCGCGAACGCACTCGTCCCGCTGCAAATCGACGCGAACGAAACGGCATTTTTTACGAGCCGCGTTACTCGCCCCGTTAACGATTTCGTTTCCAAGACCTTCCCGTCGGATTCACCGTCGCGATCGCGTCGCGGCCTTTCCGACGAGGACATTTGCCGGGGGAAAGATGAGAACGTCGGGATACGCAGGAATCGAAACGCACGACCGCGAATCCGTGCAATTATAATCGTTGCACCGCGGTCACCGGCCATTGGCCACTGGCCACCGGTTTAATCGAATCGGCCGTAAATTACGATCGGCGAAGCTGCAGCGAAATTGCGGAGGATGTCGCGCGTATCCGCGCGATACGCGCTTCCCGCGTCCGTATTCCGAACTTATTTGTTCGCAAACACCCGGGTCCCGACTTACCCAATGGTTCGATCAACCTACAATAACCGGCCACGTCAAGCCAAATATGCGGTGGGCAAATTTTGACGAGCCACTGCGCCCATGTTTGCATTCGATTTTACCTATCGGCTGTAACCGCGATCGCAACCGCCCCGCGTGCGACAAGCCTGCCGACGGAACCGTCGAATATCCGATCGTTTCTTCTCCTCCCTCTCCCTCTATCCGATTCTCCTGCAACTATTCTCCAACGAGTCCCGAGGTCGACGGTCCTCGCGCGGCTCTCGATACGCAGCTCGAGGCTCGAAAGTACGAAAGCACTCGCGAAAACGTTTCAGACGATGACGCGCGAATCGAGCGACAGCGGTCCAGAATTCTCCGCCGAGAGAGTCCACTCGTTGCCAATTACACAGTCGGAACGGCACCGTTCCGATATAGATTCGTCGATAATATTCACCCCGGACGCGTCGCCCGCGTCGCCCGCGTCGCCCGCAAATGAAACAGGAGGCAGCGGCGGCGGTTACGGTTTTCCGAAGAGGTGAAAGGCGAAAGGTGAAATCGATGTATTTCGACTAATTTTCGCGGCCAGATATTCCGCGCCCTGTAATTTCTCCGCCGACTGCGCTTCGACCGTTCAAAAGGCACACGGTCGATCGCGATTGAAACGTTTTCGGGCGAAAGGTTCACGGTTTCAGAGGCGGCACGGAAGTAGCGTGTTCGACGGCTATGTTTCATTCGAACGGCGCGGCGGCCGAGGTAGATTTGTCGGAGCTCGTTCTTTGACCGACATTGGCCGCGTTGCGATTAGAAAACCGTTCGGTGACTCGTCCATAAAATTCGCAGGGCATAAATCGTCCGGCAAGAGGTTCTGCCAAACCGGCCGCCCTCCACCCCCGAACGGAGGGGAGGAGACATAAAGTTTTCACTAACCAAAGACAAACATGCGAGGCGAAGCATAAGTCCCCCCGGACTTAACGCTTGGCCCACGGCGACAAATTATCGTCCTACGTTGGCGGAACGATTTAATACTCGATTCGGGGAAGGGCCGTTGCTCGGGCGCCATTAGCCCGACCGACCGTGGCCGAACTTTATGCTACCGACGACGATGAATAATGGCGGTGCAGAAAATCGTTGGCTCGCCATTAACGGACGAGCCGCTCGCGGCGGTAAACACGCAGGAACCGGTCGGAATCTTGATAATGGATATCAAATCGCGGCCGTCCGATCGTCGAATCTCCCGGTCCATTCTCTTCCGCTCGGCCATCCGCCGATTTCTCGTCCGACCGACGCGATGCCTCCACCTTTATAAATGATCGGCTAATGGCACCGCCGGAACCTCTCGCGTATTTCCTGCCGTTCCGTTCTTCGATCCAGCGGACGCTGCTTTTCGCATCGCCCTGCCACGACTGTAAATCGCCCGAATCGTTAAAGCTTAATGGATCGACGGATTTGCTTTTCGTCGATGCGGAACGAGTCCATCGAGATCGGGACGATCGCGACCGAGATACCGTTGACAAACTTTCCCCGCTAATCCGTAAATAAGCGGAGAAAGGGTGAGAGGTGGATCGAGGGTGAAAAGGAGCAGGGTTCGGGACGGAAGGGTCACGTTCGAGGGCGGAATTACCGGGGGGGGGGGGAAGTCGGTGGGGGTGAGAAACCGCAACAGGAGAGGACGGAAGCAAGGTGAAAAGAAGAAAGAAAAGCGATCGTTCCGCGAATCGGTTCGGGCGGAGACGCCCGCTCCGGAAGGGGCAGGCCGCTCGTTTCCGGCACGTGCTCCCGCGAAAAATTTCCGACCGAGCTTTCGCCTTCCGCCGATCCGCCCTAACTTCAATCAAGAAAATTGCAACGAATCCAATTCGGTGACTGCGGACCGCTTTTTATTGCTCTCGTTTGCTCGCGCGTCTCGCTTCGGCCGAGCTACTTCTCCCCGTTCGGCTTCCGGACAATTCGGTCGCTGCTTGTCATGCGGAACGGCCGTCCGAGTAAAGAGTAAAGGATGAAAGTAGGCGACGCAGCGGCGCGACGACGAGATCGAAGCGCGAAGCCGCCGCGGGAGAATCGTCGTCGAAGAACGGAAGCCAAGAACAGTGTTTGCCGCGAAACGAAGGCGGAGGTGGGAAAGCTCGTTTGCACGATCGATGTACGGCAACAATTTGTTTTTTGAGTCGAGAAGCTTATCTCGGGGGTGGGTGCGAACGGAGCGGTCGCTCGTCTTTCTGCCCGCGCATAAACTTAAGCGCGCGATTTATTATTCAACGCATGCACGGAAGCAGCTAGTCGGCTCTCGCCTTCGTGCCGCTGTGATGCGCGCTACCTTTATGCCCCGAAAATGCGTTTACGCTGGAGTACTCTGAAATTTTCATAATACCATTCATACGTATAATAATATTTAAAGGGAGCGGAGCAGCGGCTGCAACGGAAACATAATATTTCGCAACAATCTCCCGCCACGGTTCGCTCGATAGGAACGCGGTAACTTCAACGAAATCTTTCGTCCTCTCTTTTTCTCGCCGTTGAGGTTGCGCGTTTTTCGACCGAGCAAATCTTCTGCCCCTCTGCGATAATTCTGCACCGTAATTTTGCTTAATCATAATAAGCGGGATGCTCCGCTCCTCTCTGCCGGCTGCAGAAATCCTCGGCCAATTTATGGCACGCGTTTCGCGAATAATCTGTATTCGTTTCGCCTCCCTTTTCACCCCCACCCTACGGATCGTACGAGCAATTTTCGTCCAACGTCAGCTCCCAACGTTCTCGGATCGCAGAACGAATTCCTTGTCGGACCGTTCTTCGATGCCAATTAGAAGCTGCGCTCCGAAGCGCGGAAGAACCGACCAGAAAGCTCGCCACGACCCGCCCCATTTTGCTTCTCACGAGCGTCCGTCGCCCTGTCCAACCAAAACTCCAAGCTAATTCCGCGCGAGCGAGACGAACAACGAGATGTCCGGTTATGCAGAATCTAACTACTCCGATGGCGTTAAGCGACTAACGATACCGAATCGATGCAATCGCTTGCGCTTCTGTCGAGCGAATTCCAAGCAACTTTCGAACGGATAAAGCTGCGCTGAATCGAAACCGTTCCACCTCTCGGTCGCCAATTTAAGGTGTCGCTTTCATTTACCGAGTTCGAGTACGTTACCCTGGAATATCGCCTTTTTTTATAGCTAGTTTATCCTGCTTCTCGTCCATCCCCCGCTCGATGAGAGAAACACGATACATCTCGAGAGGATCCCGATCATCGTATGATCGACGGGAGAAGTACCGCGCCTTTCGACCGAACCGCCGAAAGAAAAGACCGGTGTGTTTCCGATCGCCAACAATTTTCACTTCGCACGGTGATCCGTTGCCGCGCAACGATCGGGGGAAGAATCGACGACCGACTCCACGGTTCCCTGTAAATTGGACGAACGCGAGCCCGATTCGATCGTTCGAGACAACATTCCTGACAACGGACTCGCTCGTTTGTTCCCGCGAGCGTCCTCATCGAAGACCGATGCGGAAGCTCGTCGAACAACCCGAACGAAACGACCGAAAGACCCCTGGGAAAGTTTCAGCGCGAAGGGAAGTCACAGAAGAATCTCGAGCCGAGATCAGTTAATCTCTGAACGATTTTCCTATCAAGGCACGAGCGTAAATTCAATATCGCGCGATAATTTTCTGCTCGACAGGGCCGGCGAAACCTAAGAGTAACCCGACGGCGTTCCTTTCTCGATTTCACGGGCCGCCTGCTCCTAAAGTACAATAAACGACAGTCTTGAAATTCCTTCTCTCGCTGATCTCCATAGCTTTGCCGCTTCCTCGCGACCCCTCCGGAACGATTAAAACTTTCTTCCCTTCCTCCGCTGCAATAACGATCACTTATGTTCGCTTTCGGATATTGCTTTTCACCGACCACGAGCGCGAGTCGCGAGATCAGCCGCGAGAACTTTCCAGCGTCCACCGAATCTCCGCAGAAAGCATGTACATATCCCGATCGCGGAAACATCGAGCGTGAATAGAAAAAAAAAAAGACAGAGGCGGGTTAATCGCGCGAACACGAGATATCCAGCGAATTGCACGGAACGCGTAAACCGGAACCAAGAAACGACACGTTGTCCTGTCGCGATCGGAGCTCGAGCAACGTGGCTGGCAGTGCTGTAAACAAGGGAAAAACCGAGAGCGGAATTAGCGAACGTCGACGAAGAAGGGTTGTCCGGTGGAACGCGAAGCTTCGAGCGTTTACATAAGCGTTATCTGTACCGAGATTTATTGATCGATACACTCTACTCCCACGACCCATCGGATTCACATGGGATTTCAACGATGGCCCCCCTGTCCCTCTCTTTCCCTCCCTCTCTCTCTCTCTCTCTCCCTCTTCCGTTCTCTGTCCGCGCTATCTCCGATTCGGTCTCTCTTTCTTCTCTCTGTTTCTCTCGCGAGTCGGGCACACGCGATTGGGGTCAGACACTTGGATTTCACACGATCTATAATGCAACCCTTTCGAACGGGATAGAATACGAAAGTGGCTGAAATGAGCGCGACAAATCGAAAAATACCGAACGGGCGAACGCTCTGAGAAACGTCGATCCCGATCGCCTACAGATTTGAAAAATCCCGGGGATACGCTCCGGCGGTATCGTGCTGTAAATCGTTTTTTTCACGCACGATGATCCACCGTCGTAACTAAAGTCGAACTCTTTGTTCGAAAATCTTTTGGATTTTCGTTTCGAGTCTGTGGAATTTTCAGTTCTTTTTCCATAAACTTCGGCCCGCTCGAGAGCGCCGGGTCATAGCATCGATAAAGCGATTCCCGAAACTTTACCGTGGTTCCCGAAGCGACTGCATAGTTTGCGCGAGTTTAAAAGCTCTGATAATATATCGACGCGTGACATTCCAATGCTCGAAAAATTGATGAATTCACGGGAACGCGCAGCGTGCATGGTATCGTCGCGTGTGCGCGCTCCGCAAAATTTCATAAATTTCGGTGAAACAGAATGCTTTTCATTCCACGTTGTCGCGAGACTTTTTTACCAAATTCGATCCATTCCCCGTTATGCGCGTCGCAGTTAATCCTCGTATTGCCCGACGACACCGCGGACGCTTCCTCCGAGCTGCATGCACCTGCAAGAGGTTTTAATGCGTTCAGGAGGGATGCATCGTACGACCTAACTTTCAAAATGTCGCACAGTTTAGAACGAGGCCGTGTTTACCTCACCTCTATAATCCTGACCAACCCTTCCCTAATACGTCGGCCAAAGCCGACCGCAGCACCAGACGTCGAGTTTGCCATTACAAGCACTAAATCCCGTCAAACCTATCAGCCCTTGCGTCCGCGACCCCCTACGCCCTTCGACGATTCACCTCCTTCCTCCGCAAACGTTCCTCTCTCAAATCGCATCGATTTCAACTGGCCCCCGCTCGCGGAGGTAGTGCACTTTTTCGAACCGTTCGCGCTTCTCCCGTGGAAATAAATTGGCAAGTCGGAGGAGAAAGAGCGATTTCTCGTAAAATCTCCTAAAATCCCGTAAAATCTCGTAAAATCTCGTAAAATTTCGTAAACGCGAACATCGAGTCTAAGAGTCTGTTCGAAGGGCGCAACGGCGCCCTTTTATTAGCCGGCTGGTAACGAAAGCGGAATTTTACGCCGAACTCTGCATCATGGTTCATGAGCCCGTCAGAAATGGCGAAGAGAGGTATACGCTCCGCGTTTGACTCTCGTTACATTCTTTTTGGCTTTCCTTCGGTTCAGAGACGGGAACGGAGGAAACCGTCCTGATCTCGAGTCTCGTCGAGGATCACGAGACGACGACGGCGACGGCTGCGACGGCGGCGACGGCGGCGACGACGCGGAAGCAACCTCAAGGATTCGTCTGTTCTTTGCACGTCTTTCGTTCGTTCTCTCGTCGAGCCGCAATCTCGAGAATTCTTCTCGCTGCGTCTGACACTGATAGCGTACGCATCCGTTCGCCGTTAGCCGGAGGAATTTAAGAAAGGGAAAAGCGTGGGGGCGGCGAAACAGGCTGAAAGAGAGGAGAGATGGGTGGAAGGAGAGCGCAGCGACCTTAACGAGACATCGCGCTTGTCAAATAAAATGCTGGCTTCCAGGGCGGATCGGAGGCTGCAACTCCCTACGCGTATACGTGTCGAGAAGCCAAGCTGAGGTATGAAAATAAATGCGACACTGGGAATGGAAGAATAAATATTGAAATATTTGCCTCTGCGATGGGCTCCGCAGAGAATTTCCTGTTGCAATTCTTGCACCTTTCGGAAAAGTTCTTCGAGAAATTTCCAGGCGAAAGATTCGTACGTTTTCGAAATTTTCGCAAAAGGAATAGCCGTTCGAACGAAAAAAAATTCGATGCGATCACGAACGACCGAACGATCGATCGAATAACGCACGGAGGACGAGCACGGATCGACACGGTTTCAGTCGGCCGGCGTTCACGATTCGATCGTAAAACTAATCTGGCGCATCCTCGATTAAAACGACGCGACTGCAGGTGGATTTAACGCGAAAAAGGTTAGCGTTGCTACAAGCCAGTGTTCGCATCGGCAGCGAAAATGTCGAGCGGGCCACTGCTTACGGAAGGCATCAACGTATCGTCGATGGGATCCATTCGTTTCTATTTCACCGTCCAGCGAAAAAGCCGGCGTGCACATGGAAAACTCGACTGCATCGAGAATATCAGAACTATCCGGAAGGACTCTCGTTTCGCGTTCGTCCGATACGAGTGTCTCGATACGTATTCATTCCGCACAGACCTGAATGAAACTTACATCAACGAGTTTTAAGTACAGAATGGAATACCTGCATGCGATCCGAAACAATTTCCTTCGAGCCTTAAGCTATGCATGATTCGATTTTAGCGTTGGATCATCGAGTCTCTCGGTCCATACAATTTCAAAAATAAGTCGCTATGAAATTATTCGCAACAGCATGGAACGACAAATATCTATGAAAAGGAGAAAGAACAGTGTCTGGCAAATGTACTCTAACTTTTCGATATCGTGCACGAAGCGGAAGAATATGAAAATGTTAACGATGGCCCACCTACTGCTCCAAATGGTCAACGAACGAATCTACCCTGCGAGAACCGTGATCTAGGGCAGCGTACATCGAGATTAGCATTTTCTTATGTCCGCATGAGGTACAATCTCCGTGCGAGTTGGTCATGCAAGAATATGGCCAAAGAAATACACAGGGGACATATTAGAAACAAACGTGATTTACACGGTACGTACCTGAAAAAGTTACATCTTTCTATTGATACGAATACCAAAGCAAACAGTATCGAACAATCAGTATCATTTATTGTCGCATCGGTATCCCTCTCTTTAACAAAACCTACAAATCGATTCTCGTGCAGCGGACATTACTGTTCAATAGGAAAGAGAAATTCAGATGTTAACATGTTTGCTTGGTCAAACAAACACGTTTACTCGAGGCGTACAGTATGGTATTCCATATTTCATGAACGGCATATCAACGATTCTAGCGACAGCTACTCCGTTTTCTACACAACCAGAAACTTTTACACTTTGACAAACAGGAAGACGGTGAGGTAAAGCCAGGCGTTTCATCGATTCGAAACGTATACGTCTCTCCAAAGTTAGACCGCCTGATTGCTACGACTTCGCATTCAACAGCTTACACTGGCTTGTAGCACACTGGAACGGGGAGCCACTGAAGTGGCTTGCAGCGCACGCAAATTGGGAGCCAGTGCAGCACACGAGTATTGGACGAGATTTTTCGCTTTCGGCACACGCGAACTGAAGCCACGCTATTGCCATTAGATATTTCATACGTTCCGCGTGGTTGCGCGGACCGAACAGCGTAAAGATTCAACGTTGTTTCAAGTGATATCGATGTCAACGCGTTTCATATCATTAAAAGATGGTGTGTGATAAATCGAGATGCATCTGGCACCGTGTTCCTGGAATATTTGAAAGTCGACGAGCTCGCATGCTTCCTTCGCTCCTTTCGTCTACTCTCTTCCTGCTCTTCCTCCCTCTGTTTTCGCTCGTTTCCCACCCTCGCTCCTCCCTGTTTCCGCTTCTACAACAGCTAATACCGTGCACCCCTGGAAAAGGGAGAAGTGATAAAAGTTTCGCGACGAAACTTTCCCCGATACGATGGAGAAGTTTTCGCGGCGGAACAACAACCAGCGCGCTCGGTGTGCACGCGAGCAATCGTAATCGCAGGCCCTCGCGCGATCTTCGTTCTTCCGTAAGCCGATGGAACGCCGGTGTTTCCAAGATCCTTCGAGGCTATCAAGACGGGGAGAGGAATCAAAGGGAAGGCGCTAACACCTGTCGCGGGAACATGACGGTGGACACGGTAAAAAAGATAGCGACGTCGCTCGATAGCGGAGGTAACAGCACGATCGCGACTGAGACCGTGCAATGATGCTGGCAGCGGGCGGACGATCGATAAAGTACTTACGTATCAATTGTACAGTTCAGGGAAATTGCTGCTTGAAAGCTGCTTTGATTCGGGACGGTGCATCGCGACGAATCGTGCGCGGTACGGATCAAAGATCGATGGAAATATTTGTACGCGGACGATCGAGACGGTCGTTGAATCGGCGTGCGGCGAGAAGGAGAGTATCGGCAAAGGAAACTGACGCGATCGTCGCGTTTAGGAAAGAAAATGGTTGGCTCGTGCACCATTATCCGCGTGCCGCGGCGAGGTTCGCTGATGCAAAATCGTCCCCTGGACGAGGAGCGAGCTCTCCGAATTCAAAATCTCTCTGTCGCCCATGCGTTTTAATTACCTATTATTTGCGAATCCGGTTTCCCGCTAACGAGCTCGCCGCCACCGCCGTCTTTTCGTCCGACCGATAAAAAGGAACATCGGGAAGCGCGTTCGCGATACAGAAAATTTCGCAGAAATCAAGGAACCTCGTAACGACGGAATCCGGTTCGTTGGCTTCCTAATGAAAACGAGCACAACGATCGTACGGGAAAGCCCCGAGGAAGGGAGTAATTGCACCGATGCGCGAAACAACTGCACCGGTATCGTTGCATCGAAACTGCCGAAAAGAAGTTACGATATCCAGCCGACGTGTTTGCCGCGTTTAAACGATACCATTGGCGATTCTTGTTGCAAACACAGCGTTGTTGGGAGCTGCGAGTAACGATCGACTCCAGCATCGATCGAACATACATTCCTCCGTGGTCTGTCGATCGCGAGAAATTCTGCTCGCAAACGTTATTCGCACAGCCGGTCGAGCGAAGAGTCCGATGAATGGTTACTCGTCTTCGGACAATCGACTTACATTAATACAGTTGTCGGAAGAGGCCGACCATCGGTACGTTTCCCCTCGACCGACGAAGCTGTACAAGCATCGCGAACCATCAAATCGCATAACATGAACCAACAACCCTTCGTAATAACTCGTTGACGTCCAAGGGGTTGCGAGGGCTTCTAAATGAAGAGATCGCAACGGAGGTGGCAAGGGATCGCGGCGGTGGCGGTGGCGGTGGCGGCGCAACCTCTATCCTCTATCCTCTACCGTTATGACGTATATACCGATAAATTCTACGTAGCAAGGGTTCTTTCACTCCGTTCCCTTCCGTTCCATTCCGTTGCCTTGACATCGACAGCTCGTTACACCGTCAAGACGGCCGACTGACGGCGTTGTATACATAATTCAAGTATCCCCATGTGCGGCTTCTCCGCCACGCGCAGACGTTTTTAGGCGGAAGGGCTTCGCCTTGCTCCCGCAACAAACCCAATTTTATCCTCGCCTAACCGCTTCCCTCGCCCGTTAACACCTTCCCGTTCAATTCCGCCCTATTATCCTCGCTACACCTAATCGATTAATTACCCAGCGACGACGCACGCCACTTGGAAGTGCCTCGGCAACCACCGAGGCTCGTGCAACGTTCACACGAACGCACCGTCGACCGTGCCGACGAAAAATCTGACGATCGCGAACGGTGTGAATGCGATCGGAGCGAAACGGAGCGAAACGGAGCGAAACGAAGCGAAACGAAACTAGGCGGCGACAGAGACTGCGCTGCATTATTCAGAGTTCCAAGGAAGTGTGGAAAGGCCGTCCGTTTCCGCGCGATCGCGTACGAAAGTTAAGGGAAAGAAAAATCCGGCCATACGTTACGACACGGCGAGCGAAACGATACCGTGTGTATGTAGGATATTACAGGAGAATCCGTAACAATGGTATCAACGGGGCGAGAACGTATCACCGTTAATATATCGGTGAGTACCGCGATCGATGATTCGACTCGGCCGTCGGTAAATCACGATTTCGCGTAAGGCTGCGTTTTCCGCGAGAAAAACTGCGAAAGGGGTTAAATATTACATCGACGATACAACGTGTGCAGCAGAGCGAAGTTACGGTGTCTGGTCGGTTTGCGAAAAGCCACGGAGGGAGCTGGAGCTGGAGATGCAGCTGCAGACCTCGCTTCCGCAGACTTTATTCCCCGCTGTTTTCCCTTCGGTTTTACCAACCGGACCGAGGGAAATAATTAAAGCGTCGTTCGCTCGAGCTCTTCGTCAATATTTACCGAAACGATAATTATCATTGAAATGTAGGAATCAAATTGTTCGTTCCTCCAGCTATTTTATCGACACTTAAACGCGACGACCCGCGATTACGCTCGCCCCCGCCCGTCCGCTTTCGCAGCTACTTTGCAACGTTTCTCCTCACCCGGACATTCGTTGGCACCTCTTCGCTTTTTTTACCGAGCGAAACTGTGATTTACGGTGGCGACTCGAACCGCTTTCGCGTCCCTCCATCGTTCGCGAAAGCAAACACCGCACCGAAATAAAGCGTTGCATGTAATCGGGCTGGATGCATCGATAAAGTGCATCGTAAATCTGCATATGTTAATGCAAGCCGATATTACGAATATATCAACGATAATATACGGTTAATTCGGGCGCGTGCATTAGCCGCGCGTAAATCGCGAAAACATATTTCCCGATGTCGCGTAAACGCGTTTCGCGAGTCGAATTCGGGAACGAAACGATGGAGGGCCATCGTTCGTCGGCGAGGAATTCTAATTGACGCGATTCGAACCGTAGGGACATTCGCGATTCCTTTAATTCCGTTCCCCGGCTTGCTCGCTCTTTATCGGAGAGAAGCTCCCCGAGCACGCTGCTCGGCACGTTTCACCGAAAAAGCCCACGTACCTCTTCCAGTCGTTTCTTCTGCTTTTTTTTCTTCTCTTTTTTTGGTAACGACGAAAAGCGCGACAAATGCAAGAAAGAGAAGTACGTGACCCGCGATGGGAGTGTCCGCATTTATATTTCCTCCACTCGAGGTTTTCGGGCTTCTGCTATCTGGGCTGACACTAATTTGCCCGTTTCCCGTGTCTCCTCGCTCCTCGAGCGTCCCGCGAAACACTCCCCGTCGTTCAAAGAACCTACGTGTTTTACATCCCGCCGCTGAAACGTTCCACCGAATAAACGTCCGATGAAATCGAAGAAGTTGCCTCGGTCCGGCCTCTCCGCGATCGGAGAACAAAAGATCCTGTACTCGGCATTTTAGCTTCCGTGCATCCATCGCATGTTACTCGCAGGAAAAATTCGTCGCCGCTTCCACGGAACGTTCGGAACAATAGCGAAGTTGGGAAAACTGCGTTCCAATAATGTCGCGCGAGCGAGTATAATGCGCGGCCATTAGGTGCCTGAAATACAGTGGAAAAATTCAATATCCGTGAAACAGCAGGCGACAGGAAAATATCGTACGGCCCGTGACCCAGGCGGAATGGACGTTGTAAGTCACTTTGCGAACGTCCACGGGGAAGAAATCTCCTCCTGCGGTATTTCTCGGCCTCCGTTGGAGTTCATTTCGCAATGAGAAAGAATGGAAAGGGAGTCGCGAAAGAGATGCGATCGCAACGATTCGATCCGTTCTTTAGTCCGGATTAATACGTAGCAATTTACGCCCGGATGCTGATACGTCCCCCTTGCTAAAACCCATCCGCGAACCGCAAATCAATGTAATCCTTCCAGCGACATGAATATTCGTGGCCGGCGCAATCGCAATCCTAATTGTCAATCCACGAGCCGGGCCGGCATCGCAAAACGTTACGGCTGTTTCTGAAAAAGCTTCAAACATTTGCGCGATGTCCGAGCCAGACCCGAGCTTTAAGGATTAATCTCTTTGCGTGCGAGCGCACGATACCGAGGGTTGCGCGGTTTATCGTAGAAAAATTATACGGTCGGCCCGATATAGAGGGTGCCGTATCGGCGGTCGGAGCGGTTCGTATCGGTGGATGCGATATCCGATTGCATAACGAATGGCGGAACCGAGGATTCGAGAGTAACGAGGGTGCCTCGAATCGGGATCCGTTCGAAGGAATCTTCTTCGTTCGCAACGTTTATCTGAAAAAACCGCCTTTCGTGTCTAACGACCGACGAATTCGCGTTCTCGATCTTCGAAGGAGCGTTCGACCTTCCCTCGACGACGACAAATATTCATAATCGTACAGAGAAGATGGAGACACCGTGAGGCTCGAATCGTTCTTCGGGGTCTGCGAGCTCATCGAGTTGACATTTGTTGCGAAGATAGAGATCAGCGTTCCGCGTGTCTCGCTGATCTCCGAAGCGCGATTCGTTTCGTCGATCGCTCCTCTTCGCGATAGGACCTTCCGGTGTTGCGGGGGGCGGTCTGGCGTTCGAACGTATCGACTCGAGAACCAGGATGACGCTTCGGAGGATTCCGGACAGCGATGCACGCGAGACATCCTCGAAACTTATTCTCGTCTCGGAGGAGGTTTATTCGAACGAATAGCTGGAAGAGGATAGAGGAGGAGCGTGCAGATACGGCAAAGCCGGTCCGGTCTCACTTCCGACCTCGTTCGCCTCTGTTTTAGCCCGCAACCGGTTGCTTTCATCGCGGCCGTGCAACTGTACCCGCCGACCAACGCGGACGCGGTGTTAAAGCACCGTCTAATTAAGTGGCGAAATTAGCAGCTGCCACAGGAAGTTGTGGCATGAACGGGACGCGCCTCCTTCCGTTTCGAACGCGAACGCGCCAAACTGAAAACGGTCGACCCACGGCCACGATCGTCGCCAATTTATTTCCCGGCCGATCGCAGAAACCCATCGGGCCGGCGCAACGCGAGCTCTCGATCGACCAAACGTTCCGGCTGCATTACCCCGCACACGCTTTTGCATTCCACCGCGTCGTTATAAAACATTTGTACGCGCTTATCGTTCGAGAGACGCGTCGAAAACAAGTTAATGCGTCTGCGGAAATAAATATTCATTGGCCGCGCGAGTTTACACAAAATTCATGGGATCCCACGTAACGCGATTCTCCGTTTTATTTCCTTGCCCCCCCCCTGGATTATCAATTCGCGCGAAGCATGATTATGAATTTGTTAATTTCCAATTATCCGTGTATAACGAATTTGCCACCGTAAATTGCGAAACAAATATACGCCCGACGAGCGCGTTAATAAACAAATAAATGAATAACGAGAGGGATGGAGCTCGCGCGAAAACCGGATGGACTCGGTGCTCTCGGCTGAAGAGGAACACGAAAATATCGATGGGAAAAAGCGACGGCACGCGGAAAGGGCGGAGGAGCGAAGGGGTGGAGGGTGAACGAGCAGTTCAGTTTGCACCGTGCTCGATCCGTGGCTATGTCCGGTGACGAACCGCTACACGAACAAGAGTGCTTTAACGTCTACCCGGATTATTCGAGATACTCGATACACCGCCGCGAAATCCCGGACAGATTTTCCGAGCCAACGAGCCCCTCCCTCGCTATAGGCTCGAACGGATGAATGCGAATCGTAGTCATCGATCGGCATTAACGATGTACGGCCGGCTTTGGTCCGTGATAAGGCTTACCGTGGTACTCGTGTATCGTGGATCGATCGGAGAGTTTGGTTAAAGAGATTCCTTCTTCCATTATAGAGGTGCACTTCGACGACCGGCCGACGAGCCGGCTAATCGATTCGCCATCCGCTGCGATCGGAAGAGTCGTCGAGCGCGCGAGCAATATTTCCACGCGACAATTAGGAGCGCGCCGGTGAACGCAACGGGAATCGTCGAGCGACCATAAATTGCTCGTCCGATCGCCGTCGATCGTAATTTTCAGGAAAACGCGAAAACCGTGGCCGTGCATCAATAGCCAATAGCAACGCAACGTTCTATACAGAGATATTTTTCTATTGTAGGCCAGTTCATGGATGAACGCACGATGGACACATGAATCGAAGCCACCATGGGCGTGCTCCGGTTGATCCTCCTGCTGCTGGCCTCATCGCGGTACCTCGTGCATCCGATCGGTGAGTCAAGCTATTATTTAACGAACGCGCGGGCCCAAAGGGAATATGGTTCGTCCCCTGGACTCTATTGAAAATTACTCGAATGATAACGTGCGCGCCTCCGACCGTTCCGAAAATCCGCTCTCGAACGAACATTCGAGAGCAGCGACGAGCAGCGACGAGCGGCGGCGAGCGGCGGCGAGCGGCGGCGAGCGGCGGCGAGCAGCGACGCGCACAGGAAACCAGTTCTAGTTTCGAATTAGTCCGATCGCGTCGGGTGCACGTTTGCATCGACTCTCGCCGAGATTTTATCGATTGCCGGCTGTGCTGGGAACTTCGGAGCTACGATTCGCAGCAACGACGCGAGGCCATGAAAATCGTTTCGCATGGGGAGAAGAAGCGTTTCACCCGCGCGGTATCTCAGCTGCGGAAGATTCGGGACTCCGGAGGACACCCGAAAGGAACGAAGAATAAATGATGCGAGAGTTCGCCGGTTTTCTTCTTCCCTGGTTCACCGCTTCGACGATCGGAGCCCGGTAAAAGTAGCAGGCCTTGATCGCGAAGAAGAGAAGCGGACTTGCTCTTAGCGGTCGGTCGGCTATCTTCATCGAGAGGAAACAGCAGCCTCGAACTTTCTCAATTAGTGGCGCTGCCCGATCGACCAGGAGCTCATTCGTATTCACGATGAAGCCGGGCAGTAGATAAAGCAGACCGATAGCCCGCCGGGCCGCTCCACCCTCTTCCTCTCGATGCTCTCTCAACACTTTCTCCTGCTTCTCCTCCTCCTCCTCCTCCTCCTCCTCGGGGGATTGACTCTCTTTTTCCAGCGCCACGATCTCTCCACGCTCCTTCCTTCCGTCTTCTTCTCGCCCGCGCTGATCCGCCGTCCCCGTGTCGGCAACCGAAACGGAAAACCGCGGGTCCGTGAGACGACGATCCGACATTCGGATCGTCAACGTCGATATCTTTCCTCGATTCGTCCACGAACGTTTCTCGACCCGGGGATATGCAAAGGAATCTTGAATGGAAGCTCCCTGGGTTTAACCCGATCGCAAATTGAGACACGGACGACTCAAACGTCCTCGGCGTGCAATTAAATCCGTGGAGAATGGCGGGAAGGGAGCGGCGAGAGCTTCTCCGGAAGCGATTCACGATCAGCTTTTATTACGTCGTAACTGTCACCATTAAAGCTTATAAAGCTCGAACATCCTTCCCGGAGATTTCTGACGCGGGTACCGGTAGGCGGAGCGCGCGTCGACCGGCGGCGCGGCGGGAGAACAGATACAGGCGGTAAAATATGTTCGCAGACCGCTCAAGGAAGATGAAGGTATCGCTCGTCTCGAAACAAGTTGCCCGAGTTAGGAAGCGGAGAGCTTATTTCCCACGGTAACGACGCGGATAAATCACGCGAAACGATTTCGCCAACGCGCGACGTTAACGCGGAAAAACTGCCTTTCACCGGGCTGCGAAATAAAACGAGCCGAACGTTCGATGGAGCGTCGGGGCGTGACGAAGACTCCTCGGAACGCGCGAGTATCGCTCGGTCCGCTCGAGCGACGAGAAGAAACTTTTCTGACCATCGATCGTCGCAGTCGCGTATCGTCCGCTCGAAATCATGCCGTAAAGAAGTTCCTGAAGGGAACGGATGCTCGGGGTTCGTTTCGAGTCGCTGTACTTGCCGGCTTTTTGTCGCTCGAGCACCAGCGGCGGCATGCTGTTATGAGATACCAACGGTCCCGGTGAAACGGAGACGGAGACGTCCCTGATTCGAGAAGAAGGAAAGTCTGGTCCACACCTTCTGGCGCGCGATCGTGCGCGGGACGGGACGGCACGGGACGAGACTTCCGATTCATTAATTTGGCCGGATAGCACTCGTCCAAGATGGAGTACGTCGCGGCGGCGGACGCGCGGTGAAGCATTGATATTCGGAAATTCAGTGGCGCGGAGGCACAGCCGAGCACAAAAATTCTGCATCAAAGGGGAAATTTATACAATTTCGCGATAGCGAAGTTTCGTCAGGGGAAAAGTTATTCCAGGGGATCGACGTTAACGTCCGACGGAATTGGCAGACGTGGATCGGTGAAAGGAGTTCGATGCCGGAAGAAATTTCTTGGAAAAAGTCGACACTGCGAACTACTCTTATCCCTTATCGAAAAGAAATAGTTTCTTATTTCCTGCTTCGAGGTCCGAGCAAACTTGTTTGCATCGTTATTGGCTACTTTCGAGTACCGGGGAAAGATCCTCCCTCCTCCTTCGGTTCCCCTCGCAAGAATCACTCGATTTCCCTTATTTTCCTAAGACTCGCACCTTCGCCAGCGGAAGAAAAACTGCTCGCTCGAGTAGCCTCGACTCTTCTCGGAATCGCGAACTTTCAACCCTTTGCCGCCTCGGAATTCATCTTTGCAAATTGTCCAATTATGGAGAACGTCTTCCGTTCCTCGTCTTCTCGGAAAGTCTTGTTTCCTCGGGGATGTTCGAACCGTTTCCGCCGATAAGTCACGAAAGAATTTACATCTCTCCTCGAAAACCTCTCCTTGCGTTTATTAAAGGTTCCCCGAGATTTTTCGAACACGGTCGACCGTCCGTCCGCCCGCGCCGTTGCTCGACTGCGACGTGGGTGTGCAAATGATGTCGGTATTCGATCGATTATAGCCGATTATGCACACAGCAGTCTCGATAGCTGTTCGAAGGATTTTCATGGAATCGGGAACTGGCTGCAAAACTACCCCTGTATCGGGTTAATGGCTCTTAAAGCACCGATTAAGCGACCGAAACCAATATCGGCTGGAAGCTGAAATTTCAATGATTACACAAACTAACGCCAGGTTCGATTACATTTACCGGTTAGACATCGTTAAGCAACATCCAATACCGCATCGATTCATCGAAGAGACTCTGCCGTTTACAAAAGAGACAGAGGGAGAGGAAAACGGGGGGGGGGGTTGCAGAGAGAAAGGATCGGATCGACGCGAGGCGAGCGCACGTTCGATGATCCGCTCGACGCATCTCTGTTTGTCTCGCGGGCGCGCCGCAGAGTTCATCCGTATCTTTGTCCGATGGTCAAAGCCCTAAGCATCGATCGTGTGCTCGGTCTGTCGTGAATAGTTGAAACTTGCGCCGATGAGCCGCGTACCGTTGATCACGGCGCCGCTAAACCGACCAGGTGTGCGTCCACGTATGTCACACATGACCACACCATTCAAGATATTTACGTGCTGCATTTACCATCGATGCTACCTACCTCCGCGAGCACACCGAATCGGGCTGCCGCGGACGCACGCTGTTCAGCCTTCGAAGAGGAGACCGTCGCGTCGCGCAAATCGATCCGCGTAGCATGACTTTCAGGAGCGGATCTCTCGGCGGTTCCGTTCGCTCGCCGATATTCGGTTTTCGTACAAACAACCGGCACGTTCCCTTCCCTGCGGTCGCTCTCCGGTTTTCTTCGTGCCACGACCCGAAACGAGACGCCTCGATTTAGTGGATGTCGTGGAAGCAGCGAACACGGTCGGGGGAGCGTCGCTGGCATTTCCGCTGGACCGACGACGCGGCGCGGGCGGTCTCGCTGCTATCGAGCAGCGTACGTGTAACGACTTGGAGCGAAGCCGAGAGCTCAAGAAATTGTATTACCGAGGAATATCATACGGCGTCCTCGAGAACCGCAGAAGTCGTTGCGCTCGATGTTGATTGGACGAGCCAAAAAGCTGTGCCAACCCGAGCCCTTTGCTTTCTTTCGGTTCCTTTTGGACGCGCGTTCACCGTTAAATTAAAACCCCTCGGTCTCCGTCTTTTTCGACTAATTTTCGCCGACCGCACGGAAGCGTGTCCAAGAAGACGAGCCGCGCCGCGCCGCAAGTGCTTGTTCCCGGCGACATTCAGGGAGACTCGTCGTCGAGAGTCGGCCTGAATGCGAAAGAGCGGAATCACGCGAATCGGTGTATCAAAAGTTATCGTTTCGGTTTTCTCGGTCAGGTTCGAAACGCCGCCTCGAGTCAGCGTCGCTCGCAACTGGGTCGTTGGTAATTACCGAAGTTATTCGCTCAGCTATGCAGACGGAAGCGAACCGGCAGCCACAGAATTTAAGATTCGTTCTACGTGACCCAGCGCCGAAGGTGGCTGCCTGCCTGCCTGGCTGCTTCCTTCCATCTGCCTACGCTCCTGCGACCATCCTGCTTGACGAGCTCCTTAAATTGCATTACCTATTACGGCGAGTGCCTTTAAATTGTACGCTCCTCTCCTTCCCTTTCCATTCCTTTCCTCTCCTCTCCTCTCCTCTCCTCTCCTCTCCTCTCCTCTCCTCTCCTCTCCTCTCCACTCCTCTCTTCGAGGCTGCTAATTTGCACCGGCAAAGAGAAGGACCGGCAATTCGGGGTTATCTCGGCTTATCTGGCCAGCTGCGATGTTCGCAGAGGACCTGCGTGCGAACCTCTCGCAGCTTCTATCCCTTCGTCAAAGAGTCTCTGATCATAAGAAGGAGAAGGAGGAGAAGAAGAGAAGAAGGCGCAGCGCGAACGCAACCCGCCACGCTGCGAATCGAAAGCCGTTGCGTCTCGAGGAGATCCGGCTCTAATTGGACAGCGGGAGAAATGGCCGCGATTAATCGGTAGCCTTTTTCGGAGGAGCGATCGTTCGGATTAGGTTTGCTTTCGCTGCGATTGCGAACGAGCGTCCGAATCACGTAAACGGCCCCGCTTAAATCATTCTGTACGGAGCGGCACGGTAATTCGTAGGAAGTCGTTTCTTTGCGTCACCGTCCAGAATAGGGCTCGTTTCATAGCTTTTGTGTGCAGATAAACGACCGGATAAACAAAATGGATGTCACGGTCGGGCCAGTCAGGAGCTGTGCGTTTCGTGCCAAATCGAATCGCCGCGAAAGCACGGTCGCGATAATCCGTGAACGGTTTCGCGAGGAAATCTGTTGCAGGCTTTCCGCGTGACGGCCAAATCGGTTAACGGATCCTTTGATCGGCCTCTCGGTAACTTTCAAACTTTCGCCCGCCGTTTCTTGCTTTCCAGTCGAATCATGATCCTGTTCGATCCATTCGTTTCCCCGTATCGATCATCGCGCGATAGCCCCCTTCCGCGCCCTACTCGCATTCGCCCTGTACAGACAAACGCGGACGAATGATTGAAATGATGAAAATGATGAAGGCCGAGCGGAGGAGATCGTGCGCCGTTTGGTTGCAGACGGGTCGAGCCGATCGGTATCGCGGAGACGTTTTCGCGTTGACAGCGTCTCCCTTCCCGAGAACCGACTGGCCTCCGATACGATTGCCTCCCACAGCCAGAGACGCGTATAGCGTGCGTTCGCAGGCGCAGCCACTGTTATCGCGAGAACGACGCGTTTCGCACAATGATGCCGCGGAGCAGCGTACGGTGTGACGCAAAGGCATGGTTCTTCTTGACATGCCCTCAGAAGCCAAGCCGCTCGCGTGCGGTTTACTTTGTGGATCAAGAAGGTGCAGCGCCCGCAGATACATTACGTCTCCGTGATCGTTGACGTTGCAGGCAAAGCTTGCCAACCGGTTAACGCGACGTCGCACGACGTCGCTGTCACACCGACTACCGACTTCCCGGTGCTCCGTTCGAATTGTCGAGAACGCGAACGGCGAAGAACGGTAACGCGGAAACGAAATATCCTCGATTCCCGAGCCGTGTCTGACCGGGTGCGGAGTCGTTTCACTCGGTGGCGACACGGTGGCGACACGGTGACGCGTCCATAGTCTCACGCGTGCGATAGCGTCGCGTTAATTCCTTCCACGAGCAAGCCAGATTCATCGAGAGAATCGACAGAGAGGAGCGAGTACATGGGACGCCTTTCAATATGCTTCCAGATGGTGCTATTCGCGGCGAGAAGCCGGCCAACGAGGAGACTCGGAATCGGAATAGCGCGGTTCCTTCGGTGGCTGCACCCGTGAAGGATGTCCTCGCGCAGACCGGCGGGAACGCGATGCTGCCCTGTAGATTCACCGGTCCCGGAATAGTAAGTACACCGGCGTATGTATACCGGCAAATATATGCGTTCCAGATGATGTATAGAGGCGGCGCGCGTACGAGTGGACCGGTATATGCGCAACCTATAGGCCGGTCTGTATGCGCGCATTATACACGGGCCAATGCACACCAAGGAAATATGCACACTGTACACAAGTTTGCGTGGCATTGTGTAAAGCAGGAACATCGATAAACAGCCGCGTTGCAGATTGCGCGCAGACACGGACGGAGGGTGGTGTAGGCATCGCACATTCTGAGACGAGGCGCGCGTATGCCGGCGGAGACGTGCGGTGACTGGCGATGGTCATTCGCTGCTCGTTTTTCATCCCGTCGAATCCATCGGAGCTTTCGATCCTCTGTGCGCGAGCCTACGGCCTCCGACGGCCCTTTGAAACGAGTCTTGTGAAAGGCTGGTTACGCTTTAAAGATTTCATTCCATGTATCCCGGAACGTGTGTCCACGAGCTCGCGTTTTCCTCCTAACGATCAATTATTAACCGAAGCACCGTGCAAAGCGTCGGCCGGCAGTTTTAAATCCAACCGGGTGAACGCGTCTGCATTTCAACGCCGATGCATGCGCTCGCTCGCCCCTTTCTCCTTAATAAATGATGCCGCTTGGCATGTGCAAGCCTCGGGCTGAGGCCACCGTGGCAAAGGGCAGAAATCGGAAGACCCATCTCGAGTAGGATGCACCTCGTTCCGCGTTGCTCGTCGCGTGCTCGCGACCGGATGAGAGAGACGCAGCGAGCAAACTGATAAACACTCGGATAAAAGAGAGAACGTCCGAGATGGCGGAAACCCTTTTTAGAACGTAATTTCTCCGTATTAATGTTGCAAGCGTCGACGCGCTGGCGGGCACGGCGGTTCCCAGGTACGGCTGGTCGGCCGAGAAATTGTCGGCGAAAATTTGTACTTCCCGGAAGCACGTACGATGAGAACTCGATTAAGATTCATGCCGCGCCATTCGCGACGCACGTAGGTGTACGAAATCGTTCCGCGCCGTTTGAATCACGTCGGGACAAACGCTCGATCGGCTTGAACGGACGGTGAAAAAATCGAGCGCGGCACTCGAAATTCGGCGGATAGCTTTTCGAAGAAGCTGCGCCGGAGAATCGCATTTCCCTCGGTCCTTTAAGCTTGAGAACGCCGAAGCTAAGCTTTTGCTCTGTCGTTGACCATTGCCATTCAGGAAGGACAAGCAGGATTGATTTTCCGTTCCACCGGCGCGGCGCGGCGCGGCGCAGCGGCGGAAGACCGGCGGAAGACCGGCGGAAGACCGGCGGAAGACCGGCGTCCACTTCCCACCGATAAATCGCTCCGAAGGATTCGTTTTCTCACGACCGGAGCATCGGAACGATCCGATTCGTTCGCTGAACCTGTTCCGCGGCCACATCGGATACTCGTTTTCCGTGACTCGCGCACTTTCTCGCTCGATAAATTTCGAAACGACGGGCTTTGCGCGCATCGAAGAAGGCGCGTGCCGAATTCCACGGTGAAGCTAGCGAAGGTCCGCAAAGGCAGGCCTCGGACAGAGTCCTGACAGGGTAGCAGTCGGAGCGAGAACGCGATCGCGGCAGAGTGAGAAATCCACGGAAGGCGGGAAAGGCGCGAGGAACTCTGCTCCCCCGCTCTCTTTCTCTCGCTCTCTCTCGCTCTCTCTCTCTGTCTCTCCAACCCTTTCTTTCTCGCCTCTCGCTTCGTTTGACCGTCTCGGTCGCTCCCGCTGTGTCTCCGCGAGACGCTTCTTAAAGCGCGCGTGCCGCTGACAGCAGTTAATTAGAGGAACGGCAAGTTCGGGGGAGAGGAGAAGCCGGAAAGATGGGAACGGAAGAGAAGGAAATATCGCGAACGCGATTAAACGCCGGTTTCGGAAGGCCGAATGACCGGAAAGGAGAATCGTTGCATCCTCCGGTCCGCCACCTTGGAACGCGAGGAGAAATGAAACGTTTGCACGACCCAATTCTCCTGAGAAACTGCGATTCTGCGGTGGTAATTGCACGGAAACGTCGACGAGGCCTTCGCGGCGGTGGCTCCGCAAAATCGCCGGGAAGCCGAGACAACTTTTAATTACCATTTCGTGCTAAATGTACCGCACGATATGGAGACCCTTGGACTTCGTCGTCCTTCTCCAAGCGCTGCGAACAACTTTTTCCCTCCGCCGTGAAAACGTAACCGACTCATCCGCCGCGGAAGAGAGAAACGCGAAACTCGCAAGCGATCCCCGCGATCGCTCCTCGATCGTCCCTTTGCCACGAACACGAACCGTGTTGACGGAGAATCGCGCGCGGAATACGTGAACCGTCCTCATCCGAGCGTCCCCGGCTCGGGGACCTCTTGGAAAATAATTCAAAGAAGAGAGCAGCGGCTCGCGGAAATCTGGCACGCGCCTCTCAAGAAACGACGTATCGTTGTTGGCTTTAGCGAACTCTTTACTATGAAAACACACGTCGTCGTATTTCTTCGTCGCGTACCAAGCCCCCGGCAGTATTTGCCTACTATTTCAGGCAGATGACAAATGGCAAATGGCAAATGACAAATGGCGGGGGCGCTGTCTGGACTGGCGAATGCGCTCGCGCGCGGTCGAGACGAGCAATTTGAGCCTCTTGGAAACAATAGCCGACGCCGCTCGAAAATGCTCCACTCGACCGTCCGTTCCCGAGGATGCATCGATACCCCTCGAACACGATGTTGGCTTTGCCGGGCGGAAGATCCGGTGGAATCGAGGCGCGATCACTGCTCCCTCTCGAGAAGCGATCGAGCGCGAGAGGCAGGGCTCGAGCGCGGACGTTTGCGGCGACGCCGCGACGGTTCGTTGTTGAAGCATAAAACAGCGTGGGACGATGGAATGAAACAAGTCGGTAGCTCGGCGAACGGCTCTAGAAACGGCGAGAACCGTTATCGAGAGACGAAACGCTGAATTGTACAGAAAGTTTGCCGGCCTTCGAGTCACGTATCAAGAAGAAACAATTTTATCTGCGCCGCCGCTTCCAGCCGCCGGCTCTCTCTCTCTCTCTCTCTCTCTCTCTCTTTCACACACACACACACACACGCTAGGATGCATGCACACGCGCAAAGGGGAAGCACGTGTCAAGATAAACGAAAGAGGGGCAAAGGTCGGGCAGAGAAGAGACGCGCCGCCGTGGTACACGCAATAAAGTGCAATTGTGCAGGACGCAATTCGCAAGCGGAATGCGGATCGTAGGCGCGGTATTAGGTAGCGAGCAACACCGCCCAGCCCGAAATGAACGTCGCAACAGATGTAAACTATGATACCGTTTCCTCCGCGAACGCAATTCGGCTATAATGCGAATTCATTGCACGATTATGATCGCGGCTAATGCGAATGGCGATACACGACGCGACGCGACGCGATCGTGGCCAATCACGATACACTGCGGAAGACGCATGGACCTCGTGGAGAAATCACGCGACATCGTTCGGGATTCGATACATAGACCAAAAGTATCTCCTCCGGCGTGAGTTTCGAAGGAAGAAGAGGGTAGGGACGCACGCGGGGTGGTGGCCGAGGGCGAACTTCCAGGTTGTCGTCTCTGGAAATGCACGACGCGTATTCGCCTACAAAAGGACACCTAGCTCCGGCCAAAGATCGATTCGCGCTCGCGTAGAATTTCAATCGCGGAACCGCCGAGGAATGGCTCGGATTGCAACTGCTGATACGGCAGAGAAACCGAAAAAATTCGATAGGACGTGCCGTGCAATGCGGTACAACGTCCGATGATTGTACCCCGAAGGTCGGTTGGCACGCTGAACATTGGGAAAATAAAATAATGGAACATCTCATGCGAGACGATAGATCGTAAAACACACCCGTTCTTCTCTTCCTTCCCCCGCCTCCGCCTCCTCCTCCTCCTCCTCCTCCTCCTTCCCACGATAAAACGAACCGGAACGAATACGTCAAACTGGAAGTTTAGTAATTGCGAGCTTTTATTTATCATCCCCGCGGCGCAAGGAGAAATATGGCGTGCGCGGGTCGCATGCCCGCCACAGCAATTTTTTAACACGCCAACCGCCGCAGAAAAACGCGTTTACCCGACCATGAATTTTCTATTTGCACACGCTCAAGTATCGTCTATAAGGAGCGAGTATTTTCGTGTTAAATTCATCCGGCGCGACGCGGCGGTCCGCACTTTCCTGGTCCGCGGAGCGAGTTCGAGTCGGACCTTTTCGTCGACGTCCCGAAGAACAACGAACAAAATGAGAAACCTTGAAAAAAGATCTCCTCGATGCGATGCCGGAGGATTCCGCGGAACGCCTTGGAATATCTTGTATTTCGGAGGGAAACAGGAGGTTATCTGAGATCGCGAATATATCGTACCCGCAATTTGTGACGGGTGAAATATTTGTCGGGAGGAATCCAAAATTCCTCGTTAACCCACGCGAACCTGCATTAACCGCGTTCTATCTCGCACATTCGTCTCGAGAGACTTCGACGAACGACCAATTGAGTGAAATTTTAATAATTTGCAGCGAGACGAAGGAAAAACTTGATACGTATCGTGTGCTGCTTTTCGGGGCGTAGATTCCTCTCTTTCCTGCCATCACCGAAGAACACCGTGATACGGCAAGCGGTTACAGCACACCGAGAAAAATTCGAGCGAAACAATGGCTCGTATACCTTTCATATAACTTGGGCCGTAAAAAATTGTTTAATACGAAAGAACCGAGTCGTAAAACCGTCGAAGATAGATTCCGCATCATGAGGATGCTTCCAGTTTTACGATCCTCGGAACGAACAAAATGATATTGCAAAAGCCTCTCGTTGATACGATGAAATCAATTAATCGATCGAGTCTGTAAAAAGCGTTTCTCTTTGCAAAGAGAATTACCTGATCCGATGTGAAATATTTTTATCGGTTGGCTGGATCGTCGGAGAGGATCGAGGGTAACCGTGTAAAGCCGGGACGCGATCGCGTTGAATTCGACCGATGTGCCGAGTATAAATTTCACAGCGGTCCGAAGCGATATGAATATTTCGGAAATCGGTACACGTGCGTTCGGAATTCGAGAGGAGGAATCCCCAACGGGTAGCCGCAACTTATCCAATTTTCTGCTTCGAACGGCGAATTGTCTCCGGAAACTTCGGCCTCCGGAATATCGGTCGGCGACTTTTTCTTTGCGGAAATGCTGATCGATTCGCGGGGCAATCTGTAAATTTCCGTGGCGATCGGGTAGCGCGGATAATATTCAATCGGCTCGGGGACGATCGACGATCAGTTTGGGCAGAACGTTCGCGAACAGGGATTTGAATAATTACCGGGAAATTCATGAAATTTCCTTGGCTCCGCGGCGCGACGGCCGAACGTCCAACGCGTTTCGTAATTATCTTTAATGGTCGATAATTTCACGTTGACGCGGCCGGCCGCGACGCTTTAAAATTTTTATCGCGCCGTTTATGCCCGTGTCGTGACCGAGGCTTTCATTTTCATTATGAATTCCATCGAGTCGCCGCGGCGCGACGCCCTGCGCCGGTTCAACGCGTTAGCGAGCACGCGCCCGATGGAAAATTGAATGTTCATATTGCGCCGCGCGGTATAGAAGAAGGAGACGGTCGGAGGGTAAGAAGGATTCGTAGCTGTTCGAAGTATCGATGGTAAAATGCAAACGGGTCGGAAATCAGATCGACCTATTTTCTGTTCATCGGGACGCACGGTCCCCATGAGCGACTGACGGAAATGACGTTGATGGAAAGCGGGGAATATACCCCGTTTGTCTTGTTATCCCCTGTTCGACGCATACACGGCTTGATAGCCGAATTAACGGATGATTCGAATATCAGCCTAATATGCATAATTATTTCCCGAGCAACAGCTCGTTATCCGTGTTTCCAATTGGACGGATCGAGGCGAGCGCTCGCAAGCATTCCGTCATCGAATCGAGGCCAGAGGCGACGCAACGTTTCGCGTCAACGGCGCAGCCAAAAAATACGGCCCCGCACCTCCGCAACGTTTCCATCGACGAAACCTCGTCGGTATAATCTTTCGATGGTCCCGATGTTCGAGCAGCCTCGATAGAAACGATCCGAATCCGGTGCGTCGAGCATCCAGGGAAAAACGAGGAAAAAGGTGTATCTCCTCGAACCGATTCGAGAGCGTGCCATATGGTGGCGATACGCTGGGAGCTGCAGCGCCGATTTTCTCATAAACCGGCGAACTTTCGCAGCAGTTTGCCAGGAGAAAACAGATGCCGTTCCGTATCCTTCCGGAAAAGTTCGGAGGTTAAAAACCCATTAAAAACGTAACCGTACGAGAGAAGGAGGAAAAATTGTGCGGACTTGCTGGCCGCGAAGCGTCGCCTCGGAGGGAAACCTCGATGAAAGAGCGATGCTCTCCCGCCAACTTTCGGCAACAATAATTCCGTTCGTACCCGTTCGGTTTTTATAACCTATCGGCCGGAGAAGGAACTCTCCTTTGCTTCGCGATCCGTTCCTCGGAAAATTTCTTGAACGCGCGCCTCATCCCCCGAACCCTTCCGGAACTCGTCGCGTCGCTGCACCGCCGAGCCGAGCCGAGCCGAGCCGAGCCGAGCCCGCTTCGTTTCCTCGAACGAGAATAACCGTGCACGACGCTCGGGGCACGGTTACAAGAAAATTCCGTCGGGCCACGAGATCTCGTAGGTGCGAGTAACGAGCGCGCGATCGATTCGACCCGTATCCGCATAAAATACGGCGTATCGACGTCCGCTGGCACGAAACAAACGTTTACAACGCGACGCAAAATATGGATAGAGAGATCGGGCGACGTTGGAACAGGAAAACGCGGCTGAGCGAGAAACGATAGCCATTTGTAATCGGTATCAATTAACGAATGGACCGACGACGAGTCAGCATGTAACAACGTGTGGCGAGTGACTAATGCGGACAACCAAGAGCTACGGATCGATCGATTCCGCGGCGGACGAAACGCTGAATCGCATCGACGTTATCCGGAGCAACGGTATTTTCTCGTTGCGCGTCACACTTTGAGAAACTATCCCGGAGATCGTCCGTTACGCCGCGGCGCGGCCCTTGCGGATTTAAAACTTGCACCCTCTGTATTAGGCGTCGACCGGTCCGGAGTCGTAAATCTGAGAGGCCCGTGCCAGAACAGGGACTACGGAACTATCGAAAAAACCCCATAAAGTAACTCCATGACCGGAGGATAAGGTATGGGCGACGGTCGGCCGTATATCGCGGCGGATCAAAAAGCGTGAAGGAGGCAATCGATAGGGAGGCAACGGGCACGGAGCCACGCAGAAACTCCTACGATCTTTTATTCATGACGCACAGCCACCACCACCATCGCCATCGCCAACACCATCGCCACCATCTCGCTGCTTTCTCTCTCGACAACCTTTTCTCGCCGCCGCGTATCCCGAAGGAAGGATTCGCGTTTCCTTTCCGTGTACCTGCATCGTCGCGAAGCTAATGAAAGAAAGCGCGCAGCATCCATCGAACGATTTCCATCGGGCTGCGGCGTTCGCGACGCGAATCCGCCGCATTTTATCCGCTGCAAACACGAATGGCCCCCGTAAATCCACTCGATACGAGGCTGCGGCGGTGCAACGAATGAGAAATCACGACCCCGTTCGTCGCCGCCGTACCCTGCCCGATCCACGGAACAAACGGGGTGACAAGAGACTCTTCCCTTCCCGCCCGCCCCTTCAGCATTTTCTATTTATGTCTACCGAATCCTTTCTTACAAATCAAAACGTGTCGCTTCCATTGCGGATTTTACGGCCGTCCTGTCGTTAATGCAGATACGATTACTGTTCACGGAGGAACGCATCGTTTTATACGAGCGATGCGATACCCGACAATATCGATTCGCTCTAGAATAGAATTCGCTCTCGCATGAATTCTAACCGTATGCCAGCAGCTTCGTGTTTGTCAATGAAACTTCCCCGGAGATATTGGATGCGCGCACGGAGATCATTAATTCTAAGCAGGTTGCATCGATACTGCGAACGCTGATCAAATCCGCGAATCATAGGCGTGTCGGGGAACGAGCGTGACTAGGAGTTATCTCGCGTTGATCGAACGCCAGGACGCATCCCCTCGAGTCGGGAAGCGTTAAAAAGCTGTCGGTCGTCGGAGAACGATGACTGTTTACCTTTCAAAGCGTTCGTACGGCCACTCTCGGAATCCTTTAAGCCGTCGTTGCGGTCCATAACGATCGTTTACCTTTACGAGACTTCCAGAGTTTTACGACTCACGCACCACCCACCGTATGCCCGTTTTACAACCCGGAAGATACGATGCTCCGTATCGGTTCATTACCGCGTATCAGGCGGGCGGCGTCCGGTTTATGTTCGGTGGATGGACGATGCGTGGCGGATGCGTGGCGAGCGCGCGTCTCGTGCGCAAATTAGACGGAGGCTCGTTGAAACGCAGACGCTTCGCGAACGGCCATGCATTTGACTAGCAATAAGTTTCCTCGACGGTCATAACCTGCCGTACGTGCACGCGTATCGTCGCAAGAGGCAGCAGAGCCGTGCCATTCGGCAAAGACAGCGCGCGATCGTCAACGCTTATTAACTCTGTGGCCGACTCCTGATACGCCGATGTTATATTCGCCCGTTCATCCGCTCGCGCCACTCTTTTCGTCGTATCGCACAGGGGCTGAATGCCGAATGCAAGGATTCGTTTAGACGCATAAAATATTATGTTAAAGCTCGTCATTGCGTTCGCGGAACAACGTTTCGCGCGTGCGAACTGCGAGTCGAGTTTCCGCTCGCGAACGAACGGCGTTGTTTCGCTCGCGTTGAAACCTGTGATCGAGCGACCCGGGGGTTATTTTTGCTTCGACGTACAAAAGGAGAGTCGATGGAAAGCTGTTAAGAAACTAATAATTCGCGAAAAATCTGAGCGCATCGGGGCATCGATCTTCTCGACGTCGCGCGATCCATCATTCTCGACGTTATTGGATGGTAATTGAAATCTAATCCGTCTCCGTTACGATATTGTCTTAACGATCGACCTGTTGGTTTACGCGACGCTCGGATTCACCGGTGAATCTTCGCAAATTAAACGCGCTGCGCGATCAAGCTTCGACGTTTCATTTCCCGAGGCCGACCGGACCGAGAATCGATTTTACGACAGCACGAGTGGCAAATACGCGCCGAGTCAATCATTTCCATGCGCAATACTTTTTAATTAACGCCCTCGTGCCGCGGATGTTAATTAAAAGTTATTTTTATACGCGCGATGGGAAACCGATGCGAACAACATTTCTATATTACGCAACACAGTTTGCTTTCGCAAGACCGAAAAACAAATGCGGAAAGGTGGGACAACGAAGCGCGATTTCGCTGGACGGAGGGTCGAGATCCAATGAATTTATAGGGATCGCGGCTCATTCTTTCGAAGAGGACGTTAATTAAACGGCGCGGACAGGGCGCGATCGCACGTGCGACGAAGAGCCTGATTAATGGAACTCAGCCAGCTGGGGGAGGATTATTTTCTTTCCTCCCTCGGCGGTCGCGTGACACGAAGACCCTGTGGACGTCGTAAGAAATTCTTCATCCGTTTCTGGCTCGCGGTTTCGAAGAAACGGGTTGATGGCACGGTCGTAGCCGCGGCGGCTGAATGAAATCGACGAAAGAATCGCGGCCGAGGACGCGAAAAGAATGCGAGTCGAGCAACGAACGCTCCGGAAGAAACCGTCGATGGCTCGCGAAAAATAGTCCATATAAACGTGAGACGATTCGAAGGGGGAAAAAAGTGGAGTCTCGTACGGATGGAATTAATGGAGTGGGCGAACGGTAAACGCTGACTCGTAATACGTCGCGCGGCGGTTCATTATGCAGCTCGTTTATGCTCGAGTGCACTGTAGGAGACGGTGCTCGTCGATCTTCAGGCCCGCATCAGAAAATCGCGAAACCTACTTGCCGCCGAACGTCGAGAGCACTCGACAAAAACAATTAAAGCGCGCGAGTGCCCGGTCTATCCTTTTCTCGGCGTCATTGTCAGGATTGCGCTCGCCATCTTCCCCTGGCCCGTCACGACTTTCCTCGATCCTTCCGCCAGCCGACTCGTTACGCTGATTCAACGTACGCATACGCAGCCTTTGCGAATGATACATCGATACGCGGAGATCGGGGCGCAGACTCTGAAGTGAACGAAGAAATTTCAAGTATCCTGAATTCCATCTGTGGCGTCCCAGGACACGGTCGAACGAATATCCTTAAATCTTGGATATTTTACGCGACGGTAGCAGCCGAGAGCGTCGCGTCGCGTTAATCTGCTATTTATGCGTGAAAGAACGACGGTCGCGCATTTTCTAAATCGCCTTTGCCGCCTCTGCGAAAGAATAACGCCGGCCGACGCCGAAGAGATGAAAACAGTATTACGGATGGATAAGCCGGACGACGATGTTTCGTACTTACGGAAGAGGGAAGGATTTATTATTAGAGCTACTTCCCTCAGTTCGGATGGCCCATAAATAATCCAGGAGGTGCAATCTCTCAAGCCGCGTACAACATTTACCGTTCGCGAGATTCAAGAAACAGAAGCCGAACGAATTGTTAAAAATGCACAGGATTTCCAGGTAAAACAATTGTAAAAAATTGAAACCACCGGCCTTTGGAGACGTCTTCCGCGAGCTGCACCCGGTCTGCGCAAACGTTATTTAAAGTTGGCTTTTCATTAGAAGCGAAAGAGCGGGTTTTTCGCCGTTTCAGAGAGCGGATATTTTCGAGGGAAATGCAGCGTCCTTGGAGAGCGTGCACACACGCGCGCGCGCGCGCGCGAACCTTTAAACACGCGAACGGCGCTGTCTGACGCACTCTTTGGAAGAATCACCGAGCACGCTGTGTGCCGTGCTCGTGCTCGTGCGATAACGACGCGCGTATGCGGCAACTTTTTCCCGCGAGTGCCAGCGGTGCATTAAAAAGGTCGAGAGCGCATAGTTGGAGACGCGAGAAGCGAGACCGGTTTCACCGGCGACCTTACAAAGTTTTCGAGCGCGTCGTCCTCGCGATCCATTAGCTCCGCACGACCGCGTTCGATCGCGTTTTAACTCGCAACGCGGTGTGTTTCAGGTGACCTGGATCAGACGTAAAGACAGGCAGCTGTTGACGGTAGGCAGAGGCACCCATTCCATCGACACCCGGTTCATGGTGGTGCCCAACAGTCCGGATTGGGCTCTGCTGATAAAGAACGTGAAACACGAGGATGCTGGTCTCTACGAGTGTCAGGTAACGCGACGAAACGGTAGGAGTATAATGGAACGAGACCGAACTGCACCGTAGAACATACTTCTGCCTCGCCGTTGCTTAACGTAAATAAAATTGCGAAACGCGGGGACGGACGAGGCCGCAATTTCCTTATCGTCGTTGCAGCATGCGGCATAATTGCCGTTAAAATGATCAACGATAAACTATCAAGGTTTTGCAAGGAAGAAGAACATGTTTCGTTTCTGTCGCGTCGCGCGTCAGGTTTCCGGCGCGGGTTCTACCTCGGATCTCGCTCGAACCGCGACCATTTCCGACCGAATAAACCGTCCGCGTGATTGCATGAAAATTCTTCTCTGTCGGGACAGATTCAAACGGAACCCGTGCAGCAACGATTCATTCGCCTGAGCATCACCGAGGCGTACTCGATGATTCCTGGCGGGCCGGACCTCCACGTGAAACAAGGATCCAGCCTTCGACTGGAATGTCAGCTGATGGCATCCGCGGAAGCGCCGAGCTTCATTTTCTGGTATCGAGAGGGTCGCATGATCAACTACGACGACGAGCCAGGGGTTAGGGTGGAGGCAACGAAAAACGGTTCTATTTTGGTGGTCGACAAAGTGAAACCTTCCCACGGTGCCAATTACACGTGTTCGCCCAGCAACGCCAGGCCAGCCTACATCATGATACACGTTATCGAAGGTCAGTCGAAATCTTTTGCTGGAAACCGCTGTCGCCTCTTCAACCTCGAGCCACGAAAGCAACCTTCGTTCTCCTCGGCTTCCGTTCCCGTTGCGGATCTTCCTCGTTCGCCGGTCCGTCCGCGCGGGAGCGCGCTTCCGTAACATTTCTTCTCTTGTAATTATGTTTCTTTGTAGAAGAGGAAAAGCCAGCGGCCATGCACGGGGGTGAACGTCGGAGCGGCGCATCCGGCACGTCCGCCAACGTCGTCTTGATTTTTCTGACGTTCCTCGGTGCGCACACCTCGAACCTGTTCCACCTTCAGCGTACCCGTGTCACGTGACCAGCCTGCCGCGACCAGTTTCTCACCGAATTAATATCTACCGCAGTTTAAACGATTCTTGCCTCTCTCTGTCTCTCTCGTATCTATCCTCCTCTGTCCTCGGACGAACTCCTGCGTGTTCGTTTCTTAGGAATTTCGAAAAGCAGTAACGAACGCCGGAACCGCGTCGGCGTGTCGCTGCGGAACTTTTCTGCGCTCGAACAAGACGTTTCAAAGAATGCCTGTAGGTTGAGGAAACGTTTCTCTTACAGAGTCTGCTTGTTGAAATACACGAGCCGTATCCCCGGTAATTTCATGCGCGCGTACAAGAGAAGTTGCTGGTTTAATCTGAAGCTCACCGACCCGCTGAAATGTCAGCTTGAAATAACAATAACGAGCACACGGAATCCGCTTCGAGATGGAGGAAATTCATAGGAAAGTTTCGAAACAGTTTCAAGTCGCGTGTCGTTGTTTCGAAAGAGTTGAAATCTCGTCGGGGCAATTTCACGTGTACCGGAAGCTTGGAGGACGCCGACGCCGATGCCGCGGCGCCCGAATTCTCCAATGAGCCGTTACACCGTGCGGTCGATCGATCGATCGATGTATTCCGAGTGTCACCCGTACGCATACGATAACCGTCAAGATAAAGTCTCGATACTTCGCGCGTAGAACATTCATTCGGAACATTGTACATAGGACACCATTTCATGAGACCTACGATGGGGTGCGGAACGCGAGCGATACGCAATATTTTCATAGGAGCGACATCTTGATTTTGCAACGATCAACGAAAGCTCCTCTGTCCGCAAAGACTCCGTTTTTCGTTGCTTCGATTCGAAACGACGACGCGCACGCAGCGAGGCGAAGAAAAAATGATACGTCGCCGAAGCAACGTCGTTTCTATGCTGCAACGTGGAAGACCGGATGTCGCTTTTGAACGCGGCGCGTTTAATTAAACGCGCGACTGGCTGCGGGTGAACACGGTGTGCCACCAATTTCTTCCGCAATTAAGAGAAAAACGCTAACCATTTGATCAACGAGGAATTCACGGACCGAGTGTCGCATTCAACGCCCGTATTCACGCTTCACCCCTAAAGTCGCGCTTCTTTTTGCGCGAGTACAAATGAAAGCCGCGCTTCGCTCACAGAGAAAGCAACGCGCAGCATGGAAAGCGCGTGCGAATGAAGAATTGAAAGGATGACATTCTCAAATCCGAGTAAATTTAATCCGTTCGAAAGACGTTCGGAAAGTACATATGTTTTCATTCGGCCAAGCGTCTCGCGAGTCGCGCGCGTTCAGCCGGAGTCTGCGGAGTACATGCATGAACTCCCAGCACCGCTTTTCACTTATCCGGTCGCATAAATACCGGCCGGCATTGTCTGAAATTTCTTTCGACGCGTCAGGCCCTCGCTGCCGCAACAATTTTGCCCTTTGTCGAGCAACCGATTGTACTTCCATAAACCGTGAGTCTCACTCGATGAACGTTTCAAGCCCTCGCGTGCGCATCTCCTATCGCAGATTCATACGTACCGAAGCGGAACCGCCAGCGAAACGTTAACCATGCGAGCTCGGTGTGACGAAAATCAAAGTGCGCTCGAGTTCGCTGACGATTGCGAACGGTAAGGAAGCACGGCCGCGGAACGTCGCTGGAAAAGCGATCAACGGAATAACAATAAAATGCTCACTCGATGTATCAATGTGATCAGTGTATATACGATGTATGTTAATTCTAAGAACGTAGCGTTCGCGTAGCTGTGCAACGTTACTTTCAACACCAGATACAACAACTTTACCGTGTCTTTGTACGTACAATGAGATATTGCACATTTCATCGAACAGGTGTACGCGTTTCTACCTAGAACGATTACGAGTTATCACCGGGATCTCGTTTCCTCGATGAAGCGAGATCGCCTGTCCGACACTTAACAAATCGATGTGCTCACTATGCGTAGCGTTTTAGAATCTTCCTAGCTGCAGTTCGGCATTCGAAGTCGTGTCGATTGACGTTCGTAGATCGAGTTGATTTAACGACATAGATGTATCGTGCGAGTAACTGGTTTTAACGTCGACGTCTAAAAATTATTTTCGTGGTCCCTCGAGGACGGTGTGAATCGTTACCGATGTACTTGGATAATAGTGTAAGCCGTGTTTTCAACCTCACGACGCATCAACGTGCAAAATAAATGAAACATTTCCAATTTCTCAACGAGTTATTATTTTACCATGAAACTACGCGCGCATCGATGGACGTTCCTCCGAGACAGGTAAGTTCAACGATGGACGATTTTAATTGCTGAAAGTTCCGTGATTAAAGCGGAGAGGCGGAGAGGCGGAGAGGCGGAGAGGCGGAGAGGCGGGGAGGCGGAAGCGACGGGCAAGATGTCTCGCGTCACTGTGATTCCAAGCCGAGGAATTTCGGCGGAATGCAATAACCCTGGTTGCCCCCAGGGTATCGTATGGCAAAGACGTATCTTCGCAGAGAACACGCTTGATCGCGTATTACCGAGTAAGCCGCTGGCAAGACGTTTCCCGCGAAAAGTACGGCGAATAAAAGTCCTGTTCAAATTGAAGGCCCATTGGAAATTCGTCCCGGTAGCGGCTCGGTAAAAAGCGACTGGGACGCGGGCACGGTGGTCAAAGCCAAACCGATCGTACCGAAGAATATCCGTCAACGCGTTGCCCGATCGATCCGTCTCCTCGACAGAGTCGTCCACAAAGTTCAGCCGCCGACACGCGGTACCCGGTGTTTCCTGAATACTAGGTCGAGAGAAGATACGCGTTCACGGATCACGATACGACGATGATACGCAGAGATTTCGAACGACCCCGGTCCCATTTGCGCAACGAACGCATCATCCGTCCTCCGCTTTGTAAAGGTTCGTTTCGAGCGACCGGTCTATCTGCTCGAAAAAGACATCGATCCGAACACGCTGACCCGAATCGTCGCGAATCCATGGAGCCGTCTGCATCGAAATGGAACACTGAGAAATTATTTCTAGCAGCTTTCTTCGCGGACTTTACGGTACACCGAGCACGGCAATTTATAATATCGACGCGATGAAATTTATGGATTAAGCCGTCGGTCCAGCCAGCAGCCATAAATAAAAGGTACCAAGAAAAGAGAAGTCGAATTTACGGACGGACACGCGAACTTTGTACAAAGATGAAACACACGATGAATTTCGTTTGGACTTTGAAAAGGAAACAGTAGAAAGAACCGACGGTGATGCCGACGTTTCGTTGCACGCGGCGGGACCAATGCAATTTCCCGCCAAGGGATGACGTAAAAAGCTGGCGATAAAAAGACGCGTAAGTTTGTTCGTTCCGCGTGTGGATCAACGTTAAACGAATAAATTCTTAAAGTCGCCATTCGTTGTTGCGTTTTCTTGCGGTTAGCCTGGATAATTTAAGTCACGTGCTAGCATTAATTTCAAAGAGACGGCCCTGTTTTTGAACAAGAGAGCGTTTTTATGCTATTGTAGGTTACCGTCGAGTGCCGAGTACCGAGTACCGAGTACCGAGTACAAAGTGATGATCAGGCTCTACGTACAGTTTGTTTCGCGAAAGGAAAAAAGTGGACGTTTCAGGTCACAATTTTTCATGGCACGTTGCTTCAATTTGCTGGAAAAAGAAAACGCGAGAAGCAAAAAACGGTGGGAAGAAAAACGAAGATGACAACGTTGTCACGAAGATTCTCACGCGAATGAGCCAAGAAATTGTACAAGACTTTCAGCTCGGTGTGTCGCGCCGTTGCCAGGTCTCGTTACAAAAGTTCGCCCAAAATCCGATTTTTTCTTAGGGAAGCCGGCTAAATAAAATGAACATAAATTTGTAGATACGCCGTTCGTCGAAATCGCTGCGGCTGAAATTTCTGGTGTTTCCTGACTTTCGCCGTTCTCGAATCGTAAAGAAAGGGGAACGATAGATGGAAATCGCGTGCAAAGGGATAGGGATATACGGCCGAATGTTTAGATAGGTTGGAGTAAAAGCTCGAGCCGCGGAAATGCGAAAGAGAGGCAACGTCGCTGCAAATTTTCCAGCATGGAAACTTCTGAGAGCGTTAAGCAAATGGGTCAGTCATTCTCTTCATTGTCAGATTTGCAAGCTCTTCGAATGGGTTTCTCGTTTTCGCGAGAGATTTGCCTTTGCAGTTTTTGCGGATAAGAGAAATTACTGTTAGCGCGATGCGAAAAGGAGAAGACGGAGGAACGCGGTTTCCTCCTTCGCCTCCCAGACCCGAGGAAACTCGCTCGCTCTCGTTTCCGCAAATTTCTCCACCGGTTTAATGTGAAATATTATTTGCTGAGAGAGCGCCACCGGATATTTCAGCGGCCAAACGCGCGGATAAATGAAAAATTAAAGACGAGAACCGGAAAGTCGAGTGTGCAAGAACCGTGTGATTTTCGCGAGATTAACTTAATGGCTCGAACGTTAATCACCTTTTAAGATTACCGTGTAATTTCAGCGATACAAAGGATCTCGCTGCTCTGTAATTTTTCTCCTTTCCCGGGAGGGGGGGCAGTCGTCCGTAGGAACGATGCAACGGAATAAACAGGGTAACGCATTCGCGATTACGATGAACCGAGCCCAAACGGTGCTGCGGTTTATCGCAGGGGATTTTAAAATGTACATAGGTACGTGATACGATCGCGATGTCGCGAAAGAAAGGCGAGTCGGACCGAGCGAAACGAACGGCTCCCGTTTGACGAGCTCCTCAAAGCGTGACATCGATATTAGGTGCGGTTATCTCGGCGAGCGGTTTTAATTGAAACAATCGTACGAATAGAGCGGAGTAGACTGTACATGGGCGAGTTAATTGAAAAGCCACACCGTGCGAAATAGTTGGCGCACCGAACGGTAATAAACGAACGCGCAACTTTCGAGTTGTGCGCTCGCCGGGAGCGCATTTATGGCCGAAACTAGATCAAATGTGCCCATAAAACAACCTGTCGGCCCCGCGTTTAATCCACTCCCGCCTGTATCGCTGCAACGCATCCCTGCCGCCGTCTCTATCGAACAACAAGATCGTGACAAAGGATGCTTCCATGGAAAAAGAAAACGCGACTATCGTTCCCGCGGAATGGAAGGCTGCACCTGTTGACAATTACTGTAATGCTTTATAATCTGCCCGCCATTTGTCACGGGAGGTTCGATAAACGCGGATGCGAACGCGACGGTACCTTCGGTTGTCTGGCGGACAGGGAGAGGAAGAGGAAGAGGAAGGAAGCGGTAGCTCGGTCGGGGTAAAGGGTATCTCCGGCTGCAGGACAGACGAAAGGGAAAAGCGAGTACACGAAGTCGCATGAAAACGGAACGAAGTGAGATACAAAGCCCTGCTAATATAAAACCAATGATCAACGAAGCGCGGAACAATTGGATCGTCGGGTGCTCGTTCGTCTGCTACGATTACACGAGAAGACGGGAAAAAGGGCGGAAGAAAATTGAAGCGATGAAAGAGGAAAGAAGCGGGTTAGAGGGCTGACGAACGACAGACCGTATAACGCTCCCCTTCGACCGGATTGAAATCCATTCCACTGATTGCCGGAATAAAATTAGACGAGAAAAATATCTGGCCCTTTGTTCCCCCTCGAATTTCTGAGTAATTATCGGGCCGAGGCGACCGTCCGTTGATATCGCCGGTTGCAACAACGCTCGACGATCTTCCGATGACCCGAGCTTTCGTTAACAAGCTTCCTGGATGAATCTGCTCGAGCTCTCTCCTCTCTCGAGCCTCCGTCGTCCTCCTCTGCGCCATCAACGACCATTCGCCAAAGTAGTTTATTTCCCGAGGGCTATCCACGAGCCACTGCTTTCACGCTAAAAGCTTGGTCGGAAAGGTGTGCAACGAGGCAGCCATTGTTTCCGCGCGCGTGTCGGCGAACGGTGACACCAATTTCCACGCCAACTTTCATCGTGCCAATTTGAATTTTCACCAACCGCTTCTGTGTTTCCCGACGATTCAGATTTTCATTCGTTCGTTTCTCAACTCGCTAATGTACGATACGAAAGTTTCAGGGAGTCGAGGGTCAAGGAAAAATCATCGAACGCCGAACGCCGAATGCCGAATGCCGAACGCCGGCCGCCGTGTACGCAACCATTGAGCGGGGAATGCACGGTGCTCCCGTGTCCGATGAATCGATAGTTCCCTCGCAAAGTGCACCCGTTTCGAAAGCGACCGTGTTTTCCTCCCTTTACCAAGTCGGCGATGCGCCGGAAAAAAATGTATGTGCGTGTGTCTGTGAATGCGCACGAGAGTTTTCGAAAAGTTTTCGATCGAATTACGAGAATGGGGCGAGGATGCCGAAAGGTCCGCGGGTGGAGGCCGATGGGTGGTCGTTCGAGAATAAACTATCGAGTGAACGGCCTTTGGCAACGGTGGCACAGGGTAAAGACACAAGAGAGGAGATACGGTTACGCGAACATTCGCGGCCGAAGAGTGTGCCCCGTGAATATCGGTGAATATCGGTGAATGTCGGTTAATATCGGTTTCCGATATTCACGGCTGGATATAGACGCGCGCGGCCGCTAATTCCGAATATCGTCGATAGCCCCTTGCAAGATTGGAAACCCGCTTCTCTGCGTATACTTCAAGGACACACACGCCTCTGATGCATTGAAACGTTACGTTACCACCGTCGCCGCCACAAATCCCTGCGATCCGCATAATCCTGCGGAATCGGCTGATACGGCCGCGCTGCTCTCTGTAAACCGCCGATTGGATACTGGATTATCATCGTTTCGCAATATCTGCCTTCTCTTTTACCCTAACATCGTGATGTGTCCAGGGATGGACCGAACTCTCGCCCGTCCCGCCTTTTCATCGTCATCAACGAAACCATTGTTTTCCATTCATCCGCGAACGGGTCTCTCGATGTCCCTGAAACTCTGCGAACCCCTGAATCTCGGCTAATTGTTTTACCGCGCGCACTCACTCGATCGACCCGTCTTACCGTATTTTAGCTATTCCGCCAGTCAATTACGAAACCCCGGAGTCTGTCGAACAAGCTGGTTCCTACTCCGAACCCGGCCGGCTTTCAATGAATTCTCCGAAGTCCGGTAATCCTTGGATACAATCGGTAACCACTTAGGAACGTTCGAACGTCCTAAGTAAATGAACTCTACCGGGGAGGAGATCGATATGACGTCTGGCGAGTTATAAGAGAGGGAAACACAAACATCTCTCGATCGATGGAGTTCCAGCGGAGTTGCAAAGTTTCGCGATCATGGAGATTCGTATGCTTCTCTGTATGCTATCGGAGAGTTCTAATGAGAAAGGATGATGATCACCGGTATCGCCGTGCCGGCCACCATCTGCATTTTCATGAATCCGACGAATCGTGGGTTCAAGTTAGCCGGCGTAAACAACCGTGCGAACGGCCACCTCCGCCTGCCTGACATTACACGCTAAAATCGCTGCTAATGACATAAAATATTCCAATATGATTAGCACGTGTACTCGCGACACGGACGCGCCCGCATGCTCGTACGCGCGCACATACATTGCGCTATCAATCAGCGCCGGTAATCAAATGCAGATTTCATTCCGCGAACGTTTAATCACCGCCTCTTGTGTACCTTACTTCTTGTTTCGGTTTCTTCTTGCAAATTTACCTTCGAGCCCAGCGCTCACGAAATTTTATACCGTTAATAACGCAAATATTGGCGCACGTTCGAGCGAGCCGACCGGCCGGCCGCTGTTTTATTTCACTGCTCGTCACGCGAAAGGAAGTTGCGCCGGGAATCCATAATTCATCCGGCAAGATCATTTTTCCGGCTGAAACACGACCCCTGCGTATATCAACTTAACCCTGGCAACATCTAAATTTTCTTCCTCGCTCGACGAATATTACGAAAAGCCCCAAACCACCCTGTACCCGTTTCATCTTCCTGATCGAGAGAACTCGATAATACGGAAGTGAAAAAATAAAAAAAAAAGGAAAACGGAAGGGGATAGGCTGAAGGATCGTCGAAATAATTGTTAAATGAAGCAGTCGCGGGTTATCCCGTAGATAGTACCGACTGCATGTTTCATCCGCTCGTTCATTCCGCATCCAACGCAACGAGTGTGAAATCAATTCTTTTGCGCACGCAAGCCCCGCGATGTTGATACCGCAGAAACGGAGACGGCTACCAAGGGTTCGATTCTTGTGAGAAATGAAAATGCAAATGACAATTCTCTCCGGCAACGTAAATTCAATTATACGCAGAGCCAAAGTCTTCTTCCGTTTCATTGTTCCAACTAAAAATTTCGACGATTATGTCGTCGAATTAATTACGGTAGAACATATGAAACTCGTCATGTTCTGAATGCTGAAACGCGCATTTCAAACATCCAACGAGCACCATAGGAAAAGCTTTTGTTCCTCTCCTTCGCGCAGCAACTCCGAATAAAAATCTTTCCACCGGCGAAATTTCTGAGCGGACACGCGAACCGAGTAAAAATTTTTCGAAAGGTGGGACGTGTGTCGAATCAATTCACAGTTTCCAACGAGTGATTTCTAGCCGAGCCGGCCGACATGAAGTACCGCAGGGATAAAACGGGGGATGAAGAGGATGAAGAGGATAAGGGAAGAGACTGGAAAGCGAAGGAGTGACACACGGCGTGCCATCAAGTCGGAAGCAAGATATGTTAAACGCGAACTTCTACCTATATGCATACACGTATCTTCCGCATGCGGAGATACTCGATGAATAATGCGAGATAAAAAAAAAGAGAAGGCAACCAATAAAAAAGGCCAGCGTCGACTGATAAGACTGTAAGAAGTTGGAAGTTGTGCAATTACATGCTATGGAAGTTTGTAAAAAGTCTCCTCGCGGAAGCATCGAGAAAGCTGAAAAAAGTACTTGGAATTCTAACGCGCAACAATTCATCGTTAGAAGACACTTTGCATTTTAAGGAGAATAAGAAGCTTAATCTTCTTTCAAAGTTCTGCGGTACCTCGAAGAACCACTCGGCTAATTACTTCCTAGCATCCGAGTTGATTAAGAGTTCGCCTCAGACGCTCCACTGATTACAAACAATAGCTGCGAACAAAAAGGTTTCGACCTCAACATCGAGTTCTCTGAAAGACTCGGAGGAACGTCGGAAACCTTTGACGCGCTTCGTTAACGAGAGAAATATAACGATGCAAGCACTTTTCTTTTTATTTCAAAGTTGCATCGGAGGACGGTCCGATGCGAGCGCCTTGACGTTCGTCGATCGAGAGAGACCTGCTCTGTTTGCGATCGGTGCACCTTATCCGCACGCGGTGACCGATCGGAGAGCCGGCAGAGTTCTGCAGGGCCGGCAGCGAGCAAGGCAGAGAGAGCTTCGGTGAATGGATAAGGAGAAACGAGAGACGCGAACCGAATCAACGTTTCGCAACCATCCCCTTGCTACAGATGGAGCGGCAGTCGCAAGAATGAACTCGTAATTTCATTCTTATTACGTGTCCACGATTAGCGGATCAGCACGGAATACGCATCGGCGTAGAATCCGTTGCGCGTTTCCAGTTACTGAGATCGCAATCTTCCGATCCGATACGCGTGGAGGATCGGCGTTCGATCTTCGATTACGAAACGATCCGATCACATGCGATGCAACGGCTGCGAACGCATCGGAGGTGCATAATGCAGGCGGAGTGCAAGAAATAGCATTCTTTTTATGTAGTTGCGTAAAAGCGAAGGACGGCGTCCAGCTAAAAATAGTCGCCGACGAACCGCTATCTCGGGTTTCTGTCGACCGACTATCCGAATCGCGGCGCCCGGTCTTCGGTTTCCCTTTTCTTCGGACCGCGTCGATTCCCTCGAAAAACTGCAGAAACGCCGCGATCTCGAATGCACCGTGCGTTTCTGTAGCTTTTCACTCAAGGTCGGCTGACCGTCAGAAATCCTACCGGACCAGCCGACATACGCAGCTATGTCTTTGCAAACAGGGGAAGTCTTTTCCCGCATACCTGACAGTGGTTCTCATCGAGCCGTGCCCGTCGATAAATCGATACGCGACCGATACCGAAGCGCATTCTTGCGCGCTAACGTAAGATAGAGATCCCTCGGTATGCCCCATGGGAAACTGAGACAGCGCGGAACTTTGCGTCCTGCTCGAATTTCGGTTAGCACGGTCGCAGAGTTTCGAGCGGAGCAATTTGCTAATGGACGCGACGCATTGTTTCGCGATCGCGGTGTTCGAATACCGTAAATTGCTTTCTAACTTTCGAGCAGCGACCTGCAGGAATGCAGAGGAATACGGACGAGCAGAAAAGCGCACGGCTGAACGCGACTATTGATTTTTAGGAGGACGCATCGAATTACCGAACAGCAGAGATACGTAAAAGAGATACGCGGTGGCTCGGTAAAGTTTAGGGCTCGGTTACATGCAGAGAGCAGAGAGCAGAGAGCAGAGAGCAGAGAGCAGAGGAAGGAGCAACCGCGAGCGGAAAATGTGTATGTGCGTGTGCGTGTGCGTGTGCGCGCGCGCGCGCGAGAGAGTGTGAGCGCGGAGAGCCTTGGGGTAGGGCAGTGGAAATTTCCACTGTGCCCGCTGAGACGGTCAATACTCTCTCTCCGTGCCGTAACGTGTGCCGCACGAGAGGACCAGCCGGCGGATTACAGGCGCTCTCAATCGCGGGGGGCGAAAAGGCGCGCTTGCGTATCCCCGATACTCGACGGCCGAGGGCTCGGGGAGAGCTCACCCGCCGGAGAAGCATGCGTTCGTCTTTCAACGATTAGAGGCGGCTCGCGATTTCGAGTGCCGGCTGAACCGGAGGATTTGCCAGGCGAGAACAATGCCGTCGCCTAGAGCGCGCCCTCTGAACGCGCGTCTACGCGTCGCCTCTCCGCTCCGCTCCGCTCCCAAAGCATGCACACATCGACTGCGCGGCAATCGCATACACGTCTCCGCGTGCCAGTTTCGCTCGCGTCGAAGCTTCGCATCGTCAATAGAGAAGTCTGGGCTAGACTCGCGGGTGGGTTGGGTGTTCGATCGACGGTAGCACCATCTCGACGAGAACGCTCGAATCGGAGGCAGGCCGAGATCGGTAAATTTGGCGAGTCATCGGCGGCATTTTCATCAACGGGCTGCTTGATAATTCCGTGACGAACGTGACCGACCTGAACGCCTTTTTCACCTTGTCCTACCGAGCACGATTTTCATACGACAAACCGTCGATCGATCTATCAAATACTCTCTTTATCGTCTCGTTCGCGACGGTCCGCGCGCCGGGCGGCAACGTTTCGATTCGAAAATGCTTCGACGACTGCGCTCGAAATCAGTTTTAACCGCGGTTCGGTCCTTAACGAGCTGTCGAAAAAATTCCTCGACAGATTTTTGGCACAGCGATCCCGAGAAAACGTTGTCGCACGCAAAACTTGAATCGAATGGAAAGTGCCGCGTTGTTAATTGCGGCATAAAGGTCACGGGTTAACGATCGACCAGGCAGGCGCCAGCTACCGTCGATCCATCGATCAACCTAATCGTGATCGTACGTGCGCGTGACAAGCTGTCGCGGCTTCGAATCGATCGCTCGGCGGTAGAAACCGGGCCACCTTCGATCTCCGAAACTCTTCGCAGCTTAACAGCTGCGTGCAACCGCGCGGTGTGGCCCGGAACAAAGACGTCGAAGTCCGTCGTCCGTCGTTCGCCGTTCGAAATTGGCGAAGGGAGAAGACGGGAGGATCGAAGCGGGTTCTATTCGCGTGAAGTGACCTGTTGGCAGGGAATTTCTCTTTTTCTACGCGCGCACAGCTTTCCGTGCTAGGACGCGGAGGTACCCACCCGGCTGCAAAGAAGCGGCAGCTAGCCAACAGTCACGTGACACAATTTGAATGCAGCGAGAATCTTGAAATAACTGTCTGTGCGCGCGCGCGCGCGAGAATATTCGCTTCTTCCAGTCTGTCCCGATGGAATGCGACACGGAGGATACACCAGCCTTTCCACCGTTGCTGACCACGCTTAGAATACCGCAATCCGATCCCCGATACCCACCGCATTATTGCACGTCATTTTTCTTGCGCGCCAACCTCCGCAGCGTTTCGCTAAAAATATCTCGCTCGAAAGAATCAGAGCGTCGCGATGCTCGGCGATTCTAAAACAATAGCTTGTTGCGAGAGAAACGAACGCAACGCGGCGTACGGAAACATTTTGGAGCCGCCGGGCCGCGCCGGGCCGCAATGTGGGACGCGCGATGAGCGATACCTGAACGCGCAATTACGTAAAAGGAGGCAACTCAGTCTTCCATTCCGGCACGTATACCGATACGTTGTTATCGTATCGTTTGTTACGAGCAGGAAGCGGTTGCCCGCAGCCACGAATATTTACGATATCGCACGTACAGATAGGCGTAATGCTCGCGTAAGGACGCCGAATATGCTGAATAATATCGCGGATCGATACGGCATTGCTGGACGTGCGATCGAAATTGCATGGAGTTCGCGTACATTCGAGAAAAGTTGCACTTTCTGTATTCGTAAACAGCGCGAAATTCCACGCTATTTTTAAGCCCTCGACACGTTCACTTTTTTTTTCTCATTCGCATGCTTCGTACCGGTATATCCGCTTCACGCCGTCCTATTCCAATTCCAACTCCAATTCTATGGAATTCAAAAGCAGAAGATGAACATAAAAGAATTGGAAGGTTGCGTCGAGGTGAACGAGCGCGCGAATCTTGAAACTGCGCGCATGTGCGATACGGTGCGCGCAGGTGCTCCTTTCTCAGAAATCAAACGATTCGAACAAATCGACCTAGAAACGAATCGATTCCGCAAACGATTACCGGCGAGTGCGATCATCGTTCGATTGAATTTCGTTACGCGGGTGCTCGCGTACCGAACGAAAGGAACTGGCAAAGAAAAATTGAAATACACCGAAATTCGTGGCTCACGCTTCCTACAAGTTGTTCGATCGCGTCGAACGAGCAGCGAAGATCATTATCTATTGCTCGATGATTTATTTATTGAACCAATTGCAAGCTTTCATTCGGATAAAGCCAAAGTCTGCTTTCCAGCATAGCGGCTTATCGTTGGAGCGACGGAACGTCGGCTCGGTCGGTAAGAGAGGATCGCTTCAAATTTCTCGAAGAGTTCGGAATCATCCACAGATGTCATGAAACTAATTGCTCTCGAACGGCGGTGCGATATCGTCGAGATCGATCGTTTCGATCGATTTCGCGGGAAGAATCGAACGAGAGGATCGAGGGCATGAAAACGCCGCGACCCGAAGACCGTGGAAGCGAAACGCGTCGACTCTGCATGAAATCGCGACAAGGTTTTCCTCGAAAGAAGCGGCTGCTCAAGGACTTCCAGGCAACCCGGACAATGATTTCGGATACGCATCGCGATCGTAGTTCGGTATTAAAATCACATGCGTACCCGTTTATTTCAAGTATACGCTGAATTCGCGATGAACACGCTTTCCACTATTCGCGCAGTTGTCCAAACAGTTCGATAATTATTTTTCCATGGACGCGATCGGGCTCTCGATCAACGGACGTTCCGATGCGTCAAACGATAGGCTGACTCGCTGCTCGTCCCACCTTATCTAATGAATCATCTTATATATCGATATTGTTAGGTCGACGTGTCTTCTGATTACGAGAATAGGGCATTCGTACGTAACGAAGCGTAGATCGAACCGGACCTGACAATTAACAGATAACTGTGTGACGCGTAAATTTATAGCCGACGCAATTATTCGGGCTGTTCTAATAATAAATGCCCCAGCGGCGTGGAATAAAACTGGACGCAAGCGGATCTCATAATAAGTTACCAATAATATTATTTGCTTCTTACCTAACGCGCTATTTCGTTCTGTGGAATAAGATTATCGTGGCCGATTCGATCCGTCGATGGAATGAAAAGATGATTTGAACGCGCGTTAATAAAGGGATTCTGAGAAGTGAAAACGCGGCGTGGCGCTAGCCTGCATAAAAATATACGAAAGGAACGCAACTTGTACAGTTCTCGACCGATTGGCTCGTCGCAATCGCCACGGGCACAGAGAAACATTACGTATTCGCGTGTAATTATAATAGTCTTTGGTTGTTAACTGGCTGTAAGACTTTTTTGTCGAGGTATACGTTTGCCGAGGACACGCGGAAAAAGGCGTATCTCTGTAAAGAAACAGCAACGAAGGAAACATTTGTTTCTTAGCCTCCGAGTGGCAAACAAAGGGGCATCGACTAATGAATTATACGAGTGGGCGATAAAGCAAACGGGAGGGTAAAGAGAAGATTGATCGGAAGTCTCTCGTCGGCTTTGAAATATTTCTTTCGCGCTGTAGAAAAAGCGGTATTATATAAATATAAGTATAAATGTAAATGGTAGACGTTTGGAAACGGAACGACGATATCGTCGAGGGCGCCAGGGCGTCGAGACGACGTTCCCGCTATTGCGTTGTTCCAACTCTTTGACCAAGATCGATAGCGCGGGAAAGGATAATAACCGCTCGTGAACGCGTGTTTGTTTCCATCTTCTTGGTCTTCCTGCTTCGAGAGCGCGGAGCTTCGTCGCTTCGTCGCTTCGTCGCTTCGTCGCTTCGTCGCTTCGTCGCTTCGTCGCTTCTCCATCGACGCGTAGCTCGAACAGTTTTTCGCGATCGTTCATGAACAAATTTTGCAATTTCGTTTATTTGCGAATTCGACGAGGGAATCGCCTCTGAGCGCGCTACGATCGCATTCTTCATTGGAAAGTTTTAATTCCTCCGTTACGTTTCCCCCTTCGATGCGGACCCCCTGCCAGCTCCGAACCATCGTACGCTTCACCGAAGAAGCCTTACGCTGATCACTCGCAGCGTTAAATCTGCTTAACGCTGCGTCCTATCTTCTTCGTTTAGGAATTACATACTGGCTTTCTCGCCACCATCCGGCAGACTGGCAATTTTTACGTAACCCTGCAACGAGTGCTCCTTCCGCAGACGTCTCCGTCTGTGTCGAGTATAAAACGGAAAATGGGCGAACACTCGCCGCGACACGTACGAAGAAGTCTGTTGACGCGACGCTCGATGAGCGTTCAATAAAATTAGCTGGGAGCCGACTGCCCCGACGTTTTATTATTATATTTTACGGCAAATGGATTTAGCTGAAAAGAAGGCCACGGCGTAGTAGGCCAACGTGGTATTGATTTCGGTCGGTCGGAGCTCCCTGCATCCGCGACGCTTTCAGTGTCACTTCGGTACGACGCAGATAGGACGATGCGGTCGAGACGCTTTCATTCACCAAAACTCGGTTATGCTCGATGCGATGGACGTTGCTAAAGAGCTCCGGCGTCTCGTTGCGAAAGAAATTCCGTCATATTCGATCGGCGAGAGCTCCGAAGAAATCGAAATTTATGGGAGAAAATTGCAAGCAACGCACGATCATTGTATAACGTGAAACCGTCGAGTCCTTTTTCAAGGTGCAGCGGCGGTGCATCGACTCGCGGGAAAACGTCGACGATTACAAAGCCGAACGACGACCGATGTGAAACGCGTGCAGTTTCCTGCCAGAGAGGAGACGAAGTCAAGACCCGCATGGATAGGTCAAATATTTACATCGCGATGCACACCGTGTCATCCCTTCTTACTGCGAATTCAGAGTTTATGCTCGCATGGAAATACGTGTTATCTACAAGGAAGTCGCGGGAGTAAAAGGAAGCTGCACGCGCGGAAGCGGTTCTTTGAATTTGCGCGCGACGGCGACGGACGTTCGCGCGATTCGAAATAAAGGTAAAAGCTGGACGGCGCCTTCCTTCGTCGTGGCGTTTCATCGGCCGGCGACGAAGCTGTATGTAAGTCGAGATTCGTCGATCCGGAAGAAGTCGACCGAAATCGACAACGTACCGGGCGTATCATTCGACCGATCTCACGCCGTCAACGAGCTCTTCCTGACGCGAAGTTCGAAAGGAAACCGGTCGGAGGATGGACGACGAAGAAAACGCCGACTCGCGCTGTCGTTTCAGACTTTGAAGCCGCTGCGTAACTGGTCGGTAACCGGTTGATGGCAAAACCTTACACCGACATCTGTACGGAGGGCAGACACAACCGATGCTGAGAGAGCCGGCCGGCCGCGGACTGGTTTCCCTTGAAAAAGCGAATCGGTCGCAGCGGACGACTTTCAGCCAGACGATATCGTCCTTGCTGAGAATCCAAGATCTCGTACCAAGGTCGATTCGTTGCCGGTGCCGGTGCCGGTGTCGGTGTCGCCCGATTACGTTGCCCCGGCCGCTTCATTCAACCGTCTGATTCGATCATCAGCCCTCCGGAATTTTCTGCGATCTCGATCAAAGGCGCGATCTTCCGAGCGGCCTTGACGAACCATCGACGGAACGAACGGGACCTTGAACGAGTTCCCGCGTGTCACGATGGTCGCAGATCGGACCGAAGCGAGCGCGTCGACGCTCGACGAGCGATCATCGAGATTGCTCGCGAAACAAAGTATTTTCCGAATTACGCGAGTAAAAGCACCAGCGATAATTCGCGCGTCGCGACCGTAGGCGTCCACGCAGAGGGGTTCCGTTGTGTGCGCGCGCGCGCGCGCGCGTGGAATTTATGTGGATATTTGGCAATAGGTATGGCTCGCTGCGAGTATTTATTGCATCGAAACCGTGCCAGACCGTTCACGAGCGACGGTCGCGCCAGTCGCTGATCTTCAGGGACCGATGCGTGCTGTCAGCGTGATACGCGAACGTACGAAGAAGTTTCTCACAGGAGTACCAAGGAAGACGGCGTCGGTGTTTCTGCGCTGCCACGCGGCGGACAGGAATACCATTCGAAGTCAATTGCCAGTGGTTCACCGGAAATCTATAGCGTATCGTTGGAACGCGGCGCGTAAAAACGAAGCCGATATACCGCGCTCGAGGAACGTGAATCGACCGCGAAGACGTTAGCGCGAACGGCGACTCGGATCGACGCGTCGGACGCCAACTTTGTCGCGCGCGGTCTCGCATCCAATTGCGGAACGTAGAACGCGATTCGGTGCGGACGGAATTGTCCCGCCAACTGCGCACGTCTCGATCATTACCAGCTGCACGAATGCGCGAACGGGGTTCGCGCGTTCATCGAAAAACCGATTCGCTTTGCTCGCGTACCGCGGCCGTTCAACGGATCAATCGTTGACACGAAAGGTGGAAATCGCAAATTGCGAATGGCAAATTGCGAATTGCGAATTGCGAATTGCAAATGTCAGCGGAAATTCAGCTTCGCTGTTGTTCCAACGTGCCGAGCGTACCTGTCCGTGATCGTACTTTCCATTCAGGCATCCATTTCGTTCATAGCTGGTTCACGCATGCGTGTCGTACCGTTCGCGCTGTTCGTCGCTCGGAACATTAATACACTCGTACGCGTCATTCGGAAACACCGGCTCTCTGAAACGTCGCTGCGAACTCGATCGAGAATTCCGAAGGAAATTTGCCCGCGTGAACAGCGTACGTGCGAAACATCCTCGACGGTCTTGGTTGATCCCTCATGCGCGCTCGTACCGTTCGCGTACGAGCAGCGTGAACGACGCTGGGTTGGGACAGGTCAGGGCGAATCAGCGTGTAAACTGTACGATCCAGGAAAGCTACGCGCAGCGGACTGACGATCGAGCCACGGATCAGCCGTTGTTTGCACGATCGATCAGGCGATCTAGGGAAAAACTCGGAGAACGAGCGTAAAGAATAGAATTCGCGCGCGAGATCGTTCTCCGGAAATAGGGGTAGGGTATCTCGTGCGTTCGCTCCGCTGCTCGCAGTCACTGGCATTCTTCCGCTATGCGATGCGTCGCGTTACGCTCGCCCTCGACCTTCCGCCAGTCCTACCCCAAAGAAATCGCGACGTTTTCGGTAGCCGTGCTCGATCGCGCGTGCCTCCGTATTTCCAATCTCGATTTCGATTGGACCGCGATAACCGGTACGAGCACACCCTGCGACGCCAATGGCAATGGCTAGCCAGTGTTATTCCACGAGGACGATTCGCGCCCTTGGCGCGGACGCGAGCGTCGCGTCGCGTCGCGTCGCGTCGCATTCCCGACGGGAACGAACGCTCGCGAGAATCCCCTTCGTATTTCGGAACAAAGTAGACGAGATCCACCTACGGCCCTCGCATTCGCCCAAGAATACGCCAACGTCGCGTCCGCGGGAGTCATCGAAGCCGCGCCTGCGTGCGGTCGTTTTTAAATTCAGCGAAAATAAGAACGATGCTCGAACGGGGTTACGACAGAGGCCCCGAGCGAAAATCGAACGCGCTGCACGCGTTGTCAACGTCACGGCGACCTTGCACCTCCGCAGCTAACGCATCCTGCAACAACGCTCCGTGTCCCCTTGCGCTGTCGCGGGCCGAGCCGACGATGAACTGCCGCGATTTGGCACCGGTCGTGACAATGTACTTGCAAAAATGTTCACGTGGGTGTCGAGACGGCGCGTCACGACGCCGTAGGCGCCGTTCGCTCTTGCGACGCTATTGCGCCGAAAATAACGAGGTAGACGCGCTTACTTATAAGTACAGAGAGGTGCGCGACGATCGAACGTTCACGTTCTTCGTGCGTGGCATCGCGAAACCTTTCGCTCCCGGGCGATCGTCCAACGAATCTTCGATACCTCGAAACGATCGCCACCTTTCAACCCCTGGAACGCCTCAGTTTCCTTCTTCCTCCTTACGAATCAGTCGCATATTCGCGAATCCGCCGTCCACTTCCTAGAAATCCCTACCGCTTTCTCAGAACCTCGAATCTGATTCGAATCTGGCAACAGCCGCGTTTACCTCTCTCCCGGTTAACGGCGTTGCCCGAGCTGTCCGAACCTAATCATTTTATCGGGTACGCGTCCGAATCTGCATCGAATCATCGTTGCTCTTTTCTGGATGTCTCGAACGCCGCGCCGTCGCGCATCTCGCAGCGGGTCCGTTGTCGACCGTTCGACCATGCGACGCTGTCGCCGCGAGAAATTAGCGGGCATTAGCACCTTTTTCACGGAGCCGCTGCGACGTTGCTCCGGGATAGACGGAAATATTCCCTCGCGCGAAGGAAACCGTCGACGCCCAACGTCCACGATCTATAATTTCGTGCGACCTCCAGAAGCGAAAAGCGCGAGAGCGCTCAGCGGACGGACTTCGAATCCGCACCCCGGCTGGTCGCTGATCGGTTCCAGTTTCCACCGGATAAAGTTATCGAGGAACGCGTAAACGAAAGCCGGCGGATCCGTGCTCGACAACTTCTTCTACCGCGACAGTCTGAAACTCGTTCCAAGACGCATCGAACAGAATGAAATCGCGATGTTGGCATGCACGGCTGACGGGAAGAACGCTCGTTCTTGTACCTCCGCGGAGGAGCTGCTGCTTCGAACGCGGTAACAATGGGTCGTTTGTTGAACTGTGGAAATAGGACAAAAGCGTGCAGAAACACGTGTCGCGTGTAACGCGCACGAACGTACGTATGCAGAAGGAAGAAAGAATAATGTCCGAAAGGAGACGCGCGGGCATCATCTCTCGCAGTTCCATTTTCTCTGCTTTTTCGCCCCAACCCGTCGGAAACGCTTCCCCTCTTAATTACAGAAACTCGTCGTCATTATACTTTCCTCGCTTCGCGCGAGGAGAAAAGCGTTGTTAACGAGAGGAAAGTTCGGGATCGCGTTCAACCTCCGGGCTGATCGACTCGCAGCCCTCGAGTCGGAATCGACGGGTCAACGGGTCGATCAACGTGTTTTTCTCAGGGGATTCACAGAGTTCGTTCGCGATGACTAATTCGAAGATCGCGAGGATCGGGAGGATCGGGAGGATCGGGAGGGAACGCGCAACGTGCCGCGATCGCACGAGAATAGTACGCGTACGTAGGTATTACGTACAGGAGTGGAATCAATCCGGCTCGGTAACGCGGACGCCGACACCGAGCGACGTCCACGACGAACGTGTTATTGCCGCTTGCAAATTATCTCACAGACGTATATACCCTCGTCGGTGTATCGTCGTTCGGTGACGCGCGCCAATGGTCGCTCGTTATTATTAACAACTATGCCGATAAGACCAGAAATAAGTCACGTTCCACCGTAGTCGAACATCGATGTTTCCTCGTCGCAATAAATAGCGAAGCGACGATAAACTCTACCGATAACCCGGGGGCCATCGTACATATAATTTACGTTAATAGCGTTGCCAATCATGGGAGGATGGCGGACGACGCTTCCCGGCGAGAAGAAAAATGAAAGAAAAGTCTCGCGACGCTTATCACGTGCTCGACCGACCGTGGAAAATTCTCCATGGACGTTTGTGTGCCTGCGTCGGCCTTTGTCGCTCTCCTTCGTCGCGACGAATCGTTTTTTCCTTACGCATCAACGTTCGTCTTCGCGGTACCGCCATAAAACGATTAACGTGCAATTGACGCAAAGAAAAGGACACTGTGTGCGCGCGCGCGCGAAGATTAGCCAGTTTTTGCGTACGTCCGATCAAACGATATCGCGAAAAAATTACGCCTCCGTCTCGGGATGGAAATATTCTCGCAGGTTTTCCTCCAACCGCTGAACTCGAGACTTTTTTGCGCGTCACACGCGGACGAAGGACTTCCTCAAACCGCGGAATCGATACTCGGTAAATGTAACGCGACCTTGCAACGCCGCTGATCGATGCGATTTTCTCGAAACACTGTTCGGCTCGCGCGATCCGCGTGTCTCGCGCGCGATCGATCGATCGATTTTCGCGCGATTCGATTCGTCTTATCGAAACTGGATTTCCCAACCGATCCAATTAGTCGCGAGTACGCGAAACGAAAACAATGGAACGCGTTTCTATTATCCGGACGACACTCCGCGTTATCTCGTCATTGTTCGCCGATCAATTATTTTCAAGATGGAAGAGAATGGAAAAATATCTGACTATTCAAAGTCTTATCTTCTGAAAGTCGAACAGCGGAGCAACACGGAATCTCCTGAAAGCCAGCGAACAATAGGATCGACTTACATTTTCCGTTGCATCGTTGTTATTCGAACCGTTCTCGCTGTTTGCATTCGACGGGAGGAAAAAGCGGGAGTACCCGGAGGCAGGGATTCGCGCACTCGTCATTTGCAGGCGGCACGCAAGAAGTTCGCGTAACTATTTAAAGCCTTAGGAGATTCGTGCATTCTCATGGATGCGCTTTGCCAGCGATTTTTCTTGACTCGCGCCGACCCCGCGGAGACTCGGTCTCCCGTGAGTTCTCGCTCCTGAACAAGAGCCTCGCTCGCGATTCATCGATTTCCCAGCTTCGTCGCATCCTGATCGAACAACAGGAATGCGAGGAGGGCGTTGTTACGTTCTAAAAATAATTCGCTGCAAGTTAGAAATAGTATCGAGTCGTGCGAACGAATCGATCGCCGGCCCTATTCCGCGCCAGCCAGAAAGTCCATCGACCTGAATTCTTTTCCGAACCGCGATCGTACGTTCGCTCTCCTCGGGTGCATCCGACGAGAATCTACAAATATTTCAGAAACGACCGCGACCACTGGCCGGTCGTTCTACAAATAGAGAGGTCTCGAGTCTCTGCTCCCTAAATAGATTTAAAAGCAAACTCGTTTGTATGCAAAGCGGCTGATTTAAATACCGTTCGACCGAGCCCGTTCACGTGCTGAACGCACTTTCCGATTACGATTAAGAACCGCGCGGCCGGCCAAGGACGGGGTGCTGCGCAGCTCAAGGCCGACCCTGTCCATTCTGAAGCGTGCCGTACTTTAAGGTCGCGAGGAATCATTAGCCGGACTGTACCGGGCGGACGAACGGAGGCCCGAGAACGAAGGAGGATGAAAGGAGCGCGCTGCGAGACGCAGTCTGAGCCGCGGACGAACGGACGGACAGCCTACGCGAGGCAGATGCGCAGCTGTTGGAAGGAGCGCGCACGGATTTCGAGAGAACGAGATTCGATAAGGCGTCGTGGGTGTCGATGCGATTGTACTCGATCGACTTCCTTCCTGCGGCTCCCCCTCCGGCCCTTCTGCCCGCTGCCGACCGAGGAGGAGCAAATTCGCGAGAAAATCGGATTGATCGCGGAGCGTACGCGAACCCGCGAACGATCGGCTAGGAAGGAAATCCGATCGAACCCATGCCCTTCTGGGTATCGATATCGTCGCTCGCGTGACGAATCGCGTCCGCGGATGAATCACGGGTATCTCGAACGCGATCTTATTTTTCTCGTTCGTTCGGATTTGAAATTGCACCGGCATTTAGGCAGACTCGAATCGCCACCGATCGCTGACAGCGCACGGAACGCGTCCCTGCCCACGCGGTTTAACTTCGCTGATCTTACGGAAACCGGTGTTTTCTGCGTGGCAAAGCCGTTGACGTTTTCCTTGTCCTTCGAGTCTGCCTCGCGTATTTTCGCCGCTGCAATTTTCGCGCCGATAAGTCAGCGCCACCGAGACTGACGCACGATCGTACGCGCGGCGAGTGCTCGCGCGGCGGAAATTTCCATTCGCGAAAACCATTGGCGTAACCTAACGCGAATTCCTTGCCTCAACATTCTCGACTCGTGCTCCTTCTTCTTCCCGCTCGACGATCTGACAAAATGTTCCACGGCAATTCTGGCCGACCGTTGCGTTCGTCGACGAAATGACAAAGAACGGCGAAAGCGCGCAAGGTCGTTCGTGATACCCTGTCGAAAGACGGGATCCATTGCGCAACGATGACGGTGTTCAAATTTGCCGACATGACGCGTTGCCCGATGCAAACGCGTTCGCCGTCGAAGTTGTCGAGGTGCGACCGATTGTCAGCGGCGCGTGACATCGGCCCGACTATTGCGAGCGGCGATGACGTTAGCGAGCGACGCCACAGCCCACGTACTTGCACGCACGCACGCACACGCACACCTCTATACTCCTCCCGGCGGTTCTTCTTCAACGAAACGCGCCGTTCGAAAAATGCAGCGCGTGCACGGTGGCTCGATGGAAGCGGCTCGGGTGACCGTTTCACCGGCAAACGCTGATCGGCGCGCGTACGCGATACCGCGTGTTCCGATCGATGATTCGCGGCAGCTGGAACCCTCGGAATTACAGCCAGGTTCAAATCGAAAGATGACAGTTTCATTTTCACCCGTGTGTAAGTACATTCGACGCACCGGATCTCCAACGACGATCTCCAACGAAACGGATGAATCGAGTGACAGCCGGCTCACGTGACCGCGCCGTATGGATTTCTTATGCACCCGGCAAAGGTGCTTACACCGTAGTCCTGGTTTAACGAACTCCGGCTCTTTTATTTTTTACGTAGCCGAGCCGATATCGATTGGCTGCTTGCCTACCACCTTCTTCGCCGAGCTCGCCGATATTCTCCGGCAACCGTTTCTTCGAAATCTCTCGCGAGTTAGGTTCGCTCCGGATGATCGAGCCGACGCGATTCGATATCGGTTCCCGATTTCCGGACGATTCTGATTTCGATCGCCGATAACGAGATCGCGAGTCATGCTTCGGGAATCTTCTGATCGCGAGTCGCGATCATTCCAGATACCGTTTTTTTCAATGTGTCATCGTCGGATCAGACGATCGTCCGCTGCAATTTTAAAACCGTCAGCGTCGCGTGACTCATTACTAAAGAAGCGTTTGAATATTCTACTTACGTGGCTGCAAAGGAGGATTACACGGGAGATACGTATTATCCGAGGTATTTTAAAACTCATTTATTGAACATGACATAAAAATCACGATACATAATAATGATAAACCGAGTCTATTGTAAGCTTTCAAAACTTTAGATATATTATTCATTTATTATCTTCGCGTGTAATATCTTACGTGAATGTCTCTTATATCAAACGCTAACAGATTTTATTATTTTATACAAGTATGTATAGTTGTATTCGTGGAATGTGCACCCGCCATCTCGCTTTCTTTTCACAGTTTTTCGTTTTAACGTCTTCCGACTGATAGCTGCTAAGGATTCAAAGTAACCGCAGGATTTCTGAACATGAAGCGATCGGATTCGAAGGAAAGGCGCTGCAGATTCTTTCGTTTTCAAGCGATTTCGGTGAAAGAACGGAGAAAAGCGAGCGGCACGGGTTTTCTTTTCAACAACGAAAGCCGTTTCTCGTAAAAAAAAGAGCTGGATGGCTAACAATAAGTACAGACTGAAAGATCGAAATATGATGGGAGGAGATGAGAGGGGGAGGTTCGCGGTGACAGACTCCGAACGGTCCGTCCGCGTCGAGAAAAAGTCGACGGCCGGCCTTCGAATCTTTCGGCCACGCACGCTGTACTTTTATGTAATCCTGGGGATTTTGGCAGTGACATTCAATCGTCGTAGATGAGGAGAAAGGCCATGAGCGATCGGCGACGCGACGGCAAATTACCAAAGAAAGTTACTTCGAACTCGATTTGGCGGTAGCTTCGGTGGAAGTGGGTTTCTTCCACGACCATCGAAGCTTCTAAAACGAAGAAATAGGAAATCATGCGCGATCGGCGCTGAGGCCGCCTTAAAAGTACGTTTCCGCGTGAAACTTAACACGCGTATGCTATCGACGTAACAGAAATTAGCACTAAAAAATCGATGCGGATCGCCGACTCGTGTTTTGTTTGTTCAGAAATAAGTATGTATGTTGTCTCGCAGCCAATGTCTCCTCAGCCACACGCTAAAAATCAGCTCAAAATGTCCCGAGTGAGGTATAACGAATAATCATAAAGTAGTTTGCAATAGTAATACAAAAAATAGTCAAGTCGACTAATAATAAGTTATATCTATGTGTGTGTGTGTGTGTGTGTGTGTGTGTGTGTGTGTGTGTGTGTGTGTGTGTGTGTTTATATGTATGTACAAATATATATATATATATACGTGACCATATACACGTACATACGTATATATATACACATATTTGTATAGCTTTGTGATCGCGCGAACGTTGCGACCGTAGAATGAAAGTGGATCGAGCTATAAAAAAAATAAACTATAAAAGATTCTCTACTTCTAAGCTTTTTACGGTACAGATCGGAAACAATGAACGTCCTATCAGAATCGTAATCGATGAAAAATACAATGTAGGTAGGTATATAAAAAGCCAGGAAATTAGGAATCCCAATCCACGTTTACTCCGCGGTCCGAGGCCGCCGTAATAAATAGATCGCATTATCTCGTCAATCTCTAAACTCTAGTAACACCATTTTTCTAATCAGTACAAATCGTTCGACGAAATTTTAAGACGCGATTTCCGCGAAAGCTCGAGCGGAATTTCGATCTTTCGCGGGTCCCAACATTCCGTCCAGCACCACGGCATATCATCCGATCGTTTATTCTAGTTTTTTTGTCGTCTGTTTCTCTAAAGCAGTCTTACGTAAAACGGCAACTTTTGCGAATGAATTCTTCTCGCGACGCTTGGTTGGCTCCTATCGCATCCGTGTCCCCTCATTTCTCTCTTTCTTCCTTCGTTTCTTTCTCTTTTGCTAGATGAGATGAGCATCAGGGAAACTTGTCAAATCCTTCGTACACCTTCCGGAACTACTTTGTTTTTCCTAGGAAGTTTTCAAACGACCCGAATGTTCGAGATACCGATTCATGAACGGAGCCGGAAATACATCTTCCTCTTTCTTATAGATTCGTGTCAAACGACAACCGGTTCGATTTTCAATCGGAAGTCAACGAATAATGTTGTTCGATCCCGTGTAGTTTCGTTCGGTCGTTCCCGTTCCCGTTCCCGTCCCCGGTGAACGAAGAATGAACTCGTTTCCTCGTTCGGTTCTTTTATTTTTCATTTCCTTCTTCAAAAGACGCGTGTCGATTGACGGAGGATCGAAGCGTTCGTACAAAGTTTCGTCGTAACAGTAATTTCACCCAACCGCTTCTTCTTCTTTCTCTACTTTTTTTAGGGTTTTTTTTTTGATCGTTGCAAAATAATTCTACCTTATAGCTTACTGTATCACAGAGTTACACGCGGTATCGTTTAATTGCTCCCACTTTGTAATTTCGTGAAACGATAAGTGAAAGCGCGCAAAACAATTCTCCTCGCTTCGGGAAACGAAAAACAGCAAACATGGACGCAGAAGATGTCGTTCTACTCATATTTGTAGTTGTTGTCTAAAAACACGTGCGTCTATCTTACGCGTGACAATTAATGCCGTCGAACAGAAAACGAACGATGTTCGACGTCGGTGTTGCAGAATTCGCGATCGACGCGAAGATGATACGTTGACGAATCGATCGGAGACAAAGAAAAGAGAAGAAGAAAAACAGCTGTACGAAACCGGAAACTGTTTGGTTTCGAACACATTTTGGACCGCGTACGAAAAGACTGGACACGGCAAAGTAATGTCTGGTTTCGTGTTTAGCGAAATTGCACGTAAGGTAATCTCTGTGATCGTTTCTTCCGATGCTTCGAAAGACGTCGTTCTGCGTCCGAATTTCGAGGACAGTTTCTTCTTCATCATCCGAAAAGACTCATCATCTCGACGCGTAACGAATAACAGATTTGACCGCTTGTTTCGACGGAAGTAAATACGCTATACTATCGTATGTATAGATATATATATGTAGATATATATATATATATATATATTTATATTTATATGTATATAGAAGAATTTAACAAACGCTTCGTAACGACTAATGAAAACAGCAAAATCGAATAGCTCGGGCGCGGGTCAGAGGGAAGCGCGCTGTGCGGCACCTCGATAGATCGCTAGGATATATCCTCTTAAGAAAATATGTATATTCATCTGTCCCGGTAGAATCGTCGCGAATGATCGCGCGAACTGCACGGATGCAAAACGATACCGTGGATCTTTTGTACCTGCTCGATTATTCCTTATCCGTCTACTTTGATTCGGATGAAGCGAAACGTTTCTGGGTCCGTTGCAAAAGAAGCGCAAGGAATAGCCTTTCGAACGATATCGAACGGATCATTTTCACGGACGCGTATCGTTTCGTCGCGCAGCGTTTCTTCCGACGCGTCCCATCGATCGCAGAGGCGTCGCGATCGAACCAGCGACAGAAGATATCATCTTGAAATAAATATCGATGCGTGTAAGTACAGCGATCACGCTCGAACGGCACGCGAATGGTTCGAGCGAGTCTTCTCTTTGAATTAGGCTTACGTTCTCTCTCTCTCTCTCTCTCTCTCTCTCTCTCACCTATATCGTTGTTTCTGTTCGCAGCGACGCCGAACGATGAGAACGAGCGTATCCGGTTGCCCGAGACTCCGCTTCCGGAACCCCTTTCGCTTTCTTTTATTACTCTTTCTTTTCTGCTCGTCCTGATGCTTCAAAAACATATTCAGCATGGTTACGCGATTGCAAAGAACGAGCAAAACTATCGACGAGAGATTTCGAACGAAAGGGAATCGCAGGGTGGTGATGATCATCGAGCGATGTCTCGAACGAAAAGCGCGTAAATCGCAACTGTACACGCTCGGACGACGATCGAACGCGAGCGGTGTCGACCGACTGTAAGCTCGGAAAGCAAAACTCGTGCGGGCAACGCTTTCAAGTTGCCCCCATGAACGTAGACGCGCTTGCGATACAAATGTACGCAACGAAGGAACTAGCTTTTTAGGTCCGGACAATGAGATCCCGTGTCGACCCCGATTGCCGACTAACCATGCGACTCACGCGTACGAAATGGACGCGATATACACCTGCTGTACCCCCCGATCGATCCTCTACCTCTTTTTCCTTGGTCTCCTCTTCGGCTTCCTCGATGCCCGATGGCTCCGCGTCCTCCGACGATCGCGAAACAGCTCCGCCGGCTTCCTCGTTCGTTCATCGACCGCTTCGCAGACGACCATCGCTCGGCCTTCTCCCTTCTCTCTCTTTCTCTCTTTATCTTTCTCTTTCTCCCCGTCATCCTAAACAGAGTCTCACAGTTATCCAAAGAAATCACACAATTCTCATGCGATTATTCTGCGGTAAATTCAGCGGAATTGGAAAGGGAAGTCGCGGCGTGCATCGTTTTACTTCTCATTTTTTCGGGATTTTTAGAAATGAAAAATTGAACCGATTTCTTCCGGTCCTCGTACGTCGTTTCGATGCGTCTCCATGAAAACACGAGCCAAATCGAACGAAAGCAAAGGATGTACTCGCGTATATCTCGCGACGTCTCTGGTTGGTCGGAGGAGAAACGTAGAAGAGAGCGCAGCAACCTACTGGTACGGGTGGTCGGCGTCTCGCCAGAGACGGCTGCTCTCGAGGAAGCGGTTTCTTGACCTTCGAAAAGTCCATGGGACTTCCGGTTCGCGTTCAAGGATCGCGACCCCAACCGCTCGGCCGTTTTGTCGCGTTTCTTCGTTTCGTTCGTTCGATGGCGCGATCACGGCGCCGGTGGTGATGACTGTGACGGCGGTGATGGCGTCGGCGGCGGCGGTGGTTGGTAAACTTTGACGAACGAAACACACGACTCTCCCTCCTCCTCCTCCTCCTCCTCCTCTTCCTCCTCCTCCTTCTTCTTCTTCTTCTTCTTCATCTTCTGCTTCTTCTTCCTTTGCTCGGACATGCCTGCTTCGTTTACCACGCCGAAGGCGGTGGATCCGGACACGATCGTGCGACCGCATCGTCGCTCGTCTCGGATGCGGTAACGGGTGCGGAAGTGCGTCGGATCTCGATCGGTTTCGAGCCGGGAATCGGTGGCCGGCCCAAAACCCCTTGACTGTTTCACGACAAGTTCCGCTGGTCCTCCGCGCAGTCCTCAGCCTTCTTCAACGACCTCTTCAGCTTGTCCACCAGCCGATTGTGGAACTTGTTCAGGGAATTCGAGCTGCCGGTTTTCGGCGGGGACGTGCCGGTGCTTTTGCTGGGGCTCTGCAACGAGCTCTGGGACGCTCTCGAGGACGTCCTCGAGAAGTGGCGGGAGGTGAGAGGGACCGAACGGTGCGCCGGTGAAGTCAGGAAATCCGAACCCGGCGACGTCGACAGCGACGGACCCTCTGATTTTGAACATTCCGACACCTGTGAATCATTCGAAACGATATTTCCGTTAGAAAGCCGTACAAATTTGCACCGCGACGCCACATTCTGTTCTGCATAGCGTATAGACGCTCGCTCCGCTTTGCCATCCTTTCGAAACACGTTCTCCCGCCGCACTGCTTTCACTTCGATCCTACGCTTCGCCTTCGAAGATTCGCCTCATCGAATTTCACGATCGACGCATCGCGGTCCTTCGATGTTTTCCAAATCTCGTGACCACGTGATCGTTTAGCCGTGGAACGACGTTTCTCCGTTCGATGGAAATGCGGATAGGCCGGGGGCCGGAATCGAACGACTCGCGTGGAACGACGCGGCGCGGCGCGGCGCGGCGCGGCTGCACGTGCGCGCCGCGGCACGGTGAATCCTCGCCCGCCGCAAATTCGCGTCTCCCTTCACGGTTACGTGCTATTGCATAATCCACACGGTCGAAACGTCGCGTGGCCTTCGTCTCAAAGCAAATGATGGCCTGGCGAACGCATTACCTCACGGTTGCTCGAAAGAATCGGATACCGAACGTTTCGAATGGAAGACGAACCGAACACGAGTCGGATCGCTGCACGGGATTACGCGGTTGTACTTGCGGCAAAGCAATTGGAAAGCCGGTAATAGAATGTACAGGCGGACTGGCAATTTTCCCGTCGATCGATGCACACGAAGATAACCGTTCTCCTCTGAACCGGTAGTTATCGATTAACGCGATTTGCAGCTCCACGCAATTTGCGGCGCCGCGTTTCACGCTCCGTACGGAAACCGAGTAAAAGAGAGGAAGTTTCTTAGCTTTTCGCTCGCGGGACGAGAAATGATGAGAAAGCAAGGAATGCACGCGCATCGCGACGCGAAAGCTCGCGACCCTTGCCACCGGCACCGTTTCTACCCCCGTTGCGCTGCGGAACAATCTCATGTGCCACTCGATCGATCTTATGAGCCTGCTCTCGATATCGTCAGCCTCTGTCGCGACCGTTTCGTTCCGATGTAACGGTAACGCGTAAGATGAGGCGGCTCGAAGCCGGTAAGTACGGTGGGTGACGGGTTGTTCGCGCTCGGCAGGGAAGATCCGCGCGTCACCGTTATCAGCGGCGTATCGGATTATCAGGAAGAGAGATAACCGGCCGGTTCGGAAACGAGAACGGGAACTCGCGCGGGGACAGATTATCGTTCGCGATGCATTACGAAATGGAGCATCGAACTTGCGCAACTCCGCGTCAGAGCGGTAGGCGCGATGATTGCGTGGCCGATCGGAAGAGAACCGCCCCGAGAGGATTTCTCGGGAACGATTGCGATGCGGCTTGCAGTTTGACACGTTGGTCAGCGGAATGGAATACGACTGTCAACAAGGATTAGCTCATCGAGCGCGGCGAAAAAAGCAGCACGCGCGAGGCTGTTTCGCCGGTGGCGTGGCGTCCAGCCACTTTTCTGCTGCTCGCGCGCGCGCTCAATTAATTACGTGACTAATCGCGCAATTATTTGTAATCGGTTTCGGTTCGAGGGATGGAAAGGTTTGCGATCGCAGCTTGTTTCAGGAAACGGGTTCCCGAAATGCCGAGGAATCGCGAAAATTCCTCGCGCGCAGATCAGCGGTTTTAGAAATCGTGGATGAGCGCGCTTTTCCCGGAAACCGATCGATTCGCCGGCCACGAATTAGGATGAACGTTGTAAATCGAAGAGAAGCAGCGCGTATCCGCGTTGCATGGTCGAGCTTCTTCCAGCTGCTCCGATCAGCACGATTGCACCGAAACTGGAAGGCGATGCAGAGGCAGAGGCACTGGCAAAGCGGAGCGACGCGTCGCGTTGCGTTCGAACCGAATGCACGTGGATTCCTTATTCGGTTGTTTTTTCTCGTTTATGAAAGCACTCACCTTCCTACTGCGACAGGCCTGGGGGTTCGAACACTCGGAGGACCGCCGGCTGCGGTTGGTCTTGTAAATGTCCCACTCGTTTTTCACCACGGGCATCATAAACGCCATCTCGATACTCGCGGCACTCGCGCACTCCCTTTCTCTCCTTCCCTCTCGCGGCTTCCTTTTCCCACGGGTTTACGCACACCTAGCTACCTTTCTCCCTCCGTCTCTTCCTACCTCTCTCTCGCTCTCTCTCTCTCTCTCTCTCTCTCTCTCTCTCTCTGTCCCCCTGACCCTCGGGAAAGTTCAGAGCGGCGGCGAACGTGGACACCGGTACTCCCAGATCAGAGCTTGCGATTCACTGTGTGCTCGTCTCGGTGCGAACGGAAGCGCACGGGGGCGTATGTAGGTACCTGTATGATCGGTGCGCGAGCGAGCGAGCGAACGAACGAGCGAGCGAGAGAGAATTCGTTTCCTCGGAACGATCGATCGCGCGCGCGTTGTTCCTCCGTTTCTTCCTGATCGGCTCTCTGTTCTGCCACTGCTGTCTCTCTGCACTCTGCTGGAGGTCGTCGCTGTGTCGACTGGAAAACTGCATACACGTCGTGCGCTTTCACGATCTTGCTCGTGTTGCCTTTTCGAATACGCGCGTCCGCTCGGTGCAGCAGTTTGCTACGGAATGAGCACGCCGCCGGTCGTGTGGGTAGGTGTAAAACCGAGACCTGGTGGGGACGCGCCGACGTCCCCATTGGCCCATCCTGAGGCGGGACTCCTACGTCACGGCTTAACCATTGATTTTCCAATGTTGATACACACGACGGCGTGACGTCCCGCATTGATTTCCTGCCGCGCGCGGTTCCTGCTGGATCGCACGTACGTCATTCCAGAACACTATCATCTTCCCGATATCACCTGCCGGGTCGACCCGTCCTCGACCTCCGCAGGACACTTCCTCCTGCGGGATCAGCCAACTTTTCTCTCTCTCTCTCTCTCTCCCTCCCGCTCTCAACCCTTTCTTTCTCAAGGTCATCGAATCGTCAACATGAAAAACGCGCACGTGCAACGCACATTGCACTTTCCCCCTCCTGCCCTATCCTTCGATCCAGCATCCTTTCCCACATTCCATTCCCTTACGAAATATCGCATTCCTCGTCGGAGCGACCGTATCGCGAGACCCTGAACGGTGACCGTGTCAGCAGAAACCTGTAATGATCGGTTTGCGACCGATATTCACGATTCATCGTGACCGCAACGCTTCGGCAGATGGTTCGCGTGTGTCCGATAAACGAGGAGTCGCTGATAACATTTGTAGGCTTCGATCGTTTAACAAATATTTAGTAGTTGATGTTAAACGAGCGAAACGATATTTCATTCTCGAACCAATCGAACTCGGAGGTTGATAACGTACCGTCCGCTGGTATTGCACCTTCGGTCGGTATCCAACGCTGGTGCCAGCAGTCGATACATTTTCTTCGATCGATATAACAGCGCGCGATTCAAGCAAATAGTAATCGTCGCGGTCGATAACTTATCAGCAGAGTATCGAACAGCAGAAATTATTTGTAATTGCGGTTTAACCGGCAGGTGTTAACCGCGCGTGGAAGCGGTGACAATGGTTGCCTGTACTAGGGACACTTCCATGCCCACCGCGGTTTCGCTTCGGTGATCCGAGAGAAACCGGTGCTTTCCGCGCAAGGCAACGGCCCTTTACAAAAGAAATTTATTTTCCAATGCTTTATGAATTTCTTTAAATGCGATCGAAAGCTCGACATTCACTTTATCTTGTAAAATACTAAGCGAAACATGCTAGAACGGGGAGGAGAAATACACATCAGACCTTTCGTAAAAACTAAATTTATTTTGTTCGCAAAGGTACCTCTGTCTTTTCTTATGGGAACGCAATACACGATCTTTGAATAATTCAAGTAAACGACAGGCTCGACACGCAGCCAAAAATTATGCCCTTTTCACTCTGTCTATAAAAGATAGGTTTATTCTATCGTCTATGTAAATCCTTCTATCTGTAAATAGTATCGTTCGTGCATCAGACGTCGAAGGAACTGTAAAACTTGGCTTACTTACAACTTAATCGTCGAACGCTACCCTAAACCATACGCCGATTTTTATTCGCTGTTTCAATGCATTCCAGATTTTTAGAAATATTCATTCGATGATTGCCTGTGTCGATGTTGCGGTTTCTAAATCTCGAATGGACGCTTGTAAGATTCGCGTAAACTTGTACATATGCAATCGTGTCGTAGGGACCGGGCTACCGGAAGCTCCTCGTCGCTGCATCAACGCTATACAGACCGGGTAGTTGAGCGAATGACATTCACCAGTGGCCGGCTGTTTTTGTCAAAAACTTGCAAGAAATGATTTTTATTGGCCATTAAATGGCTCTCCCGTCACGCGCGCGACGAAAAGAAGCGTCTGTTTCGAGATAATCTTCATACGAAACATCGTTATCGATAACGTTCGAAAGTCTGCATGAAAGGAATTCGAACACCGTGAAACCTATGACAGCCGGAGTCTCTCAGCTTTTCGTCATGTTCGCTCGCATTGCACGACCATCAGGGGTAGAAAAGTTTTGCGTTCGGTACGAGATTCGTATACAACCGCGGTATCGCTGCACGATAAATTCAGTTTTCTTTTTCTTCTGCGAATAAAAATATGCTTTCGAGAACTATCTTATCAGTAACGCGACAGGTATCGCGATACCTGTGTAGGTATTATCCTGTTGAAATCTCAAACGTAAAATCTAGAGAGTATCTTTGGCACGATTAAGAGGTATTTGCAATCGTTTTCTGAAACATCTCTCCGTTCGCTTAGTCCGAGGATCTCTAAACTACGAGGCCGTGGATTCTCCCACGACTATTGTTATTACGCAAAGCACCGGATTAGAAAAAATTGAGACGGATTCGTTTACGGCCCCATGGCTTTTTCCTCTGTACAACTCGTATCATTTCAGTCTCTACGGTCGCAAATCTATATTCCTTATGGCTATCCTGTCTATGCTCGGTGTAGTATTGCCACTTATACGCTAATACATACTTCACTAAATAATACCTTCCTTTGGCACAAACTCGACAATCACACTGGTCACGAACATTGAAAATATTATAGCTCTGCGTCGTATTCCTAGGACACCGTTCAATATCCAAATCGTCGATTTCGAGAACAGTTTCAGACATTCGAAATTTCATTCGATGCGACTCGATGGATATTCCACCGTGTCTGCTTCATCTAAATGCCCTATATACTTTGTAGTTTCGTAGGCGCACCCCTCGAGACTCGAGGGTACTTGGAACTTAAGTACGAATCAAATAAGTACAGACAGTTCCGCGGATGGGACTTATCGAATAACAGCATACACATGAACAACATTGCGCAAGTTACACGATGCATCGGACAAAGGAAGAAAATCGCAACTGTAAACATTTAAGACATTTCCAAAAAAAAGGAACAACGAAAATGTAACATTAAATAAGATTGAATAGCATTCGTTTCATCTTGATCAACGAATGACACTGATCACGAACACACCTGTAAAAGTGTAACAGTAATTAAACAAATAAGTAAGTAAATAAATAAATAAATAAATAAATAAATAAAGAAAGAAAGAAAGAAAGAAAGAAAGAAAGAAGGAAATAAAGAAATAAAGAAATGAGGCAACGGATGAAAGAAGAAAGAAGAAAGAAGAAAGAAGAAGGAAGGATAACGTTTCAGTTTCGCAACTCGAAGGTGCAGTTGGCGTAAAGATGGATTCTTTGATGGTCCCGCAGGTGATGTCGATGCTTGAATCGTTTTTTGCACCAAGCGCATTGAAATCTCGGCCCAACGCCACATTCCAGTCGCAAATGCCTCGTTAGATTGCATTTGTGCGAGTAAGTACGTCCGCACTTCGGGCACAGAAACGGAGGCCCGTCCTCCAAATCCTTCAGCATCTTCCAAACTGTAACATTCGTTGAAAGGAGTCAGTAAACCCGTTGCGCTTCTCCTCTCCTCGACGCAACGACAGAGCACGGCGGAGGTAGACGAAGCATATTTTTTTCGCAGCAAAATAATATTAAAAACGAAAAGAGGGATCGCCGCTCGGAGAACCCTACATCGAACCATGCTCTGTTGCGACACGAACATTCTCCTTTCACTGAAAATCAAATTTCCACGGTCGAATTCGCATCGCACTCGTGTACGGAGTTCCGATCGTTCGGGACAATTTTCGTGAATCGATTCTAACATGCAGTTACCAACTTGTTTCTACGAAATAAATCGAACGTCGAGTTCGAGAGACCTTGATGGACACTTTATGCGTGAACAAAGTTAGTGAAATGCGAATGCGTTCAACGAAAAATATCGACACGATTGTGTTGCACGTTAAATGCATGCCCAAAGACATGCTGTACACTTTGACGAAAATTAATGCCACGACAACATAACTCTTCCGCGGTAGAGCGACCAAGAATTGTTTCATGACATCGCATGATCGTAGTAAGTTAGAAAATATTTATTTCCAATGTTATACAATAACAGAATAACTGCTTATACTTATGATTCTTTGCAATGAACTATACATTCATTTTTACTGGCACTACGAAACCTGTACGTAATTGATCACAGTTCTTCCCGTGCAGTCTGATCGCGAGTCACAACGATTGCACGAGACGGGAATCTTGAACTTCATCAACGGTATCACGTATAGAATCTCTGCTATCGCATCCTCGAACATAAAATATAAAGTTGTAACAAAATTAAACGTATCATCTTCTATTTTATAATCTTACAAAACAAGAAGTAACAATGGCAGTGAATCAGTCTCTGTACGGTAACGTAATAGCAAGTTGCTCTTGAGATCCCTGCATCCGAGTGACAGAAAAAAGATTTGTAAAACGTGTAAAACGACGAATACGTTTGCCTTCGAACGCAAACATAAAGTTGCATTCTTGTATACGAAACGAAACTTGTTCTTACAATTAGACATCTGTTCATAAACGAAAATACACCTAACGATATTGATCCTTTGGAGAGAACAGAAAAACGTCCAACGGACTCGGCTTTGGCGTACACTGCAATAAATAATAATTTCTTTCAGATGATTCTACGCGTTCTTCTTTCACTCCACGAGTAGGGCGAAGGAGACCAAAGTCGCGGTCGTCCGGTTACTTTTCAAGTACTTATCGATAGAGGTAAAATATTACTCTGCCGAAACATATCGATTGTCGTTCGTCTTCTCAAGACTTCTGGTGGGTCCTCATGTGCAGGACCAGATTGTGCTTGTGCTTTGACTTTTTGTGACATATGGGGCACTCGAATTGTGGCTCTACGCCGCACTCGAACCTGATGTGCCTGTTCAACGAATGAGGTCTGGAGTAAGCGTTTCCGCATCGCGGACAACAATAACCCGAAGCCTCGCGAATACTCATGGTCGCGTGAGTTCCGGTGAAAGAAGTTTCCTCGTTCGCTCTGTTCTCCGTCATCTTGTCCGAATTGATACCGGCCGGGGTATCCTCTTCCTTGGCGGGACACCCGTGTTCGTTCTCGCCACCCAAGTTCTCCGCCATTTGATTTTTCGCCAGCAGCCGGAGATAGAGGCCTTGGTACTGATAGTACCACTCGATCGCTGCACCTGGCGAGTACTTCCGCTCTAGAAAACAGATAAAACCGTCAGTATCGGTGTTGCTCGTCGCGGCCGCTCTCATTCGCTCCCAACGATATTCGATTTCGCATACGTTATATCGTGATCGTTACGCTGTTATTTGGCTGGTCGAGGGATGCGTTGATGACGAAAACGTGAGCTTACACAGACCACGAATCAGGATACATTGAACCGTTCACCATGAAAGCGATTACACGGAGATTAATGAGGAAGTTTCAGGGTCTTCGCGATCAGTGTCGGGAGTTTGATGGCCCTGGGCAGGTGTAAATCGCGGTTCCATGATCGTCGCAGCTCTCCGATTGCGCAGTGGCAACCGCATGATGAAACGCTGCTATTCCTGCATCATTGAATGCGATTTACACCTGCGATCGTGTTAGGTTCATCGTTGGTCGGGAGGTTGGATGTTAAGCGAACGTAAAACACTTGGAGCAGGTTACACGGATGAGCTGAGAATTTTCAGGAATGGACGATCACGAGTTTCAGATTTATCGCGTGGGGAGAAGGTGTTACGATTAGACAGCACGTCGAGTTATCAAGCAACACGAAACGTAACATTGTTTACTCTGCTCCTTCTATCCGGATCTTGTCATTTTATTCGTAACATTCAACGACGGAACGAAGGATTTTGAAATGAGCTTTTTATTCCATAAAATAGAACAACCAGGTCGTCAGTTCGGATACATTATTCGACAATAATATCTCGTGTAACAATAGGAGAGAATCGTCGTATCTGCGATTTCCGATTTATTAAACCATAGACATTGGATAAAATAGAATCGATATCATTAGAAAATAGAACGATCGTCGTACTCGCGATTCACAATTCTCCTCAAGTATTGCGAGTTGTATACTCACGCGTACAAATCGATCGTCAACTTTGTTGCTACGATTCTGTCGCTCGAGGAAACGTTAGCGAGAATCGATCGATCGGCGACACCGTTTCATCCGGCTGCATCCACTGCGCTAATCCTAGTCGAGAGTAAAACACTGGCTAGAACAAGTACTCTAAAGTGAGTTGAAAAAATAAGAAATGTATCTTAAAGTATGTCTGTGAGCGTGCAGTCTTATAACGATCTCGTTCCGACTCGATACCAGACCGCCTGACGATCTACTTGACGAAAGAGCATTTTCAGGATAGTCTGTTCTCGAGGAACGCGCGTCGCGTCGCGTCGCGTCGCGTCGTCTCAGGAAACCGAGAAGACGATTTTCTAATTGTAAGGATCCTTCGAAAAAGGTAAGACGTCGAAGGTTTCGCCTTCATTGCGGCTTGGGCAATTTGTGCCGACCCTGGTAGTGTTCGTTCAATTTGTACTGATGGTAGAACTTTTTCGGGCAAAGCGTACAACTAAATTTCTTTTCCTTGTTACCGCACTCGACCCTCTGGTGCCTCAACAAACTGTCCCTCCACTTGTATCTCTTTCCACAACCGAAACAAATGTTCAGAAAGTTCCCGTCGTTTCGCGAAGCATTTCCGTCCACTTGTTGCTGACTCGGAGACAGATTCATGCTCCCGTGATAAGCTGGATATCCCGACTGCAGTCCGTACGGCAGCTGCAACGCGGAGTACACGTCTGAAATCGAAACAGAAACAAACCAACCCTTTAACAACTATTTCAGAAGCCGTGAGAAACGTAGCGGATAGCAGAGGAGAAATTCTAGCGAAGACTCTATAGAGAGCAGAGTTGGAAATTTCATCTACGACAGGTTCGAACGAATTCGATCGAAATTCGGAGAGGTATCGCGAACGGAGAAACGTTTCGCGAGAAGCGTTGTGAAATGAAACTCGCGAGGTACGAAATCAGTACCGACAACATGCACATAACTCTTTATTGATCGCTCGATTTTACAAACGGTTTGTGCCAACGAAAATGATTTTTTTTTTCCAGTGATGCGGAAACGAAAGCGGCGCGGCGCATCGCGGCGCGTGGCGGTCCGACGAAACTCGACACACAGGGGGTCTTGTGGCTCGCCGCGAACAGAACAAAAGAGTATGTACCATCGATTAAAGGCATGCGCGTCTTCATCGCTGTTTGTGAGCAAGAACCGAATGGTGTTTCAATTCGTATCGTCGGTTAAAACGTTTCCCGCATTCAACACAGATATGTCGTTTCCTGTTTCTACCGCACTCGATCGATTGATGTCTTCTCAAGTTGCTTCTGTACTTGTATCCCTTTCCGCATTCGCATCGATAAGCTTGCGCTCTTGGACAATTCGCAACGATTTCGTCGGATGCTTCGTACCATTGCAATCCTGAAAAACGAATTCTCGTAACTATCACGACACTCGAGAATCCAATTCGGAGTCTTTTATATCTTTGATGATGATTCGATCACCTGTATTCACGCAGCTACATACGTATATGGTTACAAAAGAAAGCAAATTTTTATGTTAATTTCATATTTCTCTCTCTCTCCCTCTCTCTCTCTCTCTCTTTCTCACGCGCACGCGCACTCTCTCTTTCTCTCCGAACTAGCGTCTCCTGGAATGTTATTGCAACACAAGGAAAATTGTTATTGTTTTTTAATCGCCTCCATCGGCAAAGCTATGAGAACGAAGCTCCGGCAAACGTAATAAAGGAAAATGTCCGTTTTATATTTATGTATTAAGATTATTTATATCGGAGTACACTGTACGCATTGCTGCCGATTCGTATTATCTTGAACGCGAATTATAATGGAGCTGTAATATTTACAAAGATACATATCACCTGTGAGATATTTCATTGAAAGGCTTTGCGCGCGAAAGGATCAAGAATGAAGGATAAACGAAACGATTGATTCATATGCTGTGGTGTGCAGTGATGTGATTTCGCAGTTCGTATCGATACTTAAATTTCTTATCGCACACGAGACAGGAGAATTTCTTCTCCTTGTTCCCGCAATCGACCCTCTGATGCCTTTTCAGGCTATCCTGCCATTTGTACTTCTTCCCGCAATCGGTACAAACGTATTGAGCTTGAAGAACCGGCACGTACGAATCGGTTCTGTAAGGTCGGTCCATTGCATTTATCGAGCCTATCGATTCTCGAACTTTGGCCGCGTACGATTTCTCGCAGAAAGACGAAGACGATTCTCGATCTTCCCCTATGCTTTTGGCTTTTCTCTCCAGCATCCATAGAGCGTCGTATTCTCTCATCTCTTCGGTACCTGCGGGAAAAACGCAAAGTGCCAGCGATCAAACTTCGACTACACTCCACCTCTCATCTACCACACCGTTAAATACCCTACAAACATAAATGAAAACATTTGAGACAGGGTGGGCTGTTATCGATCGTCTTGAATCTGTTGTTCCCTTCATAGGTGAAATGTTAAATGTCGATGTAACTTTTAGGCGAACTAAATTTTCTGGTCCGCATTATCGAATGGGAATTTATTCGTACAGGACGTTATAGGATGATGTGAAACAGTATTATTGGTAATAAGGGCGACAATCTGCATCAATGAACAGAATACAAAGCGGTGTTTAATTTACACAATTTTAATTCTTGCTTCCACTGAACGTTTCCTATAAATAGCTGTTTATCAGGTTATTTGTTAATGCATGTTAACCTTACAGTATTGAAAACTGATTTAATGAACATGTAGCCTTTTGCTCGATATTATTTATGATATAAATATCGAACATATCATGCTACGAACAATCGAAATTGCTGAAAGAATAAAAGTGATTTATATCACAAATAATAACGATTGCCCGGGCCTCACCACGAGGAGGTAGCTACGAATGGAGGCCCACCCTAGCCACGGCCCAGCCACCCTCCTTTTATGAAACATTTATTTTTTTTAAATTATATAACATCCTTTTGATATACACTTGCAGAACTTTCGATTGTCGGCCGATTTGCAAAGATATAGCAAAAGAGAAGCTTTTGTACTAACCTACCCGGAATAATTTATTCCTTACTTAAATTCTACGATGTAACTACTAATCTGCCTATATCATCGCTAAAACCTACCTAATGATACATCTAACAAGTGCAATTCGTGAGGGAATATAAATTTTTGTTTCAACCTGAAATCCACCTAACAATGCCTAAGTTAAAAACTTCTTAACAGTGGCTATTTGTTCGGAATTTTTCGATTTCAATTAAAAGTCTGAGAGCCTACCTAACGACATATCTAATGAAAAACTTGGAAAATATAAAATTCTAACTATGTCTAGACATTCTTCTTTCCTTCAGTCTTCAAGAAAAGACCCACGATACGCCTGGAACACAAGTTTTTTTACATTGATTAATATGTTTTTTGAAAAGTTTTACGATTTTGCAGAAAGACTTCTTTTAGTTTCTTCGCTTCAAATCTTCATACTTCTCCAGGGTAGACCCACATTTCTATCTGAAACATACTCTCTCTGCATGGATTAATTTCGATTGAAATAGTCAATTGATCCCACGATGGTTTCTGAAACATAAACTGACGAGAATATAGTAAAATTGTAAAAGATTTTTCAAGTTCAGACCGAAATTTGTTACCTCAAACTCATATTATCTTGCAAAAGAGTTATTTTCCTGCAACAGAAAAGTATGTGATTAGTACGCTGAAAGAAAGCATGTACCATGTACCAATTAATCCCACGACGTTTCCTGAAACATAAAGAGAGAAGAACTTAGTAAAATTGCAAAAGATATTTCAAGTTCAACAATTTCTCGATGTAGAATAACACGAAAATAACATGGATCCAGTCGTTACAAACTTAAGCAAGAAAAACTGTGAATGATTTTATTTAACATAAAATGGAAAGTCTCACGTGAGTAGGCCTGAAAAGTGTTCTTCATTTGACGTAACTGTTATTGAACAGGCAAACGGGTCTTTAACTGGAAAAAAAAAGTTTCGCAATCCAACCAAATTGCAAAAAAACAGCCATTTCGGCTGCGGAACCATGAAAAGCTGCCACTTAGGCTGCTGGATGGTCCAACTAGTTCCAGTCATATGTTTGGGCTTTCCATTGAACGCAACACTAATTCAAAACCGAACATTCAATATCGCGACACTACTTTAAGAAATCTCAATTAATCCATCAAGAATAAATAAAAATAGGCGATCCATTCAATGGCGCAACTCTGACTCAACGAACTTTAACTTATTTATACTAAAAAGGTAATAGGAAAAACGCGTGTCATCAACATCGCAACACTACTTTAAAAAAATGTGAAAACTCTGATTAACAATAGATCGAACTTGAAAAATTATTAAAAAGCTGACAGAAAATTGCTATGATATGATATATATATATATATATATAAGCAGTCGCGATCTGCATTTTCTCGTAACGCTAGTGCAATCGCGATCGATCATTCGCAACGCTAATTCAAAACGCGAATTCGCCCAAAGTACTGGATGATGGGCCAAAACAAACTACTACTACTACTACCATTGCTACAACTACTGGCAAGCATAGTGACAAAGTAGTAACCAGAATGAATGTGCATCGTTGAGTGCATTAGATGCAGCCAAGGATGTATATCATTTGTTGCTGCCCTCTTCGTGGCAATTTGCCGGGCCTTTTCGACTCTTACTTTAGCCTCTACTTTCTTCGGGCCCCTGCCCCCTGAAACCTATTCGAAAATATGAACCGCGGGACTAGAGATGCCGTGGGGCGATCTCGCAGATCGACGCACGTGCAATAGTATCTCGTGTTATTATCTCGTCTAACCTGTCTTTACGACCACGATCGCGTCTTAAATTAAGTTCGAAGAGTTCACATTCGAATCAGAGCGACTCGAAGATGCTGCAACACCTTCAAATTGCATTTGATTCGTGGTAAACGCTTCGGATCCTTAACAGGTACAGGTCTGTCACGCGCCCGATGTGCCTACCCGAAGGAGAGAATGTGACAACAACCTGCCCTGGCCCTTCCTACTTACATCTAAGCACAAGCATACCAGAAGCAAGCTACCTACCTACCTAACTCTATATTTAAAATATGCAAAAATTCAGTTACACCAACACACATCACTCCACGGTTCTCACGCATAAGCCCGGGTGCATGAGCCTAACCTAGGGAGCGCGTCACGCGGGACGTCTCCGACACCCGAGCTTCATCAGCAACATTCACACTCTAATATGTACGTACCAGTTCCTGAAATCAACTGGCAAGCGCAGCGAACATTGCGTTTCACTATAATATGTGGAATGGCATCATTCCGTAAAATTTTCTCACGGTAACTCTAAGGTGGAGCTCGCAAGAAACAGTATTCGATTCTTATTCTTGCAACCCGCAAGCGGGTGTCAACACCGTCACGCGTAAACAAGTTCAATCATAAAGTAGTTTGTTTCATTTATAAATTGAACATTTCTAGATTGAATATTTTCATTCATTTATGGATAATACATCTGTATGAAGACATAGTTTTATTCCTGGATTGAAATATAAATTTGTTAACCGACGCAAGTCCCACTGCCTAACCAAACAACACACACACAAGTGAGATTTACGTCGTGCTCGATGCACGGACGCATTGCCAGTCGCTTAAAAGTTTGATTAAATCTTACAAACTAGGTCATCGTGCCCATTGTCTTCACTCACCCACGTAGCACCTGGGCACATGAGTGAGATCAGACAATGGACACGGAATTATGTGCCTGAAAATCCTGAGCTAGAATGATGATTGGTAAGTAACAGTTTCTAAGCGGTCTTACACGATGTATTTTTTTTTCTTTCATTCGATTTTCAGTGAAAAATTACTCGATTTTACTTGATGAGCTTTAACAAATTTACCGATAAAAATGATTCTAATATTTGGCAAAGTGGCTCTGATAGTATTGCCAAATATAAAGGTTCTGTATAATAAACAGATGTGACTCTGAAAATGAAACAAGAATTATATGAACAACCTCGGTCGATTCCGATGCCAAAGCAGCACAGTTTTGGAAACACAAAAATAATATTCAAGCTTGTTACTTTGGTATCGAAATGTATCCGTCGCGAAACGTTCTTCTTGCACTTGTAATTTGCAACGTTCGGACGCGACAAATTGAAATATTACTTCAAGCAATACAAATAAAAAATAATATAGACAACCAGATAATCATGATTTTTTAATCATTATGGATATTTTACCGTATTAATTTCAAATTGAATGCAAAGGTAGGAAAGCAAATGAAGTTGGGGAGTACCCATCTCCTCAAGTAAACAATTACTTAATTGTTGATTTTTAATCAACAATCTCTATTATAGATATCCCACTATTTTGAATATGCGACAAACGCTTATTTCAGTATATTCTCAAAGACATGAATTTAAATTAAACAGGCGATGTACAAGAAGAGCCTATCCTGCTCTAAACAAAACAATCACTGGGTTACTACCACGAGTATGACCCACGATCATACCCGAGGTCACTATGCTCGCCAAACAACTAGTCTCTGTGCCGATTTTCGGACCACTCGTCCTACGACATGATAGGGACCAGAGGAAACCAAAATTCATGCGACTCACCCACAGAAGGCTTGCTACTGAAGTCATCAGGCTGACTGGATGGCGGTTTTCAATGGAAAATTAACTGCTTCGGTGATTGTCAGAAGCCCATCATCAAAAATGATCACCCAATGCTCCGCTTCAGAGATGCACTGACTCTGATTTCGCGGGCGAATTAGTTTGAGCAATAAGGAGAATCAAAAATAAAAAAATCAGATGGCAACCGAAAATGTATCAGCAATGAACGAATGATTCTACTCTCGCGATTGCAGAACCGCCACTCGAAATAGAAAATGATCAGCGCGTTCAAATCAATTTATTATCGGACTCACAGAAGTTATCGATGCGAAGCAACACTGACTCTACTTTCGCGTAAATGTAATGTAAAAAAAGAAATTATTTGGAGCCAGTTCACTCCGAAAAATGACACATTTCTACGAGGCAAACACTGAGTCTACGACCGCATTGCGCGCGGCCACAAAATTTCCTGGAAGAAAGGCGGACATGTTTCACGTACTATATTAATTACCATAAATATAAAATGCCCAAGTATTTTCGGCGAGCTTCATAAAAATTGAGTATATCGATGAATATTTACAAATACCACAGAGAATATATTTCTTTTCGGAGTTGCAAGTACGATCATAATTTTTGTATCAAATCTCGAAGTATAACCCCAGTTGGTACCAAATGAAAAAGTATAAAATGTATCGTGCTTGCTACCAATGAAGATTTATCGAAAAGAAAATGACAACATATGTAAATACACGATATCATGTTATAAAGAATCAAGTGTTACCACTTTGTTGGTTTTTGTTTTGGTTGGAAGTTGGTTTGAACTGCCGCCATGGCGTCGTGACGTCAGCAGCGCCATCTCTGTCGATATTTCAAATGTAATCTACACGCGAAGAAGCATTGACAGTGCAAACAAATATATTGAAAAAGCAACAATAATGCAATAAATGATACAACCAATTCATTAATATTATTATGAAACAAGATCTGAGCTCTGAATGTTCGAGAAACAGAGAAATATGGTTCATAATTGTTCGCGAGTACGTATCGAAAAGTATCCAAATAGCAAGAACGCGGGAAAACCGTTCATCCTTTGTCCGCCATGTTAGAAATATTTGACTCATAAACGAAAGTAGCTTATGAACGTGTTTTTCGAATTCATTAGAAAGCATGATACTTTAAAATAGAATAGAATAAAAATGATAAGTAAGAATGTACATTGATGTCGGAGAATATAACGAAAATGCCGAATATAATCGAAGAAATCGATTTAAAAAGTGCACCGGAGAAAGACGCTGTGATCTTCGAAAGACATCTCAAGATATTGAATTAGTAAAAGCGAGCAAAGGCAAAATATTGTAGGAATCTAGAATAATTCATTAAAATAAATGAGAAAATGTGTGAATGTAACCGGAAATACTGAATAAAATGAAAGAAATCGAGCGGATGCGTCCTGGCAAGTAGCATGAGAATCGTCGGACCGTATACCTCGAGATGTCAGGTTAATGAACAATGAAGATACGTGAATTAGTGATAAGTACCGGTTGACTGATGTGGAACAAGGTGATAGTGGAGTGCAGAGGCGATGAATTGGGATGGAAGGTCGATGGGAGAATGATTAGACGATGGTAATGCGTTCCTGATTCAGGGAGCGGAGCGTCGATACGTCCGGTCGATTCGACTGCCGCGGAAGAAATAGCACGGCCCGCGCAGCCGCGATCGCCTCCCCACCGCAGCGCAAACTCGGCGGCGCGCGGCGCGGTGCGGCGCAGAGTGAGGGATGTCACAGCCTGGCACGCGCGCGACCCCTTCAACCACTTCCGTCGCGGCGCGTCGCGTCACGTCGTCCGATTATCACTTTTTTCCTAAATTTTCATTCCTATGTTTACGTTTTCACTTACAACACACAATTCCCAGCTCTCCTTCCTTACCTTTTCCAGGAATCTGTTGTCTGTACGTGTCAATAACCTCTCATGCGCAACAGTACCATCGTGTAACCATTCGAACGATATCGAGATCCTTTTTCACAATTACTAGTCAAATTCAATATGTATTTCTCTCATCCGCGGATACCTTCATCTACTTTTTTATATGAGATCATGTCCTGTAGTATACGGTACCGTAATCCCCGTCTTGCGGTGTCCGATAAACAATCGAGGGTCTAAACTTTACTAACAGTTAACAAAAGGACAGTGATTGCAAGCGTTCAAATAATTATGGTGCTGTGTATGCTGTCAACTAATTTACTCGTAAAGTATTATTTACGGTATTTATATTATATCGACATGTAATCGATCATGTCACTTCTACACGACGCACTCGTTTTGTTTGTGTAGTTAATAATTTATTCTTTCCCTGCATATTCTTTTCTAGCCGATCAAAATATTATTTATAAATTTTCTGACCGATCACTGATATTTCTTATATAATATGTACGTAATAGATAGATTGATGTACGTACATATGTATGTGATTTGTATACAATTACTCGATTGTTCTAAGAACTGTATCGTTCTAAGAACCAGCTAATTAAATTATACGTCCTTGGGCCGGGATTAAAATCCTTAGCTGCAATGGTTTTGCTTTGTTACCGCGTTTCCCAACACTCAGAACATATTTGACATGTTGCTGACAATTAGTATACTGTCTATATTCTATACACATGTAACGACTCGCCTTAGCCCAGTGGACAATCATTTTATTTTCATCGAAAATACTGTACATATGTTTTATATATTCAGACAATATGTATAATGAAATATTTACAGATAAAGTGATTACTGATGAAAGCTGCATATAAGAATGATAAATAAACTTTCTTCTATCAGAACGATTTGCGATGTCTCGGAATATTTTTGATATCTCTGTTCGTCACGTTTTACGAGGTCGTCTTGTCCGAGCTGGTTTCCTTATCGCCGCAGACGAGTCTCTGATGCCTCCTCAGGGTGTCCAGTCTCTTGTATCCCTTTCCACACTGATTGCAATAGAATTTCTGCCGATGAAGCCACTCGACCTCTTCTTGAAGCTTCTCGAGAGAAGCATCGCACTTGGTCTGATGTCGTTTCAAGCTGTCCATTCGCGTGTACGATCTTCCGCATCCGTCGCAGCGAAACTGTTGGTGGGATTTCACGTTCTTCTGAACCACGCTCGTCTCCACGGAATTTAGAATAGACGAGTCGCAGAGCAAATAGTTCATAGGTAGCTGTTCGTGGAACGATACCTCGCAAACGTCCGCGTCGTCTTGGTGGCTTTCCGCCAGGAAATTCTCGCCTGCAAAGACACGGTTCTCCATTAAAAAGGACAAGCCACGTTCGTCCATGAGGTCGCAACGCGTTTGCCAACAGCGAGAAACATGCACTTTTCGATACAGCCGAGTTACCTTGCATCTCCCCTGCTTTCGAGGAAGAGATCGAAGCGTTCGTTCGTTCGTTCGTTCGTTCATTCGTTTGCTATTATTTGGCTGAAGAAAATCTTGTTAGTGCGTAAGTAGGATGACGGTTATCGAGGAGATTCTTCGAACAGGTAAGCAGAGATTCAAGGATATACTTTTGACACGGTTTTATTCCATTATAAGAATTCGAATAAATATTTTAACCTGTCCGATGAATTCGGTAAACATTCTATATGTACACAGCGCAGACGTTTTGTACGTAGTCGATGGGAGTTCCTTTCGGTGACGGTTGAAAGAAAACGCGGGTTACAAAGTTTATTAGAACAATTGCGCTTCCATGTTCAGACACATGAATCTTTCGACTTTAACTTAACGAAGTAAGGTAACGAGATAATTAGATTAGGAAGATTCTTTGCAGAACGCGCTTTATACATCCATTTAAAGTAGAAACAGAAAACAGAGAAACGACGAGAAAAAGAGAAACTAAGAGAGTTGGGGGGGGGATAATGTCTGCAAAGAAGCTTCTCGAAGTCGTCCATTCGGAACGATTTTCTATAAACATCATTTACTGCGTGCTCGATTTGGAAAGATTGGCCGAATGCATCGACTTCACATGAGAGATCAACGAAAGGGGCTTGACGAATCTTTTGCCGCAAAAACGACAATGCATTCTGTCAGCCCTCACTTTGCAATAGTTCTTTTCGTGTCTTCGAAGGCTGTCGAGTCTCGAGAAGCTTTTGCCGCAGCCCAAGCAAAGCAAGCTCTTCTTTGTCTTCTTCCGGCCTTCCGCTTCCGGCGGCAGGTAATTGCTGGCCACGAACTCAAACAACGTCTGCGGCACCTCGTACTCGTTCTCATCCTTCACGAACCAATCGCACAAGTCCCCTTGATTTCCTGCGAAGAATCAACAATTTCCATTAACGATTAACATTTCGGTTCCAGCGCGGATGGTTGATCGATTCGGAAAAGCGCATGCACCGGGAAGAATGCTGCGATTCGGAAGCAGCCAACTTGAAAAGAACAGACGTTTTCCATCGTGAACGTTTGCTAAAAGTTTGCCGCGGACAGTGCAGCTTGAAAAACAACGGATAAATCGTATGGCGTTTCCATGGATGGGCGAATTTATTTCTTAAGAGTAACAGGATTTGAAAGTTTGTACAATCGATGTCGTCTTCTCTGGCGTTCCTCTTCGTTGCCTCGTTCCTCGAAAAATACGTTCTATACTTTTAACTAGAAATTCGTCGTCCGCGTTTTAACAAGAAAGGAACGCTCTCGCTGAGAGGAACTGAAATATGCAGCTTTCTTACACAGCAACCATTTCATGGAATGAACTTTCATACATTCTCATGCAGTGCAAAGCGAGCATTGCATCGGTCAAGTGAAAACAGACACGCGACGAAGAAAAATGAATCAAGTCGAGAGAATGGCGATGACGAGCGCTTTTATTTCGCTTTGCTCTTTTCATTCCAAAACAACTTAAAGAAGTAATATCACAGAGGAGTAATGTCCTAAAGTTAAGAAGAGTCGACATTGCTCGAAACATGTCCATGGGCTAGAGATGGTGTTCGATCTACGGGACGCTGTGCTTCGTGTTCAAATGATTGGTCAGCTCGTATCTTCGATAAAATTGTTTCCTGCATACTCTACAGTGATGCTTCGGCGACTTTCCGCACTCGAGTCGTTGGTGTCGTCGCAGATTTGCCATCCATTTGTACCCTTTTCCACATTCTCCGCACATATAGTGCGGATCCTGCATCGTGGCAACCAGTCCGCGGTTCAACGAGTTTCTCATCGTGTCCGGAACCAGTTCGAGGTTCCTGGTGAATTCCGAAACCGTCAGCTCGTCCGTCAGGGTGGAGCCGTCTGGAACGCAACAGAAGTTCGTTACAACCGGACGAGAAATTCGCGAGAACTTCGATGGTAGAAGCAGTAGGAAGGAAACCGCCGCGTTCGCCAAATCCTCGATCACGTTCGTTACCAATCAACTTTATTAAACCGCTGAATTTTGGGAAAAATACAATCTGCTGGTACTGCTCTGACTTGTTAGAAAGTACGCGATCGATACCATATAAAACGAAAGTGTACACAGAGACGTTCGAAATTATTGATAGTCACGTAGAAGAAGGAAATTCTTGTCAAAAAGGATCGATCGTGCGAATTGGTTCCTTAAATCAAGTCCGGATGATGGGCCAGTATATGTTCCTTGAGTCTATCTCGTCTGTAGAACTTTCTGGGGCAGAACTGGCACTTGTTCCTCGCCTCCTTGTTGCCACATTGCAGCTGGTGGCGACGAAGGCTGTACCCCCAGACGTACTCCCTGCCGCAGAGGGAACAGGTGAAACGCTGCTGTGGCTGCTGTGGCTGCTGCGGCTGCTGCTGCTGCTGCTGCTGCTGCTGCTGCTGCTGCTGCTGATGATGATGATGTTGCTGCTGCTGATGTTGCTTCTTACTCGGGTTGTGCGCGGGACCCGTAAAATAGTAGACGTCGTTGAAGCTCCTTTCCTTTATCAACATCTCGTCCATCGGCGCTGTTTGGTAATCGACCCACGCGTTCTTCAGCAGGAAACCTGTCGAAGCAACAGAATCAGGCGTGAACAAACGGCAACGGCTGACGGAAAGGAGGCCTTGACATACAGATAGGATTTCGCTATACGACTAAGGTGAGATTGGACGAGTTTACCCGGTGACAGGGATGATGGACACATTCTCATAGCGAGCGCCGAGCGCCATGCGATATCACGCGAGCTGCGAGCAACGAGCATCGGTTGCTTCCGCGGAGCGACTCGATCGATTCGACGATCGACGATTTAATCGAATCACGTTGATTGTTAAAATTCATTTATTTGTCAGTACATATAAAACACTGAAATATAAAACACAACGTTCTGAGAATCTGCTGGTACACGGTTCCATCGAAATAAGATCACATGGAGAGTCATACATGTGGCGGATCAACTAATCGTAAATGCATCGTACAACGAAAGAATTTCTTCGAGATCGTTACTCTCGAGCCTACGAAAGGATTACGTGTGTATATATGCGGTCGAAATTCATCGCGTCGCACGAACGCTCATTATGATCTCACAAAGCATCGTTTATCGCTAAAAGTTCGAAGTTCGCTTCGGAGTTCGGAGTTCGAATTTCGGATGTACGATTCGCGAAGGATCTATGGCGATCTCCGATTATTCTCTTTCGTCGTCGGGGGTCGACGAATCATTTCCCTTCTCCATGATGCGCCGCAGTCTCTTCTGGCATCCGACGACGTGCGAGTTCAGCACGAACCTGTGCTTGAACCTTCGGTCGCAAATCGGGCAGACCTCGCAAGGTGCAACGCCACACTCGAGTCGTTTGTGACGACTCAAGGAGGTGGTGGCCTTGTAGGTTTTCCCGCACCTGTTGCAAGTGTATTTCGGCTCCGAGGTGTGACCCTTCGATTCCCTTCTTCTCTGACTCCTGGTGGCCTTGTACGGCGACGCGGCGTACGTCATCTGACTCCAGATTACGTCGCTGTTCGCCTGAGGTTGATGAATCTCTTGCGACAGCAGCATGCTCGCCAGCATCCCTGAAACGAAACGATTCCGTCGTTAGACCCTCTCGCTTCGAACTCCATCGCCGTCTTCTCCACAGGGAAATGAAGAGGAAAAAGCGTGTTCTTTTTACTCGAGGATCAAGCGAGGTTTAAGTGTGACGTTCCTGCGAATTAGATAGAGAGGAGAATAGGACAACGAAGAAGAGCAAGAGAAGAGGCTTAAACTTGCAAGCAAGAGAAGAAACCGTTGTTCGGATACCGGTACACGCGACAGAATATGCTTTCGTGTGTCTGTCAGAGGAAATAGTTCGGATAACCATTGCTGTCGTAAAAGAGAACGTGTATTTATTCGATCGTGTAAAAGATGTACAGTTCAAATGTGCCTTCCGTATCGTTTCCCCTTGGCAAACGCGACACACATCGTTCGCATCGCAAAATCATGGTAGCACCTTTCTTTCGTATCAAAAATACGAGCAGCGATCCTTCTTTCTCCGACGTTCGATCGAAGAAGAATCAGTCGCCGCGCTGATCGTCCTGAAAGACGCAATCCCCGAGTCTTCCTCGTCGTCGCATCGGGGCGGCGGGGATTTGTCGCTTTTGGGTTTCCGCTTGCTTCTCCGCGGCTTTCGAACGTTTCCCAGAAAATCGCACGTCGATCCGGTCGCGATCGGTCGAACCGCATCGCCGCGAGTGCAATCGAGAGAGGCTGCTCGCTCCGGACCATTCTCTTTCCTATTCGTACGAGAAACAAAGAAAAGAGATCTTCTTAGCCGATACGATTCATATCGTTCCGTAGCATTCTCGTTTTCTTCTGCAGGAGATCAAGTGATGCGTCAATTTGAATCTGTGCATAAATCTTTTCCCACAAATTGGACACCGTTGCCTCGGTTCCACGCCACACTCGAGCCTCTGATGCCTTCTGAGGGACGTATTCAGCTGATAGCCTTTCCCGCACCTGTTGCACTTGTAAATCGTCGGCTTCTTCGACGTCAGATTCTCGATGTCTTTCACCACGAGCCTCGGCACTGGAAGACAAAGAAAGCAGAGAGCGAACGTCAGTAAAAGCAAATCTGCACGAGTCACGCGAGCAAACATCGCCAAGACACGGTCAGCGGCCGCTCCGAATATCATTCCTTGGAACACCAAAGGAAAACGAGTGTGCTCCGAAGCGTGTCAATATGCAGACGACATGATCGGGATAAAGAATCATTTATTGATACTCCTCTCCAACGAGCGATACAGCTTCAGCCTAGGCAAAGGTCCCGAGCTGTGCATCTCTGTGTTTTCTCTTTCTTACAGCTATACCGTACGCTCGAATCTCTGCAGATTTGTCTCCGAAGGAAGGAAGAGCATATCAAGTAATATCACGTGAATTATACTTACAAGAGTGGGACGTCGTCCGACATACATATCGTTTCGCTGACCAACATTCCTCTACCTATGTTACAATGCCAGAAGTTGTCGTGCTCGAAACATCATCGGTTGCCTTCGAACCGATCGTTACGGAAACGAAGGGAGACGATACGGAGGAATGGGAGACAACGAGAATAAGCGACGAGGAGGATTTCCGTAACGATCAGGGTTTCGCGGCCGCGACCGCGAACGCGACGAGTCGGTCGTGATTAGCCAATTAATCAGAGTTTCCGAGCGGTCATATATTAAGGTAGTGAATCAGTCTGGCGTGAGACTGCCAACGATGTTTGTGCTTGAACTTCCGGCCGCAAATAGGACACTCGAACGTGGGATCCTTGCCGCATTCGACTCGCAGATGTTTCTTCAACGAGTCTTTCCACGTGTATCGCTTGCCGCACCGGAAACACCACCACAGCTTCTTCGGGGTGGCTGCAAAGAGAAATCCACGAATTATTTCTTCGGCTTGCCGCGAGTCGTTTCAGGCGCGCCGCGTTTCACACAAAACGGCTAAAAGCTACGCGGAGAACACAAACTCTGTCACCGCTGCGACATCGGGCAACGTCTTCGAGGTAGAGGGGGGTATGGAATATTTCAGATGTGTTTTCTCGTAACTGTATTCTGAGACACGTGCTCGCACAGTTTATTGCAGACAAATCATTCGACGCATTCGAAAGTTACAGCAGCGCAAAGGGACGAAGAAGGGTCGCGGCGCTTTTCCTTCTGGATCGACCCGAGACGCGAACGACAAACGGTTCGTGTCGCAGACGCGTTTCCCACGGCATCAGCGATTCCCCTCTGTTATAAGTTAATATGGTGCATGCATTTCGCATGGGACTGCCAGCGATGTTTGTGCTTGAACTTCCTTCCGCAAACGGGACACTTGAACGTCGGTTCTTTGCCACATTCCACTCGGATGTGATTCTTCAAGGAGCCACGCCAGAGATAACGTTTCCCGCATTGAAAGCAGATCCACACCTTCTGCAAGCAAACTGCAAAAGAAGAAACGCATCACGCTGGTTAGCTCTTCGGGTTCACTCTGATCGCGATGCAAGTCAAATTTCCGTCACTACTCCATCGTATTCTACGCTAATTTCTTAATCGATCGTTAACTCTTGCGTCGAAGATCATGCACGCACCGAGAGCAACGTTTTCGAGAACCTGCCGAGGGAACTAGACGCGCTTCATCGTCAAGTCGCAATCGAACCTTTATTGATTTTCCGTACAATGCGCTGGAACGTCCACGCGCGCCAGAAATGCGTGACAAGATTACGACAATTCGTGAGTAGTTTGTTCATTTTATTCGATTTATTAAGAAACACTTTGTAAAATATATATTCCATAGCTTCTGGAGGTGATCGTTTGCAACTCCGTGGGTAGAGAAATTCGCGCAGAAGCCCAACAGTCTCATCTTTTCAACGAAACGCGTCCCTTTGCCATCCTTCGAGGGCAGACATCGAGCAGGGTCGATCGAATCGTTCTTCAGTATTGCGGAGGTCTGTGTACGCTCGACGTGAGGTGAGACTTCAGTCGGTGCTTGTATTTGAACCTCTTTCCGCAAAGCACGCAGCTGAATTTCGGCTCTTTGCCGCATAGTCGAAGGTGAGTGTACATCGAAGATTTTTTATGGTAGATCTTGCCACACACTTTGCAGCGATACACAGCTTCGTGGGCAAAGTTACCTGAAACAGAAATCATGAATCGTGCGTGGATGAAGAAGACGCGTTGAGGAGTTGGTTTTTAGTAGAAACTTTCGATCAAAATAAAAAGATAGGTGAAACTCGATAAAGTGGTTGTTTACCTACGCATCCGTTCGATCCTAAAGGTATGAGCGAATGAAAGTTTAGGATAGGAATGGGACAGAGTGAAAATGAATCTCTGTACGATGCTCATCCGTTTGTTTGAAAAATTTATATAAATATCAATTTGTTCTCTGCGCCCTCCTTACCTTCGCAAACCTTTCGACATAACAGCCTATCGAACTGCTTCTATCATAACGTATCGAACAACATGAAATACTTGAAAATCTTGTAAAACATCTTCTACTTGCTCACTATCTTATGTTCCGCGCTGAAAGTGAAAGAAAAGTACGACCGCTCCAGCGGATAACTTTCGTTTCTAATGAATAATCAACAAAGCGCACGGAATACGCGAGTGTCCCTCGTATCGTTTCGTCGATCGACCATCACTGGTCGATGTAATTGTGAATGGATTTGTGGTGTTTCGTGAGATGGTGTTTGTGTTTGAATCTTCTTCCGCAAATCTTGCAAGGAAACCGTGGCTCGATTCCGCACTCCATCCGTTTGTGCAAATTCAGCGACTCCTTCCACTTGTACGTTTTTCCGCAGCTGTTACACAGATAACTCGAACGCAACACGAAAATCGGTAAACCTGCAATCACAAAAACCGACGTGTTCATTAGCACGGGAGCTTGCTTCTGATTCGTCGAACACAACGATACATTTTCTTGTTTCTTTTTCAATGAACGCTCGTCGTCGTATCGATTTGCGCTATAACGTCATTTTATTGGAAAACATGAGAAATATTTACAGCGGGGGTGTACAACTAATGACATCGTTTGATTCGAACAACAATGGAAGAAGGAACATCGATGCGTACGGAAGCGATGTTACCGGTTGAAGCGGGACGTCGTCATGATCTGGCGATGCTTTGCAAAAGTAGTCGGATCTGCCGGTCAACGTTCGTTCGCTCATAATATTTGCGGGGGAGCACGGCAAGAATAGAAAGCGAAAGACGAGAAATCGCGAGATCGGCTTATCTATCGGTTCTCGAACCAAACGTGTTTCGAGTGATCGCACTGGTGACGTCTCTTCAGGTGCTCCTTCAAGTGATGTTTGTGCTTGAATCTTCGACCGCAGAAGATGCAGCCGAACTGTGGTTCGATTCCACATTCCAGGCGGCGATGCTGCTGCAACGATTCCCTCCACTTGTACGCCTTCCCGCAATTCCCGCAAACGAACTTCCTAAGCAGCCCTAAAACTGAAGCACACGACAAATTTGTACTATCACGTTCACAGCAGTCTGTTCTGGTCGATGTGTTCGGATCGCGTGTGTTGTTCGTGTCGGTCGTCTTTACCGAGACGTTAGTGTTCCTGCGGCCCTCCAACGTCCTCCCTCTAACGCACGAATCCGCGTCCAGCGGGATTCTCGTAAGCATCGCGCGTTCTCTTATCTCGTTTATTCACAGAATTTTACAGAATCTACATACATACATACATACATACATACATACAGTTTCTCCTCCAGAACGTCCACCTTTCGACGAGCCTGCGTACAATAGCCGAAGCAAGCTTTACTACCGATCTTCGTATCGCATCGTGGTCTAGCGCAAAATATATCTATACGCCTGTTTACCGGGAATCTTTCGTAACGGAGCAGCTCGGTCGTCAAGATACAAGAACCGTAGGAACAAAGTACAGCGTCGTAGAGACAGCTGGACGAATCGCTGCGAAAAGTCTGTTCTCTTTGTCTTCGACCGACAAGTTTTAAGCTCGAAATCGATGATCCTGCCGCGCGATATAATTTCGCCGACAAAGATTTTACTTAAACGTTCGTTCCGTTCGAGGCAGCCCAGTGATGAACGTTGATCAAATGCTTCTTCAGCATCCATTTGTGGCGAATTCTCGTTCCACAAACCGGGCAAGAATGTTGCGGGTCCTTTCCGCACTCTTCTCTCTCGTGTCTGACCAACGATTGCATCCACCTGTACTCCTTTCCGCAGTTAGAGCAGAAGTGTCTCCCGCATCTGTTGTAATAGTCTGAACCACGGTGCACTGAAAGAACAACGGGGCTTCTGTAATTATCTTCTCGAACAGCTTCTTAACGCGCATCGCCTACACGCTTCTTTCTATGCGAAACGCAATAAATGTACGGCTAGGGATGCTCGCCAGCACCATACAGCGATCGCGATTGCTTAAAACGCGTCGGTTTTCTGGTGAAAACGCTTTATCGGAACTGCGATCCACTGTCAATTTTAATAAGGACTCGTGCGTGCTCCACCTGTCTCGGTGGTCAACTTACTCGACCCTCTCTACTCCGTCCTTCCCCTCTTCTTCTTTACAGTCACTAGAAAATAATAAATAATTGTTAAGGTGCATGCATTTGTTAGTGATTTGGTAGGATATCTCACGCATCGACTCGGAGATTCGAATGCGTTCGATAGAATCCCGCGTGCTCTACGGGAGACTTCGATGCGCGCATTGCACAGAAAATATTTGATTTCGAGGAAAATGAAATTCTCATGAAGCTCTTTTCAGTGAAAACGTTCAGGGATCGTATAAATCGTTATATTTTTATTTCGTAGACATTTTAAATAATTACTTCGATCACAATATTTACACAGACTTTTCCATTTTCGCTTAGCGACGGTTGATCCGTCGTTTGTACAAAATGGTACATCGATTACATTTCGCTGTTATTTTATTACGAAAACGTACCTACACATTTATTTACACTATGCACACAGAGTAACACCAACCGATATTAGGAATACGAGAATGTCAATCGCTCGATTCCGATGGAACTGTTTGAAAAGAAATAAATGTACCGGCACGGTTGCGACAGCCCGTCGTCGACGACAACCCTTACTAATAAATGTACTCAAGCGAAAGTTCAACGAATCCATATCATTTCCCGTATTATCTGAGACTCGACGGAAACAGCGATGAAACCGAATCGGCGCGTTGAATAAAATATTAAAGCTTCGAGCAAACGATCTCAGTCTTATGGATGAAGAAGTCTTCAAGTTCTACGCGTGCAACGCGCACCTACGGTTCAGCCTTTGCTACGCGGTACGGTTTCATCGGCGTCCACTGACTTCCGACGCAAGGAACGCTCGGAATGGTCTCAAAAATGATCGTAGAGGGTTCTCGATGCTCGCAAGCATCGACAGAATTCTCGGGGACCTGGTTAAGTAAAGAACGCTGAGAATCTGAAAGCTTCGTTCGCGGACTTTCGAGCGAGCTCACTCTAGCTTGTGAACGTTATTTTCGTGACGCATCAGGTAGTCCCTGCGTTTGAATCTTTTGCCGCAGATAGTGCACTTGTGCCTGGGCAACTTTCCGCAGCCTTCACGAAGATGCCTGGTCAAAGAGTCGGTCCACGTGTAACGTTTCCCGCACTTGTAACAGGTGAACGGGGCGTCGTAATTGACGCGATTGTGGTCCCTCTTCCAGTCTGAAACAGATCGCAAAGAGAACGCCCGTGAGACTCGCGTGCTCGATTTTCATCTCGTTGTCAGCATCCTTCATTCGCGTATTCTATTTATCTGTTCGCCTCCTATCCAGACAACATCTTTCCGGCGAAGAGCAAAGAGGCGATTTTGCGTCGACCATGGAGGATGAGGGAATTGAAAAAGTGACATTTCTCGTGGACAATGAACACGTTTCTTTATTGTTGCACCGTGAAACGGAAAACAAGTATAAATCCTGCTTACCACCGACTCGATTATCGATATCGTATCTTGGCGCGTCGAAGCGATTTCTGGAACCCGATCGGAAGCAAACAAAGTCTTCGACTCGAAGAGCTGCGTCGATGCTGTCTCTTCAAGGTGGAGTCAGGGTTCCACGGCTCTCTCGGTTGGCCCTTTGGCCAGCGGCTTGCCACGCCGCTCCCGCACACGGTGTCCACGAGGTCAGAACGTCGAACGTGTTTTCCCTCGGTGACCTGCCACCCTGAAATCGTAGTCACCTCGTCAGATACGTTCGCATCTCCGCCTTTCGATGGCTCTCGACTCCTAAAAACGTTGCAACCTGTCGGGACGATCGTTCGACACCCGCGCCTTTCCAAGCTCGAGGATCATCGTCTGAAATCGAAGCGACAAACACCAGACAGAAGAGAGAGAGAGAGAGAGAGAGAGAGAGAGAGAGAGAGAGAGAGAGAGAGAGAGAGAGAGAGAGAGAGAGAAAGAGTGAAGAAGTTGCCGATACATGGAAAATGGTGTCTTTATTCTGCAGTGAATACACGGATCTGTAAGAACAAGGATAGTACACTGTTCGACGGATCACTTGGCATCGTAAGCTCTGAACGTGGCGTTCGCGCGAACACGAGGCACACGGGTTTAAGGGGCCGGAAATATTTGGAAAGCTTTGCACTAAAAAGTTCATTCGTTCGATCCCCGAGGACGGGCTCGAAGAATTTACGAGCGACCGGGTCACATGATGCATCCGTGAACCGTCCAGACGTGTCGCTGAAAATTTGAACGCTGCTTGAAGGCCTTCTGACAGTAACGGCACAAATATTGCGGCGTTTTCCCGCACTCCTCCCGCAGGTGACGGTTCAGCGTGCTTTTGTTGGTGTAGGATCGGCTGCATTTGAAACAGGGGTACGGCTTCCGAAAATCATCTCGTGCTACGTTTCTGAGAAACCTCGATTCACCTGCAACCAGAATCAAACGCGATTAATAAGAGAGATGCTGAAAAGATCAATGATTTCGCGATTAAGGTTTGGACAAGATCTTCGGAGTTGCCCGACATCTTCAGGATGCGATTCGTCGTTTCGAATCTCGCCAATCATGGTTATCGTTAGCTCGGCAAACTCTTTCGATCGATAGAGAATCGTGTAAAACGGTAGAACCGGGAATCGAGATCAAAGCGTCGAAGAAGAAAAGTAGAGAAATAGCGCAGCATGGAAATTTGAAGGGTTGCATCGAAAGCGCGCGGCACGGTACGGCTTAATGTTAGAAAGCGCGAGGGAACGTTTCAGCGAACGATCTTCTCTCGCTGTTCGTGTCTTCTTCGTCTTCGGGGATGCCATCGGGGTGCGTCCTCCGTTGGGTAGAATCTTCAAAGTCGCGAGTGAACACGAAGAACGTCAAGGTTGGTTTACCCTTATCATTACTGTTTTATTACCGCGTACTTCGATGATTATAATCAAATTATAATAAAGTACAGTTACACTTTTCGAAACTAGAAATTACGTATAACCAAGGCCTCGGCGAGCATCGTTTCCTTGAACAATTTTTTTAACGATAACAATTATTCAACATATCACAGAACATCGCTTACAGAATGGAATTCCTTAAACCAATCGAACATCGCAATTTCCTTCGACCCGATCGCCTTTTCGAACAACGACCGCGCGTCCCCGTCGCGTCGTTTATCACAATGAACAAATCAGATTCTTTTGCGTATCCCCGAGAAACCGTGTTTCCTTTGCTTCGAGAGCGGATCGCAACGACAAATCGAGAAACTTCGAGGCGAAAATTGGACAGACCTAGACGCTTTACAGCGAGACGAGACGAGACGAGACGAGAGAGTAATCGATTCGCGAGATACCTTGCACTGTCGGCCTTATCGATAAAGTCGCTTACTATTAAACTATGCGTGGATCATTGTTGATAAAAGTAGCATACGAGTGAGAATACGTAAAAGAAAAGCTAAATGCTGCGTGAAGCTATTAGGCGTAGGAAAGAAAGCGGTTAGCGTGTCGCGCGCGTTACATCTGATTCTTTTCCCGAGAAGTTTCAAGGACCCGTTGAAAACGCGATCTTCGGACGATGGCGGTTCTTCCTGTTGTGGTCGTCGACGATTCACGAGCTACGAAGCACGAGTTACGGCCCCAGAAGGAAAATACGGCCGTGGATGGTCGAATTGTGACGCTGGAAGTTGGCCTTTTGCTTGAATCCCTTGTCGCAGATACTGCAGATGTACTGGGGCGGTTTCCCGCACTCGTCTTGGATGTGACGTTTCAGGCTACCTTTGTTCCTGTACGATCTGCCGCACTTGAGGCACGGAAACGGCTTCGGAAAGCAATCCGGCGGCGTCCTCTGCGACGAATACCTGCTTCTCGAGCAATTACCTGCAATTTAGAGGACGAAATCGTTCGATTATTCGATCTAATCACGCTCAGACTGAAGGAGAGGCGCGCGCGCGTGTGTTTTCCCTTAACATTCAGATCTTCAACGACGCCACTATTCTTTTCTCTTTAGGAACGTTTCATCCGCTCACTCGCATGAACTTTCTGTAGAAAGTGTGCAATCGTATCGAACGTTTGCGCGTACCCGATGCGTGTGTGGACGTGTGGGTGTGTACGGATCTTTCATACGGGAAACATAGCCGCGGCACACGAGAAACGAAAGAATGATCGAATACGGAGGAAAGAAACGCATTTCTATTTCGAGAATGCGACGCGAACGAAGAGTCGATCTTCGGTGACGACGCCAGCTGCCGTTTCTTCGGGTGATGATCAGGAGTAAAACAAACAACAAAATATCCTCGACAACTCTCTGCCTGTTCATTCTACGGTTTTATTTTCAAGAGTAATTCAGCGACTCGCACGCGCCGTGCGGGTTCTTCAAGACGGACCCGCGAAGACACGGACGTCGTCTCTGTTTTCGAAATTTCGGAGGAACGTTTCACGAACCGGCCTGCAGACCGAACCTGTCGGAGCGGAACTTCGCGAGTCCCTCTCGAAGAACTCGAACGATTCGAGTTCGGTTTCGCGTCAGTCTCCCGAACCTCCGCGCGTCCTTTCTTCCGGATGCCTTGAGAATCTCGCTGAAGTCGCTGGACGCTTTGATCCAGCTTCCGTGGAAGCGACGAGGAGACCGCCGCCGAGAAATCTGGAAAATATCAGCTCGAACGCTTTCCTAAAGCTTTTCTGAAAGCAAGAAAAATTACAGGCTATTCGGTTGTTCGGGGAAAGAAAGTCACGTTGCTGCCGTGAATCGCGATTCATCGACGAATGAAAACTTTGAAGCGTCAAGATTCTTTCTGCGGTGGTATATTTGAAAACTGATCATTACATCGCGTAACAGTATCTTCGAAGGAAGAGAACGTTCGTACGAAAGCCTGCGACTCCGAGACGCTCGTCCGAAACAGATATATTGACATAAATTACATTGAATAGAATTCGATATACATGTATTGCACGGTAAAGATACGTTTCGAAAAGTATTACTTTAGAGCAGCTTGTGCATGTTCGTTAGATGGTACGTGAGATGATGCTTTCGCTTGAATCTTCTACCGCACACGGTGCAGGCGAACTTTGGTTCCGTTCCACACTCGAATCGAACGTGTTTGTACAAGGAATTGCGTTTCGAGTATTGTCTGCCGCAATTATTGCAGAACAACAGCTTCCCGGTGACCGGCGCCGGCGGCCGGCTCGTCCAACCTGAAAACGAGACGAACGACGATCAGCGTGATCACACGGTTCCGCGATCGGATCGATCTTGATCGGAACGGAAAAGCTCTCGGTACGCGCGGCTCGACCGTTTCGTTTCAACCGAAAGCGACGGATCGACGCGGCACGGTGTTATCGGGCAAAGCGGTAACGTTCGGACGGCTATGACGAAAGTAGGTAACTTGCATCGAGAAACGTGTTTCTGTTACTGAAACGTGGTGACGGGGGCGGCGCCATTCGCAGGGGTCAACCGGTGAATGGCGTTCAAGTGTTTGAACAGATGATGCTTTCGCTTGAATCTTCGACCGCAGACGGTGCAAGCGAACTTTGGCTCCGTTCCACACTCGAATCGAACGTGTTTGTTCAAGGAATTGCGTTTCGTGTACGGTCTGCCGCAATTATTGCAGAAGAAGAGCTTCCCGGTGACCGGCTGCCGGATGGCCCAACCTGAAAACGAGACGAACAACGATCAGAGAAATCCCACGGCTCCGCGATCGGGTCGATCGTCGTTGCAACGCGAAAGCTTCGGCTAAGCCCGCGACTCTTTCGTTCGAGTTGGAAGTCACAGATCGATTCGGTAGAGCTTTATTCGAGAATGTTACAACGTTCGGACGGCTATGGCGAGAATAACATGCATCGAAAAGCGTGTCTCCGTTAGTGAAACGCCATGACGGGGGCGCCGTTCGCGGGGGCCAGCCGGTGAATGGCGTTCAAGTGCTTGAACAGGTGATGCTTGTGCTTGAATTTGTAGCCGCAAACTTCGCAAGCGAATTGCGGCAGCTTGCCGCATTCCACGCGCTTGTGCTTGAACAGGGACTCCTTCCACTTGTACGATTTCCCGCAAGCGTCGCAGAAGAATCTTCTTCCGTTGAACCTGCCGTTCTCCGCTTCCCGATGGATCCTCGACGACTCTCGTCGCGACATCGTATCTGGAAAGTCATGCAAGCAGAGAACACAGTTCAGCTTTCTGAGGAGACCTCGAACGGAATCGAATGGAATCGAATGGAGTGGTCTTAAGATCGCGCTGCGTTCGCGCTGCGTTCGCGCTGCGTTCGCGCTGCGCTCGCCGACCAGCGTGAACGCGCTCGCCGGATATGCTGATACAAATTCTTCGTGTGTCGTACAATACTTTATTTCGCTTAAGAGTAGGTCGCTGACTGAGTTTCGGGAGCACAATCTCTCGCTGAGAAGCATTAAAAAAATAAACGGTTCCACGCGTCGCGCGTGGAAGACCGAATCGATCGCGGGCGAACCTTCCAGCCGCGCGGCGGGCAACGCGTCTCTCAACAGTTCGGAAAGTCCGCGCTTCTCGGATCACGCAGACGACAACTTTTCAGGTGCTGCGTCACGTGGTGTTTGTGCTTGAACATTTTTCCACACTGCGGACACGGCACGTTCGGCATTTTTCCGCACTCGTACCGCAGGTGCCTGTCGAGCGAGCTCTTTTGGCTGTAGATCTTGCCGCAAGTGCATATGTGCTTCTTCAGGTTCACGGCCAGGGTCGACAGATCGTAGTTCTCGAGCGACAGCCGGAAGTCTTTCCCGTGAAACAGCTCCGACTCGTCTGAAATCAGAAAAACGTTTCTCTCGTTAACCACGCTTCGGGTTCGACGGGACGCGTCCGTCGCCCGTCGTCCGTCGCCCGTCGTCCGTCCGCATCTCGCGCGGCTTCGACTACCACCGACCGACCAGACGCTCTTCTTTCTTCTTTTCACCGGCTTTTTATTTACAAGGCCCTTCGTGCCGGCCGTTCGTTCGGCTCGCCTCTAGACGGTCGTTCAAACTTTCTTAACTTAAAGATCATTAACGCCGTCGAAAGACATTTGTACAGCATGCTCGATCGTCGCCCTTCTCTCGGTCCCTAGATTCGTTCTGAACGCAGACTAATCCTACAAGCGCAAGGTTAACGCACATCCAGACAAAATGTCGATCAGCGAGCGGTCAGCAGGGTCGAGAAAAAGAAATACTCGAACGAGTGATAGCGCAGCAACGGTGTTATTTAAAAATATCAGTCATTTCGAAACGCATCTCGCAACGTAACGATTCCACTCTGTGATCGTCGAGAGCGACCGTAAATAGAGAATCTTATAAGGTACACTTTGATTTCTTGACGTGACGCAGCCACAGGCACAGCTTGTTGGTCGTGAAGGTACACTTCTGACACTGATACTCCACTCCGCACTCTCCGTGCTGATGGCAAATCATCGAGAACTCGTGCTTGAAACGACGCCCGCAATGACAGACCAGGCGACCTGAAAAAGAAACAAATGGAATAGGTGTCAGTATGACGAAAACCTCGGCCATCCTCGGACTTTCCACGTCGTTCGTTTTCGCGTTCGAAACAATGCCGGAAGCGAGAGCGGACGAAAATCGAGAGGAGAAAGAGCGTTCTTGAATAATTCAATTCAATTCTTTATTATTTGTCGAGTATCGTCGCTAACACAGTGGTTATCAGTGATACGCTCACAATGGTAATTATACTTTTAAACTGGCAAAAATTGGTAAATCATAGAGAATATACGTGTATCGTGTATCGTAGCGGATGCGTATGGAGACGCGCGCGACTCGAAATCGCCCGATCGTGTTATGTATACTTCGTTCGTATCTCCATTTGCTTTTCGTTCTTCTCTCTCGCGTATAATGTACGTCGTCTACCCATCATCGCCTACACGGATTTCCAAAGCTCTCCTCGCAAAGAGAGAAAAGGAAAGTGAAACGCTTACGAGCTAATTATTATCATCATCGTTCTCCTTCGAAGCAACAGGTTGTACTCCGTTCTTTGGCCTTCGTGTTTAAGCTTTGAATTTTCCGTCTCTCGCTTGTCTCGCGAGACCAGAATCATCGGTATTTCGAGTCTTACGGACAGCGCGGAACCGTGATTCCTTTTCGTACATACGGACGTCGCGCGGCACGGTGAAACGCGGATGTCGCCTCGTTGAAAATAATTCTATAGGCATTCGGTATACAGCCATCGATCGGCGACTCGAGTATCGCACGTTTGGCTAGCTTCGCTCGCATTGGCACAAAGGTTGCAAAATCAACGGAAGCACGCGAATCGAAAATGGATCTTCATCGAAGTTATTCGGTGGACCCTTTGCGTTCGTCCCTTTGCGAACACCCAAGCGCAATTTCGAAATCGAGGAAATCAAGCGCAGCGCGCGAATCCTTTGTCCGACGCTGTTTTATTCCCGCTTCGTTCGACGTCACCCTCCCAGATAAATTCGGTGAAATCCTCTTTCTGCACCGCGCTCAACAGCTTTTCAATCCCGCTCACGTAACATCCTGCGTTACGAATTCACGTGTACGCTACAAGTCGCGTAAAAAATGTATACCTCTCACTTCTTACGGTTTGTCTGATCAGTCTTTACGCTTTGTATTTCACGCGCCCGCGTGCAAAAATTCAGATCTTTCCTCGAGTGGAAACGGAAGGTCGCGCGAGGTTCGCTTTTCGTTCGTCCCTTCGGCCAGCGGAACGTGTATGTACTTACATGTACCGCGTATGCGTGCCCTTCGGTTTCCATTCCGCTCGCTTCCCTTTCACGGTTCGCGCGGAGTCGACGGGACGCTGCTAAAAATCAGCAATTTTGTTCTAAACGACGTCGTCGCTGAATCGCCCGTTGAGAAAACAATTTGGTGGCTGAGAAGAAACGTATATGAGACGCGACATCGTTAACAATAACATTCAGTTTGCACTGATAACAGTTCGTTTCGGCAATCCGATCACACTTTAGGCACATGGAGTCGACTCGAACGACGCGACGCGCGGGAGTCTTCTTACAAAACGGCATATGGAATCGTTTGGCACAAAGAGAGGGGGAGATAGGGAGAGACGAAGAGAGGGAGCACAGAGGGGGGTGGGAGAAAAGCTTGCGAAGAAGCGGAAAAGAGGGTGGCGGCGTTTCCGACGAGCAGATTCGACGGGAGGCAGAGCGGATCGCGCGCCACGGACGCACGAAATCGCGACACGGTTGTCGAGATGAACACGAGGACGAGCGCGTAGAAGCCGAGAGGTTCGCAGTCTGCGTCAAAGCGTTGACAAGACAAGACGAGCGAGAGAGCAGCCGAGAGATCCTATATCCGGTGTGTCCGGGTAGATGCACCCGGTTCACCATGAAACTCGAACGATCTTCAAAGATTTAAGATAGACGCTTAGAGGTAAAATCAGGGAATAGAGAATATATCGAGGGAGACAGGGCGAGACGGGGACGAGGGGGGTAGATAGAGAAATCGGAAAGTCTGGTAAAACTTGTCTACTCCTACGGGATAAATACGAGATTCAACGCCCCTATGGTATCATCGATACGCTTTGTCGCTGATTCAACGGCTGGCCGGTCCACGAAACGTCATCGAGCTTCGACTTTGACTAGAATCTTCCCCCGAGATAATCCTTTGTCGAGTCTTTGGTCCTTGATCGAGGTGTTTCTCTCGTATCTCGTTGGGTCTCGCAGGAAGCTCGTCCATCGCGCGAAGGATTATCCCGAGGATCGTGTCTCGAATCGTTCGTATTGTCCTTCAGAATGAAAATAATGTTCCTCCAAATCTATCGAGTCACCGTACCGATCGCCTTCGAGGGTTCTCGCTACTAAATATTAACGTTATCACAGAGATCCTCGCGCAACAAGGGATCGAGATCGATGGAGATCCGCGGTGCCGGCCGAGCCGCGTGGAAAGACATGTTTCTTTTTTAACTATAACGCAATACGACTTACAATTTACATCATCACTGTAAACTTGCTATGCAATATAATATATGTATGTATAATATATATATATATATATATATATATATATATAATTTTTTTGATTTAAATAGATTCTCTATCTTGGGTATTCTATGTTAGGTAGCGGCCTGCTTAGACCCTTCTCTAAACTAGACGATTCTAATTCAGACGAGAGGAGTCGGCTCGTAGCGGTCGAACGAATCGATGCGGATGCGAATTCGTTCTACGGCTTCGACGATCCTTCGACTGCGCACAATCTCCGACAAAAATAATATAACTTTGATATCGTGCGCGACGGAAATCGATTTCTGTTGATCGATATCGCGCAAGAGTCGCAAAATGCGTCGAAACTTCGTCTGACTAGACTTTGTGAACGTCACTTAAGCTAGGCTACTCTAGAGAGCTATAAACGGGACACCGCTGGTGTCGGAGATTTTTCGTTGCACCGAGAATTCGGATCCTTTCCGCTGAGAATCGAGATGTCCTTCTCTCGATCGCTTCGAGACATCGGAAGCGACTCGATGCTCGTGGTTGCCCCGATCGTCCGCTTAAAATGCCCCCACCCTTTTATAAAATCACGACTCTCCTTTTCCATGATGTCGCTCGCGTTACCACGACCATCGAGTCGGCCAACCTTCTCTCGAGTCGAAAACTCTTCTTCCCTTAGAATTAGTAGAAAAATAATTGGGCGATTTAGTAATCTGCCGAAGACTCGAAAAGACGCCGGGAAAGCATCCTCGAAAGCGTTCGATGAAACGCGCGTGATCGGCGAAAGAAAACCGACGTGCGTCCTCCCCTCAGGCAGCTCCGTAACCGATATTCCCGCGAGTCCCCGAGGCGCGCCGCGCAAGGAAGGACGAAAATCGGGTTTTCAGACTTTTCCGCCGCTCTTCTCGAATCCCCAAAAATATTCAACAATGCGTTTTATACTTTTTTCCCTTTGTACGAGGGATCTAACAACGGTTCGTTCCATCGGATCGACAGGAGTCGTCTTGTCGATGCCGCGAAGTCTCGCGGGTGTGCTCCATCGAACACGAAGCGAAAGCAAAGCGAATTCTTTCGAGTTGCATGACGGAAGTGTATTGTCACGTGTATGCGGCTGTTTTGTATCGCGTCGATCAAGAACACATCTGTTTTCATACCGTCCGCATAATCGTCGATCCTACGACGCGTGCGCCTCTATCATTAACGTCGATCGAACGGGACAATGAAAATCAGTCGTACCGGCAAATCGAACGATCTTACAAACAAAGGAAACACAGTTTTACTTCTGCGACGTATCGCTCTCTGTCGGACAGAGGAAAAGAAAAAAAATAAAAGGAAAAATTGTTCGGTGCTCGATTCCAAGTACGCGCCGCGCGTATCCTCTGGCAAAGAGCGCGAAAATGAAAAGAGCAATCGAGGGATATCGTTTGAACGATGAACTCGAGAGCTTGGTCTGGCCAAGGAAACGGCTGTTCCCCTTTAGGCCCTCTGATTCACCGTAGCCGTGCCGGAAAGGACCGGCTTCACGTCCACGTGGCGATGATTGATGTGGGCCTTCAGGTTCCTCTCGTACTTGGAGCTGAATGCACAGTGTGGACAGTTAAAGGACGGCGCTTTGCCGCACTCATACAGCAAGTGTCTCTTCAGGATGTAAGCGTTCTTGTAGCTCTTGCCGCAGCGGGAACAATTGTGTCGCCGGTCCAGCCCTGAGCCAGAAACGCTACTGACCGCTCGATTACTGTTGTTATTGTTGTTGCTACTGCTGCTGCTGCTGCTACCGCCGCTGCTGCTGCCGCCGCCGTCACCGCCGCCATTATTGTTGTTGTTGTTGTTGTTGTTGCTGCTGCTGCTGCTGCTGTTGTTGTTGTTGTTGTTGTTGTTGTTGTTGTTGTTGTTCCTGGCCTGGTGACGAGAATGAAGTCGAGCCCGTCGTTGAGGCGTCAACGGAGCCGGGACGTCGTTCGCCGACGACCGCCAAACGCGTCTCGTCCCATTCGAACTCCAGCCGAGGCACGCGAAGAAACCTGGAAGCAATCGAAACAGACGTTTCGACGGGACGATTAGTTGATCGGCACGCGATTGCGCTTTCGCTTCGTTACACGACTGCTCTTTTTACAACGGCGCGGGCCATGCGATAAAAAGAAAAACATTCAAGTTCTCAAGCTTAGCAACAACGAGCATGTCAGAGGGAGGGATCAGGGGAGTTACTCGCGAGGGGTGATTTCGCTGCTCGCGAGGATCTCCTCGGTCCTCGCGATGAGATCCTCGAGAACCGTGTGTGGCCGAGCAGCTTCGAGATGGCTTCGCGACAATGAACGATCGTTCGAACGACGCACTCTCCGACGAACGTGTTCCCTTCCTCCGCGCCCGGAATCGTCCTCTTTCCACCGCGAGCCTCGTCGACGGAACTTTCGGAGACGCGACGCCTGAAACTCAAAGCACGTCTCGATTAACATCATCATTTCTATTTCATTCGCTGTTTCGGAATCTCTTCCCACTGCTTCGCGGTGTCCCGAGATCTCGGACTTGAAACTTTGCTGCACCGAACAGACGCGCGCGAGTCTCTTGATGAAAAATTGCTTTTTTTGATAGATGCTTCGCAAGAGTCTTCCGCATCGTAGAACTCATCCTGTTTTGTGAACCGCGACGAACGGTCAGCCAGGTCACCTGTGAAAAACGAAACTGGTCAGTATGCGGAAAGAATACTGTCCGTACCGACCGAGACTTCTTTCCTTCTTCTTCCCGCTGCAAGTCGGTCGAAGCCTCTGGAAAGGGGGAGCCGCGAAGGCGCGGAAGAGGTAAGACAACGCGATGTACTTGCCTTTCTAGACTTTATTTTGCTCTAAATCGAATACAAGGCTCTCTACAAATTGACAAAAAAGGAGGGAAACAAGCATTTTGGAATGTTCGAAAAGTCGAAACGATACGTGTACAAAGAAATGAAAAGGAAGCACAGTGGTAGAAGATAGGAAGCGAACGATCGGCCGGTCGAATCGACAGAGTCGCGAACGTTCTTCTCGGGAGCATGCGGATGTAACGCAACGATAGGCGTTCGGACGAATTTGCGAAGTCTGTCGAAGGGGTGGGGCCGATCGTTCCACAAATTTCACAAGCAAGCGACTTTGCGCGCGATACAACTGGGCCAATAAACGGCGACGCGTTATACCGTTTCATCGTCGTCTTGATTTGCTGTCATTTGTTCGTTCTGCTGCGAGTAGTATGACGTGCGACGACCGTTCTCGTCACCGACGATCGCGAGAATGGTCGAACCTCGGTGGCGAGGTGCGTACGGCTCTCACATGCATGCGGATTCGTCGCAACGGATACAAGCAAAAAATTATCTAGAAAGAATATCGTTATCATCATAGCGTAGTCGTTAATAATTATTGCTCTCTAAATAATATTAATATAAAATGGAGACACAAAAGTAATAATTAATAAATCATCGTTCGTTGGCAAATACATGGCGACAAAGAAATTACGATTACAAATACGTTTTGCGTTCGAGGCGCTGAGCGGAAGTTGTAGTTGTGTTACTTTTACGTGCTCTCTCTCTCTCTCTCTCTCTCTCTCTCTCTCTCTCTCTCTCTCTCACACACATTCATTCTCTGCTTTCGGTCTGGCTTTCAACCCCTTTCTCTCCATCACACGCTCCTGCTTTAACTTTCATTCGGTTTCATTCGCGCTGTCTCTCGCTCCGTCTCTTTCTCTCTGCATGTCTCTCGTTACAGTCGAGTACTGTGCTTGTACTAATTGTAAGAATATCGTCCTTAAGCTCGAGCGCGAGATGTCTCTTGAAGCATGCTGGATTTTCATCATCGGCACTAATACTTTAGTCGCTGGCTTCGCGAGCGTTCAGCTTCGATGGACGTTTGTGCCCTCGCAAATCGAATCACTGTATGTCGTTCTCGAAGATGCTCCGTCGAAGAGACGATCTCGCTCTCGATAATCTATACGCGGCCTCGTGGCGCGCCGTAAATTCACTATTATTTATTACAGATAATTGTACTGTTTAATTAAAGACGAACGAACGCACGAACGCACGAACGCACGAACGCACGAACGCACGAACGAACGAACGAAAGAAATGTGAGTGAACGCGAGTATCGAATATACTCATTATTGTTTTGCTTTAAAAAGGAGAAAAAAATACAGAAGAACAAGGAGAATTGTATGACGCATAGGAATGAATAGAATAGAAACCGGAGTAAAATAAACGCGCAGGAATCACATTGAGGTTGATAGGAGTCGAGGAAAAAAGGAAGAAATGTAACTCGTAGGGGATGCTGGTCACTATGTATATGGATCGACAACGAAGATGAGTACGTCTTAGCGGATACATTGGCAGTATAAAGGCGAGTGATCGAGATTTAATTCTGCTTCCTTCGGCGTAAATAAATAATTTCTAAAAAAATATCACTGGTCTCAAGATGTTCGCCGAGTGTCACTCGTAAGCGATTATAGTTACTCGCGGGACGTCTTTCGATGGATCCATCCGCTACCCGTATCTCGCTGCTGCGCTTTCTTTTTTGCTCCCGAACCCCTGCATCGCACGGATCGAATCGATTTTCGAAAAAACGAGGGTGATGGAGGATCCAGCGAAGGGTCGCGTCGCTTGGTTCGTCGTCGCAACGGTTTGCATGACACCCGGCCAATAATACCGTAAAAATTCGTTCACAGCTGGATGCGCCCAGCGCCTCTTGGTTTTCTTTTTCTTTTTTTCTTCATCTATCCTAAAGTCTAAGTCGTACTTGAAGGCACTTAACACAAGGCTCTCTCGGTTCAAAAGCTACTTCTTTCACTGTCATCTTGTCTCCTGACGCATTTCGTTCGCTCTGCCCAAAATTTCCTCCTCCTTCTGCTCCTCTTCTTTCTTTCTTTCTTTCTTTCTTTCATCCGCTCTTTTACAATGTTCAAAACTGGCTACGGGATCCGCTTTCGCTTCTTTTCCCTCGGTTTTCTGGTCGCCTTTGTAACGCGAGACCGTGGTCCGACAAGAAATCATCGATCGATCGTGATTGGAAATGGAACGTTTTCACGAACGACGAGCGCGTCTCGTCACCGAGTATCGCAGTGCCTGACTGCGTTTCATCTGAAATTTCGTCTGCGGTACGACGATCATAGTACGATAATAGTACGCCGTTTCTCGAACAAAAACAAAGAAATCGATACACACTCTCTCTCTTTCTCTCTCTCTCGCTCTCTCTCTCTCTCTCTCTCTCTCTCTCTCTCTCTCTCTCTCTCTCTCTCTTCGTTTCTCTCCGATAGCAACATAGCAGCTGAATCGAACGTATTACGTTGCATTCGCGTTCCATTTCTTTCCGCTTCGAGCGCCGAACCGATCGGATTTACTTATTCACGTACTTTTGTTCGTTCGATTGGACTCAGAAAACACCGGGCGGCCAACGACAAAGGTACGGTTGCTCTCGTTGCGATGCAAAACGATTCTAACGATAAAGATAGTTCTCTTTTTAAGGGAGAGCTCGCGAACCGACCTCGCGATCCTCTTCTGTCACACAGAATCGTCTCGCGAATCGTTTCGTTCGCCCTTTTCAACTCGTCGTTCGAGTTGACGCAAGTTTTCGACGTTGCCTGTCCATAAGTATCTTTTTTATGTTTGTATATAATTTCTTTTCTATCTTCTTAACACCTAAACATCCGCCATGCTATGTTTTCTGACGCGATTCGCCAAAAAGAGCCATTTCGATCGTTTCTCGCAGGGCCACGGGCCTCCTTTTACACACACACACCCTCCGTTCGTCCATCTCACGATCAAAATGCATTCGCGCTTGCACACCCCTACGTAAGACACAGATTCACCGGAAATAGTACGGTCGTAGAATATCCATCGAGTCAGACGGAATTCTTCTCTCTTTTTTTCAGGGCCAGCGCTCGAAAAATCACTGGCTCTCTCTAAATTCCCCGTTCGAAACGCGAATGCGTCGCAATTACGTCTCTTTTTTCCCTCGAGCTTTCTTCCTCTTCCTTTTCCTCTCCTCTCCTTTCCTTTACGATACGATACGATACGATACGATACGATACGATACGATACGATACGATACAGTAATAGAAATCTAATATGTCATACAAAAAATAAAGCACTGTACTTTCTAAATTCCTGGATGGCATGTCACACATTTCCCGAGAATTTGTTCGCTCTAGGAGGGGTACGATCGCGTCGATCGTTTTCGATCCACGCTTTGCCGAAATCGTTTCTCTCCTTTCACACCACCGCTTTCCCCTAGACACCTGCCACGAAACTAACGAAACATCTCGGCCATCTTGAGAAACCACACGAGCCTGAATCTTACTAAACCCCCTAACGAATAATAAAAAAAAACGATCAATCATTCTAATAAATTTCCATCTAAACCGTGAACCAACATAATATTCTATCTTTTTTTCTTCACTTTTTTTATTCTTTTTCTTCTAATAGTATAAATTTTCGATTAATCCTCTCTCCTATAAAGATATACCGCTAAACAATTGCCTAGTATAAATAGATATTTCTCTTAGCAAACAAAATCTTTTTATAAATTTCGCAACATCGACCGTACCGAAATCTCGTTAAATTTCAATAAAACGTTCAACGCGAGCACGTGAAGTTTCTCATAGGACCTTAAATTTTTAATTGTAAATTTAGCGTCTAAATATCACACTATGCGCTCATTCCCTGCGACTTATCGCGAGCAATGAAATACGATCGAGGATCCTTGGACCGAAAATACGTCGGTATCGATCAGATCGATATCGAAGGATAAAACGAAAATGTCAAGCTGTCTCGCCAAAAGGCTGGAAACGCGTCGATTGGCGACCGAAATATAAAAATATGCTCAATTCCAACAATTGCAACGAATCGAGCCGATACTCTTTTCTTTTCCTTCTTTTTGTTTTCAACGATCGTATTCCGTCCGAACGACTTTTCCGCTTTCCGTCGACTTTACGTCAACAGACATAAAAAACTATAAATTTCCTCGCGTTATAAGATATCCAACGATAAAAAACGAAATAAAAAAATGAAACTGTCGTCATCGTGTTTCGCCCCCCCTCTCTCTCTCTCTTTGTCTCTCCCGAATTATAACTATTCGAAGTGTTGCAATAGCTTTTTTTCCGTTTGCTTTCGGTTAGAGTGTTCCCATTCCCAAACCGACACCCAATATAAAAGAAAAGTCAAGGAATTCCTCCATCGCTCACCGCGACGCAATCGAATTTGCCGCGACAACCAATTAATTGTAAACGTAGCAATAAAAACCTAATTACAAAAAAAAAAAAAACATAAAGAAGAAAAAAATATAAGAAAAAAAATTGATTAATAAGCCCAATCATTATACGCAAGACTCGAGTTAGACCTGATTAAAAGCCGTAATAATTAGTACGAAGGTGATCTGCTAAGATATCCACCCTTTTTACGACGATTCCTGTTCTGCGTACTCGTTTGTGTGTGTGTATATATATATATCGTTCATATATATTTATGTATACATATAATATTTTTGCTTACTTATCTCAAAAATTCTATACCTTTTTTTTCCGCCTCTTCTCCCGGCTACGGTCTTACACATATTTGCATATATGTGTATATATATACCTTTTTTGTAAAAAAAAGAGACTGAAACTGCCGGCGGCCACGAATTTCACGGTTCTCGCGATATTCATCGTTTCCACTTTCTTTGAAGCATTTCACTTCGTTCTCGTCACCTCTCTCCGCATCATCTTTTCCCTTCAATCAATGACGATCGTCACCCGTGGTAGTTGGTCAAAGAAACGATCCCCTGAAATTCCACCCACGGTATTTTTACGCCTGCGTATCGTTCAACGATTACCAAGCCTCTTAGAATCATGTATTTTTTTGTTTCATTTTCAAATGTTTCGAAGGCACATGTATGAGAACGAATTTACGTCGCGTCATCATCGTCCTCGTCGCGTTCGTCGTCCTCGTCGTCGACGTCGTCGTCGTCGTCGTTCTGGATCGATTCTTTTTCTCTTTTTTTTTTCCGACAAGAGTCAAGCGAGAGCGTGCAAGCCGCTGATACGCGCGTGAAACTATCGAACGAAGAGGAAACGAGTCGGAGACTCTTCGAAACAAAGAAGAACAAAAATAGAAAAAGAGCGAATAATAGTAATAAGAATAATAAGAATAATAACCATAATAGAAATAATAGTAGCAATAATAAAGAAAAAATAAAAAAAAATAGAAGAACCAATGAAACGTCAGACAGAGAAACCGTGGATAACCAAGCAACGATCGCGTATCCATGTACGCGCTCTAGCATCTATACGCGTGACAGTCCGTACTAACTTTGAAATCCCATCGAATCGGATTCGAAATCGAAACACACCGACGATCCTGCACCGCACGGACTGCGGACTTTTCCTCGGGATCGAGGAACGCGCGCGACCGCCGGGGGTGGTTCGCGCGTCGTCGAGGCACGTTCGATAAGTAACTCCCGATCCGTCGAATGGAAACAAATATTGCCCCCTCTATATACAGTGTAGCAACGATATATAGACCTCTTTCTAGAAAATATGCTCTGGTTTGCAAAGTGCCAGTGGACTCGCGAGGAAAAGACAAGGCTCTGCTCGCGCGAGGAGGAACCTTTCGAACAACTTGGCACAGCGATACGAATAACGGCTGATCGAAGAAATTATAGAAAGAAGCGCGAAAACTAGCGGTACATCTCTCCACGGACTCGATCATCCCGGATCCCCTCGACGATCGACGATCCGACGAGCGAGCCTCCTCTCCTTCAAAACATGCATAGCGATAATCGACCATTTCTTTCTCCCTGTCGAACGGCCAAACAGCATTTTTATCACCACTCTTATTATCACCGTCGTCCCCTCTCTGCTCTCTCGCGACATTCGTTCGGCTCGGCCGACCACAGATTCTCCCGGAGAGAACGCCAAGGAGCGTCTCTTCGTTTTCGTTTTCGATTTCGATTTCGTTTTCGTTTGTTTTACATAGAAAAAAGAAAAGGAGTCATTAAAACCTACGACCTAGCTAATAGTACTTCTTACGTGCCTAATAATCTAATAATCTCCGTCGATGACGGCGGTCGGTTGGCTCGTCGGCATCGAAATCACCGCATTCTCGCTCTCACCACATCACACGGACAGACACTCGCGCGCGCGCGCGCGCGCGCACAACAAGCTTTCTCGAACTCTCGCACCCACATTCGCCCCGCGAACCTTTTGAAACCAGCTCCACCCTCGCGTTCGACTCGACCGCCGTCACGCTTCAAGGCCTCGTGAGGCAGTAGTATTATCAATTAATATTACTCAGTAAGTATGCATCAAGTCGATCCATAAACGCATTTATCGTAAACGCTACCGTCTACCGTTTTCTCTCACCGTCTCGCCGCTACCATCTAATCCCAAGCTATATCATTTTCTCGATCGCCTCTTTTGTTCTGCCCCCCCCCCCCCCCCCCCCCCCTCTTTCGCTCTATCTCTCCAAGTCGCAGCATTCGCTCATGCCTCACACTTCATTCCTCCACGGCTCTTCGAGTTCGCGTCGTGTAAACGCTGTGTCCTCCTACGAATTCTCTCTGGTTTCGAACAGCAGTCGTTTGTTCGCTCACCGCATACGATACAGATTCGCGTCGACGAACGAGTTCTCGATCGACCGACCGACATGGAGACCGAGACCGATGAAAAGGAGAACGTAAGGGTGGCTAGTTATTGCACTCGTGCGGAGAGAAGTCGAGTCCGAGAGACGTCGAGGCGTCTCCGCTTAAAGCGTGATCGCTGTCGACGAGACTGTTTCGGGGGAAGAGTTGCGTGAACAAAAAAAAAAGTAGAAACAAAGAAACAGAAGGATTCGAGACGCGATGATGCGTGGGGGTCGGTCGAGAACTCGATCGCGGACGAAGTACAAGAAAGAAAATTAAATCTATCGCTTCGTTTGCGTCAGACGTTGCGCTGTATACTTACACTGTATAATATGAATTACGAGTAGTTTACTTTAGTTTAGCTTGTCTCATAAATATTGTCTACAGTATGGAAAGTCGGGCAGCCGTGACGCGCGTATTTGGCCTAGGAATACGGGACCTGATGCCAGGTACTTGCCGAGCCAGGGCATGTTCGGTTGCGAAACGCGAGCATTCGGAGCTTTTCCGAGGAACCTCCGCGACGACGCTCTCTCTCCGGTCGACGACGCGGAGAGACAGCGTGGAGAAGACCGTACGATGCGGAACATCGGCGAGTGGAAGAACTTTGTGTACGAGAGTAGGCTATTTGGTTAAGAAAATAGTGTGCACGGTGAAGAAGTAGCCCGTGGCTCGGCACACGATCACGCTCGTTCCCTCAAACTGGTCGACGTGCTTCCCCGTGTCTGTCGGCAGTGAAGAAAACATCGTATATAAAGAAACGCGAGGGATCTTAACTCGAGGACGCTTAATTAAAAAGCATTAATTATCATAGGCATTATATAATATAAATATATATACTTAAATGCATCGTATAGGAATCTACTAGGTTCGTGTATCTGGCAGTCTGACGATCACAATGCTGTAGGAATACCCCGCCGGTATTTAAAATATGTATATCGTGTACGTACATGTGTGTATGTATGTAAAGTATAGCATAGTATAGTATAGTATGTATATCTGACTGTACGCGCGTGTCGCGTAAGAAAAAAAAAAAATGTGTCCCGTGAAAATGGAAGGAAGCATCAGTGAGAAGCAAAATGCGCTCGCCTCGATCCGGGAACGATCGAGTCGGTGCTTAATACTGTATCCTCTCTGGTTCGCTGAACGCTCAGCGGCAAGGAATATAACAAATGGCTGCCTTTCTCAAAAAGGCTAAAAAAGAAGAGTCTGTGGGTACGTGTGGAAGAGAGTGACTCTCGAAGAATCTTCTCGGACTGAGTCGCGTGAGTGCGTGTGTGTGTGCGTGTGTGTGTGTGTGCCGTGTGAGTGTTTGCAAGTAAAATTGCGTCTAATCGAGAAGCACGTGGACCGGATCGAAGAACGTTCGTCGAGCTAGGATGAGACAGAGCGTCGAGTGAAATTTGGAAATTGCTTTCCTTCGCGATTTTGGTGTCCCCGGTGAGCCACACGCGCACGGCTCGGCCCGTTTAAAAATATGGAACCAGTGTGACCAGAATGGTTGCTATGGAAGAGCTCCGGTTTACCGGACGGCCTTAATCCGACTCGGGGCGGGCCGCTCTGTATCAAACGACTCTACTCTGAAGGATACCGTGTTCGGTTCGGGTTGCGTCGGGTCTCTTCCAGGATTCGTCGAACGCGACGGACGTCGAGGATCCGGTCGAGAATTCCGTTCCCGTCTCCTCCGTTCACGGTGCGAATTCGAGGTGCAGAGGCGACGAGGGTGTCGATGGAACGAAATCCTCGACCGATCGTCGATCGAACAGGAACGAAAAGGCAGTTGGCGCGGTGCAACGTCCGCTGGAGTTTCAAGGCTACGAAGACATCGCCCCGAGCGGGAGATCGACGCGTTTCTCTCGTTTCTTCTATGCGCGCTACATCTCGTTACGCGAAAATAAACATAAAAATAATAATAAAAATAATAATAATAATAATAATAATAATAATAATAGTTAATAATAGTTAATAATTAATAATAATAAACCTTAAAAAACGTTAAAAAAAATAGAATCCAAAATCGAGATAAGGAGGATTTGTTGGCAGTTGTTGCCTTGTTCGGCGTGTTCGGCGTGTTCGCGTCTCACCGCCCTCGATCCACCGGCTTCGATCCACGATCACTGTCACCGTCATCGTCATCATACACATCGGTCGCTGTTCGCCTCTCCTCTCCGAGCCCGACCACGCGTGCTTGGGTCCGTCCGTCCAACGGACTCTTCTTCTCTGCCTCTAGACTCCGGAGTGTTCCCTCTTCTCGCTTCGCTCTTTTCCACCCCCGTTGCTCCTGATCGCTGACGAACGTCAACCGAGCGCGAGAGAAACGACGGTCGCGCCGTCAGCTTGGCTGCTCGACGACTATGCCCTCGGAGAGGCCGCTCTCTCGCGCCCGGACGCCGACGTCGACGCTCCACCTCGAGTCGACCAGCACCCCCTAGACGAGCTCCTGCTTGTAGATCTTCTCTTTGTGCATCCGTTCCATGTGCCGCGCGATGTGCATCTTCTGTTTCGCTCTGTAGACGCAGTGGGGGCACTGGAATTGAGGCTCCTTGCCGCACTCCCACTTCTGGTGGTTCCTCAGGCTGCTCTTCAGCTTGTAGACCCTGCCGCAGGCAGGACAGTTGAACCCTTCCGGGTTCGAGGAGCCGGAGCCGAGGCCCTTGCCCAGGCCGCCACCGGATCGCCACATGATCGAAGGCACGCTCCATCTCTGCCAGGCCGCCGCCCACTTCAGCCCCGTGATGCTCAGGTCCTCCGCTGGAACACAGGATTCACGGCTTTATTAGTACATCGTGTTCCCGCTACCGACTTCGGGATCGATCGGTCGGTCATTAATCATCCTCGAAGCGTTCATCATCATCATCACCATCATCATCATCACCATCATCATCATCACCATCATCATCATCATCATCATCATCATCATCATCATCATTATCATCATCATCCATCATCATCATCAATATCCTCCCCTTCTCATTCTACAAAGCCGATAAGTATCGATTAAGCTAAGCGGCGAATTAGTCTCGGAGCCGAGTGCGACGTCGTTTCACGGCCTGGTCTCGTCCAAGTCTCCCGAACGCCGCGAAAGTTACCCCTTGCTTCCGCGCGATCGCAAACAAACGATCAGATTCTCGAAGCGATCGGACCGAACCCGGGGGTCGCCGGCCGAAGCAAAAGGTATCTTTCGACGGCGCGCTGAAAAGAGAGATCGCGCGTCCCGCGACCGCCTCGACAACGAATCGTCCTCACGATCGTTCCGAACACACCGAGCAAACCGCCGACGATTCGATCTCGAGTTCACGCGGCCGCACGCGATCGAAACGATTGGAGATTATTCTCAAAGAAAGGAGGAACGGTGCACGTTCTTTGTATCCCTACGTTTCAGCCCCAAGCAGCTAGCTATGAATTTCGCATACGAAGAAGGAGCGGTAACTGTGCGCGTCGAAAGAAACGGATGCGGCTCCTCGAACCAACGCCGCTACCTTCCGATATCCTCTCGCATCCCTTTCTCTCGACGCGCAAGCGATAAAAGTCGTGTGTTTCTATGTACAAGTTTCGAGAAGAGTTAGTGCGCATGCTACTCCCCTGGATGTCGACGAGAAGGAAGAGAAATCAAAAATTCAAGAGAGAAATGCAATTGAAAGGAACGCAACCGATCCAAGACGGAGAGGATCGCGACGATGGTTTCGCCATCGCTCGTCGGACCGGGTCGGACGCGGCGGAAACTTTCTTCGAGCAACGCGAGATATCTCTGTCGTTTCGGATGATTCGAGCCACCGTTTCCACCCGCGTCCGCCGCGAGTCGACGCATCGTCGCGATCCTCGTCTTGTTTCCCGCAGTAATGTACAGCGTTTCGGGTACAGAGAGATGGCTGAAAGAAGAGGCAAAATGCGACGGGTGTGTCGCGCGGTGCGTCGTCGTCGTCGTCGTCGTCGTCGTGTTCATCCACGTGGCTGAAAGAGAGATACGAATGATTAATTGCGAGACAGAGAGAAGAATTCTGCCGTGACACGCTCGTCCGTGAGAATCAGCGAGGAGAACGAGACGTGTTGGTAAAATCGGCGCGAATGATGGCAGGGTGGAGGCGTTGGGTGTCGTTTCTGGTACTTTTCGTCTTCTGACACATTTATTTGATCAAACGTACGAAATACGATAAGAGTCTCATATAACGTTAATACTAATCGCTCCGCAGCAGCGCTTCGAATCATGCTCGACGCGTTCGAACGTGGTCAGTCTTGGCGCGAACCTATACAATATTCTACCTCTTCGGAAAATAATCTTCCTCGTATCGTCTACGATTTAAGGCTAATATCTTTCCCTCGCGCGTACTTTTTTCCTTCTCGTAGCTTTTAGAAAATCGCACTTATTGTCTTAGCAGATCGATTACATCTACGCGCGTCGATAAGGCACTTGATAGAGTACAACATGATGCGATTCGAGTCTTATTAAAAAAAAAAAAAAAGAAAACGAAAAAACCGTAACTTATCAACTAAAGAATATAGCAAACGCAAACACGAGTTAAAAGAAACTAATAATAGTAAATTCGATGTACAGCAATAAATATCAGTCGGTGCTCTTGAACTCGGAGAATCAAGACTTAACAAAAATATGACACTCGCTCGGTTCTTGCAACGTGAAGCTCGTTCTATGCTAACTTGGAATGAGTATCTCGCTCGGACGATCCTTTTCGATAAATACGTGTATGTACAATGAAAAAAAGAAAAAAAAAGGAGAAAAAACACAAAATAATAGCACGAGTATATGAAGAAAAAAAAACGAGTAAATGTTTCACGCAAGACGATTTGGTCTGATTTCGCAACTCGGACGCAGACGCGTCTCTAAAAATATTAGCGCGAGTAAAAAAATATATGATGCGTAGGTATGCCGGTATCGGGCAACGAATTGGAAAGAGACCGACACCGTTTCCCCGGTTCATCGCTCGAAACGAACCGGATCGTTGAATCTAGAAGGAAACGAAGCGTCGACTGTTTGACGCGAGGAGAGAAATGGTTTTTCTCGTTCAGCGGAGAGCGAGCGAGCGAGAGAGAGAGCGAGAGCGAGAGAGAGAGAGAGAGAGAGAGAGAGAGAAAGAGAGAGACAGAGAGAAGGGGGCGAATCGAACGGATTCGCCCGGCTCAGTCGATCTCGACTTTAGGCGTATAAGCCAGCAGATAGGCCTCCGTGTCTCCTATCTTTTCGAAATGCTGGCGGCGGATGTGACGCAGCCAGTGAGCCTTTCGTTTGCATCGTTGAGGACAGAATGGACACTGAAACTGTGGCTCCTTGCCGCACTCCCAGTGAACGTGCCGCTGCAACGAATCCTTCCTCATGTACGATCTTCCGCATCTGGTGCAGCTGAACTGCCCCGGAGGCTTCTTCCCGACGAAGCTGTACGCCTTCGGTATCTTGAGCTCGGCGAACGGCAACCCCTGTTCCTGGATCTTCCACGCCTGAACCGGCAGATCGGCTCCTTCGTTCTCGTCGATCGCTTTGTTCTCGCTCCCATCATCTGCAATCCGGAAAAAACAACAGCTTTAGCTCTGTCCCACGCTTTGCGTCCACGACTCTCTCTAGTACTGTAACTCTGCATACACTTGATACACATACTCGGGGTTCGATGTCGCAACGGTCGCGATCGCATTTCGAGAAAATCCAAAGGGAACATCGTCCGTGCGGAGTCGAGGATCGAACTCGCTGGACGACGCGCTCCGCCTTAGCACCGGCTGTACGCGATCGACGAGGAATCGGAGCCGTTCGCCCGGACGAACGATCGAGCGTGTTCGCTCGCTCGCTCGCAACGCAATTTACTTCGTACTTTGGAAACGCATCTCAGGGACGTACCTGCTTCCCCGCGAACGGCACGGCTCTCGGAGCTAGATCCGCTTACGTCTATGGAAACGAACGACGGCAAAGACAGTCGGTGGAACGAGAAACGAAGAACGGATCGCACTGGGTAAAGCAATGAGCAGAACGTTTTTCTTATTCGCGGCTTCTCGCTTTACTGTTTCGCTCGTCAAGGACAGAGCGAATGTTGCACGGTTGGAACGGAGGCGACCTGCTTCCTTCGGTTCTCTTCCGGATGCTGCGTGACACCGTGCCTGAGAACGTCTCCCTTCTGATGAGAACGATAATCGCAGAAAGCGCAACGAAAGTTCTTGTCGGCGCCGCGGGTTCTCCGGTGATTGCAGCACGACTCGGGCGATTTCAAATATTTGAAGCATTTCGGGCACTGGTACGGCGTCGCTCGAGCCATCGCGAACTCCCAGCCGACCGGACCACCTGAAAAATTCACACACCGATGTACTACCGTTCCATCCGCATTTTCCCGTCGCAAAGCGTTCGCGCGTCTTCTTTGCCTCGATAGCGGGAATCACCTGAAAACCACCCGAATCATCGATTCCGTGCTTTTCCGAAGCACAACCGGTTCAACGAATCTGCTGTTTATTCGAAATGTACATTGTAGATTTTAGACAATAATCGGACCATGAGGAGAAAAGATGCGTTCCAATCGCGACTACGGCAAAATTCCGTGGCGCTTTCTGCGATGCTCCAGCAGCTTGTCTCGCCTGTAGTATTTCTTGTCGCAGAGATGGCAGTGAAATTTCGGTTCCTCGACGTGCTGCTTCGTGTGCGCCCTCAAGTTGTGCTTGTACTTGAACCATCCTTGGCATATCAGGCACTGATACCGCGGCGATTGACCGCACTCGTTTTTCACGTGACGTCTCAAACATGACAATCGTTTGTAAGCGCGACCGCAATTTGGACACTTGTATTTCGAGTCCCCCTGAACAGGATCGTATGAAATTCGAACGTCCGATTTCCCGATATCGATATGCATCGACTCCGCTTCTTGCCCGCTCACCGTTTCCGGTTCGACCCACGACCAATTACCTGCAAACAAAAGGAAACGATGAAGAGGGTGTTCCGATGAAAACGCGGAAATTTCAAATTCTCCGGGAAACGGGAAATCCGTTCGTTTGCACGCGCAAGTAAAAAGACGACGTTCGGAAAAGTAGGTTTTATTGTTCGTGAGAGAGGACATTGATCATGGGAACGAACCACCGAATCGAACGCGTGGTCATGAACCGGCAATGTCCGTATAAATCACCCCGCACTATATCATCCAGGGATAATACGAATAAGTGTCCTTAAATGTGTCGCCCGGTCGACGATATCGGTGTTGACCGTACGACGAAAGTTCCATTCGTCGACGAGCGCTACGAATTCGCTCGACGATCTTCCAAGGCCTATCGCGTGCAACGCGTTGCACCGAACGAATGAACGAACGATCTCGGTCGAATCGGATCGAATCGAACGGAAAGGCGAAGGCGAAGGCGAAGGCGAAGGCGAAGGCGAAGGCGAAACGGCGTCTTAAAGGTAAAACGGTCGGTCCATCGGAGGGCGCGCGTTTCCACGGCGCCGGCGCGACGCGCGTCGAAATCTCCGGCGAGTTCAGCCGTCAAGCGGACCTCTCCTCTTGCTCGAACTTGCTCGATTTCTTCGCGTCCACCACGTGGACGTTATAGTGCCTGAGCAGGCTGTGCTTGTGCTTGAATTTCGCGTGACACAGCACGCATTCGAACTGAGCCTCTTTGCCGCACTCGAGCCTCTTGTGCCGTTGCAACGATATCACCCTCCGGTATTGCCTCCCGCAGGTGTCGCAGGGATACGTCTCGAAACTGACGGGTAGCCGGTACCAACACGCTGAAAACAGAAACCTTTCGTTAGCTGAAGCGTCTGCCGGTGAAACGCGGTCTCTTGTCACCCGCACCGATTCGCCGTTATTTCTTTGTCTCTTGCATCGTCACAGTCCGAACACGCTCGAACGTTCGTTTCGAACGAAATCCGGAACAATGGCGATGGTTCGACGATGAACGAAGCGAACGGAGTCGCGACGAGCGTGCGTACAGCTAGCTAGTTGAAACGTGGAGGTGTGGGTGTAAATAGAACGACACGCAGAATCTTTAGAAAATAACCCGCAACAAAGTTTGTCTTTTTATTAATAATAATAATAATAATAATATTAATATTAATATTAATATTAATAATAATAATAATAATAATAATAATAATGATAATAATAATCATAAGTATGTTAATAATATTACTTGATTGCTGATAATAATCGTGATAGATATGTTCAACGGTAGGTCTGGTAAACCTTTCCGAAAGTAGAGAGTTCGAGGTGCTAAGTATGCATCGGGACGAGTATTCGAGATGGGCCGTAAACGAACGAGAAGCAAGAGGGACGAAAGGTATCGGCAAAAAAGATGAAAACGGCTGTCAGCGTGTTAAATATTAAACGATGAGAAGGTTCGATGAACAAAGTCCGGAGTGCGGGATCTGCTTGGCGCGTTCCGATTTCGTGAAACTCGGAAACGCTGGTCGCTGGCGAGGTACGACGCGACCGGCGTCAGTTGTCGCTCGTTGTCGACGAACCGATGTAACAAGAGGTACAAAGAATATCGTGTAACGAGTATATACTACGTTTGCTCGTAGGTAGGTCGATGCGATCATTCGCAAATACTGATATCAAAAATACTGGAACTCGATCGGGAAGCGGATTCGTCACCCGAACGGTCCCTTCTTTTCTTCTTTCTCCACACATACATGTATACATCTCCATCTCTCTCTCTCTCTCTCTCTCTCTCTCTCTCTCTCTCTCTCTTTTTTTTCTCTTTGTGCGCGTATATAATTGTATACACACATGTATAAAAACTGGAAAAATGCTGCCTCTTAGGAGACTAAGAATATGAGAATATACATATACATATACATGTACATATATATGTATGCATATATCTACGTGTAACGACAAACGAGTCGATCTCGTTAAATTCGAGGAATGTTGAAGTACGTGAGCGCGATATACGCAACCGTATGCGTAAGATTTCTTGGTCCGCTGTACAGTAATCTCTAGAACCGAATCGCGAAACAGAAAAGTGTAAAAACAAGGCAACGAGAGATCGGCTCTTTTGTTCGCTCGAACCTTCGGTTCGAGCGACGCCAGTCACAGGCGCTCGTGTCGCGATGATTTCGCCTAAAGGTACACTGGTACTTAACAGCTATATAATGTCGATTGTCGAGCTTGGCTTTTCAATCGTAACGAGCTTGCGCGGTATCGAGTCGAAGAGAATCGTCCGAGGGATTGCAGAGTTAAGTATTTTGCCGATCATGGCCGACCGCACGATTTTCAAAAGATACGCGGCGGTCGCCCGATTTCCACGGATGATTCGATACGCGTTCGTCTTCGGCTGCGGCGCAAACTTGGAAGATCGAGAAATCATTATTGTCTATCGTAACTGTACGGATGCTTTCAGGTAACCGATCGTCCGGAGATTGTTTCGAATGTATCGCCAGCGAGACGCGACGAACTTATACGTTTCGTTTCTGTTCGAAGGCACTTTCAACCGTTGCTCCGATCACGCTCGGAATGTCAGGCGATACGCCTACGCTCCCAATCACCCGGTGCAATTTACAATATTCCGTGAGCGAAGATAACGTAGCATCTAAGGATAAAAATATCTAAGATATAAAATTCGTAGAAAATACGCAAGGTAAGAAATTTGAAAATTGGTAACACGGCCGACAATTCCGTTTCGACGTCGACGCAAGAACGAGAGAGCGCGGCTGCCCTGGGGTTTGCTCCCAACGCAAACCTTTTTCTTCGAAGCATCGTTTTGGAAGCCGAAAACGTCCTGAGACTCGAAAACCTGAACAACTTTCTCGGAATGTATCGTCGATTCTGTGATCGCGTTGTTCGCGCTACGATCGTCACACGAATGAAATCCGTTTCCCGCGTTCTGAACGCGCAACGCACCGACCCGAGGTGGTCCAGCCAGCGAATAAAAGTACAGAGAATCGAGAAAACTAAGAAACGCGGTTTCGCTTCGACCAACGGAGGAATGGAATGCAGATCGTGAATCCTTAAATAAAAGTAAACGATAGACCGAGCTTATGTACAAGTAGAACCGAAATACCACGACAAATTCTTATACTGAGGTAATAACTGGAGAAATAAGAAATTAATCTAACAGCTCCGCTACGATACGCGTCAATTAACTTCCTTAAATACGACCGCGGTCTCTGGTAATCGACCGAATATTCGACACAACCAACAAGTTCTCCGAGATTTGGGAAAGAAACGATCCGTTTCACTCTCCCTTTCTGTTCGTTATTTACATCGATTGCTTCCGATTTATATCAAACACACAAGCGCGTGCACACGCACACGCACACGCACACGCACACGCACGCGCACACACATACACATGCATACACACAAAATCTCTTTCCATACCCAAGAAATCGTTCGATTCACGAATCAAAGAATGAAGTGGAATGAAGTACTGCTTGCTAGAAACTTACCACCGGATCATCGGACATTTTTCTGATCGATCAGAAACGGTAAAGGACGATGCAGCTAGTTTCTGGGAGCACCCTTGAGACACTCTCCTACGCGACACTCCGGAGAAGAGAAGAACTGTTCTCGTAAAACGGTCCTTTTCATTTCCAAGGCTGTACTTAAAATGCGGTTCACCTCGTTTCCCTTTAACTCGAATCTCGCGGAACTGAAAGGTCTTGCCGTTTGGACCGGCAAGCGTAAACTGCTGCTGTCCGGTTCGAAATTCCAAAGAGCGAAAAGGTGGAGAGTCTTCGCAGGAAGAGCATCATCCGGTGCGAAATCGGGCGCGATCCCAGAAGAAGCTTTCATCGGGCAAGGATGGAAATTGGGCGCGGGGTGGAGAGAAAGCGACGAGGGTGATGGTTCGCGAGGCAAAGAAAGAAAGAAAGTCGGGCGAAGAGAGAGGAATCGGATCGGATCGGATCGAATCGAGCGTCTCAGGCACCCTCGTCGTAACCTATCTTCTGATGATGCCGTTTGTAGTGAACGGTCAGGTTGCCTCGTTGTCTGGCCTTGTACGGGCACTCTGGACACTGAAACGCCGGCGGTTTCCCGCCGCACTCGACCATCTCGTGTCGGCGCATCGTGCTCTTCCACCTGTATCCCTTTCCACAGAAACGGCACCGGAACTTCCGCTGCTGTTCGTGCGGCACGCCCATGTAAACGACGCTCAGATCTCGCGGCTGCGGCAGCACCTCGAACGAGTCGGGAAACACGACTTCGCGAGTCGAACTCCTCGTGTTGTTGTTTTCGTTGTTGTTGTCGTAGCTGTTGCTGCTGTCAGTGGCGCTGTTGGTTCGTCTGCCCGGCAAACTGCCGCCACCCGCTCCGCCTGAGCCTCCTCCGCCGCCGCCGCCGCCGCCGCCGCCGCCGCCGCCGCCTCCGCCGCCTCCGCCGCCGCTCCTCGTCCCGGTGGCCGTCGACGGCGTCACCGAACGACTGCTCTTCTTCCCCGTTTGCTGCTGGTACTTGTAATCGGACCGCAACAACGACAGCAACGCACCCATTCCTGCAACAGGTCCCGGCGCCAAGCGAGACGCGAGATCCAGGTTAGAGCTCATTAAGTTCACGCAAGTGTGTCGTCGATGATATGATGTGTGGTACGGAGGTAGGCGATATATGTGTGTACACAGGGAAGGGTATGTTCTCGAACGATGCACGTGGTTATGCGACTGGCAGGAGAGATATCAGTGAGATTAAACCCGTAACCAACCACCCAACAACACATAACGTATCAGCCAATAGCCCCGTGCCCCGAGTGCCCCGAGAGTCCCGAGAGATAGGTGCGGTCAGGGTACAATTTTGCCGTGGTTTACGTGAAGAGGCGTGAGGTGTTTCAGATTCCCGCAGAGAACACGAACAGACGGACGGACGGACGGACGGACGGACGGACGGACGGACGGACGGATCGGACCGGCCGACCGGCGATCGCTGATCGTTGATCGCTCCTCCACCATACACATTTATCCGACCGGTCGCACCCTCCCGGAAACGCGAGCGCGGATCGTCGTCCATCCGTGTCCTCTGTGTCCTCCGTTTCAAATGAAAAGATGCCAATTTCCAACCCTGCAGACAAAGTAACCAAACGGGATGCTTCGGTGACCGTAGCTCGTTCTCGGCTCACAGACATTCAGAGAAGCGGATTAATGTACAAAACATGTATTCCTTGGAATTCGATGCGATCGCGTTCGCCGTACGATGTAGGTGTACAGAGGCGATCGGTTGCTGCGGCTGTCGTACGCGGTCTGTACGGCTGCGAGGAGATGACGGCCGAGCGCGAGCGCGGGCGCGGCCGATACCGATTCGTTGCATATCGCTTTCCGAACCGCGAGAACGGTCCGAGTCTAGCTCCTCGATGGATCGTTCAGATTCCGTGAATGACGCTCACGTGTCCGTTGAAGCTACTCGTTTGTACTAGCTTTTCTGACAAAACCGGCAGACGGGTTTCTTCTCCTTCCCGCACTCGTACCGCAGCTGTTGGTTCAGGGAACTTTCGTTCTCGTAACTACGATCGCAATTATCGCAAGGAAACGGTTTCTGGGACGAGTCCGTACAGCGGACCGTACGACGACATCCTGAAACAGAAAGTACGCGGGATCGTGTTTAATGCGTGCTCGAAGAGGGGTGGCGCGCGAGCGGACGAGAAAGGCGGCGCGTGGAAAGTCGCGCTCGAGCGGCTCGACAATCATAACACACACGTGCGTAATGGTCGAATCAATTTATTCGAGTGATCGAGCAGTTATAAGGGGTGGACGATTATACATCGGGGGACAGACACGAATGCCTTTTATTCGTATCGGTTACAATACTGTAGGCGAACGTGTACGTTTCATCGCGAAGAGTCGAGGAGATCCGTGTCGCCTCGATCAGTCTCTATTTGCTCTCGTAACTGTCGGGCAACTTCCGATGCTTGTGAGCCACGTGAGAGTCCAGGTTGAATTTCCTCTTCGAGCTGAAGCGACAATAGGGGCAGTGAAATTGCGGCAGCATGCCGCACTCGAGCTTCAAGTGTCGATAGAGCGACGATGCGTTCGAGTAGATCTTTTGACACTTTCCGCAGGGGTACATTCTTCGCGGCTTGCCGTTGCTCGGTGCCCTCGGGATACGGTGGTACAGCTGGAAATCTGTGAAAAACCGTATCGTCAGCCAACAGCTAGAGCAGAAGCGAGAGGGAGGGAGAGAGAGAGAGAGAGAGAGAGAGAGAGAGCGAGAGAGAGGGCGCGGGCGCGCGTGAACTTGCTATAAAAGTGCTGAAAAAAGCGACATTCAAAGACATCGTTCCAACTTCATTCGATACGGGAGACAACGAATAAAAGAGTCCGCAAGATCGCCGAGAGGCTTGCGCACCGACAAACGCACCGGAAGATCGTGTCACCGGGACGTTTTTCGCCGACGGTCCAGAGACGAACGCGAAAAAAGGATCGTAGCGGGCGGTGATGATCGGTACTTACGTGCGTCGCTGGAACTAGCTAAGCGACGGCTGAAAAACTTGCCACCGCGCAATACATTACTCCGGCGTATCAGAATATAATAACATTTATTTCTATAAAAAGGTATCCGAAGTAACAACAAAGATTGCGATGGAACTGGCGGCGGGGGTATCGGGGCGAATCAATTGTTGTACAGCATTTTGTAATGTATCTGTCGGATGAATTCGTCGTTTCCGGATGTTAGGAGAACGGGCCAGCATTCCGGACTCTCTCGCACGTGTCGATGCAAAGACTTCCTCCATTTGTAGGACTTTGAACAGGCCAAACAGGTGTTCCACTCTGAAAAAGAAACGCGTTCGTGTCGTGAGTGATGCGTGCTCGTGCTCCTTCCAAAAATTTGCGTGGACGCGAAAGAGTCGCGTGGACGGTGGCCCGACGAACCTTTACCTTATCTAATGGGAAACCGATTCTCGCGGTCGCGCGCTGTTTGTTGTGTGTGCTTTCGGTGGAGAGTATGGCGTTCGGAGCGACCGCGATCGTGACCGCGATCGCGATCGCGATCGCGTGGAAAGACATGGAAGAGGGTGGGAACCGCGAGGGTGACAACCCTCCGTTCCAGATTCAACCGATCGTCCGAATCGAGAACCGGCCGGCGAAAGAACCTCGCTCTTCGTGGATGCGTCGCTCGGCGAGGACGCTCCCGCCGTTGATCCGACGACGGGTCCCCAGCGATTTATTTACAAACACGGTCTATGCGCATGCCTTCGAAGAAAATGTACAGTATTTTACAGAGGGAGAGAAAGAGAGTGTGTGTGAGAGTGAGAGTGTGAGAGAGAGAGAGAGAGAGAGAGAGGGAGGGAGAGAGAGAGAGAGAAACAGAGAGAGATAGCGAGAGCGGGCTGATCGAAGTCAACCAACGGTGCATCGCGGGTTCGATCGGTGCTCTACACGATGTACAGTGTCTTTGGGGAGGTTTTTGAGCTGCAGCCCTTTCCTCGGCCTCTTTTCCATGCCCCGGACGAGCCTCTCGGTTCACCCGTGCTTTTTACGCATGTGCTTCAACAAGTTGCAGCGCAACTTGGTCCTCTTCGGACAGTACGGGCACTGATATTTCGGGGCCTGGCCGCACTCCTCCCGGACGTGCCTCGTCAACGAGCTGTAATACATGTACACGTTCCCGCAGGCCTTGCACGCGTGCAACCGATTCCCACCTAGACAACCTGGAAAAAGAAATCACACCGATCGGTTAGCGAAGACCGTTCGATGGAATCGGCGGATCGTTCGCTCCGCTGACCACCGACGGCCCCCTTTGCGTTCCGCCTCGAACGCGCGACGGATCGCAGAAATCGGGGAAACGAGCCGCGTCCGGGCCACGGATCGAAACGAAACGTCGATGACCAGCCGAGAGAAAGCGGAACGCATCCGCGCGAACGAACCGAACGGGAGCACGCGCGGCAACATCCCTTACGCACCTTGTTCCTTTTCTTTCCTGGGTTCGACTCCTGGGTTCGCCGACGCCGACGTCGACGCCGACATCGTCCGCCAGACCGCGACACGAACGTATCGGAGAACGGTGACGAGTTAAGCGTGTAACGAAGAAAAAAGAAAGCGAGGTACAAACGTTGCGATTAATCGAACTCGGTGTTTCCATGCACTCCGCCGCATCAGCGTTTCGTATTAATTCCACCATACCTCAGCGAACGAAACCAAAAGAGAATCGAGGACAAGATACGTCTGCGATTAAAGCGTTGCTTCGATGTCATTTTATTCATTCCGTCATCTCGAAATGACATGACCGTAATACATGATACGCGGCTACGAAATACTCTCGTTTCGTCTCCTTCTCGCTCTCGCTCTCTCTCTCTCTCTCTCTCTCTCTCTCTCTCTCTCTCTCTCTCTCTCTCTCTCTCTCTCTCTCTCTCTCCCTCTCCCTCTCGCCGTCTCGCAAACGCACAAACGATCGCACAAACGCACGCGCACAGCCATGCACGGAGAGAGACGCTGTTCATCGTTATCGCATCCAAGACACGCGGAACGTCGTCCCCTCGGTCCGGCCGCGATAGCTTCGTTATACGGTGAATGCCACAGTTTTACCCGTCGCTTGTAAAAATAAAGTCGATTCTTCCATCTTGCGACGCGGTTCGCCGATCTCTATGTACACGTTCAACGTCTTCGCCGTGATCGCGAACCGTTTCCTCTTTTCCGAGAACAATCGTAGAAAGCGCGGACACCGGTCGCATTTCCTTCAGTCCCGTCCGAGTTAGATCTTGGTCACGCAACCGTGTTCCTTCTTCAGATGATTCAGCAGATTGAACTTCATTGGCATGATACTGTGGCAGAAGGGACACGTGTACAAAACCCTGCCGCATTCCTCCCGAACGTGCCGATTCAGGGCCATTCTCGATCTGTAGGTTTTCTTGCACTCGCAGCACGCGTGGAAACCTGCAAAGAAGGAAGAACGGCGCCTTTGAGTACAAGGGTCCTCGTGGTCGAACGATTCACGACGAACAAGCTTTCGCCCCACAAAAGCATCAGCAAAGCATACTATTTCCTCTCTTTCACTCTGTTCCCGCTTTTCTTGCTCTTCCTCCTCCTCCCTTTCACTCTCTCTCTCTCTCTCTCTCTCCCCTTTCTCCCCCCCCCCCCTCTCACCCCTTTGGAGAATCTGCGAGAGAACCCTCTGAAACAGTGCAAGAATGTCTTCGACGCGAATCGTTCCCTAAGAGCATACGCGAAACACGCTCGACGCATCATTGTACAAGCCTCTGTCCGAACGCGCAGCAGATTCGGTAAAACTTCGGTCCGTGTTCGCGCGAAAGCATCGGAGGAGCTCGAGCGTCGCGCTGGGTCGATCGTCGGAAGATTCGCGCAGGGAGATCCGAGCAGGAAATCACGGAGACGGTTTCGAATCGGGTCGCGTTTCCGAGCGAAAGCGTCGTCAGGCTTTTCGCGCGGTCGATCGCGGAGCCGAAGCGCGATCGTCCAGCCCGATGGGGACGGAGGTGGAGTTCGGTCGCGACAAGCTCTCCTTCCGCCCTCGAAGGCCTCGCCGCTGGAACCGCAAGCGTGTACGGTCGCTGAAACACGGAAAATTGATCATTCGTTATTACGAATCCCATCGAAGGGCACGAGTCGGCCGGACACCGGTTTTCCACGCGCTCGACTCATCTCCGTCTGTTCGAACGAAACTGGGAGAAGGTCGTTGCGACGACGAACTCCTCTTCTCGTCTGTCGCCAAAAATGACAGCCTCTTCGACTCGTTTGCAATGCTCTTGCGATTCTTTATTTTTGGTATTACGAAAATACATGCATTTATGAGTAGCAGCGTGTAGGTTGCGTGCGCGATAGGCTCGCTCTCGCGCGAGCGCCGAGGAACACAGCGTGGATCACTGAAAACCGCTTTCTACGATCGTCTTCTTCGTCTTTCCTTAAATCTAGTCACGGCGTCGAGTCGGCGAACGATTTGCTTCAGGATCCTCGTTACGGAATCGCGATCGAACGAACGTTCGACGGTATCGGATGGACGCGATTCGCGCCTCCTCCCTTTTCAGTGACAACGGAGAAACGAGGAAACGAGGAAACGTCGGAACGGACGGAAGACGGCGAAAAAGCAGATCGCGCGCGCGCGCGCGCGCGGTCGGAAAAAACTCTTTGCGTTCTACGTGATTGCTAAGGAGCTAAGTGTCGTTAAAAACATGAAGGTAAATAATTCGCGCGATTCACTGGCAGCGGCAGCATCCGTAACTCATCGAGGGAATCTTTAAACGCGGATCATCGTCGAAGGGGTTGAACGACGTCGCGAGCCGGAATTCGATTTCCCTGGCGTTTCTCGCGGAGCGGATCGGAACGACCGGCTCGACCGGCTCGAAGAGGCACGCGGAAAGTCTGACGCGAGTTAAGGCAACCGGCGTGTTGCGACGTCGTCGTGGCGACGGGTTCACGTGTTCGGCGAGGTGACCTTGAAATGCTGCTCAGCCTGATGGGCGTGCAGAATGAAGGCCTTGAACGCCGCGAACGGACACAGCGGGCACTTGAACTGAGGCGGTTCGCACTTGTGCTTCAAGTAGTTGCTCCACATCTTGTAGAACTTGCTGCACATTGTGCACGTGTAGCCGAGAACCTGGTCGCCCATGTACATCTTCCGGTACGCTGAAAACAGACGGACCAAGTTAGAAGCGAGCAAGGAACAGCGAAAAAGGAGACGAACGAAGAGGAAGAAGAAGAAAAAGAGGAAAAGAGCTCGTTCGAACGAAGCGCTCCCCCTACGAAAGCTTTACGGTTTTGGGGAACGGTCTCGATCGGAGAGAGAAAGCTTTTTGGAACGGCGCTCGCACCGGGCTTCTCCGCTACGCGATTCGATCGGAGAAGTCTGGATCGGGGGGAACGAAGGTCAGAGGTCACCAACTCGGAAAGCAATCCTGCGCGGTTCTGTTCTTTTATTACAGACGATCGAGCGTCCTCCGAAGTTCTCTCTTCGGTCTTCCATTCTCTTCCCTTCCCTTCCCTTCCCTTTCCTTCTCTTCTCTCCTCTTCTCTTTTCTCTCGAAATCAGCTGCACCCGCCGCCGCCGCCGCCGCCGCATCGTCGCTCCTGCGTAAGACTACATGCAAACAAAGGCCAGATCGTCGCTGTAAATGCTCTTTATTTCCACTGCGCCATTATATACATTCATCGGGAACAGTAATAGTCGGTTCGCGCGACGAACGAATGTTCGGAAAGAGAAGCCGCAAGAACCGTGGAACGCGTCGATCGTCAGCGCGGCTCCGTCGCTGGATCTTCGTGGAAAAGTACGAAAGTATAAGAGAAACGAAGAATTACTTACAAGAAAGACAAAGACGAATGCGCGCGCGCGACTGCGATACAGAACGGTCCGTCGGCTTATCACAGGCTCGCCGGGCAGCTCGGGACTCGAAATTCGGTCCCGAAGCTGGTGGAAAGTATATCGCGCAACTTCTGTACGCTCTTCTCCTATTCACGGTCTCCGTTCGTCCGCGCGATGGCGATCGCGTTTGCCGCGAGCGAGACATTTCAGAGCGGATCGCCGCGAACTGTGGAACGGAGACGGACGCGTTACGACAACGGACGAAGGAGACGGCTAGCGAGATCTACGCGGCGTGGAATCGCAACGCAACTCGACTCGACTCGACTCGTCTCGACTCGATTCAGCAGGGGCTGCTGTGGTGCCTCTTCTTGTGGTTCTCTATGCACCACTTGTGAGGACTTTTGTACGGGCAAAGATCGCACGCGTATTTCGGCTTTGCGTTCACGCACTCGAACTTCCGGTGTCTCCAGAGCGATCTGTGAACCGCGTACGCCTTGCCGCAGTCCACGCAAACGAAGCTTCTCTCTCGAACTTCCGAGTTCCCGGGCAGATGAAGCTGGTGCAGCTGCTGCCGTTGCTGAGCGTTTCCCCGAGTGATTCTGCTCAGCGATTCGAAGCCGTAGACGGTGCTCTTGAAAGGCCATAACAACGCTGAAACAACAACAGCAGAGTGGTTAATGCGACCGATCCGCGACGAACGCGAGACGAAACGCAACCTCTCTCTATCGGACAGACACACAGAACGCCTGAGCGGTATAGCTCTCTTTCTCGAGACCGCTGAAAGCGTCCTCTCTTTCTCTCTGTCCGGACGATTCCCGATGATCGAGACACCCTTAAAGCGTCATGGCACGGCTGAATCCACAGATCGGTCGCGGCCGAAGGAAACACACGCTCGAGGTACGCCAGTGAAACGTATCGAATGGTTTATTTCGTTCCTGAACGATATACAAAGAACCTGAGCGTTTTCATCGATTTCGGTAAACGCTGTCGACCTCGCTACCGCACGCTACGAACAAATATATACCGCGAAGCAATCGTTAGGAAATACACGCTCCACCGGCAGCCGTTCCGCGGTCGATCGAACCGGTCGATGGAAAGCACGCTTGAAAGCGAACCGCAACGACCGTCCGATCTCGCCTCGCGTCTCACGTCTTACCACCGCGTTCCAACTCACCCAGCCGGAGGACCGAGAAGCGCGGTTCGACGGAGCACGGCACCGAACTCTGTACGGAAGATACGCGCACACCTCCTCCTACGATTACGATTATACTTGCTTACGAGTAAGTATACGCTAAACGGGGATTTATCTTTTGTCGAGGCCGTCCGATCTGGCAGCCGCGTTTTACCATGTTCGCGCTCGCGCTCGCGCTCGCGCGCGTGGCTGGTGTGCGACAGAGGGAGCGGGAGGTCGGTCTACTGCTTGGGTTCGTCGGTGTCGGGGGTGCGATGAAAGGTCTTCATGTGTCTTCGCACGCAGAAGGAGTAGTTGCTGCGGAAGTTGCACAAGTCGCAGCGAAATTTTAGAACGCCGGTGTCGTGAACGTTTCGGACGTGCCTCTCCATGTTCGCCTTGTAGGTGCTCTTGTACGGGCAAAACGTGCAGGCGAACTGCGAGTTCCTCGGGTTCATCTTGCAGCCGAATTGCACGTGCCTCCTCAGCAGGTTCTTCAGCGGGAAGACTTTCTTGCAGAAGCCGCACATGTGCCGTTTGTGAACGATCTGATAGCCCGACACGGCCTGAGCCTCGTCGCCCGCTATCTTATACTTATCGAGGTCCGAGCGGAGCTGCAGCCCTTCGACGGGCCCGTAACCGTCCACGTAACTCTGCACGTTCCAAACTCCTGAAACAGATCGAAACGGAACCGATGAAGCTCGCCCCTCGCCAATTGTCCGTCACGACGACGACATCGCGCGTTTCTTTCGAAACCTACGTGCGCTCGCTCCAGAGCGGCTCGAAGGCTGCATTAAATGACGCTGCCATCTTGGATTTTTTCTAACGTATGCTTTATTGTTCGAGAACAGCGGAAACAGACAGAAAGCGCATCACGGTGTCGATCGAGGATCGAGGATCGGGGATCGAGGACCGAGGATCGGCGAGCGACGATCACGGGAGACATCGAACGTCGACCGAGAAATCGTCCCTCCGCGCGATTTCGACGCCGACCGGTGCGCGGTGGAAGAGGAAGATATTGCGGGGCGCGGAATCGACCGCGTCGCGGGGGTGCGGCGGGAGCGTCTCCGCGACGGGAAAACGATGCGGGGAATGTCGAACAGCGTCGTGCAACTCCTTCAACATTTATTCAGACGTATAAAAGAAGAATCGAGACCCTTCCGGCCCGAGGTTTCCGCACAGGGTCGAGATGATCGCGAGACGCGGCGTCGCGGGGGAGGCTGTGCTAAGCCGGCAGCCGCGAGTGCACGTGCCTCATGTGCCTGAAGAGAATGTCCTTCCTGCTGGTTCTGTATTCGCAGAGCTTGCAGGAGAACATGGGTGGCAATCCGCACCCGGTGCTCAGGTGCCGTTGAAGACTCGCCTTCCAGGTGTAACCTTTGCCGCATTTCGGGCAGACAAAGACGGGTTTGCCGGATTGGTCCGGCAGGAGCGAGTCGTCCAACTGACAGCTCGACAAGAAGCAGCTCCCTAAAAATCAAAAGCGTAGACGTTAGATGGGCGGGCAAGCTCGCTCGCCCGCTCGCTCCTTCGGACTGTCGGTCCGGCTGATCGGTCGACTCTGGAAAGAAGGTTTCGCGAGTCGCGGGATCGGCTCGCAGCGACGAAACGACGAGAGCCGCGATGACCGAAGCGAGCGATGAAACTTACTTACCCTTTCCCGCTTCATCTCGGACGGGACGACGACGACGACGACGACGACGATCGATCAGCTGCGGTGTGAAACGATACGGAGCGTGCGTTGCCGCGCGGGGAAGCGTGTGTCGCGCGTGAAAGTACGGCAATGTTGACGAACGATACATTTATTGGGACTCATATTGGCAACAGTAGCTACAGGTTACTGACAGAACGGATTGGTTGGTTGGTCCACGCGTTTCGATTCAACGGAAAGAGAAGAGGCTCTGACGGTCAACGATGGAAGCGACGTGGAAAACTAGTAGATCTCCTCGGTCGACTTGAAAGGAGCGTGCTCACGTACGACGTGATACTTCAGCAAGGTCGGTATCCTGGCTCTGTACGTGCAATAGGGGCAAGGATAGAGCGGTTCCATCTGACAGAAAAAATTCATGTGCTTCCGCAAGCTCCTCCAGTCGCTGTACTTCTTAGTGCACTTCAAACAGAGAAGCTCGTCCTTGCACCGTCTCCAAATATCGCGCGGCAGCTTGTCGCAAAAAAGCAGACCTTTGACTGAAACAGCATCGGAATTATGCGTGAGTGACAGACATCCGGGGAAGCGGGAAAGACGTAGAAATCGAGAGCGTTATCGGGACACACCGTTCTAAGCTAGTCGTGGAGGGGCAAAGTAAAGTAGCTTTCGTGCGTCGGCGAATCGTTTGCGAAGAACAAGAAGAAGAAGAAAAAGAAGAAGAAGAAGAAGAAGAAGAAGGAGAAGAAGCAGAAGAAGTGGAAGAGGTAGAAGATGAAGAACCAAGGATCGGGGGACACGAAGGATCGGAAGAAAGACGAAGCAAGTGTACGCGTGCATGTACCTGCAGCCGCCGCTCGTAGTCAAGCTTTCCTTGCCATCTGGTCGCCGAGTTTCAAGGGAAAGCATCACACGAGATACGTAAACCGTGTGTATTTATTCTTTTTAAGTAACACCTTACACAACAACAAACTTTTCTCTTAGATCGTGATTCTTTTTGACGGTATCGCGAGTCAGGATGAACGAAAAGATCGGTACGGTCTCGGGTGTCCGAACGTAGGGGTACCGATCTCGCCACCTTCGACTCGATAAGTTTTCGATTCGCCAACAACAATTCCACTCGGGACGCTGATCCTACGCCAACAATGAAATTAATAATAATAATAATAATAATAATGATAATAATAATAAACAGGGAGAACAAACGAACGAAAAATGAATGATTTTCACAGCCCAAAGAACTACCAGTCGCAATGTTAACGAGAAAAATTGGCGTCGTGATTTCACCACCGCGATACATCTCGCCGAAACATCCTGTTCACGGCTTCTCCTCTTATCCTGCCCTACCTACTAATTCAATTATATATCCTATTGCGTCATTGTAAAAGTTCTTAAGTGCACCATTGCAAATTACTTAATCCTAATCCCTTTATTAACGCAGTCTTAAAAGTTTAAATCGTTGAAACGAAAGAAGGAAGGAGAGAAAGAAAGGAAGAGAGAGAGAGAGAGAGAGAGAGAGAGAGAGAGAGAGAGAGAGAAGAGAAAAGAGCGAACAGCTTGAAATCGTTCAGCACCATTCAAGCGTGCCAAGCTGTGGAGTACACGGTGAAAGGAGGAACGCGAACACGTTGGTTGTTCGGTTGCAGGCGCGTCGCGACGCGCAACCGCAGCGGAGCGTTCTTCGTGTCAACTGGAACTCCCGTGCACTCGTCTACGCGACACAACGATAACTAAGATCAAAGTCGAATACGATCACGCTATCAACGATCAGTCTTCGTTTCAAAAGATTCCCTCTGAACGAACAACGAAGCGTACATTTCCTCGCGTACTCGACTACATCGCCTTACGTACAGATCTAACTATAAGACACTTTTCAAGAAAAGGGCACACAATTTTCATTCTCCTGCGACAAAATGCTTCCTCCGCACTTCGGTGTCATGTACAATCTTATCTCTCAAGTATTAAGTGTATAACCTATATACATAAATGTATATGTATATATATATATATTTTTGTTTCTGATAGTCAAAAGCTTATCGAGTTAAAAGGCCATCCGCGTTGCAGCCGCGACGAGGAATTCTCTCGCGAATCGGATGTCGCCTCCGTCTTAATCATCGTCTCCGAGAAGCATCGAATCAGGAACGTTTTCGTCCTCGTCCTCGTCCTCGTTCTCGTTCTCGTTCTCGATGCCGAGACCCGAAACTCACGCGGTGCGTTTTCCTTTGAAAAATTTCCCTTACGAACTACGCTGGAACGCGCAACGGCACGCGCTGAACCGTCGACGGCGAAGCGACGCCTGAAATTCTACTCCCGTAGGACTATCGGAAACGATCGTTTCCAGTGAGGAACCGTCCGACGCCCGCTTCGCGACGGCCGCGAAGACAAGGCGAGAATGTCGCGGGTTAACGCGCACCACCCCGCACGAAAGATCCTCTCGGAGGAACCGAATTTCCGTGGCCCCCGTCTCTCCGGCACGTCGGTGCGGCGGACGCGGACGATGGCAAAGCGAGAGCGGGAGACGTTTTCAACGTCCCGGTTTGCTCGCGTCGCGAACTCGTCTTCATATTCTGGAGTCGTCCGAGCTCTTTCCATCCGCGTGACGCGCGTTCATCGCCTGAAACTCTTGGGTGGCCGCGTTGTTCGCGCTCTCGAAGCTCTCGTTGTGGAAGTTCCGGAGGTGCCTGATCAGGCTGCACCGTTGGGTGAACTTGCGATTGCAGAAGATGCAGCAGAACTTCCGCCTGACGCCGCACTCGAATCTCACGTGCCGGACGAGGTTTCCCTCGGTGACGTAGGACCTGGTGCACCGGGGACACTTCCACTTGCCGCTCGTGTTTCTGATCTTGCCGCAGACCGTCCGTCGGTGCCGGTTCAGCGTGAAAATGTGAGTGTAGCCCTTGCCGCAGCTGGAACACATGTAAGGCTTGTCCGTCTCGGGCACCCAGCTCGAGGAGCCCTGAATCAGCATCCTGGGGTCCCTGGAGCAGCCTAATCCCGGATCGAACGGTGCCGCGACGTTCGTTAGATCGGCCGGCGGCATGCACGCCGGCTCCAGGTACATCCGGTAATTCGCGGAGGTGCTCTCTGGAAAAAAAAAACAGAGAAATTTCATACGTTACGGGGGGGAGGGAGCAGCGTGAGCGCGATCGCGATCGTCGAAGGGGGAGCAGCGTTTACCGAAATTCGCGTACAGTGTCGACGACGACGGAGAGCGAAGAATAAATGCGGCGCGGCATACGCGTCGGGACAAGCGAGCCCGAGGAAATATATGGCGAGAACGAATCGAGAGGGGTGACGGAGAAAAGCTACTTTCTTCTCGAGAACTTCCGTCACGAGCGACGGCCGAACCGAAAGTAATCGCGATGGTCCGACGTCGTCGAGAACGCGGTGACTGCAAGGGTCGATCCATAGTAATTGATGCATACGTACGTTTGCATGCGAACGGTACGCAGGACGTCTCGTCTTCGACACGAGAATATCTTCGGTGTTGACTAGAGAGTGGCTACGATTTTTCACGTGGAAGGAAAAAGTATCGGGAAGCTCAAGTTTCAAAGCTGGTTGGTTTTACAGACTCAAAGGAACAAGCGGTGAAAATTCAGACAAATAAAAGAAAACTCCATCGAAAATTTGTGCGTGTGTTATTCGTCGATCCGTGCGGAAGCGTATATAGGAACGAACGTGTAGGCGATCTTTGAGCGAAAAAAAGGTGCATGATGATCGTCGGGTTTCACCGTATCGTGAAAACACATTGCGTGGAACTTTATTCTTGCATTTATTAACCGTTGCTAGACACTCGGTGGCACAGTCGAATTTCAGACGTCTAACTACTATCGACGCTCTAACCGACTGTTCGGAACAGAGGCTTTGACGACGATACGGCGTTGCGTGCGATCGAGCGACATCGATTACGCGAAACTCGGGACCGCGAAAGCTCTGCACCGCGTCAAAGTTCGAAAGCTATCCATACAATCTGTGAAAAGACCGAGAAACTCGAGCAAAACTATTGTTCATGCGCTACGTCTATTGCACTTTAACGGTCCGGTCATCTTCCGTGAAGAATCAAAGGTCGCTTCGATTCGTCTTCCGGGATGCGACGGGCCGGCGGATCTTCGACGACGAGATCTTCGGTGACGTGAATCTTCGGCGAGGACTAGGCGCGCGTCGGTCGTCGCTCGTCGGCGGATCTTCGTGACGAAGAGTTTCTTCGGGTGACGACAGGCGTGTCGGGTGCGACGAGCAAAGCTCCGCTGGTTCGGGTGCCCGAAGAGAAACTGCCGGTCCCACCCGGTGACCGAGACCGAGAACTTGGCTCTTCGGGTGCATCGCGCGTGTCTTCGGGAGCGGTGCCTCGATCGCGATGAAAGGCCAGCTTCGCGAGCCACCTAGAAGAACATCAATACCACAGTCGCGTTAATCACAAGTTTCAGGCATCCGGGTGACGCGCGGACGCGAGTCCTTCGTTCTCGCTCGTCGGTCAACGGTCGAGACGCAACCGGTTCCTTCCGCTGTGCCGGTATCCTGCTACGGAATTCAACTCTGAAAATCAGACTAGAAGGAGCTCGAAGAAGGTAGGGCCGGGACGATGCGAGTGCATCGAAGCAGCGTACAGTTACGGGGTCGGGAGGAGAAGCTGACCGAAACGATCTGTACAGGGATACGGGTGGCGCTTCAGCGGGAGGGAAGAAGAGAGAAGGAGAAAGAGAGAGAGAGAGAGAGAGAGAGAGAGAGAGAATTTCGATGACGTTCTCGCGACTCGGTGGGACGAGATCGAGATCCGAAGGGGATCGAAGAGCATCTACAACAGAAGACTAGACTCCACTCCGTTGACAACGTCGATCTTATGGATGGCGGTCAGGTGACGTTGCAGACTCGTCTTCTGAGTAAAACTGTAGCTGCAGTAGTAACAGGGAAACTGACGTTTGCCACCGCACTCCCATTTCATGTGCCTCCTCAGGTTGCACAGCATCGTGTAGCCCCGGCCGCACTGCTGACACGTGAATCGGGTTCGCAGGAAACCTGTCGAACAAAAAGAAAATGCGACCGTCAGAACGGTTCGATCCGAAACAGCGCGAGAAGCGTATCGAGGTGTATCGAGGGATCATTGGTTCTCTGATTTGGATGAAGGTTTCGGATCGATGATTATCGCATGACCGGTGCTCTCCGTTCCTCGTGAATATTCCCAGGCATCGACCGATCGATCGACGCGTCTACGCGCTCGTTGATCGATCGCAACGGACAGGCTTCGATTCATGTGGACCGAGATCTCTATTGAAAAGCGCGGATCGTCGATGGAGAGCTTCCGAACACGAATCGCCGGTCTCGGAAAGAAAACGATCGTACCCGCAACACCCGGCGATGCTTCGCCGCACTTCTACAGCGTTCTTCCGTGATGAATCGCGCGGATTTCAACGAAAAACTTCCGTCTTACGCGCGTAAAAATAAATCGAGAGCGACGACGACAGTGAGGAATGATTTATTCAAATCTACATGAAAAGAAGGCATCGGCTCTCGATCTTCTCTTCGTTGTCGTCTCCTCTTCCCGGCCGTTGGCTGTCTTCGGAGGTCGACGTTCCCCGCGCGTCGTTTCTTCGATCGGAAGTCGCAGGAAAACACGCTCGTTCGTCGCCTCTTCTTCGGCCGTGCCTCTGCGCGAGCGCATCACCGAATACCTTTTCCCGCGTCTCGAACATCGCCACGGTTTCGCTCTTCGGTGTCGAACAGTGGCCGAGCACGGCGTTGCCGAAAAGTTTGCTCGTAGTCGCGACGGACGCGACGGAGCCGTCGCGGAAACCTGAAAAGAAGGTCCGCATCTTGGTTAGAAAGATCGAGGGACAGGACTTTTCGCGACCCAGTTTGTTCGATCGAAGAAATTTCAAGACGAAACGATCCGCCTTTCCTGCCTCCTGTTCACCGACCCTCCACCGCAAACACGTTCTTCCCCTTTAACCGCTCCGATGCTCACGCGAGGAATGCTCGGCTTGCAAGTACACTCGGAAAAATGGTAGAACGCGCTGGGTGAGATCGCAGTTTCTCGCAAGCGTTCATTGCTTTCGAACAATTTATTGTTATCGGATCGTTGCTCCGATTGGGCGGTCGTGCTGCTACCGTAAAAAAAGACAAATTTTCAGGAATTTCTACTGAAACGTCGTCGGTGCAGGGAACGGACGCGTCGGAGTATCGCGGGTGCTCAAGCGTAGGTGGATCTGATCCACGTTTTTCGCGGTGGCACGAAGATGTTGTGCGCGTTCAGCATGTGCTGCCTCAGCTTTCCGTTTTGCGTGTACCTCGCTGGGCATAAACTACAGGCGAAGTGCTTGAAACCGCCGCACTCGAATCTCAAATGTTTCACCAGATTGTGCCTCATCTGATACGATCTGCCGCACTGCTGGCAGGTGAACGATTCCGTGTTCCTGGCGCAACCGTCCCCGGATCCCCGTGACCTCCCTATCGGTTCTGCAAAACAATGAAAATCGAACGTGAAGCGTTTGCTCGACGAGAACGAATCGTTCGCGTCCGCGTCGTGGGCTGCTGCGGCAGCTGCGCGGTTCGGCCGTTCGTGCTCGTCGCTCGTCGCTCGTCGCTCGTCGCTCGTCGCTCGACGCTCGACGCTCGAACCGAATGAAGAATGCTTGGGTCGTCTGCAACATTTATTATTCCTTGCTCGTTCGAGCTTACAATCCGTACAAGTTTCGTTGGCTCGTACTCGTCAATCGACTTCGTGATAGCGCTCTATTTTACCGCTTGCATCGTTTCATCGAGCTTAAGACGTTTCAAAAAATCTTTCCCGTCGAAATCATACAATCAGGGGGGGGAGCGGCGCTGCAATGATCAGAAACCGAGGACCCGCGGAGGCCGCGTGGGATGGTCAAAGCGATCGATTCGATTCGATTCGAATCACTGAGAGAAGATTCTCTTGGGAATGGAAAACTTTGGCGGAAGGTATATGTTGTGTCTCTGCAACAGGTGCCTTCGCAGACTGATGTTCTGCGTGTATCTGGCTGGGCAAACGTGACACGTAAAGTTCCTTTGCCCACCGCACTCAAACTTCATGTGAGTCGTCAAATTTCTCTTCATTTTGTACGTCCTTCCGCACTGAGGACACCTGACGGGGATCTCCGCCGAACTCTTCGACCCCTTCGACCTGGCGACGTTGCTCTTGAACACGTGGCTCCTCCTGAATCCTACAAATAAAACGGAATAACGTGTTAGAAGAAGGATCGAACCTGCTGTCGCCGAGGAAACACATGTAGCACGCGTTGACGAACGACTCATTTTACTTTCCTCTCGACGAATCCTGTCGAAAGAAATCGCTCGCGCATCGGTTCGATCGAACGGCCACGGATTCGTCTCGGACGCCGTGCCGCTTCGCGCGTTTTATTAGCGATCGACTCGACCGCTGCGTTGCGTTGCACGGTACACGATACAGTGCCGGTGAATTGAAAGCATACTGGTTCAGGGACTACAGAAATTTATTTGGCTCACAGAGTTACACTACCTTTGGACACCTTCGAAGTCGACATCTTCGTTCAAGCTACCTACCGCGACTAACGTACTCGCAACTCGCCCGACCACGAGTTCGGACTCTACGAACCGGAACGAAGGATAAAACGACAACGCTTTCGATATCGTTTCGCGTCGAAGGATATCGGAAAAGACCGAAATCACTGCGCGTTCCACCTGTTCGCGCAACGACGCAACATATCAGCGAGTCTTTCGGCATGTTTTCAGTTTCACCTACGATTACGCGGAGCACCCTGCGCGCTCCGTCAGTATCTTTGGAAGGGAGGTGATGCGCGCGCGCGCGCGCGATCGAGCAACCGACGCCTTTCCTCTCGAGGAAAGACTCAATGCTTGGTTCTGGTGTGTCGGTCGAGATTGCTCTTCTGGGAGAACCTGAACTTGCAAACGGGACAGGTGAATCTCGGCTCGACGCCGCATTCGTAATTTCGATGCCTCCAGAGGGACGTGAAGACCGCGTAGACGCGATTGCAGTCGGGACAGACGTATCTTTTCTTCTTCTTTCTTCTCTCGGAAGAGGCTTCCTGAGCCGTCCTCTCGAGCGCGAGCACCCGTTTGTTGCACTCGAAGATTCGGTGACGATTCAGCGAGGCCATCAGCGCGAAAGTTCGGTTGCAATCGGTGCAGAGGTACTTCCTCGGGCCCCATCGTCGAATCGTCCCCTGTTCGTCCTTTAACGACATCGAACGAAGGTGTCTGGTGTAGCCGACAACGCGAGAAGAGGCGGATGGCAACGTCGGCACCGTCCAATTCGACGAGCTGTAGCTCGCTCCTGCAAAGGAAAATCGAAAAAGAATGCATTTTAATCCGATCTCCGCGAGGAGGATCTGTGAACGATCTGAAAACGCAACTCGAAAACGTAAGATGCACACGATTTCTTTATTTACAACAGGAGGTCGCGTCGCGCGCCGCGTCGCGCCGCTACAATGGCTGAGCCGCGCGTTTCGGCGCGTTTCGGCGCGTTTCGGCGCGGCGGCGCGCGAGACCGTTCGCAGGCCTCGTTCAGGGCTTTTATTTGCTCTCGCAAAGGGGCTCTCCGGGGGAGTCGGTTGGGGAGACGTTGAACCGCGGAGAGGTTGCAACGGCGACCGCTGAACGGATGGACGTCTTATAAGTTCTGCGGGAAATCGTGATAGGCCGGAAACATGGATCCTTGGATTCGCACATTCCCATCCAGCTCTCCGTGGACGTCCATCAGCTGCTGCGGCCCGTACTGGGAATTTTGGTCGAGGAGGTGCTGATGCCTCGCCAGGATGTGCTTCATCAAGCTGTCCTTGTACCTGGTCCTGTGCGGACAGAACGCGCACTTGAACTTCGGATCGATCCCGCACTCGAAGTCGTGGTGCCTCTTCAGGTGGTGCTTGTGCTTGTAGGTTTTGCCGCAGGTGGCACAGGTGTGCTTGAACGTCGCGAATCCCGCCGCGACAGCGTACTGCGACTCCACTGAAACAGACGCAAATCGTGTCGATTAGTCGGGGATCGATGGTCGCGCGAAGCACGCAGCCGAGTTCGTTGATCCCGAACGATTCGTTGCTCGGACAAACGGACGCGAACACCAGGGATCGACGGGATTCGGGGGAGAATGAACGCGCTCGAATCACACAGACAACCGAGAGTTTGATGCGAAAGGTGACAGACTTTTATTGAACCCGCGTGATGCACCTTCGAAAGTCACAAAAGCAGACACGTTGACGAGTACTCGCAGAACTTGGTCGTTCTCTGTCTCTTTTCCTTCCGTTTCGTCTATTCTCTTTTTTGGCGTACACTCAGAAGCTGAAGCGAGATAGGTTGAACGGTTGATCGTGAGTGAGATAGAGAGCAGGCTTTAGGGTAGACGGCCGGGGGTAGAGCGTAGAGGGTAGTGGCGAGATGGGCGATGGAGGGGAGAGAGAGAGATCGTGTCGCGGTTTACATCGACTGTTCTACTTCTAACGCACTTCACTGGGAGCGGTGACGGCGACGACGGCGAGGTTCGGCTATGGTTCGATCGGAAACGACGAGTCGCGTTCAGGGGTTCCTGTGCTGCCTGAGGGCCGCTGTTCGAGGCGTGAATCCTTGCCTGGCGTGCTTCATCATGTGCACCTGCAGGTACGACCTGTAGGTTGCTCTGTAAGGACAGAAGGCGCATTGGTGCATCGGTTGTTTACCGCACTCGTTTATCACATGCCGCCGCAGGTTCTTCATCTGGTGGTAGCGTCGGTCGCAGTTGTCGCAGGCGAATCTGCCCTGACCCCGAGACCTGCGCGGGTCCTTCGCCACTCTGCTCACCAGGTACCTCATTTTCAGGTAACCTGCAATCACCAAGAGCATTCGGTTAGTCGGGATCGAGCGAGGGATCGCGCGATCGCCTCTCCTCGCGAGATCCAGCGCGAGAACGAACGCTTCTGTCGAGATCGCGATGATCGACGCGCCTCGAAGCGTGCGCGGGAACACAGGAGGAAGGAAGGACGCGCTGAAGCGGGTGTTGGGCGACGGGTGACGGGTGACGGGTGACGGGGGACGGGGGCCGGGGGAAGAAGGAATTCCTCTGGTCCGCGTCTGTTCGATGCGAGAGAAACGGGAGAGGAATTTCTGTCGCATGCAAAACGCGGGACGAATCGACGAATCGACGCTTCGACTCCGCCCGGGCGCCTCGCGAGATTCGTTCCTATCGTCGAGACGATGCGCGGAGGTGAACGCTCGGAGTAGAATCAGCGAGCTGCGTGTAGCCTTGATCGGGACGTTGGGTAATCGTATATTTGCGATACAAACTATACATCGAACGAGCGATCGATCGATCGACGATATACTATGTAAGGAGAAAGTTCGTCGGCGGAGCTGACAGTTCTATCGGTGGTGGCGGTGCGAATCGAAGAATCGAAGAATCGAAGAATCGAAGAATCGAAGAATCGAAGAATCGCCGTGAACCTGTCACGGGTAGGGAAGGTTCGGATGAATGTGCACGACGTGCTTCGATATGCTGGTCCTGTACTTGCTGCGGTGCTGGCAGTAAGGACATTTGTGAGTCGGCGCTTTTCCGCACTCTATCACCATGTGACGTCGCAGCGATCGTTTGACCTTGTAGCATCTGCCGCATCGAGGACACCGGAAACCATTCGCCGCGCAATCTTCCGGATGCCAGGGCTTTTCCTCCGGTCGCCCCATCCTCCCGCTCGGTGGCTCGAGTCTCCCGCCGGGAACGAAGCTCCACTCTGAAATCGTCGGTCCATCGGTTAGAGGATCAGCGCGCGTCCAACCCGGCCAGCGAACAAAATATCGACAGATCTGCCGAAATAGCAAAGATAAACGCGAGTTACCTTGGAATCGATCCGCTCCTCGCAGCACGGCCGGGACCGCCCTCTCGACGGTACCGACTACCATCCGGAACCGATTCGATCGGGACGGAAGGTGGGCAGGACGGATGCGGGCCCTTCCCCGCGGAGGAAAAGGTCGCGAGGGAAACATCCGAGATTCAAGGTTTTATTCTTTATTGTATTAAACAGGCTGCTATAATGGTATCTCGTGTCCGGTCGAACACGAGCTTTCTTAAATTTTCCTTTAAACGCAAAGATAATCGATACTCTGTACACGGAAGCTTGTTGGTTTCTTCGAGCCGATGGCTTATTGTCGGTCACGCTTATGGAACGGAACGAAGTGAAACGAAACGAAACGAAACGAAACGAAACGAAACGAAACGAAACGAAATTCTCGGATGATGCGCGCAGCTTGAGTTTCGTGCGAGCTGAGGAACCGTGAGATTTACTCGTCCCTCGTGGAAGACTCCCGTTCGAATGCGCTTCGAACAACGATCCGGTTCTGCGGCCGCGAACTTTGGTTGCACCGTTGGTGCCGTTCGACACGAAATTCAGGTAACGTGCTCGATACTTTGACGAAACGATACTCGCTGCGTCGCGCGCTCGAGCCTCCTGCCCTTCTTGCATCCATCCGCAGGGATCTGTACGATTCGAATAAACTCTTACAAGTAAGAAATACAATACTTCGCTGGTACGTGGTACGCATGCCGGTACACGAAGCAGGAATTCACGTCGCCGCCGCCATCGTGCTCGAAATGTCTGGAAAACGATTGCCGAGGAAGTAGAAAACCGCGAGCACTACGCGACCGGGAAATAATACTTGCTGGCAGTCTATGGATGCTCCCCCTCCGATCGGCGCCGTAAATTCCTCTAACTAACGATATACTCTACGAGTATTTGATCGACATCGTGATTGCACTGCGCGGGCAAAACTAAGCCGGTGGTTGAAAGAGCGCGCGCGCGTTCCGACGAGCCGCGTGAAAAATATATGCGATCGGCTCGTCGTCGCGAGCGCGGATTTCTCGGGGCGAGAACGCGCTACTGGTTCCCAGCGTCCATGGAGGATGAGAGCTTGCTTCCGTTCGGCATCGCGTAGAATTCGCTGAGAAGCTTCATGTGTCTGCCGTTCAGGTGCGTGTTCAGGCTGGACTTGTGTTTCGTTCTGTAAGGACACAGCGGACAGTGGAACTTTGGCTCGACGCCGCACTCGTGCTTCAAATGCCTGGCCAAGCTCGAATAGTAATTGTAGACTTTGCCGCAGTTCTTGCACGGATACGTGACCCTCTGGCAGTTCAGGAAGCCCATCGTTCTCCCCTCTGAAAAACACGAAAGCCAGAAGAAGTCGAGATTAGAGACGATCGATGGACAAGCGGGACACTTGCGCGCGAATTGTTCGGATCCAGCGACAGCGGATTACGTTTCGAGGCAAATCTTCGCCGAACCTTTCTTTTCTTTTCATTTCTTTTCTTTTCTTTTCTTTTCTTTCCTTACTTTTTTTTCTTTTCGTTCCTATCTCCCTCTCGCTCTTTCGAGCTTCGTTCGCTCGGAGTACGCAGCGCAAAGCAGCCGTCTCTGCTTTGTGCTGTGTACCCGTGCCGCGGCTCGAACTTTACAGCTTATCGACTCGGTTGGGAATGGGAGGTGGTACCATGCAGCTTTCCAACAAATACGAGAGACGGACGCGACGCGCGCTCGTCGCGTCGCTCCGTTTCGTGAGAGTCTGCGCGGCGAGCAACGAGCAACCGGTTGCTCTCTAACGATAGAAAGAAAAACGGTGGAAGGCCGAGAAATCGGCACGTCCGTCTTCCAATCTTCTGGAACTCTGCCAGCCGATCCTCTCCGAGGGCTCGCCGTTGCGTCCCCGAGAACCGAACCGATCGAAATACGATCATCGAATAACGTTCGAGACACGTTCCGACATCTGGTACACGAATCACAATACTTTATTTACAACATTCTCCGCAGACCCATAAAAAAAAAGCTGTGAAACTCGAAAGTTTCGATAACATCGATCGCCAGGTTGCGATCGAAGCGATAGCAACGTCGCGACGAACTCCTTGGAACGGTTGCGACGGTGCTTCACTTGAAATCGTTTCTAGTGTATTTCTCGAGCAGCACGGGAATTCCCTGTTTGCTGTAACGATGGAGGACAGACTTTGATATGCAGAACATTCGGGCCGCCTTCCTCAAGGACAATCCGTTGGCCACCGCCTCGACCGCGGTCTTCACCCGCTCCAATTCGCTTCTTCCGTATCTTCTCCTGAAAGATTTCGAGCTTCCTCCCGGATAATACCGTCCTGGAACACCAATTAAACACGAATCAAGGGGGGAGAACTGTCCGTATCGTCCGTCGCTGCAAACAGAAAATGCGCCGAACGGGTGGACAAGTTTCGACGAACGTTCGGGTTCATCCGAATCGACCGTTTATACTTCACGATCAAAAAGCAGTGAACCGCTTCGAACACGAACGAACTAAGAAAAAGGGGGGAGAGGGGGGGAGAGAGAGAAGAAAGAAAGAAAGAAAGAAAGAAAGAAAGAGAGAGAGAGAGGGAAAGAGAGAAATGCGAGCGGTGATCGTAAGACAACGCGTGGTGAGAATGGTTGGCAGAATTGTTTGGAGCGTGTAAGGCGTTCGTTCGAACGGTCGCGTTAAGGAAACCTCGCGCCAAGTGGAATTCGATAAGGTTCGTTCGTTGGCTGACCGATGGCTGGTGGCCGGAGATCGGAGATTCAAAGGTTCGTGTGAATCCTCTTCATATGAGACTTGACGTTCCACTTTCGGTTGCTTCTGTAGCTGCAGTAGGGGCAGCATTCGGCTTTTCTCTGGCCGCAAAACGCCCTCTCGTGTTCGGCCAAATGATGCTTCCACCGATAAGTCTTGGAGCACTTGGAACACTTGTGTCTGCTCGCGAGCGGATCCGTGTTTCTGTTCCGCAGCGTTCTCACCGCCTTCAGATCGGTCTCGAAGTGACTTCTGTCGTAGCTGTCGGCGGGAAAGTCGCTCGGCTCGCCACCCCCGGCGGCGGGATCCACCGCCCGATATTCCGACCAAACGATCAGCTCACCTGAAACACAGAAACCGACTCGTCATTGCCCGCGTCGAAGCACCTCGGACGCTCTCGAGGACCGTGTAAAAAAGCGGGACGATCCGCAGGAGAAAGAATGGGAAAGGACAGAAAGAGATAGCGGCGTCTGATCGCTTTTCGAGGAGCGTTCGATGCGAACAACCTTCGAGGGTGTCCGGTTTATTTCATCGTCGAATACGTACAACTTTTCGTCGATCTGATACGTGAACGCGCATCAACGATTTCTGGACGAACGCTCGCGGAAGAGGTGTGCGTCCGGACATCGGTCACGCGGACCGCGTTCGCGAGTCCTTCAGAGGATCGCGTCGCCGCAGTGCATCCGACCGACGTGCTTCTTCAAGTTCGACTTCTTGTACGTACGAAACACGCAGTAGGGGCAGCACTGCTGCTTGTCTTTCCCACAAAATATCTTTTGATGCTCCACCAGGTGGCCCTTTCTCTTGTAGCTTTTCAAGCACCTGAAGCAGGAGTACTTGTACTCCTCGATCGAACGGTCCTTCGGGTTGCTCGAGTATTCCGCACCCTTCGTTTCGTCCTCCTCCTCCTCCTCCTCCTCCTCCGCCTCCTCCTCATCCTCATCCTCCTCGTCCCCAATCCCATCACCCACACCCACCCCCTCTTCGTTCTCGTAGATTTCCTCGGGCATCGCGTGATTTCCATACGTCCTACCGATCACATCTTCGAACCCGATCTGTTCCGGCGCGACGTAACCGTGAAACGGATCGATCAACCCGAAACGATCGGCCATCATCCGTTCTTCTCTGCTCCTGTAGCCGGTCGATCGATCTGAAACAGAAAGTTCGACGTCGTTTAGATGAGCGGCGGTCGGGCTGTCCTCCTTCTCCCTTCGCGTTCCATCGATCATACGATGAACGGGTTCGCGCGGCTTTTCGCGTTAGAAAAGTCGGCGGCCGTCCGAGTTCTTCGAGGCGTCGGAGGCTTCCGACGGAGCTCTCTCTCTCTCTCTCTCTCTCTCTCTCTCTCTCTCTCTCTCTCTCTCTCTCTCTCTCTCTCGCCGCGAAACAGAATACAAAGGCAGAGTGAAACGAAACGGGGCGTTCCTCGAAGAATCTGTGCGAATGCTTGGATATGTACACAGGTATTTTTTTATTTAAAAAGCAATCGACTGCCGAACATCGTTACACAGGGACACTTAATCACTGCGCGCGATACAGTTTTGCTCGCGACCTATAGATCTACGGATCTATCGAATCGGATGGACGAGACAGACTAGATCGTCGTGCATCGTGGACAAGCGACTCGTACGTACATTATTCGTCCTAGTATTATCGATACAACGAGCACGATTCGACTTTCGCGTTCGTACACGGCGATACAAAGAATGGGAGATGAGATGACACGGGCGTTCGCTGCTTGCTCGGTGCGAACAGCCGATACGGATTCGATGCGAATCCGGTGCGCGGCGAGAGGAGTTCGCTGAAACTCCCACGATTTCTCGCGCGGAAACGAGCGGCGGCTCCGAGGCCGAACGAAATCCGGCGAGACCGCGCAGCCCGCGGTTCTCCGCCCGAACACCTTCGGAAACTTCGCCTCGAAACGAACGACCCTCGACCAAGCAGCGAACCGCGGCGTACAACGTCGTCGTTACAATCGTACAATGTTATTCGCGCTGCCTGAAACAACGTCTATGGGAAAAGAGACTGCGAATGCATGCTTATCCTTACTACGATACGATCGCTTCGATATCAAACGAGTAGGAAACCGGTTGCTACAGTTTACTGCGTTACTGATTATTGTTCGTCGATACGATGAAAATCGTGACGATATATGTGGAAACTTATAAAGGTGGTAAGGATTAAAAGCGAATACAACGAACCGCTGGATCTTCGGCACGATCCCAAATGAGAAGAAACGGTGAACGAGCGATACGAGAGACAGCGACGTTTCGATAACGGTCAACCGTGAACCGGCGCGGCGCATCGAGCGAACGATTCGCGGAGCGGAGACATCGGGAGCGGCGACGGGAGTAGCGCATCGGTTGACGGTTGATTCGCACGAATCGTCTGCGCGCATCGAATATCGTGAACCGCATACGACACATAGCATTCGTGATGAAAGTTCTCCCAACGATACAAACGAAACAACGAGCTTCGGAACCGCGAGCTGATATCGATCGTCGATCAAGTGCTTATTACAAAGGAAACAGCCTTCGGACTAGACTCGGTTCAGTTTTAAGTATGATCACGCGGCGGTTGCTTTCTCGATCGCACCGACCTGCGAGCTCAGCTTGCAAAGTCCGAGCGTTCTCGACTCGGAAATCGAAGGAACGATCTTCTCCGCGTCGCGGTCGCCGCGCCTCGAACTCGCAAACCCGGGAAGCGGTCTCCGTGCGAACTCGCGCGCGACCGAATCTCCGAGAACCATCGAGGTTCTCGCTCGCGACCTTTGGTACAGAGTAAAAACGGAACTGGACTTCTCCTCCGATATCGGTATAAAAAGGGAGCGCGCGCACGCGCGCGCTGGTCGTTCCGCGCGTATCGCCGAACGAAAGGAGCGGAAGAGAGGCGACGCGACCGGTTCATCGCGCTCCGGTCTATTTGATGTTGTGCACCGAGAGCAGATGCTTGAGGAACGAGGCCTCGATCCTCGATCTGTAAGGGCAATATTGGCAGGAAAAGTGGGTCTCGAAGGTCACCATTCCGCAGCCCATCTTCAGGTGCTTCCTCAGGTTCGACGCCCAGGAGTACATTTGCCCGCAACGGGGGCAAACGTGGAGCCGTGGCCTCACGATCGGGAATAGGGGTGCATCTGCAAAGAAATCTCGGTTAAAGAAACAGAGAACCGGACCCCGCACCTCGAGGGCGTCGAGCGCGTCGGCCACGCCGGAGGAGTCGTCCAGGAAGTAAGGAAGGAAGGAAGGAGGAAGGCCGGAAGGGAGGCAGGACGGAATCAGGAAAGAAAAAGAGAAAGACAGAGAGAGAGAGAGAGAGAGAGAGGGAGGGAGCGAGAGAGAGAGAGAGAAAAAGACAGAAAAACGAGGGAGGTAGTAGGTTCTAGACATCGAAGCGCATGCGTTGCATTCGTTCGATCGACCGAATCGACGAGGAACGTCCGATTCGTATCCGTGGCGGCAACGTTGCGCCCTTCGAGCACCAGATACGGAGAGAAACGCTCGATGCATCTCGGCGCTCACCGATCGCTCGAAAGGAGCATCTTCTCGGTTTCGAGCAGCTACAAACACAACTAACACGCTTGTACACACTCTCTGTTGCGTGCACGCGGCTAATACGAGTACTTACGCGACTCATGCAATTTCCGGTCTGCTTACCCTCGCGCCAGTCGCGCCTCTCCCGAAACTAGAATCTGGAAAACAGACACGATTTCCGAGAGACAGGATTTGCTTTCGGGTTCTGAGAATCGCACTTTATTTACGGAATTTCGATCATCACAATTCTCGGAGATGAAGTCGAAACGGACCGAGGACGGTCGAGAGCGAAAGAGACGCTAGTACATGTCTATCTGGTGTTTGCAAAACAGGTGTCTCTTTAGATTTCCCTTGAAGTTCGACTTGTAATCGCAGATGGTGCAGCAGAAATTCGGTGGCTTCCCGCAAGCCATTCTTTGATGAAGTCTCAGGCTCGATGGCCAGGCGAAGGGTCGTCCGCACCACTCGCACGTGTACTTCTCACCTGAAACAAAAATGTTAATTAGTGCATGCTCGGACCGGAAACAAGCGCTCTTTCTCTCTCTCTCTCTCTCTCTCTCTCTCTCTCTCACTCTCTCTCTCCCTCTCCCTCTCTCTCTCTCTTTCTCCCTCCCTCTTTGCTTCCGTCGACGTCTTCGTCGGCATCCGATCCTCGCGAACGATGTCCGAGCGGCAACCAACCAACGCAACAACCTCTGTGAGTCTCCCAATGGTTTATTGATTACAGAAGAAACGTTACGTTCGTGATCGAGAAAACGGTTTTATTGGCAGGAACGCTGCGTGCGACTATATACATTGCACCGTTTCGATGTCGATGTCGATGTCGATTCGCGTCCAGCGACGACCACCCGCTCGTGCTCGAGGATCGAGCGATCGCGGAGAATCGACGCGTTTCACGAGCATGCCGTGATCAGGATGAACAGCGCGGACTGTATAGAACGGGGTAACTAACGATCGACGAGACGAACGCTCTATCTGAAGTGAATTCGAAGAATGTGCTTCTGCAAGCTGCTCTTGTATTTCGTCCTGTGAGGACAATACGGGCAGTATTCCTGTGGATCTTTGCCACACTCGATCTTCAAGTGATTCTTCATGTTCCTGAGCCAACGGTAGCCCTTGTTGCACCTCGGACACCTGAAGCACCCAGGCTTCTTGTCCAAACAGCTACCCGATTTCGAAGGTACCTTGTACGCGGGATTGACCGACGGTACGGGTACCTTCTGTTGGACAATGGCTCTGCCATGATGATGATGATGATGATGGTGATGGTGATACCCGGGCCAAGATGGATCTGGAAACAAGAAGAAAATACCATTCTCCGGTTAGAGCGTGCCAGCGCGTGAAACGATCGCGGGAACGGCCGACGAATCCGTGTGTCTGTGTGTGTGTGCGTGTGCGTTCGACGAAACGAACGATCTCGTCCAAGGGCGCGCGATGCGCGTGAAACGACGCCGACGTTACGGTGACGGCGCTCGGTCGCTCGGGCGCTCGGTCGCGAGCACAAAGGAGCGTAGATCAAGAATTCTTCGGAAACGTTGCTCTTTATTCACGTTAGTCCATTTGGCACATGCCTACAGGCTTATCAGATAGTTCGGTACGCGTAACATAAGAAACGTTGGGTCCGCTCGACTCGCGAACTCGCGTCTACTCTACCCCGGTGCAGCTCGCGAGATCTCGCTCTCGCGGGTGCATCCGAACGAAGGCTTCCTAAAACTGATCACCTACGCAGCTGCTCTTCGTTCGTCCAGCCGTAACTCTCGAAGAAACGGAAACGATTCCGCGCGAAGAGAATGGTCAAAGTAAAAAATGTTCTCTATAAAAGTCGATCCAGCGCACGTTCCTGCCACGAAAAGGAGAGGAGAGGACAGGAGAGGGGAGGAGAGGAGAGGAGAGGGAGAGGGAGAGGGGCGGATGTTTGTGCGCGCTTTCGGAGGTCGAAGAGGAGGATGGAGTCGTCTAGATGGTGCTGGAGAACACGTTTTTGCCGGGGTGATTGGTTCGGATGTGCTGATAAAGATTGCCTCGTTGCTTGGTTCTGTGGGCGCAGTAGGGACACTTGAATTGCGGCTCCTTGCCGCACTCGTGCCTGGTGTGTCTCAACAAGGTGGCGCGGTGTTGATAGCCCTTGCCACACTTCTCGCATCTGTAGGGAAACTCGACGCGTTGCTTGGCCATCCACAGGCTCGCCAGATCCTTGATCAGAGGCATCACCGGGTAGCTGCAGTTCCTTTGGTAGCTCTTCGGCACGGTGACGCAGGGAATCGGTAGCTCTGCAAGTGACAGCAAGAAGAAAACGAGGCACGTTAGTGGTGGTGGTTGATCATGAGCGTGCGACCGCGCTCGATATCGGGGGGTGCTTTTTCGTTCGATAACAAGATATCCGACTGCGGTCGCTCGATTCGAACGACAATGAAGCGGGTTTTTCGAAATGCTACGTGAATCGTTGTCGAGCAATGGCTGGTGGTGTGGAAGGAACGTTTATTCAGATACAAGAGACAGCGTATGAAAATAACATGGCGAGTCCTCGATCGCGAGTTTCTCCTTCTCTCGAGAAACGTGCTCGCCGATCCCGTTCGACGATCAATTCCGCTCCACGTCGTACACTTCGAGCACGGCCGGCCGATGACTCGGATGACGAATCTCGATGTGTCGATGAATCCCGGCGACGCTGCTGGCGACCGTATCGCAGTACGGACACATCTTCTTCGACCTGAATCCGCAAACTCGACTCATGTGCGCGCGAAGATCGGCTAAACGATCGAACATCACGTTACACTTTGGACAGAGATTCGAGCCGGAGGATGGACCGCTCGCGATCGAGCGAAGAACGTTCCGCCCGGGGGGTCCGTGGACTCGCAACCGTTGCCTCGAACAACCTGAAATAGCGAACGTACCGATTAGAAACGTCGTCCCGACTCGAGCACGGGCCACCGACCGCGCGACGTTGCTCGCCGCTGAAACTTAAATCGTAGGAGGGGACAGCGGGGCGATGAGACGGAGAGATCCGTAAAGAACAATCTTGCTGCTTCCAGAAACGGTTCATCGTTTCTCGTTGTTTATTGAATCTGATACTTTTCGTTCGTGTCATGCATACAGTCACACAATGATAAGAGAATCAGCGGGTAACAAAGTTGAAGTAAAGCAGGGAACGCGTCTCACTCTTCGCTCGTGCGAACCGGTCATCCTCCTCGGACGTGCCGGAACCCTTTCCGGCTGGTTCGTCGAGAAACAACGTCTCGATCGGCGCGTGCTACATTGCGGACGCCGCGCGCAAAAGTCAACCCTCTCGATCCCGACGCGACGCGGCGGGCCCCTACCTGCGGGCGAGGACTCGAGACCACCGCCAAACATCTCCGAGCGAACGAAATTCGCGTGGAACGGAAGAGAAGAAAACAGAAGAGAAGAGAAGAAAGGGGAAGGTGGTGGGTCGGACGAAGCCTAGCGGAAACAGGAACGCAGGAGCAGCGCGTCGACCACCGGAAAATATGAAAGCGACGGCGAAGATCAGTTCAGATCGATCACGTACACGTTCTGACCACGATGGCACTGGCGAATGTGTCTGTAAACGTGGCCGCGTTGCTTCATTCTGGCGGCGCAATAGGGACACTGAACTTTCGGCTCCTGACCGCACTCGAACTTGGTGTGTCTCTTCAAATGCCAAGCGTGTATGTAACTCTTCGAGCACCTGGAGCACGTGTGCCTCTCGATATCTCGCAGAGCGCCGCCGCTTCTTCGTCTTCTGGAGCTCAACGGCCTCTCCTCCTCCTCCTCGTAATCGTAATCCTTCGACTCGTCCATCACCACCGAGCACAGGCTGTCCATGTCGCTTTCGACCTTGATCCTCTTCAAGCCTACAAAACAAATGCAAAAGACGAGGAATTAGTTTGCGCGGGAAGGAAGGCGAGCGGCCACGACCGGAGCAGAGACCCGCGAACGGAGAACGGAGAAACAAAAATGATGGAAGCAATGTTCGTTAGGGTGGATATCTCGGGTGTTGCGCCGCGAGTTGTTTCCCGTCACCTCGTCCCTGCGGATCGCAAGACGACGCTCCTCGCGTCGCTTTCCCCGACCGACCGACCGACCGACCGACCGACGCGCGACGGTGGAACGCGATCGACGGATCCGGCCTCGGGATTCACCGACGCGCTCCCCTCGAGAACGTTCGACCCGCGCACGAAACGAACGTGAGAAAACAAGCGGCAAAGTCGGATTCGGCGACGTGAGAAAGAAAATATATGAAACGTGCGCACGATGATCGAGGAGGCAGCAGTCTGTAAACGCAGTAGCATCGTAACAATGCTTTATTCGATCACATGTACAATGGACAACAAAAGAACCGCAACGATCTCGGCGTGGTCCAAAAACGATATACAAAAATAATACAGCATGGACCAACGGGGAAACGCTGGACGCAAGGCCATTGTCGCAACGGTAGGTCGTTCGTTGCAGGATGTGGTCCAGCGCAGCGTCGGATGCCCGGACACCTCGCAGTCGTGAACGAAGGAGTCGCGGGGAAAGAAGAAGAAGAAGTGGGAAACGGTGGATCGATTCGACGGAATCAAGGAGAGTCGATAATATAGATACGTTGACCGGAATGCTTTCGACGGATGTGCTCGTTCACGTGGGCTCTCTGTTTGCTGCGATTTCCGCAGTAGGGGCATTTGAATCTGGGCGCGACGCCGCACTCGTATCGAAGATGACGCTTCAGACTTTTCACTACGGTGTAACCGTTCCCGCACTTTGGGCACACGTAGTTCTTTCGCTTGTTCCTCGTCAGTCGAAGGGGACAGTAGATCGCTAGAGAGTTCTCGGTCTTCCTCGCCTCCTGATACGGATCGTCGGCCCCGTTAAGTCCGTACGGTTCTCGAAACGAACGATCCACTGAAAGCAAAGAACCCACCGGTTAGACGCGGGAATACCGGCTGCCGAATCGTCGACGGCCGCACGCAACCGCCTTGCCCGTCCGTGTTCGCGCGCGCGCGCGCACGACGACGATGCTCTTCTGCTTTCTCGCGCGACCGCGGAGAAATCGTCGCGAAGAGCATCGGTCCGTCCGTCCGGCCGACGAATCGTCCACAGGGACGAGAAGAACGGTCGCAGGAGCGAGCGGGGGTGCTCGGACTCCTCGCAGGAGGTCGAACACGTTGCGACACGCGAGACAAACAACGGTGCATCCTGGGAGAAACGTTTATTGCGCTGCTCGTGAATACAGTACCGCGCGTGGCGAGCGGATAAGGCGAAGAACGGCCCCGGGCCCCGATCCTCGGAGAATTCCGGGAAACTTAGAATTTTAGGTCGACCACGTAGACCCTCTCGTCGGGATGTTTCTTCCGGATGTGACAGTAAATCTGCGATGTCTGCTTGCTGCGCAACTCGCAGTAAGGGCACTTGAATCTGGGCTCGTGTCCGCACTCGTACTTGAAGTGTCGGTTGCGGTTGCTCTTCAGGGTGAATCCGTGCAGGCACTTTGGACAGTAGTAGAGAAGCTTCTTCTGGAAACCGAAGGAGACGCTGCGATCGATGTCCGGTTTCGGCCCCGGGCCCGGCCCCGCCGCCGCTGGACCTGGCCCTACCAGGCTCATGAACGAGTCCATCATGAACAGATCTGGAAAAAAGAGACACCGATTCGTGAACCTCCGTTCCGAACACGTTTCGCTCGAAATGGTCACCGAGGGCTGCCGACAAGCGTCCATTTCCCTGACTGTTCGCGACGCTCTGTCGTCGACGATCGCCCGACGATCCTGCGGTCGCTTGTCGTCGGCCTGAAAACATAGCGGGTTCGCCGTTGCTCAGAGTGCGGAAAAACCACCCACGAACAGAAAGCACACACAGATGCAGAGATTATTTTGGTCGTACGACGCGTTAGTCTCGGGACGACACAGGCGGGAGATCTTTCGTCGCCGTCGATCGCCGCGGACGCCGGAGAGCTGAAAACGCGAAGCGCGATGCAAGCCGACACGCGCTTCGGTTCCCGATCGCTCTCGAGAATCGCAGTCGCCGCCGACGCGACGCCGGCTGCGCAACAAAACGCTCTTCAAACAAGGAAAAACGAAAGAAGAAACATTTACGGTCGCTCGAACAGAGAGAGGGAGAGAGAGAGTGAGAGAGAGTGAGAGAGAGAGAGAGAGAGAGAGAGAGAGAGAGAGAGAGAGAGAGAGAGAGAGAGAGAGCGAGAGCGAAAGAGACAGAGACAGAGATAGAGATAGAGAAACACACGCAACAAGCGCACATACAGTGGGTGGGCTATTTGAACATCGATTTATTTGTATCTTACAATTCCACAGCGACGATATACGACCACAAAACATCGTGGAAGGTGGAGAATAGTAACTCTTAAGACATCAAATGTTACTCGCGAACATTGATCCGTGTCTCGAGTTCCGAACGAACGAAATGATCGATCGATCGAACGAACGAACGAACGAACGAACGAACGAACGAACGGGGAAAGAACAATGTTCGTTCGAAACGTAAAACGACACGGGTCCGAAAAATCAGCCGCGCACTTAATCGCTACAACATCGTCAATAATATCACAGCAACAAAAACAGTCGGCCACTAACGTCGAACGTCTAGGGTGCAATTAGAACAACGGGAACAAAATAAAAATCTGCATCGCAGCATACGGAGAACAACGGCGCTTTGGTTTTTCTGTCGAAGACCGACTCGTCATCGTAACTCGATCGGCAGACCTTCGCAGGTGTCATACACTTTCTATATAGAAGATCAGTGTCCGTCTACCGGTTGCTTCTTTACGAGTGAGAAAAGTGGTTCGCTTCCATCGCGATGTCTTCCAACGAAACGGAAATCGTAAAACGTAAAACGTAAAACGTAAAACGTAAAACGTAAAACGTAAAACGTAAAACGTAAAACGTAAAACGTAAAACGTAAAAAGTAAAACGAATAACGCGTGCCCCGACCGCTTCACCCTGTACCTCTTTTTTTTTTCTTTATCAGCCTTTCCGATTCGGTCGCTATCGGTTCAGTCTTCCGCCGCGCGAAACGTTCACCCACTTTCTCTTTCTCTTTTTTCTTCGCTTTTTCGTCTTCTTTTTCTTGCAACGCAACATTTCAGCCGACGCAACTTTGTCCGAAGCTATCTAATGTACGCGTGTCTCGTGGTGTTCATGGCGAACATCAGAGGTATCGTTCGATATCGGTATCGTCGGTTCTCTTAAAAAACATACAGCTCCGTCCATCTCGCCTGAGAATCGCAAAACATTTCGCAAACGATACACGCGCGCGCGCGTTCGTGGAACTTGAAATGCGCCTGCACTTTCGTTCGGAAGGCTCTCTCCCGATGAGCACTGAAAACCGGAACGCGCGAGAACCCGATCGCGATGATCGCGCGTTCGATACCTAACAATAATCCTTGCACGATTTGAGCATCGTCCCGTTCCTTCGTGCTTCGTAAATCATTAATTCCCTAATGTTTATAAAACATTTAAAAAGTTCTTAACAACGGAAAAAATATATGTATATGTATATGTATATGTATGTATGTATATGTGTGTATATATATAAATTACTTTATCTAAGCAAACTGACCCGTAGAGTCTCATGTGGTTCGACGAGTTTGACTCGCTCGAGCGATTTCGAGTGACTTCGTTTGATCGAACTACGAGTGTGTCGAGGCGGTGGGTAGGTTGGTTGGAGGTTGGAGGTTGGAGGTTGGAGGTTGGAGGTGGATCGGAGAGCGACGAAACGTTGGTTCGCGGCGCGCCACATGAGCTTCCGAGAGTCCACGGACATCGGAGATCCTGGAAGGGGACAGAGACATCCGGATCTCCGTGAAAGGCGGAACACCGTTTCGCAGAAAGCGGTCGATTGTCTTGAATGTCCTGAACGTGAATCGCGCGGTGCCGCCGCGAGCGCGATCATGTCGCCCGCCCCACGCACCCCGCATCGCGCGGTGCGTCCTCCCTTTAGGAATGATCAAGAAGTAGAGAAAGGGAGAACATTTTCCCGATCTCGTTCTATCGTTCTAACGTTCTACGTAGACAGAGAGACAGCGAGAGGGAGAGAGACAGAGAGAGAGAGAGAGACAGAGAGATAGTTAGAGAAAGAGAGAGAAAGAGAGAAGCCCCTGGTCGAGTTCAGTTCTCGTACTTGAGGTGCACCACGTAGACTCTTTGGCCGGTATGCCTGGTTCTGATGTGAGACATCACATTGGACGTTTGCTTGCTACGGAACTCGCAGTAAGGGCACTGGAATCTCGGTGCCTGGCCGCACTCGTACTTGAGATGCCTTGTCATGTTGCCCTTGACGGTGAAGCATCGGCCACACTTCGGGCAACCGAACGGCTTCCGGAAGCATTCCGCGAACGATCCCTTTCCGTAGCTGTTCCTCGCCCTCGCCTGCCCGTAGTAATCCGGCAGAGATCTCGAGGTCGCCGTCGCGCTGGAGCTGGAGCTCGAGCACCCGCCGCTTCCGCCCGAATCGCCCTGACATCCTCCGCCGCCAGCCTCTCGATTCCCACCTCCTTCCGCCTCGAACGCCTTGCAAGATTGTAAAACGAAGTTTAGATCCAACTGTGGCGCCGCGGCATAGAAACCTGAAACTTCAAGATTCGGCTGGTTAGTCGGTGGTCGAAGAATCCTGGGCCGGTTGATTAGCGCGAAAGAGGAACGGGTTTCGGGTCGGGTCGAGGGGGAGGTCGGGTGCTGGACGGCGGACAGAGCGATAGACGGCAGGATGAGGATGAAGAAAGGTGAAAGGTGAAAGAAGGAGACGTCGGGCCTGGATCGTCACCGGAGAACGGTGACGAGGAGAGGTCATGACATGCTTTCGAGCTTCGAGCGATCAATGAATGTGTAAAGAGGATACCTTTGAGAAAATTGCGGAAGATCTTCTGGACGAAAATCGTCGAACCAGTTTCCCCAAATAGTTTAATGCAATTTGGTGAGTTGAACGCGAGCGACTTTAGCGGGATTTACGCTATTGCTACTTGCATTTACGCGGGAATCGCATACCTTAATCTACGATAACGGTAAATCTATGAAACGAAGATCGTTGTGGCTGCAGTCTTCGGGTGGTGATAGGACGCGAGATCCGTCGCGTCCATTCGCGACGACCGTACGCAACTTGGCGTATACGGAGGAACGCGAAGGAAGCCTTGCTACCGTTCGCAATATACGTACGTACATACATATGCGTGCGCGCGCGTGTGTGAGTGTCACTGTGAGTGCGAGTGTGTATGTCTGTCTGTCTGTCTGCTGTGTGTCCGTGTGCATGACTCTGAGTGTGAGTGTGAGTGGAGTGGAGTGGAGTGGAGTGGAGTGGAGTGGAGTGGAGTGTGCGTGTGCGTGTGCGTGAGTGCGTGTCCGTGCTTGTGTGCATGAGAAGAGAGAGATCAAACTACGAAGAATCGTTTAATTGTCGTTCGTACGTGTAATCACGCGTATATGTATTTGGAAAAAGTCGCGTTTAATTTGTAAAGGTTACACAAGGAGATCGTGCGACACACTTTCTTCAAAGCATTCTCGAATGCGAATAAATGATCCTATGGCTAAAGCGTCTTGAGAGTAGACGTTGCCTCGCAACGGATCTTCGAGATGACGAGCGTGCAGCGGAGAGGGTCGAAGTCCGCACACGGAAAAAGTCTAGATCGATCCGTCCGAGAGGTCTCGAAGGGAATGGACGGGTCGCCGGCGAATTCTTCGGGTTCAGAGCTTCATGTCGAAGATGAACACCTCCTCTTCCGGATGTTTCTTCCTGATGTGGGCGTACACCGGAGACGTTTGCTTGCTGCGAAGTCCGCAGTAGGGGCACTGAAACCTCGGCTCGTGCCCGCACTCGTAGTTCACGTGCCGATCCTTGTTTCTCTTCAGGGTGAAGCCCCGTCCGCACTTCTGACACTGAAACGGTTTCTTCTTGTCGCAGCCGCTCATCTTCAGGCTTCTGCGTCTGACGGTTCGGCCCGATTCCGCGTGATACTTTCCGATCGTGCCCGATCGACTCTTGCTGACGAGACTCTGTCCGAGCGGTGGCGGTAGAATATGGAATCCTGAAACACGCAGATGTAGATGCTGAACAGCATGCTCGAGCGAGAGTGAGAGGCTTCGCACGATCGCCGCCGTTAAACGTCGACGCAACGCGCGTCACATGTACGTTCTACCGAATGCGGCGAACGATCGTCCGGTCTACTTACTGAAACAGCAGAAATATGCCGGCAGGCTGCTGCGTTCGGTAGAGAACGTCGACGCGTGCTCAACCTCCTCTTTCGAATCAACGGTCTCGAGCGTACCGTTCGTTCGAAAGCAGTTCATCGAGATACATCGAAACGCGAGACGCCGACGCGACGCGACGCGACGCGACGCGACGCGACGCGACCGCAGCTGAAAAGTCTCGGGGAGGACGGGTGCGATCGATTTCAAGATACTTTGGAAATTCATCAGGGAGCTTTATTGCGCACAACGTTCAAACGAAGGGGGGACAATGGAAATTATAGGCGAAAGAAACCGCAGAGCTTCCGATCCCAGAACATCTGCGCGAGCTGGGGGTGGTGAACGCGCAAGTGTCGGATCATGTGCGCCTTTTGGTAGTTCTTCATGGCGCAATGGGGACACTCGAACCTCGGCGGCTGTTTGCACTGATTCCTCAAATGCGACAGCATCGATTTCTTCCACTTGTACAGATTCCGACAACTGGGACACTCGTACATCCCCTCCCTCCTGACGATCATGAACTCCCTTCCGGAACGACCGTGAAACGGCTCCAATTTCGTCGGTTCTTTCGACTTCTCTAAAACAAGCGCAAACACAAAGAGAGCGTTAGTGATGCCGCACCAGATACCCGTTCGCGTAAACGGACGGTTTCGATTTCGTTCGACGCTTAAAAATCTCAGTGTTGGAGTCGACGAAGCTTCGACGAAAGGAAGAGAAGATGCGTGCAGTGTAAACGGATCCTAACGGAGGAGCAAACACTTTGAAACGCTTAAACGTTTGTTCGTTCTTTGTAACTGTCTGTATTTCTTCATGGCTCTGTATTTCTTGCGGCGAGATACGTCTCCGAGCACTTACACACCTGTGAAATTAAGAAGAATCGGGCGTCTGCGCGCGTTGCGTCGAAACGAGGAAGAACGGGGTGCGCCCGTGCCGGGAACCACCGGAACCGCGCATCCGTGTGCTTTTTCGTTCGGGTACTCACGAGTGGAAGCGGGCGGTCTTTGGGGCGGATGGGCAAAGGTTCGCGCGATCACACGAATTTGAGACGGTGGGTCGGGCGAGGGATGACGGGGTCTCGAGGATGGAATCATGAACGGCGGAGCTACGAAGACGAGGCACGATCGAATCAATCCATCCTGTGCTCCTGATGGGTCAGCCTCGCGTTCGTCGCGATATCGACGCAGTAAAGCTCGCGGTTCGGATGAAACGTGCGAATATGCGTCCAGACGTGGGTCCGCTGACGAAGGTGGTGCTTGCAGTAAGGGCACTCGAACCGCTGCGGCGTCCCGCACTCGTACTTGTAATGCCGTATCATGTGGCTACGGTGCTTGTAACTGCGAAAACACTTCGGACAGGGGTGCCGATTCCGATCATCGTGACCGGAGGTTTGCCTCGGAGCTCGATAGAAGGAGGAGGGCCAGCTGTTGCTCGACATGCCTGAAAAAGACAAAAATATCGTGACAGTTAGTCGAAGAAACGTTGCAGCGACGCAGGGATTCGATTCGTGGGGGATCCGTCGACTGGCCTCGACTGCTCTCTTTCTCTCTCACTCTCTCTCTCTCTCTCTCTCTCTCTCTCTCCCTTTCTCACTCTCTTTCTCTCCTTCTCTCGCTCTCTTCCTCCCTCCATCCCGCTCTCTCGATGGTCTCGGAGCACGGAGGAATCTACGCTATAACGAGAGGTGGGTGCGTCCTGATCCTCTGCAGCCGCGCTCGCGAACGATAGGACTCGTTAACGGGGACGATGAACAGATATCGCCCGTCGAGTTTCTAGCGGCCGTTCGGACGGGACGATTCGTGAGAAACGAACGCAAAGGTTGGGAAGGAACGAACGCGACGACGCGACGACGCGACTCGTGGCCGATGAAAGGTGGAAGAACTGAGAGTCGTTTCTATCGCTAAGGAAGTTTATTTTCTATACAGTCGCTGCGAATGATCGGTTAAAGATGTACAACGATATCGAAAAGACGGTATACCGCGGATAAGTCGTGCGAAAGAAGGAGAAACGAGAGAGGCGAAACGGTTCGTCTCGAACGCACGCTCGTCGCTGGACCGCGAATAGAAGGTCGAAGCGCGACAGGTGCCGTGTCTCAGCCCTGCTGAGTGTCGAGCGCGTACACGGGCCGATTGCTGTGATTGCTCTTGATGTGAGAGTACACGTGAGACCTGTGCTTGCCCGTGTACATGCAATGCGGGCATTTGAACCGCGGCGCCTTACCGCATTCGTACTTCAAATGTCGGTGAAGCCCCCGGTACCATTTGTACGTCTTCTGACAGTTCGGACACTCGAAGTTACCTCTGCAGGTGGTGTTCATCGGCGGAACCAGGCCGCTGCTGTTGTACCGCCTTCGTCTTCGATCTTGGACAATGGCCGCCGCGTACGGCATACTAGCCAGGCTGAACGTCACTGTAAATTACACGGTAGTTTTCTCAGTGAGTGAAATTCAGCCAAACGGGAGACGGCTCGGCGACACACATACGAGCAATAATTTCATGAGATTTTTCTCTGTCGCGCTCGGACGAGAGCTCGGTTCGTTGCTCCGAGAGCAACTCGAGTCGTCGTCCCGAACTTACTCTCGAAACATACGTGTACAAAGCTCGACAGCTGGCAAACACTTAGAAGCAAATCGCTCGATCGTCTCGGAACATCGTCCTTGCGTGCGATCGGGAAACGATCGAACTCTCTCGCGGTGGTGCTCTTTATTCTTTTTCCAAAGTTACAAAGGCGGACAAACGCGTACACACGCATACACACGGGTGTCGGTGGGAGGTTCGAGCGGACCCGAACCGCGTCAGTTTCCAGCGGATTCGCGCGTCGCCGGGGAACAGCTCGTCGAATCCTTCTCGAGTCTTCGAAGTCGTCGTCGTTGCCATTTTCGTCCTCGCCTGCTCCGCCGTCGCGCATCATCACCTGAAATCAACACGAAGAACTTCGTTAGCGAGGGAAAACAGACTTCCTGCCACGAACCAGAAGTCGATCCGCTTTGGCCGCAGCTCGGACGAATCAAGACACTCGACCAGTTTCGGGATTCAGATAACTTTATTCGTTCTCTTTCGCACATCGACGGTTCGGTTCGGTTCGGTTCGGTTCGGTTCGGTCGGGAGAGGTCGGGTCGGGGTGTCGGGTTCGAGAGAGGAAAGGAGCGTCGGGGTAGAATACATCCGACGGAAGTTTCAGTAGAGCCGCTTGAAGCACAAAACTTGGCCAGGATGGTACTTCCTGATGTGGGCATAAATGTTCTGGGTAAACTTGGAGGGCTTATCGCAGTAGGGGCACTGGTACTTTGGCGCCATTCCGCACTCGTGACGCAGGTGCCGAGTCATGTTTTTCTTTAACGTGAAGCCGCGATTGCAGCGTGGACAGTAGTGACTCTTGTTCACCGAGTACACTTTCCGTCGATTCCTGGGAATGGTCTGGCAATAACCTGAAAGATCGAACGAACTGGTTAGCGACGAAGACCGACGAAAGGACAGTCGAACGGACGAACAGACAGACAGATAGAGAGTGAGAGAGTGAGAGAGTGAGAGAGAGAGAGAGTGTGAGAGAGAGAGAGTGTGAGAGAGAATGAGAGAAAGAGAGCGTGGGACGTTTCGAAGCTCTTTCCTGTCCAGGACTGTGTCTGTGTGCGTGCGCGTGCTTCGTTCCGAGTCTTCGCGATTGGACGGAGAAACAGAAAAATGACCGCGAACACAAAGAGATCGGCCGATCCGTGTCTGGGCCGAGGATCTTTGCGCGAGAACCAAACGACTGAACGAGACCGAACGGGGTGGAACGGGGTCGAACGGGGTCGAACGGGGTCGAACGGGGTCGAACGGGGTCGAACGGGACCGAGCGAAGCTTCGACGTTGATCTCGAAGAGCAAAGTCCTCGTTGAGCCGCCGCGGCGATCGAGCGAAGCCGGCTGTGGAATATGGGACGTTGTGCGTGTACCGAAGGAACAATGCGAGATAAGAAATTGATACAGAAGTTGACACGTATATTTCGTATTGCAGAACATGTGAAAAATCTCTTACACGGTCTTACGTGACTAATCGTCGGTTCGTTTGGTCGCCTGCGTGCGTTTGCAGGTGATGTCGTTCGAGCGTCTCTCGCGGCGCGCGCTCACGGAGGTAGCTCGGGTTCAGGCGGTCCTGCGAGGGTTGATCGAGGAGAAGAGTTTGATCGCGTGGGCCTTGTATCCGATGTGCCGCGACCTCACGTGTCTGTAAATATTCGAGGAGCAGGAGGCTCTCATTTCGCAGTAAGGACACTGATAACGGTGTCCCTGGCCGCAAAAGTAACGCAGATGCCTGGTGATCGTGGTCTTCTGGGTGAATCGACATCCGCAGTTCAGACATTCGAACCTTTTGCGCTCGTTCGGATAGTATCTGTACCTGTTCAAGAGGTTTTTCATATCCGGCGAATAGCTAAGAAAGTCCAGGTCGTTCCACTTGCACGTCACCGCCTGCCCTGCGAAGTCATCTGAAAAAATCAACACATCGGATGGTTAATCGAGGCTAGAGCGGAGACTCGGTCGCTACGAACCGTGCAACGGGGATCATCGCGGTTCCCAAAACACAGGGACACTCTTTTCAAAGTGAGGGGAAACGTTTTTCGGGAGAAGAAAAAGAGCGAGAGAGAGAGAGAGAGAGAGAGAGGCGGTGGCGGTATAGGGGAATCGCGCATACAACACGGTGACTTACGATACACGCGGGACAGGAGAAAAACACCGGGAAATAAAGGTTCAGACGACCTTTAATCTCTCAAACGGGTTACATCGGAATGACTAGAAAGAACACAGGGAAATCTGTAGCGGTTCCATACAACGACGAGATAGACCGTTCGTTCGAAACGGTGCGACGGAGCAGCGTGTCTCGGGCGCGATGGAAGGAAGGCGTTGCTTCCTCCGCATCGGCGAACGACGAAACACGATCGCTCAAAACAGCTTGTTGTAATACACCTCCTTCCCCTTGTGATAACGCCTTATATGATACTTGACGTTGGACGTGTACGTGTAACATTTGCTGCAGTAGGGGCACTGTATTCCCCGAATCCCGCACAAATGGCGAATGTGATAATTGAGATCTTTCCGGCGTTTGAACGTCTTCCCGCACTGATCGCAGTCCAAGCTGCTGGGGCAGAGAAAACCGCCGGCGCATCTCATGCCGCGTATCTTGCGTTTCTGTTCGCACACGTGCTTCGCGTGGAACACCGAGTCTCTGTGCCTGGTTAACGTCTTGCCGCACTGCGAGCACTTGGTCGCGTTCGCGTTCGCGTTCGCCTTCGCCTTCGCGTTCGAACAGGACGAGCCGATCCATTCTGAAAATGAAAACACAGAGGCGATTTGTAGCGAAGCTCGGAGCTCGGAGCTCGCGCGGCGAGACATTTGGGGCGCGATAGGAGGAAGAGAGAGAGAGAGAGAGAGGGATGGAGAAGGGGCATCGCTTTTCGGAGCAGATACGCGAGTACAAAGAATGGAAGAATGGAAGCGCAGACGTATACCTACAAGCATTGCATCGTTATACCCAAACGAAGGACACACCAAAGAGAAGTCGACAGATAGAGCGTGTGGAGTTGTCGATCGACAGGGATGAAATAATTGTACGACGAATGTCGGTTGCAGCGCAGCGGCAAACTGTTATCGTTTATTCTTTACACAGCAAGGTTCGCTCGAGGGCACGGCAACATCCTCCGGTCCGGGCAGTCGGTTCGGTTCTAACGTTACGCATGCAATACATTCCCATCGCGTTCTCGGAACACTGAAAATCCTAAAGAACATTCGTGATCGTCCAGCTTCGAAACGCACGATCGCTCGGCGCGGCCTTTGGGGGGTTCAGAACATTTTATTCACACCGACCGGCATCTTCGGATGCCACCGTCTGATGTGCCTGTAAACGTTCGAGGATGAGTTGTCCTTCTTGTGGCAATAAGGACACGCGTATCTAGGGATCTGGCCGCACTTGTGCCTAATCAGGTCCCACATCCTTCGGAATCCTGCGTTGCACTTTGGACAGATGTAACTCGAGACCGCGGCCTGTGTCCTCATGTTCGGCCACTCCATTATCCGTATATCTGAAAACAATCAGGACGTTAGGTCCTGCGAGACGCGTGTCTAGCTAATTCTACTACGACGCTGCAATGGGTGGAGAGTGTGTGTGGCGAGAAAAGTGGTACTGCATCGATGAAAACGTTGCACGAAAACAACTTCGTTTTTCGTTGCGCTCTTTATTCACAATATATGCATGGGTTCTTCATGATCTAGCTTAAGGGTACGCTTTGGCATAAACTTTGTAGAAACGGACGAATCCGTTTCTTCTTCCTTCGCGAGGAGAGACCGATCTCGTAAACGCGTTCGAGAGTAGATCGTCGGTATGGCATCGATTCGTAACATAAAAAATATAACTAGAAAAACTCCACGTACGATGCACGCTGTTGAGGCGGTTTCTCTGGGATCGCAGAACGCTGTGGACGCGTGTCGATTCGTCGACCGTACACGATCGTTCGTAAGTGGCGAGGTGCGCGGCCGCTCGCGCCTCTTCTACCGTAGGAACTGACGCGATGCGCGTGTCTAATTGCAAGTGAGCCGAGTACCAGCTAATACTCTATGGATCGGCAGCTTACACTCTAAAATTTCATGGATACCTCCTTACGGCGGGAAGGAGATCGAAGCGCACGGTTGGAAAAGGTGTCGCGTCTTGCCGCGAAAGCGGAAGGCGCATCGTGACTCCGAGAACGAGAGACAGGCGAGACACATTTCCTTCCATGCGCATCACAATGAATCGGAGCGCCGAACGTTCCTCCAACGTTCCTCGACGCTTCGACCCGACAGGCGAGAGCGAGAGCGAGAACGAGAAGCACGGAGGGCCGAGCAATCGCGAGCGAAGCTTCCTGTCGAGTCCGCGACGATCGTTCCGGGAATGCGAACAGAAGAAAGGAGTGTCGGTGGCGACAGAGGGGACGAAGGGGGAACGATTCTAATTTCTGTGCACGATCACGGGCATCCCGTCGTGTCGCATCCTCACGTGCTTGTAAATGTTCGACGAGCACTTGTCCCTCTTGTTGCAGTAAGGACACTTGAACCTCGGCTCTTTGCCGCAGTCGTACTTCATGTGGGTCTTTAGGGTCTTTTTGTAAGTGTAGCCCGCGTTACACCTGGGACAGTGATAGGCCATCCTGCCGGTGTGCCAGAACGGCCCGTCCTCCTGCTTCGCGTCGCTTCGATTCGTCCTGTAGTCCATGTTCGCCCTCAAAATCTCCAGAACCCCGCTGTCGTACGGTTGCAAGATCCGACCTACGAACAGGGAAACAGAGAGGTTACGGTTAGTCGGGCGACGATCGAGGATCGGCGAGCGGCTGGAACGAAATGGAAACGAAAACGGAATCGGGATCGGCATCGGGATCGGCATCAGGATCGGAAACGGTAATCGGGAACGGAAATGAGAGAAACGAAACGAAACAAAACGACTGAAATGAAAATCTGGAGAAAAGCAAGCGAAAGGAAGTGGCGTCGACGAGACGGCCGACTAGCCCACGGTTGAGTCTCGAGCCTCCTTCGAAGCGAGCCGCAGGAGGCACAGGGAGAGACGACCAAAAGAGAGCGAGAGAGAGAGAGAGAGAGAGAGAGAGAGAGAGAGAGAGAGAGACATAGAGATAGAGAAAGAAAGAGGTATGCAAAAAGTGTAATCGACCTGCCTGGATAAAGAAGACATCTATTTCGTTATCTTGCGTACAACTGCTCACATCGTTGACTCGATCGATCGTTCGTCGAAGGATACGGCACGCGTGTGAAACGAAAGAAAAAGAGAGACAGAACTGAGAGAGAGAGAGAGAGAGAGAGAGGGGAAAAGAGAGAGAGAGAGAGAGAGAGAGAGAGAGAGAGAGAGAGAGAGAGAGAGAGAGAGAGAGAGAGAGAGAGAGAGAGAGAGAGAGAGAGAGAGAGAGAGAGAGAGAGAGAGAGCGAGCGAGCGAACGAGAGCGAAATTCGTCCCTCCGTTCCGGCGAACCGATCGATCGATTCCGTTCAGGGGAATCGAGATCGATTCAATAGAGCTTGTATGCTTGGATACTGCTACCCTTGTGGTAGGTCCTGATGTGCCTGTAAGTGTTCGAAGACTTTCTGTCCCTTTTACCGCAGTACGGGCACTGAAAACGCGGCTCCTTGCCGCACTCGTGCCTAAAATGGGTCATCATGTTCGCCTTCTTGCTGAACGAGCTACGGCACCTCGGGCAAAAATACCTCTCAAGCGCGTCCTTTTGCTGCATCCACGACTTCTCGAGGAACTCTGGAAAACACAAGCAAATCATGCCGCAAATCAGTAACGGTCCATCCAACGACGCGCGCGACGATTTTTTTCATCCGGACACACCGTTTAAACTCTACGCGACATGATCGTTGTCGATCGTTCGACCGAATCTGCGCTCAGATCCTCGAACGAACCGAAAGCCGGTGCCGATAATGAAACGTTTCAATGGTAAAGTAAAAGTAAAGAAATTTTATTGGTCCGTTAAAAGAGACGATCGGTTACAAAGTTGTCATGGTCGCGTACACAGTTGAAACGCAGGTCGATCGATCGCGGTACAGCCACGGTCTCGTTCGTCCCATCGAAGCAACGGACATTCTTCGAGATGGGAGAAACGAGGCGCGGCCGACTCCTTTGGTAAGAGAATCGTTGAAATCGAAGAAGAACGGAAAAGAGGGCGACGGGCGCGCGTGGAAGCGGAGGAAACGACGGGGCAGCTTCTTCGGGGGTCCCAGGGGCCGAGAGCGACGTCCTCGTTTTTCCACCTGCTGGTTCTTCGTGGCTCAACGCAAAAACAGTCGGGGCGGCTTGAACAGGGGCATCTGCTTGTGGACCCTTCGCACGTGCTTGTAGACGTTCGAGCTATACTTTGAGCCGTAATCGCAGTACGTACATCGGAAACGTGTCTCGTGGAGGTCGCAATGGGACTGATAATGACGCACCATGCAGTCTTTCGATAGGAAGCTGTGAGTGCAACGAGGACACCGGAACCAACCGTCGTCGGGTATCGCCTGCCTACCTGCAATCACGGAGTCAGTATCAGAATTCGGCCGTTGCAGCGCGCGTTGCGGCGTCGTCGTTCGAGCGAGCGCGATCTCCGTTAAACGGACTCCTACTTCCTTCGCGTGCTTTTCCGCGATCTAAAACGCGTCGTTCACGTTCGCAGTTCGCGAGGACGAATCCGCGAACAGAAGATCGCTCCGGCTGCCTCGCCGAAGCGTGCGATGATGATCGGTTTTGCGACAAACGAACAACGAGATGCGCACATCCGCCACTGTAAGAAACTAGGTCTTTATTCGAAATGATTCGAAAACGCGACTCTTCGGACTCTTTGAAACGGCGAACGACGTACAACGTACGAGGGAAGAAGAACAGATTGAGGAAACGACATGCAAAATGGAACGCGATGCGGCGGGGAGCATCGTCGTGGTCGCGGTGGAGGCGCCGCAGGGAAACGGCCCGCCGGCCGTTCGTTCAGTAGAGCCTGTAAGGTGTGATCAACGGTAACTTTTTGTGCGCGCTGCGCGTGTGCTTGTAAACGCTCGGCGCGTATTTGCTCCGATAGTCGCAATACCCGCAACGATATCGGGGGATATCGACCCCGCACGTCAGCCTGTAATGTTTCTGCATGTACTTCTTCGACTTGTAATGCTTGTGGCAACGTGGGCAGGAAAAGATCCTGCGCTTCGACCCGTCCCCTCCTCTCCCTGAAAATTGAAAATGCCTCGTCAGTGAACCGACCTCGACACAGGGGGAGTCGACGCGAAAAACTTGGGAGCGGATTCGGCCGGGAAACGTCCACGAAATCGAACGCGCATCGACGAACGGGCGGACGGGAGAAAAACGAACAAAGAAATATCAACAAAGAAAACGTACAAAAAACAAGAACGATTGCTTTTCTATCTGGCTTGTTTATCAGCGTTGTTAGAGTCGTTACACGGTTGATGATACATTGGCTGGTGAACGCAATTCCTCGGCACGCGGTGGAAAATCAAATTTTCCACGCGAACTTTTCGACGGCTAAACATTCGCGTTGCACAGAGAATCCCCCTGGGCGCCGAACGCGCTCGAACGCCGCCTCCGATGTTCCAGCTAGATCCCGAGACGTTCGGGTCGCGCGAATCTCGACCCTTTACATTCGTCTCGGCATCGAAAATCTGTTTCCCTTCTGCGATATTACACACATATACACGTCCATACGTGTATGCACGTAGCAGGAACGACATCCTTCTCGACTCCGCGACATTCCCATCGTCTCCGACGATTAAAATAGATTCCAGTATATGCAACGTATCGTTCGAAGATCGGCAAAGAGTTTATCGCTTCTTCGCTTTCGCTAGAGCCGCAAACATCGATTCCCTTAGCTCAGCTAGGTTCGATCGTGGCGTCGCGCGCTACGACCCTGACTCTAAACGTATAAATTATCGAACGGAATACGGCCGTGAGCGCAGGCGCGCGCACGCGGTACATCGGGAAGACTCGCTATACAATTTATCGGTACAAGGTTTCCGCGTTCAACCCTTTCCGTGGCCGCGGAACGCGTACAAAATCGCTCGCACGGAAAGCGTTAACGGAAAGAAAGGCTGGGGAGGGGAAGAGAACGCACGCGTTCGCGTATTACAAAGTTTCAAATGCATCGTCGCGCTTCGGGGCGATCGGAAGATGATTCGGGGCGATATCGATCGCAAAGAAGGCATTGCGACACTTGCGATTCCTAAGGAAAGGAAAGAATAAATAGCGGCGGATCGAGCGTCGATCGAGCGTCGATCGAGCGACGCGCGAGAACGCTCGAGGGTGGAGGAAGGTTGAAACGAAAGCGGGGTAAAGGAGCGTGCGGGGTTCAGTAAAGCTTGACGAACCTTAGCTCCATGTTGCGGTGCTTGGCCCGAATATGCCTGTACACGGCCTGAGTATACTTGCTGCGCATATCGCAGTGAGGACACTTGAATCGCGGCAGATCGACGCACTCGAGTCTGTAGTGACGACTCATGCCGCCGGAGGTGTGAAACGTACGGGCGCACCTCGGGCACGGAAAGCCGCGCCGGTTAAGGGACGTCTGTAGCCTGAGCATGTGCCGAGAATTTCGCACGACACCGTGGAACTTTCCCAGGACAATCGGCCTGAAGTCTGTAAGCAGAAAAAGAGACGAAGGTCGACCGTTAGAGAGTGGTGTCGAAGCAGTGGTCTCCTCTGACGCGGTGGTGTCTCGCGAGACGTGTCTGGGGATCGCGCGCGATCCGTCCAAGGATTCGGAGGCGGACGCGGAGGCGGGGGCGGATCGCGGGAACTGGCATGTGGGAGTTTAGCTGGGCTGCGGTACTCAAACTCGAGCACGGCCTTTGTTGCTGCGAATCGGTCGCGGCCCTTCGAAAAGCCCGCGGTGGCGTTCCTCGCGCAAAGGGGACATCATGCAATTGCTTTTCGATTTGTCATTTATTGTGAGACGTATACACAGGCGATTCCATTGGGCGCCGCGTCGCGTCGCGTCGCGTCGCGTCGCGTCGGCGGCCAGGCTAGTAGAGCTTATTCAGAGCGACCTCCTGTCCCGGATGAATCTTCCTGATGTGATTGTAGATCGAGTGCGTCCACTTACTGATGTGGCCGCAGTAAGGGCACTGATAGCGCGGCAGCGAGTCGCATTCGTATCTATAGTGTCGATACATCGAGTAACTCTGCGAGAACGATTTCTCGCACTTCGGGCACTCGTGTCTTCGTCTCTGCGGGGGTCCCGTCGCCGAGAGCTTCTTCGGCTGCAGCCGCGGCGCGATCGCCAGCGATATCTCCGCTTCCTCTCTCAGCACGCGCGCCCGAAACTCTGAAACCAATATCGCGGTTTCGAGTTAATATCCTCTTCTCCGCGATCTCCCCGTTCAAGCTATCTCAACTAAAGCAGCCGGTTAAGCGAACAGTGATTGCCTATCATCCGCAAAGCGTTTCGCAGAGGGCGGTCGCGACGGTACGCGGCGCGTCGTCGACCGATCCAGAAGAAAACCGTCTCTCCGCCTGTCCAAAAATCTAACGAAATCCACTATGACGCTTCACCCTTTCCTCGAAAGAAAATGCAGCCTCGACGCGATGCGCGACCGATCCGCGTTCTCGCAAACGCAACGGCGATTCCGGCACGGCTGGTCGACGAGCGTCACCTCGCGCTTCTCCTTCTCCTTCTGCTTCTTCTTCTTCCTCTTCTTCTTCTTCTTCATCTTCTTCTTCTACTCTGCGACACCTGAAAGCAAACAGATCGGAAGAACCGTTAATTCGAGCGGGGTTTCGTAGCCGCGAACCGCCTTCCTCGGACGACACGGTGTCTCGCTGCTCGTTGCTGAAAGGCGACGGGAAATATTGAACGAGGCGTACAAGGAGAGCGTTCTTCTTCGTCACCTTTATTCTTTGTACAATGGTTAAAAGCGCCTCTCTATGTACATCGCAGCGCCACGGGTTCTCCGGGACCGAGGTCGAGCGTAAAAATCGACGAGACGCGGGTCGCGGATGATCTCGGTCGCGAGAGGCTGACCGAAGAGCACGAGCTCAGTACAGCTTGACGAGCGTGACCGGTTCCTTCGGGTGCATGCACCTGATATGCTGATAAACGTTGGACGTCTTCTTGCTGCAGAGAGCGCAGTAAGGACACTTGTATCTGGGTGCCTTGCCGCATTCGTACCTATAGTGACCCAACATGGTGTCTCGCCTGCCGTAGCCGTTGTTACAGTTAGGACAGTGAAATTTCCCGGTATTCGTGTTGTACTGCGTGTCCCGCCACTTGGCGAACTTCCTGGGGCGCGCGACGCGCGCCTCGCCCGGCCTTCCACCTACAAAACATCGTGTATCACAGTGAAAAGGTCCAGCCGTTTCTCCGACCGCTCTCGCTCGGGAATCGCATCAACGGTCGGTCGGACGGAGACGACGGCACATAGCAGGGAGGGCAGGGCGGGTCGGGGCGGGTCGAGTCGGAAGGTGTTCATGCAGAAGGACGGGACGGAGCTAGCGAGCGCGCATCGAGCGGTGCGAGGAAACCCGGAGACCGTGGATGGTGCTCTCGGAACCACGAAAACCATTCTCCTTCGCTCTTTCCTACGATCGACTTTATTCTCTTTCAAACAAAAGCGTCACATCGATCACAAGATTACGCGACTCGGCCAACCCGAGGAGAGTTCGATTCTCGGTGGCTGCGGCCGCTCCGATCCTTCGGCGTTCGTTCGCGCTTCGCAGTGGAACAACATCAAGAACGACGCACCGCGTTCACGCGCTATCACAGACAATTTCTTTGAAACGGATCGAAACGGATCGAAACGGATCGAAACGGATCGGTTCGGATCGGATCGAACGCCGCGGCCATAACGCGGCACGCTTTCGAATCGCGTAAAAGGTGGCGCGTGCGCAGAAGGGAAGAAGAGGACCTCGACGCTTGGCGTCGCGTCGCACGCGCTCCGATCTAAAAGAGGGTGTTGCAGACGACCGGCTTCGAGGGGTGCTTGTGTCGTATGTGATCCTGGATGTTGAACTTTTTCTTGCTCAATTTCCCGCAATAGGGGCACTCGAATCGCGGCGGTTTGCCGCAATCGTACTTGAAGTGGCTGGTCACCGCGCTCTTGGTCGTGTAACTCTTTCGACAACGTGGACAGGGAAACCGGGTTTTACTCTTTCTCGGACTTCTTTCCGGGAACTTGTCGTCGAGCCACGGCAGCGGCAACATTTGCAGAAAGGCTGAAAAAGAAACGGAAGGGCACGGTTAGCTCTGAACTCACGCGATCGGCCACGCCGTTGTCTCTCAGCGGCGATCGAAGGTGGAAAAGCTCGTTTCGCGCGCGACCCAGTGGCGCGCTTTTTCATCGATTCCGCCGAGACTCGTTCGATGCAGCACCGTATCGCGACCGAACCCCGTATGCGTCGACCGGCTGTCGCGGACGAACGACGAGCGACCGAAACGATGTTTCACGAGGACAAATGAATGAAATGCTTTCTACGTCGAAGACTCGGATATTGTGCTTGCAGGCTCACACACGCGCGGTGGTAAGATACTTTGTTGAGTTAAAGACAAACAAATAAAGCGGTTGCAGGCATCTTCAAGCTATGTACGGGAGCGAAATCGAGTGAATGATCGGTTTTACGGAAGAGAGGGAATATGCGGGCGGGAGTGTTCCGCGGATCTGTTGGCACGGGCTCTGCGCACCCTGCCGGCGGCGATTTTCCCTGAAAAACAATTCAGACCGTTAGCAACGCTGCTGCAGATGCAAAGGATCGTCCATGCTCCGTGGACGTTGTCTAGATTCGGAGAGGAACAGACACGAGGCGATATTAAACGCAAACGCAAACGCTTCTTCGTTTCTGCGATCGATCGTAGTGTTTTATTGGAAAACGTATAAAAGGAAACAGGAGAAAGAGAAAGAGAAAGAGAAAGAGAAAGAGACAGAGAAAGAGAAAGGAAAAGAAAAGAAAAAGATGCAACTGAAGACGAGAAGTGGCAACGTTTACTGCTGGTCATATTGAAGCACAACCACTTCGAGCTTCGATCCCGGATGCTTGATTCGAATGTGCTTGTAAACGTTGTTCGACTGCTTGCTCCTCATGCCGCAGTAGGGACACTGAAACCTCGGCGGACTGCCACACTCGAACTTGCAGTGGCGCACCATGTGATGCAAATGTCTGTAGCTCCTCCCGCACTTTGGACAAGTATACCTGATCCAGTAATCGTTGCATCGAGCCGTTATTATGCATAGGACAGGGGCGGAGGGCGCAGGAAACGATTCAGAACTGACCTTTCGAGGTGATCGTCCCCCTGTTTCGTTGCCAGGTGACGTTGACGGTATCGAACCGCGCAGGCCGGCTCCTGCCGCTGGCCTTGGTCAGCAGGCACGACGCAACGGTAGCCCGACGACGCCGGGAAGCACATGGATCCTGAAATCAAAAAGCGGAGCGTCGAATCGATCCGAGCAGGAGAGCCGCGAAAGCCGGAGCGGATCCCTCGGGACGGCCGCGCCGCAACGCGCCGATCGAAATCAAACTCACCGAGCCATTTCGTTGCCTCGAACGAGCCAATTTTATTCTAATATGTTTCGTTTGCGTTTACAGGCGGGCGGAAATGCAACGACTCGGCTTCCGAGATCGAGAGGGAGCGGGGCCGGTCGTCCTCCTCGCCGAGGTCTCGAAGCGACGCGCGAAACCGTCTGTCGCGAGGCGAGGCGGGGCGAGGCGAGGGTGCGTTCAGCCTGAGAATGAAAGCCGAGGGAAAGATCGCGATGAAGGGAGGTTGGGTGGGTGGTCGTCGCGCGAGATCGATCCGGTTAATTCTTCCTGGCGTAAAAGTGTCTGTTGGTGGCGACGTCGGTGAGAAAGACGCGCATCCCTCGATGCTTGGTCCTGATGTGCCTGTACACGTTCGAGATCTCTTTCGAGTGCATCTCGCAGTACGGACACTTGAACCTGGGTCCCTGGCCGCACCCGTACCGCACGTGTCTCCGCAGATTCGTTTCTCTGGTGAAGCCGCTCGGGCAATTCGGACAGCAGAACTTCTTCGACTTGTTCCGCCAGACGAGGCCCAGGCAAACTGAAACAGAAAGGGCAGCAGGCTACTTGCGCACAGTCCACGAACATCGGCGAGACACAAAGATCGTCGAGGACGGGATCGTGCGTGCAAACACAAGTAACGTTACGACAGAAATCCACGGCCGCGGCGATACATCCTCGCGTGCCGAGAGCCCGCGCGACCGGCCGCCTCGAGAGAAACGAGACGGAGAAAGGGCGGTGTGTGCGGCGCGGTGAACGTAAACGTCCGGACGCGGCAGGATGCGACGAAACACCTGAAACAAAGGGCGTCGCTCGTCGCGTCGTGGCGAGGAGCGAAGCGGGTCGGAGGCGGGAACAGAGCGAGAGAAAAAAAACGCAACTGCTTGAAATCGTGTTGGATTCTAGGTAGACTTTACTCGTCGCAAATACTGACATTCGTACACAGAGAGCGAACGATCCGGTCGGCCGGTCCATTCAGAAGATCGTTTTGTAGTCGTGCAGCAGGCCGTCTTTCGGGAAATAGTTTCTCTGGTTTAGCACGTCGATCGCGAACACGTCGTGGTACTCGTGCAGTCGTTTCACGTGCTTGTAAGTGTCGGACGGATAGCGCGATTTGTAGAGGCAGTAAGGACACTTGTAGCGAGGCTCCTTCCCGTTGCAGGCGCTGACCACGTGACGTTTCAGGTGAACTTTCGACGAGTAACTGTTCGGACAGTTCAAACACTGATACGGTTTCGCGTTCCACGGGCAGTAGAAGTACCATTCGTTCAAGTATCCTGGAACAGATTAGAAAGGATCGTGTTTCTTTCGTAACTACCTTCGTCGAAGCGGCTGAATGCGAGGACGCGAATCTTTCATCGTCAATGGGTACGAAATAATATGCGTCGGCAAAGGAGGAACGTGCGATAACGTAAATACGTTTATTCGTTAAAATATCGTATATATCGGTGTGTCGTACAGGTGCGAGGATTCGCTCGAAATCCTTCGGTCAACGTATACAATTGGTACGGAGCGAGGCACGTAAACGGTTTCTTTTTCCCCGAAAAGACGCGATTTCTGACGTCCGATTCCGACCACGCGGTGCAGCGTACGCGGCGCCACGCGCCTTCTCTCCTTCCCTCTCAAGGGTGTAAGAGAAAGAGAGGGCGAGAGAGCGAGAGAGAGAGAGAGAGACAGAGAGAAAAGGGAAACAAAAGCTTCGAGGGATCACTCCGTTTTCGCCGCGATCGGGAAATTCTGCGTCGCATCGGCATGGATATCGATGGCGAAAACTTTCAAACACGCGTGTTTCCTTCGGATGTGCATGTAAATGTCGGAGGTCTTTTTACTTCTTTGCGGACAGTAGGGACACTGAAAGCGTGGCTCCTGCCTGCATTCGTACTTCAAATGCCTGGTCAAGCTCGGCTTCTGGCCGAAGCCGCTCGGACAGTTCGGGCAAGGGAACTTCTTCGCCTTGACGAACGAACTTTCGACGTTCGTTCGAACGACCAGCCAACCGCCAGAACCTAGAAGAGGAAAAGCGGAAGTTAAGGTCAACGAAACCGAACAGCGAGGACGCGGGGCTTCTCTTTCATCCCCCTGTACCGCTGGTTAGCCTCTGCTCGAACAACGTGTTATTGCATTCGGCCCAACCTGACCCGACCCGACCCCGCGACGCGCTTTCCTCATCCTTTGCGGGCGATTCGCGATGTTAGTAGTACCTGTGTAGCGTTTGCGCGGGGTGTGGGTGGGTGCGAAACCCTGAAGCCCAAAAAGAACGAACGAGAGAGCGCGATGCATGCGATGCGTCCCTCCGACGAACGCGTTCGAGTCGACTCGAGAAAAACGAGATATTATTCTTTGTTGCGGGTACATGTGCGGGGAGTTGCAGCAGAGCGGGAGAACGGGAGATCGGGAGGCTCGTTCGATCGTCGCGGTGGGGTGGGTTCCGGGATCCCACGCCGTTGGCGGTGATCGACGCACGTGGTGCGTTCACACCACGACCGACCACGATTGGAACATATCGATCACGTAGACGTCGCTGTTCCGGTGCTTCACCCTGATGTGCTTCCGTATGTCCGCCTTCACCTTGCACACGTAATCGCAGTAAGGACACTTAAATCTAGGTTTCTGACCGCACTGGTAGCGCAAGTGGCTGGTCAGGTTCCTCTTCCAAGCGAAGACGCTTCGACAGTTCGGATTCGGACAGGCGAACTTGTTGGGTTTCATGAACCAGTTGCTGCGCCGATGCGTCGACCTCCGCGACGCGGACCCATTGTGCCCTGAAAAAGAACGAGCATCGTTCGCGGTGAAACGTTCCGGCAGCTGACCGGGGGTGGGCTCCGAGTTGCGTTCCGGAGTCGTGCGAGGGAATCGGGGATTTCGTTACGGCAAAAGATTCGGATCGCAAAACGCAAACGGCTATTCGGATCTCAAGATTCGGGAATCTTGTGCCGCGCGAGGTGCGTCGATCGACCGAAAAGGTCCGTAAACACCTGCAATCAGAGGATACGTGGTGAGAGAGCGAGTGAGTGACTGTGTGTGCGAGTGAGAGAGAGAGAGAGAGAGAGAGAGAGAGAGAGAGAGAGAGAGAGAGAGATATCGACCGTTCGAGCGTCGAATGGAAACGGTGAACGCAATGGTTTGAAAAAACTTTATTCGATCGGCAACGGAGCGTACAAGCGTCGGCAGAGTTAGTCGATGGATCGGTTGGAGAAGATGGAGGATGAGCCGGTGAACAGGTCGACGACGTACACGGGCGAACCGCGATGTTTCCTCGGTATGTGTTTACTCACGTCTCCCTTCACCTTGCAACAATACTCGCAGTACGGGCACTTGAATCGCGGCTGCACCCCGCACTCGTATCTGAGATGCCTGTTCAGGTTCCCCTTCCAATTGAACGACTTGGCGCAATTCTGGTTCGGGCAGACGTGAACGCCGGCCTGCGGCCGTCGGGATGGTAATTTCGACGGCAGTTTGATCTTCCGATACGACAGCCACCCCTCCGGCAAGTCTGAAACAAACCAGCAGACGACATTTTCTCGTGGCGATAGCTGGCTCGCTTTCGCGATCGAACGGGCGCGGGCGGGCAGCATTGTCGAGCAAACAACATACATCGTTAAAGGAACAAAGCGATTTATTGGCAATCCTCTTATCCTAAACGTTAACGAGTCAACTTTTGCGGAGGAGTATCGTGCGCCGCGGAACGAGCTGCTCTCTCTCCCTCTCCCCCTCTCTCTCTCTCGCACCGTTCAACGATATCGGAAATCCGTTCGGCCTAAGGCACGCTCAATGCCCAGATACTGAAACCCATGTGCACTCTCTTGACGTGTCTGTAGACGTTGGCCTTCCACTTGCCGCGATAGTCGCAGTAAGGGCACTTGAAGCGCGGAGCTTTCCCGCACTCGTCTCGCAAATGTCTCTGCAACGTGCACTTCCAGACGAACACGCTCGGACAGTTCGGGCAGGGAAACTTCTTGAGGGGCAGGTCGGCGTGGCGTGCGCGCGGCTTCTTCCAGCCGGGCTTCCCCGAAAGAAAACGATCTGAAAACAAAAGGAAATCACCGTGTGGCCGTTAGGTTGTTCGCATCACTCAGCTCCGTGCCACGCTTCTCCCCCCGCCCCGCCAGGCCGCACCGACGCGAACCGAAACGCACCCGCCGCGAGCTCGCCAGCGACGGCGAATAGGCCGAACGTACGCGTGGCCAGGGGAAACTGTTCGCGAACCCTCTGAAAACGATCGGACGAACGACGCGAGGGAAAGAAAGCGTCGAGCGGCCTGAATATCTCGACCCCGTTCCATCTTTCGAAATATCACTCGTTCCACGCCCGCGATCGCGTTCTCCCGAGCCGTTCTCTCGGCTTCCATCCGCCGACTCCGGATCCCTCGGCGGAACTCCGACCGCCCGAGAAGCATGAATCGTAGAAAAATATACGAAGATCGGGACGGAGCAGCGAGCAAGAAGGGAAGGTTCGGTCGTTGTCCGTGGACGTTGCTGCGAACTTAGCAACGATACCAACACCGAGGACGCACGAATCGTGGGCATACGGCGATCGTCTCCCGACACGAGGCAGTTCTTCCTCTCGAAGGTGCGATCGCGCGTTCGACTCGATGCCGCGTCGCTGTTTTTCCTGCAAACGATAGAAACAGACAGAGCGATCGGTTAGTAGACCCGTCCGTAAGGAACACCCGCGGCGTTATCCTCGGACCAGCGTCCTGGTCTCTCTGAAAACGTGAACGAACGGGCTGGTCCTCGTGCGAACGCGACGCAAATTCGAAGGGATATCGGTGGCGAGTCGTATCTGAAAGAAAGGTGACCAAACAATAAGTACCGAATAGCCGTGAAAGGAATAGAACAGACAAGCGAAGAGAAGAGAAGCGAAGAGAAGAGAAGAGAAGAGAAGAGAAGAGAAGAGACGTGAAATGAGCAGCGACAACACGTTCAGGATAAATGGGCAAGCTTTTTATTAAGACTCTGTTCAAGTACAAGGGAAGATCGCACTCGCTATGGAACGTTAATTTCTACCGATGTCGATGCAACGCACCACGCTACCCTGATGCCTTCTACGCACGTGCCTGTAAACGTCGGACGTCCATCTTGAGCGAAAGTCACAAGACGGACACTTAAAGCGTGGATTCTGCAGGCACTCGTAACGAAGATGTCTGGTTAAAGAACCACGATGAGTAAACGAGCTGCCGCACGCGTTCGAGCAGTAGAACCTTTTATTAGCGGGTGTCAAAAGATGACCGGTCGATTTGCGCTGTCTCTGGGGAACGCAAATCAAAGTCGGGAAGAGGCCTGCAAAAGAAGATGAACAGCTGAATGCAACGATATCGTCGGCTGGCGGTCGAAGCGGTTTTCGTTAAATTGTTACGCGCGATCGTGTACGACGGCAGGCTTTGGACAATACTGTACAACGTGAGTACAAAGAACTCGAGGGAGAGCGAGAAGCTGGAAAACGGATAAGCGTCTGTGAGGGGGTAAGGTAAGGTAAGGTAAGGTAAGGTGAGGTAAGGTACGGTAAGGGGGTTCGGTGATTCGCCGAGCCAGCCACTGCTGTAACCGGACCTCTTTATTTACAGTGTTACAAAGCGAATACAATTCGTGAAAGACGGTATAGGTATGTAGGTTCTACGGGGGTGGAAAGCTAGAAAGGAAACGCGTTCCTCGCACGCTCGCCGATTCTCTCCTCCGTACATGCTCCCGGATGTTGGCCGACTCCGCTCTCTCGAGCTTTCTGGCCATCCTCGTGGATGGCGACCGTCCGATCCGTTCCGGCTCGACTTCTTTGGATGACGATCGGGGATCGCGACAGAGCGTAGGTATAAAAAATCGCGACTGTTTGTTACAGTAAATGTACGTATTAAAATATTTCGCCGACCGGAGTTACATGCTGCATCGATCAGGCGTTTCGAAGAAATTACTCGCATATCTATAGCGATATACATGTATATCTGCAGGTTTTTCAACGGTACAGAGATGTTTCTCGGTGCCCCCCCCCCCCTCTCTCTCTCTCTCTTTCTCTCGTCCGCGATAGAAGCTCATTGCGGTCGATCTTCTTGTTTCGGTCGCACGTCGAGAACGTACACGTTTTGATCAGGATGCATCCTGCGTATGTGAGACCTGACGTTCGAGGAGTGCCTCGTGCGATACGAGCAATAGGGGCAATTGAATCTGGGCAACTGTCCGCACTGGAACTTGAGATGATTGTACAGATTGTTCTTTCGCGTGAAAACGTTACCGCACTTGTGACAAGGATAATTCTTCCTTTGCTCGTTTCGTACGAAATCGTAGGCGCAACGATGCCCCGGAGGGTAACACGGATGCGTTACCGGTCGATGGACACCTGCGAACAGAAAGGTCAACCAAATGACTTCCGACGATGCTTCCCGATGTTCTCGCGGAACGGGCGGGTGAACGCGCTGCGCTGGACGCTCTGCATCGCCGCGAGACACGAGTGCGAGTAGCTCGGCCGAGTCTCGCGCGGAACGAACGAGAAGCGATCCGGTCGGGGAACTGCGGGGGGCGGGGCGGGGCGGGTCGGGTCGGGGAGGGGAGATGAAAAGCGTCGTGAACGCGATACATGTTCCGCGAAGGAGTCGATCCGACACGATCTTACAAACCACCGGGAATTAGGAAGACTGGAGAAAGTCGGTGTTGCATATGTCTACGACGTAGACCCGCTGGTCGGGATGAATCCTGCGCACGTGGGCGCGCACGTTCGACGGATGTCTCGTCCTGTACACGCAGTAAGGGCAATTGAATCTCGGCGACTGTCCGCACTCGTACTTCAAATGATACCGAAGGTGGTAGCTCCTGCTAAACACGCTGCGACAATTCCCGCAAGGAAACTTTCGCTGAACGTCCATGCTTTTCCCCGACGCGTGCGTGAGTCTTCCGTGAACCTCGTACGCCTCTGAAAAAACCACACAGTGTTCGATATGTTATTGCGTCCGATGAGAAAAACTCGGCACGTCCGTGTAACTCGAACGATCTACGAAACACGACGCGATCGTAAGTTCGATCTTCGTCGCGCGACACCTACTGCTCCCACCCGGAACGATATTCGGAAATCGTTCGTCGAGGTTGTACGATACAACGAACGAGCGGCTACCACGAAACATCGGAAGGAGGAACATGCACGCAATGAGATACTTCCAAGGAACGATATCGATGAAAGGATCTTTTATTTGGATACATCGATCGATCGACCGACCGACCGACCGTTTACCGTTGCGCGCTCAACAGATCAACGACGTAGACTTCTCTGCCGGGATGCTTTCTGCGCACGTGAGCTCTAACGTTCGACGTGTGCTTGGTCCTGTAAGGACAATAGGGACAGTTGAATCGCGGCGACTGTCCGCACGCGTACTTCAAATGGTGTTGAAGATTGTAGCGCCAGTTGAACAATCTGTCGCACTTTGGGCAGACGTGCGTCGCTTTCCGAGGATCGGCCGCGTTGCGGGCCGCCGCTCGATTCCACCCATAAACGTCGGGCCGATTCGGTAGCTTCTCTGGAAAATTCAGATGTTCTTACGGTTAATTCGATCTCAGCTCGCGTCCAGCCTCCGCGCCTCGACGCCGAATACGAGTGCGACGCGAACGAGCCGACATCGCTCGAACAAACCGATTCGCTGACCATCGACTCGTTCTCCTTCGAGCAACGAACAAATGCACCGTTCGATAACCATGTTCCACGTTTATTGCTATTCAATGTCATGTACAAATCAAATATCGCTTATAATTCCTATGCGCGCGCGCGCGCGCGCGACTCAGCATGCAAGGAACAACGGAAAGAATGGCAGCTCTCGTTACCATTTTACACAATTTTCATAGAACACCGACGCACCTGCTGTTCGTCGACATTTCATTTTCTGTGGCAGTGCACGACCGCCGCAGCGATCGCTCGAGTCTCGAAAATTTGCGATTCCACGCAACGAAATGGGAAAAACAAGGAAATTGCACAAAGCGTCTCGCTCGACGCGAGATGCCGCGCGCGCGCTCGACGCACCAACGATTCGCGCGGGTGACACGACGCCGCTTCGTCGCCGTTCGCGCGAACTTTGGTCGGACTAGAATGATTTACGACGGACAAATGCAAAATGTTCCGTGGATCGGCGGACGTGAAATAAGAGCGGGTGAACGCCAGCATGGATTGCGAACCGTACGAAAGAAGCGTTACTCTGGCAAGCGCAACAGGCAGATATCCGGCTGAAAGGTATGCTCGATGTCGTCGATCGACGCTGCGTCTCCGTTGAAACGGCGTTCCGGGCAGAACGCACGGATCGGACGTACGACGAGGAGCGTCGAAAGAGACGCGACTATCCGTTGAGAATTTTGCAAATGTCGATCGCGTACACGTTGCTGCCCGGGTGTTTTCTGCGCACGTGTGCGCGCACGTTCGACACGTGCTTGGTCCTGTAAGGACAGTAAGGGCAATTGAATCGGGGCAACTGGCCGCACTCGAACTTGGAGTGATAGTAGAGATTGTTCTTGTGACTGAACACGCTGGGACAAGTCGGACAAGGGAACTTTGGCTTCTCGGCATTCGGAATGCCGGGAAGTCTCTGCGAACCTCGGCGTCTTCTTCCGATTATCGAGACGAACGGGAAATCTCCTGGCAGGGGAAACTCTGCAACAGAAAGGAAAGAAGAGATTCGTCAGACACCGCGCTCGCACTTGCACTCGTGCGCGCACGCGCGATCAACGATTTTAGTTAGTTCAGATCTCGATCTCGATGTCGACGTCGATCTCGTATGCGGCATACCTTAAGAATAGCAAGCTCGTCGTCGGGTGAGGACCGTTCGGTCGGAAGCAAACGGCCGTTAGGGAATAGGAGGGAGACACGGACGGGGGATCGGGAGAAGCTCGAAATTCGATGAAAAGAGATCGTCGGACGGAGGGGGACGCCTTTGGTCGAAGGTGTTGAACGAAATCGCGAGCGTTCTCTCCTCGAAGCCACTGAAAGAAGGAGGTATCTGAAAGCGGGATGGTAAACGCAACTGACAGAACGATGCGGTGGATTGAACTTTGTATATTTGTTTGCTGAAAAATCTGCTCGATCGACGATCGCGGATACAGATCTGCTCGTTGTACATACGGAAAAGTTGATAACTCGCGGAACCGTGTAACCGTCGAACGCCTATTGCCGAAAAATACGGTACAGAGTTGCGAGTGTCGGTAAGGAGAAACAATTGTTCTATGAGCAAAAGTTGTGAAGAATCGTGGATGATATCGTACAGTTTGAGCTCGTCGAAGCTGCGGCTCGACGTTTTCACCGCACTCTATATACAAGCGACGCGACCGTACACGCGGACAGAGAATCGAGAATCGAGAATCGAGATTCGAGAATCGACGGCGAAATGCAGTCCGTGGGAAACGGGGACGCCCTTTGGCACTCGATCGGTACAGCTTTCGCCTCGTCGTTGTATGTTCGCGATCGGTTCGCGGCGCTCCGCGAGCGTCGCGACGTCGCGCCAACAGATCGCGACCACCGGCCTTCGCCACCGAACAAATCTCCTCCCGTCGAACCGACCTCGAGCTCCTGAAAAGAAAGAAATATCCCGCGTAAATCCCTTTGATTCCGATTCATCGTTTCTACGACGCATTAAAGGGAGGGGGGAGGGTTCTACCGTTCTTCACGACGACCCGGACGACGATGGCGACGACGAAGGTCGATTCTTCGAGAGACGACGACGACGACGACGACGACGACGAAGGAATCGATCTTGCGGGTGGCGCGAAGCGGATCCTTCTTCGACTCGCTGAACGGGTTTCGAGCATCTTCGGTAGTCGATGCGATGCGAGCGAGCCGTGGCGGTTTCAAGCGTGTTGCTGCAGTTGGCACAGATCTACGGTATACACCTCCTTGCCCGGATGACACTTGCGAACATGTCGGCGAGCATTCGAGATGTGCCTCGCGCGATACGTGCAGTAGGGGCAATTGAATCGCGGCTTCTGACCGCACTCAAATTTTTGGTGGTACGTCAGCCCGCCCTTGCGGCTGAACACGCTGCTGCAATTGCCGCAAGGGAATTTCCGCGTGAGCATTCTCGACGACGAGTCGGAAGATGCAACGATCGCAGCCGTCGACGGATCGTGCTGCTGTCGCAGGACAAAGTTCTGCGACGGTGTCGGCATGCCGGTGAACATGCAGTAATTCAGCCCTGAAACAGAAACAGAAACACGATATCCCTGTCAGAGGTGTTCGTACTGGCATGAACCCGATGTACAACAGACAGGCTAGAGGAGAAAATAAGAATCGTAGCTGACGGTCAAACCTTCTTCGGCTGTCGACTTCCAGGCGAGAGACGCCGTTCTCCGGAGGACTGGGATCTTCCGTGAAGAGAGGATCGTAATAAGAAGAAAAGAGACCGTGTCGCTGGTCCGGTGACAGCTGATTGCTTTATTGATCAACGAAAGAGTTCAGAGTTGCGGGCGAACGGGCGAACGGGCGAACGGGCGAAAGCCGCGACATCGATTCGGGGGATCGCGCGTCGAGCGTGGGCCGTTGGGGCGCCGGGCGTCGGAGGTCCGCGAAACGAAAGAATCGCGACGACGTGCATCGTGTACAGAGAGCAGCGTGTTCGGTGCGGCGAGAGAGCTCGAATCAAAAGGGTAAAAGGGGGATTAGAAGGCTTGCGCGAAGTCGGCGGATCGATGATCTTCCAGCGACGTCCCAAAGGAATTTCGCGACACGTCGATCACGCTCACTCTGTAGCCGTAATGTTTTCTGCGTACGTGCGCGCGGATGTTCGACGACTTCTTCGACGCGTAATCGCAATAAGGGCAGCCGAATCTCGGCAGCTGACCGCACTCGAACTTCAGATGCGAATACAGATTGTTCTTCCGGTTGAACGTGCTCGTGCATTTCGGGCAGGGGAACCTGCCCTTGTTCCGGTCTTGCTGAGACTCCGCCGTTCTTGGTATCGCGTTGCACGGTATCTTGAAGCCGCCCAGATGTTCCAAATCTGCAAGAAAATGTTTCGAACTCGTCAGAGTCCAGGAACGAACGCGACCATCCATCTATCGACGGACACGATTCGATTAATAGCAAGCCGAGGAACGGACACGGAAGGGCGGTGTTTCTTAATCATTTACCAACGAGCCGGACACTGTTTCTCTCTTTATTACCTCCCTCCGTCACCCCTTCTCGCCCCTTCTCGCACCTTCTCGGCATAAGCGCAGGTGCGACCGGTACGGATCACGGTGCAGATCGTATCGAGACGACGGAACGCATTGTTTGACAGGGGTGGCGGTGGCGGTGGCGGTGGCGGTGGCGGTGGCGGTGGCGGTGGCGATGATGGTACAGAGGAGAAAAGGTTCGGGCTGAGAGTCGGTGAAATCGGTCGCAACGAAGGAACCGGACAACTAGTAACTCGCGTTCAGATCGATCACGTAAACGGTGCAACCGGAGTGAATGCAGCGTAGGTGCGCGCGAACGTTCGACGTTTTCTTTGACCGATACTCGCAGTAAGGGCACTTGAATCTCGGCAACTGGCCGCACTCGTACTTGAGGTGCTTCTGCAAGTTGTTCTTCCGGTTGAACACGCTGCTACAATTCGGGCAGGGAAACTTGACGTTCCGAACCTGTTGCGAAGCGAAAGACGTCGACGACGCGTCCGGTTCGTCCATTGGACGTTCGAACGGATACAGCCGGTCTGCAAGCAAAAGAAAGCATTGCACAGCGCTACGTGTGTAACTCGTGTGACAAACCAGCAGCAACGGCTCCCAAAATCGCCCAAACAGAACAAAAGAACACAAGAATTCCAGTGTTAATGGGATGCTGCGCTACCGCTCCGTTAAGACCAACAAGAAACAGAGAATCGATGCATCGTCGTGGAGAAAAGAAACGCGACTCTTCCTACGGAGAATGTTCGAGCGGTCGAGGGTACCGAAGAGGAAACTCGTCCGGTATGTTCCGCCTCGTTTCGAATCGATGCACCGGACGCACCGTCTCACCGCGACGTCCGCGTCGCTTCGCGCACGTGTTTCCAAAGACACGACGTTCGTTCCGAGCTGTGGTTGCAACACGGACATCGGACTCTTGCCGCTTTCCCGCGCGTACCGTAGATCACGCACCTCTCTTCTCCTACGGAGAGACCAGACCGGCTTTAACAGCAAAACCGACAGCGTTTCGACCGTTCGTCGACGAGGACAAAGTCCTGATCGATCCGCAAGCTGAAAGCATAAATCCTGGTTACATCCACGAAAAGTCTCGTCCGCGAGTAGGCGCGGCTCACGAATCAAGAGGATATCGTTCTCCTATCGGGGAATGTTGCTGGAGTGGACGAAACAAACGATCAAACGTTACAAAGATTTTCTTTATTGGCGGGAAGGTAGGTCGATCGTGAACTCTCGCTGGCCACGTTAAGCGTTGTTCGCGATTCTTGCGTCGGCTGCAGAGTAGTGACACGGGCGACGGGATCGGGCGACGGGCGACGGGATCGGGCGACGGGCGACGGGCCACGGAACACGAGTCACGGGTCACGGGTCACGGGAAAGCCATTCCTTCTCTTTCCTTACCTGAAAACGAAAGGTACAGAGTCAGACAGACTCTCGGAAGTTTCGTGCACGCCGGAAGGCGTTGCGCAGCTGACGCGCGAGCGCTCGTTTCGATCGACCCGTGGAACAGAATCGAAAATCTGGCCAGAGAAGCAGAAAACTTTCGCTCGAGTCGTTCTTTGAAATATCATTTTATTGGAAACGGACACAGAACATTGCACGCGAAGAGCGCGGTCAGACGGTCAAGTGGGAGAGCCGATAAATATCCTGAACGTAGACCGCGTTGCCCTCGTGTTTCCGGCGAATGTGCTTCTGAATGTTCGACGTCTTCTTCGAGATCAAGTCGCAGTAAGGGCACTTGAATCGCGGTGGCTGGCCGCACTCGTATCTCAAGTGCGTGAGAAGACTGCGCTTCTGTCCGAAAACGCTGGTGCAGTTGCTGCAAGGATACCTGGTATTAGTCGGGACGTATGTCCTGTACAGTCTGCCGCATTCTCCTCTACTCAACAACAGCCTCGACGTGGCAAACCGTTTGAAACCTGAAAAGATCGAGTCAACGGTCAGTGGAATGCAACGAGACGCAGCCAAAGGTTCTCGTTCGATGAACGGATGGAACGTTTCGGCCGCTCTACGCGGCAGGAAACTGGATGGTTACGATAGTCATGCTGCGGCAATAAAGACGAGCGAACGCAAGAAACGAAAATAACGAGAAGACATAGTTGTTGACACGCAGAGGGTAGGTTCGACGAGACTTTATTCGAGGCATATCGATGACGATCGTCGATCGGCGATCGAACGATTACACACATCACCGGACTAGGATTCTCGAAGAAACGTTCGACGTTTGACTCGGAAACACACTGGGATATACACCGGCACTGGGATAGCTTCGTCGAGGCTATTAGAAGGTTCGGTCTACGAAGGAGAGACGGGTTGCTCTGTCTCGGCGGGAACGGTTCCGCAGCGGGCGAACGAGATCGCGCGAAGCGAGCGAAGCCGTCGGCGGTACTCGGGGACAGCCAGAGACGTGCACGCTCTGAAAGAAAGTTAGGATATGCATCGGTTCGCGGCGTGGTTCGGCCGCGTTCAGTAACGAACTCTGGAAAGCTGCTTGTACAGGTCGATGATCTGCAGCTTCTCGTCCTTGTGCATTCGCCGCACATGCACGTACATGTTCGAAGAGAACTTGGCCTTCTTCGTACAGTAGGGACACTGATACCGCGGCTCCTTGCCGCACTGGAAATGACAGTGCGTCTTCATGTCGGACAACCTCGTGTAACCGCTGTTGCATCGCGGACAGTAAAACTTTTTTCTGGTCGCGGAATTTTGAACGACCACGCCGCCGCCGTCGGGCCAATGAGCGCCGGGAACGGAAGGTATCGGTGGCTCCCGACGACTCCCACCAGCGTCCATGTAGAGATACGACGACGACGAAGACGAAGACGACGACTCGTTCTTCGCGTCCTTGCCCGACTCTCTTCTAGACTGATACGGCAACGATCCTCCGCCGGCTAGGAAATCCGCGCGAACGAACGACGAGCGTATCCGGCCGTACATCGGATCTAGAAAAAGAATCGAATCGTTGTTGGTTGTTAGTGACAGCGAACCAGCGAACCTATGAGCCGACGACATTCGATAGAAATGCATTGTTCATCCATGCGAGTTCGGCGCGTACGCGATTCAACAATGGGATTCGGAATTACAGTGTTTATTTGCGAAAGTCTCGCGCGTCTCAGGCGGCGTGCGCGCCCGGCCCGGACGAAATGAAAAGCCTTCGGTGCTGCTCGAACACGTCCGTCCGCCGCGCCCTGTCGATGTCATCGCCGTTCCCCCGAACGACCGGCGTGTATACTCGGACCATGCTGTCAGTGAAATAAAGCGAGTCGAAGTGCATCAGAAAGTATGTATTTTCACGCTTCGAACGGGCATATCGAAGGACTCGTTGGTTGGACGATCCTCATCACGCGCCAACGAAAGCTCATACAACAAACTATAAATGTAAGAAAGTACAAACTTGTAAAACATTGAACATAATGATACATATGGCGACAAATAGTCAAAAAAAAAAAAAAAAAAATGAAAAAAAAAAGTGCAGCTTCTAGCACACGCGATTTCGCTTTCAGATCTTAATATATCGGCTTAAAGTAACGCAATGGAACGTAACAACCAATACGCGCGAATCTGTTCGTAAGAAGAACGCTTCGTATCAAGATAAATCTCTGACTTGGAGAATATTGTAACAAAAATATCATGAAAAAATATCATAAAAAAATATCATAAAAAAATATCATAAAAAAGAATATTTGACGCGTCGCGTAGGAAAAAAGGCCAGGGGTGAGGAGCGCGCGCGCGTCCGTGCTCGATATGTCGTTCGCAGATCCTTCTCGAATCTCGGAACGTATCGACGGAAATCGGAAATCGGAAATCGGAAATCGGAAATCTAATCAACACGATCTAACGGTACAAGTCGTATTCACGATCGCACAGAGAAATTTGAGAACAAGCAGATATGAAAGGTGGAGCTATGGCTGGGAAAAAGCAAAGGATGACCCATGGATCGCGGTTTAAGCTGTATCGGAATCGGAGAAAAAGTCGATGTAACACGGACTGGCGGGTGGATCGGTGATCCTGCGCAGCGATCGACCCGACCGTTTGGATCTGCAAAGTTTCAGGTGTCTCGCCGACAACCTGTGACCCTGGAACGTTTCGTGGCAACAAGGACAGATCACATGTTTCTGGCAACTGTGGCGCAAGTGGTATGTCAATAATTTTTCCTCCTTGAAGGAGCTGCCGCACTCATTGCAATTGAATCGATTGTTTGAATCTCGATTACTCTTCGCATCCGGATTACGAGGGCAATTGTATCTCATATGCCTGACCAGATCGCTCGGACGGCGAAACACTCTGTCACAGAAATCGCAACCATGACGCTCTTTGTACTGATACGCGTTCCCCGCATCCACCCATTCGGCGCTCGTCGAAGCCTCGCTGCAGCTCCTGCCCGTCTTCGGCCTTCTAGGTTGCAAACTTTCCTTCTCTTCCTCCTCCCCCACCTCTGCCACCTTCTCCTCCTCCTCCTCCTCCTCCTCATCCACCGCCTCCATCTCTGCCACCTTCTCCTCCTCTTCCTCTTCCTCTCCCTCCTCCCCATCCTCCTCATCCTTCCGCTTCCGCCGAATCTCTTCCTCGACAACCCTCATAAGCGACGAGTGTAAATTGAAAACACGGTCGCCGTTCCTTTTCCTTGCTCTTCTTGGCCCTGAAACACGATCGATCCCATTTCAAGAACGTTTCATCCTACAAGCTTCAGACGATAGAACGTAAGAGACAGAAAGAAAGAACAAGGACGGGATAACTCAATCATACAGAAACCTAGAGACCCACCGTAGACGTTTACAATTACAGTAAAAACAACCGAGAAATAATGAAAATAAAGATGTTGATAGTTCTCTTTCCATCATTGCGGTACACACAGTTTTTACAGTATCGACGACGCAATCATTTCCGTCGCGCCGATGAAACGCGCGCGCGTTCGATTTTTCCCTGAAACCGCATGATATGATTTTCTCGATGATTCGCTGGCGACGTCGGATCTTCTGAAGGACGTGGAAGCGGCGACGACTACGACGACTACGACGACGACGACGACGACGACGACGACGACGACGACGACGACGACGACGACGACGACTCTTCGTACTTCATGACGTCCGGTTCGCAAAGACGAAACGTTACATTGTCCGTTAAATGATCCGTGAATCTGAAAAGAGCAAACACAGAATCAGTGGAGGCACGGATTCAAAGTAATGGCCGTCGCCGATTCGTGGAACCGAGTACAGGTGCAGAAAATCAACAACGGGGCTCTTTCTTTATCTTTCTATTTTCATTCGTTCGGGAGAGGGAATTTTACATTGGAATTCGGATGACAGTTTTCGCTGTGAAACACCTGTACGCGTCGAGTAAGATATTTATCCGAAAGGTCGTGCTTGTTCTCGTTACGACGAAAGATGAAATTAGCGGGACTGAAAGTTACAGGGAGGCCGTTGGCGATGCTTTCGCAAGCTGCTGCTGTGCAGAAACGTTTTTCCACAGACGGGGCACTTTTGGGTCCTGCCGCAGTCGTGTCTAACGTGGAAAATCAGATGAGACTGTTTCGAGTAACAGGCACCGCATTGGCCGCAGGAGAACGGCCTGCTCTTTTGCAACTGGTGACACGTCGATCTAGGATTCCAATAGCAGAAGCTCTTCTGATGACTCCTCAAGTGGCCGGAAAGGGTGAAACCCTTGCCGCAGTACTTGCAATTGTACTTTCTTTTAGAGTCGTCCTCTCGTATCGAGTCCGCGAAAAGCTCTGCAACATCACGAACGACCAATCAGTTGCGCTCTCTCTCGCTCGGTCTCCCCCCCCCCCCCCCCCCCCCCCCAACCCCAACCCCTCTCTTTCTCTCGCGTCAGAATAATCGCGGATAGGTACACGACACGCTTGTGAAGCAGAACTGTTTGAAACAAAAAGAAATATATGTATACGTATATGTATGTATACTATACCTTTCAGAATCCTCGATCAGCCTCGATCCAGCGACCGGACTTTTCCGAGACGAAACTGCTTTGAACGGCGAAGGGATAAGAAGACAACAGAGAAAGCAGAAATACGTGCAATGGCTCTTTATTTTCTTTACATTTGGACGAGTAAATCGTTGGTAGGTGAAGCTTCTAACGAATACACAGTCGTTTCGCAGAGCGATTCCGCGAGCGTAGCGCGTTGCGAGCACGAGCGGATACGCGAAAAACGCAAATCGACAACTAACGCGTACGATATACGGGGTATACGATACAGGACCGTGAGATTCGCGTGCAAGGGGCGATCGTTGAACAGCCGATCGGATGGCCGACGGCAAAGAAATGAAGAAAAGAAACGAAAGAACGAGACCAGACCGCGCAATGAAAATGTACGAGCAGGAAGGGAACGAGGACATGCACTGCGAACACGTCGATGACACGAAGCGAGAGATCGATCAAGGGGAAGGGAATCGCGTCGCGGTCATTCTATTCGTGTTCGCCCAGATAGCAGTGCAATTTATGCTTCCGCAGACTGCTGCTGTGCAAGAAGGTTTTGTCGCAGTAGTCGCATTTTTGAGTTTTCCCACAGTCGAACCGTATGTGTGATTTCAGGGACGATTGTCTACTGTAATTGGCTCCACAGAGGACACAGATGTACGGTCTCAGGGTCCTCGTCTTGTAAAACATCGAACATGGATTAAAGTAGCAATAGTTATTTCGATGCTTGCTCAGAAACCTCGAGTGCGTGAACGGCTTGTGACAATATTCGCACACGTACTTCCGTTTCGACAGTTCAGGATCCAGATACTCTTTCGAGTTTCCTGAAACACGAGTCAACAAGACTGAATTAAGCACGGTACACACAGCGGATGATCGATTAGCATTGCTCGTGTAAAATAATCGGGGTACTACTACGAATATCTATGGCCGCGCAAGCACATCACCTTCCTTCCTTCCTTTATTCGAACTAAGCCGCGACGAGCGCGTTATCTTCGCGACTGTTTGTCGTTGAGGAAAAAGCTGGAGACGCTTCTCCGCGAATCTCCGCCATTTCTTCGAGATATCGCAAGATATCGGCGTATCTCTGCAGTTCGGAACAGTATCCTACAAACGTTGAGTCTCTTAAGAAAACGAGGGGAAAAAAGGCTTGCGGAAGAGCGAATGCAAGGAGCGCGGTGCGAGAGGGAGCGCGTCGGCGCGTCGATCGTGAGATCGTTGGGGAAAGGTCGCGCGCGTGATCGAGCAAGACGGAGGACCGGAACGGGCCGATGGAGGAAGGGAATGGAGAAAGGACGGTTCGGTTAAATGTGCAGGGGCCGCAAGCCGTTCTCATTCGTGTTCGTCGTTGAAAAAATCGGTATGTCCTGCTTGGTCAGTTTCTCGACGACGCGACGAACGGGACAACATTGCGTTTTGTGCTTGTACAAGCTGGTTCGATGCAAGAAAGTTTTCCCGCAGCTCGAGCACTTCTGGAGCTTTCCGCATTCGTGGCGCGCATGCCACGTCAGGTTGTTCCGTCGAGAGTAATTCGCGCCGCAGATGATGCACGAAAATCGACCGACTCTTCCGGACTTGAACTGCTCGGACTCGGGATTCCACTGGCAACGATAATTCGTGTGAGCCTGCAAAAAGCTTGCTCTGGTAAAAGTTTTGCCGCAACAGTTGCAACTATGGGAACGGTCTGCATCCTGCGACTCGGACGCGGCTTGATCTCCTTCGGATCCTCGCCCTGCAACATCATCAAAGTATCCGCGTCAAACCGTCATTCCTGCTCCTCCTCTTACCTTTTCTTAATCTTCATCCCTCTCACTCCTCTGCACACCCACCCGTTTCCTCCCTCACCCCCGCTATCACCCCCTCCTCTCTCTCTCTCTCGCCCCCTTAGACACTTTCATTTCCTTCCACCTGAATCGGGTATCGTAAAGTTCGAATAACGTGGCGCAACGGAACGGTATAGGGTAATGGTTGCTCGTTTATTCGCTCTCTTTGGCTAGAACAGCTTCATCTTCGAACAAACATTCAAACAAAGAATTACAGATGAAAATGCTAAAACATAACGCGAACGATGACACAAGGGTGGTGCCCATTGCAATATGCATTTCCTTATTGAACTCTCAAAGGACGCAACGATCAAATAAATGTTGTTTGCGGTGTAACTTGTATTGAAAAAACATTTGTTTGTCGAGGGACGAGTTCCCTCGCATTGCTATACCTTAACAAGCAGTCTGAACGTAGGAAAAATAAATAATAAAAAGAATAATTGTAGTATCACGATCGTCGACGAGTACAATAATCGCGTTACGAGTCTCTGGTACCATGCGACGTTCGACCAATGCTCGATATAATGATCTTGAACGAAACGAAACGAAACGAAAGTTTTGAATAATGCAAAAAGTAAAAAAAATTGCATGCCAATGCGCGAACTGCGCCGTGCTCCGATCCGTATAGTAACGTTCCGCGGTAGCAATGAGAGAACTATGAATAATTTGGTACTTTGTGAAAACGCCGTTTCACACGGCGATGGACTTTTGAAGATCTACTTCCGCGCAAAGACAGATAAAAAGTAGCGGCGCGCGTCAACGCAAAAGCCACGTCATAGGATGCGAATGGCAATCGGTATTATCTGGAAGGAAAGGTTGAAAAAGGATTTGTAAAAGGTGCAGCGGGGCGCGCGCCGCGGAAAGGTGAAACGTGATCCAACGTGCGCTCCACGGCAACGGGCTTCCTCGATGCAAGCGGACGATTTGCTCGCATCCAGAAATCGCATACGCTGCAGAAGCTTCTGTCTCCTGTTTTAAGCCGAACGGTTTTTCAACGCGCATCGTTTTTCCTGTCGACAATAACTGACTCTGTAGCGAAACTTTTTGTCGCAATACGGACAAACGTACGTCTTGCCGCAATCGTTCGACTTTAACGTTCTCAGCGAACGAAATGAATTGTCACAATCGTCGCAAGGAAATCGTAGTTCGACAGTGCTATCTTCGGAGCTCTGCCATTCCCTGTTTATACCGTCCGTGTACGCGGTATGAATCATGCTTATTAGGCCACTCGAGCAATTGGGACAATACAACATGCCTTCCGAAACAAAGCCAAAACAACGTTCGTATCAATTCTCTGGCTCCATCTTCCCAACAAACGTTTCGGTTCCTTTCGATCGGTTCCCATCGAATAAAAACCTGTGCGTTCGAGTCTCTTGGTCATGCGGGAACAACAAACGTACACACAACCATTTCGAAACAAAAGACATCGTACGGACCGTTTCGTTTCAAACGGCCCCGCGTCGGATCTTCCCCCGACCGCACAGCTTCCAATCAGCCTGCACACCCGAACAACTTTAATACGGTATTCCGTTCCACCGATTCTATCGGGTCTTTCCTTCGATCTCTGCGCGTACTCTGCAACAACATATAATCCCGCTACTTACGAATATGCTACTCTCGGTTACATACCCTGTAAACACTACCGCACACAATGATACGATTACACTATCCGCAAGTAATACTATGTACAGTCAGTTATTCGCGTTGATTCGATGCGTCGAGTGGCATCGGGAATAGAAAGAAGGATCAGGAATGTACTTGAATCAGAGTAATTTATTCATGTGGTAAATTGGCACGAAACGTTGGCATAAAAAATATATGTATACATCGCAGAATATTTACGAGATATCATAGATCGACGAACAAAACAGTCTTTAGAAGAGATGAACACAGTCTTGCGTTTGGTCGAAAAGCCAGTGAGTAAATAAGGTGACACGGAAGAGGAAGAGGAAGAGGGGGGATGGAGGGAGCTCGAGAGAGAGAGAGAGAGAGAGAATATCAGCATCAGCGTTGATCTTGATCGACAATGAGGAATAAATCTTCGCCCTTGTGCTTTCGCCTGATGTGCGCGTATATGTTGGGCGCGTGTTTGCTCCGGAGGCCGCAATACGGACACCGAAATTTTGGTTCTCGGCCGCACGCGGTGCGCAAATGAGTGTCCAAAGTTCGCTTGTTTTTATAGCCCTGCGAACACTTTGGACACACATAGTGCCTCGACTCCATTCGATTCATCGTGTGCCTCTCCTCGATCGGAAACGAAGGGTCCATGAAGCAACCTCTGGTCAGATGCCGCTTCAAATGGCTCTGTGACGAGTAAGGACAGTTACAGAAGTTGCATCTGCATTCGCCGACGTTGTTGCGGTCTCGAGGCGAGGCTGTAACACACAAGCAACACTTGCTGTACAGATTTTATTCCCTCCTCGTGCTCGAGTCATTCGCCGCCCCCTACCGATCTTTGCTGCATGCTCTTTACCAGCTTACTGTTCCGCCATTTCCTCTAGAGCGAAACGCCGCGCCTCCGTCTTCGAACAAATTTTCGACGAAGTGATAAAAGGGAACGATCGAAAGCATGGAAGAGAGCGTGGACCACGCCACGATCGACCTTCGATCGAATTTCACATCTACCCCCGCGCGCCAGGCCATCCATCGAGGACCATCGAATTCAGCCTGAAACGGTTTTCGCATTTTCACCGACAGGCTACCCGGGAGAATTCTGCAACGAAGGCAAATGAGAGCAAAATCGATGACAGCGAGGGTCGATCCGATTACGTGTGCATGTTACCCCCTGTGCGTCAAGCTCTCATCGAATCCCGCTTTGCGCGCGCGCGCGCGCTCTCACCCTCTCCCTCACCCCCTCGCAATTTCTCACCTGATCGGAGACATTTTCAACGGTGAAGTATCACCGGATACTCGGGTCGCGCCCTTCCGTCTTTCCCTTCGATCGCGATGCAGCAAACGCTTGCTCTATTCAACTAAAAATCAGAATACAGGATAAATAGAAACGGTACACGCTCCTTTTAACATCTTTTTTATTTGCATTCCATAAAAATCTGCCGAGTCGAATGAGCAACCGCTTGCGCGTTTCTTGCTCAACGATAACGAGATATAACCATAACGATATGTATATGTATACGTACATACACATCCGTACACCTTCCTTCTCGTTGTATAAATCGATACCCGAATTTACCAAACCGTTTAGCATATACAAGTGCATATACAAACTAAAAAAATAACGTTTCATAAATATAATTTTGTGAATCTGTTATGTACGTACCCTAACGAACCTAGCTACTTTTCTCTTCTCACGTACACGCGATCGGGGATGTTTCGTAAGATGCGAACACGTTCGACCATCGATCGCCCTTTCTAATCTTTGTCATTTTTTGCGTGAAACATCCTCCTGTCGCACACGTATTCGCTTGCACGCACATACACAAGCACATCATCATCGTGTAATCACGTACAACATCATATTACTCTGCGCTATTCTATAAAAATAGGAATATTATTCATTTGGCATTCGTAATCAAATTATTTGGCAGTTCGTATGCGCGCTGCTGGCATACGTATTCTTAATCATTAAGCTATGAGACGGTGTATCGTCGTCATCGTACTTCCGAAAGCCAATTACGCGTCCTGCGTTTGTTCCGCGTTACGCTGATTTTTAGTAAATGCAATTTACCCGAACGCGACTCAGGAGCATCGATTCGGAACTCCTCGGGATTCAGCCGTGACTTGAACGATTCAACGAATGAGCATAACATGGAAGAAATCGCAGCGCCGCCTTTTCCGTACCTACATACACGATAGTGTCGTGTAGTTTTCGTAATAAAAGTATCACACCAACTACAATTCCGAAGAGAACGATCGAAACTGCGAAACTGCGAAACTGCGATCCGCGCGTTCGCTCGTCCGAACACAAATGACCGTACCTAATAAAAGTAACGCGGCGTTCAAACGATATTGTGCCGTTACTAACAATTGACGTTTTTGTACACACGATTTCTAATAAATCTAACGATAACTTTCCTTTGGTGTTCCTTTGGATAACAACAAGTGATAGGACAATATGATAAGAGTATTACACGCAACGAACAAAGGGCTGATTCTCGGGGGAAATATACGAATTTCTAACGCGCTGATATCTTATACGAGCGCTTACACGCGTGAGCCGCGTGCACCTAATTTTCTATACCTTCTCTGCGTTACGTAAACCCATAAAGTATGATAAAATAGGAATAAATTAAGAAAGCTCCAGCTGGTGCGGGAACCGATCTGCAAGACTGGTAGATGTTGAAGAAACTGCAAAATGATTCTGGAACAACGTCACACTATTTACAGGCGCATTTTATAGGTCGGATGTGAGCGAACAATCATCATCCCAGCGCGATATGGACCCACGGTAACTCGTTACTCCAGAAGCATTGCGGGCGGCTCATTGAACGTGTTCTCGATACGCTATGCCGTGCACCTCTGAAATGCCCGCGCGTCTCAGGACAAAGTGCTCTCCTTCTTCAACATTTACCGCTTTTCTTTCTTGCCACCCCCACCCACCCATGCTCGCCGATATTGAAATCATCGATGCACCTCGAAGGTTTCCTCGCTGCTTCGAGGTGCACGATACACCTGCGAACTTCTAGAGATTATTCGACAAGGGTCGAGGCGGGGGAGAAAGAAGTTCGGTGACCGGAGTAAAAAAACGTTGGCGATCGGAGACGGAGAGACGGATTCGATGGTCTTCCGATCGTAATCGTCTAGAGCGAATGCAAGCTATTTAGCGACCGATCCACCGTGAATATTCAGGATGTGTTGTTTCAGGTGATCCGGTCGGCAGAAGTACTTTCCGCAGAGGGTGCAGGTGAAAGTGTACCTGGACCCGAGTCCTCCGCACTCGTACCTGGAGTGTCTCGTCAGAGAAGACCGTGACCTATATCCACGTCCACACATGACACACCGAAATCTCAGCTCGCTGGCAGAGACACCCTCCATCATGGGGCTCGCTGTAAGCATACAGGGAGGCTTTTTACACATGGGTTCCTTTTTCCTTTTTCCTTTCCCCTCCAACCCTTCCCTCCTTTCACAATCAAACTACCCCAACGCGATTTCCCAGCATCTCACTCTCACACACTCTCTCTCTCTGCCTGTCTCTCTTCTTCTCACACTCTCCCTCACGGCACAGTGCATAATAAGACACGACAGTAGAATGGAAATCACGAAGCGGGTCTCTCGTTCCTGGACAACGTTTTGGCAAAAAGAAAGCTCGAGCCAAGCGTGTGGACGATGTACGATCAGGGCTTAAGCTCGCTCGGAAAGAAGACTGCGCATCGCGAACAAGCATCCGAATAGTGATCGTGAACGTGAACGTGGACAGCGCGTTCGAGTCGCCGATGCAACATGTCGATACGTCAGGGAACGTCGTCAGTCGGCAGATCGCAGAGAAAACGCGAGCGTGTTCGTTCATCGATTCTCAACGGCTTCGCGGGGCTTCGCGGGGCTTCGCGGGGCTTCATGGGAACAGGAACAACGACGCGAATGATTCTCCGAGCATAGAAACGTGACCGCCGCGTCGCAGCACAGGAAGATTTTACTCCCGGTATTTACAACGAAACTACCAAGCGAAACGAGTTGCCGTTGCAGAAAGCGCGCGCGAGCCTTTCGTATGCAGCTGCTTTCCGAGATGCATCGATCGATCGCCGCCGTTTCTGCGCAGTCCTCTTTGTACAGAGCCGTTGTTATTTACATGCTGCTCCAAAATGAGTCGCTTTTTATTAGTGTCTCCGTTTTTACACCCGTGATATTTTATTAATTCAACCCAACGTAAAAAATGCCTCCTTGTATCGTTTCACCCAACACACGTCCATGACACACATAAATAGAAATCTACAACGAGTCGCGCGTCGACCGTTTCCGTCGGATCAGGCCTGCATTTCGTCGAGACAAATGACAGATTTTTCTTTCCAATCGATCGAAATCATGTCGCATTACATTAATGATTATGCGAAGCTTGAATTCGTGGCAAACCATGAGCCAGCATGCAATGCTATCCTATCTCTGGTACATACTTTCATCGAGCGACTTTCGACTCGTGAAAAATATAACTTATCGTCCAGAAAGATTTTATTCAAAACGTTACGCACTGAAAAAATACTATTCGATCATGGCCAACGGCAAAGACGGAAAACTGTACAACAACCATCGTGTATCGAATCAATCTTTCTGGTTACATTATTGAAAAAAAAAACAACAAACAAACAAACTGTTTCGCCTAAACTTCGAAGTCGGTAAAGAATTTGAATGGGGGCACAACACGCTGTACAACGATATCATAAGAAACCGTGAAACGTACGAGGAACGTTTTCTCAAAACAGAAAAAGGATTTTGCGCGAAACCGCGACCGCATGGTTCGAACGAAGAAACTAGGCGAGATGAGCTGCTGTTGCCGTCGAAGAGTCGTACGATGAAACCCACCTTTTGCTCGCAGCCTAAATAAAAACAGAAGGATGAAAAAAAAAAAAAAAAAAAAATGTGTAGGGCTTGGCGAGAATGACAGGAGTGAACGCGTTTCTGCAAAATCGTAGTTCGACGCCGTCCTCCGCGACTCCACGAATCGGTCTGCGCGCGATCGGTGTTCCGCCGATGAAGCCGTCCGCTACCGCCGCGTTCTCGATATTAAACAGACATTTTTCCTTTGCTGAAAGACAATCGATGATCCGGCTCTGGGTGAGCTCTCTCACTGTGACAATTTGTACAAGATGACACACGCTGTTGCATACGTGTCTATCGATTATTTGCAGTACAAAGAATTACACCTGGCTGAACCGCCGCACCCCGATCGTGCTTTACCGTCGCTACACTCGCAATGCGATTGGGTTCAACCGAACACGCGGCAGAATGCCTTACAAAGATTCTCGAGTCGCGCGAACATTTTCAAAAGCCCCGTGGGCGATCGATGAACTCGCATCGCGAAGCATCTATTTCTTTATTCAACCGCCGTACTCGCAAATGCAAATGCAAGTACAAGTACAAGTACAAGTGCAAGTGCAAGTGCAAGTACAAGTACAAATCGAATCATTCTGCTGCGACTCGAACGTTTGAACCGGACAAAGATAACTCGACTGCTTCGAAAACAAAAAACCTAGAGCATTGGAAGATATTGAACAAAAAACCGACGATCAACGCGCGGCATCGCGCAACGACTACAATCGATCTCCTCTTTCCAATTCTATCGTATGCAGCGCGAACTTTTGCAACACCATGATATTCGATACATAGGTGGACATCCTAAGGGAAAAGAAGAACGGAAAATTAATAGAACAGAAATTCGACTGAAAATTCGCAAAGGGTAACACGTTTCTGAGAGACAGGAGGTCGGGAGGAGGGTGACTTGAAGAGAAAATGACAAGTAACATGGTTTCGGTAAAAAGAATTTATTGCATATCTTCTTGCGTTCCACTCCATCGGGTGATATCTGGAATCGTGATCGATGCGATGCGATGCGATGCGATGCGAGATGCGATGCGTACGCCGTGCGACCAGAACGAATTACAAGATACGTCCTCTCTATCGTCTTGTTGCGAGCGCGATCACCAAGAAAACTCGATTCGTTCGAGCGGACGAGTTTCAACAATCAAAAATTACCTCGCTCGAACAGTTATTTCCTCGACGAGGCGATTGCGGTACGCGGGCAAATACATTCGAGACAGAGAGAGCGTGAGAGAGAGCGAGAGAGAGAGGGGGGCAGAAAGAGACCCCGTATCCGCACGCAACATTCGTTTGGAAAAGCAGAGACGATTTCTACGAATGTTGATTTACCCGCGAACCGATAGAAACGCATAGAAAGTGAAACACATTACTTCGATACATGCATAAGTACCTTTCTCGACTGAGCGATCGTTTATTTTGAACAACATCGTTACCGTAACTTTCGTATCGGATATCATTTTACAACAACAATAATGATTGCGCCGATTGTTCTCGAGAGAATGGACGACTCTCGAAAGTAAAACGTTTACAATTTTGAATTTAGACACAACTACTTCACAATGCAGTCGCGTAAGATCATACGGATACAAAAAAAAGAAAACAAAGAAAAAGAGACTCGTGCTCGAATTTCAACGTGCTCCTCCTCTCTCACTATTTTGATAACTGATCGAAAGTCCGGAGTAACTGGCGGTACTCGCGACGCTTCAACTATCCTTGATTCTTCATCGTTGATCGCTGATCGCGGTGTAACAGTGCAAAGATAACATTTACCTCCTACACTCGGTATACACCACCCTCCTCCAAAGCAAACGAGCCAAGATGTTCGTCGCTTCTCCACCAACGTCCAATATACACGCTTCATGCACCGCTCACTAATTAATATAATTTACGCGAACAAGAGGGGAAAACAACATGGAAGCAACGTGAAAAAAGTCAACGCGCGCGCGCGCGCGAGGGAAGGAAGGGGAGAGAAAGACAAAAAGAAAGAAAGAGAGGGGGGGGGGGGGGGGGAAGTATCTCGTACGTTACTTCCCAACTTTCTATATGGATTATCGAGACGCAAAAGCTCTGTCAGTGTAATCCCCATTTAAAAAAGAAGGGAAAAACCAGACAATTTGTCTTTGCAAGAAAAAGAAAAAGAACAGGAACGACGACTGTTCGGGGTGAATATTGGAATAAAACTGAAATAAAATGAGAAAAAAGGAGCGTGGCAACTTGGCATCGTGAGGAGCTTTCCTCTGGTTTTCGGGTGAGTGGTGGAGGAAGAAAAAGTAGAGGAGACCAAGATGGAATATGCATGGAGCGGCCTGGCCTGACCTGTCTCCCCCTCACGGCCCTTCCTTCCGTCTCGCCGTTTTAAGAATCCTGGAAAGCTGTGACACGGAGGAGAAGCGCTGATGCTGTTTCGACCTGGGACACCTTTTTCCCTGGAGTAAGGCGCTAGGTGATGACCGGTCCCGCTTCTGATGCGCCCCATGATGTCGAGCCGAGTAAAACGGCGGCAGCGAGTCCTGCACGCGAACTGCTTCTCTACTCCACACTCATACTTCTGGTGTCTGTCCAAGGAGTACTGGACGGAATACCGTCGGCCGCATCGCATTCAACATTAGCCAAGAATCGATTCTGAAACACCGTGCGTACCCCTCACCACAATCACGCGAGCATTCGTACTCGGCCGGCCAGCCAGCCTGCCTCTGCCTGCCTCTACCTATTTCTTTCCTTACGCTTTTTCTCGTCTCTTCTCCGCGAGCAAAAGAATTCCAGTAACCGTGCAACGAACGCGTTGCCGACTTGAATAATGATCGCTGCGCAGCAAACATTACTCGAGGGACAACGATCGTGCACCTGTTACGACAACGTCTCGTAGCATCATCGACCAAGGAGACAAACTTCCGCCGCAGGCAGCACACCTACGCTACTACCAGATTACTTTACCCAATCAACATTTAAATTAGCAACGAAATCTCTGCGATACCCGCAGCGAGGAATCGTGTTAAAATAAATATCGATGCATGCCACAAGTATCGCGCAGAAATATTCCAAGAGGCTCAACACCCTTTCGAATCCGCGAATCCATTGGAAAATTCTGCGCGGACACGGGTTCCGGTTCTATGGAGAATATTACGGTGAGAAGGCACACTCTCTCTCTCTCTTGAAGCTCTCGAACGGAAGCGATATCGCACGACTTCCGTGCGACGCTGCGATGAAGCTCCTTAGAATTTCTCTCATTTACCGTTTTCCGAAAAATCGCGATCGATGAAAGTACAATCGCCGGATCTTCCATCATCTGGCGCCTTAGAGCATGAAAGATGCAGATCGAACCAACATCGAGTTCGCGATTTTTTTTCTACACACCTCCTTCTCCTATCATCGGTCGCAATCGATGCATGCTTGGAAGCCGTAAGCGTTCGTAACCTCTCAAGCAGAAACTTCCATTCATATCCGGTGTATCTCGTGTTCGAAGCGTGCGGAAAAACATCGAGCGAAATCTGTCGAATCGTTGTCGAACGAGCAGCAGCATCATCGTACGAACGGTGCGCTGAAATTGCGAACGCGAAGAGATGGCCGAAGAAGAAGGGAAACATCGATTTCGCTGCAGCATCTTTTCAATCCCCTTTCTCTTACGAACACCGTTCTTCTTGCATGGAAAGAACGGTGTTCGTGACGAATGCACAAGGCGGTATATCGTTCGTGGGCGAAACCATCGATAATCGGAGAACAGGGGAAACGAGAAAAAAGAAAGTAAAGAAAATAAGAAAGCCACGAAATGGAAGGTTCCGAGAATTATCGGGAATCAAGATGTCGCGCGTAAAGCGTCCAATTCAACACGATCGATATAAACCTTTGGATGATGTCAAAGAAAGATAAACACACACAGATGTGAAAATGTATCAGCAGCATTGCAACTATAAAGTAGTCTTGCAATACCGGAGCAAAAAATGATTGTCTCGGTTTCAAAGTCAAAACACTACCGTACACGAGGAGAGCACGTGGCTCCAGGACTTGGCCAGAAACATTTACAGACAATCATTTTCGCTGTAACAATCGCTATTCTAAGTAGGTAGAAAAGTGGAGGGCATCTCGCGCGCCGATACAACGCGCAAGATTAAATACTTACGCCAATTTACCTTTCACCCAGCATTCGTATGCAACACGTATCGCACTTCTAACAAACACCGCACACACTTTGTTGATCTTCCTTTTCGGATCGCACTGCTATTTTTCGAGCTCGAAACGAGGGAAACGTTCATTGATTGGTGTTTCCATCCCAAAGCAGCCCCGCGCTTGGCAAGCAACACAGGGGGCGACACGCGGAACGCGAGCACACTATTTTCGCCACGGTAAAACCGTACAAAATTGGACAAAAGGAACTCTGAAATAAAATGGCCGGCTACACCCAATCAAAGCGAATGGATGCGCGAGAAGTACGATGAACAGGCAAAGATACATAATATGCGTGTAACTAGCTAGAACATTCTCGGAGCATGTTGTTGCGAGATATCAGACTTAAAAACTATGGGAATATTGACAATCGTAAGAAAGTATATAGCTGAAAGAAATGTGCAGTTTTAACACGATCCGCGAGTTTTATCGATGCACGGGGCGTGTCGAGTCGGCCAAAACTGGCATCGACCGCTCGCCGAATACCAAAGACGCGACAGGTAATTCAAAGATCTTAAACGCTATACGCAGGGCGAATTGAACGGTGTTGCCTGAAATATAAAGTACAATGGAACACGTGTAAAATGTGCACGAAGAATAAGAAACCATTCATGTAAAAATGTACATAAGAAATGGTCGATAAAACGGTAAATCTTCGGTTATGCTAGAACTTACACTAATATTTGACAAAATGATTACCAATACTGTACCAGTGTGCACATTAATAGAATCCCACGATGCAATCCTAAGCTTCTGTCTTTACGACTTGGCATTTCTTCTTCGCACGCACTTCGTTCTACGATGGAAAGGCATCAAATAGGATACCTTTCAACAATCGAAAGACCGTGAGACACGACGAACAATGCGAAAACATTTATGTATCGTTTGATTTTTTCTGATACTGGAAAACGAACTGACACGAGAACTTCCTACTTAGTAATAAAACGCCGTTTAACTTCCGTTTCCCAGAACTCTTCAAATCGAAGGATTCCCAGAAACAGGAACAAACAAACTATACTACACCTCTCGTCTTCTCCCTCCCCACGGAGTTCCGACGTCTTCCATCTTCTTTTCTTCTTTCTTCTTCGCGCTACCGCGTCCGTCCATCATCGATGCCAGACGAACAATGGATTCTGCAACTTGCAGACCGCAAGCTCTTGAGAAAAGGGTACCAAAAGCAAACGGAACTGCAAGATTCGTACGATCCTTTGCCCGGCAGAGCATCAATGGTACAATGAAGCACAGAAATACGCGAAAGTACTAACACCCACCAAATGTTTCACGATCTTTATGGTATTATTTAATGTGGATGAGAATCGAGCTTGAAAATGTTCCGATTCCCGTTTTAAATATTACGCATATGGATTGTTGAAACATCGATGGATGAACGTACGAAGCAGCGAGAGCATGGCCCCGAGACTGCTTTGGAAAGAATGGCAAAGTCTCTCCCAAATGGCCCATGCGAACCCGTGGTTCTCTCTCAGCGGAGGACGCGACGAAGAACATTGCAACGCGTAAAAACTTTGTCATCGATATTCAACAGAAATCCGGATGGAAATGCTTTGCAAAGGGAAGAATCATTCTCGATACCAAGGGGACAAATGCAATCCTCTTACCAAAAATTGAGTCGCCCCTTAGCTCGAGAGACCGATCTCCGTTTGCAATGTCACAGAGAGTGATGCATATTTATGCACCATGTACAAGTTGAACATATAAAGTATGGAAATATGTAGCGGAACATGAAATAATGTTTCCGATACACGAGTCGCGATGCATTAAACCAACATTACCGTTTTACCTTGAAAGACCTTACCACACGCACAGAGAGAGGCGTCATCGTGCATCCATCCTCCGGTCACCGTCGCAGTCGATACGATTTATATCCCCCTCTTCTTCGGCGGCCAGGCTCTTCGGTTTTTCCGAGATCGAAACACAACGCGATACGCGGCGGCGTGTCGGTGACGAATCGTAAAAACAATAACGATTCGCTGGGACACAAACTGCCATCATCGTATTGTACAAGTTGACGCATCGACGTACCACATACCATCCCCGCCGGGGGGGGTGGTGGTATCGCGACGAGGAGAATCGACTGAAAATTCGTCACGATATCGCGACGACAGCGCGCGGGTCCTCGGAACAACGAAGCACTTTCGCAGCAAACAGGCTGACGAAAATACAAAGAAAAAGTGGTAGAGGAATATCCACGAAACCGATCAGTGCACAAAAAGTACACTGCTCGGTGCTCTCTTCTCTCTTCTTTGATCTTTCATCGATTTCGAGGGAACTCTCTCTCGTGTCGGGCGATCGTCGCGTCTCGATCGAGAAATCGCTCGACCGCGACCGAACGACGTCGCTCCGTTCTCTCGCGCTCGCGATCTTTCTTCTCTCTCTTCTATCTATTCAAGCTCTTCAAACAACATTTCTATGGCCTAAACACTTGGGAGGTAAAACAACAGCAAAAAGAACAAACGTACAGAGTGAAATTGACATGGCACAGTACGAGGTTCGAATGCGAGAAAGTACAATACCATGAACAGTACTAACAATAATATAAGTGTATGTCTTCATACGCAATGTAAATATAGATGATAATATAGTACATATCGAGTAGAAAGACAGGTGTGTACATATGTGTATATACATATATACATATCCATATATTTCGCATACGTATATGCTATGTTACGTATAAGTACGTATACAGGCATCTGTATTCGGGTACATCGATTTATACATACACATATGTGTATAAGTATGCGATTATGCGTGTATATATTATGTACACATATGAAATAGCGTTGCAATATAACATAATATATATATATATATATATATATATATATATATATATATTAATGTATGTATATATATATACTATAAATATAGATATACGTAAATCGGGTTAATCAAGTATTTGATGTTTATATGCGTTACGAACAAAGAAGCGAGTTATGTACACATGGGTTAGTTTAAAAAAAAAATGTACTGGAACGTGTGCAAGCGCGTACGCCTCGTATTATTACATCGCAGAGAAGTATATAGTAAAAAGTGTGTTCGTAGATCGAGCACCACCACCACCACCACACACTATCCTAGTAAATAAACGTATGAAAGAGAAGACGGTGGTATTGATCTGCAGGCAAAAACGCAGGGTTTGGTTGGGTGGAGTACGCGACGAGTACGCACCGCGCTCGCTCACCTCCTCAGAGTTAAAGAGTCGTAATTACACTACCGAAGGAAGCGTGGCATGCAAGACGAATTACGCAAAAAATGGCACAACGCAATGGATTAAAAACTATCGAGTGTACGCATACACGGATGGACAAAGAAAAAGAAGTATACATATATGTATATACATATGTTGATATACACATATATGTACGTATATATACATATATACCCATGTATACATATACAGACACATACATACACACATATATCAGACATCGTATGCGTATATGTATATAGATACACACACACGCACACACGCGCGCATACATACATACATACATGTGCATACATATATATGCACATATACACGTGTGTATATATGTATATATAGTGTTGGTACGCGCGAAAAAGGTTGAACGCGCGAAACGCGTGAGACGCACGCCTCTGCGGACGCGTGTCACGCGTGTCACGACTACCCAAAGACACGTGCTTTTTTTGTCTCGACTTTATGACCGTTTTTATAGAGAGAAGAAAAAACGCAGCGCGTACAAGACGCGCGCGCCGCGTAAACGAAACGTACGCGGTGCGATTCGTCGTCAAGTTTCGAGGGTATCGCCGAGCCCATGAGACCAGTTCTCGGCACTTGAATCGAACAAAAGCGTACGGCCAACCGATGCTCAGCTGTTGTTACCAGGAATAACAGAAGCATTCGTCGGTAAATGAACACGACAGAGGCAGAGGAGAAAAGTGATGGGGTGAATGTAAAGAGGGAAAGTAAAATTGTAGAGTATTTTCGAGTGTTTCCGGCGTGCAACAGGAAGAAGGAGAACACAGCATAACCCCATGATGATAACGCGCGGTTGAATCCCCAAAACGCTCGAACGCATGGAAGGAAACGAACAGAAAAGAGAAGAGAAGAGAAAAGAAAAGAGAAGAAAAGAAGAAAGAAAGAGAGGAACAGAAATCGCAGTGCACGCGGTTGGCTGTACAACGCGTTCAAGTTCTATATCCGCGGAAATAGGACACGCGCAACATGTGGATATGTATCGCCACACCGATGTTGGCTGACGCATGTCCTTTTTTCCGCACCATTTCACTTACTCTGATCATCATTATGATATCTATGCGCTAGTAGAACACGTACTGGTATTCGATCGCGACCAACAAAAAAAACACGTAAACGTACGACTACGATGGGTGGTTTCTTAAACTGTTCCTTTAGGATACGAGGGTTGCCCTCCGGCTGGCTCATCGGCATAGATGGACGCGTGCGCGGGTCCGCGCGCTCGCCCTCACGCGCACACACACACACGATTTCTCGCTTTTGCCCGAAGGAACGAAGAAGAAGAGGAGGAGGAAGAGGAGGAAGAAGAAGAGAAAGAAGAAGAAGAAGAAGAAGAAGAAGAAGAAGAAGAAGAAAAAGAAGAAGAAGCAGCAGCAGCAGCAGCTTCATGAAAGGTCCGCGAAAGCTTCGTCAAGGAAGGAAAGTCGAAGCGGAAGACGCATGTGTATCGAAAGATCAGCGTCTCCGAGCAGCGGCGATTCGTGTGCGAGCGAGGGAGAGCGCGCGCACGCGCGCGTGCCACCACCTTTGCCTTTACCACCGGATCTCGTCTGGTCTTTCCACAATGACATTTACAAGAATTGTCTACGCACTGGAAATAACGTGGCGCAACGCCGGCTCTACATTTCTACGGAAAAACGCGCGTGGTGTCTCGGGTCCGGCGCAGCGACGCGGCTGCAAGATCCGCGCCGCGCACAACGGCTGCGAACTTTTTACCTGGACAGAATGTGACGCGCGGCCAGTCACTGTCCAGAGTCCAGACCAACGTTAGGTTGATCAAAAAGAGAAATTTATCGGAAGCAAGAGGACGAAAGTGTCTGTTGCGTGTTTTCCGTGTTTGCTGTGTGTACCGCGGTGTCGCGCGGAGAGCGTGAAACGAAAGGTTCGAATCGTACAATAAAACGATCGATCAGCTGACATACTTGTATCGTATCATATCGTACCGTACAGTATCGTAGCGTAGCGTATCGTATCGTATCGTATCGTATCGTCTCGTAGGACGCGCGACTGGACGCGGAAATTGATCGGTGTTAACACGTTCCGTGCTGCGCTCTGTCCGCACAACTTTCTCGCGAGGCAAGGGCAAACGCAAGGTGAAATGAGAGTCTCCTAGGCATCGAACGCGTGCTTTATATTTGAAAATGATTCACCGCGCGTCGCGATGTTCCTCGTAGAAGCACGACAAACAGAGGTGAGGTTTACCGTAACAATCCTCGCAAAACGTTGCTACTTTTACCGTACAATTTCTCGCGACCTGGCTACCAAACTTTTTTACGTTCTCTTGATAACATTTGTCGCAACGACGTCTTACTTTCGATACCTTCCCCTCTTTCTTTTTGATTACGTGACCCAATCTGCTCCACCACTTCGTATCTGCGAGAGACAAATTGCCATTCTCATGATCAGCATATCTCGGCACACCGTGGATATTGGCTTGTGCGGAATCGATGCGAGGGAAAAGTTGAAGCAACGCGAACAGAAAATCATTGAGCATGGGTGAGAGAGATCGATAGGTAACGCGGACGCAGCTGCGACCGCACGGAACGTGTTAAGAAAATGAAGTGTGCAAAAAAACAGGTATGTTCGCCTACAGGCCTCTTTTTCTTTCATATTTATCGACCCGCTTCAACAATCGATTCAAGGTAACAAGTCTCTGACGGCGAAAAAAACGACCTTCCCCATCAATGCGAGCACTTGACAAATTTCGCTCTGCTCTCGCGTCTGCAGGCGTGAGAGAACATTGAAAATGATCGACGGATCGTGGATGTTTCGTCCCGGAAACACGGTCGTGATGCATCCGTGATGCATCCGTGATGCATCGGTGATGATAGACGCGACATGACATGTATCGACACATACGAATACTTGCTGAAAACTGGCATTGACGGAGAGGTCGCTCCTCTCTCTCCGAAATTACCTTGTGTCCCGCGTTGGATCACAGCTTTTCGTGCGATCGTTTATACCCTCGCCGCATCTTTTTGAAAGGTTCGCGTTCGCGGCGCACCCTCCCTAACGCGTTCTACATTCTAAACCCCGTCCCCCACCCCCGAACATCCCGATCTCACCAAGGTCTCTCTAGGCACCTCTTCCCTCTCCAAATATATTTTCTATCGCCGACGCGTTTCGACAGAGGCGTTCTCCAGCGAAAGTTCGATTTGAATTTCAATCGGTCTACGGCTCGCAGCATCTGCCAGCGACAGCTGCTGCACCGCCGTGCCGTGGAAACCCACAGCAAGCAGCTGTTCCTCTATCTACCCTACCGCCCTGCCCCACTCCGCTCTTTCTCCAACATTTTCTCTTTTTTTCCTTTTTCTTCCGTTCCCTTGCATAAGCCCCTTCCTTCTCCCCCTCTTCCTTCGCGGACGAACCCGTTTCAAAAAATATCCAGAACGTTCCGCTGCGAAACCATACCCGACCCCTATGTTTTTTCTGCGCAAACGACTTTACTTTCGATCGAAGAGAACTATCTCGCAGCTGGAAAATCGACGCGTTCTTCTATTTTCACTAAAGCCATTCATGCCCGGCCTTTTCACGGCGAACTACCCTTTCACGATACATCGAAGGAACGGATGGAAAAGAAGGTCGCGTGTTTTCTCTCTAAGAATCTCGCGCGGCCATCGACCTAGCTCTATCGTTTGCTCATTCGAGTCGAGAGCATCCCTTCTCTCTCATCCCAATTAAGCGTCTCCGTCGAGCAATCGAGCTCAAGGCCGTCAAGTTTCCGTGGGAACCGTGTCTTTTGCAAACGTATCGAATCGTTTCGACCTGTCTCATCGGCAAAGCACACGCGTTATCGCCTTCGACTCGCGCCGCACATACAACCGCGACAACCTCCGTGCCCCTCTTTCTCTTTCTCTTTCTCTTTCTCTTTCTCTTTCTCTTTCTCCCTCGAAGTCGACTACTTTAGAAATCCTAATCGATAGCTCTTCGCTGGGCTTGCAATAAAACCGCGTCTCCGCAAATGTTCCAGCATACCACTTCTCATAGCGAATTCGATGCTAATTCGCGCAAATGTGAAACGTATTGTCCGCGCGCGCTTCCTAACTCACCGTTATGCCCCGTCACAACCCAATTCTCGAAAGAACGGCATTTCAAAGAGGAAGGAAAAACTAGGTCACCGCTCGACGCTACGCGCAGATATATCCTTCTCTGAAGCTCTTGCGAGCGTCACCTACGTGCGAATTTCTCGTGGCAACGGTAACGCGATCACACGCGCGATATACGCGCCGACGCGAGTCCTACCTATCGTATCGAGTCGAGTCGAGTCGGGCCGGGCCGAATTTCTTCCTACCGTATCGATACTCGCTATCCACGGACGCAACGCGTCAAACTTCATCGTTCGTTTAACCCTTTGCACTTTGCAGCATTCGTATCCTCAGTCTATGTTTCAGCCAGCACGAATTTTCTATTTCTCTTACATGGCGATAAGGATTTTATGATTCACCCCAGGCGAAACAGAACGTGTGCTTTTTATTGAATCCAAGAAACGTTACAAATGTCAACTTTCACTTATATGCGTAAACCGCGACGCGACATTTGACTCGAAGCGATACGGCACGACGAGTTCTCGAACGGAATACGAAAACGTTGCACCTGCGTCCGTACACGTTTAAAAAGCATGTCGCGCGAAAAGTTAGTAATACAACTCCGTGTGGTAACGTTCGAAACATTCGATTCTGCACAATGGTACTCCACAGAATTCACACATATAGCATGTATCCTTACGTTTTCCATGCACTTTACACACTCTGCACGACCTCTGAGGAAACTTTTTGGCTCCTGAACTTTGAATTTTTTGAAGACGATGCTGCTTCAAGTTCATTGAAAGCCTTTGTGGTGGATCCGCACGTGGAACACGTCTCCTAGTACCTAACATTCAAGGTTGGCTTGTTTTCGTCTACTTCACAATGCTGTTGTACGAATATTGAGATCCGCGTATGAACGTGTTCGCGCGGAACACCTCTAGTTTGTAGATTACTCGGAGAAAAGTTGAATGCAACGATGGAACCGCCGCAGCCGCGATTGTATTCTCTTACGCGCAGTGCAAAGGGTTAATGCAAGTAGAATTCGTACGAAAGGAAAATGAAACAGGACCGACGCTGAAAAGGGGCAGAGGCGCCATCGAGAGACCTGCCTGTCTGTTGTTCCTCCAACGAATCTACCCCCTACATCCCCGCCCTCACACAGCTCCCTCTCCCTCACCGACAACCGGCATATGCGGTGCAAGGAACGATATTCCATCGGAAGATCGCTTTTCGTTTTCTCCAGCGAGACGCGCGATCGATTTTTCTACACCGAATGTTCCGCAGCTTTCCCTCTCGCTGTCTCTCTCTCTCTCTCTCTCTCTCCCTCCCTCTCTCTCTCTCTCTCTCTCTCTCTCCATCTGTACCTCGAATTCGGCCTATCTCTGTACGACACGGCACGCGTGATTGGGAAACGCAAGAGCAAAACGACCGCGACGTATCTATTCTGTGCGGACGTATAGACGATGCATATCGATCGGAGGGGGTAGAGGAGACTACTTTTCCTTCGTAACGAGTCTGCGTAGAGGCGGAGAACACGCGAAAGATGCGAGTCTCGTGTTTCCTTTGGTCGGTGGTCGATGCACTGCTCTCCGCACCGGCTACACTTTTTCCTTGCAGAGGAGAGAGAGGTCGCAATATCGCGTTGCGAGGCCAACGATAAGGACAAGCCACAAACAAAAAGGGAGAGAAAGTGTACATGTGTCGCCAATATCTCGTAATATGGAACGATAACGAGGAGAGACGGGCAGGAGGCGGGGGGGCGTGGAAAGACGGTGAAGAGAGCGCAAAAGAAAATAAAACGTTCGTGGCGTGGCCTGTCTCGCGCATCAACCTCGCGTAACGCGGTATCGCGATCAAAATAAAGAGAGGAAGACAAAGATACCAGAAAACTCAGAGAAATCAACGAAAAGCTACATGCCCTGTTTAGAAAATGAAAAGCTCTTTCAGAGACCGTGCTACTCTTGAACGTACCGGCATCTAGGTTGAACCACGTTATTCGACAGTGAAAAAAACATAAATCCAGCCACGCCTGCGCAATGGGCACTTCTCGTACGGCGTATCTTTGTCTCTTTTTGGATCCTGAGAATGCGTTGCTTTCCCAAAGAGCATGGAAAACATGATCGTTCGTCCGTTCGTTCGTTCGTTCACTCTGAATCATCGAAAGAGACTGATAGAAATGTTGCGCGAGCAACGCGTGTACGCACGCTCCTTGAGATGAATGTGTTCATTTGACAGATGACAGAGTTCCGTTGCGAATGTCGGGCGACTGTGTGTTCGAAAGGCAGAGAGACGCGGGAGAAGTACGCCAGTTTCGAGTGCCTGTTGTTACGGCGGGCAGGATCTGATGAAAAATGGTATGGATGAGCCTACCTTGAGAGTCGCGGTGGGCCTGCGCGGCCTCCTGGGCTGCAAGGAACACCTCGTCCGTCGTCCCCGGGGCTCCTGCTACCGAGCCGACAACCCCACCCGCGTTACTTCGATCGCCGGTTACATGCCACGCGCCTATTCCCGCTGATCAAACAAAAAAACACCACCCTCGTAATACAGATCAGAGTATAAATTAAAACAGAGAAACGAAATTCAATTGAAGCACAGGCCGACGCGACGAGAGGCGACGCGACGCGACGCGACGCGACGAATCGTACCAGGAATGTCCGCTACATTTTCGCATCGAGTCGACAAAAAAGTTAGGAACGAAGGAGGGTACTTTATTCGCAATTCATCTCCATCGAAACCAGAACAAAAATATGTTTGCATTCTCGCTGAAGAATGCTGAAGCAGTGAAATACAGGGTATGGCGATCAGAAATCGTACGTGTATGTATATATACATACATATACATAAATATATATTCTTATAGAACGAGTGCGCTAACCCGACGTAATTATACATTCTATGATTTAAAGGTACGCTTCCCACGTTATCCCTCTTTCACGAGCGTGTTTGGCAAATAACACGGAATATCTTAGAATCATATTGATTACGTACGCGTTCATTCATTCGTCTTCATGCTCGCACGCCCACGCATACGCGCGAAAACACTTTATATACCTCCAACAACACTTTCCCTAATTATGCCTAGGGTAACACTTAGAACAAATAATACTGATAATACTTCCGAGCTGTTTCACAGAGTCTGATAATTTGTACACCGCTCATCCTGCCCCCTGCGTCGATTCGCAATGAGTTTAATACAAACGTTCACGACTACCATCGAACACAAGTACAACTTTACCCCCTGCGATTTACCGAACGATCAACGAGATTCGCGTTCATCGATCGCTTAATCATTGCTAGCCATTCCTTCCCACGAAGAGGCTCGATGCTTGAACGTTTCAAGAAGAACAAGAGAATTTTTGTGGGGGGTCATCGTACGGGAGCCACGACGCTCGAATGTACTTCGAGAAAACAGCAGCTACGCGTTCACGATCGAATTGGCATCAACAGACATTGCGAACTCAATGCCGTTTCGTAAGCAACTCACAAAAGAAATCGACGCTCTGTTGCGTGTTTCTCTTTGAAATTGAATTCAAGTATCGATTCCTCGGCAAAACCTACGAGATATGTGCGGTATAGGACGCTGCGTGGCGCGCTATCTTCTTTACCGGCACTCGGAAATTGGAGAAAACATTACCGTCTATCGTCGCACGCGTTCGCGTCGAAGGCGATCGATTCATCGGAAGAAACGCAAACGCGAGCAATGAACCGGAATCCCGACGATGAACGAAATAGAACGGTACATAGCCGAACGAGCCGTTTCTCATCGATCACCGCGCGCTGGCGTACACCTCCCCGCGCAGCCGAGTCCCAACACTGAACACCGTTACACAAACTACTTTTTAAGGCATAACATAGTACACATCGATTAAGACTGTCTAGGCTGGATCAGGTTACTAGGTTGCTGCCTCCATCTCCTTCTGACGACGTTCAACTTTTTCAAATAGAACTGCAGGGTCGATCGATTAATGCCATACATCTCTGATGCCTGAGTGGTGCTAACCCCCTGCTGCAATATTGCCTCCAGGGACATTTTAACCGAGTCTAAGCTATACTTTCTGCCCTGTTTGTTTGCCAGCGATTTAAGCAACGCGCCTACGTCAACGTCTGGCCGTGGCCGTCTCGTGTTCGGCCCTTTTTTACATTCGAGGAAATGGGACGCCCAGAGGGCACCGCCACCGCCACCGCCACCGCCACCGCCACCACCACCCAAATTCCCTCTCGACCGAGACCGCGCTCCCGCTCCCGCTCCCGCCCCCCCACCTGCAACGAGGAAACCCAAACTAGTGTCGGCCGATCATTGCACAACCCGTTTTAACATTTAACAAATAAAAAGCGAAACCTGCGCGACAGATATCAATCCCTTCCTATTATCAATGTTATTTCAGATACTCTCGAGCCTACAAACGTGATGATGCATACTCCCCCCCTCCTTGAACGATAACGAGTCAGGGTAGAAAGCATCGCTTCGATTCAAAGTATCTTTGGATCGAAGTTTTGCCACTGCGATATATCATTTACATATTCTATTCTTTTCTTTTCTTTTCTTTTCTTTTCTTTTCTCTTTTTCTTTAAAGCCCGTATCAAGTTCACCGTGTATGCAGCTAACAATCACGAATATACCCTGTATTTCGCTCCACATTAGAACCAAAACAAAACAAATGTACGTTTACTGAACTTACCCGGATGTTGTGAAGGATCGTGGGATGGTCCGGCCCTGTTATTATCCTGTTCCATTTCGTTTAAATCGTTCATATCATCGTCCAGCGTCAGATCTTCGACGCTTTCTTCAGGATCTTCCAGATATTCCGACTTTGGCTCTATCAAACTATCGTTAGGTTCGGGTTTCTCCAGGGGCAGCTGTAGAAACGACACATTTTGTTATTTTTATCCGTCCCCGCGTCTCGCACGCTGCATCGGAACGATTGAAACAGCGGACAAAGAAGGTAGAAGCGAGATCGTGTATCGCACCGTTTCCACACTATGGGATCAAATGAAAATGGAATCCGATAGTAGGATGAAGTACGACGTTTTTTTTGCTCTTCCAACGAGCGAAAGAAACTGAGCAGGGTGCAGCTACTGTTTCTATTAGGCGTTGGTTAGGAGTTGGTAACGCGCGCGCGATCACGCGTTCTATAAATCGATGCAATTTACCTGTAACATTTCATCGGCTGGTTTGGTCAGCTGCGTCATTAGAGCTGACCTGCCGATGGAATCTGTGGGGTCCGCGTGAGCTTTTTCGTCGGCGACAGGTGTTACTCCGAGGGCGGGTACGCCCATTTGTTGGGGCATATCGCTCGAGTTCGAGGCTTCATGATTCTCTACCGAATTATCTTCGCCTACGCTTCTTCTTCTAAACCTTTTTCTTTTCCTCGAAGTTGGACTTTGCGAGCCTTCTCTATAATCGAAATGACCGCCGATGAAATGCAATTCATCTTGGGTACGATATGTACCGTCTTACACGCTATCTAACATCCTTTCGTTCTAAACGTTCTTACCTCGAGGAGAGACCCTTAGGTACTTGGGGACTGGCCGAGTCTTCCGGCAGGTCCCCTACGGAACCTTGTGCTAAACCTTGTCTAGGAACTTTATTCTTTTCTATAGTCAGCCCGGAAGACGCATGTGGAATGTCTAGTGACGGGGCCGTTGCTTGTGGAACGACCTTTTGTTGCCTACTGTCTGTTTTGCTACTGCCACTGGTTTTGCTTTCTGAAAGCCCCTTAATTTGGAGAGACTCGGCCGCTTTTAGAAGCGCCGCTAACTGGTCTTGGGAGATGTTTACTTCCCCCCTGTACATATAATCCATCATCGCTTTCAATTCTTTAAACTTAACATCCTTCAGTATGAATACGGGGTGTTTGTCGTAGTGCTCGCTGAGGAGGCCCTATAATAAAATAGAAAAAAACACATTCACATTTTCAATCAACTTCACTTCGTTCTTTAATTTCGAATTTGAAATTATTATAACATGTTTGCCCTGGGACAGTATCGAATATACATCCAACACCGGACAAATTATAGCGGAGAACAGAAATTTCAAACGCAAAAGAGCTCATAATGTAAGATCAATAGCGTCTACGCGATCCATAAATTAACTGTCGTTTCCATTGGGCCAAGCTGTGGTTCGTACATGTAATAATTTTAATAGATGAAGTTTAATTTCATGATCCAAGTGGAAATTGATGAGGCATCCAGCCAGCTCCTCCTCGCCCTCGCCCTCGCCCCCACCCCAACCCCCACCCACATCAGGGTAAAATCCCAGGGCAAGTGCCCTGGAAATCAGCCATCTTGCTTTCTCTGTATTGATCACGAGAGGAACCAGGAGGGGGGTTTGGGCTTTCATTCCCCCTGCCTCTCGCGAGCTTCTGCCCAGGCAACATTCAACAAGAGCAGCCATCTTGTTTCAATTCAGGCTGCTGCTGCCCCTTTCCTCCAGCTTCACTTACAATACTTCCTATCAATTCTAATACCATGCTCAGCCAATGGAAAGGCCAAAATTGTGACGACTCTAACGGGATTCACTTACCCGTGTTGCCCCTACTTGCACGTCTTTTTCTCTTTCATTCAGCGTTAGCAGAAGTGTACTCTTGTACGTTTGTTAAAAGCGTAACAGCAAGGGATCTCAAATAGAATGTTAAATACAAACGTGATATCTATCCAGAAATTTCCAGTTAAAACGTAAAACTTGAATCGGGCAATATGTATAGTATAAATTATTGAATCGTTAAAACGTTAGTGAGCTTGATCTTATTTAAAAAACAAAAAAACAGCTGGTTAAAGAAAAATAAACAGAAGGGAAGGAACGAAAAGAAAGGCAAAAAAAAATGTTATGAATGGCGAAAGATAAAGAGTCAACTCACCTCGAAATATGGACTGCACGCGGAAAGAACTACCTTATGGGCCTTCAGGTACTTCCCTTCCGCTGCAAGGGTACAATCGACGAGCGTGCCGCTTTCGAGGAGGGTATCGAAGTTTTGAATCAGTGTACTTTGGTGATTATTCCACCTAAGGCAGAATTGTTGGTCGTCCTCCATCGTCGTTCTTTCTGGCTTGGTTTCCTCAATTCTGGACAAGTAGAAACAGACCGGCGACGATCAGTAGGGACCGACCAGACGAGGGAAGATTCGCGGTCGTTCGATACCGAGCAGCTACGCGGCAGCGGCGGCGCGCCTAATGCTATCTAGTTTCCCACCGACCGATTAACCCGAACATCGAGCCGAATGTTCGATGCGTACACAGCGGAACGAACAATTTCGCGTCTGTTCGCTGGACTGATATGTGAGCGCGTGGTAAAAGCTCCGCAAGGAAGCAGCGAAGCTTCCAAAATGGCCGTACGATGCAAGCGCGTCGGTCGAATCGCTCTTCTGGCCTTTTCCTTTGTGCGTGTCCTCATAACGGTAATGAACGAGTTGGTGGGGATGATGCAGGAGGACGCGCAAGCATCACGCATGCGCAGCTGCGCCCGAGCTGCGCGCTTAACTTGCGCACTAGGCTCGAGGCCCCTGGAATTCAGGGGCGTCTGCTGGATTCTCCAGGACCCCGGACATCACAAAATTTAGTTCCCAAACTAACCAGACGAATCGAATACATAGGATTCGAGCATCTTACGCGGCGGCAAACCAGAGAGCACGTTCAGTTTCGACAACCTATAGGCAAATCTATCGAATTCGCGAAGAAATGCTAATGCAGAGCAGTGCGAAAGATTGGAAAGCTACGATTCCTCAAATTGCCAGATTAGAACTGTATCGATTTCAAAGAATTTCACGATCGACTCGTTTGCACGGTTTTCTTTAACATTCCCTTCGAGTAGAATGATACAACAAGTACAGACAACGTGACAGTTCCCACGGACAATTTGGTAAACGATGAAAACGATGATACGGTCCGTTGCATAGGATAGAAAGAGAAAGAGAAATAGAGAAAGAGAAAAATACCACGCACGCACAGAGTTTACGTCACCGGGGTTTACATCATTGACGCGCAATAAAACGGAAAATCGATTAGTTTGCTAGCATGCGCAGCGCGCGTAAGTGGCACTAGAAGAGAGAGAGAGAGAGAGAGAGAGAGAGAGAGAGAGAGAGAGAGGTGGGGGAGAAACGATAATGCAACTACACGCGCGTAAAGATTAATACGAAATAAAGCGAAGAGCGTTCACTGCTTACGCGCGATTGCGTAATCTATTTATATTGTTATCTTGTATTGAAAGTTACGTCAGATGGCGCCGAGCAACGTGTGCGAAACAAAAACAAGTTGGAGACAGATAATTTTTTCAATCGCATCTACCGACCGGCGAAAAAGAACGATGCACTTTCCTCACGCCGCCCCCAGAAACCGCGATCGCGACGGCGACGGCGACGACGACGGCGACGACGATGAAAGAGAGGAGAGGAGACGTGGATCGCAATATGGCCGTCCGTGAGGTCGCGCCCGGACAAAATGGCGATAGAAGAAAAGCTCGCGAGGAAAAGTATATGACCGATGATCCCGTATCGCCACCCATACCAAAATTCCCCGTTAAAGCGACGTCTGGACACGAATACCAAAATCCCAAACACTTACTTCACCGGGGAAATCTGTGTGCAACGTTCACGGGGGCGAACATAGTGTTTTCTCAAAAGCATATAGAGAGAGGATCCGCCCGCGCCATGTCACCCCACCTTTAGATTTTCCGGAATTTTCTCCCGAGCTTCGCGCGACCCGATATTCTTACCAACTATTGTACAGGTATGGTAACACTCACCTAATAAGGGGGTATAAAACAATCTAATATCACAGCAACGGGATCGGTGAAAAGTGAAAAACTTCGTAAGCGTCCAAGCTCGGCGTGCGCCTCGAGCGCTGCCCTTTTCAACAATGGCGTAGCGCAACGCCTGCCCGCTGCTGCTCTACACCGTGCCGTGCCGTGCCGTGCCGCGCCGCGCCGGCCGTCAGAGAGCGCAGGCTTCCCCGGAAGAGGGCACGACAGAAAAGAAAAAACCAAGGAAACTAATGAGCATGCGCTCTGCTCTACTCCCAAAACCTATGATCTTGTCGTGATTGGAAATTGCAACTAGAGGACGCTAACGGATAAAACACGTATCTACTCTCCCTCTCCGATCCTCGATCCAACATCGATCCGACGATGGTCGAGCATGACAAGATTTTCACCAGAAGATCAAACAGCACTATGCGAACGCGCCAACGTGTTCCATCTCTTTTTCCGTCCACAGGATTGTGTGGTGTTTCATCGAAAGAAATACATGGCATTCGAACCGACGCGTCTTTCGAACTAAATAGTTGCAAAAAAGTGTGCCGGTAAAGAGTAAAACCGCTTTCACATTGTGACACGAGAATAAACATTCACGATACGTTCAGCTATGTCATTGCGTGTAACGCCACAACGCTTCCGAAAATTGCCTTTGAATGTTCGAGGTTGATCAAGAAATTAGATGGAATATAATTTTCATTTCAACACGAAAGTATCGCAGGAACGCGCGTGATCGAGTCACATAAACTGTCTCGTACGCGCGAGAAACCGTATGGAAGCGTACGCATGCGATTATAATGAATGAACGAAAGAACGAACAACATGCAGAGAGACGTCTTCGACACGCCACTGCCGGCCCTGGACCGCAACCTGGCGCGCCGCGTATGTACGTAATGGCCGACACTGCAGGCTCGGCCAAGGCAAAATGGCGAAAACTTCGGAAAAAGCTAGAGAAATACAAACGATGCGTTCGAAACGGGGGACGTATCAACCAAACCATACCTCGGATGCTATCCTTGCAAAATTTCGAACCGAATGACCGCGCACGCTTGCTACCACGAGAAAACCGCATCGTAGCCGCCGTCACGAGACGACCTGATTTTCCATCGAGCTTCCACGACGGCGACCAAAGATCCGTTCAAACTACGAACCAATGTGCAAGCTGCGAAGCGGAGCGTACAGGTGCATGTTTTACTCACCTGTGTTGGCACAGTCTTAATATCACAAGAGGAAAACTATTTAAAAAAACTACACGTCCCGTCCTCAGCGTGCACTATCCGAACGCCGTCGGTTCTTTTTACACAATGGCCGTGGTAGTACGCGTTAACGATCGACCCGGTCTGCGAGGGAATAGCCGGGATACACGGAAACAGCGCGCCCCTCGCGGGGAGACGCGGCGCAGAAGCTTCGGCTCGGTGTTCTGCGCACCCCACTACGAATAGTGGGGCAAAGAGAACGGCCGACTAGCGCAGGGTCGTCGAAAGCTTTTTAGAACCTAGTGACTATTTTTCTGCGACACGGCGACGAGCATACCAGCGGCAGGAACAGCGGTAAAAATTCGCGAGTACTGCCCCCCCCCGTTTCTTTCTCTCGTTTCCATCAGCACACGATCGATTCGCCGCGAATCGCATCCGAAAGATAGCGGGAAAGAGCAGGAGGAGGAGAAATGTATTGCGGTGAAAGATACAAGAATTGTAAAGTACACCGGCGCAACTGCGATACGCGCCACATCGTCCGACACAGTTTCGGTCTGTCGTTTCGGCGGCGAGAGGTTGGTAAGCCGCGTGAGCGATAAAATTGCTACAATCCTGATTTTTGCCGGTCTAACTAACGCGATGGGAATCCGCGGTGGTAGGGGTTGGAGGGGATATTTCCGTTGAGGGGCGCGTAGCGCAGCCGGCGTCGGCGTTGGCGTCGGCGGGAGAGACGGGTGAGGCGAAAGGAAAGGAAAGGCACGGCAAGGCAAGGCAAGGCAAGGCAAGGCAAGGTGGCAAGGCGGGAGAAGTGGAAAGCCGGGAAGAGAGAGTCGACGAAGGGAAGAATCGGGGTCCACAACAAAATCGCTTAATCGCTTTGCGCCACCGTCCGCAACGGAACACGGGCCGTCCGCCGCCATCACGGTGCCCCCTGGTGTGCGTTTATGTCTTTCTCTTTCTCCGTCTCTCTCTCCGTGATTCGCTACGCCACTTCGTACCGCGACGTTTTCACGGACAAACCGAGTGTGACAGCTGCCAGTCGTCGCTGCGCGCTGCGTGCTTTTCGCGACCACTGACAGTTCGTCCTCAGTGTCATCCCGCGAATACGCCTTTTCTCACGATTCTTCCTCGAGAGCAACCTTCTTCTTTCGTATCTCGCGGTCCTCCTCGTGTACGCAGAGTGTCATAACTTCAGCAAAAGTGAGTGTCTCTCGCGAACCTTGGCACACAGTTGCCAAGCATCAGCCAAACTTTTATACCGCCGGTGTTTTCGTTCTTGGGACGTGTAATGGTAAGGTAAGTGGAACGATGGCAGATTACTTGCTACCTCTTGTTCGCGTTCGTCGCACAACGTCGACGCAACCGGTACCGGGAGCAGAACTCGCGATCCTCTGGGGCCTTTTAACTCGACACCGAATACACCGACACAAAGAGTGCGTTTGGCTCTGCTCGTTGTCATCGGCGAACGGGAATTCCGCCGAGAAGCGTGTACCCGGTGCTACGGCAGACGGTTTCGAATTCTCAATGGTGAGCGACAAAGAGTGGCGTAAAAAGGTTTACGATAGGCAAAGTCGCGGAGTCGCGCGCGCGTATTGTTTTGACTTTCGACTGGCCCCCGTGTATCTCGGCCAGCTGGTCAGCGCGGCGTGTGCGTACGCGTTGCTCCTCCGAGGAGAGTGTGAGTCGAGTGCGAATGCGAGCGTGCGTGCTCGTGGTTGGGTTGTGTTCGTGTTCTCGCGTGCGTGCGTGCGTGCGTGCGTGCGTGCGTGTGACAATCATCTACGACGTTTAACGACCTGTCGTACACCGAGCGACGAATTAAACGTTCGTCCACGCGTGCTTCGTGGCTCGGCTTCTCCATGAGGATTTGGAACACTTACCGCCACTGCCACCGCCGCGTGCACGTTCGAAACGCTGTCTCCGATTACGGTAGGTCACGTGCACGATAACCGTCCAATAATCAACGATTACGTATGCGCAGGAAACACTTATTTAATGTTTGCGCGCATATTAGACGGTTGAACGAGAAGGAAAACGCAGCAGGTTGCTTATTTTCGCGCGAACTCGCTCGTACGTCGAATCGGAAAACTTGTGTACGGTCGTTTCTTTTCCATACGAATACGACGATTTTTCAGATTTGCTGTGCCGCGTCGCGTCGCGTCTCAGGATCGCGCGAGAAACGAGGGGGCCCGTATTGAATTTTTCGATAAACGATACATACATAAGTACGTATAACCTGTAGACGCTTATTAAATAACCTCCTAAGAGGTTTGAGAAGTCATCAGAGGATAGACTCGTAGTTCGTAGGTAGTTTGTCCACCGAGATTTTCTCTGGGATCGTGGAGCTAGCAACGGTTTACCTATACATTGTGCTCGCGGTACCGATGATAAAGAGAAATGCTGCCTAGAAAGCAGGTCTTGGCTGAATCTAGGCCACCCTGATGCCGCGTACACATTCTCCACAATTTTACTGTTCCTTCTCTCGGCCTTGCCGCATTCGTACCCATCCGGGGAACTGCTGCACCTTTTCTCCTCTCCTCTCCTCTCCTCTCCTCTCCTCTCCTCTTCTCTTCCCTTCCCTTCCCTTCCCTTCCCTTCCCTTCTCTTCCCTTCGCTTCTCTTCTCTTCCCTTCCCTTCCCTTCCCTTCTCTTCTCTTCTCTTCTCTTCTCTTCTCTTCTCTTCTCTTCTCTTCTCTTCCAGTTCTCCCTCACCTGGCCACTGTATCCCTTCCATCGCCTCCACGTTTCTCTTTCTCTTTCTATTTTTTCTTAAGAGGATTCAAGGATCGAGTTCCGGAGGACGACTGGCTTCGAAACAGATTAAAAGAAACGTTTGAATCCTTCCCCGTTATGGATAACGGCAGCGAACAGATTTCTGAGTCGTATTTTCGTCTAAACGCGTATCCGCGATGTAGTGTCGTCGACCAAATCGGCCAGCTTCATCCGAGGAACTCCTTCGGGTGCTCTGCACGGCCCGCTATTGAAAAACACCAAAGGATAGGAGCCCGAGCGCATTCGAATAACGAGAGAATTTTTGTTGATGCCTTCGGAGCTTTGCTTTATCGATGATGACGAGTTCGTGGGAGACGGAAGATTAATAGGAATCGGGAACGTGTTAATTGTAATAATATCTCGTGGTACCCATAAAAGGAAATTGCGATGAGATCGAGGATTTTCTCGAGAGCCGCGAGCGGAATCGCGTGTATATGACTGACAGTGGGGCGATCGAGAGCGACCTAGAAAGGTTTCAAAAGACATTTTCCCGTTCCCCCACGTATAAAGCTGCCCTCTCGCCGCAAAAGCATAGAGCCACATAACGTAAAACCTCGTATAGTAATTGAGATGGAGGTACAGAGGAAGAGCGGTGGAAGAAGTCGTGTATCGGTGGTGGAAACATAGACGAAGAACGGAAGGCAGTGGACGCGAAGAAAGATAGGAAGGAGAGACAGAGAGAGAGAACGCGGGTGACTGTGTATTTCTCTAGATATAGTCTCTCTGTGTGTGCTGTCCGTCTGCCTCTCTCTCTCTCTCTCTCTCTCTCTCTCTCTCTCTCTCTCTCTCTCTCTCTCTCTCTCTCTCTCTCTCTCTCTCTCTCTGCGCGCGTGTGTGTGTGCGTCGCATGTTCGCGCGTGTGCAGGTTGGAACGCGCGCGCATAGGAACAACGGAAAGTACGGAGCATAATACGGAGAAAACGCTGGTAAAAGGAAAGAGGCCCCTCTGCCTGCCTTTCCAATCGAATCGAACGCCCCTCTCGCCTTTGTCATTTTCTCTTTGTCCTCGTTTTCGGCTCGCTCTTCTCACAGAGGATTCTCCTCCCTTTCCTCTCTTTTTCTTTCGTCGCTCCGTTATTCTTTTTCGGTTTCTATCTCCTCCGATCGTCTGACTCACGCGGAACACCCAAAGAACTTGGCCATTCTCTTCCTTCCTTGCCCTCTCGGAATCTTTCTCCTTCTCCTTCTCCTTCTCCTTCGTCATCGACTCTGTGGCGAAGCTGGATTTTTCGCACACCGAGAGTCAAAAAGCATATAAGCAGAGAAAGGGAGAGAGAGAAGAGAAGAAGAGAGCGAAAGGAGACGAAGCAAGAAATTTCTCTTGCCTCCGTATATTCACCCTCTAAGTTCTCCCGTAGCATTCTGTCTACCACCCCCAACCTTCCATTTTTCTTTCTTTCTTTCTTCCATTTCGATCTGCCTCCACACATCTTTTCCTTCTCCTCGTTGCCCCCTAGCTAGCTCCAACGATACCTCCACCCCCGTCTCCATCTTCATCTCCACCCACCTTTCCCTCCACCTCCACCTTCACCACCTCCTATTCCTTTTCCTCCATAACCTCCTCCGCTTGGTCGTTCATCGTCGTCGCCGTCGACGTCTGCTGCTTCACCTTCGTCCCCTCTTATATACGCTACTCCCTCGAGCCGTCCTTTTTCGCTGGCAACCCTCTTGCCTTTCTCCCCCTTCGCCTGCTCTCTTCCTCGTTGCTTGTTCCTAGCCCCGCTCCGCACATCCTGTTTCTTTAAAAGCAACCAAGACGGGGCGGCGGGGAGGTGGAAAGAGAAAGACAGATCGATTACGAAAGCGAAGCAGAAGGTACGAGTTAGATGTCCGTCGATCGACTTTTTTGCACCTTTGTCTTCGGTTTATTTACGCAAAAACCTTCTCTGTATTTAGACCAATTACAATTTACCCGATACATAGATACTGTTTCACCGATACGATCTTTCGCGCTGAAATGCGTTCGGAAGGTATTGAAAGAGCATTTGCAAAACGACGGAAAATTGGTAAGAAGAGAAAGGTAGTTTAGGTAGCCGATGGCGGAGAAAAAGGGTGATTGAGCAGCTTTTTATGCGTATGGTGATCGTTAGATGCATGTTGCTGAAAAGAATTTGCCGTTGTTCCAAGTATGAAAGCGATTACCGCTTGCACATTTTCTTGCATACCGAATAAAAATCGGTCAAAGAAGAAAACAGATTGCGACCGGTCGAAAGTTATTTTTCGCCCTTCGCGAATAGTTTCTGCGCGCATTCGTTTTCAAAGTAAAAGTTGCAATTACGAATTGTGCGGATAATACACAGGCGTCCGCTGAGTAGCATGCAGTTCGATCATTAATCGCGTTCAAAGATTGCCCGTAGAGTCCATTCCACGTCTGACTCATCCGTTTTCCGTCTTTTCTCTTTCTCTTTGCCCCCTTTTCACTCTCTCTTTCTCTCTTTCTCTCGCTCTCCCTCTCCCTCTCGCTCTCCCTCTCCCTCTCCCTCTCCCTCTCCCTCTCCCTCTCCCACACACCTCACTTTGTTCTTTTCTCTCTTTCTTTCGCCCTCTCGTTCTTGCGCTTCCTTTCTCCGTCTCACCCCGTCGTTCATTATGTCCCTCTCCGTTGCCGTCTCAAAAAAGCAGTTTTGCCTCCTCTTCTTTCTCTCGGCAACCTTTTCCCTGCCGCTGTTTCTCTTTCTCCCCTTAGATTCTAGCTCGCATTCCCCTTATCTCCGGAGTTTCTCATTGTCTGAAAGGCCATCTGTCCCCCGGCTTTTTCATCCTCCGCTTTCATCCCTCCGCTGTACACGAGCACACAAAGAGACTCTCTTATCCGCGCTATTCGCCACCCTCTCTTCACCCTTTCTCCGGCTCCCTTCTTCCTCGGTGCTTCCGTTCAGCCCAACACTCCTGCGCGCATCCTCGTTGCTCCTTTCTCCTTTCTTGAAACTGCATCGGGCTTCTTTAACGACAACGCGAAATTACCGGTGCCGGCGAACGGATATTCACGGGAGACGACGGCTGTGCTCGAGATTCGAGGTCTCGGCGACGCGTTTCGTTGTCTCGAGTCGAGTCGTGTCGTTCCTTCGGAAACGCGTGAAAATCATCCCCCCTTGTCCCGCTCGGCCGCGTTTGCGACGACGTCAAAGGTTTTTCGATGACGGTCCGCGCGAACGCGTATCCGAGCGAATGTAAAAAAATCGTGCACCCTCGAAGCCGGAGAGAAAAAAGATCCCTCTGGGCGAGCCACGTGCGACCTTGGGCGAGTCCACGTCACCCTCTTACGTTGCACCCTCCGAAGGGACGCAACCCTGATCACGTGGATCTCGGGGGTGGTTTTCAACCCTCGTCTATCCTTGCTTTCTGCGAGAACAGAGGGCAGAGGTGTACGGTGCGTCGTCGACGCCGGACGATGAAAAACGTAGGTACGTAAGTACATCGAATCCTGCGACACGCACGTTGCGAAAAGATTTTCACGGAGAAGACCACGAACCCGTCGCCCCAGCTTCCAGATAACTCGAACGTTACGCTCCGAGCTACCGAATCCTTCGCCTTCCATTCTATCGATTCGAATTTTCTGATTCGAGGGGTCGATGTCGCAGGACCATCGAAAGCGGTATTATCTGCCTCGATACACGAACCGTGTCTTTCCTTTCTCCTTTCTTGCGCGTCCACGTGTCGCGTCCTCCGCTCTCCTCCGGGGCCCAGTGAAATTGCCATTTCCGGGTCCGTCTCTCCTCCCTCCTTGTCGCACGGTGGCGGTGGCGGTGGCGACAGCGGCGGCGGCGGCGGCTCGTTCTTTCTCCGTTCGTTCTCCTTTCGTTCCCTTCGAAAACAACGTCGGATGGAATTGGCGGGAGGTGAAGCTGGTAGAAAGAACGGAGGCAACGCTATATATGTATGTGTGCGCGACAGCTCTTCGAAGTGGTAGGGCGAAGGGGAACAGGTGAGAGGCCGAGAGAGCCCGGTTCTCTCGGAAACCGGTGAACGGAGAGAAACGAAGAAACGAAGGGCATTTGGAATGCGGTACTGTTATGCCTTACGGTACAGACAGGACGGAAATTAGGACTGCTCCGACTTCTTCTTGACCACCGCTCGCGTTATTCTCTTCGCTCGCAGGCCGCCGCTTTTCTCTCTCTCGTTCCCCATTTCCTTTTCTCTCGAATATGCTTTTTCCTTCTTTCCGTTTGTTCGATTCCCTCCGAGCGATCCGAGCGATGGCCAGCCCAGAAACAGGAGAAAACCGAGAGAGAGACGGAGCGGTGTTTCGATGAATCAAGAATACGGACGCACCGCGTTCAGGACTTTACGGACGCGCCACACTCTGATCTCCTCCGACGATCGAACGTTTGTACGCGTGGGTGGCAAAACCGCGTCCCGCTATGCCTCGATTATCTTTCGCGATCGTATTAGGATTCGCTCTCGGACGGTGCGCGGCGTAACCAGCGTTTTTTCGCTCGAGCGATAGATACGGAAGCGTTACAGCGTCTCACGCGTATAGAACGGCGGCTGTGGCGCTTCGATCGACGATAGAAAATCTTTCCGCGTGACAAGTGCCGCCGCTTGCTGTCGAAAGAAATGGTAAATAGCTCGATCGGAGATCGCAAGTCGATCTATCTCGAGTCGATCGGCGACTCCGGGGGAGAATGAGAACGGAGGCGGATCGCGCGCGAATACGAACCCGTAACGGCGTGCGGCGTACGGCGATCGCGATCGCGATCGTGTTCGTGATCGACACGCACGCAGCGCGATTCGCCATCGATTTGGTTCGGAGAGGTCGACATCGCGACTATGAAAAGGAAAAGGTCGCGCGGGTCTATGCAAAGTCCATCGGCACCGATGGAAATTTGCTCGGTACCACGGTTCATCATCCTTCTGTGCTCCGGTGAAAATGGAAAACGGAGGCGAGGCGGAGAGAACCGTTCCGGAAGGTTTCGGAGTGTTCCCTGGAAACGTGGTCCTGTGTATGAAATCCAGCAGGAGGGGAGAAGTCGTTTCCGCTTGCGTTTTCCCGGAGAAAGAGCTGGTTGGTCGTCTCGAGGACAGTACGTCGAAAGGAAAAAGTCCGAGAAGAGCCGAGGAAGAACGTCGATAACGTTGGAAAAACGTAAAACGTGCACCGACGTGGAGGAGAAGGAAACGCCACCGCCGCCGCCGCCGCCGCCGCCGCCGCCGCCGCCACCGCCACCGCCACCGCCACCGCCACCGCCGCCACCGAGTAGTACAGGGAGAGGAAGAGAGGAGAAAGAGAGAGGGTAGCTGCTTCCCATCGAGCGGAGCATAGTGGATAGGATAGGAGTGGAGAGAGGAGAGGAGAGGAAAGGAACGAGGAGGATGAGACTGGAGGAGAGCGCGGAGAGTACAGCAGGAGAGTGGAGGAGATGCGAGAGAGGAGAGGAGAAAAAGAGAGAAGGGTGGCGGAGACCGTGGAAGAAAAGGGGCCACGAGAAAATAGCGTCTTCGCCGTGGGGAGGGAACGAGTAAATGGAGGGAACGCGCGAGAGACGAGGAGGGTCGAGAAAGAAACGATGAAACGACCGAGGGACAAGGAGGGCGGGAGAAAAGAAAAGAAGGAGATGGAACGAGAACGATACGTCGCTGGCAGAGAAGAGGGGGAGGAAAGAAAGAGAGAGAGGGAGAGAGGGGGAGAGAGAGAGAGCGCGATCGAGCGGGCGCGCGCGCGCGTTTTCTCTCTCTCGTCTGCTCCACGAATGGCAGAGAGACAGGCAGACGGGAAAAAGAAAGAGGATGGGATCCGAGGGAGGCGAGGTGAAATTGGACACAAAAAGCTCGAAGAAAAATTGAGATGAATCGTGGAAGGGAAGATGTGGGGGGAAGGAAGGGAGGATTCTCTGAAAGGGAGAGACCAACGCAGTGTCCTTCTTCGAGGCCGCGAAAGAAAGCGCGAACGCGAGGGATGAGCGGCCGCTAATACGATATTTCTTGCCGATTTTAGCCAGTGAACGTTCCTCCGACGAGTCACACATACCACAACTACATACTCCTTGTAATCACGTTCGCGCGGTCTGATCCGATTCATCGCTGAACGCATTTCGTACGCGTAAGTAAACAAACTAATGCACCGCTTCTTCGCAGTAGTTTCTTTTTCCAGCCAGAATTCTGCGGGTGGCTGCGGCGTCGTTCGATCAGCCACCTTCCCCCAAACGATCATATGTACGATCCATCGTACATCGATCGCGCTTGCCGACGCCGACGGTTCTTTTGCTCCTCGATATCAGTGAAAGTAACGGGAAGATCGTTGCGAACGAATGAACGAACGGACGGACGGACGAACGAACGAACCTCGTACGCGCTTGTGCGACTCGAAGCCGGAGAAACCACGTGAAGGCTAACCGTGTCCGCGATAGATCGGCGTGTACGCGCGAGAGAACGATCGATCGTCGAGAAAGCGTATCGATCGATTCGATCGGCCGTGATACCGATATCGATTCTCCATCGACTCGCGCTCCGGTGTATGCTTCGATGTATCGACCGTGTGGTTTTCACGAGCGCGTGTTGCAACGAGACACCGACTATCCGGTCTCACTCCGTTTCTTCAAGTCGCGTTACATCCGGTTTTCTCCTCGCGATTATTCTCGCCGCGGCGTTTCAATCGCCGCGCCGCGCCGCGCCGCGCCGCGCGTCTTCGGTCTTCGGTCTTCGGTCTTCGGTCTTCCGCTCAATTGTCCTTTCCGCGCGGAGGAAAGCGCGCAGTTCGCCCTCTCGCTTCTCGCATCTCTGAACGAGCACGAACGGCCTGCGATCTCTAAACGCGAGCGTCGAGGGACGAAACGAGAACGATTCGCGTCCTTCTTTACTGTTCGGCGTGCGTGAAAGAGAACCGATCGATCGACCATCGATCCGTCCACGTCGCCATCCTTCGCCCGTTATCGCTCATTATCAGTTCGTCTTGAAACGGTGTGCCGGCTAACCCAATTTCCAGATATCGATGGGCGTTCTTACACCGCGTGTACCTGTATAGATGCGCCGCGAGTTCTTGCATCGCGAATATGAGTTCGGCGAGACGAGGACGAGGACGAGGACGAGGACGAGGACGAGGACGGAGCACGCGTTCGACTTGTTAGCCCGATGCGAAACGGGTGTACGCAGGCGCGCGTAAAACACGGTTAACGAATAGCAGGTAAAAACAGGCAGGTAAGTGCACCAGCTGCGCTTACTTATCGCCGACGCGCGCTACCAGCAAACTCCGCGTTTCGAATGCGATGGATCCGCGTCTCCACCGACAACGCACGCACCTTTCCTTCGATCCTCTGCGACTCGATGTCACGACGAGTCAAGAAACGCTACGGAATCCAGAGGTGAACAGACGAAAGAGGCGAAACGGAACGCAATGAAACGAGAGCTTAAAGTTTTCACGTTATCGGCGCACGTCTAAGCAACTGATAAAAGTCCGTGTTCTTACGGATAGATAACGCGGAATGGCCCGTATAAAGAGTCAGATAGATAGAGACAGATAAAGCACGGTCCACGGAACAGGTGAATGTTACGAGACAGACCAACGCCCGTGAACCTCTTCGTTGCTTCTGTCGTGTCGATTCGCGCCGATACGTATCGTTCGTTTTGCCAGTACATTTTCAGGGAACACCAACGGCTTCCGGTCACGAATAATACGTGTCCGATCGGTCCGTCTCCCTTCTCGTTTCTTCTTTCCGAGCGGTGATACGTTGCACGCGCGTTATCGTCCACTCGAGGAAACTTGGTGTCGCCCGTTGATCGTCGTTACCGTGTCATCGACTTTGCCCAACCCGCGAAAGTGTTTTTCCATTTCGATACTTTTGCCGAGACCGGCTGTGCTTTCGCGTACGACGCCTCCGTCACCTCCGACTTTCCCTCTTTATCCGTCACACGTTCACCCTTTACCGATCCGTTCACCTTCCAGTCGCCATCCCTTTTCCTGTTCCTCCTCCTCCTCCTCCTCCTCCTCCTCCTCCAGGATATCGTTCACCGTCGTCTAGAATAAAACCTTGCCATTGCTGCCGCCGATGTCTCTTCGCAGCGGTGGCGGAAAAGAAAACGAATATTTCATGGAGACAGATCGTTATTGGGGCGTGCACTACAGGTACTGTCCCGCTTTGCGAATCGATCTTGAAAGGAGAGGAAGGAAGGGCATCGGAGGGACCGTCCGTTTTGCTTGCTTGCTTGCTTGCTTGCGTGCATAAGTGCGTGCGTGCGTGCGTGCGTGCGTGCGTGCGTGCGTGCGTGCGTGCGAGCGTGCGTGCATGCGTGTGAGATAGAGGGGTGCGCGCGAGCGCGCGCGCGGTGTCGACAAAGACTCGGATGAAAGAAGGAAGAGAAAGGAAGGAGGCGATGGATAAAACTGAATCGTCGTACCCGCGATGTTTCTGTTGCAGCGGCGGCATGGCCGGGCAGCACTACTGCCTGCGCTGGAACAACTACCAGTCGAACATGACGTCCGTTTTCCACCAGCTCCTCCAGACAGAAGCCTTCGTGGACGTCACTTTGGCCTGCAACGAAGCTTCCCTGAAGGCGCACAAGGTGAGTCGAAGAAACTCGACACCCTAGCGACTCGACCGATTTCCTCTTGGATCGTTCGATACCCGCGTCTCCGTCTTACCTTGCCGATCCATTCGTTCGCGACACGCGCAATTTGCTTCAACGTCATTCCGTCTGCACAGGTGGTACTATCGGCCTGCAGTTCCTACTTTCAGAAGCTTTTACTGTCGAATCCCTGCAAGCACCCGACGATCATCATGCCCCAAGATGTTTGCTTCAATGATCTCAAATTCATCATAGAATTCGTCTACAGGGGAGAGATCGATGTGTCCCAGGCGGAGCTTCAGGTAGGAGAACCACCGGTTTGTCAGAAACATTTCCACGTGTAATCGCTGGTATGATGTCGAAGAAGGTTTTTCGCATGGAAAACAGCCGTATGCAGAGTGAAACGGACACAGGCCCGATGGAAAGGGTGCGATCGAGACTTTCTCCGGCCGACGCCGACGCCGACGCCGACGCCGACGCCGACGCCGACGCCGACGCCGCGTCGAGGCTGAAATTCTTGTAAACTCTGTTACCGACAGCGGAAACGAGTGAACCGTTTACCGGTCGCGTCGGTGCAAGTTCCCGCGTCCCGCGGCTCTGCGCATCCATCGAAAGTTAACTCTTTTCGCCGCGTTCCCCTTTCTCCAAACCCGAGCCAGTTCTCGAGGGAAGGCAGGCAGCTTACCGACCGACGCTTTCTCCGCTTCGGTTTACCCTTCGTAACTCTCGTCGGTAATGTACTCGTAGGTTTGTGTTCTCGGAGATGACGCCACGGGTGCGTGTGTGCCGCGGTCGTCCCGATCCGATCGCCGGTGCACGCTCCTTTCGTCCTCGCGTGCTCTTCTTCCATTTTTTCCACTATAAATAGTATGCTCTCGAAACGTCGAATTTCTTTTGTGCGCTTTAACCTTTTCCGAGTCGGGAAACGCATTGATTCGCGACGATGGAAGCGCGAACGTTGATACGAAAACGAGCTGGTTAGACGCGGTTTAACAGCGCATGCCGTGTTCGTCCGTATTTGCCTAGGTGAAACCACCGACCGTAGATTCGCTTTTCTAAGACAGAAAGCGCTGACAGATTTTCGTGCAACGATACATTCTTGCCACCGCGTTCCTGCTTCCTGCCGTATCTCGAGGATAGTCGTGTCGGCCCGTTGCTATTTGAATCGCGCTTCGTCGGCCGACGAACTTGCGCGTACGGTACAGTGTTTTGTCCACGAGCCAAATTTAAGTCGCCAGAAAAGATCTCGCGGCGCGCGTTCAACTACATATTAACCGCGTCTCCGTATCGAAGGTTCGGTAGAATATTTTCCGAACGGCAAGCACATTTCGTACGTGTGAAAGCGCACCTGCCCAACCGTACAGAGAAAACATTCGTCTCGATCGTTTCCCTCGTTCGATCGAGTTCAAACGAATGCAATGCAGAAAGACGAATGTTTTGCTAAAGTATGAATAGACGCCAGCATTATTTCGCTTTTTATTTGCGCGAGATCAATAAGACAGACTTCATCTTTGTCTCGTTAGATTCCATTGTTCGACGATCGAGCTACCACGTGTACCGGTACCGGTACAATGGCACTCAACCGTTATCGCTATCTCTATGGATCGTCGCGTGTCTGTAAGAATTCGTAAACATGCACGCATTTTCTAGTCTTTTCCCATTTTTCCATTTTTCCATTTTTCCATTTTTCCTCTGGCAGAGAAGGTGCGCGGCCATTCCGTCGTTCGTCATGGTATTTCAGCTCTCTGTACGAACGTTCCGCGGGGAGAACCTCTTGCAAACGATGCTTCGGCTTTCGTTATTTTACCATTTTTTTTACACCTTCCTTTTACCCCGGTCCGTCAAGCAAAACGCGTTAGCACGCAACGATGCTCACGCCCCTGATTGGTGCTCCTTTCGTTCACAGTTTCGTATCTCTCAGTCAGCATTCACTTTAGACATAATTCAGAGCTAGCCAAAGGAAAAGCCGTATCAAGAGATTTCTCTCAATACATTCTCCTGTCTCGTTCGCCGACCGTCTTTCTCGGATCGTCCTTTCGTTTCCGCCCCAACGACATTTATTCGCTTCATCGCAGCTCGCGATTGGCGCCCGATGCGCCGCGTCAAGTGAAATTCTTGGAAAAAAAAGCGAAACAAAAATCGCGTTTCAAAGATAGGAGTGGTACGGCAAGAAGCGCGCAACAATTCGTAACGTCCCGTTCAATATCCAAGAAGCGTTTCACGTTTAATTTTCGGAGAAAAGTCTATAGATAGGGCCTGACACATAGTCCTTCGACTCGTTGTCCTTGACACGAGAGTCAAGACGCCGACGTACGAAGAAAACGCATATCGCTCATGTGCATTGAGTCGGGTGCAGATACATGCATATGCACGTGCATCGACGCATGGATCATGGATTCACGGTCGTATTCGGGCGCACCGTTCAACGTTGATCAAGCCCATCGCGAACTCGCATCAACGATTTCATCATGAAGAGCAGGATTTCTTTTCCCCCGTCGCTTTTCGAATCTAATTGACGCGGTAAATTCGTGGCTGGCAGCATTCTTTATCGATTCGAAACGCGGTAACCGGGCGAAAGAAACGCGCCCAAGCATCGCACGGATAACGATAGTATTCTCTACTGACCTCGTTCTCGATCGGTATCTCCTTTCTTCGAGTAGTCGAGAGAAACTCGGGCGGGCGCGTAGCAAGATCAAAAACGGAGCCGCGTAACAGCACCGCTATCGTATCCAACGCCTTCGATTCTACTCGATTTTACGAAATTTCGTCATCCCAGCTGCAAACACCGAACGAACGAATGCCAGAAGACAACCGTAAACAACATGATTTACTTTGCGAATGTGTAATACGTGGGCAGGTATTGTCGGAACAGGCTATGCGAGAAATAATCGATAGAAGGGGATGTGTGATTGCTGAGAGACAGTTCGGCCATAACGTTCGGACCAGGGATCGAATCAATGATGGGACCTCTGCGAGAGTTGCGGTAATCTTAAATTGACGATCGCGTCGTTGTGGCGCGCGTGACAGCGAAGGCTACGCCATCGATGGAAAGAATCGCGAACGGAAGAAGAAATCGGGTGGGTTGAAAGTTGGCCGAAAATTATTCGGCTGGGGTGGCAAAATTCTTCTCGCGACTATACCGGTTACCGTGCTTTGGTCGACAGGCGTCCGCGTCCGAGCCGATTTACGCGCGACTAATAATTTTCTACTAAAGCCGGGAAGATGATGAAGCGATGGAGGAGTGGGGTAGGAGGAAAGTACTAGCAGCCGACGTTCTTTGGGTCGGAAGATTGCGTTCGTGACCGTGGTCTCTTTTATTCTTCCGAATAGAGGCAATGTATAAGGAAACCGAAGACGAAAGAGAACGGAAAGAAGAGGAAAGATGGGCCAAAGACGAACGAAGCGGGGAGAAACAAGAGAATTTTCGCTTCGTTCGTCGACTGTATACCCGCGATTTCTGCAGTGGCGTGCGCACGCGGTGGAGGCGGCGGCGGTGGCGGCGGCGGCGGCGGCGGCGGCGGCGGCGGCGGCGGTGGCGGTGGCGGTGCATGCCGCGCTCAACACGTGCGCGTGTGCGTGTGCGTGCGCCTGTGCGTACACAGGCGACCGGAGCCACAGATTCCCTTTGTCCGCGCAAGCTCTGCAATTCGCGACTCGTGTCGCTTCTTTCATTCTTTCTTTCTTTCTTCCTCAAGCACGCGCGCTGCTCTCCCTTTCCCTCCTGCCCTCGTGTTTCCCTCTTTTTCGTCTTCTCTTCATTTCGCTCAGCGTTTTCGCTATCTCTGTCCTTTTCTGCGAGGCTCGTTCTGCCAAAACTTCGCTGCCCTCCTCCCTCACATTTTACCGTCTCCGTTCGTTCGTTCGTTCGTTCGTTCGTTCGGTCGCGAGTCGAGTCGAGTCGAGTCGAGTCGAGTCGAGTCAGCTCGACTCGCAGGGCCGACCCAATGTAACTTTGCATCGCGAGGCCCGATTTGCCTTCCATCCAAATAGGAGCAACACGATCTTTCCGCCTTTTTTGCCCGCTGACACTCTTCCTTCGCGATTAACAAACTATTGGTTTACTTGACTTCAGAAAATCGCGCGATACGTACTCGTTCGTCGCTTAGGTAGCTTGCGTCCTTTGAAAGGCGTACCGCTTGAACGGAATTCTTTCATCGACTACCCTCGTCTCTCTTGTACTCTCACTTCTCTTTTCTCCGATATCCACCACCGGTTGTCACAACTACATTCGGCGCTGTTATCCGTTGTTGTTCCCAGTTGCGTGAGATCGGTTGAACACTTCAACGGATAATGACATCCATTCGTTTTTGCTCTCACGAAGCAAAGATATTTCTCGCAGGTTTTCCTCGTATGTAACAAGGAACTGATTTTTTCGTTGCGGTGGTACCGCAATTATCCAACTCATTCCTTTACATCAGTGAAATAATTTACTCAGAATTGTTTAACACATTACAAAACTCAGGTTCCAAACTTTTGGTGTACGTCACTGCAGCCATGGCCGTTTCCTTCTCTACCCCCCACCACACTCTCTCGATCTCTCTTTCTCTAACCCCCCCCTCTGGCATCGCTGTGCCTCTCTGTTGCGTATGCACGAATATATATATATATATATAATCTCGATCGGCGCGTTCACGCGAGCGCATAACGCTACCTTTGTTGCGCTCGTGGTAAATCTCCGTCCTTTCCCGTTCTCTAGCGAACCTTGCATCCGTCTTCGTCACGCCGACGCCGAACGCGTTCCCGCTCTTCGTCTTCTCCATGTCGTCTCGTTCGTTTCCGCGCGGACCGTGTTTCTGTTCTCGTCCGGCCACCGGGAAGTCCTCCTTGCTCCCGCGGGAACCACGCGTTCATCTTCGTCGCGCTCCCGCAACAGACGACCGCGTTTCACTCGGCCGCCGCAGACTTGCCCCTGCCCCTGCCCCTCCACGCTCCACCCCGCAACGTCTCCGCTCCTCCCACCCCGCATCGTCCCCGCGCTCGTGCCCTCTCTTTCTTTCTCTCCCGCGGCCGCTCCCTCCCCGCGCGGCTCCCGCCGAACGGACCACCGCGCCCCCCTGCCCTTGCGCCGCGCACGCGGCCTCCCCCGCCCGCCCCGCCCCGTCCGCGCTGCCTCTCGCCGGTTTTCGACCCCTCGCGCCCCTCCGACGGCAACTGGTCAGGTGCGCTGACTCTCTCGTTCATTCGACGCGTGCACTCAATCGCTCTCTGTCCATCGTCGAGCACGCATCCCTAGCGAGTCTCTTCGTCGGCGTACGCGCTCGGCCTCAATCCGTCCTTGTTCGTCGCGTCGGCGAATTTCGCGGCGTCCTCCGCCACCTCCTCCTCCTCCTCCTCCTCCTGCTCCTCCTCCTCCGCCTCTTCCTCTTCCTCCTCCGGCTCCGGCACCGGCTCCGGCTCCGGCTCTGGCTCTGGCTCTGGCTCTGGCTCTGGCTCTAACTCTCTGCCTCCTCCTGCTCTCCGCCGCGTCCTCTTCATCTCCTCCGAATGCCGTGCGCCCTCAGCACGGAGCGCCGAATGCCATTTCACTTTCGTTGGGCTTCGCCGCGTAGGAGATCGGGCCCTGCCAGGAATTATCCTCTCGTTCTACGTGGTCGTAACCTCCTCGTACACGGTTTCGCCTGGCTTTTTCACGACGTCGACTCCACTAACGCCGACATCACCTCGTTTTCTCCTCGTCACTTCTCTTCCACTTCCTCTTCTTCTTCCTCTCCCCCTTTTCCTTCTTCTTCTTCTTCTTCTTCTTCTTCTTCTGTCTCTCCCTTTTCCACCACCTCCTCCACCTCCACCTCCGCCTCCGCCTCCGCCTGCGCCTCCTCTTCCTCCTCCACCACGTCCACCTCATACTCCGTGTCTTCCTTCTCGTACCATTTCTCTTTTTCGTCCTCCTTCTCCGTGCGACTTTCGTTTTCCTTTTACCCCTCGTCCTCCTTCTCGCTTCCTTCTTTCCGACATTTCTTGCACTCCGCCTCCCCTTTCTCGACCATTCTTCCCTCCCGTTCCTTTTACGTTTCCTTTCCTTCGTGCTCCAACTTTTTTCCTGCTCTCTCGACGAGGGACCGTTCGCCCACGGAGCACCGCAGCCAGGTGAGTGATAAACGATACAAGTTGCTTCGCGCCAGGATGGAAGAGTGTCTCGCGTCGCGTCGCGTCTCGTCGCGTCGCATCGCGTCGAGCCGAGTCGCATTATTACTGCCCACCGAGGCATGGCCATTGCTCCGATGGACTCCTCGCTACGGATGTACGGTGAGAGAAACAGAGAAAGGGAGACAGCAAGGAACGAAAGCTTTACGTGGATACACGACGGCTCACGACCCGGCAAACTTTCGACGAATCTTTTGCAGTGCACGTGAACACCATCCTGTTTCAAGATATTTCCGTGGTTCGAAATGTGTCGTGCGGCATCCGCTCTCTCGTTTCTTTCGAATCGATTCGTTGCGGTTTTTTGCGCGTTACCACGAATTTATTCATGAAGATCGTTCGTCCCCGAACCCGGATCGCGTGCAAAAGTGTCTCTGTTCTCGAGAATGAATCTCGCGGACGTAACGATTCGACGCGAGCCTCGCACGTTCCCCGAGTGCTTGCAAAGTCTGGAACGCTCGTATAATCCAGTCCGATGCGAACGCATGGATTACGATACGTACACCGGGCGTCGATGAACCGCGAGAAGCGTTGCACGCGCTGTCTGAACCACGGCGTGCCCGTGCCCGTGCCCGTGCCCGTGCCCGTGCCCGTGCCCGTGCCAGTGCTCGTGATCGCGAGAAGCTGAAATTTCACCAATCTGCGTCGCTGTTTCACGTTCGGCTGTGGTTAAATACGAATGAACGTTCGTGGCCGGCGAAATGTAAGTGGGTGGCTTTTTCTCGAGCCTAGAGGAGCGCGTGTTTTTCACCTGCGTGTTCTGCGATTCGATCGTTCCTCCCGTGAATCAGTGAAAAACCATTGTCCCGCGAGAAGAGAACGCTTGAGGGTGAATCCTTTCGAGTGTCCGCGAAAGTGTGTGTCCCATTCCGATGGGACTTTCTTCTCATGCATCATCGGACTCCTGCTCTTTTCACGTTCATAAACACTCGAGGGGCACGTTCTTATCTATCCGATGTGGACCGAATCGCCGTTAGATGATCCTGAACCAAAGCGTAGCTTCGAATCGTCTCGATTGGGATCAGAACCGGCGACATTCGGATGCTAGCGGCAGGGGAACGCGTCGCAGAAAATTACAAAGTGTAATCGTGTTTTACGTCGGTCGGTTCACGATATCGATCTTGATCGCAACGCGTAATCGGAATTTGTTCGCGAGCCACGCCGTTCGACTTGACCGGCAAGATGGAAAACGAGCAACGCGAACCTCTCCAAAGAATGTAAATTTCGTAAAAACGATCACGCGGCGAAGGTGAAATGCTCGCTGCCACGGGATCGCGGTGGTATTCTCGCATTCGCTCGAAGAGCACGTGGTTACCGGAGTCGCGCTCCCATTCAGAAAGGAGGTTATGTAGCGTGGAGAAGAAGAGAGGAAGGTTATGCTCGTGACGCCCGTTACATTATCAATTCCGTTATGGCGCCGTATTCGTAATAGTGGAGACGACCCTACGACCATCTTCGGGGATTCCCCCGTGCATTCTCCTCTCCACTCCTCTGTCCTGTCTCCTGTCTCCTGTCTCTCTTTCACATCTCCCACCTCACACCCTCCCGGTGGTCGTCTCTAGCTCTTCCCTTCTCTTCTTCTTGCGTTCGCGAATCTGTTCCTGTCGCTGCGTCCGTATAATTTACCTTATACCGTCTCCCGGTACGATCTCGTGGAGACCAACCCCCCAATCACCCCTTCGCGTCCTTCCTGTTCTCCTGAAACGTTTCCACAGTCGATCTTTTTGCGGATTTACACCTGTTGGACTTCTCGTACTATCACCCCCTTATTTCTTGCTACGAAAGAGCTCCACCCCATGTCGTTTTGCCTCGACGGGATCTTTCATCGACACCCTTTCTTCCACCTTCGCCTCCGCCTCCTCTTTTTCCCTTTAACCCCTGTCTAGGACGCGCGCTTCTTCCTTGTCCTACGATATCCCTTCGGGACGAATCGTCTGTCGTTTGCCTCTCGATATCGTCACGAATGCGCGCCGGATCTTCCGACCGATCAATCTTGACGAAACGAATGCAAATCGTTCTTTACGGAAAACGCGGATTTTTCCTTTCGTCACGAAACGATCCTCGATCGCGTCGAATCCTCGATGAAAGGCATCGATCGGGGAAGCAGCCTGACTTGAATTTCTTTCCCTCGTCTCGCGTCAATTAGTCTGGGATAATTGGTCGGGCGATGCCCTTGAACCCTAAGTATTGATTGGTGAGGTTGGATTCTGCCGGTGGCTTTCCCTCTTGCCTCCGAACCGATGGCACTACCCCTATGCAACCACCGTCGAACCAACCACCACCCGCTCCCTAACCCCTGCATCACCATCAGCACCCGCACCCGCACCCGCACCCGCACCCGCACCCACACCCGTACCCGTGGTTCTCCAACCACCACCACCTTGCTCTTGCCGTTCTCGTTAAGCTGCCGCCCATCTCCGGAACTTTTCACGCTTTTTACGTATTTCATTGAATCGTTGCTCTGCCCAGTACTTGCTCGCGCCTCATCGACAACAGTTTCGCGAGCTTTTAGTTTTTGGAAACGGCTGTAGTTTCGGAAGATTTGTTCCCGAGACCGCTCTTACAACAGACTTCTCGAACTAGTTCTAGTCCGACGAGAAACTTGGGGGAATCGTGGTCGAAGCAGCTCCGAGAGTTCTAATTACTCATAGTCGAATCGTCGCGCCATCGTTGTCGCTCGGCGAGCACGTCCGACATGAAAGTTCGATCACCCTTGCAACCAATACTACGAAACTCACGAGCCCGAAGATTCGCGGACATTTCGACGCGGTTATACGTATCCGTTCGCAGCTAGGGGATGAGATAGAGAAACAGAGAGAGAGAGAGAGAGAGAGAGAAAGTGTGTGTGGGTGTGTGCGAGGAGGATGGCGGGCAGAGGGTGAAGGGGGTTACAGAAGAGGTGGGTGATAGAGATAGAGAGAAAGAGAAAGAAACAGGATGCGTGCGTGGAAACGGTTGGAAGTCATCGGTGTCGGTGGCGTCGCGAGGAGAGAATCGGAGGTTGGGGATGGTCGATACGGCCCTGGGGCCGCGACAGCCGCGTCGGAGGCCTCCCCATTCTTCCTGCGGGCGCTTTTGCCCCCCCCCCCCCCCTCCCCCCTCTCTCTCTCAATCGTCGGCTCACTCGCATTCTCTCTCTTCTCGTCGTTGCAATTCCCTCTCCTGCTTCAGCCTCTGTGAACCTAGTCCTACCTACCGTGCCACCCAGTTTTCCACCCACATTTCCAGCCGCCACCGACACCCCTGCCGCAGTCTGCCTAAACCCCCACCTGCTTCCATCGCCTAACTCTTCCTCTCACCCCCTCTGAGCCCGCCACCCCCGCTGCTGCCGCCGTCGCCGTCGCCGTCGCCGCCACCGCCGCCGCCGCGCTCTCGTGCTGCTGGTGTCCCCTTGCCGACCCCGCCTAATCGCACCACCCCTGCCTTGATTAAAGAACAGAGAGCCTCAACTTCAACGCGAGGTTCGCTCTCGTTCGCGGCTCCTTTCTCTTCGGTTCTTCCGCATTTTCGGAAGGTAGAAATGTTTTGGAAAAATCATCAAACATGAGATCCGACAGTTTGGCGATTTCGGTGCAAGTGCCGTGCTGTCGCGCTCATCGAACGATACCCAGGCCCGACTTCCTCATACCCTGGCCAGCTTTTATATCGGATCGTTCCGATTCTGAAAACCAGCGATTCTTCTTCTATTTCATTTCGCTTTGATTCTCCTTCGCACGCACGTTTTTTTACCTGAGTCTGTTCGCGCGTGACACTCATTCGCGCCGTTCGTGTCTCGAATCCGGACTGGTTGGTCGGTCGCGTTCGCGTCGGTCCGTGAACCGATCGTTACCGGAATCGGAAGACCCCCGGTCGTCGACCACGTGGATGCATCGTCTTGAAAATTCTGTCGGCTGCTTCGCCACGCGGAACTCGTCGAGTCCTTTTCTTCTCGCTCGCTCGGTTCTCTCGTTCCTCTCCTTCCTCTCCTTCCTCTCCTTCCTCTCCTTTCGCGCATCTGTTCTTCCTCGTCCCCTTTTCTCCCGCTGCTTTCCCTTGTCTGCCGTTTTCAAGGTTAAGATCACGGACGAAGGGTCGGCGGGGGTGGTGAATCTCGTAGTCGGCAGGGAGCGTTGCTCGATACGGGTCGACGCACCGTGTCGATGAATCGCACGCCGAAACTGGATCGCGAAAACTGATTTTAGACGCAGCCGCCACCGCCGCCGCGGTCGGACGATAGCTGCGAGATGAAACTGTATCCGGGCCGGAAGAACGATGAGCTTTTACCAGAAATATGCAAATCCAACCCGGCCAGTCCGCCGCGTTCTTTATTCCTGTGAGAAAGCGGTTTACCGAAATGGGTTATTCCGTATTTCGTCTACGCCCGTAATCCACCGGGGCCGCTCTATTTTGCGCGCCTTCTCTACCGAATCGCGGCGGACTGCGGAAATTGAACATTTTTCTTGTTCGTTCTTGACGGTGTTCGCGAGACCGATTAAGCCGAACCGAAAACGTCCTCCATCGCAATACCGCGCGAGATTTCCGTTTGACAAACCGTATAAATCGAGGAATCGCGCGTTGTGTTGCAGTCGCTGTTGAAAACGGCCGATCAGCTGAAGATCAAGGGTCTTTGCGAAGTGCCGGAAAGCAGAGACGGTCCGGCATCGGTAAGTTTGAGCTCGCCCCCGAGAGAACCCGGCACGCCTAGGATAAATTTCACAAAGCTGAAGAGGCATCATTCGAGGTACAAGAGAGCCAGAACAACGTTCGAGCCTCGCGCGACCGACTCCAGACATTACGACAGGTACAAAGAGGAGGAGTCGAACGAAAACTACAATCGCGAGAACAAAGAGGTAAGTGGCAGTTAGTTGAACGCGTGAATGAAAGAAGGGAGGAAAGAGAGAGAGAGAAAGAGTGAGAGAGAGGGGGGGGGGGGGGGTGGCAAGGGGGGTAGAAAGAGGGAAAAGCATGAGAACGTGTCAACCGTCCTGCGAACGATCTCGTCACGGTCGTCGCTAAATTCGTACCGGATATTTCGCAGAACCACAGAGACTGGCAGCCCGAAGATGAAGAGTGCACGGAGGCAGCGACAGCAGCAGTAGTGTTGGAAACTTGTCAGCGCAACAACAACAATAACAACAATAACAACAACGGTAACGGTGGTGGTGCAAACAACAACGGTAAGTCGATCGACCGAGATTCGTGCCCCACGCCTGACTGCCGCGCGCGCGCCAGCAAACTGCACGGATCGAACAACTTTCAGCTGATCTTTTATCGAACCGCGGAAACGGCTACGGATGATAACCGAGACCTTTTTCTGTTCCTTTTGGAATCGCAAGTGCGTGGGGTGTTTCAGGTGTGGGGCCGATTACCGCTTTCACGCACAACAGGACAGACCCTTTTCACTTGAAATAAAAAGGTGACATGTTCTGTCACACAGGACTCGGTCATTATGGGCATCATCCGGATCCTGGAGAGGTTGACCTGCCTCCTGAGACCCAACCCACACCCCCGAGCGCGACGCTGGTCGGCACTACGATCACCCATCTCAGAGATCCGGACCACCATTCCACAGGTGCCGTAGCCGTAGCTTCTTTCACGACATTACCTCTGAAAGTATCAGACAAATCCTGATCGTCGTGTCATCGTCTTTACGGGATCGAGTGTAACGGCGGGAGGCGCATAGGGATTGGGCGGGGATGGGGGCGGGGTGCATAAACGTGTAGTCGGTGATTAGACAGGGAGGGAATCAGAATAATTGGTCTAATCGGGCTTAACTGGTCGCGATTAGATTTGCGTTGCTCGGTTCGTAACAGCCCACGCAACCTCGTTCAGTGCACGCATCCAGCTTTGCCCTGGACACCGCTTCCTTCGCGACGCGTACAGGTAGTCTCTCGCGGCTGCTGCGTTCGAAAGTCGAGAGTCGAGAGTCGAGAGTCGAAAGTCGAAAGTCGAAAGTCGAAAGTCGAAAGTCGATCGTTGGCACGCGACGCGACAGAGGGATTCGAATTGTCACCGGTGCGACGAAACAAATGATCGGATCTGTTTGCAGAGATTCAGAACTGTGACAGCGTGAAGATCAAGTTCGAAACGCTGCACACGATGGATTCGTCGGACACGATCGATATCGACAGCCACATGTCGGATCGAGCGAGCGTCAGTTCGAAGAACGCGGCCGACAGCGACAACATGATGATGATCACGCCGGAGCTGCTCGGATTGATGCCTTCCGGAAGTTCCGTTCACTCGGATTCCGGCGAAAACAACTCGAGGGGCCATTCCGGTCAGTCCAGCTCGCACCATCACGGATCGAAATCGTGGACGCAGGAAGACATGGACGCTGCTTTGGAAGCTCTCAGGAATCACGACATGAGTCTGACGAAAGCCTCTGGTAATACAAAACGTACATCGTCCTCTGCTACAGTGTAGGATAAAGTTCGTTTGCTGTTCGCGCTCGATCCGATCCGTTTCTTGTATCGGCGGCCTCTCGTGTTTAATCGCGATGCGCGATCGTTTCAGCGACCTTCGGCATACCGTCGACGACTCTGTGGCAAAGGGCGCACCGACTAGGCATAGACACGCCGAAGAAGGACGGGCCGACGAAGTCGTGGAGCGACGAGAGTTTGAACAACGCGCTCGAAGCGTTGCGAACCGGAACGATCTCGGCGAACAAGGCTTCGAAAGCGTTCGGGATACCTTCGAGCACGTTGTACAAAATCGCGAGGAGAGAAGGGATCAGGCTGGCTGCGCCTTTCAACGCGAGCCCCACCACTTGGTCGCCCGCCGATCTCGATCGCGCTCTGGAAGCGATAAGGTCGGGCCAAACGTCCGTGCAGAGAGCCTCCACGGAGTTCGGCATACCGACGGGTACCTTGTACGGCCGATGCAAGAGGGAAGGCATCGAGTTGAGTAGGAGTAATCCTACGCCATGGAGCGAAGATGCCATGACCGAAGCTCTCGAAGCCGTCAGGTAAACATTTCTCTTTCTCCTCCTACGCGTTCCTCCCGACAACTTTGTCGCCTTGCTGCTGCACCGCATCTACTTCGGGCCCCTCCTCTCCTCGCCTCGCCTCGCCTCGCCGCACCTCCCCTCGCCTCACCTCCCCTCGCCACTCCTATCCGCTCATCTTGGCCGCAAACGGTGCGCGTGTCGCGCGCCGCCGCCTAGCCGCCGCCACGGATCCATCGAAATCGCAATTTCTTCACTGCATTTCAGATTGGGCCACATGAGCATCAATCAAGCAGCTATTCACTACAATCTGCCTTACTCTTCGCTGTACGGTCGCTTCAAGAGGGGGAAATACGAGGAACCAGCCGTCGGTGATATATCGCAAGACGGCAGCAATCCGCATTTCCATCAAAGTCCGAGTCAGAATCATTCGTCCGCCGTTCCCGATCAAATGCCCTACCAAGGCAGCTGAAACTTACCTCTCTATTAGAGCGATAAGTTGACACACACTCCGTTAATGCCTGAATTCGTCTCGCTGCGGGGTTCGTTCGCGACCGATTCTTTAAACGAGAGAAAACGGCCGAGTCAGGCGAACCGCCACCACCGACCAACTGTCCCTCGAAACGATCGGCGAACGTTTGCACCTACTCCAGAACGGCCAGCAGGCAGAACTCGCAGTATTAAAAGGTGAATGCTACCCTAAGCAAATATTCTGTACATTGTGTGATTTTTAAGCCGAATCGCGGAGGAGCGTAGATTAAATATAATTTATAAGAATTATTTATAAAGAACGCTGTACAGTCGGGATTACCCGGTGAACCTACACTTTAGCGCGTAAGACGCCTATCGGCCAATAGGTGAGGATATCAAATATCATGGTCAACTGATTCTTACTCACTTCTCATTTCTCATTTCTCATTTCTCATTTCTCATTTCTCATTTCTCATTTCTCATTTCTCATTTCTCATTTCTCATTGTCAGTCACCCAAAATCGACACAATCAATTCGAACTTTATTCCTTTCTCATTCATAATCGTTCGTTCCTTCTTCTTCTTCTTCTTCTTCTTCTTTTTTGCGTCTTCTTAGCCTCTTCTTAGTTCATCGTTCTCCTCGAAACAATGGTTTATTTTAATATTTGCGATACAGTTGATTGAATCGATATATCCTTGATAGGACCTAACGAACGCTTTTCGTATACACATGTATATGTGTATAAATTCTTTGTCAAGTGTTTATATCAGGGATTGAAAACAGTTATGATATCGGTTTCGGTTCTTGAAACTGTTATGAGAACCAAAATAATGTTATAACTGTTATGGATATAACGGTACTGGCCTATATTTCGTTTCGGTTCTTCTTGAACCGATATTATATCGGTTCGATATCGGTTACATAACTGTTATTTTTCGGTTCTATATCGGTTCCAAAACGGTTCTGGAATCGATACTCATATCGACTTTACAGTTACTGAAAACCTTGGATATTACTGTTGCAGATTATGTACAAGCTTGCAACTTTACAATTTTACAATTTTACAAAGTTTACATTTTACAATATTCTAATGTTTATTTTTTTCTAATTTAAAGTAGTCTATCTTTTATTTCGTTTAACCAAAAATTGAAGATAAACTGATCGTACTATAATAGGTAAGTAATATATTTAACGCGGCAATGTAATACATAATATAAATACGTCCGCACCGGACAAAACTTAGGGAACGATTCTATTTGGTTTAGAAGTCTCGAACTGAAACCGGTATAAGAAATTTCTATGGTTTTCAGTAACTGCAAAATCGATATGAGTATCTATTTCAGAACGGTTTTGGAACCGATATACCTAGAGCCGAAAAATAACAGGTATGGAACCGATATAATATCGGTTCCGAAGAACCGAAACCGAAACCGAAACCGAAACCGAAACCGAAACCGGTACGAGCGAGAACCGTTATATCCATAACAGTTATAACATTGTTTCGGTTCTCATAACCGTTTCAGTCAGAACCGATATATAACAGTTTGAAACAGTTATTTTCGGAACCATGCAACCCCTGGTTTATATAAAGAATTTATACATTTGTGAATGTTTTAGATAAGAGAGAAATGCATACATATATAAATATATACATATAAAAATACACACACCATACATACACGCGCGTTTATTCGCGGGCACGCACACGTACACACGGACACACACGATTTAGCTGTATTCACGAAAATTTAAATACGTAATGTTGTGAAAGTGACGTTCAGTAACGTTGTAATGCACGCTACAAACAAAGTGATACGTATCTTCCCAACAATTTATTCGAACTGGTTTGCAACGTCTGAAACGCAAATACTTCGACTCGAGCGATGCTAGTTTTTTTTTAATAATTCGGTATTTTTCTATTCATCGAAGTCGCTGTGCAACTTCTAGTAACGTCGTCGTTTGCAAAATTTATACTGCATGTCAGAATAACGAAGAAACGTTCATGCGATCGCTCCTTTCTCTCATCATCCCTTTCACTTTTACATCGATTTCTGGCATTTCGAAATCAGTCACGTACTTTAAGCAGGGCGTACGATGTTACATTTTTGTTTTTAGAAAGGACTGAGTAGGTTACGATATGTATAAAAAAAGACCTGATCGAAGAACAGAAGAAGCACTTCACAGAAGAGTTTCTGCAATTGTTATGGGTTATCGAAAGCAAAGATTTCCTCGTTCCACTCAACTGCCACATGTAAAATACGTTAGACGTATTATTAATTTATCATGCTCACGACTACTATATAGAAACATATAAATATATTTACCACTTATAAATATATGTACAGTTTATATATTTTAAATTAAAAAGTAATACAATGACAAAAATGTTTAATTAATGTCCAGTTCTCTGGGGTTTAAAATGAATATTATAAGTATACGATAATCGTAAATAAACTGTTGTTTGATCGTTGCACCACCGGATAGAATGATTTTGTAAGGTAAAATAAACGGAAAGATTGGACTGCAGCTTAAACCTCCTAATTGTCGACACACATACGACAGCTTCTCTCATTATTTACTGAATAGTTTGCTGTAATATGAAGTTAGATAATCTGTAAATATATACATTTTATTGGTTGGCGTTATTAAAAAACAGAAATACTATCTCATTTCCAAATCATCTTTTCATAGCAGTTTCCCGCGGCCGCGACCTGATGGAGTTGCGCGTTAACACTGCGCACGGAGTCCCACCTGTGCCGGCTGGCCGCAGAACGTATATACGTGTGCACGCGGTGCGCAAGCGCACGTTCGGCGCGGCAGCGAGCGGGTCACGCGTTCCGTACGAGTTCGGTCTTACTTTTCTCTCTTCTTTTTTGTGTTTGTTTTTGTTTTTCTTTTGCCGGTATGCTGTTCTCTTCAAACAAAGGAACCACAATAAATTATTCTACCTCGATGTCAGTTGTACTGCGATCACCTACTCTCCCCCTCTACATTATCTATCCGCAAGAACCATGATTTGATTACCTTGTCGTCATCTTAAATCGTACTCGACCTGTTCGATTTCACTATTATGTTCTGTTACTTTCTTCATATCGTTCGATCGTTACCCGGTTCCAAATTATTCGATTCTATGAAGCACAATTGAATCAGTGTTGCAGTCGATTGGTTGGTGAATTCTAAAAATATATAATCTTTTTCCAAATGTACTCGAACCTATGCATGTTTTAAAGAGTTTAATCATTGCTTTCGTAAGTGGGTTGGGTGTGTTCGTGTACGTCGCTTATCGTTCAGCAGAAGATCTACATATAAATCAGAACAAATTCATAGCATCTCCCCACGCATTGGTACACGTAATGGCGGTAAACAAATGTACTCGTTTGAGCGCACAGGTGTCCCCCTGTTAAACGTTCGCAAGCGAACAGCTGTTGGTTCCAAAGTCGAAAGTGGAAAGAATACTGAGAAAATTACTTTTCTACTTTGTGTAATTGTAACTGGTACATCACCCGGATGGCGACCCGCGAAGAAAATTGTATTTTCTGTAAAATCATAGACAACAAAGCACCGAGCGAGAAGATTTATGAGGTAGTAGGACCAGTTAACCTTAACTGTCCCACGTATTTATTTATGTATTCACGACAACAGCGTAACTAGAAAAGTTATGTTTCGTTGTAGGACGATCATGTGACGTGTATTAGAGATATTAATCCGGCTTCGACACATCATTATTTAATACTGCCAAAGAAACACATACGCAATGCGAAAGAACTTACCTTGGAAGATGCTGATATTTGTGAGTCAGGAAATGCAATGATTCTTGCTCTGAATTACATACGTAAACGTTCATTTTGTTTTCAGTTATGTATCATGCAATTTTCAGATGACAAAATTGTTTCTACGGTTGATCTAATAGCAGAGAAACAAGGCCTCGATCCTGCAGTTACACGCACAGGATTTCATTGGCCACCGTTTAATACAGTACATCATTTACATTTGCATGTTATTTCTCCAATAGATAACATGAGTTTTATTGCACGTATTATGTTCAAGCCTAACTCTTCTTGGTTCGTAAGCGTACGTATCAAATTGATTTCTGAAGCTTGCACACTTGCGTCTCCTTTAATAATAAAATTATTCTACTTTGTAGACGGATTATGTAAAATCTCATCTTAAATCTTGCGAATAGTGCAAAGTACACTTTATGATTCGCCATCATGGGTTTGGAAGGTATTCAGAAGAAACTCTTGGGGATTATGCTTTATTCAAAGTATGATACTTTGCAGAGGTAACAATAAGAATGTCTGGGCTATCTACTATCTTTAAAGGTAAACTTTTATTTTGCATACGTGTAAGTAAAACTAGTTCTTGAAATTCCAATGGGCATTGGGATTACTTTATATGTTATAATGTAAAAGTTTTCTTTATAGATATGTATATATACATGTATGTATATTGCTTTTACAAAAAGTATATTTCTGTTAAGATAAACGGTGTACAATTACTACAAGTTTATATATATCAGTTTAATATTTACTTCAATTAGGTGGTTCTGAAAAAAGACCTTGTTCGTACATCTTTTTCCATTGTTTACCATCTGGATATGAATAGTTCTGAATGCAGTCCTCCTTGAATTTAGTTGAATATCCGGGAGATACAGGTGGCATGTAACAAGCATTTTGAACTCTTACAGGATGCTCAAAATGTTCATGTTGTTGATCCACATATTCTATTATACGATTATCAGTAGATGCGCTCAAGCAGACATAGTCCCACATTTGTAAATGTTGAACCATTTCACACAGTCCTACTCCTCCGGCGTGCGGACACACTGGAACTGGCGTCATGAAAATTATGATCTAAATCTATCTTGATCAAAATTATACCGACCAGTGTCACTTATAAAACATACCTCCCATTTTCTTAGCCATAAGATACACGGCCAGTATTTCATTGATTCCTCCTATCCTAGCAGAGTCAATTTGGCAATAATCGATTGCCTTTGCTTGTAACAATTGTTTAAACATGACACGATTAGCACACATTTCACCAGTGGCTACTCCAATACCATATGGTCTCAGTGCATTAGCGATCTTGGCGTGGCCTAGAATGTCATCCGGAGATGTAGGCTCTTCGATCCAAGTTGGCTTAAACCGCATAAGTTGTTTCATCCACTCTATCGATTCATCAACATCCCAGATTTGATTTGCATCCACCATCAGTTTATTTTCATACCCGATCGTGTTACGTATCAGTTCGCATCTTCTAATATCGTCCTTCAAATTCTGACCGACCTTTGCTTTGAAAGAGGTAAAGCCAAGATTCAAAAACTTTTTACAAAGATCTGTAACTTTCTGATCGCTGTAGCCGAGCCAGCCCACTTGAGTCGTGTATGCGGGATAACCATCTTTTTGCAAAACTTTTACACGGTCTTCTTTTCCTACCGCATTATCTTCAAGTAATTGCATAGCTTCTTCCTTTGTTATAACGTCCGTACTACAAAATAAAATGTCCCGTTTAAAATACAAGTTATTTTATGGGAAATTGTTTATGGAATATATACATGTATCTGAAATCTACGGCCGAGATCAGTTGTTCAGGAGTTAAGTCCGTGAGAAGTTTCCAAACAGGTTTATTTTCCATTCTGGCCCATAAATCCCACAGTGCATTTGTTATAGCTGCAGTAGCGAGATGAGTGACTCCTTTCTCTGGTCCAATCTATCGCAGTGTAGAAGCTCAGTATTAAATCAAAACTAAAATATGATAGTCGTTAAAAGAACAAATGAAATATTTCTTGTTCCAAACGTTTGCTTTCCGCATGTATTACCCATCTTAACTGTGATTCGCTAGTTAATTTTCTCCAAAACGATCCGAAATTTGCAAAAATGTTTTCAGCAGTTTGCCCCTTGACCAGGTACGACATTGATTTGCATGCCTGAACAACTACAACAATTTGTTACGAATTGAATTTTTTAAGCGTGTCGTGAATCTGAATGTTGATTGAATTTGTTCGAACACGACTAAAATTGTATACCTATTTCGGTTCCTCTGCCCAAAGTGAACGTTAATCCATATCCTTCGATTCCTCGATTAGTTTTTAACGTCACATACGCGCAGGAATAATCGGGATCAGTGTGCTGTAATTGAGACTGATTTCAGAGAAAACAGGAAAGACTCTCGTTTATAGCGTGTATCTGAAATTTACGTACCATCGCATCGCTTCCATCTGCCAACAATGACGTTGGAAATCTTATATCCGTTACGTTGACATCCGTAATTACAGTTTCCATAGTTTAGATGAAAAATTGTAGAAGCTGCTTCTCCGATACTTTTCGGTATTATCTTGGTCAGAAAGACGAGCAACGAACGTTAAAGCACGGGAATTATTTGCGATTTACTCCGACGTTCGGAATATCAAACAACGTCAGCTGCAGAACTTTTATCATATTACATAAACGTTTGAGCACATGAGCATTATCTCCTTGTCGCTATGCGAGATTTGATGGGTGGTTGTGAGGAACAGAGGAGTATTAGATAAAGAAAGTGCAAAAGCTCTTGAAACATTCAGCCACTGCAACGGCAGTTTTCTTTTTTCAGTTTCTTTTAAATTTAAGACCGTGTTAACTTTATTCAGGCAGTTACAAAAGTGTTTTATTTCCTAGCATTGCTTTCTGTTTCAACCATGTGTATATGACACTTATGTTTAACAGCAGTCGCTTGTATCGAAGCGTAAATGAACCAACATCCTGAATGTTGTAATTCTGTTGTCGACAGGACATCGACATCGATCCAAATAAATCGTATATGCCGCGCGTTTACTCGACGTTGCCGCGTTCCGTCGACAGATGGTGCTCCGAAAGAGTGATTCGATTCCTCATGTCTTCCATAATAATTCACCTTCTTTCATGCCGAATCGATTTGCACCAAGTTCGGCCACTCTAGAATATCTATCTAGAACCGTGATGGCCATCCGGAGCGCGGCCCCACACCGGCCTACCCCCACTCTGCATCCATTTCTCCTCACGTAGTCTGTAACTGTCGGTAAGTCCGATTTCTGAAGAAACAGTCGTCGTCTGTGGTCCATTCCATACCTCGTCTGTGTTAAAAAAGTTATTGGCCACTTGTCCGAGACGATTGAATACGGTTCAGTGGCTCAATGTTCTCACGAAATCCAAAAAGTCTCATCATATTCTTTGATTGTTTATTCCAAGCATTGACCTTTGCCTTCTTTGTGTTTTAGACAACAGATAGACCTGTTCTCCACTGTCGCGTTCTGCAAAATGGAGGACAACGCAGCTGAGGTTCGAATGCTTCTATTGCAAATACAATACAAAATCGTACGATTTCAGGATAGCTAGAATTTCCGGCCAAAGAAACTCTTTAAATAAATGCAAATTAAACGAATTCAGCGTCTGTTTATTTAGTAGTTGCTAGTTTAAAACCCCTCCACTTTTCCATTAAAAATGCTTCCACTAAAGGACTGGAGTGAAAGAAACCACAGAAATCACGAAAAGATTTAAGTTCGAAGGACAAGGAAAACCACGAAACTATCGGGAACTTAATTTGCGGAAATTCCTGAAACTGTGTCGTGAAATTTTCAAATTTTGTCATTATGCAGAATTTTTCTTAAAATTTCGCATCGGTATCAGGAGAACAGCATACCAGAAGGTGTGGCACAAAGTTTCGCAATTTAAATATACAAAATGTATCGATTATTACTTAAACAATGCTACAGAAACTCAAGAATATATAAAAATTATTAATAAAGTACAATACGTAATACATGTTATCTGAAGGATGTGTTAAAATTATATTTTATTCATTATTAACCCTTCGACCACGGTTTATGAATGCATTTGGAAACGAGGCGCACACGTGAACGCCCATGGGCGTCAGTAGCACACGGTCAACGGCTTTACATATCGCAGATAGCGCCATCTCTGCTACAGGCCCGGAACTAAGTAGCGGCCGGACAACCGAATGAGGTGTCTCCAACGCCATCCCCTGCCTACAACTAGAACTAAACAACGACGTACCGTTCGTGGCGCCTCTGGCGGATTTTTCTGTAAATAGATTGTGAACAATCTCGAAAAGACACTTGGAATACCGCACCGGGTTCCGGCCTTTTGTCAGAGATGGCGCCAGCCGCGCCTACATGGTTCCGGGCCTCTGGCAGAGATGGCGCTAGTTGTACCTACTTAGTTCCGGGCTTGTGTCAGAGATGACGACACACGGGCCAGCAGGCGGGTCGAACGCAGCGTGCGGCTGGGCTGCGGTAGCATGTAGCGACCTATTACATCGAACGCCTATAGGCGTCATCGGTACAGGGTGAGTGGTTTTATGAAGCGTCTGTTGGTGAAAATGGCGAAAGATTAATACTAATCACTGATTAGTAATCACAGGCGAAGTATAGAATAGACCATTCATCCAATGTATTTGTGTGTCACACAGACTTGCGGTTAAATTAGAAATTAATCTTTTACACGAGCAAGTGTGACATCGAAAGTATACGGCTATACCAAGCTACATGTATACATGTATGTTTTGTTACATATTTTGCAGTTTCAGACCACTAAACAATTGAAAAATCGACATCACGTACATTGATGCAACGAAATATTATGTCTAACTCGTGTTGCACCGTTGTATATATTCATATGTTATCTATATATTAAGAGTAAAAGGTCAAGATTGAACAGTTACAGAGTTCGTTCACTACCGCGCTGGTCACCGGTGACCGACGCGTGGAAGTTTATTTAATTAATTAATTTCCGATTTGATTAAACTTTTGAATAGAGTTAATACATATAAACTGCAAAATATGTAACGAAACAAATGTATATGTATATACTTGGACTTGATCTTGTTCCTTGCACTTTGAACTTCATCTTCTGGTTTGGACATGGCCCTGACCTTGTCCTGCATCCACTGTCTTCGAAGTTTGGTTTGTCACTTAAGCTTTGGACCTAGTTCAGTCTCGGTTCAGATCGGTCTTCTCGTTTAAGTCTACGATATGACCATTCTACGGTGAGCCTCATTGTTCGAAGTTTCTTCTTGAAATCACGATGTGGTCACATTGTCGCACAATGCCAATTGTAATATTGTGCTACTGAATTAATTCGTTGCTAGTTTGCTACACTTTCCCAAGCTGATCATTTATTCGGAATCAATGAGACCTTGTCGCACTCTCTTTCCGGATCGATCGATCGGAGATCAGCTGCCGATCGAAGGTGAAACTGGAGAGGGAAGTTGACAAAAAGATACCGCAGCACAGCGCGTCCAACTATCCTGATGGTTCAACGAAGTCGAAAGTAAACCGTTCTGTCACGGTTTGATGAGCCACATGGCTGGTTCAATGTCTGCGCATTTTGTAATCGGCGCTGATCTATTTCTGATGGAGAAGTTACACTTCAGACTTCGTGCTTCAGGGTCAAAGGAAGTTCATTTCCAACGATATGCGGCTGAGGACTCGAATCAAAACTCCTAAACGTATCCATTAGTTAAGAGAGAGCTTCAAAGAATTTATGAAAATTAATCAATCTCTCGAGCAATTTCTCTTCAGCCTCACAGAGCACGAGGTATTTTGAAATGAGAGGAAAACATGTTATTTAAATCAGCTCGACTGGTTGAAAGCGATACCATTCTCCGCCGTCTCGCACATTAACGTTAAATGTTTCGTTTAAATGACGTAACTCGCTCGGCGAAAGACAACTGACGTAATTAATTGTACTCCCCCTTTCACTGGCGAATTTTCGTCCGGCATTTTTCGAATTCCTCGCTCGCCAGGGTAACGAGGGGGGTCGGTATCGTGATCGGAATAAAACGCTCGCATAATTTGATTGCTTTATTCGGCCGGTGCCGGGCTTCAGTTTGGTCGATGCAAATTTTGTTAATCGCGTGCTGCGAACCGCACCCTTTATGCCCTTAATGAGCATTCCAACCTTCCGTGCACTTGCTTACACGCCCCTTCGTTCAATTTCCCTTTCGAACGTTACGAGTCTAATCTTCCTCGAGGATGATTACACGTTGCGGAGCCGATAGCTCTCGAAAACGCGCGCAGCTTATACGAGTATCTTGATTCGATTGAGACTTCTTTAAAACATCTCCTCTGTTTTAAGCCTTATCGTTAGACGTCTCACTAAGTAATTGGTGTGTAATAATTCGCAGTGAAGGTGACTGAGAATAAAATAGAGCGCTCTCGGAAAGCACCTGCGTCATCTTCAGGGTGAGGGAGCTAGGTCAAGACTTCTACAAAAATGACTTTTATTTCAATGATGCAGGACGCACGTAGAGTCATACATGCATGAAAGAAGTTAGAAAAATTACGTCTATCGTCGGAGGAGGCCGCATCTCCTCAGCATCCTCGAACCTCCATATTCGAGGACACTGAGAACAAGGCGTCGATCTGTCGTTCAGGGAAGCAATCTTCGATTGGAATGGTCGGGCCAGAACGGAAGCTTCTGAATTCACAGCAGCTCGGTGTTCGTCGGAGATCTTCAGAAGTTCAGCAGATAGGAACTTTCTCGTCGCTCGGAGCAAAGATGGTTCCCCGTGATCCTCGAAGAGAGTGCAGATCTACCGTTTACCAGGAGGAGTAGGTGTTGGCCCAGCCGTTGTTCCAACCATTGTTCCATCCGGAAGCGTATTTCTCAACGACGACGGGTTGAGCTACCGGGACGGGGACGTGTTTGACGACTGGAACGGCGACGGGGTGAGGTACCTTGACGGCGTAGGGAGCTGGGACTGGAACCTTGACTGGAACGCTGACTGGAACTGGGACTGGCCTGTCGACTGGCACCGGAATGTGTCTGGTTACCTCAACCGGGTAGGGTTTTGGGACATGGACAGCGTAAGGACGGTCGACTGGGACGGCAACCGGAACCTGTGGAACACCATAAGAAGTTCGTGATTAGATGAATTCTACGATGGTTCATTCGATCATCGGATCACTGAATAATTGACACTCTTGAATAATCAGGCTGGAAAATAATTGCTTCGAATAAATTGCAGGAACGCGCAGCTCTTGGCGCGTTGGTTGATCGGCGCGCCCGACGACAGACGATCCGTTTGCACTTATACATTCTCCCTCGCGTGCGTGTACTATCTGTAAGTACACGCTGCTTCTACTCAGTTTCTAATGGCTGTATGATTTTGAGATCTTTTCGGAAAGTCTGAAAGTCTGCTAGAGGATTTAGAAAAAGCCTGGCTACCGGTCTATGAAATCTGAATAACGTTCACCTTCGATTTCGATTGAATCCAATCAGCTTAGATTTATGAGAGGAATTCGTAATGAAGATAGCGGATCCCTCATGTTCGCCTGACGTTCGAGAAGCGAAATAAATCGATCGTGAAACAGACGCGCATTCGCCTTCGCGTCGATCGCAGGCGATTTCAAAAACCACTTAGATACCGATGACATAACTTCTCGGACTCCGTTAACGGCGAATCTAAAAATGTAGAACACGAGAAGCGGGTGTGCCGTTTCGTCGCCAGAGAGGCCGTGAGAGTCTAAGATTCCTTCCTAAAATAATTATGATCGAGTGATCGAGAGAATGTTATACGACTCTCGCTAGACAATCGCTGAAGCGCGTTCGGAAGACATCGATCGTTCGGGATACTTAAAGTCTCTCACGGTTGCGAGCTTTCTGGGAAAGCTAGGCACGTGTGGGATTCGTAACGTTCTTCCGTTACGAAATGACCGCGCTCGTTCGCATCGAGACGTTAATTAGTCTGCGATGATGAAGGCTCTGATAAACAGAGCGTGATCGAGAGATGGAGCCGGTCGCCTTGATTCCAATATCATCGGATCGAATCCCGTATGGAAATGACCTGAATCGAAAACGAAGTCCCGATTTCACACGCTTTTAACAAGAATTTACCGCGTCAGCCGATCACCGTTCCTATCAAAAAACCCGTCAATGATTTCTTCATGCTCTTTACACTTCTACCGACACCAACGAGATCCCTTTTTGCGAGATCAGTGGGCGTTCACGTCTATTTTTTATGCAATTCGATATTTACCTTAACTGGGACAGCGATGTGTTTCTCTACCGGGACAGCTATAGGTTGAGGCACAGGGACAGCCACTTCCTTGGTCACCACAGTCGATATTCCATGATTGATGCCGATGGCTGGGATGTCCGAGTACGCGTTCAAAGCGTATCCAGTGTTTAAACCGTATCCAGAATTTAAGCCGTAGCCGGAACTCAAACCGTATCCCAGACCCAGCAGACCTCGCTTGTCCTTCTTGGTGTCCTTCCTTTCGGCGGCCTCCTCCGCGAAGACTACCGCCACGAGGGCCAGAACAGTGAAAAGCTGAAAGAAACAAGATTCTTCTCAGTGGACTCGTTAAAACACTCGAGGTGCCTACGGAGTGCAGTGCCTCGAGGAACCTTATACGGGATACTGTGCTTTACAAATCTCGAATGAAAACTCCTTAGAGGTTGTACGTCACAGCAAATACCGATCTTCGCTAACAAATCAGACCCTGAAGCTCAGGATCGGATGCTCGAACTCCTAAGATCTCTACAGTAAATCACGTTTGATTTTCAATGAAGAAACTCTTCGATAAAGCATCGCATTTTCCAAGTACCGAGGAGCCCGGTGTAAAATTGTACTACTCCTATTTCACAGCAAACACTGGTCTCCACTGACATAGACCCTGAAGCTCAGGCTCGGATGCTCGGACTCCTAATATCTCTACAGTAAAGCACGTTCTATTTTCAATTAGCAAACTGTTCAACAAAGAACCGTATTCCCGAAGTACGAAGGACACCGGAGTAAAACTGCAGTTGGTGCAGCTATTTCACAGCAGACACTGATCTTCAGGATTAGATGGTGAAGTCCGGGACGGAATACCGGTTGCTCACCTTAGCGTTCATGTTGGCTGCGCTAGTTGGAGTTGGTTCGTCGTTGTTTTGCGACTGATGTCTACCGAGAAGATCTCCTCTGCTTTTATACGGTTTCGACGTCCAGCGACGAACCCTTGAGAAGCTTGAAGGTGGTGGGCAGTGTCGGGCTCGCAGAAACGGTGAAAAGAAATTGGGCGTGGGGAGTGGTGTGTGTGCAGGGGCTCACCGAAAACCGAATCACAGATCCCAAGGATGTCGAGCTCTCTTTTTCTTGCGAAAGATACATCATTCCCTTCTCCTGATTGATACCTTGAATTTTTCGATTTCCACTCTATCCGCCAGGTACGCGTGTCAGGGTGCACTCCGCTGCATTCCGTTCCAACTGCATAGTTTCCAATCTACCGCATGACGGAAGACAAATCGCTAGGATGCTCCGCCATCTTCTCGTTTTGCTTATTAACCGTCCGGTCGCAAAAGGCACGGATTTTCTGTTGTTTTCGCGGTATTTCGCAGTCCCGACGCATGGATAGTCCGAGGACAGTCTCTTTTTGAGCGACTGAGCAGGCTATCAGGGAAAGTGACCGAGTTTCCATGGATATTCACGCAATTCCGATGGACAATCGACCGGCTGTCCGAGTCCCGAGAAGCAGTGGCGTGTCAGGGGATCGTTATTTTGACGTACTCGCGAACCGTTATGTAAGCTCGTTTTTCACAATATTCCGTGTGTTCGATAATACGCGTGAGTTCGACAGAAGCTGAACGACGATCCGCCAGAAGCCAGGCCGGAAAATGAACGAGATTCGACTGTGATGAGGATAAGACAGTTGGTCGACATCACGGTTTTATAGAAACTTAAAATGAATGTATTATGTTGACAGAGTGACACCCCGGTCCGGGAACAGTAGAAAACGCCTGCGTCATTTGCTCGATGCATTAAACTGAAAACGCGTGAAATATGAAGGCGAACCTTTCGAACACGCCTCACGGATACGTTTCCAGTTTCTTCTGCAAGGAATTCAATTTGATGCAGTCTTTCGAAATCGATACGATCATTCCTTCAGTCCGTGGATCGAAATTTGTATAGAAATCCAAACATTAAATCAGCAGACTTTATTTACTGTTCCTGGTGTCATTTCATAGGGAGTATAAACTTTTACGTCCTGCAGCTACCGCATCACGAGGTGATTTCATTTATTGAACATTCAGCTTCCTTCCGAGGGATTATTTTTTAACATGGTGACGTCTGCGAGCTAGAGATAAAAAGCAAGCCAGACGGAAACGTTTGCACTTCTCTGAAGAGGTTGCAAAAAATCCATCAGCCATTTCTGGATACCTTGTTCGCGAATTCCCCGGATTTCGTGCTGTCGAAATCGAGTGTTTCTTTGCCAACCCTATCCTCGACCTTGATCGGTGGTTTTATAGTAGGTGAAACTGCTCGACCAGTTCAGATCTCTGGACCGTGTCGCTGCATCTATAATTAATAGCATCTGCCAGACGATATGAATTTCAAATCCACGTCTGCCATTTAGAGCGACTGCTCGTCCCGAAGGATGCAGCCTCGTTACGGACAGTCCGATAGGAGAGCAATAAGAGAAACGTGATCAAAAAGATTCATGAAGGACTATCGAAATTGATTCACGAAACCCCCGTTGGCTCCCTTTGTTCGGGGCGACTTCGAGTTCCACGACGATACTAAACGCGCGGCCATTCTGTTCCTCTCGTTCACCTTGTTCTTATTAAGACGATTGTTATTTCGCGCCGTTAACGTCGATGATTCAGTCGATTTTTCTAACCCCTCGGAACCGTGGATAACGTTTTGTGTTACAAGGTCGGGATAATTGACCATCCTCCACTCGTTTCACGCACAGTCTGTCAAGGAACAATGTGATAGTTACACCTTGTATATTATTTGTCGCGAAGGCGCAATAAAAACGCGTTGGCACACGCTGCTGGTTCGATCGGACCTCGTTCTTCGGTATCAGGTAAGAAAAATTCCAGCATCTGGACATTTGTGAATTTCAAGTGAATTTATTTGAAAATGGAATTTCGAAGGAGATGATGCAGCAGTGCAGGCGTTGACATTGTCCTTCGTTTCAGTCAGGATTGAACGGGGGATGCTCTCGCCTGATCGATGAAAGTCGATCGAAAGGAGGGACGACGGATGCAAAAAGAGTACGTGCAAGTTGCATAAATCGTCCCTCCCGGCCGGTTTCGAAACCGGAAACTGGCTTTGTCCTGTTCCCTTCGTTCGAACCTCCGCCACGGTCCGTTTGTCACGCGCTCGCGATGGGCCCGTTCCTCGCGTCATATTGCGCAACCCTCTTCCACCATGTTCCAGTCAAATTCACGAAAATTCCGGCTTCGAATTTCGACCGGCTTACCCTGACTCGGTCCGTCGTTTATGGACCGCTGAAAACACCGGGACGGAATGCAATCTTCTTCAGAGGATCCGACACAGAGGATGAAAATGCAACTAACCAAATGTACAGGACGAGTGGAAACAACTGGATCGAAATCTTGTGAAAATCCATTCAGTTTGTTCGAGCGAACTCGTCATCGATCCGGAGCTGGTGATCCTGGAACTTGGAACGAACTACGTGCAATCCCGTTCGAACGTAATCGAAGCGCTGAAATATGCACAGAAATTTACAGAATGCTTCGTTCGGTCTGATCTATGTTTTTCTGAACAGAGGAAAAATGTACAAGCAGCAAAAGCCCGATGTCCCAACGAGAACCACTTTCCCACGACACGATCGTTTTCCTCGGTTACAAACCGATGCAACTATGCAATGTCTCGCTATGATGCAACCTGCGAACATTACCATGAACGTGTACATACGAGTATCGCACGAGCGTATTCCGTCCGAAAAGTAGAACGATTTCCGGAATTTCGTGTGGCAGAGGCGTGTATCGTGCGACCGGTTTGTCGCTCTTAATCGACGATTCACGAGCAGAAACGGAATGTCGCGGAACGATCGCGTATCGTCACGATCTACGACACCGTACGTGCGGTTTATTGTCATGAAAATGAGCATGATCGAGGGCCGTCGTTGCAACGGCACACGGTTTCACTTATTCTTGTCCGGAAAGAAAGTCGACTTTGTCTCATTGTGTCGATAACATTTCTTCGTGACAGCCGAAATCGCTTTGGCAGATCGATTGGGCAATCGAGAAGAGATTCAGGCGGCTCGCTTCATCGATACGTCTATTTTTACTCGGCGAGCGAATTTCGTGTCCGACGTCCGCCCATTGGCACTGAATTTTCGATCGAATACATTTGCAAGAAGTTCCGATCGCTCTCCAGCAAACACTTTTCGTCGAGATTCATTTATTTTCGACACAGACAATTTTCTTTTAAACGTCCAAGGGAGGGAAAATAGTTCTTTACGGGTCTTTCTCGCAGATTTTAGCCTTCGTTTCGTCATACCCGTTTCGTGTCGAGTTCTGCCGGCAGAGCAACCATAACAACCATAACATATGGATCGTAAGTCTTTGGGAAACGTCCAATTAGTAGGCAAAAGTACAAGAAAAGACGGGCTGTCGCAACAGATTTCGATAGACGAGAAGTATTTCGAAATCTCCTCCTGCGAATACATTATCGAAAAGGTCTCGTTCTCGGCTTGACAACTTGCTAAAGCTGATCTGTCTCGTCGAACAATTATGCGAAATTGTCGAACGGCCGCGTAAATCATCCGGCCACGCAAATTTGTCAGAATCAATTATAGCTATAAGAGAAATTTGCATAAAATTCGCGGGATACACGCGCGAAACGGTCATAAATGTTGATTAATCTTCATTTCATAGAGGAATCTCGGCAGTAAAATAAATTCGATCTCTGGCAAGCGTCCGTGAAATCGATCACGGTGAAAGAAATTCGAGCCGAAATTCAGCTGCCGTAATGCGAAACGATGTAAAAAACTCGACAAACGAAAATTCAGGTTAACTCTTACATAATTGCGCCGTTATTCGCACGCGCGCGTGTATGCGAACGGCGTTGGTTAATCTTTCGATTTTTCGCTTTTCGGTGATGTGTTTTCGAATCCGTTTACGGAATGATCTATCGTGCCGGGCGAAAGTTAGACCATTAAGTGAGAAAAAAGATAAAAATTCGATTGCTTCCGTGCTACATACGTTCGTGTCCTCCAGAACATACATGAAGACATCCCTGGCAAGTCGCATAACGTTTGGAGATTATCGTCAAGTTTCTCGATCGAGTCGGGTGTTTCGTCACTCTTCCTACGATTTCTAACGCTGAAATTATTGTAAATCGTTGTGGCGATTTTGCCGATGGGAATAAATGTTCTCATGTTATCTGAATATTTTCAAATGAATCTTTTCCGAAGATTCTTAAAAAAATCTGTTAGGTATTCGATTCGCGCTTCGATGTGTCGGGCACAGATCATAGACGCAGCAAGGTCGTCGATTAAGGATAACGTTAATTAGCTGATCGATCCTGTAATATGATCGGAATGTGGTAGCTGATAATGATAGGCACTGCACGGTGGTGACTTTCTAAAAATCGACACTCGGCTCTGTTCGTTACTTCAGAAGCGAATGGAGATGAATAACGCATAGCCGAAGACACGAATCAACGTCAATCATAATGATTTCGTGTCATTAATTTCATATCGCACCGATAAAAATCATACACTGTTATTTTTTACCGTGTGCAATAATTCACGGCTTCTTCATTATTTATGACAGCCTGTCACGGCCCGGCGCGGCGCCGTGATTGTTCAATCGATAATACTTCCTGCCAATGAAACGCCTGTTAGCGTACACAGCGATCTTAATATAAACAAGATGTTTCGCTTAGAATTCTATGAAGTCGAAATTCACAGGGTCGAACAATCGAGTGAAAATCTCTCTGTACATGGAGAAGAATTCATGTTATCGAGTTGCTTCGTTAGCGGCTTTCCCGGAAAACTCAGCACAGCCTTTTGTTCGAGGTGATGCAAAATTCTCTACGTACAGGGTGCTCCTCGTCCTAGAAACCATTTACAAAATTACAAAGAAAAGTTCAAACTGACTCCGACCGAATTCGATTTGCATCTCTTATTCATTAGTTACATGTGTATATTAGGACTGAATGAAATCTAAATCGCCCATAGATGATCTGGCTCTGGTCAGAATGATCTGCAAATCGAATTTGAGTCGACTCTGAATTAGCAACGGATCAGACCTGTCGGAGGCTTAGATCCGAATTATCTAAGGATCGGATCTCGTTTGGGCTCGACTCATCGTCAGCTGCGGACCTTTGAATCGGACACCCGGTAGAGGCGCGCGTGTGGAAACTGTCTGGAAAGTTCACGGCGTGACCCCGTGCCGGTGTATGGAGGTGTGTGGAAAATCCGAGAAAAATGGGAGGTTCCCAGATCGCGCGAAATCGCAGTCAAGGTTCTTCTAGGCTCGAACGGCAAGCCTTCGTGGGTACTTTCGAGACAATGGTGGATCAGATAGCAGCCGTAAAAGCGTAGTAATCGCCTGTCGCTTGAGGAAGTGTCGAAACACATTTCGTTCCGCGCATACATGCATGTATAATTAAGACCGCACGAAACGGCGATTTCGCCTGGCCATTTCAATTATTACGATCGATCGAACTGCCCTCCACGGCCAGGACCCACGACGCACGACCCCCGACCCACGCCCCTCGACACCGACTACCAGCCTCGATACCGAGGACTTCCATCGTGGCTGGACGGATTACGAGCGTTTCCGCGCTTCGTCGCCTCTGCTCCTTCGCGCCACTTCGATTTTTAGCCGTCTCCCGAGGCTCCTGTATCTTCAACTGTGAATGTCGGTAAAAGAGAATAGCAGACTATCCTTAGCCACCCTCCTTAGGTATTCACTTCTTCAGTGTGTTGGCTATCAGAGGGAAAATTACGAATGTCTTCTTCTTCGCGATGAGGTAGTTCGGAGTGAAAGACGCTCGTTTAAAAAATATTTATAAAATCAATTTATTGCATGGATCGTAGTTACTACGGTAGAAGGAGAACGTGTTTTGGTACGGCGCTCGTCATGATGCTTTTTGCGATGCTGCAGGGTGGTTTGGTGAGACCGTGGTGGGTGTGGTGGCGGACTTGTGGGGGAAAATTCATCTAGTAGTGTCCCAAACCGGCTCCCTTGACAAGGATGGGAACTGATTGCTTAACGAGAATTGGCTGTGGAACCGCGACTGGAACCGCATGGGGGACTGCGACTGGAACCGCGTGGGGGACTGCGACTGGTACCTGAAAATGAATGACGAACGAGGATTCAACTCCGCACAGAATCAGGAAAAGCCTTTAACAATTTCCTACGGACACTCCGAATAGCGTAACGGTACGATTTGATCCTCTCTTTTTCCCTGATCCTTGATGATCGTAATCAATTCAGATCGACGCGTATCGCGGTCAGTTCGTGGAATTATTAACGAAATCGTAAGCACGGAGTGTTTGGACTCACCTTGACGGGGTATGGGGCAGGATAAGGGACTGGCACCTTAACCGGAACCGAGACTGGGACAGGCTTTTCGACGGGGACCGCGATGGTCCTGGTCTGGACCACTGGGTAGGGCTGGGGCACTGGCACAGCGACCGGAACAGGGTGTGGAACAGCGACTGGTACCTGGAACACAATTTCACAATTATTTCAAAGCCAAATATTCGTAGACGATGAAGCTCCTTCTAAATGAAACAGCAAACATTTCGCTGAGCCCGACTGGCAATGGGATCTAAGCAAACATATATCTGTACTCGAATAGACACTAGAAACATAACACTCTCGCTGTAACTATAAAACAGCCGAAACAATAGGATTATAAATTGAATTCTGCAAAATGATGGAAGTTGCGACTCTACTGGCCGTTGAAAAAAATACTTCTGTTAGTAAATACTTAACTTTTCGAGAAAGAATTTCTGGAAAGACGGAATAGATTGTTATCAGGAAAAATTCCTCGTTAATAGAGCATGTCGCGTTTTGCAACAGATCATACGAGGCGAGGAAACTTCGTACGGGTTTTTCTCACCTTCACTGCGACTGGTCGGTCAACCGCGACTGGGTATGGTTTGGGGACCGGAACTGCAACAGCGACAGGCTTTTCCTGAATGGCGACGGCCACCTTTCCGCTTCCCAAACCGCCCCATTCACCGAGTCCGCCTCCGAGACCACCCCAACTACCCACGCCCAGACCCAATCCCAAACCCAAGTCGAGTCCACGTTTCTGGACCGTCTTCTCGTCGCCGGCGAACGCCGCGGAGATCATCAACAGGCATACCTGCAACAGAAAACGTGAACATCCAACCGTTATGGTCCCTACTGTAAAATATAACGGGCTAGGGTGGTTTTCTGTGGCTACCGCAGAGAGGTCCTAAAGTTTCTCATACTGTGAGCAACTGCAACTTAGAGCGACTCAAGAATCGTCCCTCGAGCATGCGAACTCTGCGTGCAGAGTTCTAATCTGTTCACTGCATTGGATGTTCGAGAATCGCCGTCGGAGATTTTAGGAAGAAATCGATCTCTTCCGCTGCGTTTTATTGAAAGTTTCATTTTCATTGAAAATAGTCCTCGGTGCGCACACGAGACTTGCGTCTTCTTCGAATCTTCCCGATAGAGTACGGAAAACAGTCGAAAATTCGATCGATCCTGCAAAACTTGCCCACCGCAAGGACTGCCGGTTCCTTGAAACGCAAGACCGAGCGAAGCTATTCTCCCTTTCTTACGGAGCGTCCGATTCACCGAACTTACATCCGCGCAATTGAAATCGATTTCCACGTTCGATCACGATCTTCTGACCGACCACATTCGAGATCACGGTGCGTACAGATCTTGAAGAAACTCTATACCCTCTGCACCCGGAGCGCATGAACGTCGCGCAGTGAAAAGAACGTACCAGGGCTCTCATGTTGACCGACCGGCTAATACTTTGGCTAGTGTGTCTTGTCTGGTAAATTAAATTGGTTCTGTCGCATCGATGGAAAACCACCCTTTATATAGGGAATTCACTTTCATTTCACGCGTGCACCCCGCCAATGAGAAGCCAATGGCCGTTCGGTACGGTATCGCCACACCTACCATCTATACTATTTACCCACGATACCGCACCAACACGCATGCACACGTTGCACATAACATTATAATATATACATAATGTGCAACGAGAGGTTGTATAACACGCTAAACGTGCGCCGTTCGGGGCTAGTAAATAGAGCGCGAGCGCTTTATGCAGATACGCGTGTATGAGCGCGTGCATTTCGAGCAGCGTGCCTCTGACGAGGAGACCATACTCGACATAGTGATCGTTCGGAGGAAATGCCGCCGATCGTCAGACTTTCGAGGACTCGCCGAAGGATCTAACCGTTCGTGGACCCTCGTCCGATCGTTTCGATCCGTCCGTGACGGTTTTTAGTCGTTCGTTCGCTTCAACCCTGCGTTCCGATGTAACAGCGATTTTATACTTGCAATCAGTGGAGGGCATATTCTGTGACGAGCGTTACCATCGAAGATGCTGTGATACAGAACTGAAATTAAGAGAATAATTCTCAAGTGTTTGTCTCATATGCATGTACTTGTGTACAATAGATTCATAGAGACACGTCGAACGAATTTGTGTCATCGGTGAAAAAATTGATCCCGACGATTTTTCTTCTCCCTCTGTACTTTTCATTAAGAGCCAGTGCTTTTTCATAAACTCGAAGGAAAAGAAAACCGGAAGGCTGATCAAGCGGTCGCAATTAAGTTTGTAATCGATTGCGAGCGTGGAAAATCGCCGCGCGGAATTATGCAATGGCCGCGGATAAAAGAACGAGTACTGCAGTCAGCTGGCGGAAGGGGAAAGCTGGGGATTTTCTATTTCGAGTTCTTTACGATCGGCCTGAGACATTTCCTCATTTCGTTTTCTTATCAAAGATTTTTCAGTCGGCGATACTGCATGATGATTTTTCATTGCGAGCTGGTCAAATCGGGAAAGTGAGGAAAAGTGCACAGTGCAATTCAAGCTTTATAAAACAATTTCACGCTCTTCAAGCTCGAAGGAGAAGCGTTCGAAGCAAGACCATCGAACGATGTCGAGTCACTCATTTACAACTGCAGATCTCCAGTTTTTCAACGTCAATCGGTGTCCCATCGCCTCGACTTATTGTTGGGTGCGATGACAGCGTGAGCAGGTCCCTGTGTCATCATCTCACGTCACGACGCGTCGGTTCAGAGTCCTTGCAATTAGTTCTCGCCTCTCGGACGTAAGTCATCGCACGACCTTACAATCGGGTTTAATAACCACAAGTCTTGGCTCTGCGAACGGAACTCGGCCGTTCACGCCTATAAATCCTCGATTACAGCCTTTGTACACAACAGCGGCACGCATTGATGCAATAACGATCCCGATTTAATGGAAATTCATTACTATACCGTGAAAATCAATCGATCACGGAACAGATTCGACTTCTTTTCAATGTAACCTGCTATACAGGCGGGCACGAGTTATATTGAAAACGATGCTAATTATTACAGCGAAGTAAAACACTGTCCATTATTTTTTCCCTACCATTTTGTCATCTAATAAAAATCTCTATAAATCAGGATTACATATTTTTATTCGTGGTAACAATGTTTCACTATATTCATGAAAAGTTTTACGTTCATACGGGCGAGAGGTCCTTGAACGAAATGTTCCCAGTGATCCAGCACGACTATCGATCGTACGCCTATTATGCTAACGCGATCAGCATAATGCTTGTTTCTTCAAAAAGATGCCGATCAATAGGCTGTTAAATTGTCGCGGATCGATTAGATCGAACGCGATTGAAAGCAATCTCGTAATCGGACGTGTGAAATGATCTATCAGCTTGCATAATGAACACAAACGTGCTGACCAGTTGTACTATCATTATTACATCATACAAAACAACTTAATCGACTCTGCTAATTATACAACATTCCGTCAATCTCCGTTCAACACCTTCAGTCGGTCGAGAAAATGATTTCGAGGCGCAAGCTGAACCTTGACCTTCCTGCAGTACAGATTTCTAGTAGCTCTATATGGGACAGAAAATTACCGACTTGCAACGGTACAACCTCAGATTGCAGCTTTCAGGCGCAGAGTTTCACTTTTCTTTTGCAAGTTTTTCATTTTTCACCATAGGTCTGCAGCACGTCGCCATAACATGTAGATTTTCCACTGCAAAGCCGTATTTCAAGCCTGCGAGTCCTTAATCTTTCAACTCGAATCGAAGCTTCAATCCTTGCAGTTCCGAAGTTTCTCATTTCAAGCTGCAAATTCTTAGATCGTTTCACTTACCCCGACGCAATCATCGTGTCGTAAGTTTCGACCGTAAAATCACACACTCCTGATTCTTATCATCGCGTCATTCGTATCGGATTCCCTGCACAGTTGATCGGAGAAAATTGCATCGGACAAAATCTCGTTGTCCGATCGGGCCGCCATTTCCGTCGTTTTTAATCGTTCTCAGGAATCATTTACCGCTCGTTGTTCGTGCCTGCGTCAGCAGTGTTTCAAAACGACGAATGAATGAAGGAAGGAGAGCGAGAGAGAGCGCGAGAGAGCGCGCGAGAGAGAGAGAGAGAGAGAGAGAGAGAGGGGGGAAAAAATGAAACTTCGTCATTGGCGACCCGAAGCTTAGAAAGCGTGACGTAATATGCGTATGCAGTTTCAAGCACCTGCCTGGTTGATTAAAGAACGAAACTGTGCGGCTCGAACTATTATCAGTCGTGATCACGGCGATCTACGCAACGGGGATCGCGAGCGATCGTTTCACAAGAGATTTCTTTCGCGTGAATGAAATCGAGATCGATCACTGCCTTCTCTTCGGTCGAACCGTTAGTTTGCTACGAATAAATCGCCATTTTTATGTCCTTCGTTTTTGCTACATCCTCGAGGACACGCTTTTTACGATCCTCGTACACCTTTCCTTTATCCTTTACACACGGTTCCTTCCATCGGTCTAACACGGTTCATCGAACAGCGGACAGTCGCACGGTTTTTACTTTGCAGAAAACACATTTTCGATCAGGAACTCGTTTGTCAGTTATCTGAAAAAATCACCGTTAAATCAACGATTTATTGGCTGCATAGAAAATATTTTCCGAACGTTCATAGACTCGAGGATATTATAGTTCATTAGTTATTATTAGTTTCAGTGATGAATTTGTCGACTACGCTTCGATGATAAAAAACTATCGTTAAATGGATACTTTATTAGCACATGAAAATATTTCTCAAACTTTTAATGATCCCAGTAGCATGAGCTTGCGTAACAGTCCCGTTCCAGCTCTCGACGTCACTTAATTACTCTAGCCGGTCAATTTCAATAAATTGTTACAGTTTGCGAGGCTTTTTCATAGTCCTGCCATTTCATCGATCCGTTTGATCCTCAGAAACGATTCTATTATGCGATAGGGACATGTACCCTATTACTGAATTCTCGATACAGTGACTCACGATTGTTCATGCTGAATATCGCTCGAGGCTTGAACGGACATGATTCAAACGTGTCCTGCTGGTTCATTGTTCTTCGACTTCCCTTGAAATCGACTTGTATGCTTCTGGTAGTACTTTGCAAGCACCTCCGGTGCTTTGTATTCCGTGTACGTTCAAATTTAAATTACAGCACAGATGAGACTATCTCGCGCATTATACTGTTGATAATGACGTGCCAAGCTTGTCAAACGTTCCTTTTGGTCTAGTTTTGAGTCTCCGTGTGTTTTCACAGTTCATGCGGTATACGTGACAGGGTAGAGCGGTATGGAAAACGAGTTCGAGATTTCAATATCGAGCACGTTGACGTCACTCTTATTGACCTCCCTAGAGTCGTGCCTCCGGCTCGCCTCCATAGCTGTTCCGATCAGGAACGATAGCATCGTTTGGGCCAATCGACTGGAACGGTGTTCCTTATCCGCCAGGGCACACGCGTGTATTTTGATCGGCAGCTGCAAATTGTAACAAATGGAAAAGGACGTGCTCGATCACCTTCGCGGACCATGAATTAGGCAGCGTACGAATGAACTTGACTCGAACAAGGAACTGTTCGCATCTCGCGAAGAAATCAGAGTAGAGCTTTGTATATTGTCCGGGATATATTTATGCAACGATAGAGCTGCGTGCGAGAGAGAAACAGCAGAATTTATGAAAGAGAGTACCGCTTCGCGGTGAGACAACAAGGACTTGCCGCTTTAGAGCACAGACTTGCTACTTTTTCCTGCACAGCAATTATCCACGATGAAGATTAATTTTTTGTCACCATTCTTTTTGTCCCCTCACTGCAGTCGGAGACCTAAAATATGTGCCCATTCAGATTTAATGCCTCTTTTCAGTTAATTAGACGGTCACTTTCGACCACCGTGCGACGTTTCACATGGTTGCATGGCTTACAGAACTTATCGCGAATATTTGCATCGCTCGATCCGCAAGCCAGTTCTGAGTTAACAGAAAAAAGTGTACTTTCCCTGTCACCCAATGATCCCCGCGTGCAATACCGCTAAAACCGCGCGACTTTTTAATTACGCAGAACCTCTGGTTTCGTTCGCATACGCGTCATTTCAAGCAATTCCTCGTGCAATGTTCAACCTGTTCTGTGATTGCTACGATACCCACGATCATAGTGATTATACCGGTGTCACGGAGCGAGTAAAGGCAAACGTCAGCATTTTCTTCGTTCAAGGATTTTGAAACAGGATTACGATGATTTTTATTGTTCCTATGTTGTTGCCACCTAAAACATTAGGTCTCCTGGCTAGATGACCATAGCAGATGCTGGATTTCATACAAAGAAGAAGGAAAAGGAGAAGAAGAGGGTACGTCTAATTGAAAGTGTGATCGTAGGGCAGTATGTATTTCGATAATTTACAGCTTCCTATGTATTAGATTCTTTATAATAAATCAAGCTTGCTTGCGTTGTCTCGCCTGTTATTTCCGATCATGATCTCTTTCCATTAGCCGAAGCAATTTGTATAATTCCCCTGTTGGGCTATAGGGCTTGTTAGATAGTTTGACTGACACCGAAAACTATCTAAGGCCGCGGCATGAGATGGCGATCGGCGCGGCGTTCGAGAGAATAAAAGGATGAATTCCTCTCGATCCTTTCAACTCTCACTTTCTGCAGTGGTCCGCTCGGTGAAAACTGTAACTGTGCCGAGCTGCTATCAAGATCCGCCTTACGTAATGCGAATACAAGACTGGATCGGTGCTTCTGGGCCATTTCTTACGTGCACGCGTATCCGGGGTCCCAAAATAATCCTTCTTCTCCCCCCTTGCGATCCGAGCTCGTTTTACTTTCCCCCGATCCTTTGTTCTTCGTTCATCTCCGATCACTGTGGGGTCCATCGTTCCCCTCGGATGAGACTGGACTGTCGTCGATTTCGTGTCACAAAACTTGCACGATCACTTTCAATTTCGAAGAAAAGATTCGTTTCTAGGAAACGTCGCACATATTTTCATCCGTGCGTGTTAAAAGATTGCTCTGTGCAAGAAGCCAAATACAAGTATTTCACACTTTTTCTGAAGGAGCTTCATCTTTACTCGCATCGAGATGATCTATGATTTCTTTCATCGAACGGGCGAGACCATTCGTTCCAGCCGGACTGTCAAAACGAAGTACATACACACGAAGTCGACGAAACGAGTCGTTTATCGATATTGTGTTCCATGAGTCAGACGACTTTTGAAAAATGTCGCGAACTGGTTCTGATTGCGTCACACCGCGCCGCAAAATTCGTAGATCGCACGGTGACCAACGCCTCTACGAATCGCTTGATCCATTCAATCAATTTTGCTGTTCTTGAAGAATACAGCCGCGAGTCGCGACTCGAATTCGATTCATCGACGCTTTCCATTCGAATCGTCGACGCTTTTACAATTTTACACTTTTACCACGAAAATAGTACCCACCCGTGGAAATGGGAGCCAAAGTCTGATAAGCGATCAGACTCGAGTCCAGCGGTATTTCCAGGAGACAAAGAGAGACAGCAGGATATCGTAGACACGCGACAGACAACGAGTTGACGTAATCACGTGTACCGGTGCAACAGGGTGCACGATACGTGAGAAATTTTCGCCGAGAGAGCAACACACCCATTTCGATGGTCGATCGATATACACATGCATCTATATATATATATATATATATATATATATATATATATATATATATGTGTGTGTGCATTCGGGCAACGTATTTATTGCAAGTACGTAGGGTCGAGCTATGGCTATGCGTTACTCATAGATCGTTACGCCAGCGACTGTAACGAGGTTGCTGGCAATTAGAAATGCCATAACGCGGATACATTATCGTCTATTACTCATAGGTCGACTTCTTATCGACACGAGATTCCCGAGGATAATTTACGAACTGATATCGTGTTCCGCGGACGAGAAATATTATTGTATCTCGATAGGTTCTGTTTTATGGCATCCTCCTCTTCAGGAACTTCGATAAATAACCTTGAGGAGGCTCGTTGAATCGGACAATGTCTGCGACACAGGTTATAGTAGAGAGCGCGTCGAAATAAAATGCTACAGCGTCGACCGTCGATGAAGCTGTTGACTCAACTTATTGGTCGAGCGGTGGGGTCAGCGAGAAGGAACAATAGCAAGGCTAAACTCTGCGACACGGTGGTAGGAAAGTTAATTGAAGTCGACCATGGCAGAGAACTTTGTGTTGCGGTAGGTCGCAGACCATGAAGATTAGTTGTACGAGCCACGAAGAGGCGCCTCGGGCGGTCTCGAGAGCTCGCAGGTGATTCCCGTTTTGCCCGATTGCATGAACCGAGTTCGATCTTGCCCGTGGACATGAGCCTGCCGATGGAAAAAGACGATAAACCGTCTCGGCTCGGCTGGATGCGTGACTCTTCAAGATCAATGTTAATCGATCGTGGAAGGACGAGATTTTCCTCGAATAAACGCCTGCAACCGCCGCATGGAGGGCACTGACTGCAGAAGTTGTTCGAAATCGTAGATTTACAGTAATATTGAAACAATGAATCGTTTCCCAGTGGAAACGTATATTTCTGCAAGTGTTAATTTATATTCTCATTCCGGCGCTGTGGTCCGTAAATCTGCATTCGTTGAATTATGGACGAATTTCGAATGTCAAGGGAGCTCTCGGCATTTCGCCGAACGGATTTGCAATTTTAAGCAGCGTTGAAGAAGCAGATCCGAAGAATTTAAAAAATCGATCAATTCTCTGCGCACCAGATTACGGAAGGCTGTCGAGAAAAAAAAAGGTATTTATATAGACGATCGTTCGGCTGCGAACACAGCGCAGAATGTTGGGTTCAAATAATACACGAGCAGCGAATAATCGTCGTGCGACGTGTATGGTTAAATCGGAGGCGAAATGATTTTCTGTTCTCTGCTCTTTTACGATTCTGCGCAAGACCGACTAACCTGTATACACACCTATAGTCTAATTATAGAGCGATCTCCGGGGACCTGACTATTAACTTCTAATGCTCGAACTAAAACGATGGTAATAAAGGCCTCAATGAGTTTCTCAGAAATATTAGAGTCGCGTCGACACGACTTTAATCTGTCCAACAAAAATCCCAATGAATGGAAATTGAAAAAATTCCTCCGTGCATCCACTTGCTATTACGGTGTCTCGCACGCAATTTTAGAAAGTGGACTCGAAAAAGGAGCTACCATATAAATCTACATGTTTACGGGGTGAATCGAAAAGGTGGTTCCTTTTGGTCTGAAGAGATTCCATGAATCGCCACGAATGTTTTCCTTATCCAAATCGAACTAATCACGACAAACAGATTTGCATGGAGATCGGTCACGCTTCTGCGGTTGTCGAGATCGAAATCATTAAACGGTCTAATGACTTACCTCGTTCCGAGCGATCGCATCAGCGATTCGGCCGAAAAGGTGAAGACCTGTTCGCGAACATGGAGAGAAACTGTGAGTCTCGTTATTTTTACTGATAACACAATAAACCAATCCTCAAAGAATTCCATGCTTAGGAAAACAACAGGTGTGCAAGCTCATGGTCCTGTCGAATCAAATTCCAGGATTTTTCATCAAATTTTTATATTTACGGATGGGTTCGATTTGCGTCAGAACACAGTTTCGATCTTTCAGCGTTTTCTGAACCGACAACTTGCGAGTCGTTGGACTTCCGGCACGGAAGCGAGGCTGACCCGGTTGCATAAAATAATTTCGTAGGAGCAGGCTGGCGACGAGCTTTACGAGCATCGATACGTGATTCGTTTGATAGTCAAATAAGGTGACGCGAGTTGTGCAACGAGACACACTTATAACGATGTTTCCATTCGACAAACATGGAAACGACTGTGGATTCGTTGATGGTGGTAGGTGGTGAGACCAATCTCGAGTGACGTGATTGTATGTATAATTCGCAGCGCAAATACATCGCATTTGAATAAATATGAAACTTCACAAAAAATGTATCGAACGTCATAGAGATTGGCAGGATTTTCTGGTCGTTGCACCTTTGGCAGTGAAAGAGAAAGGGAGATATCCCCGGACCAATGGATTTTCCTTTAAAACGATCCTAATTCTCGACTATTTATTAATAGTACACACTTCTATTTGGCATACTGATAAGACTGACATACGCAAAGTTCTAAATGGTACCAGGTTGGATCGGTGTGGTAACAAGCAACGCGTCACCTTATCGTATGAACCTCATTACACACTTGAGAACCTGAAAATTATGATAATCGTCAACGTAACATTGTGTTGGAAATACCTGTATATATGTCTTATTCTAATTATATAATAGTAGTACATGTTTTATTTCGTTTGAACGAGTGTGCAACGGGCTCAAGCGTTACACATCGATAACAGCTAACAGCTAACAGCGACAGCAGGCATATCATTTCGATCCGTCGATATAGTGCGAACGAGGAATGCGATACACCATATACATACATGTATGTACGGGCATACATGCATCAGAACGGAGCATTCATATTCATGTTCCTGACCTCCGATAACTCGAATGTAGGTCGAGCATTATCACGGAGTATAGTAACCTGAATAGCGAACCCAATACCGCCAGTTCTGCGATGGCGGTATTAATGGAGTCGTCCCTGAACCAGTCAAAGGAGGATCACCATGAATATTTCATGATCGACCTGTCCCTTTGGAATTTCGCGCACGAACGCCATTCATGGAATTCCACTTTCACCATTTCCTTTTTAACACTTTCAGTGCCACGTTGCACTGGCTGAAAACGAGATCCTTTAAACCTTATTAAATGTATACATCAATACTATACATGATCAAATAAATAATGATTGAATTTTTGTGACTCCCAAATGTGGGTGACGCGGCACTCAAAGTGTTAACAGGTTCTATTAAGCGAAAGAATCTGCGGTGCAATGACTATTAATCATTGCTGGATTATTAATTGGAGCAGACTTATCGGCTCTGCTGTGGCAGAAAATTCCAAACAATTTCCCTTCTTAATCGTTGCAATGAAATCATAGCAAATGTATTGGCAAATCAATTTACAAGCATTTCATTTTGAACAGGCTGGTCTGGAGAATTCCCAATAATTTTTCTTTTCAATCACAGACAATATTGAATTAACTTTATTCTCAGCTCTTCTCACTTATTCTCGGTTTTGTAAAAAATGATCGAAGAGTGAAGTGATAATTGCTGCCGGTTTCAGAGCCGGCAGGATTGATAGTAGCTTCTTAAATATCCTGGGACACTTCGCCTCTCCCATCGGAAATTCTTCGAAGCGTTGCGCTGCGCGCGTGCAGCTCGGTGCAGCTCGGTGCAGCTCGGTGCAGCTCGGTGCAGCGGCGAGCTGGAACGTGTGCATTAACGTGCATACGGTCGCTTCTGCGGTTATGGTTACCCTTCACCGGATTCCGATCGGATGCAGTTCGCGGGAGATATCGTTCCGTGGGATCACGATCGTTCCGTCGAGATATCGTTCGGACAATAATGATCTTAAAAGGAAAAGGAATGTAATTGGCTGCCGTCCACGCTGGTCCATTGTTACCTCGCGATTCGGCCACCGTCCTCGCCGTGAATTTCGAGTTTCATTATTCAGCAAGAAATTTCTCTTTCCCGATGAAACATCTGCCTATCCAGGACATTTTCCTATGAAGCTCCAACAAAGGTGTCGTCGCTTCTTTAGTGACAAGCTGGAGTTCCTTTAAACATTATTTTCTTAATACAAAGTCTAGATAGAAGATTGAAACATAGGATTTCCTGTCGTTAGAATAATTATGGACAGTGGCGCGTAGATCATGGGTTCTGGAGCCACGCGCAGAAAGGTATGAAAGGCGAATGGCCCTTTTCTCTCCTTCGCAATGAATTCTCTTACGCGTATGGGATTGTTGTATCGTCGTATTCTCAGGTGAAATTCGACACTGAAAATGATTACGTCCCGGCCGGTAAATTGCACGGTAGTTGGCATTAAAATCAATAACACGATGATTATACGTCACGTCGCTGTTCACCATGTAATTTCGCGTGTTTTCCGTTTACGAATTATGAAACGGCTTTATTGTCGATCAATGTAAAGCAAGTATTCGTTGAAGAACTTCCTAGAATCGAGGATCACGTATCTATTTCACTGGAAAAAAGACGTGAAACGGTTCAGAAATTTCACGGCTCTGCGCGTGCGTGTGTGCGTTTTTATGCATAATGTTCGCCTTTCGATCGGGATCCTTGAACGATCGTAACAAAGGATCCTGAGAAGGTGAAACCTCTCGGTGATTCGCTCGATCGAGAATAGAATTCGAGTTTCGAGGGAAAAGCTGCGGGGAAAATCGCAGTCGACCGTCGAAACGCACCCGACGCAAGGACGCGGCGTTATTTAAGGAGTTGCGGTCGATTCGCCGTGAAAATCGATCATACGACGGGCGTGTTCACCGGTTTCGTCCAGTCGCGCTCTAGAATGCGATAAACCATCCATTTATGTAATGCAATTATAATCGCGAGGGACCACAACGTGATAAATCAAAAGGGAAATCAGCTTCGAGCTCGTTACAGCGCACGATTATACGCTTTCGTCACGTTCGCGGGATGAAATTCGTGAAATTTCAGTTCTGTCCGTTTCACCTGCCTCCATTGCCCAAGAATGAATTTTCGCCAGTGCAGAAAATCCAGACCAACTAACAATCATATTCCTCATTGCAGTTTAATATATTCGAGCGATAAATCACTCAAGACCTCCGATTTCCGATAAGCTGTCGCGGTTGCAAAATGCATTTCCGAGGAGCACCGAATTGAATGATCTTCGGTTTAATTGCATTTGATCAACTCGACAGAGAACTTTCAGAGAACTTTCAGAGAACTTTGCAGGGAAAAAGGAAACTCGATTATCGAACGATTATCGAACGATTATCGAACGATTCTCACGATACGAACGGTTTTCTTCGTACGACCCTGAAAAAGAAACGCAATCGTACTACTTACCAAAGCGCATTACGCCCGAGCGTATCGGTGTATGCGTACGATCGATGTGCATGCGTGCCACAACGCAGATACTTGGACCCGACCGTCGACTCACAATTATTACGTAACGACTGTTATGGCACTGGTTCTACGACCCGAGCCGACAATAGGAAAATTAGATCCGCGGATTATGGCTTGCTGGGGTCCAACGCACGTGTTGACACGTTCACTGGCACAGTGAAAATGGCCATACCTAGCCAGACATATTATAAAATACTTTCTTCTATACAGATGATTCAGAATAAAAGCGATTATTTTCACAGTGATATCAGTCGGAATTTTATGAAAATTCATGATCATTCAATTCAGTAATATTAAACTGCAATTTAATCTGTGTCCTCGCTATTCATTACTTTCTACCGATTCTTTCGATATCCTGGACAGTGGATAGTCAGTCAAGTCAGATCACGATTAATTACGATCAGGGTAATTATTTCAATTCCGTGACCACTGTTGTGCGATACCTTTACGCGGTCTATGTGGAATTTCCGCTTTGCGAAGCTTTTCAAGAAAAGTTCGTACGGTTGGTATGTTTCTGAACGCATGTACGTTCGAACGTAATTACACGGCGACGCTTTGATCCTCGAAATGCCCTCCATTTAGCGGCCGAGGGAGGCTGAGAACGGGGGAAGTCGGCCCTTTCCCTTCCGTTCCCTTTTACGAGGCGGTCGATTTTCATTCCGGCCAACATTTGTGCAATTGCGGATCTGGAATTTTCTGTACGCGAGAACGGCGAAGGGCGGACCGATTGAAAGGGAAATCGCTCGTGAGAGCCCCACCCTTCCGCCCGAACGAACTCATGGCTTTTCCTGTTCGACGCTCTGTCTTGGAATCCCATGTTACGCACGTCCTGTCATCTCAAGCATCTTTACACCGTGTACACACCTTGACAACAATTTCGTGCATCCCCTGGAGCTTTGTACATACTTCGAGTACAATTACAAATGGATGGAATTCGATGAAATCTAATCGTATCGAAGAATTGACATTTTTGCAAAATGTAAGTTTCTGATAACGCGATTTCAAGTTCGATGGCGAACAGGCCACCGAGTCGCAGCTATGCGACCAATTCGAGGCGTTTCACACGTTCGCGGAATATTTAGTTCCCTTTCTATTCGATTCGTTTCATCACCGCTCGATCGATGCGCGATCGCGATATCTCGTTGGGAAATTTCTGTGACGTTCGCGATGAAGTTTGAAAAGCGCCTGACGAAATCCATGCCCGGGCACACGGAGTTTCCCTTTCGAAATCCTTTGTGATTCCATTGAAACAGAGAACAGGAAAAATATTGCTTCTCTGTTGCACAATGCTTCGTGTTCGTTCTTCGGTTCTGTCGTGTTCTCAATTTTCCCGATATTTGCAAAACGATCGCTGAGAGATGTGACAGGATTGCACGCGGTGAAAGCAATATTATTCTCAGCGAGCGGTCGGTCGAAAAGGGGTTGAAAGCTTGATTGCCGAATCACTCGGGCGGCACTTAAAATTTCGGATAGTTTTATGGACGAGCCCGTCCTTCGTTAGCGTCCGACTAATTTTACGACTGACTCAGCATCCACCGATTGCAAGCCACGTTCCTTCGTTGATCGTGGCTAATGAAGCACGTCCGAAGATCGGCCTGTCTTTTAGCATGCTCTGATAATCGTCCTTCCGAGAACCTAGGCCTGCGTCGTCATCCTTCCACGATTCACGCCCTTTCTGGAACACCCTCTATCATTTTATTCGACCTCCCAGCAGACAGTCCGCTTTTTCCTACGACCTTTCATATGAAACTATAAAAGATTCCCGAGAATTTACAAATATTTTCAGTGAAATAGTTGGAAGAATTGATTTTTAATTGATTCACAAGTATCTAAACAACAGAGAGCACTTGCACTAAAGTCGAGTTTCTGGAAAAACCGCGTACACTGCACTATTTTATGAAACTCCAGCGTGTACGGCATGAAATTTCACATAAGATGGGTATACGAAAATAAAAAGAAAAGAATAGAGAAGCTTCAGTCTTGGTGCTCCAGCTCACTCAGTCCGGTGGTGCAACGAACACCTTCGAAAAATTTGAAGTTTTCACTTCCCTGCAAACGCTATGTATTCTAAATCTTTTTCCACGTGTATAGATAGAACATGAAATTCTACGCGAGATAGGTATGTAGAATTCTAAGAACAATCTCGTGCCTACCGAATACAGGAGCTCGAATCTTTACCTCCGAAATCGCTGAAAACTCAGCGTCTTCCAATTAATTATCGACGGTAGCAGGCTAATGGTCGCGTTGTCGGCAAGGCTGCGATTTAAATGAATGTGGATCGTTAGTTTTCGCGCGGACTGAACGTGCACTGGAATTATATCGCGTATTTGCGTAACGATTACGCTCTAGAAACGGGGCTAATAACAGCGAGGGACTAACATCCACGGCAAAGACGCGTCGCAGTGGGCAATCCTGTGTCCAGTCGGACTTTCATTCGACTCGCCGCTGTAATTGGATCGTTAACTGGTACTCGGGCGTATTTCGGAATCATCCGAACACGAAATTCGGGTTCCACCGGCCGAATATTTCAGTAAAAAGTTAGATCGTTCGCTGTCGGATGTGAAACTGGGTCGGACGGGATCGACGCGATAACGACGCACGGGTTATGGTAATTCCTTGGAGAAAAAGCAACGACAGAGACGTGAAAAAAAAATTGATTGACTTCTAATCTTTTCGTTCTTGCTATGGAGATACTGAGTTGTCAGTTCCCTCTTCGAGCGGTAGGAAAAAGGTTGTTCCATGGAAAAATTATACTGCTTAGCGACCACCTCCTGAATCGGGATAATTCTAATGGAACGAACAATCAAATCTGCTGCGAAAAAATTCAGGAAAATAACAAGTTGTCGTCAAGGTTCCTCGCTGCAAGATTATTCGAGAGCCGTAACTCTACGGTCGTCTGAATTTGATCGGTAAAAGAGTGAGACTGGAAAGACTTCTGTGTAATCGATTCGGATCAAATTGATTTATACACACGGAAATGAAGGTGTTGCACGCGCGAGGGGAATGACACGGATCCGGCAACAAAGGCCCGATGAATTTCATAGATCGATCTTTCTCGAAGAAGGAAGTGAGCCGATCGTACGGCGAGCTACGCATCGATCGACAGACCGTATCCCGATACGAGGACCGGTCGAGAGAACGTAGCTTCGTAATGTACGTATGCATGGGCACGCGAGTAACGCATGTAAATGAGGCATGAGGCAAAGCGTTGCAACGAGACTGTAATCCCAACTGCAACGAGCCGGGTCCACTTAAAGACTTTCCTTCCATCTCGTTGTCAGTATCTTTCCTCAAGAATGAATTTTCTCCCACTATCTGCTTGCTCCTTCAAATTTTGAGAAGAGCATACATTACAGCGAATGCAGAACATAATTTATACAATTCAAAAATATATGAAACGTTAATCAAAGACGTCGTTGTTCATTATAATATGTAACGAAGACATTTCTGTTGACCCGGTAGTAATTTCTGTGCTTTACGAAGTTCTCGTGAGGGTAATTGGAATTTCAAAATCATAACGGTCGTCGAGTGTCAAAGATTCCCCAGATTTTTGACGGTGAAAGGCGATGCAATCGCAATTAGGAGCATGATTTTAAAGCACCGATTAAGTCATAGGCATCGACGGACCCCGATCAGCAACGCGGTCGAGCATAACGTAAACGAACGTTAATCTGTAACGCAACCGCGATACGCGAGTACATGTAGATACATAAATCCATGTTACAGATACATAAATTAACGCGATGCATAAGAATCGGAGCAAAAAAGAAATTTGTCGGCCATTAGAAGAGTACCTTACATACAGATAATAAGTATGAATTCCATTCATCGTCTATAGTATGATGAAGAATGTCGGCTTTTCGGAATAATCAGAAGTGATATACATTCTATGCATTCCAACAGAAGCCAACGCGCGGGGAATGAAATTGCGCGTAAGATAGGTGAGGTGCATCGATCCAGAATATCTGGAGAACGGGGCTGGAAATGTTGAATCGACGGGTTCCGACCGACCGGCCAGGTTGGTCTTACGTAGCCCTCCACGGACGTTTAGATTTTCTGACCGTCCTGTAAATTCCTTCGTTCTACTATGCAAATACTCCATCGGCACTCCTGGTATCGTACATTTTGAGGGTAAAACGCAGGCTATTACGCAAGGGAACAGGAGACATGTACGACCGAATACGTGGGCAGTAGCTCCGGCGTGAGTTGATGGCATACAACGCACTCGAGAGTGCAACATGCAACGTGTAACATCGAAAACGTGCTCGTTCGACCAGAACGTTCCACACGAATGTTTATACGCGTTCACGTCGCGGGAGTACCTACGGTTCTCGGTGCTTTAACTACTTACGTGCCTTGTGCGTGGTGCGTAGCCACTGACTGCGAGAGCAATAATTGCCTCCGAGGCAGTCGGATCACCGTTTTCTTGAAAATACACTTCGTCCATATCGATATTTCATTGTGAATCTTAATCGTTTTCGTTCCAATCCTACATCAATTTTCTTCCCAAGATGCTAGACCTTCGTGTTCGATTACACATTAATTCTTGTAATTCTCCATAGAGATTTTTACTGAAATTAGAAGTGCAGGAATTTCCTTCGAAGCTGATCGTCAGTTGAGTCGCGAGTTTGAACCGCTATTCAACTTTCCGTTTATACTCTGCTAGCTTCGTCATCCTTTGCAATCGAATTCCACGAATTAATCACATATTCATCTCCTACGTTTATTTATAATGTCGAACGACTACAAAATCGGGAAATATCGCTTATCCTACGTCTCATCTCCTACCGGAGATATAAAATTCGTATCATTGATAACATTCGTAATCTTCGCTTACAAGCAATCTCCGAGCGATACATGCATTGGCTGTAAATAAATAAATAAATAAATAAGTAATATAAACAACAGCCAGAGAGTGCTCTGGATCGATTGCACTGTTTCAGGCTTCGTTTTCAGCGTCGCCCTCGGTGACTGGTAATTCCGTGGGTGGTTCTGTTGGCCATTTTCCTACAGTCGCTGCAGGATCGACGGTTGATGGAGGATCAGTGATAATAATTGGTCCTAGGGGTTCCGCAGTTTGCTCTTCGTTTCGTGTAGGCTCTGATTCCTTGTCGTCCAGGTTCTGTGAGCTTTCAGTGAATTCTGGTTTCATGGAAATTATCGCAGGCGTGGAGTCCGAGTCGACTGGACCGAGCATCGGTGGTATCAATTCTGTGGATGGTACCATCGTTTTAATTTGGCACTGCCGACCCATGTAGCCGATAGGACAGATGCATCTGCAATTCAATTCCATCGAATTAATAGGTAAATTCTATATGAAATCATTCGACGTGGACTTTCTGGGGTTTTACCTGTAATTTCCATCCTCCTTGGCCATGCTGATGCAGCTACCGTTGTTGCGACAGACACCTGGATGTTCGTCGCAGTAAGTTAATTTTTCGTTGCACAGATCACCCGCCCATCCAGGTTCGCATCTGCAGTCCCATGGTTTCTTGCAGCTACCGTGAACGCATCCAGGATAAGCGACACACTCGGTGCAGTTGGGACCCGTCCAACCTACGCGACACCTGCAGGTGCCTGGACGACGACATGCTCCGTGTTCTCGACTGCATCCTTGCGAGCAGATCGCTGCGAAACAATTTCTAGATCAGACAGAGAGTTTTCAATTTTTCCAACCCCCCCCTTAGGCACCGATCAATCGATAAATCTTCATCGATCTGTCGCCACCGTTCGTCCTGCAGTTTTGAGAATTCGTTAAAACAACATTTAACAGCAGAAAATAAGTATGACTGACGTGTTTGACATAAGAGTCCAGTCCAGCCAGGTTCGCAACGACACTCGAGAGGTCCTTTGCAGGTTCCATGCACGCATCCTGGCAGAACAGCGCACTGTTTGCATTTTGAACCCTGCCAACCCAGCCGACATCTGTAAAAGTAATCACCGTCGTTAAGAAAGAACGACTAACTTCGCGTAACACTGAATTAATAGCATGTACGATCTTTAATGGGAGCGAAGTCGTTCGAAAACGAAATTTCATCGGAAAATGGAGGAGCGAGGCATCTCGGGAGATACGAGTCCGTTCGAAATTACAGGCTATGAAGGCTAATGGAACGAGGGTCGATTTCGATGCATCGATCGATCGCTACCGGTACCGATATAACCGTTCATTACACCGATTACCTGCACTCGCCCGGCTTCTCGCAGTATCCCTGGCTAGACAGACAATCGGACGCGCAAATCGGCTCCGAGCAGAACATGCCCTTCCATCCAGGATCGCAGGAGCACTCGAAGCTCACGTTGCAGCTGAAAGTGAAAATTCATTCGGTCAGGAAGATGAAATTACCGACACGCGTTCGGCGGAGCACGGACGCCACAGTGAAAAACGAAGGGTTTCATGTTACAGGGAAATTAGCCACGGTGAAATCGACGGACGATTTTTCTCTGGTCGAGCAGACTGATCGAACAGACCGCGAGAACATTCAGGATTTTGTATCGGGTGACCCTGAACGCGTGGAAATGTCTAGAGTATCGTCCCTCTTGGAGAACATTGAGATTTAAACTTCCGATTTATTTTCATTGGACCGGATGGCAAAAGTTGCTTTGATATAGTATTAAAAAAAATTAAACAAAATACCTGCCGTGCTGACAGCCTGGCAGAGCGACGCACTTGTCGCACAGATCGCCCCAGAAGCCTAATTTGCAACGACACTCGCCTGGTCTGCGACAGTAACCCTGAAGAGGGTCGCAGCCTTTTCGACAGATCGGCACGTCGCACAGGTCGCCTGTCCATCCTGAAACGGCCGGACAAAAAATCACCGACTGTTTTATGAAGTATTTTTATCCGCTTCGTTGGTTCTCTTATCCCCGAGACGAGAGCAGGATGAATTCCAACCTCGATTCTTTTTCTTGTGCTTACCTGGCAAGCACTTCACCTCCCCAGCCTCGTCGCAGACGTAATGAGAATTCGGATGCTGGGACGCTGGTATCTCGCAGGCTTGCTTCTTCCATTTCGGCACGTACCTAAATGTTAATTTCATCAGATCTCGAGCATTTTCAGGAGTTGCGTCTCTGATATTCAACAAATTCCTGAGAGCCTACAGCCTACAAATTTTACTGTTCTTCTCAGTTATTGTTGTGCGTGGGTCCAGCTAAGTTAAACAGTCATACTCCGTTTTGTTTGATTAGCATTTTTTCGATACACGAGAGGAGAAATAATGAATGTGTATTTTTTTGAAAACGTCACGCGGTAAGCAACTGTGTCAATATTTGAAACCTTCGAGCAAACTACTCGTCGCTTATTATTCTCACGTAGAATACTAATCGTAAGTGGGACTGGCGTATGCACCGTCATCCACGAGAGAATTAACATAAATGCCTCTGTTAACAGAACACAGTTCTTTTCATTTAAATATAAGACCTGCGCTTCTGATTCGAGGTGACGTCATAAATAAAATGATCGATCCAACTGGCACTTGTAATCGGATGCATTTTTATTGAGCCTCGGAAAAGTTGGCACACTTACTAACGGTAAATAAATAAATAAAGAGTGCTTGGACCTGGTTTTGGTTGATTGCAGGTTAGGGTAAGTCAAAACATCTGTAGAATAGTGGAGCGGAAATATTGTTCCTGTTTCGACAACGGGGGAAACATAGCGACAGCCGCTTGACAATTAGAGCAACGGTACATTCACCGTACGTATGATACAGGAAATAACATTCTACGCATAATTTCCTCTCATTTCACTGTTTCTCTTAAATTCTACAGTTCAATACCGCATTCTTTAATTCAATCTATATTTCACTGGTAGACGAAGAATTTTTCAACGAACTAACTCTATACCCGCAGTACCAAGAAAGTAGGTGGACGTTCGACCATTATACTTTTTGGTACGATCTTAAGACGTACGGAAATCCGAAGAAGCTTCGCTCAGCCAAGAAAAATCAAATCAGACCAGAATTTTGCAATGAACATGATAGAAGATATACGCAGCTGCTTTGGAATAAAAGTGATCGCACATTCACTGACATGATCAATTTAAATTCTGCCCACGTTACAGCAACATTCTCGAACCACTCGACTATTCGACAATAAATTCTCTAATAATTACAAGTAAACCATATTCGGAATTCCTATATTCCCTGAAAAGTCACACATCTGTACTGGAACGAAGCTGATAGAATATTCACACATGCAATAAATAGCAAATCTACCCGGGCTCTACGGAAATTCCGGAAATCAGTTGAGAATCAGTTGTACAGCGTTTACAGGAATGGAACCACTATGAAATTCCTGACGTCCATCCCGGACGAACGAACGAACGAACGAACGAACGAGCGTTCTCCAGGGCGAAGAAAGTCCGGCTCTCTCTCTCGGCACTCGAACCACGTAAATCGATTAAGTGAAAATAATTGGTGACGGTACCTGGGTCCGGCTGCGAATCCCAGATGCAATCTGCCGAGTCCGGAGACGGCGGTGACACCGACGTAGGAGGCATTGTTCAGGGTGCCCAGTTCGCCGGGACCGATCAAGAGGCTGAGACAAGCGAGCAGCAGTATCATCTTTGCTTGACTTCCGAGTCAAGACTGAGGACGACCGCTTCCAAGGCTCTGCCTTGGATAACGGGACCTTGTTCGAGGTCACGACACACTTTTTCAACCGTGTGGTACCGACGTGCTGGTGAGCGTGTGTCTGCCGCCTGTGAAACCTCTACGTGAGCACGTGTGCGCGCCTCCACCGCTCGACTTTTTTTTTTCCTCTCTTTTCCTTGTCGACGGGTTTCATTATTCGCTCGGGAAAGTTCAATGCACCTTGTAGTCGAGAAAGGAAACGAACGTTCCTGGAACTTTCGCGGGACTTGGCTCCCTCGGGCTGATCCGGGGGTCGTTTCTACGGTTCATGAATTACGACTTTTCATCAAGGAAATCTTTCATGGATTTCTGTGGTCTTCAGATGCTGAATCTTTGCTGTTTGCCGTGGGAATGATGTGATTGGATGTAGGATACATTAGTTGAGAAATATAAGAATTTGGAGAGATCCAGCACTCGTGACAATTAAATAGAAGGTGTTCAACAATCAGAGTAGATCTGCTAAAGAATTTTTTCATACGCTTATTAGGGATCCAAACTATCGATTCTTCTATGCTTGTGTATAAATGTACTAGTCCAATTAAATTTGAATTTTTCAATGTATAATTGTACAGAGTTGTTTTCAATCATTTTTGCAGGTGGGACAGAAGGAGAAACAAATTTCTATGGTGACGTTGATAGATCCAACACTCCAGGCTTAACAGTTGGAAGCTCTTCAGGGTGTTCCTGGCTCGTCATTTATAAATATACCGACGATCTCCGACGCCCATGTGAATGTCCTGTGATTCCTGAATAACGGGATATTTCTACCGTTTCCTCGAGGCGATGTTCTCCAAAGGATTCACCGAAAACTATAATCTGGCGTGAATTCGATGCGGACCCCTTCGGAATTGAATGAAAAGTTTTCGGGGCGTCCCTCCACCCGTCAAAGGGATTCGAGATGCTGGGATTAAAGATAAGGCGCTTAGAGGAATTCACGGGCGACAGGGAAATTCGGTTTACAGCGTAAAATTTTTATTCATATTTCAGAGACTATGTACAGGCTTCTATTTACAAATAAATACAGAGCGACGCAAGAATGGCGCCATGTTTCTTCTTTCTCGGTGATAGGAACTCTTTTACAGTCTGTTCGTTGCGTGCTGAGCAAGATCAGTACTCTATTTACGTATAAAAATATCGTAGATGGTTCTGTATAGTATTCTTAGCGATTCGCGAGCGTTTGTATACTTTTCTCGGCGATCTTTCCCCTTTTCTTTGATTGTAATCGTTTACGAACCCGCTCGCGTCTTTTGGAAACTATTTTACAGTATACTTAATTCCTACGAGTCTATACAGGTCTGCCAACTCCGACCATTTCGGTGGAAAGTTGCTGGAACTTATACCTAGTACAATATAAAACGTACAGTTTCGATTGATTTGAATTGAATCGATCGCCAGAAAATAAGGTCGTGATTACGGCGAAATTTAGATACCTAACTCATAGTCATAATCAGAATTTTCTCTTGGCGACAGGTTCAATGAAATGGCAGCAACGATTCAGCAACCATAGCTTCTTTCTCCTCTCCTCATTCCTGAGCAGCAATATCCCTGAGCTTTTCATTGTCATCGATACAACATCCTCCAAGTCGATTTCAAACTTCCTCTATCTCAATATTTTTGGTTTTCCTGCAAATTTTCGCCAGACCAACGATGAACACCAAAATGGCTGCAGAGATGGATCCAACGAAGATGTCCCAAGGGTACAGGACCTCCAGGACCTTTTCTATCCTCGTGACGTGGACGGAATTGGGCCTGGTGTCGACTTCGATGGGAAAACTGCCGGGTCCTTCGTTCGAGGCGATCCTGACGAGGTATTTCGTGCCTGGTAGCAAGGATATCTGAGCAGAATTCGCGTCTGTCACCTGATTTCCCATGAGACCTCCCGTTTCAGGCTCCCAGGACACCACGTAAGACTCCTTGTCGCCTGAATGATCCCTGTCCAGCTTGTAATGGAACCCTGAACTCGTTGAAGGAGCATTATCAGACTCCAGAGAGTCATCAGCATGTTCGTCCTTCCTCCTGAAGAAGAATCTTCTAAAAATCTCATCAGAAATCTGCGAATCCTCCTGACTCCTCCATTCAGCGAGGACCTTCTCGCCGTATTTCTCCAGGAAGAATTGTCTGACCCTGTTATTGAACCTAGTCTGCTCCAGGACTCTCTGTTTCTGTAGCTGATTCTGAACATCCTTCCAGGAAATCGTTGCTTCGTACAGCGGACCTTGTTTCAAGGATTCCAAAGTCGGCACCCACTCCTGCCAGCTGTAGTGTTTCACTCCGTTCTCCATGGCGACGATTATCCAGGTGTCTGGCCTCAAGTTTGGTGTTCGTTCTCCAGGATAATAGCCCGCTACACGCCATTGTTTGTATAATTTTCGCATAACCACCGCCACGTCGAATTTGTCCAGATTTACGGGAGCTTTCTTTGGCGCTGGCAGGATCGACGGAAGATATCTCTCTTCTACTCTCGTCTTGCGATAGGTGCACGCTGTCTGACACGCCGGACACTGAGAATAATACAAAGAATTGGAATAGTTTGGAAAATATTGAACGATTATAAGGTAACATTGTGATTATTTATTTGGACAAGAAGGTTTCTGAAGACTGTTTGTTGATATACCACATGCCATTTAGGACTACAATCAAACTTTATGGCCACTTGGTAAACAATCTTTCGAACGATTTCCTTCTTTTTTCGATCGCATCGATTTATCTTTCTTAAACATCTGTCGTTCCTTCGAAAAGTGCATTAAGCAGGAACAATAATTAACGTTCAGCCTGAAAGAGACATTCCTCTTATCGGATGGAGATCGTGGAGGAATCTTCAATCTAAACATTCACCGTAACCTGGTAGTCGGTCCCCAAATATTTGAAAAAGATTCCTATCATGGGGCGATACATGGACGCAGTTTAAACTCGAAATGCGGCTCGACCTTCCGTGAAAATCGACAGGTAGCCAGTCTTTCTAAGGATTTTTCCCTGCGCCGAAGGGCCTCGCTGCCGCAGGCCTTTCTTCTTCTTTCTTCGAAATTTCCAAAGTTAACCCAGACGCAAGGGATTTTTCTCGCGCCTGATCGATCCTCTGTAGGCTCGATACAACCCTGGAGGTTCGAGCTCGAGGGAAATTACCTCGAAGAGGATCAAAGGGGAGCAGAAACGCGAGACCGATCGCAGGTGCGCTGTTTTTAGAAATATTGCGAGTATCGTTCCCTCAGACTCCAGTATCACGACTGAATCGTGCACAATGGGGTATTAATTTGGTTGACACGTGAGCTGGGAGGGTTTTCAAAATCTTTGGAACGACCTGTCAACCGTTTTGTAAGCAGAAGAAATTGAACATACAGTTGGAATTTTTATTATAGACGTTTTGTGAAGATCAAGGCTTCAGCAGTTTGACTGGAGGTCTCAGTAACTTCAAACGTCTTTCGAAACTTTTCAGTAATCTCTTCTCAGCTTCGGTTATGTTCGAAGGGACCAAGAATGCTCCATCGACCTTCCTGATCCAAAATCCTCTTAATTCTCGAAATCTACTCACACGTGGATACTGGTCGCCCTCGCAGACGGTCCTGGCGTTCTCCCATCGGTTCTCGAGTGCCTCGCAGTACTGCCAGCACTGTAACACAGCCAAAAAAAAGATCGTACATGAAAGAACGAAGTAAGAAGAAGAGGGTTCGAACAAAAAGCTCTTGCACGCACGAGTAAAAAGGACGAAAGAGGGATGAGAGGGCCGAGGAACGCGAAGAGGGAAAGGGAGAATAAGAAACCATCGGCCGTGGACCGTTGAATCGAGCGATTTAAGCGGCCACGAACACACAGTGAAGGAGACAGAGGAAAAAAGTAAGAGAGAAAGACGAAGAGAGGGGGACCGAATTAGCTCCAACCTGTTTCAGGCATAACAGGCACCGTCGTTGTTGTCTTCATATTTATTGGGGTACCGTCTCCCTTCGCGGAGCCCTGTTTTCACCTTCTTTTTTCTACCCCGCTCCCTTCAGACATCCCCTTACCCTCCTATCCCTCCCGATTATCCTTCATCACGGTGCTGCTTCTAAGCTGCTTCGTAGAAACGCCGTCCCCCCTTCTTCTTTCGCGCTAATAACGCCACCAAAAAAGCAACATCCCCAACCCCTAACTGCCTCGCGATAATTCCACGACGTCCCCTCTTTCCTCGAGGTTCTTCGAGGAGACGTGTGTCGCGTGTGGAACCTCTAGAATTTTCTTTCTTCGGTGCCTGGGGGGGGATTCTCGGCTCGCAATTGCTCGAGTCGTTGTTTGAACCCTCTGCGGCGCTGTACTAGTAATGTTCAAGTTATGCAACGGATTATCTGTTTGTTAATTAAAGTACCAACGCCATGATAACTTATTGTCATTTACTTTGCACCACCGAGGCAATGCAAAAAAATTGATTCTCCTTTTGATCAAGAGACACCCCAATTGGTGCTCTAATCCTCTGTCAGGGGTAAGAACTACGGTGGCGCGAATCTGCACACGACGTCCCCTCTATTTCACTTTACCGCATGGCTCGATCATATTGATTCGGGGACTTCGAATTTACGAGCCCCTCGGCGATCGTAACCCGATAACGGCACGATCATGCTCGCACTCGATGAAATTTGATGGAACGTTCGACGCTCTTGAAGAACACACTCTCGCCGTACAATCCCGGGAGCCGTTGATTACGATGATCGAGATCACGGTTAATCCTTCGATCACGATTAAGCATACCATTGATCGTATCTGGTTAATCGGTCACGATGTTTTCTAGGAAAACGAGCTGCCACGATCGATAATTGGCGGAGGGTAATTTCATGGATTTGCGGGGAGAGCTGATGGTAAAAAATTGTGCAACTTCGAAATGAGGTCATCGTTCCTGTACGGCTCATTGGAAACGACAGTGAACTCTAGTAGTATCGTATTTGAAATTATTTACACGCCTGTTTCGATTGAAAATTAAGTAACTAAAGAATTCACAGAAAAATTCTTTGATCCTCGATGAGCCGTGTTAACAAAATTTTATAACTCGTCTGTGCTGCGGTATCCTTCCGTATAAAGTTCTATTACTATCCAACGCTGACGTCATTGTCATGATTTCCCAAAAGAAGCAACGAAATTCGGGTCAGAGGGTTCAACCTGCAATTTACTCCCCCCGAATTCCTACGACGCACGAGGTTCAAAGCGAAACAATTACCGTCGAAAAGGGCGCCTTCTTCCCCATAATCGTCGTTACTCGACCATAACTGCGACGTTCTCTCAGAGGGGGTTCCTCTCGCGACCTTCATTAAGCCGCCTCCGCATGTACGGCCTCCTCGGAGAATCGTTATTCTAATGTGTCCCATGGAAAACGAGTCTCGAGAACTGTCGAGCATAAATTTCAATGGATCATCACCGTTCCTCGCGAGAATATTCCACTCGGTTCAAGTGAACGCCATGCAAGATGGCATCGATTTCCCCGAAATTAATGGACACCCCCCCGGCACGGTGAAATGAGCAACGCCCTAAGCCCTAAGCGCACACGACGCATTGTACGCTCGCCTAATCGTGATTCCCATCTGTTCGTGCGCGAACAGAGGGGACCAAGGGGCCAGCATGATTTTCCACGGCGCCCCATAAAACCGACACGAGAGATTTATCGCCATGAACATCGGGACTACGGGCCCTATCGAGTTTCCACGCCACGAAATCGTCACCTACGTATATACACGTGATTTCCCCGGAAAATTTTCTTCAGTCTTCCCAGGGGCCGTTTCTTGTTCTCGACGGAGTACGGAGAAGGCTCGATTGTTGATTTTTCTCGAAATATTCTCGAGAGAACGTGATTATCGGAGAATTAGGTTGATTCTGAGAGAACAGGGTCACGGTGGAGCTAGAAATATCATGTTCGCTGCAAGAGGATCTCTGAAATCTCGTGACGACTTCCAGTCGGTTCGTGGGATCGTGTGGAGGGAAAATGTGGACCCGTGGAGCGACTGTGTGTGTGTGTGTGTGTGTTAGGGACGAAGAACGAACTTCTGGGTAGGTATAGAATTTTCGGAAAGTAAAAGCTTCCACGCACTAGAATGCTTCGGTGTCTACCGGTTCATTTATTAATTTTTTGGAAGACGATTTGAAAATTGAGGCTCTAGAAATGTAGACTTTTTTTTGTAATCAAAATTTGAGCAATGGTTCAAGCTTCTATAGGCGCTCAGCGGATCTTATAAACGAATGAAGTGGACGTATATCGATCAGAATGTCCCCAAACGCCTCAATAAAATGACCGTAACATCAGTCCCCAGAGCACTGACATATCAAATCCTCAAAACAATCGTAGACACCGAAACATTGAATTCACTAAGCCCCAAAAGCCTCGAAGCTTCGGTAGATCAATATTTTCTCAATCTAATTACCATGCTGCAAGTAGTTTGCTGTTTCCCCGTGTACCACTCGCAGTTCCCGTCCGCGGTGTGTTTCTTCAGACACTGAGATCTACACTGAGCGATCCTGACGATCGGTCCGAGATCGAAGCTCGAAACCACGCTCACGAACCAGGTAAAAAACAGGAACCACGAGATCTCCATGTCCAATAAAAATCGCACTGCTTCTTCTCGGTAATAAAATTCACTCACACACTTTTCGAGCGTTCACTGGGTTCTTGAGAATCGATCGAAACATACACAACCGAAAGGTGGTCGAGTCCTCATCCGTGTGAGCGATCGTCTGGTAACGTGATTTTGAAGGGAGGCGAGCAAGGGACGTGGATTCACCTCCGAAATTTCGAGCGGACTGCGCCCTTCGGAGGTCGGTACCTTCCTTATGTAGCCACGGTCCCCACCAGTTCGATTTCAGCTCGACCCTACCCCCTGAAGGCAACCTAGCATCCCTTGCAATTATCCGTGGGCTGAAATCGTCCCTTGGCATATGGTCGACCACGCTGCATCATCGTCCTTCTGCCCGATTACTTGCCTCGCGAAAAAGTAGGCCAAACGCACGAAAGAGTTGCCACTTTTTTTCATCCTTCTTTTTCAAACTTTTGGGATCCTTCGACGAAACGATTACGGCAATTTTATTTATTTTGTTCTTAACCCGAGGAACCGATCAAAGGGTTAAGGCTTAGAAATGAAAATCCAATGTGTGAAGCATTTAAAAAAATTCTTGAAGAATAGCGATGTCCTCAACGTCCGAGATTAACAATGAAACCGTAATACGATTCGTTGATTTAAGTTACCGTTATTTTTTCTATCACAATGCCCAGTGCACTGCCATGAATATTAAATTCAATTTCCTCCCGAAGTCATGAACAGCACAAAAGAGTCTTTGACAAAAACCTGATAACATTCAGCAATGAATGGGACCATAAGAAGCTGGTGCACTTATCGATGCTCCATCTACCCTCCCGTCAAACTAACCAGCTCACCCTTTCGATCGCTTTCGAGTTTCAGCAGTCGACGAAAAGCTCGTCGAGGCAATTAAGAGGCCCCCAGCTAGAGGGGGTGAACATTTTTTCCTCGTAAATCACGTGAAAGCCGACGTTGTCGCTCGGTTTTACGACTCCGGTTGACTGGAAAACCGAAATTCTCGATTGATTTAGGGCTCGCGGAGGCGCCAGTTCGATATTCCACGACCTCGTTGTAAATCAACGGTTCTTACTTTTCTTGGTTGTTGAACAGTTCGGGGATTTCAACCTTTGTTTACCACGAGGCTGCAGCAATTTTCCCAAGGTTTTCCTCGTCAACGTGACGGTAGCGATCGAGCAATTTACTGCGGCTGACTTTCGGTTGCAGAGAAAACCACTTTTTGCACTGTCACCCCGGAAAACGGCCTTTGTCGCGAGACCAGGCCCTGCCGGACCCTCCGACAGCAGGGAATCTTCAAACTTTCACGTGTTTCTCATTCTCGACCGGTCTGTAGAATATTGAGGAGACTTTTTGGCAAGATCCGGTAGGGGTGGCGAACCAATTTTGATAGATTAAGTTTTCTGGTGCAGCGTGCGTCTATTTACGAAGATTCGCAGGTGCAGCTAATTTCACGGCACAGAATGCTCCGAAAAACCCTTCCGCGACCGTCGTCCATCGTCACTAATCCTTTTTTGCCCGGTGGTCGGTGCATTTCGTATTCTTCTGGTCACTTTTTACCAAGTAGATCGGGGCAGCATGAATATCGCCCGATACTCGCGTGTTCGCGTTCGTTCGCCCTTCGATCGACTTATAGCACCAGCAAAAAGTATGGCAATCTTTTCAACACGATCTCCAACTCGCACAGCATTCAATATCTTTGCAACAAAAATTTCTTTTCATTCGCAGCGCAATTCTTCGATATTCTTGAAATTCTCAGTAGGATTTCAGTTCTCATATTTTTATTAATCAGACAAATAAAATTGCTGAAGACCTGCAAACAATTCAGAACCGCGAAAAGAAAGAAGATTTAGATATTTTCTCGTGAAGTTCGGTACATCTCGTCGAGGTTAGGAGCGACCGCAGACGAGTATCCGTTGTGGTCGGTAATTGCTGAAGAAAGGAAACTGTTGGCGAGGCTGCTCATAAAAAGCACGAAAGCTACAAAAACCGTTCGGTTCACGATCCTGATTGCTCGTCGTACGAAGTATTAAGCGCTGGTCACCGGTTTTTTCTGTAATCAACGACTGCCCCCAGGATATTCCGGCTAAAAGTATGAAAAACAGACTTCACCGTAATGATCGGCATTATACCTTCGCGTTTGTTCCTCTTTGAACTTGGTGTAATACAGAAAGAAGGAATTTCGTACAAATAAATATATCAAGAAATACATAAATTATGTCGACGGTGTCCGAGGTTCGTCTCACGAGCAATGCAGCGGTGCAATAAAATAATATGCTGCTCGGAACGACATTCTGAACGAGGTTGGAAAGCGAACAGGCCGGCACCAGCGGTCGGGGCAATAAATTTCGGTTTCGAGAATTTGTCAGGCTAACATATTGGGATAGCTAGCCTCTGGAGGAGGTAAGGTAGACCGGCTAAGTGTTCAATAGCGATTCAGGGTTACCACCTGTCCTCCCAGGGGCCTCGTTCCAAGGAATCCTTCGTTTCTTCCTCCTCTTATTCCGCTTCGCTTCATGGCGACGCGGAAAGCCGACAATGAAAATTTGTCGCCGGAGCATTTGACGCGAAAACTGCCTTTCAAACGTCCCGCAGACACCCGACCCGGACCCAGAACAACGAGACGGACGAAATTTTCTGCCCTGCCGCGTCGCTTATTGCCCACCGACGATTTCCAGGAGAAAGGTGTCGCGCTAAGGTGCTTCTTCCTCGTGATTGACGACAATTTCGCGGTACGATGAAGACTCGTCGAACCGTCGCGCCTGACAACCTGAAAATTCGAGCTGCTCTTTTTGCCCGGACGAACGCGTGACTTCTGGAGCAGCCGAGCGATTCGTTTCTATGAATCGATACTTTTTTCGTGGATTCTGCTCGTTAAAGTTATTTTCAGTGACATCATGTAACGTTGCTTCGGATTTGGTCGCGTAGATATTTTTCGGGATTCTTCTCTGTGCGTTCTATAATTACGCGGGAAAATATGAAAGCACGAAGCTGAAGAGCATGGGAGAAGAACGCGGTGGAATAATATTTGAGAAAAATATTCCGCGGGACACGGGGGAGGGTTGGAAGCGAGTAAACCGAGCAAAACGAAGCGCAATATTTTTCCAGGACAGATAATCCCCCTGCGTAGTTTGCGTCCCAACGCTTTGACAATCCGATCAGCAAACTTCTTTTGTGACCTACCAGCCTCTTTGTTCTCGTTCCGAGCGTTCACACCTACTACCGTCGATGCTGCGATGTGTGCAACCCTGCGGACGAATCATAAAATCAATTTTCGACTCGTCATTACAGTAGCAAGCACACGGATATTCAGAGAAATTCGTGATCGTTACTATAATTTACAATCAAAGAACCCCGAACAGTCAATACTTTCCTGTATTGATAAAATTATTATCATTATCATCTCGCCGCAACTCTCAACCTACGCTTCACGATTCCGCAATCTTTACTCCACGCGAACCTAAACGGAACCAGCCGAACAATATAAAACCATTATCTGGCACAGTTCTATTCAACGTTTCTCGGTGTCGAGCTTTGGAAAAGCAGCTTTCACGAAACTCGCCACGACGCGGACGGAATGATGAAGCACGGATAAGATCTGTGAACGGTGGTTAGATCACGAATCCGCGGTGTTCGGTCGGAATTCACATCTCGAACGAACGGACGCAATCTGACGGAAAATCGAGACTCACGTAATCCTTCGTGTGGAGGATTACGGTCGATAAACAATACCACACGAACGAACGGATCGTGTCGTAGATGCAACACGCCGATAGTCGGCCGCTTCGAGGTGAAAAGAAGGTCCAGGACCTTCGAGAGGAAGGAGAAGGTCACGGATTACGGGACCTACGAAAACACCCAGCATCAATGTCCCGCCAGGGTGAATTCCTTTCGAAACTGCATAGTGCCAGCATCGAATTTTTCGCCCTCCTCCAAACATCGCGACGACGATACGCGAAATCCTGAAAATGTGTTTCCGTCTCCCTGTTATTGAAGGTGTAATGGGACCAAAACTGTTTGCACAACGCTGCAGAAAGGCCGGGCAGGCTGGAAAAGCTTTCGCTTGTACAGTGACCTCGAAGGATTCAATTTAGGTATTCGTCCGATGCGTTTAGGCCCTCCCCCGATGCAACGATGGAGAAGAAAATTAAATCTATATGTCCTCCGTCACTTGTTCTTTTTAGCCCGTTCCTATCGACCGAATCAAATATTTATCATTTATAAATGAATACGCTTCGTCCATGGTGAATATATCCGGCACGCGTCGCACGTGATTCCAGAAACTCATTTAAAGCCTTCGCACCGCAACAGTTTTGGGGAAGAATCCCCAGGGCTTCGCGTTCTCGGATGAACGTCCACAGGGAATTCGACGCACGTTTCGAATGATGGAATCGAAATTCTCGTTAGCTTCAGGCTGTTGCCGTGTCGTGTAATGGAAACGTCAGAAGCTTCCGCTTCGCGTCGATCGATATTTCTTCGTGAAAAATGATGTAAGTTGACAATGAATTGTAACTTTTAAATCGCATTTTTACTTATTCCAGATATTTTTTGGGTACCTGTGTCAGGACGCTTTGCCCGTGAAACCGATCAGAGTGAAATCCGGTGGCTCCAGACATTTAGACGCCAATTTCAGGATCATTTCACATAGTAAGGGCAAGAGAACCGTGGTCTCGGTTCCAGTTGGATCTGTTTTTCGAGGGATCGAAACGCCTCACGAGGGTCCATTGATGCATAAGGACTATAAGGAGCACAGAGCGCACCGCTGGGCGAGTGGACGATCCATTAGAAGCGATTTCAGGCTGCCACAGGGCCAGAAAAATCATCGCACCGCGCGCGTCGCTGGCCAGATATATTCTCTGACCAGGTGTGAGAAAAGCCCGTAGCACAATAAAATGTCACTCTCCATTGAAGGAACGATCCGTCGTCGGAGCGCCACCCCTGAAAATAGATGAATGCCTCCTCTATGCCGTTGGGCCTTTTGCCATCGGCGAGCGTGGATCAGCTCGTTTGAAACCGGAGGGATGCAACGTTTAACGTCACCGTATATTTCACCCTACAATCGGCCGGCGAGACAAATACCCTTATTTGTACACATCCTGTGCATTGTGACGCGTATCACGGGGCACCCACGGAGCACACACGACTTCCGGTGAATGCGCTCCACCTCCCTCTTTCTCTCCACGACCATTCCATCCTCGTTTCTCATCGGTCCAGCTCGCCTCGTCTCTCTTCAGCTTTTTATCCCCGTTGATGCCGCTTCTCCGCCTTCTTCCTCCCTTCGGTCCATTTCTGCTTTTTTCGCCTTTTTTATTCCGGCGGAGGCGGTGGGAAGGGCAAGATCGTGTACCTGCCGGATGAAAACCATATTGGATCGTGCTACGAGACCTTTGATAATGCGCATCCCTTGGATCGCGATCATCCGACACCGATTCTTCCATCTCGCCAGGCTTTTCGACACTCCCTTCCTCTCGAGGTTCGTCGTCTTCTGCTGCTCCATTCTTCGAGGAGGAGGCGGAGAGGCGTGTGGAACGATGTACATATATACCACTCGATATTGCGAGTAAGAATAAATGCGACGTCGGAGTTATTGAATATTTTACTTTGAAAACGTTACTCGTGCTCGCTGCGTTTTCACGTGTCTCTGCACCCCCTTCTTTCTTTTCTGTCGACTCACGTTACCGAGCGAAAACATTCACCGTCCCAATCCAGCCACAGAAAACTAAGTATTGGGCGGCTGCCGGCTAATTGCGTCCAAATTTCCCTGGACGGGCAGGATTTTCGAAAAGGGCGGCCCTCTCCTGCTCGTTCCAGCGCGTGATTATCTATTTCCTTTCAGGCGGTTAGGTCGATCTCGAGATTTTCCCGCGGATTAGCCCGGAAACGTATTCCAATAGCGATCTCTCGCCCGTAAAAAGAGGATTTCTTAAGAAAACTTCGCTCAGATAGAATTTCGTGGGTCGCTGCGGAAGTCCGCCAACTTGCTCTCTGAATCCTCCCTCGAAAAAAGTAAACAAAAGCTTAGCAAAAGAGACGAAGAAGGCGAAGAAGGCGAAGAAGGCGAGAAATTGTCTCCACGCGAGAATATTTTCAGAAGAAGCTCAGACCTTCGGATTCTTCGAAATTTCTTTGTTCCTTCCCAGGCACAAAGGGGTGCGTAATTGACATTTGTACGGGTTTGAATCGCATTTGGAAAATCGATTGGCAGACGATCGAACAGGAGAGTTCGTTACAAAGCGTCGCGATTTCACGACCGACCGAGAACGAAATTTAATTTCGACCCATGAACAGTCAATTTCGAGGCAATCTCCTTGTAGAGCGGGAAAAGGTGGTTCCTACGATGTTATAAGACGGCTGGACCATATGCCAAGGACCATACGGCACGTGGATAATTATAGTGAAACGTTAGGCGGTCGTAACACGAGGGTGGCGAGATAATATTCGCGACGACAGATTGTACGCACGAAATACCAAGAAAACTTCGCCGGGAGGAACTGTTTCAATAATTTCCGAGTGCCTTTCGAGGGAAACGTAGAATTACTAGCTCGAATTTCATGTTACGTGCCGGCCCCTGCGTTGGAATGAAACGTGAAGAGGTGAGGGGCTCCTGACGGCTGATACATGCACCGCTCAACATTCTTTTTTCCTAACGTAACAATTATTAGAATTTGATCAAACTTCGATCTACTCGAATGGCCGGAATAGAAATGCATCTGTCTGTGTAACAACAAACGAACATTTTCAATAAAGACTGATTTCTTAAGACACGCTCGCAATTCATTCCCTGGCCATCACAATTTCGATTCCGCTTAAAAGATTCTAATTGCGCGTTCCAACAATGAACAGACGAATTTGCAGCCGCTGATGGAAACGCAGGAATTCAATTTGCCCGCTAATTAAGGCCGAATCTCGATAGGAGACTGGCGCATCGGCGTCGCCGAGACGGAGCTAATGAATTCTAGCCGGCAAGAAATTAATTTCGGCCGCGATTCTTCATCTTGCGGGCTACAACACGACGCAGAGGATCCTAAGAATTCCTAGGGCAAGTGGTTTCGGGACGAGGGTTCCGATTAAGGATACGGTGGTTCAAAGCGGCGAAAATTGGCCCCAGCCTCGTCGCGATCATTATGCTCTGTCTTGCAACATTCATAATTCGTAAATAACAGCGTTCGAGGAGCGACTCTGTGGGGGCCTCGCGCGCAGGCGTTTAGCATGTTTTACAGGACGAAGGGAAAGAGGATTAAGAAGAGAGTTAAATAGAAGAAGAAGAGTCGAACAGCTGTAAGAAGAGTCTCGATCCTTTGTATTCTAATTCATTTATTTGTTGGTTTATTTGTTGCACGATGGAATGAAAGAGGAGCAACACGGAACTGTACGTAGAAGTTCTTTCTGTATGGACTTTTTGGTGCACCACGAATTCAACAGGTAGACGATCACAGATGATCACATTTTATTTTCATTCTTCTTTTTCGTTCTTAATACCTACATACATGATGCTGGTGCAAGAAAAACGTATTATCATCGGTCGAATATTTTTCGCGAGATACCTAACTAAAAGGTAGAACACGCGTCTGGAGTGAAGGGTTAATTCGACAAGAATATTCTGCGGTGATTGGCAGGGCGCGAGCATTGCATTGAAATTCAAATTAAAATTATGAAATTATCTGAGCGGCGGCCAATTTTCGGGCAATTTCGTGGTGGGCCAGAGCAACCCCTCCGCGCCCTCCCCCTGGCTGCCTCTCCCTCGTTCCTTCGGTCTTTGTGCCTGGGATCCTGTAGAAAATAATGGGCCACGCCGTCGGCGACCATATGGTCGCGTGGTAGAACGCTGGAACGAAGACGAACCAGGCCCAAATGGCGAAAATTCACGGCCACTTTGAGCCACACCGACGCTTTGCTCTCTTCCGGATGATAGATCGACCGGCGATCTGCTCCTTTCGATCACCATGCCCATGGAAAACGCGCTGGGTGTCTGCCTATACGAACGTTTCTGCTTTTTTTTTTCTCGAGGATTTTCTGGTCGATTCTAGAGAAAATTTCACTCAACGCCCGACTGTACGGTCAAATCCGCGTACCGCTCACAGATTTTCTATATTACAAAAAACAGTGTTTTTCAAATTTTATTGCTGGTACATTCTCCGTCAAATGAAATTGGGAAATCAATGTAGGCACAAAGTACTGGTTCATTTCCACGTCAGAGTTCTCCGAGGTCTGAACCTTCGATCGATAAGTGTTTTACCGTTTGTTTAATATCGGGTTTCGTTAAACGATACATCTGATAAAATACCACCGACAAGAAAATTATCCGCCTCGTGTGTTTCATATTCAGAATAGATGAAGAGTGTTTGCTTCTAATCGGTATTAATTAATAGTTGACCCAGTTTCATCAGCTACGAGTCATAGTGGTCGGCGAAAGCAGAGCAAACCGGTCGAACGACATGTCTGTTTTTCAGCTATTGCAATAAACGAACGACCTGACGTAAACTCGGAATCATACGTCACCTTATCCACCTTTTCTTTGTACGACCGATCGGTGCGGACGAAACCATCGATCGATGCTCTGAAGCTGTTACCACGAATGATTGATAGTTCTCTGAACGTCCGACACGTTTCCACGCGTAAGAATTTCTTATCATCGGTGAAAGCAGAAATTTGTTGAAAATCGTTCGAATTCGACGCGTGAGATCCTGAGGGACGCGGGGGGAAAATAAATAGTTGCTGGTGCTTTTATAATTGTGAATCGAAGAGGTACACGGAAAGGCACTTACGCGAGTTTCTGCGCCCCGATGTCGTTAAATCGCTCGATGTTCGTTTCGGGAACTCGAAAAACGAGAATCCGGTGTCCACGGAATACGTAGCATCGAAAAATTCCACTACGAGCAACGACGGAGTAACTGAAAGTGCGATGCGATGGAAAATAATTTGTAGAAATTCTGACATTTAGAATTCCTCAATGGGAAAAGAATCATTTTTCATTTCGTAGCGGAGCAACTGCGTTTCGACCGCAGATACGAATTGAGTGATTGCATTGCGTTCAGAATAAAGGAATAAACGTCATGGCTCCCGCCCGAACGTTTCGAAATTATCGTTGCGTCCAGAGTGCATCTCGACCGCAGGCTGCACCGTCTACGCTGCATTTTCGGGGCGTATTTTTTCCTGAAGATAAGTATGGCCCGCGTGCCATATGTCGACGATCTTAGCGTTTTCCGATTTCTCGCGAGACAGATGGCGATCCATGGATCCTTCGAATTTCCTGCAGGCTGCAGCTGATCCATCGGGATAGGAAAAGTTATCAGGATCCCCGGAGCGTTCGACGGAAGTCGAATGATTTCAGGATTCGTCCATGAAGTGGCGGCAGGCGACAATTTTTTCGCCTCGAAGTCCTCGAGGGCGTCGATTATGGGCCATTATGGCGATTACAGCGCGGCAACGTTGAAATTTTCGACCTCTACGAATTCCATCGAACCTCCAGGTTTCCCTCTTCTTTCGCCAGGCGAAATCCCTTTTATTGCAAGTGTTTACGGGAGTTTTGGAACCCCGCGGGCGCCAAAGAAAACAAACGGCTTTCCGTGGAATCGTTCTCTCTCCCGCCTTTCATTCGATTCTTCCACAAACAATCACATTGTTGCACGACCTTCAAAGGTTTCTCGACGAAGATTTTAAGAACCTCTCGTGCATCTTACAAATTAGACCCTCGAGCGAACAATGACTGTCTGGAGTTATTCTGCAGGCAATTAGCAGTGCTTTCCTGTTCCAAGGAGTCGACCGAGTCACCTTGCAACTTGAATAGTTGTTAGAATTAGCAAAAAATCGATAATCAATTCGGTACGGTTCTGACTTGAACTCGTTATTCCGTCGACACTCGTAAAATCTCGGAGAATTCATAAATTCCGCGAGGGTAAAAGAAATCGTTGCTCGCTAACGAGTGAACGAGTTCATTATAAATCATGAAGATAATTATGTTAAGAGTCGTGCTAAGCCGATTCATTAGCTCGCGAAATGTCTTGTTGCGTTGCTCTTGCTGCTCTTTTTTCCTATTCTGCCTCTCATTTGGTAAAAAAGAATGCCTCAAGGTTATCTAGTCGGGACACGAGCAGGGAGACCGAAGCATAGGAAACAATTCCGAGGACCGGTGCCTTAATTAGGCTCCACCATCAAATTGCCAATCAACGATTCGGGGATCGTCATGTTGGATTCGCAAATTATCCCTCTGTGTTCAGAGGTTTAAGATCATTTAAGGTTACGTTTATGACGATATGATGCTCCGCTAATTTTATTACCCGTATTTCATGCTTTCTGCTGTTGCCCCGAACGTACCCACAAGCTGTGTGTATCAAAGAAACTCGAGTTACTGAATCTTTATGAAAATGCACAGATGTTGAATTGGAACGATTCGAAACGTCACTGACCTTGAAATATCGAAAAAATATGCTTGAAGGAAATGTTGCTACCTTTATCGATTAAGTAAGATTCGGTAATACTGTAAGAAAAGTATCCGAACGGACTCCTTCGAAACAAAGTAGCAACATAATGAAATAACAAACGCATCACCACCGACCACGAAGGGCCCGCTGTCGGTACATAAGAAGAAAGCCGACGTAACGAGCGTGAAGGATGCCCTTTAGGGCACAGGCGAAGCCGACAGGGTTCACACAATCCGAGGACATAGTCCTAGACGAAATCGAGATTTTTCTTCACCCCTTAAAACGATCCTGCGGGCCACGAAGGAAACTGTTAAATCTATTACACGCTCGAAGCTCGATCGTGATCACGGTCCCGGGGAAAAGGGTCCTCGATGAAAGAGAAGAAAGTCCGGGGAGTTGGAAGTAGAAGGAGAAGAAGGATAAAGAGAAGAGAATAAAGGGGCATAGAGAAAGAGAGGGGGAGAGAGAGAGAGAGAGAGAGAGAGAGAGAGCGAGAGAGAGGGTTTTGTAGTCTCGGTGGGCCAGCAGGTAGGCAGTGGTCCCTGAAATCGCTGAAAAAATGAGGGGGCACGCGGTTATGCTTCAGGAACGTCCCATAGCACTCAGATAACCGTTTACGGTGTCCCCTTGCTCTATGGTCGAGCGGACCGCTCCGCAAGAAAGGGATTCGTGGATGGAAATCGCGATTACGTCTCGTCTGACCGATCCTGATGATTTCGTCCTGTCTCCACTTCCCTTTTTTCTTTCGTTCATCTTGTTCTCGAAGGCTGATGGGCTTCTAAGAACTTTCGAACCATCGGTCGATCACTCGGAGCCTCTGCGTGGGTCTTCGTTACATTCGAGACCTCGAAGAAGTTGCTCAGCATCATTTTCGAGTACGAAAGATGTTAGAGCACAACATGTTCGAAGACCCAGTGTCTTTATCTTTTCATCTAGACGAAAACAGTTTCCTCGAGCTGCTGAATTCTAATTGAATCGATACCCTGGCGGCACGGCGCGGCTGCGGCGGCTCTTCTCGCATATGCATCATGAAACTCGGCACGTTCCGCCGTAATAGATGCAACGTACAGAAAACTAGAGGACAAGGAAGGGAATAATAAAAGGGAAGGTTCTTGGAACACCTTATCTCGAGGACGTTCATCTTCCCTCGGGAGAAACAAAGACAGTACGTCTGGATACACGTTATCGGAATATTAATATACTTCCCTGTGGCTGTGAGGCAGCCACCCTGCCGACGATCGATCGTCTATGGTGGAAACACGGAAAGAGAAAAATCGACTGGCGGACTCGAACGTAAGGGGACACTTCCTGATGGCTCTTCGGTGATAATTCTTCCGGACGCCGACGACGCCTCGAGTTTCAAACTCTCTGTTTCACCACTGTTCTGCTCGTCTCCGATTTTATTTGGACCCGGCCATCCGAGATGTTTTGGTCCGCCTCGGATTCATTTCGACAATTTCCTCGAGCTTGATTAATCGTACGACCAGAAACTGTACATTTCTCCCCGAATAGCATTATTTTTCCATGTCCTCCTGATCCATCTCTGTAATTTGTACTTTCTGGAATCAACGGAAGAAGGTTCGAGCTAATTGTGAGTTACGGAATTTCTTCTGACTTTTCGACCGACTGCAAACCTGAGGAAAACAGAATTCGTGAACCCGTTGCGCCGTTCAGGCGAACCACGGTTAAATGACCGTTTTCAAGAAGCTTCGTTTAAATAAATAGATCGTTCGCCGGGTGGCCGGATCATGACGTAAACGATCGAGGATGTTGACGCACGTGCAGCTGAACGAAATTTCTCGTCAGGATGCGAAGGAGAACGGTAGCGCGGTCGCGTTAAGTCAAAAAATCAACACGAAAGCGAGGATTCGTGTATGCCGGCTCCTTAAAAAGCCCTTTGCGGAGCCAGTGAATTCTTTGACGCAGATGTCCGGATCCTCTGATGCCCGATCAGGCCCAGACGCGGTGCATGACTTCACCTTTCCATCGCTGCCGTCGAGAAAAAAAAGTCTCGCCACGGTTTCGTGAATCTCGACCCGCTCGAGGCGTTTCCGCAGCCAATTTCCGACCGATCCGTGGAATTCCTCCTTTTCAACGATTCTATGTCGACTGTGAAAGAAATCCGAACGTCGAAGGAAGCATTGAAGGCAAGAAATAATTCCTCTTTGTCGAAGAGGAATAATCGTCTAACTTCCATTGAGGAGCATTCAAAAAATTCGGTCCTCTAAATTTCACCGAGAAGGAAAAAGGGTCTGTAACCCATTATTATTCATGGCGATTACATGGCGAATATAATTACGCGTCACGCGAACGCTCTCGTATCTTCTTACGAAGTAATGACACACTCTCGCTTAATGATCCGCTTCTTCGAGAGCGTTAGAGCCTCTCCAGTAGGTTCGAGCGCCCTCGAAGTCGTCTTTCCGTTTCGTAAGAGCGTGCAGGCTGCAAGTCATTTGGTCGAGCATCCACTGCGATCTGTCAGCCGTCCATGGGGACGCGATAATGCGCAGTGACGGCTGCTGAATTCACCTAACCGGCGCGGCGCGGCGCGGCGCGGCGCGGCGTATGGTTGTTCTCAGAGCGCGGAGACTTGAACGCGTGACAGACGCGACTGCGGTGGGTCTGCTCTAAAACCAAAAACACAGTCACAGAACATTTTCCGTGACTCCGGACGATATTCAGTCCCTATGCAACGCTTCGCATTTTTCTTTTCAATTACGTATTTGCATTTAAGTCATGCGCCTCCCCCTTATCAATTCCGATGTATTCTGCTTATGAAATAATAAAATTTCAAACGACTGAAAATTGCACGTCGAATCTTTTCTGAAGCTCCTTCAAACCTGTTTCAGGAATCCCAGTATACATTCTGCATCTTTGTGTAATCGAATATAAAAAATTGAGACACGTGCAGGTACATAGTCCAAGTTTATTAATGACTGTAAGAATTACCCTTCATTGGGTGGTCACTTCACAAACATAACTTGATGTTCGCGTTCGACGACTGAGCCTCTCAGACGTCAAAACGATCACCTACATACTACGTGTACGTGTTCTGTGAATTTTTCAATTCTATTCTTTAACAATACAAAAATACTTTATCAATCGTTTCTACTTTTTATCTGACTTCCGAGAGGCTTCCTTAAACCCTAATACAGCAAAAGCTCTCACTATCTTGATCAGCACTTTAAAAGAATGTCTCCTTTAACCTTACTCCTCGTTTTAGTGTTTCCTGTCTTCTCTCGACGATTTTGAAATATAAAAATTCTCCAAAACCGAGTAGAATCGTACGGAATCGATGGTGCACGTCGAGTGGACGGATCTTTCGATCGTACGGACGTGGTTCCACGAGCCAAGCGAGCAACTGTTGGTGACAGTACCCGAGGATGAAGACTGATAAGAAATTCGGACTGTTTCGAATCTCACGCGGTCAACGATGGCTGCCTCGTGGCCTCGTTATTATTCGACGTGTTCGCCTGTTCCGTCTTGTCTTTCGGTCGATCTGTCGCCTCGACTTCTTCTTTTCTTTCCGGGTCGACGTAATAAACGTGCCTGGCTGCATAGCAGAGCAGCAGCATCTCGATTAGCATCAGAGCGTTCTGGGTAACTGAAATAGAATGAAAGAAAGTAACAGTGCTTGCTCCGCGTTTATCTCGATGAAGCGTATGGAAATTGTTATGGGAGGCCGGTGCTCGACAAACTCGCTGCTACTTTGAAGCTGGTCGTTTGAATTCGTGTTACGTTCGAAAATTGAAATTCATGCAGGCGCGGGAGCCGAATTCGACAATTTTCTACCTCGGTGCATGCGGTGGAGATCTTCAAGCGCTCTGCGGTAGGTCATATGCCGCAGTAGAATTTAAAATACATTAAGTACTCCAGTGTAATACCTGTGGTATTCGATCGGTACGTGAATATTTCAACCCTACAAATTTGGAAGCACGACAGTTTTTATTTTACCTTGAAACTAAATTATTATTGACTCACTGACAGTTTCAAATTAAACAACGGAACAAAGGTCCCAATTATATGATAATAGAAGCGATTCAACTCTTTCGAATCGAGTATTATTCAGTTCAGAGTGAAGAGAAATTAATTTGCATACTAAAAGATACACTCTCGAGGTTCAATAGAGAATTAATTCTCTTTCATAAACACAGAGCATATGCAAGTTTGAACGTATTCGGGTTATTCTCAGGCTACTGAAGATGCAAGAAAGTTGTTTAGCTCGAGAGGAAACACGTGACTGTAGAATTGAATCCTTTTCGGAGCATCGGTAGCTGAAAACTCCTACTCATCGTCGCCATCTTCAATGGAGTCGTGCATTTCTATTACACCTATCTTATTGGTTCCCGGCCGTTTCGTTCAAACAATTCCTACTTGAGCTACTTCTTGTCCCTTCAATAGCTCAGAAAATAAATGTTATCTCAGCGGTCTCCTCCTTCAATTGCTTCCGTCTGAAAAATAAAGCTTCACGGATCAAACCTTGAAGAATATAAACGCACGGCGAAGAAATGAATGCTTGTAAACTAAATGCGAATACATGGAGGTCCCTGAACGGCAACGATAGGGTTATCGGTGAATCTAGGGAATCTGTGAGTCCTCGATAGCAGATTCTTATTAAAATACGAAAAGCTTCGAGTTCTTCAAGGTCCGGCCTATCGTGCTGCATCTCCTCTTCTCGAGGGCGAGGAAAAACAGATGAAAATGATTACCATTGGCATAGATTTGCGGCGTGATCGGTGGATTGCATGGGAACAGGCCCGTTTGAGGTAAACTCTTGATTATGAAGGCCTGCAGCTTCGAGAACAGCAACACCATCTGGGTCACCGCGGTCTTTCGGTGCAGTTTCTCTCCTGTGAAAATGACCGCAGGTCAGAGGCGTGTGCAGCCATTACGCCGCGGGGGCTGGGACAATGGGGTTTCCCGAGGGGTCGGAAAATTGCTTCCTGGCGCGTGTTACTTGTGTGGTCTTCACCAAAATAATTACACACCTCTGCAACAACTCTGCCCCTGCTTTCTGTTTCCATTCATTAAATCTGTTCTCGCGTAATTGCATTTTATAGCTTCACACTCGATCATTTCCCTCTCTCCGTCTTGGCCGACCGATGAAAATAATGATCGCCCGACTGTTATACAATTATTCGATTTCACGGAGATTATTTCGAGATCTTCTCGAGCGCAAATTTCTAAATTCTTCAAAATTAACATTTCACTCTCCGTCAGTCGAGTATAAAGATTGACATGCTGATGAGACGGACGCAAATTTGACGGAGAAATTGATAAAACCGACTGTCGACGGTGATCGCGAGACAGAAGATTACTCTGATCGCGTGTTTTACAATTTCGTAGCAGAGGATGGCAGATAGCAGGCACAGATTATGCGGAGCAGATCCTTCCTCCCCTAATTAAGCACGCACGATTTTTACCTGGAGCGACTTCCTGCAGACTCTTCATGGTAATGGTCAGCCCGTATATTCCGAGAAGTATACTAACCACCGAGAACGGTTGCAGACACGGACTGTATTGACTCGCTAGCATCGGCTCCTCGGTCGACATGAAGAGGAATACGCAGTACGTCAACCCCTGAAGATCAAAAGATATTAGCAAACCATCTGTCTACTATTCGCCATTCATTAAATTTCACAGCCTTGAAATATTTGTTTTAATGTCGCTGAAGGTTTTAGGAGCGCAATGAAGCTGAGATAACATGGATTTTGAGTAGAGAAACATTTGAAAATGAGGATTTAGAGAGGCAAGGCCGAAAACACGGATTAACCTGGATAATAGGAAGCTGCAGGACCAGCATTCTGATCCAGGACAAATTGGCGTCGGTCATTTCGAGCTGAGGAAAGGGCAGACAGGGCCAGCAGCAACACGGGCCAACCCTCAGCATTAATGACGGTGACTTCGTGACCCTTTTACGACCGAGGTAGACCATCAACAGATACAGTCGATAGAAGGATATCGCCAGGAAGATTTGAGTCACCGCTTCTGACAGCAACTGGGTCCTGAAAACCATCCAATAGAATTAAGTATGCTAAAGGAGCCTGGCAAACCCGCCGTTCATCCTAAAGATCATTGGGATATTTTTAGAAGCTGAAAGAATTAGATTTCTGTGAAATTCATCGTCGGTGCAAGCGAATCATTTATAGAGCTATCTGTGAATTTTCTAACCCTTCACGGTGGAGAGTATTTCAACGACGTTCAGACGGTTTCTGATGAAATGGAGGCCGAACGGAGGACGGTTCAAAGTTTAAAGAGAAGATAAGAGCCGGCTGTCGAAGAAATAAACGAGAAAATCCACTTAAGGGATGGGACGTTAAGGGACAACGCGATCAAACGTCGCATGGGGACCGAGACAAAGGGACAGCGTCCTTTTTGAGACAGTTTTCAACGACGATAAAACGGACCAGGAGAAACGAGGCCCGTGCGACTAATGATTTTGATTTTCTCAGATAATTCTGGGTCGACGGTCGTGTCACACCTGCGCCGTGGCCGTCGAAATTTCGATGGGCACCGTAGATAACACGATCCACCATGGGACCGTGACACAGAAGTTCCATCCGTGCGAATGCTCATTCGAATTCTCCACTCGTTCAGAGTTTTCTCCATTTTCTTACGGAAGCTGAATTTTTATTTGCAGGCTAACGGTACAAAATGTCAGAGTCGCTGAATAATCAATTACCTCAGACCGAGATAGATCTGATTTGTCGAAGGGGGTAGAATGAAAGGTCCTTGCTTCATTTATTATATGAACAACGAATTAACTGTACCTTGGTATTCCCATTGCCGTCAGACTGCACACGCTCGCTATTGGGTACACGGATAAAATCATGATACCGTTGGTCTTATATAGACTCGACTCCTTTTGATAAAAAATATTTTGGCAGGCATCCACGGCGAAATACAGGGTCAGAGTAGACAGTACTGCTCCGAAACTCAACAATCCAATTCCAAACGCTTCCAAGCCTGAAAAAAATAAAACAAAATTAAAAAAAGTATCTACTCTTTTGTAATGAATGATGAACAAATTCTGATAGAAATAAAATTGAGTTATTTACTGTAAATGTAAGCAGGTGTCACGCACAGATTTAAAAAAAGGAAAATTGTTAAACATATCTCGAACAATATTTTATCACGATTCTTTACGCGAGGCCTGATAATAGTAGCGCTATTATTTACCAGGTTATAAACACACTGTGATTACTATACATATTTCGTCATGGAATCGCCATTGCGGGAGCGATACGCATACTGTTACTCAACGGACGAATGACCAGAAGGTTCAACAATCCTGGGCACGAAATGTAGATCGTCGTGATTACTATTTCATTATGATATGAATCACTATTTGAAGAACAGATTGCGTCTCGAAAACATAAAGATAACAATGATAATCAATGTAAATACATAGAGTGTCTGATAGATTTATTTGGCTGCTTCATCAGAATCTACAATTTGCAAAAGAAACGAACACGAATAGGCTGCTTCAAAATTGTCATGTTTGAAGCCGTTTTGCGCAACAATGGCCAACCGATAATTAAATTAAAACAAAATATTTTCGTCCTACTTGTAGTCGCACAATTTCCTGACAGTCTGCAGGAGAGCTCGTCGCATAACCTGCATTTGTGTGCTCTGTAAAAAGAGAAATGTGGCACAATTGACACTTTGTAGCCGAGGTCGTGCATCAATCCGTATCAAACCTTTTACATAGCAACTCGATTATTTACTTTATGTTTTGAAATCGCTTCTTCTACTGATTTCTTGCATCATACGCTTTGAGAAACTTTGCGTTCGCGATACGACGTGCAACTAACCATGGCGATTTCTTACTCTTTCTTCTCTTATTTTTTTTTTCTTGGAAATGATGTCTAAGAATGCATAAATTAGTTCCTGGGACCAACGTGACTAGCAGATTTTGAGAAGAGATACAAACAACAATTCGTTCTGCTTCGAAGAATCGATGGTTTATTAGAAAATAATTGCCACAGCAATGAGCACTCGAATTAAAATTACGTGTTAGTAAAATTGGACTATTAATTGGTTTCTAGTACTGCTTGATGCCGGGGGTAATATTATTTTTAATGAGCGTGTAGTATTAAAGTTGATGTGGGAGTCGTGAATGCAGTTTTTTAATTTTCAAATAAATGTTCTAAACAGAGATTCTTTAAAAACATTCCGTGTATGGCACGATCCTCGGTAAAGTATGAATTATTACTTTGCATCGATGTTCTCGATGCACTTGCACGTCTTTGCAACGTTGCACTGGCTCTCGCCATTCGAAAAGAAGATTACCTTGTCCAACTTTTTCAGTCGTGGTAAAAAAATTCATCCTCACCGGAAAGTATTATTTCCAATTTCATCTGTACAGGTTTACCGCGAACGAAGCAGAGAAAAATAAAAGTTTCCATGACGGGTGAGGCAGAAAGAAAAATTACCCTTTATCATTATCAGAGAGAATTGCAAATAAAGCATTATAAAAAGCTTAATTTAATCATCTGAATGTATATTTCGTAACTCGATTGGGCTGCATGATTCAACTATAGCGGTATTTTTTACAGCACTCATAGTCAGGTGAAAGCCCTCGAAAGCCTATCTTTAATGCAAATACGAAACCAGTTTCGACCGTTGCTTTCGGACATCTCGATTTAACTTAAAATTCCAATATTCTTTTTTTTTTCGTTAACATTCACATTCGTGAACGTCCCCTTATGTCCAGCTACTTTAATGGCCGCTGTCGAATGAAAATTTTATGAATTATGGTTTCGACAATTACTTGCCCGATTTTCAGGAAATTATTTAATAGTCGATCGTTACGTGACAATGGTTTTCAAGGAAGTACAGCATGTATACGCGTAGACGAGCTCAGAAATTCTCGTGAAACTTTCACCGAAGCGTTCACTTGTGCGCATGCTCCGTAGATCGGAGCACGTGAAAGGATCCACGTCAATTGGATCAGTAACAACGCTCATATCTTAAACAAATGTTGATACAATAAATCGTTTGCTTCTCAGAAGAACATCCTAATCATTTATATATAATTTTCAGTGTTCAATCATATTTTTAGAGCATCCAGCAGCCATGAAAACATTCTTTGAATTTCTCTAGATAAGTTATGTGATACGATCATCTGCAATTTGGTAGCACGATTGAGTGAATATTTAATGTTCTGATGGTATAATTTAATTTTTACGAGACAGAGTTGCGTTTTCTAAGAGTAAAAAATAATTTTTAAATGGATTTTTTGACGGTGTTCAAATGTTTCGGTACAGAGTTTGCCGCACACTGGTGTCCCAGAATGTGTCTTGCCTTACTTTCTAATTATAGTTGCGGAAGCATTCGTACGCAATCGCGGTAAGCACACGTAAGAACAATCCGAAATTTTTCACAAGTTTAACAATAATTCACCAGCAATATAAATTTGTCTACAAACCTATTCGTACTGTTTAGTTCTGATACTATTTAATGAAAACAGTCACGTGAAAAGATGGTGATGGTAAATTGTCAATATGGACGTTAAGTTACCACTATGCTCCCGCACAAAAATGAAATCCTGAACATGTCTGATGCATAATAAGAAAAACTAACACTGTCGGACAGCACGCTAACATGACACTCGACGCTCAATGGCACTACTTAATTCACTGACTAATAAAGATGGAACGATGCATAATTTGAAAAAAAATTACCTTCTATGTGCTCGGTCGCGGAGGGCACATAGTAATGATCGCAGGTGAGGTTTCTGAAAGAATTCACGGAGTCGCCGATTTCCGTCGCCATCGTGGACGCGTCTGTGCTAGGCCTCCGGTTAGGTGACCCCTTCGAGGTTCTGCTAAAGCACTTTTTCTCTTCTTTCGTTTCGTCGATCGAGGTCCAAACCGGGTGCAACGAAACCGCGGTCCCGAGCGTTTTGAAAGACGAGACAGCAGCTCGTGCTCAGCTTGGCGAACAGTGAGAGTGAGTCCCCACTTTTGCCTTCGTTTACAACGATGTTGCAACAGGTCGTTGGAAAAATCAATAGCACGATCAGGGGACTATTTTATTGATATATCCAGCGGTTTTCTTGCTCCACGATCCTTGCCGATATACGATTTTTCATCTGCAAGAGATCTACAGGTTCAGATGGCTTTAGCCTTGGTTCAGGTGTCTTCAGGGACCTTCGGGCAGTAGGGCATTCAACTGGAAGTGAAATGAAGAGTGATCAGGCCGTTCGAAGAGACCATTGAAAATTGAAATTATACAGGAGATGTTGCACTTTGTGAAGAAGCTAATTAAATAAGCTTGCTTAAATAGGCTGATGTGCTTCAGTTTCCATTTCATTGATCCCTTCATTGAAATTTGATGGTGAAATTCAACGGTTCTGGGGAATATATTTTCCATGTAAAAATGGAAATTTAACAAAAAAGCGGAGGATATAATTTTTAATTTGATTTCGCAGGCTCGAAAGAGTGGAAAAGGGAAAATGAAGAGAAGACAAAGGAAGCATGTATCGATGAGTCTGAACCTGAAGAAATACTCTCATGGTAACTTACCGATGGACGATGCACGGCTATCCATCGAGCATTTGCCTTCCGACGATACCAGGAGAAGTGTGCCCCTTTCTAAATACTTTCTTACATATAATTTAAACTAATTCATTATACTCGCATTACAGTTCCCCAAGGCCACCCATGCAATGTAAACTACACTATAACATCAATATAATAAAATAATCTGTGCACCTCATTCGAGAGAACCTGCCCACTTCACCGTTGACTACCACCGATCGTGAAGAAAACTGTAGCATGTATAATAAAATTTGCACCCTGAGCCTGACAAAAATGAAAGAATCCACTTTTCTATAAAGAAGCCCCGTATCTTATCACTCTAATACTTGCTCAGCACGATATAAATAGTTCTTCAGCTTCGAGAGACCTCAATTCATTTTCTTCTGCACGATTCACAGACCCTCCACCGAGTAACTTCATTCTTCATTTAATTAAATTTTTCCAAAAAAACTAGTAAACGTTAGGAAAGAGTTTTAATGGCGCATCCAGCGTTCAGGTATGAAAATCGATTGGCAGTGGCCATTCATGGCCATCCATAGGGACTAGCAACCGGTTTTGCTGGGACTTTCTTCCTTCTTGAAGTAGAAAAATCTCTGAAAAATCGATTATCTCCTTTCCATTTCGTAAGATCATCACGAAAGAAAACGTGAACAAAGTAAATTTCGGATGCTGTCTGATCAGTCCTGGCATCGTTCGACACCCTTGGAGAGCTTCAACTTCATCAATTTTGGTAAATATCGATACGAGTATACACTGTTAGGTTTATTATCTGATCGCACAATAAAAGTAATCGAAAGCATCATCGAACTAATTCTATATTCGAAAAGCATAAATCGCCTCTTTGCAGTTACCAAGAAACAATCAAACCGATTTCAAACTATACTTTCCTGTTGTAACTTCTCAGAGCGTACCTGATGCACGGTTCGCTGCGTTTCCGACTTTTTAACATGACATAGAATTTTGCACACCACCTGGACAGGACCGGTAGAGACTCTAGAAAGAACCTCGACTATTTTTTCCTATTTTTACCGCAATATAATAGTTGAAAAGTTGCCGAGACTCGGTCGATAGGGACGTCTGACGCGATTCTATAGTTATAGCAATTAAAAGGCTGGTAGAGTGACAGGTAACAGGTTCAGCTGCATCGACGAGGTGAACAGATGAACCGAGCGACGTGCACGAGGACAGTCCAGGTGAAATAAGCAGGTAAGATAGAGAGAGAGTTCGAAAGTAGGCCTTAGTCGTTCAGTCAGTAGTCAACTGCGTTCCCAGACGATTGGTTGTCATAATGGTAAGTTTCCCAGTGGTGTCATCGGTTCACAAAGTTTCGTGAAAATCACCCGGATTCTCGTATTCTTCCACCCCCGTGCCATAGTGCGATTCACTGATCTGAAGCTGCGCCTGGATCGTCGTAACGAGGGACGAGGAAATCAGTGAAATTCGAGTAGGAAAGTTGATTCTTCGTGATTAATCCACTTTGCAGGGAGCATCGTCCGTTCGTTCATGCTCACTTGCGCTCGAGAGGAGTCGTCGGTGCTTTAATTGCTGGATTTTCGTTTCTCTGTCGTGCTTTCTCGTCGAATTACCTCTGTAAGATCGATCGGCCTGTACATTCCACATGCGAAGATACTTGGGGTGAAGAGGTGTCGAAGTTCGCGCGAGTGATAAGTATAACGAAGTGTCTGTTCACGATTGAACGAATAGATCGTCTGAAGAGGTAAAAAATCGACAATCATATTTCATTTATTTGATCGTTTAAGAGATAAACTCTTCAACTTAAAACTTAAATAAATGTTCCTTAACTAAATCGACGACATAGCTAGAGAAAAAATTAATTTTTAAATCATTCAAATTGAGTTTATAGAAACGTTCGTGGTGCTGACAATTTCTTGGGATTCAGTCTGAAAATTTGAACCTGTCGTTCGGATGAGTCGTGCCAAAAATTTAACCAATGACAGTATGATTTTTTTTAAATCGTCACACGTCGTCGAAGTGTCGCAAGCATGATAGGATCATCTCGAATGCGTGAAAAAAGGTCACGTCGTCGAGGACGAAAGTGACTTTCGTTTTCGTGGATCATAATCGCGAATCGTTCAGCGTGTCTAATTTCGCGGCCGTAAATCGTCCCGTGAAATCACGTCCTGGGATAAGCGTTATTTGTTCCTGTTTTCTCTCGATAAACTTTTATTAACGAACACCAGACGCGTTCGCCGTTAGAACTCTCTTCATATCGGTTCTACGTTCTTCTAATCGCCTTGCAAATCAGCCAGAAAATTAGCGTCGTTCTGGGAAGTGCATGAATCTTTTCACAATGTACCGGAAGGCAAGAATGTTTAGAGAGAAAAATGGGAAATCGTATGATTAGAATCGATGTATTACAGAACGAGTTATTTCATCGATTCCTTCGATCGAATAATACTCGATGGATTAGAGCTTACGTCGATCAAAAGTATAGTGTAACGTGTGTTACAAAATGTAATCTAGGGTTTCGAGACTTCCTTGTAATAATCATTTCGCGACGTTGAAGCGGGCGGTAGCAGGAAACCTCAAGTAACACCTCACGCGACCGTAGTTTACCTGGTGCTTTATTTTCGACGAATTTGTTGCGTGCATCCTGTCAACAAATATCTAGATCAACAATACAATGGTAGTCTCGAGTTTTACATAGTAATTTGTCCTGAAAATATCAACGAAACTTTCTCGATGAAAGTGAATAATTTTGTAACAATTTTAAAGGAAAATTGAAGAAGTGAATTTTGAGTTGAAATTGCAGTCTGATTCGCACTAATTTTAGCAATATGGTTGATCACACTGCAAGCTACGATGCACGAGGAAGAAATGAGAACGCAAAATAAATGCGATCGAGTTGGACTTTCTCAATTCAGTCAAGGATACTTCGCCAGAGTCGCTTTATGAATATGAAAGACGCGTGTGGAGAGCAATCTCGATCCTTTCTAGCTCATTGAAGGCATAAGCGAGAGTAACGAGTCCCATCTTGCATAAAATATACATGGATTTTTTTTTTAAACCGATGATCAATCTCAACATGATTCATTTTCAATGATAGAAGTCCTTTTACCGCCTAGGATATTTTTTGTACATTTTTTACTGGTTGTATCATTTCTTTATGAGCACAGCAAAAATTGATTGAACACAAGGAGATAAGGAATAATTGATAGCAATGATGCAGAGATGTTTTGCAGGAGGTTCATGGATGAAGAACGAATGACGTAAATTCTTGTGAGAATGTAGGACAGATGCGTGATCATTGAGAAGAAATGTGTGAAAATGGAAGCGTTTGTGGGTCACGAAATATTTAGGCAACGTGGAATTTTCTGTACGTTAGAGATCAGATGATATTTTTGCATTTGTAGTGCAAACAAATTTCTACTTTTATTATCTCCTAAACTTAAGTCTTTAATTCGGTTCCCCTTAAATTGTTAAACCGATGCTATCGCAACGTATAATTTACGAACAAATTGAGTCCAGAACTAATCACCATCCGAAACTGATGGAATTTATCTGTGCAGCTGGTGGTTTTCTCTCTGCTGCTCATCCTCGGGCTAGGTCACTGTCAGGACAATGATCTGCCATCGAGCCACGAGATCGAGAGCTCGATCAACCGTACGATCGAGGAAGTCGAGCGACAAATCCGTGAAGACCCCAGACTCCCTCAGCTCTCCAGACAGGACATAGTGAAATTCCTCCACAACATCACGTCTCAGGACGCCAATTCGTTCAAGGACAGGCAAAAAGTCGAAAGAACCCGAAAACTGTATCAGCGAGCGCTGATGGTCGTTCTGCCTTACAACGCTGAGACATCTGGGAACTTGAAGGACCTCTACACTAAACCTCCGATGACTCAAATCATTCCAGACTCTGTAAAGAAATCAAATGAGAAGCAGAAGAACTTCGAGATTTCTACCCCCTCTGCCGAAGAAAATTTGGTGACCGATGTTTCTCATGAAACGACCTCGGAGGATCTTGACTTCAGTATGAAGAGTTACTATAAAAATCATCGAGAGACTTACTCTGATGTTCAGACGAAAATTCCTTCGAAAGAGACCGTGAAGTTGGACTCCACTCCCGTCAGATTCAGCTTCAATCTTGAGAATCTTCAAAAAGGTACACCGACTAGTGAAAAATCTACGACAACCAGGTATCCGATTTACAGCAACAATGAGAAACCTTCGGAAATAGAAATAGTGTACAGCACAAGCGTTACTGAAGAGCCTACCACGAAGCCAGCTTCCAGAGAGATCACCATAGACCTCGAGAGACCCAAGAATAAAGAGAATGTGTTATCTGCTAATCAGTGGCGGTACAATGCTCCTCCAAGCAGCAATCTGAAGCCAACCATGCCAGCGAAATTGAACCGGGTCCCATTTTTGCCAACGATCAACGCCGAACCTGAAGACAAACCCGGTGTATCTTCAACGAAGCACCCTGAAACGTCTTCCGAAGCATTCGTTATGAGTACTGCACGCCCTGCGCCAATCTTCGTCACTCCTATGCCGACAGGAACATCACCGAAGGCAAAATTCAGCTCGACGTACTCCTTGAACGCTTCAGGGTTCAGGTCAGCAACGACTGCGAGCACTTCAGCTCCCATGAGGCCAGAAGTGATGGATTTGTTAGCCTCCATAGGTCTGAAACCAGAAAACAGCACCAACGTTGAAGACGTGTATGAAAAGAGCAAGGTCCAGGCGCCTGACGCTAATAATATCATTCACACTACTATTTCTGGGTTAACCTCAGTTGGTCCAAACTCTCCATCGATCGTTGGCCAGAACACCTTCGAAAGTCCGGGGTCCGAGATTAAAAAAGGCGTGGAGAATCTGACTCCTGATGTGCAGCTGCTGTTTCAGAGATTCGGCCTTCAGACTTCGAAGTTGGACCAGTCTGCAACGACAACAACGCAGAGGACGACGATCAATTTGAGTTCTTACACTAACTTCAAGCCCCTGCCAACTTCTAGCGTCAAGGACCAGGAGATGAAGGAGTTTTTAGCCAGATTTGGCCTCGGAGTCAGCGAAAACAGGAAACAAAAGTCGCTGAGGACCACCACTGAGCCTCCATCTTTGATCGAAGCTGTTCCAGGTAGCATGAGAAACATTTTGGAGAACATTGGCCTAATCTCCAAGCCTCGGAAGCCCGAAGATCCTGCACCGACTATTCCAGACGACATGGAGTCCACTGAAACTTCCAAGTTCCACGTCTTCAAGCCTCACGAAGTTAATTTTGAGGATGAACTACAGAAGAACAAGATCAACGAGCTGCTGGACACTGTCAAGCTGGTCCACGAGGGCAAAGCAGACGTACAGAGGGTCAAAAAGGTAGCCGATGACCTGCTGGAGAACACGAAGACATTGAAGGATGGACCAGATCCCCTAAAACTTGAAGAGATCATCAAGATTTACAACGAGGACGTCAGGAACGAAGTGAAGAGGCAACAGGATCAAGCTGAACGGACAACCACACCTGGTACCAATCTGCAGACGACCATGGCATCGATGGCCACCACTGGTATTAAGAAATTTATGATTTATCTTCTGGGAAGCTCGGAATTGTGGGTTAGGAGGATCATTCGAGGACTAACGAAACTTCTAAACGCACTAACGAATGTTTATAACAGGATTAGACGAGGATCTGGTTGACTAATCCACCGAGTGGTGCACTCGAGTCTTTTCATCTTCGTGTAATTCATCTTTGTCCACTTTGGTACAGTGAAACTTCATTTGACTCTTATCAATTTCGGTTGCTTTGCATTTTCTATCGAATCTTGGGAAGACTGGGAAGATCGGTCAAGGTCTAACGAATGTCCTCGAGTCCTTGGAGCCGCTTCTTCTTCGTGTGGTTCATCTTCATCTACTTTGGTGCAGTGAAACTTTCTTATATCTTTTTTCAGTTCGTTTCTATTGGACTTTCTATCGATTTTCATGACTGTACATTGACGTGTCAGCTTTTATGGCGAACCCTTTACTTTCGTTCGAAGGAAAAGTTCGGTTTATCCCCTAAAAGGACGTTAAACCGACGCAGAAGTCTGCTTTCTACTTCTCGCTAACTATGAGAACATACACATTGTTCAAGATGCTTGTCAGGGTTTCTGTCTGTAATTAATTAGCAAGTAGTCTCGTCATTATTCTCTTGGAGACAGAGTCATTCATTTTCTATTCCTTTCTCATTGTATATTGTTCATTTGTAATGTTTCTAGTCTATCGAGGAAGAGTGTGAGTCTTTTAAAATATTATTAAAGCTTCTACGACCTACATTCTCGTATGAAGAAACGCTAGCACATATTTCCAGTCTGCAGAGATATAAAGTACAAATCTCAATAGCGGCGAAAGGTATAGAAAGTTTTCAGGGCCCGGGAGAAATTTCTTTCAAGGGCAGGGAACTTCGAAACCTTTAAATCATCACGCTCTTTCTTGACAAATTATAAACAATTTTTAAATCTCTCAGTGCATGTCGAATCATTTTCAATTTCTTCTATAATTAACCCCCTCCGAATACTTCTTGGGTTCTGTGTTGGTGCTCATCATGCAAAACTGTCGCTTCTTCTTCAGAGGAAAAATCTCGAAAAACCTTGAGAAGTAGGTTCATGATGAAACTTGTCGACAGAGTCAGCAGAAACGACGTTATCGACGACGTCGGATTCCCTGAAAGAAGCTTCAGATCAGGAGGGCAGACTGACCACCTTGAAACCGGAGGTTTCAACGTCGACCGCCGCCTCGAGCGGTACCAATTTGATGGCTCTGGAGGAATCGTTCGGTGGAACCACCAAAGAACCGGATCCTGTTCTGCCACAGAGACGAAAGAGCGGTTTGTATTTCCTGGTCGACTGGAACACCTTCCTCGAGGTCGGCGATAACGAGAAGGAGAAGGTCAACCTGAGGTTCCAACCGAAGGTTGGCGATCGAACCAGATTCTTATCCGTCACCGTACCTTAGACACACAGAAGCCTAAGATTCACAGAATTACTTCTAGATTTACACAGCGCTTGTTGATTTTTTCATACCAATCTATCGTGAATCTGCTCATCACAATCTATCAGGGAAACTCTGTTAACATGTAAATAGAGACAGTAATATATTATCGACAGGTGCTTGGAGGGTTTCGAAAGTTGTGTAATAATACGTAGAATTAATTGTTCGGAAGAAGAAACGGGAGCAACATGAAAATGCACTCGAAATATATAGTAATCCTCGTTGTGCAGTGTTACAAAACACAGAAAGTATAGTGAACGTACGATGTCGTAATTTGTAACGCACAGTTATTTATACACGTTGTTTGTAATTGTTTTGTATGATACGTTGGACGAATAAAAAGCGTTTTCTGTACAGAAAACGAGCCTGCCATTGTTTGACCCACATGCTCCTGAAAGTATGCAATTACTATCAGAACGAATTCATTCATTCGAAATTTCGGTAGCTTCTCGAAGATTTATAAGTTACTGCAGTAAGTTTGAGAGCCCCTGAGAAAATCAAAATATTTTGTATCGTACGACCCGTTCAGTGCCGCAGACACGCGCTCAGCAATCATTCAAAGTGGCGAAAATGATCGCGCCGACTCGTGGCTTCGTAATTTTCACATTATTCCTTTTTCATCCGAGTGCTGTAAACTGTTGGAACTTGAACGAAGCATCAAAGAAATTGGATCAATTAATTGATGTGAAATCATTGCGAATTCCACGTGATTCCGACGATAGTTCGCCAGTTTGGTTGGAGTACGAATTTAACACTGGCGCTGGAAACAGAGAAGGTAAATATTACAAAGAAAATTCATACAATTTTCAAGGAGTTTCGAAAAACTTAGCAAACCCGCCTTAAGATGCAAATCGATCCATTGAAAGCTCAGAAATCTACGCTACTGCATCGAAAGTGAATTTTAAATACTTTTGGAATTAAACACAAATATTTTTTAGCCATCAGTTAATTAATTTTGTCTAATTTCAGAGCTGATCGTGAAGGACATATCAGTGCAAGAGTACGCTAATTTGTCAGAAACAGGTACCGATTGGCAATTTCTGGAAGCGAATGGAACCAGTTACTTGGCTCGAACCGAGAAATCCATTCTCTCATTCTACAAACTCGATTTTGAGAACGCTTTAACAAATGATCCCATTAAACTGGACATCGAAGGCACTGTATTAACATTCAAAGTGATCACTGTGAACAATTATGGATCGAATAACACTATAGAGATCGACGTAGTCGCAGTCGTATGCGTGAAATCGGACAGTGGGACTTCACTGAGATGGTACAGGCTTTCAGACGAAGGATCTTTGCAGTTTTTCTGGTCATGGCCCGTGCAAAAGCACATCAAAGACATGGAGTTCATTCAACATGGAAATAATAATAAATTGTTGTTGTTGGATGAAAATGAGATACGTTTTGGAAAGCAGTATTCCCCGATTCGTGTCTATGGCTTCAGTATAGATTTCTCGACAAACAGCTCACATTTTTGGTGAGTGATTTTGGTTCTTGGTTACGACGGACGGTTCAGCAGGAAAGAATTATTCACAAATTTTTTAGAATGTTAGAACACTGTTATTATATTTTTAATCGAACCGACTGCTGATTGTTCAGGCTCTGTGAGAGTATCCCAGCCCCAGAAGTGTTCGACATTCAGGTCTGCTCGATTTACGAAAGCATTTCAATGGCTCTTCAGGGTGTCAGCGATGTCTTTCTGTACGAATACAGGGACTCGACGACTGAAAGCATCTTCCAGAAGCTACCAGCGATAAAGTCTCAAGACTTGAAGAACTTTGTCTGCTTCGAGAGCGGATATCTTCAGTTTCTGGCGATATCCGGACCGGAAGCTGGCCTCTTCCACTTCTTCGAGGGTGAATTTCGGTATAACGCCGAGTCTGAATCAAGTTTTGGTGAGATCTGCCCTATATCACTTAATATTACTTTAGAACTTTATTGTCTAATTAATATTGAATTGTTTTTAGATGTGTCAGAAATTTCTTGGGTCAAAGATATACGATTGAACACTTACAGAGACGAATCATTATTATTGATTCAATTAAAAAATGCTACTGTGATAGCACTAGCCTGGCAAGGTTTAAGCTTCCAAAGAATTCAATTACCCAGCAACATTCTCGATCGGTACGATTTATCGAAGGCTACAGCAATTCCAAAATTTGGTTTCGCGTTGGGTAATCAATTCGTGAAGCTTCGGACTGAATTGAAAAACATGAGGCACCCCACTCAACATACCACCGACAGGCTGTTGACTCTGCAACGTTTGTTGAACGTCAGTTTGCAAAAATAATCACTCTTTCAACAATAAGAAATTACATCCTACGCAACAGCGTCCTATTACATTATTATTAAAAACTTAATATTCTTTAGAGTCCTATGAGTGCCAGAACTAAGTATAGAATATTCTCTTTCTGGCAACCGTGTAATATTCTTGATCTAAAAGTTACCTGTATCTTTTCAGCACTCTCTGAATCACCAGGAACAAATTTTCGACGAAACCGAAGCGCGTCTCGAGAAAAGTTACTTGAAGCATCCCATGATCACAGGATTTTGGAATCTGAGTGCTGTGAATGTCACCAATGCAACTATAACGGATCACGTGATTTATCAGTCGGTCACAGTGGGTTCGAAAAACTTGACGAAAGAAGAATTGAGCTTCGACGTGAACGCATACGCGAGGAAATTGAACGATTTGAAACAGGAGCTCGATGAGATCGATCAGAATTCGAGCAATGCTCTGGATTCAAACTCAGAAGAGATACGTATCGCTGGTGGTGTCGAAATTTTTGGGAATACGAACGTCACCGAGAACATGAATCTAGATAATCTGACAGCGAATGGTCCGAATGATGACAATCTGTTGGATGATTTCAAGTCAGACATAATGATAAATGGTGTTCCGATTGACGGTATTCGATTTGGAGATTCCATGGTTGACTATAGTGGTGTCGATTTTTCAAAAATTAATCGAATTGAGGTGGACGGTCATCTGTTTTTTTCCGCCATCAATGACGTCGACTGGAACAAGTTGATGGAAAATGTTGTTTGGAAAAATAGAGAAGCTTCTATTCCTGGCAACACAATCATCGAAGGGGTGAAGCTGACAAAATTATATTAACAATAATTTAAAGCGCCTCAGATATCAAATTTTTCATTGAAACTTCTAAGACATAGAATTCCATATTCCTTCAACGGCGCGGCTATATTTCAGTTATAATACTTATAATTTCTCTAATTTCAGAGCATGACTACAGATGTAGTAGTCTTCGACACATTGAACGATCTTCGATATCCAGACGATTATGTTCTGATCGATTACGACATCCCCGCTAACGTAACAGGCTCGAAATCTTTTAACAGTCTGAGAGTTATGAGTCTAGAGGGGGTGAAGACTATAAACGACATAAATTTCGACGATTTCATCATTTTAAACAGGGAGAACGTGGTGCACGAAGAAATCACTTTCGAGAATTTATCCGTCGAGGGTTCACTTCGAGTGCGTATTCGAAATTTCGAAAAATCTTGGATGATTTCTGAAATTCACACATACTTCTAAATAGTTTGAAAATTGTTTGAATTACAGATCGACGGTGAGATAACCGGGATAAAGGAAAAGAAAGTGCAATTCCTGAATGAGAGCAGCGATATTTCTTCGGACATCACATTCTTGAATTTAACAGTTTTGGGAAACGTCACGTTCGAACGTTCATTTCTCAGCAAAGAACCGCTCAACTTCAAGGATTTGTTATTGAAAACCGAGAAGAATGTAGAAATAACTGGCACCAAAACATTTTTGGGCAACGTCGCAATGAAATCGAACGTAACAATCACTTCCGGTCTGATCAACGGACATTCGATCGACGAATTTGCAACTTTGGACACCGATCAGGATTTTCCAAGTAACTTGTACTTTCTGAAACACAAATACAACAGTTGCTGATTCTTCCTTAACAATCGAAACATTTTTTCAGACTTAACAAAAATTTCATCGAACGTCACTTTTGGAAACGTCACTTTTGGAGCCGTCAGAAAATTAGAAGAATTTTTGAAAGAGAATACAAATTCGTCCGGCGTCTGCTTGAACAAAATAGTAGTCTTCAAGTCTCCCGTCATAATCGATGAACTCTTTTTTGATAGTCTGAATGACATTCAGTACGAGGACTTTACTAGAAAGTTGGAGGAAGCTTTCGAGAACATTCGCCTTGAAAATTTGACGCTGGACACTTTAGTAGCTGAAGAAATCGTGCCCGTGACAATAAACGGCGTCGAGTTTGCAAATTTCACCAAAGAGTTATCGTCATCGAGGACTATCGATGAATATGTCATAGACCATTTGGAGACCAATCTTTTAAGCGCGAAGCGTATCAATGGAATGTCCTTGGAAGAATTAGTTCAGTTAAAAAATCGAGTGAACGCAATTTTCGATGACATTTTTCATGGAAACAGGACCCTGAAGTCCCTCAAAGTGACTGGAAAGATCGATGCTAAGTCGATTAATGGAAAAAATTTAACAAATCTCTATGATAGCGAAATCGGAACAGTGGTCTTCAAAGAAGATGTGTCGATTGAAAATTTGACGATCCTTGGCTCGATAAACGGGTTCAATTTTTCGGAAAAAGTTCAGGATACTGTTTTAAAAACTGATCGAGACATTAAAATCGATGGGTACAAAGTGTTTGATAATATTAATTGCCATGAATTGGTCACCACGTCTTTGAATGGACATCGTTTGGAATATATTTTGAACCCCTCCAAGGATCAGGTGCTGAAAGGACCTATTGCTGTAAACGGTACAATACTTATTTATGTTGAAATTACTGCAGAAGCTCCAACAATTTTTTTCAATTCTCATCCCGAGGTTACTGCCTTCTGAACACTACTGATTAATTATTGGACCATGCAGTTTTTCTGTTATCGAACTTCTTTTCTTGTTCTTTTATCACTTTTCAGGTTCTGTAAGAATTCTGAAAAATTTCAACGCAACTGGAAAAATCGGTGACGTTCCATACAAAAATTTGACAGGCAGATTCAAGTTCTTGGAGAACAACACGTTCGAGTTACACGGGAACGTTCGCTTTACCAACGATAATGTAACAATTTCATATTTGTACGCAAATGGATCGATCCAAGAAATAAACTTCGATGACTTCGTCGAGTCACTGATTTTTCAAAATGAGAGCAACGTCGTTATAACTGGAACCAAAACGTTCCAAAATTCTGTAACTTTCAACAACACGCTCACCGTGCAAGATAAGTTAAATGACATAAATCTGAAAAAATTCAGGGAGAAGGCTGTGTTTATCGATAAACCCTTTTCTATTGAATCGAAGATTGTTTTCAAAGACGGAATGAAAATTGAGAAGGATTTAATAGTGAAAGACAGTTTCGAGAGTGAATCTGTTTTGGGAGTCGATTTGAACGAGTTAAAAATGAATGTTCTATATACAAACAGGCCTACTTACGTCAGAGGTAATTGGATTTTTTTAATTAATTACTACTAAAAATTTGCATATCGTGTTCGATTCAACGTTGTAAAATTTGTCAAATTTTCCTGTAGAATCTATCGCGTTCACCCATGTGACTTTCGAATCCGATATCGAAGTCGAAAAATTCAACGATGTGGACATGAGTCTGCTCATACCACTGCACACTGAGCAAGTTATACCTGTGCAAGTGTTGAAATGTGGCACTGTCAATGTTGAAGAGGTTAAAATATCAGGAAAAATTAATAGTGAAAATTTGAAGGAGATTCAAAAAAATACTTTCATGGTACCGTAGCTTGAATGTACATTTAAATGCAGCTACACATGAATTAACAATTTTCCTAAATGCCTATGTAGTTAAATACATAATATATCGTGATTGTTTATTAAGGAATGAGACTCAAGAAAGCTTGACAAAATTATTTGTATATTTTATAGATGACTGGAAACCAGAACGTAAAAGGACACATGAATTTCACTGGAAATGCTTATCTTCGTCGTGATTTCAATGCCCGCATAATTAATGGCATCGATCCAGGGAAAATTGTTCCTCTAAATACAAAGAGTACACTGACTGGTAAATCTTTAAAAATTACCAAATTATAATTCTTTTAATCGCTTCATTTGTTTCGAAGGACCTGGTTTGTTTCAGGGAATTTGGTGTTCGGAAGTCCAGTGATTTTGAACCAAAGTCTTCGAGTGTTGGGCTACCTGAATGACATAAATCTGAAGCATTGGGAAGCAGTGGCTGTTTCGAGCAATCGCGTTTTTCAGCAAATCATTTCTGGTAAATGGACCGTGTTCGGTAACGTCTACGTCGACAATGCAGCATCTGACAGCGAAATATTGGATGGAATCAATGTCACGGAATTGTCGAACACTTTGGCAACGAGACACTTAGAAATGCATACTGTCCTGACCGAGATTAACGTACGATAATTAATTATTACTAATCATTAACAAGCATACCTTGCTCGTACAATACTTGTATCTTGCAACTTCGATATAAAATTTCGACGTCCAGGGTGATTTTCTCGTAAATCGTAATTTTCAGGCCAATTCAGATAGCACGTGCGAGGACCTGAGACATCTCAAACACTGTGCTGAGAATCAGATCTACAGATTCAGCTCGTTCGACTATCTTCAGATCATAGAATTTGATAGCAGCATTGTCAGTGTCCATTATTTCGAATTAGAACGGCTAGACTACTTAATGATAAGCTATAGCTCCTGTCACATGCACGCGTACCTGTTCACCGGATCGAAATTCGAATTAGTCGCCGATGTACCTGATTTCGGTATAGTCGATCGATGGACCACGTACACTCACGAAGACAGTCTGTATTTTGTTACTTCAGGAACTGAATCCTGCGGGAGGAGTCCTGTGAATTTGTGGAGACTAAAGAACGACAGGTTTACAGTGAGTCTCTGTGACTAAAGTTCCAATGCAAAACTATTCCTTACCCTGCATCTTACTTTTTTTGCAATTTCCTGATGTCTCGAACGTTCCTCCGAAATTCTATACTACTTTATTGTGTCTTTTAGCACGTTTTGGATCTTGGTCATAGGATAGACAGCAGAAAGATCAATCAAGACATGTTCCTGATGATGATGAATAAGAAAGATGGGAGAAAAAAGTTTGAAGGGATCCTGGAAGAATTAGAGGAATCGATTTCGTCTCTGGCAGACGAAGATCACGTGAAAATCATTTTGGATGCCGATCAAATGACACTGACAAGCAGACAAGCAACATACAAATACGATGTAGATGATCAGGGCAGTACTGACATGCAGACAAATAATGTTGGAAGCCCTGAGATTTTAAATTTCAAAGCAGGAGTGTTTGAAAAGGAAATATTCCTATATTTCGACAAGGATGTCAGCGAAGATCTCATCTTCGTAAGTTAAATGTTCAATTATTTGAATATAAATGGCTTCGGTGTGTAACGTACTGTCTGGAAAGGCAGACAATTTTACTTAAAATGTTTGAAATTGCGTAGATTTGCAACAACGGTGCAAGAGAGAAGAAGATTTTGCAAACTATCGAAACTCTCAGGCCATCGTCGTTCAGTGTACTGAACTTCGAGGGATCGATCGAGACTCTGCTCGTTTTTCTTGAAAACAAAGAAGATATTAAAATTTACGAATACAAAGGTATCTATAGAAACATTTGTAAAATATTCTCAATCGCATCTTTTTCTTTTGAAATAAAGTATCTGTGCGTTTTTAGGAATTCAAGGGTTCGTGTACAGGGACACCATGAAAATGAACGTCGATAAAATCTTCAGTTTTACAATTAGAAAATATACCAATATGGCGAAGCGACACTGTCTCGCTTTGATTCACGATAAACGATTAACAATTTTGGAGGCGAACATGTACGGAGAAAAATTAGATCTAGACTCCTTAACTTGTTGAAAAAGTGAAAAAACAATTGATATTGATAAATCATATTTATATTATTTAATTTATATTATCTGTTATATGTCATTCCTAATTACAGTGAATGTAATTACATGGTTATAACAATATTTGTGCCTATAAATTTAACAATAAATTATTGTTGCATGCAATGAATGCTGGAGTATTCTTAATTTATTATTATCGTTAGAGCCGCTAATAAACTCCGCCCGATCGTTTTGCTTTGTAAAATGCAATGATTTCTTCGTCGATTTCTGGATCACCCGTCAGAGGCAATGAATCATAAAAATCTTTATTATTATTACAATGATTTAGTTGTTTACTATCCACTGTTTCGACGCTAGCATTTTTATCAATAGCACAAGCTTTTTCCGGAAAGTCAACTGTAAACCCGGTGTCACTTTTCTCTTTTTTAATATTCTGCTTTCGGCTACTGGCCATTTCGTTATGGAAAATATAATCATTACCTCTCGAGGATTGCACACGGTTGGGGCCTTTTACCGGAGACTGCATGCATTCAGATTTTATTTCATTTTCAGGGACATTGAAGTTTAAAAAACGCTGATAAAACGGAGTTGTATAATCAGTTTCCTCTGATGAAATTTTGGTCTCCTCAACTTCCGTTCTGTTGTTCTTAACAATACCACTTCTGCCACTTTCTGGCTTTATCTTCTTTCGTGTCTTTCTTTCGCTTTTATGAACACATGGTTTATTCGACTCTTCGAATTTGTTATTTCCAATTTGATCAGGAACTTGATCTTTACAGTCGGCTGCATCGTTTAGAGTTAAGTTGACAATGTTACAAGACAACAAATTAGGTTTCAAAGTATCAGCAGATACGGATTTATTTGGAAGTTCGCCCCCGCTATCAGCTGCTGCATCAAGTTTTGAACTTCTATATCCTCGTGTTTGTTTCTTCAAAAAATTGCATGCAAAAATTTCGTCATCATTAACAACGTTAGCCGCGGTTTCTTCATTTTCTGCTACATTCTGTTGGGGGATAGCATTCTCGCTAGACCGTGCAGCCACTGAAATTAATTGTACTATTAATTATCTATGTCAAGTATTTCATTTTCGCGTGGTTAACATTACATGGTCCATTAATTTGATTGATCTCCGTTTTCCATTTAATTTCAACAGACTGAATTTCATCTCTATTAGAATTCTTCGACTTTTCGGCTGGTTTCAAATCATCTTCTTTATTATTGTTAGTAGGCCCTAATAAATATTTAATTTCTATAGTAATCAATATTGGAAAAGCATAACAATACTAAAAATACTGAGTTTATTATAACAACTTGCTGACAGGCTTTGGTTCTTCTTTCCCCTTTCCCTCTTCATCATATCGATTAACAGTGCTACTTGGAAGTCAAGAAATTATCGTAACACAAAGACAGATCAAGAGAAAAGTGGTAAATAATTAATACGCATGTTATAGGATACAAATTTCCTTGTCCCTTTGAACGACCATATCCTTGTAATGTTCCAGCTTCTTCGCGCAACTATTCGGATCTCTGTTCGACTGAAAAATTCTCTTAAAACTCTCGAAACAATACTGAACTTTTTGTGGATCGTAATCCCAAGAGATCACCCTGTCCGCTTCTAAAAAACTATTAATCTGAGAATCCAAATGCCTTCTGTCGTCTGCCGTGAGTTCTCCAGACGTCTATGCATGCAAACAAAAATATAATTACAGTGGCTTTTAAATTGCTCTGTAATTAAAAGTAAGAACAATTTACAATCTGCCTTGTCACGGATTTAATTTGCTGCTTCAATCTCTCGTTCTCCAATCTCAGTAACGCATTTTCGCTCTGAATGTCTTTCTCAAACACTTCCCTCACGTCGTTTCTTATCAGAGCAACCCTCTGTGCAAATCTGCACGTGGACACCGTTTCCTGGTGATAGATAATTACATGGAGCAGTTTATGTTAACAGTTCTTAAGGTGTAAATACTTTCTACCTCGAGATTACGCGATGCTACGCTCACTGTAGCCAACATGGTAGTTAAACAATTTCCTCCAAGGCTGTCCCTCAGCATGGACGTTAACAAACAATTCCTGGAACCGTGAGCAAGAATAAATCGCATGACAGAAAGTCGCGAAATGAAAGTTTCATGGCTGACTAGCTATCGGAAGTTTTGTCAATCGGCTCGATCCACTTTCTAATCGGCAAACCGCAAAATTCCTTGGCAACTGCTAATTGAAAAAACTGGAGAATTTGTAAAATTGTGCATTCCGACGGCGAAAGAAGATTGGGATGCTTGCAAAATGAAATGAAAGAAAAGAACGCTCGGTACAAGAAGATTTCTACCTTCGTAAAAATTAGAAAATAAGACGAGTTCGAAGGAAGAAGGCGAAACGAACTGATACTGAATCCAAATTTTTTCAGGATTCTCCATTCTTCCATAATATTCGAGTTAGTTCGACAGAAAATGGAAGAAAATTGAGCGAATTAAATAAAAAATACAAATGAATACCGAAGTAAGATTGTATAATACGTTGAAAGAAATAGTATTCTTTTCGTAGAAAATAACGGAAGAATTGGAGAGAAAGATTTGATGGACGATGACGGTGGAAATGTAGAGATGACGATGTCGAATCGAAAGGTATCGACGTAACGAGTCGACTCAGCACCTGTAAGGAATGTGACCCGTGCTCTCCTGACCCAGACACACTATGACTTGTTCCAGGTAATGTAGGCTCAGGTTAATGTGCTTCGCCTCGGTTAGAATGGTGCCGCTTATCGAGCATTTGTAGACCCGCTCGGACCTATAGAAAACACCATCTTGAAAACTCTCCGGGTACCGTTACTGAATTTTGCCATGAACGACGTGTCGATGAGAAAGCAACGGCTTCAGCCACGAGCGAAAAAACAAACGTGCAAGTGGGCCGGTGCAATTGCATCACACCGATGCAATTGCAACGGGTACCAGGCTGATGAACGTGGGATGATGGAGCACATTCATCAATCGGTCATTATTTTATTTCCGACGTGTGAAACTTCACGGACACCTGGCTGCAGCTGTTCTTTCTTTTTCATCGGTTCAAGCATGATTGCAACTGGGTGCAGGAAGAGATGCAACTTATCGAGGAAATGCAATGAGAAGAAGAAACGGACAGTTAATTATCATTCTAAAGCTGATTCTTCTCATTACGAGCTTTCTTATCGCTGTGGCATTTAGAGTGGATGGAGAATGATGCAGTGTAAATTGCAGAAGAAACACACCGTGCAGAAAGAATCCAAATTGCGTCTAATTAGAGTCTCACGAAGCTTCGAATGATACATTCAGATACCGTAGAAACTAAAAGATTGTAGAAGGAGGAAAACTCGCTGAAGAAACAATAATTCGCCGAAAGAACTTCACTGTACAGAGTGCGTAATTATTAATTAATGTCGTGTAAAAAGTATTCCTTCGGCAAGTTCATTCACGGAACGCCTGAAGAAGACTTCGCATCGGTCGTGTTCAAGGCTGGTTATCCTCGATTAGGAGCTCGTCTTCAAGCTGTACCTTCGGTCGATACGGTGGTATACTAACCCCGCCAGGTCCACGAGATGTACTTTCGCTCTTTTATACTGCTCCATGCCGAACTGTTTCGTTGAAACCACTATGGTAAAGATGCAGTGGGATCTTGAAGACTGTGGGTTCATCGGGGTCTCGCTGATGACCCTAAACAATTAAGAATAGAAAAACGTGGCGAAGAAAAGACAAGCTCTCGCTGCAATAGTTCAAACTTTTCATGACCAGCTTCACTGGATTCTGTAATTCAATCCAACATTTTGATGTGACGTTGTGACACTTAAACAATTTTAATCGTCAATTTCTTCCACACATCGATTTTTCTTCAACAAGCGACTGATTTGCGACGACCACGGAAAGTATCAGAAACGTTTCGTTCTTGAAGAGAACGCAGAAGTGAATTGCGAATTGTCTTACCGATTGTTATCGCCTAGCAGAAGCAGTTCGAAAGCTTCCTCCACGGTTTTAACGGAATGGAAGGTCAAATTCTTCACGTGCAATCGGCCAAACTCGTCTTCCTGTATGCTGACGCGCCTAAAATATATGAAAAAAAAGCATTGTGTCGACTGAAAAATAATGTACTCCTTCAACAATACCTCCATTCATAGTCTCAACAAAAATTTCTGATCTTATCCAATTTTTAATAATCCCTCTGCATGCAGCAGAAATAAATAGAAATAAATTCAGTGTAATATCTAAATCGAGGAAGACTTTATCGCAGTCATGAGAATTTTTCATTATAACACGAGCAACTAAAATATGTACCCATAATATAATGAAAAACGTTTCGCGTCCATCGTAGCGCGGAAAAGCCAGAGGCTTTCTCCAATTTTCGAGGCGTTGGAGCACGTACAGTCCGACAATCGACGCGGAACTTATTACATTTCTAATTACTCAATCAATACCGTGGTCCATAGATGCAATTACACGGGCGAAACGCGACAGAAGGAATGCAGGAAGAAACAAGGAAGGAATAAAGGTGACGGTGCACCGTATTCGAAGCGTTTTCCTTATGGGGTCCCCCCGGTTTTTACAAAACGCTCGTGTGGTCGGCATTTACAGTCTGCCGAAGAACAGACTCGCCCAGCTTGTTAATTACTTGTTATAAAACACTGATGCCAGAAGAGAAACGCACCTATATCGCTGTTTGATCTCGACGAAACGTCAGACTCTAACCGATCATCTTTTACAATACACAGAACTCGTGGAACACTTTGTGGAATTGGAAAAATGTGTCTGAAGTCCAGTTCGTCTGGTCAGATTTTCTCGACAGACTGTACAAGTCGGCATGGACTTACGGTAAATCTTCCAATCTCGTAATCGCTACCTCTCGTTGCTGTCTTCGATCCAGCAGGTCGTAGCCATACTCGTTGTAAATCTCCAGATAAGCCACTTCGACGGAATACACGTTTTCCGGTCGCTGCATGGAATTTAAGGGGCGTATAGAGTAATTCCCTGCTGGGACGCAGTGTCTCTATTCTTCGCTGTATACGCTATAATAGAAAATGCAACCTTTCGAATCACGTCGAAGAGGTATTGCAAGCTTCTCGGTACGATGCCTCGGTCTTTGCGATTTCCCTGCTCCCCTGTGATCGAATGCGTCTTCCCGCTGGCTGTCTACGAAATGCAGGGTTTCCAAGGTTCTTGAGAATCCTTGAAGATACCTTGGGCGAAGGTATCGAAGAAAATTTCGGAAAATGTGGTGCAAGTCCGAGATTTTGTTCAGAAAATCTCGTACGGTGCTGTTCGAGTCCGACAAGGGGATGCCTGGATTCTAAAGACGTTCTATAATTTCTTCACAAACATTGTCAGACCTGACCTTTCGTCACTTTCGCTTGATACGACGCGCACCACATTTTCCTATGTTTCGGAATTTCTGTCAAGAGTTATCGATTTCTGATAGGGTTTACCTGGCCGTAGGCGAAAATGGTGCCGTTGTAGCCGTCGAGTGCACTTCAATAAATCGCACGGTTCAATGAGTGATCGAGAGTGATCGATTTCTTTCGCTACTAGTTAACGAACGATATTGTTCCTGTTACCTTTCGACTACAGGTCGCGCGACGTTTTCGAACACGTCCTCTTGCGTCGTGGATTCCTCGAAAATTTGGAAGAACCTGAAAGTTGACAGGCACGGAGGACCGCAAAAATGATCAGGCGATTAATCAAATTTCAATATCTTACGAGAAATTCCACGACTCTGGCCGATTGTCCGGGTAGTCCTTCGTCTTCTGCGTTGGAGCTACAAGGACCAGGAAGTCCTCTTCAAGATTCTCTTTAGGGCGACGGTGAACCCGATAATGCTTCCAGAAACGATTGTCATCATGTCAAATAGGATTTAGAAGAACGCATATTGGAAATTACGTGAACATTTACCGATATGTTTTTACGATTCTTTTCTGGTTTCAGTCTAGCATAGACTTTGATAGGGTTCTTCACCATCTCGTCGGTGTAACCTCTTTCACTACCAAACAAAATGATGCAGGGGTTATTAATCGATGGTCACACCATCGATTATCGTGTCGACTGAATTGCATAGAATAAAAGATTACCGATCATTGCTGAACTATTGAATAAAGTTAAAGAAAATGTCTAAATTTCGTACACCACCTTTGAATGGTCCCGTATATCGTCCACAGAGCAATACCGATGATCAGGCATCTCGAGCGATTTTTCTAGCTGCACCGTCAAACTCGATATCCTCGATACCGAATCGTGCCACGTACATCCATCCACTTTTTCATTCAATCAAAATATCTCTCCAACGAATCGCGGGAGAGCGCATGGGACACAAAGGAAAGGAACGGGACGTGAACTAACGGGAGAGAGAGAGAGAGAGAGAGTGAGAGAGCGAGAGAGAGAGAGAGAGAGAGAGAGAGAGGGGGGGAAGCATAGAATTTTCTTCCGGTCACCCTCTCGATACCTCGAGGGCAGCGTTGCTCTCGCTTCGATTGATCGATCCAGCCTGCGCGGAGGCGGAAGAGGACGAGAGAATAGAAAAGAGAATGAGAGTTCTCTGTTTCGTCCGTGTCGACATCTCGATATCTCGCGCAGAGCCACCGCGGTTCGATTGATCGATCCACCCTCCGCGGAGGATGAGGAGAGGACGAGGAGAGCGAGAGGTCGCGGTCGCCTAGGCGACGACGTCGTCGTCGCGACGTCGGCGCAGTGCGTCGCTGCGTTGGGAGAGCCGCACCGGGTCGTCGGTCTACCCGATGCCAGGCCAGTGTCCCGACTTTTCTCGGCTTTCGCGTTCTTCCTCCTCTCCTACGTTCTTCTCCTCGACGTCACCTCGACGTCGTCGTCTCCTGTTCCACCCAGCGTCGTCGCGTTTCCCGAACCTCCGGAAATCGAGCTCCGAACACGGTTAATGCCGCTCGAATCGATGCTGGCGCCTCGTCGCCCGTGTGACTCTTCATGGTCGTCGTGGAAAGCGTGGAAACTCCTAGCCATATACGGTGAAATCAATTTTCCTTTCCACGTCGATCTGCCTCGACGCTACCCGCTCGATCTCCGAAATGTCAATCCAGAAGTACTCGAACACCTCGAATTAATCGACACCCAAGAGGTTTGAGGATACTTGCTGGATTCAACTTTGATCGGAGCAAAGAGGTTCTACCGTGGAGTTTCGCGATTTTTTCGAGATCCATAGATTCCGGTCCTGTGATTGAGAAATTCGAGTGATTTGCTAGTGAGATTCTCCGGGTTCTCGAGAGTGATATGACCGGGAACATAGTGATCACCGTGGCGTGAGAAGCTACCGGGACATGTGCCTTTTGGTCTCCTATTGATCGCCGCGACCCGACGCAACCGTAAGATCCTGACGTTTAGGGATCCCGGCGTCGACCACACATTCGGTAAGCTTCCACCATTCTACCTGACGTTACAGACCTGTCTCCTCGAACGCAAAAGATGAGAATTCATTGAAAAAGGATTACGAGGGTAATCTATCTGCATGTTGATCGCGATTTTGATCGGTGAGTGCCTATCATCAGCCAGTGACGTGCAAAGTTTCACCTCCCAATTGACAATGATAGGTTCTCAATTCTGATTTATTTGAACGCCAACAGCGTTGCTCAATGAAGGCTAAAGATGTTCAGAGTAAATCAGACTCATTAAAGATCTCGACTGCGGAGTATCGAGCAAAGATCGGGCGAGACAGAACGAGCAGTTCGCATAGGTACGTGGAATTCGAGAGGTCAAACGCCTGGACACGAGCCGTAGAAAGGATTGCGATTCTTCCGAGCGTATCGATTCCATGAAACTGATGCCGCGGATCGAACGACTGGAATTACGTAATGAAGATTAATGCGACCCGGTCGAGACCTCTGATAATTGTGTCGGATCGATCATCGCGGAGTGATCGAGGCTCGAGCGTTTCATGATCACGGTCACTAACAACCGTTCACCGTACTATCGATGTGTAAACGTTTTCGAACCCCTAAAGCATTGAAAAATTTGCTAAGCTACATACAGAATAATTTCCTCCGATGTCTCTGAAGAATTTGACAGGCAAGCGTTCACCCGTGTTTCGTCGGCTAATCAAAAATTGCAACATTCTATTATTTGTTGTTCGCCAGGACAGTGTCCCTTCGTTCGGAGGCACCCGGTTACGGCGGCCAATGCGAGACGAAAATCTCGATATATCGCGCGAGAGTACATATCGGAGCGTTTCGAGTCCAGGTTAGCCGGAGAAAGTCGTAAATTTAGAACTGAACCGCGATGGGAGAGTAGGGTGATTTAAACGACGCTTAGCGAGGCCAGAGCCGACGATCATAGTCGTTCCATCGATCAGAACGAACGAATGAACGTATAATTTCGCTAATAAGAATCCGCGGAGGGCGATCGACGATCTCGAAACGTCGCCGCGATCTTTTCGGTAATATGCTGTACCACACGCTGAAGACCGGCTCTAAAAAATCAAAAATAGATGACACGTTGTCCAACACCGTGCGATTGCGATTAAACAAAATTATTTTGACTAAATTCTCGAGGACAGTCCCTACCGAGGGTGTCTACCATTTTCATGATGATTCTATATACCTCGCCCGGTATACTTTATGTAGATTTCATGTATGATAATTCATTTGGAATATCAGTCTTGTTCAGCGTCATTAATTTAATTTACTGCACAATAACGTGGGAGGGACGTTTTTTATTAAGTCAAACGAGAAGAAAATTTAGGTTATCGAGTAACATCGAGCATAGCGAATGCGGAAGGCGATTCAATTTCATTGTAAGCCTCGATGATTTCATTCGTCACGCGTAATTAAGATAGCGAGCAAAAGTTACGCGAGTTGGCCATGCTCGTGGCCAACTATATTTCGAACCGAGTCATTCAAGTTTAAATTCCAGTTTTACGCCAGTTCTCCGTGTTGCAACGACCTTCCGGTTCCCCGAGGGACTTGAAAAAAGAAGCACCGATCGCTGAAATTGCGATTCCAATCAATTTGCCACGTATTCTACGCTGTCGATGGAATAATATATTGACGTTCTTAAGATAACGCACGACAAGTTATTTCGATGAGCGATTCAATTAGCGCACACCCCTCGTGGTTGAAACATCAGCGTTCTTTCCGGAAAGCGATACGTTTATCAACGAAACGAAAGGAAAGCTAATTGAATACGGTTGCACGACACCGTACACAATGGAGGATCCCTGTAACGCGTTAATGAATTGCTGGTTTACGTCAATAATCATGGAGCTCCTTGTTGCTTTTAATTCCTCAACCTGTGGTAAAAGTTAATCAGTAAACGAGCACACGCGATAAACTTAATTCTACGCGATCAGCAATGGAGACGCAGATTCCCTCTTACAAATAGAAAGTGCACGAGAGAAAGCGGTGATAAGAGCTCCCTTATCTTATCCACCTACTCGCCTCAAAATCTTTCGAGTTCTGCAACTTATCCGTTTAAAATGTTTCTATCACTGCACAGCGGTATTCCACTGGCACAAGAAAATGCACCGATTCAGCAGAAGTAAGTTGATCGATGAAGGAATGCGCGGATGCAACAAAATACGCAAAGACAACAGGAATACACCGGTGCATCCTGCCGGGGCTACAAAATCCATCGAGGTACATTGATAAAAGGGAATGCATCGAGCGAATAAGTTGCATAGCCTCTCAACTGAAGTACATTCCTAGAAAAATGCATCGATACAAATGCCTTGATGCGGTGGTATGCAACCGAATGCGCCGATGCAGATGCAGATATGCAACAGGAATGCAGCAACAGAGTGTGTCTGATGCACCAGAATGTGCGCAGAAGACGCGATTGCACTTCCTTCTGGTCGTTCCCTGAATTCTTCCTCACGTGAGAAATTCGTCTGTGACCCGATGAACAACGGTTGGACGAATTTCCAGGATGAATCGATGGCTCGTGCTCCCTTGGTACACACGCATCGAGGAGACTGATTGCGAGCCAAGCCAAGCCGAGCCGAGCCGAGCCGAGCCGAATGATAAAGAGCGCGTTGCGAGAGGGCTCGCTGACATTTGAAAATGTCAGTGACTACCTACACGGGTTCTACACGTATGTAGGCTCGTGCCCGTTGCCATTGTATCGACACATCGACCACGACAAAAGGACTCCATTGTTCCAAACTGTGCGTGTGCACGTTTAAGCAGAAGCCTTTTGATCTTTTCTGTGTCCGTTTCGCTGCCACCGCCGCGGCCGCCACGATTCAGAGACGACGAACGCGAAAATCGCCGGCCGACTCTTTTGTGTCCGGCTGAAACGAGAAGGACATTGAAAAGCAAACTGCAACGTTCTCCGACTGCGTTTCAGATCGGAATATTATGGGCTGAGTGTAAGTAGCTCTGTTTCCTTCAAACAATCGATTCCATTAGCCTTTCCATTATAGCAATGCAGCTGGCGATCGATGGAAACGCTATTGTCCTCGTGCCTTTATTAATTCGCCGCTATTCATGGAAGGATTCATTAAGAGATTACGTGATTCAGGTGAAGTACGTTTGAAAACGATTAACGTTCGAACTTCCAGTCGTCTATACTGAACGGCGGCGACTCACAACCAGATCATTTCGTCGTGAATAATGGATGCAGCGTTGTTTTATCCGCAACAGCCGGGACACTTCCTCGAGCAACGTCAACGACGTCGGGCACCGAAGAAATCGATTGGTTACGTGGATGAATCTCGAGTGAAAGTTCTGATAGCATAACCGTACTCGATATCAAATATATTTCTCTTACGACACCACAAAATAATATATTTCATGCTACGAGCTGACAGGCGTCGGTAGAAAAATCTTCGTACCACTTGGAGATCTTCTTTCGGAGGTTTTGCTCGTTCGGTTGGCAAGGTAAAGGCGGTGTTCTCAGCGGAGGGGAGTTTTAATGGGAGTTTCAGCGCACGGTAGCCAGACCGAAGGAAAGAGAGAATTATGGTCGCGATACCGAGGCGAGCTTATTACGATTTTTACTGGTCTTTACGATCGTGCAGTCGAACACGCTATCAAACGCATACCTAACTGTACATCGAATTGGACACACGCCGTCTGCAATAGTGTAGCGTGTTATTGCGCATCCAGGAAGCTTCTGAATCGTCCTCGCCGCATCCTGAACGCAGCTGCTGGCCCTGCACCAAATTTATTGTTGCTTTCAATCGATTCGAACGACCTGATTTCGCCGTTCGAGAAGCCCGGCGAAATTTCGATCCGCCAACGGTTACGCTCGCTCCGAAGGCAAAATTACGGCGACCCTGCTCTCTGCTGAGATTCGCTAGCTACAGGACATTTTTCGAGTTCGACATACTCTGCTCGAAGTAATTCGAGTGCCAGCAAAGTAGATTTTTCGCGATCGAATGCACCGATGGGACAAAATGTTTCGATGCACCAGAAACGCACTGGTGCAAGAGATCGCGCTGATGCAACACAGTGCACGGATACGACGAAGATACAGTGGTTTAACAAAATAGAGCAGCAAAGTTCGGATGCATCGGTGCAGGAGAATAGATTATACATGCAATTTCATTACCTATCACATTGAAACATACTAAAAAACGATACTTTTAAGAATATGAAAATTCTGTATGCTCCTTCTCTTAGCTTCCACCAGCCAGAACGTCGGACTCGGTTGCTCCAAAACAAAGGAAGCCCGCAGGGGGTCGTAATCGCGGCGAAACATTCGCGTGAACTCCAACATCAGTTTTCAATGACTCTGACGTCACTCGGTGCAGCTCGGTCGAAGTTTAAGGACGTTCGATAACATTCGAGTTACCGTACCATCGCGCGTTCTCGCGTGGAACGAAAATAGATCCCGGTCCAGCAGAGAGAAAGAGAAGATGCAACGGAGGGAAATAAATAATGAGGGAACGAGGAGGAAACGCGGCGTGGAAGAAGCACGAGAAGTCTTCTCATGGTAGCCAACGAAACGTTTATGGGACGCCGTATGCAAAGGCGGCCTCTAAATATTTAGAGTGGCCGCCACGTAACACGTGTTTCCTCTCATAAGCGTGTCTTTATTGTTAATACAGCTTCGGCAGGGCGCACGATGCCCCGTAGAAATGTGGACACAGCTTCTCATGGTTCTATGGGAGATTTTGGCGACAGAAGTTGACGCTCGTATGGAAAGTTTGTTACTCAAGAATGCTTTTGTCATGTATGTGCCAACCTGGCGCTAAATTACTACATATGTAAATGTCTGCCGTGTTGTCACGGTCCGAACGAACGAATTACAGCAACGAGTGTTAAGGAAACAATGGTATCATGCAACAATACGGTCATCGGTAGGCGTGCTGGCCAGTGAAAGCCTCCATGTTTCCTACCGAAAACGGAAGACGCTATTTTCACCGCTAGAAACTCGTTATGCAACCATTTAATAACGCTGCGCAATATTCGCGGTTCGAATTCGTTATCGAACTTCCTTTTACGTTTTGACGATTACATTGACCGACGAGGAACTCTCAACTTTCGCTCTGCTGAGCAGTCTGGGCAAATTGTTGAACAGGGCTTCTGAAGCGGATCATCGAATTTTCGTCAGATTCTGTTCCGAGTGATTTCTGAATTGAAAAGAATAGTTTGCAACAAATATTTTCCATGGAGTGGATTTCTACTAACTTCGGTAGAATTTCGTTTAAGAAGCTGTCCGCGTATATTTTAGATCCGTTCTCATCGTCGGTAAGCTTCACGGAGCTTTCTAAATATTTCTTGCAATTTTCTGCAGCGTCTCCAGCGCGGAATACTCGCGCGGAAACGATTCGTGTTTCGCTGGCAACGGGTAAAGACTCGATATCGTTGCAGTCATTAACAACGACCGTTGTCCCGCTCTAATTAAGACGGTCGAGCGGTCGTTAATAATCCTCGCGATAGTCGGACGAGATCGCGGGCAAATCGACGACGTCGTAACTCTTCCATTTCAAGGCCTAAGGCCGGGCGAAATTCAAGGCTTTCCCCAGCCACCGGTAGACCTTCGTTTCACTCTGATTTCCGGATGATGCGTCGTTTCAGATCGCCCTGCCCCAGCTGGATCAGCGCTGATCAGCTCTGTCGGTAAATCTAGCCGAAATTTGACTCTGACATTCATCGAACATGTCTCGACAACATCGCCCGATGCATCATCAGCTGCAAATATTCTGCTTCCCTTGGTATCAGCCGGAGCTTATAAATTGAAGCAACTCTCCTTTGCAATTTGTATTTCATTCTGCCGTTCGAGGAGCAGAAGAACCACCCCAAAAACGACGTCCACGGGCGGATGACTTATTCAAGGAGCAGCGGGTTCGAGATATCGATTGCAAGGCCCGATGGGGGTTTCTTCTACTCCCGCTGGAAGGAACAGGACGAGTCAATAACTATCGAGCGATAAACCGGCGGGTTCTAATCAACGCGAGACCGACCATTCGTTAGCGAAACTACGCGATAAAATCGATAAGCCTGCATCCCGACAAGAGCAAAGAGCACCATGTGGGCTATCGAGCACAGCTGTCAGCTCCCTGCTCGAGCCTTAAGCTGCTCTCACAACAACGACCCCATGCCCGACCGTGTATTACCCCATTATCGACGCACGCCCCCTGAAATTCTACACGTGTCGATGAATATTCAGTGAACGGACTACGGTTGCACGGGTTGTTTCGGCGAAACATGGAAGAAGCGACATGAGTGAAATTTCTGCATTATGCGACGCATTATGATGTCCTGCTAAGGATAAGAAAATATGTAGATTGTAAGAAAATTTGGATAAGCATTGTCATAAAATCAACATGTCGATAAATGAACATTTCAAAATATCGTGCAGTTATAATTTTAAAAAATAGCCATTTCCCCTGCACCCTCCAAGAATAAAATTGAAGTGATTCTACTCCGTCTCGAGTGACCATGATCGAGAGTCGAGCAACCGATCGAAAGGTTAAGGTCGACGTGATTCATTCAGGCGAGTTATCGGTCGATCACGCTCGCGTGCCTCTTCTCTCTTTACAGTCTTTACGTGAGTCGTTCGAGCTCGTGTGGACGCGCCCTTACGATGGACCGCAGCACAATGGGCTCGAGTGTTCTCCTTTTCAGTGAGTCACAAGGCCCGCACGACGTCTGCCAAAATATTGTACTCGCAGCCTTCAAGGAGGCGAGACAATGACGTCATTCTGTTGAAAAGGGACGATAAGGCGACGCGGAGGTGGTACATTAAAATCCTGATTCATACGGCGCCCAACCCCGTTGCGAGCCGGCCACAATGTTACAGCTGCTCGCTGATAAATTCTATTCACCAGGTATTTCTTTTCTAATTCTGATGGAACGACCGTAGCCATGAACATGGTGGTTTACTTCCAAATATTTCTATCTAAATTTCTGTCTCGATATTCTTTTATCCTACGGCCATTGCAGGGACACTGACATCAGACCTCTCAAGGTCACTTCTGGATTCGATAGGTAGACGGACACGCGTATACTGGTACAGGCAAGATTCCTCATTCAATGTCTCGTCATTTTGTAATCCGGAGACCGTTTGAAAGTTCGGAATGAAAAATAGAGATTTGTCAAAATTGGGAAGGTCCTGGTTATGGCTATTTGATTTTAGGCCAATGTAGCATGCGGATAATGATAGCGCGGAAGGATGGCACCAGCGTTGTTGTGGACGGTGTTTTCGCACCGGAAATGCAATGCTAATTTAATGCGTCACCACACCCCATGCCGCAGCAGCGTTCGTGCCCCATGGCAACGCCGTAATTAGGATTGTTTCACGGTTTATTAAGGACGGGACAGCCACGCTTTTGGGCGCGCCACAAGTTCATTCCTGCACGCCGCAAACGTTTTGCAAACGCAGTCCTTGAAAATGATTCGCCACGATGCATAAACGTAGACTCCAATTGGTCTAGAATCGGTGCTCCAATATTTCAATCCTTTCTTTCTCATTCTCGACCCATGCGAGAAGGTCTCCAAATTATTAACACAGGGCGTGCCAAAATTACAGTTACACGTTTAACTTGGAAAACGGAGCGTCACTCAGTTCCTCCGGTCTCTGTTTAAGCTCGTTCCGATCTCTCGATTGCATGAGAGGCAGAAAAAGGAAACAGACGAAGTACGGTTACTATGTACGCACGCGAATGATTCGCGAGCATGGATAATGATTTTGCGCGACGAGCCGCGATGACGCGCGACCTGCTTGCAAATTGCAGGGGGGGGTCAGCTAGCCAATTGGCAGCAATTGTCGACAATTAGGGCCAGAAGCCGTGACGGTCGTGATTTCGTCGATGAACGGGACAAAACCATGCTACGGGACATTTCCTTTGCGGTACAAAGAAATGGTAATCGCTGAAGCATATTGATAAATGAGAGACTGGTCTCCTCATTCGTTAAAAGCGGATCACCGAAATCTCGAGTTCCCGAGTTCGTGCAAACGAAGAAAACAATTACGTTACGCTACTTATTTTTTTGCTTGACTTCTGGCACCGGACGCCTGAACATCTCCTCGTCGATCGACCCCGAGGAATCCTAAAACACTTCCACCTCGCTACAATCAAGCAGACTCGTATGTACTATTTCTTCTCCAGATTCCTCTTTTTCGTTGCACTCTCCAGGAACAAGCCGCGCGGTATCTAAAAGAAATCTTCTCGATCATCGTTTCGCTCTGGATCGAACCTTGAATCCCTCTTAAGGAATTCCAGCGTCTCCGATGCCACTCTAAAAAAGACAATGACGCTCGTAGCCACGTATAGAAGCCTAAGTGCAATTGTTTCCACGAGTTTAGACGAGCAGAAGAAAGGATATCTTCATCGTATCGCGGTGACTTCGAACGAAGCAAGAGGCGGGACGATGTCCTTGATGCCAGTTTCTCCTAACAAGGGTTGTCTGCTGAAGTGGCAACGGCCAAATGAACAGCCCATAAAAGGGACGCCTTTCCAAGAAAGTCCAGTCAGGATTCCAGGGGGGAAGAAATCCGCGGGGAAACGTGCTGCTGCAAGGAACAAAGGAAACTCCTTCGCGAAAAATCATAAGATCGCGTTAAAACAGGAGGATGAATGAAAAGGAAATTCTCAATTGTTGTTGCAATGGGGATCGCGAAGAGTGCAAGTCGAGACGTCAAGCAGCTTGTTATTGATCCCCCGCGTTCACGTGAGTCATTGTTTCGTCTCGAGAGCTTTGCACACGTTCGTTCACACCTTGACGTGTTTGCTGAAGAGATTAGCCCGTGTACCGTGGCGTCTGAGTGGCACTGCGAAAAAATTCTCCTAAAACCGCGGAAAACGTGCTCGACTATCAAGCAATGATCACACTGTAGCCACTCGCACAGTCATTGTTCTTCGATTAAAAAATGATTCTTCAACTTCGTTTACGTTGTGGATGCAGTCGGAAAGGCTGATCAGCGAATTCTCGTTGGGACACCCTGTGCAAAGACAATATTGTCCTGCAGTATTTCCACGGTATCGTCGCGTGGGCTTAAAACAATGCCACGAAATCGATCACACGGAAACCATGCATCAACGCCTCTGCATTATGCATCTCCCGGAACCGCCCTGATCGCGCTCCCTTCGACCATGCATCGCCACGTGAACGCAATTACCACGGTCATTGTACATTTCCTTCGGATCCCCCTGAAAACAAAACATTCTTGTCACAATTATTGTCTTCGACGCTTACGACACGGATAGAAATTTCCGAAGATTTCCCTGCCGTCTTGAACGCTTCGCAATCGATTATGAAAAAGAAAAACCATTTTCAATGGGGCCGACAGGCTCGCCGACGCTCGATAAACTAAATTCTGAAACCGAAAATTGCGAGATAATTAGAAATCCTTGACCGTGGCGGATGACGGTGGTCAAGTTTGACAGGAATAGTTGAATTTCAGAGAAACCTGCTCTCACGTATGCGAGTGCCCTGAAGAGATGAAATGTTTTCGAAGGTGCATGTCGAGGCGTGGGTCAGGCAACGAGAAGTTCAGGCAGTCTCGGCTGCAGGAAAAAGCAAAGAAAAAATATGGTTGGTCGGTTAGGGCTGATGGTGGGGGTTCAGGCAGATGTTTGGTCCATGGCACGAGGGCTCCAGTCCCCCATGGGGTGTCGTGCCATAAACTACCCTCCGTAGTAGCCCGGACGGTAGCTCGACCTCGACAACAATGCCTCGGTTCGACGCTTCTGCCCCTTGTGAACCGGGCTTAAGGGCCACGTGACACGCATTTCCACGCACACTAAGCCTCGCTGAATTCGCTTAGACTCTTTCGAGCTGCTACGAGCATCGCCTCGAACACGTGGTTCGATAATCGTCAGCTCGATTCTCCTCGAAACATTTCTGTTTCTATCGTAGATTGAACGTTCAGATGCCACAGTTACCTTGCGAGTGAAGTCAAAGCTATCGCGAGTGATGGATCGAGACTAATCGTGCTTGAAGCTTTCTTTCGGAGAGTGCCCCGAGTGCGTAGCAAGTGCGTGTTCCTGCCGGTTCCGATGTGAATGCCGCGGAACCATAGGAGGGATGTTGACAGGAGCTCCGAAACGTTTCGAGAGGACGAGTTCGATGTTCGAGCGAGTCTCGACGTCGCATTGAATGCATCTGCAGCGGATCAACGAAAGAGATGCACTCGATGCACGCGGCTCTGACACGCTGACGCGTAAGTGCTGCGAACCGCTTTTGTCGCCTATTTTTTCATCTAAACGGCCTCGCATTCGAGCCGATTGACCGGAGGAAGGATGTGGGTCATTTTTTCATCGGCGCCGTACGAAAAATTGCCACCGCTTTCGTTTCGAACCGGAAGGGTGAATTGTTCCATCAAATCATTTCTGCCGGCTCGTTTATCGAATCATAGATTCATGTCAGATCGTTTTACTCTCTGCCGATACACTTTCAAATTCTTTACAATCTGTACATGATATTGCGAACACAATTAAGAATTTCGTAATGGCACGAGATCGACACTACTTAATTTTTCAAACGAAGAATGAGAATTAGGTACACAATACTTCCCTTTATCACTGATACTTGATAGACTGTCCAACATGATTAACATTACTCTGATTGTTTTGAACGGTGTATCGCTGTATCGAAGTGTCGTCCGGTGGTACTTATGTAAGTATGTTCGCGTCTGTCTCCTTCAGCGAACGTCTTTCAACCGACACGAAGACGAGTCCGGTCAGGTGTAACAACAATATTGTCCCTGCGTGACCTGTCTTAACAGAGTCGAGTCGCTCCAGTCCCCAAATAATAATAATATGTATACACCGATGAGCCCAAAATATATCGAATCGACCGATCATTGCAATTATTTAAACAATTTCGATTGATTTCAATTTTTATTCTGAATGCAACGCAAAGTAGAAACTTCGAAACACTTTCATTCTTACGGAATCAAGCAAGCAACATTTTCTTTTCGATCTTCATCGATTCATTCGCGTCTGTGGAGTTAGCCATGCAATTGATTACGTCACAGTTCTCCCTGAATCATCCTCATTAAGCACGAGTACCCGAATACTCATGAAATGCAAGGCTCCTGATTTGCATATCCTCGGCGGCCCTGACACGCGCACGGAACCCGCGTTCGTTCGCCGTGGACCGGAAACGGTCTAGTCACCGATCGGTATCTATCGCCATCCACGATGTTGTCAGACCGGAAAATACCTCGCATCGGTCATAGAATTTTCACGGAAGATCCTCCCTCCGTTGCGTCAAAGATCATCGTCGACATCGCCGTGATCGTTGAGATTTCTTCCGAATCACGCGTGCAACGCGAAGAATTCCATTCCGGTGCTTTATGTAACGCAGAAAGCAGGAAGATGATGTGCGACGTTGCGTTAATTAATGATCCAGAGAGATCTACGTTCGATCGATAGGAAAACGAAAGCGGTCGGTCCGATTTCGCGATAGGAAGCAGCGGAGTGATGCGTGAGCCTCGATTAAATCTCGAACCGGTGGTTACATGCGTGAGTTTCCCCTCGGACGGTTACGAAAAATCACCGATGGGACATCGTTCAGCGTTTCACGTTTTCCGGTTGATCGTTACGAAACGAGACATCGAAGAGTCTCGCGGCTGTTGCTCAAGAATCCATCGAACATCGACTGAAATCTCCACCATGGAGAAGGTAGAAATTTTAGAGGTCCAGGGAATGTGAATTTACGAATAGACACTCGATCGATCGAAACATTATTTTCGAACGAGATTTTCTTCGAACTGAAGTTTCTGTGTCTATTCGGTCGGAATATCGATCGACGTTCACGGCGGTCTCGATAATAAATCTGTCGCTTTCTACCTCTATGGTCGAGCACGGGATGATTGAGCGGCATCAGGGCTTCGTCAATTAGGGACACGCGTTCTTGTTTCAGGGAATCGGTGTTTGGAAAGTACAAGTCGTTGCCAGTCTAAACCACTTTCTCACCTACGTGTAAACGAAGGTTAGGCGAACGGATACACTAAACGCACCTCGTGTTCCTCCTTTTTGCCTTCCGCTGTTTCTGATCGATACGAGCCGCGCCGAAACTGGTTCTCATTAACGGGCCTTTAGCCCGGACGTCGTGTTATATATTTTCAAGGAGCAAGTCGGAAATTAGAGAAAGGTTTGCTACCGGTTCTAATCGATCCGTAGATTAGATCTTTCGAGGCTAACGCGCTGGCCTGGAAACGGCTTCAGACGGCTGCAGAAACAGAAAAGAAAATTCTGAAGTGTGCACAGGAAGAAGGTGTACGGGTTGGACGATCGTTTAAATAAAATTAAACAAATGTTCATGAGTAGACAGAACTTGAAGTCCACTCGGACAGCTAGTAAAGAAATCCCAGGCGTGACGAAGCGCAATACAGTCTTAATCTAGACCTATTTTAAAGCTGCTTGGTCAAGTTGCCAAATAAGATCGATCGGAGCAAGTGCAAAACCTTCCTGTAACATGAATCCGTCGAATCTAGGAAGAAGCGTAATATGTATCCGGAAGAAGATGTACAGTGATAGGAAATCGGTGCCGGTCCTTTAGGGTGCTGGATGAGACCACTGTGATCAATTGAGCTGTCCAGGCTATTGCTGGATTGCTTTCCCCCAGGCTTAACGGCCGAATGGCAGTCACGTAGATTTCAATATCGCTGCCTGCCAGAAACACGCCGTAATGAACCGCACGGTGGATTCTGCTACGCAGAAATGTCCCCGACAAATTGTAGTTCCCTGCGGTTGCGGTGTCGCAATAAACCGTGTAAACAAATGAAATCCTGAAAACGAGATTGTTACACGGCTTTGCCACGATATTTACGAGGACATTCTCTGCCGTCCGGCGAATTAGAAATAAGTTTACCGTTAAGGCGAGCCCGTGTTGCAAGGCAACAGCGTGTATCGTTGCAGGATGAACGCTATACAGTTCGTTAGTAGCCGGTGATTATCACGGCACGTAACCTGGCAATTTATATCGGAAAGAATCGCTTCCGTGTGCCGAGCATCGCCACGTTTTAATTACGGCAACACGATTTACGAATAACATGCTCTCCCGAGGAGAAACTCGTGCTCTTGACACTGGACGTAAAGCGTGCCGTTTCAAACCTCCCTACCTCCGAGCGCCATTTTTTCTCCACCTTCGATGCTACAGCACTTTCTAAATTTTCTGTAACGCCGTTCGGAGGTCGAATTTTGTCCTGCAGGAAACGCTGACCCACTTGCCGTCACCGTTTTCTTGCCGAACAATGCCCAAGGGTGTGACGAGGGAATCGCGGAGCGTTCGGAATCGAGAGAAATGTACAGGACTTTTCATAAGCGTGCGTCGCGGCCAGCAGCTGATTCTGCAGAAGCTATTCGTTTCGAGGGATTTAATTGTCCGTTGTCACGAGAATACACCGATGAAACGGTTAATAACGCTATCGTTTCCCCAGAGTACCGTAAAGCATCGTTTTTTACCAAACTCACGACGAAACGATCGGCTGAAAAATACGGTGTCGCAAAAAAAGTCTGGCATGAGTAATAAGCGATCGTCTTAATGATCGCCTCATCGGTCTTCTCGTTCCTTTTAGCTTCTTCTTTCCCGTCCCTCTGCTTTCTTTCTTTCACTCGGTTCTCCCTCTGGCGCGGGCAGCGAGCAGGAATGCGTTCACAATTTTTCAGCTGTCAGAAGGCGGAACAGGCCCGAATTTTGCTCGTTCCTCTTTTCACAGACGTTACTCCGCGACGATCTTATCTGCGAGCGATCGAGAACGATCAGATTTATCGGTCACGGGCACGTCTGTCTTCCGTTTCGAGTTCGCTTCGACGAGCTTCCAGACGCAGCCGAGAATCGCGAAGCTTCGAAGAAGCAGGATTCAGCGTAGATTAGGAAAATATAGAAAAATGCTTTTCTGTCAGCCGGACGTTACGAAATCCACCTACCCGATAATACTATTCTGACATCAATTATTTCCCAATTTCTAACAGGGAAATAGTAACAGAGATTGCATTCTGACAGTTTATTTCCGGTGGGAAAGAAAAGAAGTCGAATGTATCTGAAAGAAGTAAAAATTCAGGACCTCCCACAGCAAGGAATTCGCGGTCCAAACCACGGATTTAGAAGCTTTCTCGAACGACCACCGATTCAAATGCAAATGCCAGAGAATTATACGATGTGACCGGGTTTTCTGGGAACGTCTTCTCCCTCTCTGTTTATAGCCAGCTCTTTCTCCTAAAATCGCGAATGGGAATAACCGAGGGAAACGGCGGTCGTTGCATCGCGAAAAAGCGCGCGGGATGAAGAGAGGACCAGTCGCGAGAACCGTGCGAGGAATAACGAATGCTTGAACCCGTGCCAAGATCTTCCTCCTATCGTCTTTGCTCCAGGGGGACCCGAGGAGACACGGAGAAATAGCTGGAGGGTTTCGTCATTACGATGAATTCTTCGTAACGAGGGAAATCGGTTGACTAAATTGAGGAAACCTCCAGAAATCATTGTACACGTACAAAGAGTATTGCATGCAATCGTAATTGCATGTCAACAATCGTTACTGCCTGTGTACACGATGCTGAAGTGTAAAGCGCAGCAAGAATAAAAGTAACGTTGCAAATTGGAATTTTATGGAAGATATAATATCGCAATGTCTGGTCAACTGAACAGGGCGGGTGCAATGATTGAGATGTTATATCTCAGAATCATAGAAGTTCGCTGGCTCTGTTAGAATGGCCTGGATGTTCCAGCTTTTTATGAAATCACTCGTCGCACAGTACGAGGTGCAAGTCGACCAAACTGAACTTCACACAAGGAAATCCTTGGCCGGAGCTTCAATGCCCTAAATCCAGCTGCACCGAAATCCCAGTCCAAGCTGAAAGATTAGAAGTTCTTCCGAATTCTCCTCGAACAACGCCGTCGAGCTTCTCGCAGGGAAACTTGTTCGTCGCCTAAAGTTTCAGTCTGGTCCTATTCCACTGGCAGCAATCCAGTGACGGGGGAATATGTAATGCTACACCGACGCCCCTTGTCATTCGAGTTCCTTTAATTAAATCATCGGTCGTACGAGCTCGAATCGCCGGGGTGAGACGATCGATCGCGAATCACCGTCGAATGGACTAAAACGAAGATTAATCGGCCATTCTATCTCAGCACTCGACTCGAGTTTCGCGCCTACGAAACTCGAGTTCTCCTTCTTTCCCGTGTACCCTCCGAAATTCGCCCCCGCGTTCTACACCGCGGTCTCGTGCTATTATTGATTTCGTCCGGGCTTAAGGGTTTCGCGCGCTCCACCCACGCTCGTGTTCCTCTCGTGACTCAGCCGCGAGATTCTCTTGCGAATTTCGCGTGACCCTGCCGACGTTCATTTTCGGCTGACATTGAGACGCGCCGCGGGGTCAGGAAAAGTTTCTTCCGAAAGACAGAGGTGGAACGGACGAATTAAAAGAGGACTTTTACACCCGAGAAAATCATGGATTTGCCGATATTTCCTTTGTTACCCATATTCTTTGGGAGCGTTGAACCCCTGAGAATGCACCCGGGAGTAACTCATTGTCAGAAAAAACACTGTACGAATGATAAACGTTCGAAGTTTCGTTTCAATGGCTCCGGCAGTTTTCTGACGAACAATTCCAAAAGGCAGCTATTTTTCAGAAGAGGCAGCTTTCGGTAATCCGCTCATCTCCTTGACGAATTTATTTTCCATACTCGGAATTCTATGGTTATCCTTAGAGGGTGTCGTCCCCCTTCATTTTCCAATTGAGTTCCGTGGAAAGAAAACTCTCCGGATTCGTTATCACACGGAACAATCAGCAGACGAGATGATTCACGAGAACAGAATCTAGACCAGATTCACGTGTCGAAGAAAGTGGCTGAGACGAGGAGCATGCGAATGAATTAGCCGACCATCGGCGAGCCAAACGAGAGGAGAATAGTATAATAGCGACCAGGAGGCCCTCTGTTATCTACCATTCTGTGCCAGTGGGTCGAGACGTTTTCCGCCGCCTCAACGATAAACCGCTCGATTTTTCTCGAATTCTCCAGGATGGAAATTTCACGCATGAAGGCTCGCTCGTTCGTTCGTTCGCCCGATCTTCGCGCCGATGAAAGGTTGCGCCGCGAGATTAGAACGGTGTCTGATAAGCCTCGAATTCGTCTGACACCATAATAAATCCCGCCACTGAAACTGGAACTCGTTATAGAAGAAACTTTCGAACGATGATAACCGGCCACCGATAAGCTTTTTCGCGAGGTCGATACACCTGGCTTTTCACGCATCGGTGCCGCACGCGAAATGACGAATTTACGAGCTCCCGATTATTAAATTAACTCGTTCGGGGTGTATAACTCGATGATTATCTGCTCCGCGCCAGGAGAACATTTATCAGCACGCTTTCTAGCGATCGTGGCCGTCGAGATACCGGCGAATCGATGAACTCGGTGAACTTGCGCTCCATCCGAACGTCGCGGTCGCTTTCTTCGAATTTTCTGTTCAGGCCGCTCCGAACGATACGATAGGATTCGATTCGAGCGATATCAATGAAGCTTCTGCCTCAACAGATTTCACAGAGATCTAGCCTGGACTTGGTCCGTGAAACTGGTTATGCTGGCTGACTTCAGAAAAGTCGAATTATCGAGAGAAAACGATACATTTGGTGTTGGTGAGTCAAAGCTCCTCATCTCGACCAGATAGCACAAAAAGATTCAAATTTCCTGACGTACAGAATAAAGCACACTGCTACCGCGTATCAAACGCACCGTAGAAAGCTTTTTTATTGGAGTGTATCGTGGCACGAAGTCCCTAACAGATATCAGTGAAGCAGTCTAATCGAGTTTCACAGTAGGTCTTCCATTTCTGTAGAACGTATCAATTTTCATTCTTTTTTCGCCAGTGAGAACTAGTTTAAACTGCAGGTACCTTGTGGGAACTCTAGACACTGCATCTTGATTATAAAAATCCAATTAATTGATCAGTATTCGCATTAAGGAATGAATTTTTCCTTGGTGCTTGTAACGTACGGTTACGAACATTTGTTAAGCAGTATAAGACTGGCGCAGCTTTACCACGGGCCAGACTGATTTAGTCTAAAGCAAAAATTGTGAATTGAGAAAAAGTGTAATATGCGGAGAGTTGTTAAGCAGATGCAAAATGGTGACCGTAAACCGATTTACGTGCCGCGAAACCGCAATTATGTCAGCTCTGGAGATCGTACGTCACGTAAACAATGGCAGAGAGGCACGTAGATCCTCGTCGACCTTTCGATACGCCTGTCGAATCGAAAATGTGTCCCCGAGGATCGAAACCGAGCACCGTTAACCACCATAGCTCCCTGGTAAATTTATTCTAAAACACAGTTCGGGTCAGTGTGCCAGGATTTTTGTCGAGCAACAGGTGTAACGCGATTTCTCGTCGGACGATCGAACAATCTTTCCTGTACACCGTCTTTCCGGTACTCGGGCTCAGTGATTCTCAACGGAAACACCGCCATTTTCCCCCGAATTTTCAATTAACTCACGATTTCACTCGAGCTTCATTTAAGAATCAATGAAATTCTCAACTTTGACACCCGCTGCTATCGTCATTCCTGTTAGACGACCGATGCTTCCGGATGCACAACTTTCGTCGCCCTGAAAAGATTGATTGCATCCTTCGTTTTGTAAAATTTTCATTGTGTACAAATTCTATATATTTCATACGGTTGGCGGGTCAGAATTTTCAATAATTCTTTCTTGCGAAGTCTCGTTCATAGTTAATAGTCAGATCTATTTGTTTTTTAGCAGCCTCGTATCTTCGAGTTTTCCTCAAGCTTCGATTTCTACCGAAGATCACCCAATACATAGAGAAATTTCGTGTTTGCCGGAAAATTGATGCGAAGCACGTGTTTGTCGCGTTGCTCATCGCCGATTTTAGAGCGCGGAGGGGCATAGCGGGACACGTATGGCCCCAGCGTTCGAATCGATTCGGTCGATTCGAGACGTGCGGGAAATGTCTGATACTCGAAGATCGCGACCCGAATATATCGAAATCGTTCGCCTCATATTTCCTGGGTCGTTCCGGATTATTATAGTGATTTTCTTCCGAACTGTCGGCAATTTTCTCGTCAATACTTTATGACCGACGTCCTCGAGCGTTCTTGAACCTCTTGCTCGTTTCTCGATCGAAGAATCGATAGCGTATATCGGTCACGGGGCTCCTTATGCAAAGAAACTGTTACAGAAAACACCTAAACGCCTCTTACAAGGTTCCTATCGCATTCTGCTCTTAATAGAGGCAGATTAATGCCCATCGAAGTGTTCTGCAAACAAACGACTCGCTCGGACAGCTCGCTCCTCAAATATAAAACACAAACTCATTTCGCATTTGAGAAACAAGTCGTTTCTTGCCAGCAGCTGGCAGAGCGAAGGCTAACGGTAGATAGTAACAAAAAAATGATTGTTCGACACACGTAAATCAGTGGTGTCTTATCCGCGAAGCATCGTGTCGGACAAAAGGTCTGAAACGTGCAGAAAATGTCTATCAGAGGGGAAAAGCCACGATGATGGTGGCAGCTCGAAGACAAAATCAGCACAGACGAGACTGGAATAACGAAATAATGGATGAATGAGACTATACGGCGGTCTTGCACACCCACGTTCGATACCGCAGCGTCTCTCAACTCGCGCAAACCGAATAAAACTACGCTTTGTTCGTGCTTCTTCGCGACAGTCAGTTTCAACGTTTCTTCGCTAAATTCATCGAGAAGATATGACACTGACAGAATAGGATAGCACAACATCAATGAATTAGAAATATAATTAATGATTCAATGGTGAGTTCTCGGAAGAAAAATTGAAGGTAATCCCAAAGGGGTTTCTGCAACGAAAATCAAATTAACTGTAACGTGCAAGAGAATGGAAACTCGTGGGAATCGTGAGAATCCCTGGCAGGTAGTATGTCAGTTCTACCGAACAAACTACCGGCAACAAAGTCATAAGTCCGTCGAAGTGCTGCAAAACTCCGCACACTCGCAGCATAAACGGCATAATAATGCAGTATGTGGTGTTCTAAAAGGCAAAAGGTGGACGAGGAGAGAAAGAGAAAGAGAAAGAGAAAGAGAAAGAGAAAGAGAAAGAGAGAGGGAAAGGGAGATCCAACTTAACGGGTCTTTCTCAGTAGGTCGATACGTGCAGTAGTTGACACCGATTAGGACCTCGAAATACGCATGTATCGTAACAGTGTAATCGATACATCGACTGCAGCGAATTTACATCCTCTCGTGCAACCGGAGCTTCCGATCTCCCCATAACATCAATTATACTTTCCTCGGTTCATTAGCTCGACGCGAGAGGACTGCAAAATTTGTCAAGCGACAATGTAAATACACAAATTTTTATTTAAACGCGGTTGCAATGAAAGGGTCCATGTGTATCACGCAGAAGAAGCGTTCTTATACGTATACTTTTTTTTTTTTTTTTTTTTTTTTGAAAAATAGTGGCATCGATTTTCCTGGAAACTCCCCAAAAAAATGTCGAAGCAGCTCTCCAATCTTAAAATAACATTATTATACAGTACGGACTTGTCTCCAAACATAAGATTTGTTTTTAATACAAAATACAACACTGACCGGTCGATGCTCTGCGCGTGTCTCCAACAAGTAATTTCCAAGTTACATACGCCCGTCAGGTTTTAACGTACATATTCCTAAAGCGACCGTCTTCGTTTAAATGGATTCCAAGCGCTCGGACAGGATCGAAATTGTTTTCCAGGAGCTGAACTTATGCATTCCATTCGAAAATCGTCTTATCTCTCACGGTAGTCTTACCATTCACACGAAGTGCAGCTCTTAAGAGCCGCGCGGCAGCTGGAAGCACGAGACTGCGGCTTGAAATCACTCGCTACGAGGATTTGTAGCGGGTGGTCGTTCACGATTATCGTGCTCGTCTCCCGAAGCAAGCTTTTCCGACTCTTTTCACGTGAAACTTTTAGGGATTGCGCCTCGTGATGTACCGTTTCGTGTCACTTCCTTTAGGAACCACGGACTGACACAGTTCCTCGCCGGTGCTGCCGTTCAAATCACCGACAATCGTTTACGATTACTTCGAAACTCAACGAGCTATCATTTCTATCATTATTTCCATTGGGATTGTGATTCATTTCATTGTGATTAGAAATTGATTTTATCGATTCAGAGGTGAAAACAATCATTCTCCCCGAAAATGAAATATTCTTGAAAATTGTTCAGCTCGTTTGAGTTACGTTCACGGCGTGTATGGAGAATATTTAAAGAACTCATGATTTCTCCTCGTTCATTTAACTACCAGCATAATTACCCCCCTGACTACTCTTCATTGTATGAAAATCGACGCGATTACTTTCGATTTCACTGAATTTTCTCAAGGAATTTATTCTGGTTTTTCTGTCTCAACACGTTCTGCGTGCGAATATGGAGGAATCGGCGCGATCGACCAGAGTCAGACGATTGTTATCTCCGTTTAATACGAGAAAGCCATTACGTGACGGTTTCGACGATTCACCTGCTAATTTCCGCCACGATCAGAGTATCGTATACGATGAAATGAGCCGACGGCGTCCCCCTTCGCCGCGGCGCGGCGCATTAATTGACACGAGAAGGCATAAACGCGATTGAATACGGTTTGACGCCTATCCACGTCGTTTTATCGCGCCGTAATAAATGTTTCGAAAATGGGAAAGTTGCTGTAGGTGATAGGAAACGTGGAGAAAAAAATAAATCGATTTTGTTGTTTGCACCGAATGCTGGACGCACTTTCATCCTGGACGTATCAATATTCATGGGAGAGTTAACGAGATTCGTTTAATTAATTCAATTACAGCAATGCCGTAAACAACATTCCGACTAATCCTAATTTCCTCGTCTGACGTTTAGAACCACGTTAAAATTCTTCCGTTAATTCATGGCGTTTCGTATGATTTCTCCAATACCTTGGACCTTTCGTTATTCCCAGTTTCATTGTTACGAGAGCAATGAAACGTCGAGAATAATCGAAGAAACTGCACGTCAGTTTCACGAGCTCGAAATAAAACTGAAACGAAACACCTGTTCGCGGTAACGCAGACACAGCATACCTACTTGTTGCTGAAAGCTGATTTCTAAGCAATTGTAAAATGGAAAGAAAATAAAGTGCGTCAAGAGCTACAAGACATTTCGAAATTGTTATGGAATTTAATAGACGCGAAACAGGCTGAACTTCGGCGAAACACATTCTCCCATCTGACTCTCGGTTTGTTCGATGCTGTGAAAATCGCTGGAACGCTTCGACCCGTTGATTCTTTGGTGAAAATTCAAATCTCGTAGGGTTCCAGCGGCGCTGAACGTTGCAGGCTGAACGTGACGGACATGCACTTTTTCGTCGAGTTTAGATTCTTCGTGTCCACGGGAGTCGCGTGAGCAGGTTTTAATGGTGCTGCTGCTAATCGATCGAGTCGACTCGTTTAGCCGTGTTATCGTAGGAATGCGCGTAAAGGTGCGGGCAGCATTGCCAACATTACCGGTGAAAACGAGCTGGAGAAACCTTCCGCTGTTCGGTCTGACGTGTTTCCGCAACCGATCGCGATCGTGCTCTTCTACTCGGTTACCGGGACGATAATTCTTCGTTTTACGATCTTCAGCCTCCTTAACCCGACACTTACGATCTACCTCCTCGGCAGCCACCAACACACCACTACACTGTTCGTACTTACTGGTAATAAAAAAAGGAAATGGAAGAAATTGTGACGACTGTATGCTTCTTTAACATCCATTCCAATTTTATTTAGGACGTAATACTACGTCTTGTCGTTGTACTTTATCGTAAATTCTACTCTAAATCTAGAGCTGCATAATTATACAGGGCTTGGTACTGGTCAGAAAAGACTTGCAACGAATTAAACATGAATTATCAAAGTATCGCGGTACGGAGATCAACCGGCCAAATAGATAATTCCGAAAATTATTTTTATACTCGAGTCTCGTGACGAAAACGCGTCTGGCGTCGAGGGGAAAATCGAGAGCGCGTCGAAAAAGCAAAAGGAGCACGCCGAAAACGGAGAAAACGCGGTCGCGCAAAAACGAGGAGCAACGTCGACGAAAATTCCGCGCGTTTTCACCCGGAATGCCGCCGCTCTTCCGTACAAGCTTTTCGTGCGAACCTTTAAGGAGCGATTGCGTGCACCGTGCACCGTGCACCGTGCACCGTGCACCGTGCACTTAAACGGCGATCGTGTGTAAACAGGAACGAAAAAACAAAACAGGAGCAACGCACATTCGGTGCGCATTCGTTTTGCTCTCGCTCGGGAAGTAAGTTCATCTGTTCGATGAATTTGAGCCTGCTGAACGCGACAGAGGAAAGGAAGCGTCCTTGTTCACCCGCATGCAGAGTTCACCTTGCGATGGAATGCGATCTCGTCTCTTCTCGACTGGTTTTTCAGAGGAAAAACGAGACGCATGAGTGCCCAGATATTTTTTACTGTCTCCCAGAGGGCGGAGGAGCCTCGTTGTCTATGCACCGACCTTGGTCAGCCTTGAAATCAGCACTGTGACGAGTGACTTTGAGATTATCGAGTCCCAGCGACCGTTCCCTCGAATGGGGAAAATAGGAAAAAGTTCACTGGCAAAAATTTCAGTCGATCATCGAGCTAAACCTCGAACTTGATCGAAAAGCCAACCGACCGCGACGAATCACGCTTTGCAAGCTATGAAACTCGCCTACAAGTCATCGGTTTCGATCGTTACAGTCAATCAATGGCAAACAATTTCGCATGTTTTATTAATATTCTCACAAGTTTATACCTCGTTTTAATCCTGCCTATGCAAATTCTTTTTCCATTTTTTTTCTTTTCTTTCAGACGAACAGGTTTGCACGTCGAATTTTAAGTTAACGCTTCGATAGTCGAGAGACTCGGTGCTGCGTCGAACAATTTATTTACTCGATCAAATTTCATTGACGATTCGTCACGGTGGCCGATACACACGCCACTCTGTTCGTTAAAAACAATGACTTTCACCGTGATCATTGCCATCTTGATGACTCTCGATAACTCTGTTGATCGCTAGCGTGTGGAAGCTTTTTCGAGATCTTCGATATTCCACGAACCATAAATTGGAAATCCGCTTCAGCCGCGTTACGTTTTCGGAGTACGTTCGACCGGCGTGCATAATTACCCTCGAACCGTGCGCGTGCATAAATAATTCTTCTTAGCTCAGCATGTGGAACAATGATTTAATATTCGTTTTACGACGCGCAAGAAGCTGTTCGACGTTTTATCTAGGTTATGGAATAAAACAAAGGAACGATGAAGCTTTGGCACGTACTCGTCGAGCGGAAAATTTTCGCTGAGAAAGACTATTCCGTAGAAGAAACGAGAAATTAATGTTCTGGGGTTGATCGAGACTGTCCGGAGTCATGAAGAGTTTTATCAAATATGAACTCATCGTTGCCACGAGGGACATAATTGCAGAAAGAATGGAAAATATTTCGTCAATTTTCATGACACATTTCACTGTACACATTAATAACATTGAAACAATTCATCGAGCTTCCTGATATTTTGCTGATAATGCGTTGCGTCTATTTTCGAATTTGATCAATGTAATGAGCCTCGGTATATCGGCATGTTATCAGACAAGGTGATTCGAGGGTGGAATGGGTTTGAAACGCTGTTTGTCGTATATGAGGGCCGTTAAACGATATTCCTGGGATGAACACGAAGAGATTAAGGTATCCGTGTTGAACAGTCCCCAGAGTACAAGTAGGCCCCCCTTCTTCCAGGGGCCAGTCGCGGGGCCCCCGTGTGCACCTGTGCAGGTTGAGAGGTGTTGTGTTTTCACCTGGCAGTTCAACCTACAATCGCGAGCAAGAAGGTTCTCTCGCGTTTCGTACTCGAAATCCGATCGATATCCATCCTTCTCGTCCGTCCGAACCTTCGAAAAGTCCATCAACATGGACAACAATAATTTTCAACCAGCCCATCGTGAATAAACATTCCATATTCCCTTGTATTTTCATTAAATTACAAGAATGTGATGAACAGATAGTTACTGAAAAATTACTGAAGCGATCGTCGAAAAGTGATGAAGCTGAGCTTCGGAAACTCGGAAACTCGGAACATCGGAGGACAGAATCTCCCTGAACACGTGGACTAATTAATTGATATACATAAAAGGCATCAGAGCTGAAAATTTCGAGATTTCTGGATTTTCAGACTTTCCATTCAGTCGGTTCAGTGGAATAATCCTTTAAAGACAGACAGTATCGTTTCGATGTTACTGAAACATTTATAACTGTGATACGTGGGATATGAGTAATTTAAGAGTGTACGTGGGAAAATCTTGATCAGGGAAATTATTTCGAGGAGGACAGTGACCCTTTATCGACCATAATCCACAAGATATAGTTGCTTGCACAGAGAAGATTATTCAAGATGGACACCGTGCTGGAAAAGATGGGAAAACTCAATTTGGTAACGTTTCAACCCATTCAAAGTTACAATTCAATTAGTAATAGTCGGACGAACGTTTCTAACGTGGGTAATGAACGTTTCGGAAGAAATGAAACGTTGTGCAAATGTGCAACGAAATCGAACACAAGGCGCCACGTGCGTGTGCTGGAAAAGCGTAAGCATAATTTCAGGAAATACCGTTTTCGTGCTCGCCACCGTGACCGATTCCCTCCGGAAAAATTCTGAAGCGTCTCTGCATTTATTCATACGGTGGAAATGTTAGCATTAGAAAATATACACGCAATACGCCCATTAGGGATTTCGAAACAAATTTGAAGTAATCAAAACGGAGAGGAAATGAAATAGATCCAGTTGGATTTATCACAGGACAACTATAGAAAGTTTAGCATAAATCAGAAGGGCGCATTTCATAGATTAACACACCTATGACATTGATATGTTTAATAAAAAATCATGCCAAACGTTTGATCGATGCACAGTGACCTCATAATTAATAATCGATCCATTTGTTGAGAATTTAATGTCGTCGATCGATTCTGTCGTTTTCTGGACGAACCACGAGGGTTTCCATGCTTCTCAACTATCGATTACACGATTGTTCGAGCCGCGGGCGATCTCCTATAGAAAAACGATCGAATCGAGTCGAAACCAGTTGTACATAACGAGGTAATTCGCCTAATCTCCGGCGGCTCGCGGAAAAACTGCTTAGAACGCGATCATCCGCGCGGATAAGCGCGGACAAGCGCGTACACGCCAGCCATTAGAATTACATGCTGCACCATGACTTTTTGTGCAGCCGGAAAAATTCACTTCGTAATTTGTACGACGATACGCTTGTTTATTAATGTCGATCATCGTGATCCGTCCGTCGCCGGGGGCGACGATACGTTTAATTGACGGAAGTCGATCGAACTCGGAAAAAATTGAGACACGTAATCGACCGTGGATGTTCCTGCTTCCGTTATCCTCGAGAACCCGGGTAAAAAACGAGTTGAACGACTCGAACGGCAGATATCGAAGCGTCTTTCGTAGTACATAATTTCGGTTTTCCGACCCCGAGGCATTTTCGGAGTCCAAATGTGTTTGCATGATTCAATTATTTTCTTGCGAATCGTAGCGGTCGCTAGAATTTTCTTAACGATGTCGTCGAGGGTCGTTTTTACCCCGCGAGTTTCGAAACCGAACATTAACGAGATGGAAAAATCTGATCGCGAATACCGCACCCGTTTCGCAAATCTCACGTTGCGGAATCCCTGCAGGCTTGACCGTCCTTGCAGCTGCTGACTTATTCGCAATAATTTCCTCCTTCATGCCCGTCTCTGCGCAAAGATCATAATTATCGCAGGAAAATGATCTCGAATCTGATTTAATTTCCAAGAGGCAGCTCGGAGAATTTCGATTCATTCATTATTTTATCAAGTATTGTCCTAGACAAGCATAGAAATTATTCTCTTCCATTCGATGATGGGTTTTTTCAATGAACTCGAGTTCCTGATGATGCGGTGACCTTCCCGCTACCTCTCCGTCTGCTGCGCTCCAACATGAATCCCATCGTTCCATGTTTACACAATGCACGATCCAACGAATTGCCTCTGGATTCCACGAATCCCACGCAATTAAAACAATAAGATCCCTTCGGCAACGTTTCGTTCTCTGAACGGTTGAACTTGCAAGGATATGTTTAGCTCTGTTCGCGCGATTCCGTTAGCATCTGCCGGTGCCAACGGACCTACACCTTAATTAGCCGTCGTGAAGTTCAGTTAATTACTGAAGCGCGGCAATTAGGCTAGGAAATTTGGTCGTTTTTCCGCGGGCCGGCGAAGTTTTTGCATGGCGGTGGAACGAGGAAGAGAGTCGTAGGTTTTTTCGTCAAGGTACATTCACCATCGCACGCATCCGCGACTAATTACGAATTACACAGAAAAATGGGATGATCCGGATGGGTATACGGTTCGTTCGAACGGTTCCACGGCGCGAATCGTTGAATACGCTTCGATTAACATTCGTTACGGTGCGAAGCATCTTGCATAGGACCATGATTCACGTTCCTCGTTGCACAAGGATCTGCGATTTCATAATAATATGTCGTAGACAGCTGGCTGCTAAGTATCCAGCTCGGTGGCAGGATGTTGAGCCAGTTCGCGAAATAATTAAGAGCTCCCAGTGTCAGGGATCCTGGAAATCCTCCCTCGATCGACGATGAAGATTCTACGCTTTTCAGTAGAATCAAAATCAAAGCATCCATTTGTTCTCGAATCCTCTTCGGGTCTATGTCGGAGGCTCAGACTCGTCGGGCTCGATCCAGATCTTTAATAAATCCGTCTGAACTGACTCCAGACACATTCTACTTCATTTCAGAGCCGAAATGGTGACTGAAGTTCGCACGAGAAGATGTCGAAAGCCATTCCCATGTACGATAATCGAGCACAGTGAAACTTCTGCAACAATGGTCGATGAAAAGTATCTGAATTATCGGCTTCTCTGTTTTTCTTCTGGCCGAGGTCTCCTCGAGTTTCTTTCTTCCTTCGCGGAACACTCTCACCGAAGATATTCGACGAGAGAAACTTTTTCGGACGCCCTTCTCTTATCGACGCATGATCGATCGATCGATCGATCGATGCGTTCCATATCCGAATCGATATCGCGGATATTTAGCCTGCCGAAGAATAGATTCTTCATCTCGCAGCTTTCTCCTTATTTTGCATACGACGCGGCTCGACATGATCGTCGAGTATGCGGTCTCTGATCGATTTTGGTTTCACCTGTATCTTTCAGACTTTTTCGATCGTACGTTTTAGACGCAGAAACAGGCAACGTATCGATACGATCCGTCGCTTCAACGCCTGGTGAGCGATATAAAATACATATCTGCGGATTTCTCGGCAGAAAATTATTCTATACCTCTCTGAACCCATCTGAAAGCGTTCATCTCGATTTTCCAAAGCTTCTCAAGCTGATTGCGTGACCGGCGAAATCGCTGTACGAGCGATGTCAACGCGTGAAACTTCCAAAGACCTATATTGGTTTATTAAAACGCAACAGAGTGAATTTCCTTGCCCGAAGGACCTTGTGAAGTCGATGAAACCTTCCTTGACTCCGTTTCGTCTGGACTGGCTGTTCAGACCGTGGAATTCGCGTGTTTCCGCCATAAAAACGGTTCCCCGTCGTCCCGATTTTATTGTTTCAGTTACTGCTCTTTAACGAGCGTCTTTACGGGCCAGGAAATAAAATGCAGCGTTAAGTAGTTATCGATAAATGAACTCTCAGGAAAGAGGTTCGTGTTTTCAGCGTTCGGGATCGATTTCGAAAGGATCCGGACATAAACAACGTGCTCACGGTTAGAATGTTTTCACGCGACGCCGCCAGAGAAATCATCTACGTTTTTCGAGAATTTCACATGCAAATGGCCGTCGGGTATATCATATTACAAATCCGTGAAACAGTCCCCCGAGCTGAAAGCATTCGAATTCTGAAGCCTTTCACGGAAACGCTTGACTCGTTTGACCACGGGAACGCGTCTAATTGTAAATAATCGTCGTTTTGAAAGGAAAGTTCTGAAACGTCTGTATCGATCGTAGATCGATCCTCGAGCCACGGTCTCGTTCTAACGAGCTCGTAAATCAACGAGATCCCGTGCTCATTCAGCTTGGAAAACCATAAGCTTTCCAAACTGTGCCATTACTCGATTTGACTGGTCGCATTATATAAATATTTGAAAGAATGTATATGCTAATATATTCGTGCTATAGGATAAATATTCTTATGACAATTCTATGCAACATATCTTCTCAACAACCCGCCAATTTATTTGCATATTCTATGCGTTCCACGCGTGTTCGTTTCTACATTCTCCAATGAATATTTTTGAAAAGAAATTTCGATGGTTGGGTTGGTCGTCACGCTCGAGGGATCGATCTCGATTCAAGACGGTTCGTAGCCCACAGCGATGCCTCGTGCTCTGCTTCTTTATAGCGACGAACATCGCTACCGAATATCGAGAACGATTGATCGATGCCCGATCAAACGATGCCCCACTGTTTCGGTCGGCGTGATTGGCAGCGGCGGTCAATTCGGTTGAACCTTCCCATTTTTATAGGAATTGCCTTCGTACACGCTGCTCAAAATAATCATAGAACAGCATAAAGTTACAATGAGAATATGTTTAACTGCTGCCATTCGATGGACTGCCCAGAATGATTGAAAACCCTGAGCTTCCGTCTAATACCTAAACATTCATATTATACAAATGTAATTTTTTTCTGGATCGATCAAGTTCGTCCTCGAGCAGGTTGAATCGAACGCTTCCGCCATTCGAAGCTTTCGTACGGAGAAAATTAGGTTCGCTACGAGTTTCTAATTGGCTGGACCATTAATTAATGGTCCCTAATACATCTGTTAAGCGAAATAGGGAACAGAGCCGCGAATAATTATGTCGAATCTCGCGGTACCGGTTGCAGAGAGTCGGTAGCGATACTTCACCGGCTAGAAATCTCGACGTTAAACTCCATCGCGTGATTTGTCATCGTGGACCAGCTCGTGCATCATTCGAGAATGTTAATTGCTATCTCCAGATGCCAGGCACGCGATTATTTTCGTTTCGTTTCGTTTCGCGTACACACGAGTTTCTTTTCCATAAAACGCCACGGTCCAGACACGATTCGATTGTCTGATCGCGTTATCGGGTAATTAACGTGATTCCGCGGTAATTAGAGTGCTCTCTGTAACGGTGAGACCGAACAACGAGTTACAAGATCTTTTGTTCGGCTAATTTGCGGGGCACGAGTATCACTCGCTTCCTGAAAGGTGGCTGATCGCTATCGACACTGACAATGAGAAGTAATTACTTGCGAAGGTATTGGTTGATTATCGTAGCAAAATTGACCCTTCAGATGGTAGCCCTCAAGTTATACCTGGAAAAATATGTTCTGCGTCTTGTATCGAATTGAAAACTTATCACACGTATCGCGCGTCAAATGGTGCCGAGAGGTTACGGCTGTGAACCAGCAGCATCGGAGATGCTGTTGGAAACAAAAGAAACGAGAAGTATCGAGTCGCCGGCCTGGCCGTAGCTTCGGTTGAGAATCTGTCGCGTATGGCGCCGATATTTACCCAAGAATTTGTTCAAAGACCGATTGAAATATGCTGAAATTGAATCCTGTAGATTCGTAAAGTTCATTCGGTAGTACCTGTCGTGAATTATCAATCCGAAAATTTCCTACCACCGAACGACTTTATCTTTCCATTTCAATGCACTGAGAAGGTTAGTTTCAATAGATTATCTTAATGCCGCATTTACATTCTATTCAATTAATAATTAGTACTCAAGTCATCGAGGATGCAAGAAAGTTGTTTACTTCGTGGAAGGAAACGCGATAGCGGAATTTCTACACATTGTTGTTTGCCGGTAGGAATTTACTTTCGACATCACTTTCATCTTTTTGAATGCAACTACATATACGTATCCACCTAATCTTGAATTGATGTAAATATGGATCTGCCTTTAGTCTTAATTAAGTAAATCCTAGACGTGCAGCTGATTGCTGATTCCTCTCGCGATCGGAAGGCACAGAGCCGTAGGAAAGTCTTTCAGCAATACTAAATCAATATTCAGGTAAAATGTGTAAACGTTTACACAGCTGCACTAAGAAGAAGATGTAGAAGGTGATGTACAGATGTTCAGATGCTCAGACCTTCGATGACCAGTGACCCAGTATCGGTCGATGTCTCGGGTAACTTCTGTTCAAGCGTTTCAGCGCACTCGGCTCTGTATCGACGAGCGGAGGGTCGATGGTTGCGGTAACGCGTGTTCACAGGGGCCCGGCGTGAAGAATTTCGCAAAACGGATGAGGTTGCACGCGAGGAGATAGCGTGGAGCAATGGTTACACGAGCGACAGTTATGCGCTATTATGAGTACAACATTCTCGTTACACCAGCCCAACCTAACGGCTCACGGAAGGTTACAATTACCCCGGGGCTAAAGTTGCTCCACTGGATGAGGGGATAAGTCTCAGGGCTCTCAGCCGCGTGGAAACGTCCGTCATCTCTTCGACACCGCTGGAAAGGAAAAAACAATTAAGCTCGTGCTTTCTAAGAGAAAGGTGTTAAACCGTGAATGTTCAACAATGTGGATGGGACGGCTATAAATTTCCACGACAATTTGGAAAGTTCGCCGCCGAGAGAATTCCTCGAGATTATTAATTATTATCGTTCAGCTGACTAATGGTCGGAATGGAAGTGGAACCGTATCTGCATAAAGAAAACTTTTTCTCTGGAACCCAGGGTAAAGTTTGATAAATCCCTGTGCAAATATTTTAGGAATGTTCTTTACGGTTTTCGCGACGAGTCACGGTTGACACAGTGATAAAAATGTGGCCAGCATCTGTCGAAAATGTTTCCGCCGACGAAGCCGTCGATAAATCCATTCTTATCGAAAAGGAAGCACTTGTAATCGGATTCTGGTATCGCGTCATGCGTTCCTCTTTTTCCAGAGCTGCTACGATCAAGCAGACGCCCACAAATAGACACGGTATTTTCTCCACAAATCTAAAGAAACAAGAATTGTCAATTTGAACACGCATATTTCTATTTTCTGATCACACCGATCGAATTCTTTCCCACTGTGAACGAAGCTTCTGTGTTATTTGCTAGACCAGCAATGGCAAAGGTGATCACACGCTCTACTCCCATTCTTATCTCTAATCAATTGGAGGACGTCGCGGCGACATATGCATACTCGCCTGATAAGCCTCGAGTAGAAATTACCACTTTATTTTTCCTACCACACGGGCGATAAGAAATTCGAAGACACAGATAAGGAGAGCTGTCGACCTCATTGTAGACTCGGGCCTCGACTCCAGCCTGGCGGAGTCTCAACGGTGTTCCGAACCTGCAAAAGTGAAATTCGCGAGCAATTACGCGAACCGATGACTCTCGGGATAATTTTTTATCGGCAGGATTGTTTGCTGTTACCTAAGAACTTCCGAATATGACTTCCGCCGGCCGCGAAGATGATATCGTGTCCTGTCCAGAAGAACCTGAGAAATCATCGTGGTTCTTTCGAGTAGGTGATTCGTGTTCTCCATCGTTTAGTCAATCTACAGAATGATCAGTGGGTTCGAACAGTTTCGCGACTTTTTCGAGGGTCAGACAGTTGTTATCGGTGTCAGAAAAATATACAGGGAGTTTGATCGTGATACATCTTTTTTGACAATTAATTCGTCGCTGAGAAGCAAGGAAAATTGTCAACTTCAAACATCAGTATGATAACCATAAATCTTTGCTCATTGTTTCATAGCATGAAGGGACAAGCGACGCTTTAAAGATGTCCCCATGACGTCGGGAAGATTCATGGTTCCCGTGACCGTGCAACGCTCTTTGTTAATTAGGGATTTCGCTGAAAGAACGGTTTACTTCTTAAAGTGTGTCACGTCACAGCTTTAAACGGAACTGTACCAGCGAAATTCTCGTTTCACTGTGTCATGTAAAGTCTCTGAATAATCCAATGGATCGTCCAAGAATAATCTTCCCAAAATTATTGCAATCATCCAAAGTGCCTCGCGGTGCGAAGATAACACGATTGTCTTTGTTGACTCATGTTTGACCAGCCTTCCCGGTTCTCTGGAACAATTTTACACTTTTTAACATCTGCTGCAGAAGGACATTGAACTTAACGGATGACAAGGCGCGATGTTACGACATCGTAAACGCAGCATCGCAACAGTTCACCGTTTCTGTTCTTTTAATAACCGGTCAGAACTCGTGTTAGACAAAAGCCAGTGAAAGTCACTCGGTTTTCCGCCATGGAAACTCGCGTTTCCGCGAGAAGGACTTCCTGTTTCGATATTTTATGGCACCTACCGCTCAGCAGTTGCAACCAATTCTTCGATACTTGTTTCGCGTGACAGAATTTCCAGAGAAAGATTAAATTTTGTTTCATACTCAGCACGTGGATTGGCAGAGTGAAAACTCCCATAACTATACAGACGAACAGGCTAGAAAATAACCGTTTCGATCGCACACCGAAACAATTGATTGTTCATCATGGCGTCGAGCGTTATGACAGCTCCAAGTGTAATAATTTATGAAGTAATGTTCAGTGATTATTCCGGGAACTAATTAGTGCGTTTTATGATTCACAGAGGATTCCGAGCTGTCCTGTGAAGAGTCCACAGCCCCTGAAGGAATTCGTGGGTCGCTGCCAGACGATGCCATCGCGAGTGAAAAAGTCCTTTTGCGGCTGCCTCCAGGTAACAACACTCTGAATTATCTTTAATTACCAGCCTCCCCTGAGTAATCAAGCTTCAAGCAATTATAAATTACCGTGTAATTTACCCGAGATTGCGTCGCTTATCACCCACGAAATTTACACGAGCTTCGCTCAATCGACTTCGCTCGTAACAGCGTTACCGCGTGCCCTAAATGATAAGAACTTCCTTCTCTTGCAAGAGAGTCGCAGAAGCATGAAAGATACGGAAATTCCTGGATCGGTGGTGATTCCTAGAACGAACCTGTGCCCCAGATTATTAAACCCAGGATCGGTTGTTAAACCGCAGCCAGCTGAAATAGACTTTTAAAGCGATCAGCGGTCGAATTCTTCCGCGACGCAGATTGCACGAGCTTCCGCGAACCGAGCTGTCATTAGGAAGTCGTTACGTAAGTCAAGGTAGAGCAAAGGCATGCCAGAGGCCGCAGTCTCCGCTCGAAACGAGCCGAAACGATTGCTATATCGCGACAAGATGCCCACCCATCTCGAAGGGGATGACGGCGCATTAAACTCTACACACCCATAAATGCAAAGCATTCCTGCGTTCGTTATGCCGAGCATCCAGTGACATCTGCAATGCAAAACGATCCCGTGCACACTCCCAGTCTGGGCCAGAATGCGTCTCTTTGATCCCGAAAGGGAACGTCCTCGAGCTTGTACGGTTGATTGCAAGCTCCAGATCAAGATCTGCGGAACTCGAGCCTAATTTTCGTTGGGCTCGTTGTCAGTAGTTTCTAGTCAACTCGCTCAGATGTCGAAGTAACTTCATTCTCTCTTCATTCTCGCAGCGACAGACTCTGGCGAGTTCTGAGACTTTCCAGATTTTCCCCAGAACTTTCTTCGCGGGATGAAAGCTTCCGAAGATGTGGAATGGATCAGGAAAGGCCAGATCGCGAAAGATATGCGAGAAGATGAATTGTACGGGGGAGTCGACACACGCTTCGCGATCCAGCGAGGAGAAAGGCAAATTGGAATCGAATCGAAAGTGCTGAAGATTATTGAGTCATTAATAGCGCGTGTGGTTCTGCGACCGCGTGGCAATTATGGAGTGCAGAGAGGATTATAAATCAGTCGCGATATCCCCTGAACCAGAAACCCGCCGGAAGTGGCGCTACGAACTAGATACTGGAACGATTCTTCAACTATGCCTTGTGGCGCGACCAGTGCTTCCAGCCTTCCATTCTATTCAGATTAAATAGCTCGGTACATATGAATTTCACGTTATATCATATTTTCTTCACATTCGCGGTGATTTTCTTGAGAATGGAGAATGGAAAATGGAACGGCAGCCCCAATTCTGGGAGAAACTGAATTTTTCTCAGCGCATCCGGTGTTCCAGGAGTCCATCAGCGTCCGGGCGATCCTCGTCGATATTTTTACCCGTAAAGGGACACTGTTTCTCGATATCCTCCGTCGCTTTCTTCGCGATTAATGTCACGGACACTATAATTAATGGACAGTGTTGGCCAGCGAGGCGTGTTTTCTGCGAACTGTCATAGGAATTCTTCTTTCGCCAAACCAGTTGCAAGGAGCACCAGTGTCCGACTCAGCCTTCGTTTATTATTACTTTCTCGCCATCCTGCCGTTGTCACTGCATAATACGGTGATAGATTACGATTCTGGTATGCGCTTCGCTGCGTAATATCTCCAAGAATTCAGCGTTTCAACAAAAATGTCCCTGCCTGTGCCTTGGACCACGTTTTCATCCCACAGCAACGCGAGGTTACGAACTCTAACAGCGAATTATTATTAACATTCATATTTCTCTGGCGTTCCGGACACGGTACGTTGGTCATCGATCCTCTGCAATTAGCCCGAACGCGTCAAAAGTCTGGACGATGGAAACCATCTAATTAAACGCCAATTAGGATCCTTGCAATACCGATGAAACGTTCAGCGTTCTCACCCCATGGAACAATGCTCGTTTGTTTCCATCATTATCGATCTCCTCGACTAATTTTGGCGTTACTCAGATATAAACGCAGACGCCGAATGATCCTCCTCCTGGTGTGGTACCCGCGATCACTACAGTCGATAACGCACCGAAGCGTCGACTGAAAAACCCATTCGTAATTCACTGATTTCGCAACAGACTCGCAAATATGCCGTTCTCCGGTCGACCGTAAACCGGAGAACGCGAAACAGAGATCCTTCTGCACGTACCCCGAAGAGACACGATCGATTGCATCGAGATTTCTCCCCTTTTCGCTTAAATGTCTCGAAGTTCAATGTATTCTTCGGTGAAGCGTCGGCTGCAGCGTCGATAAATTAAGAGATTCATTGGCTCGGTCCGCGCCGTTTCGATGATCCGCGGGATCGTTGATAGCGATTCGATCGTTCGATGATCCAGAGCCGAGAAATTTCAGCGAACGTGATCGATGAGAGACGCGAAAGAAGTCGAGAGCGATTGTTAGCTTCGAGATCGAGTTTCCAGCGGTCATTAATTATCTCTCGCGGTTAATAATAGGCAAATTGAGTCGGGGAGGGTGAAAAATGGATGTTGGATCAAGGATCTTTGATCGATGGTGGAAATAGTAGATCATGGGAGATGATGAGGCACCATGAGGGACGATGAAGATTATTTTTTGGGAACGTCTGTCACGGTAGAATTGTTATTCAACATTCGCTAGGGGGTACATACAAATTTTAGGATTATTCCAAGAAAAAGAACTTTAAACCCTTGTTATATTTATTGTAAATTCTTTAGAACGGGTACTGGATCTCGTGGTTCATGTTCTCGCAGTAATTGATTTACACCTCAGCTTCACAGCGCGTCAAACTTTTCACAAACGCCCACAGCGGTTCCCAAGCAAACGATATTCCCAGAAAGCACTGGGCGTTGTTAGCTTCCATCTTAGTTAGCTCGTGAAAGTCAACCCCTAGTTATTCATACACAGTTGCTCACGCGCATAATACAAGGTACAAGCATTTCAGAGTTTACGGTTCACGTTGAATCATTATCCTGACGTATGAAGTCACGATACAACCCTAAAACATTATTATTACGACATCTTTGTTGCAGCATTTTCCTGTAAGTACCAATACATCCTGATAATTTTCATAAAAAAAGAAAAATCCGTATACCCAATTCGGAGACAACGTGGAAGGTGTATGAAGAAGAGGCAGAATGTTATTCGGAAGCAGAATTACAAAGGACACCGGTCTAAACCTCCCGAGGTCCTTCGAAGGACCAGTTGTTCTTTATCTGCAGATCCTACGGAGACAATTTTTTCGTTTCTCCGTTGGTTCTGCGAACTCAGCGTGGATTCAGGGAATCGCCCTCTAAAAACGTCGCTCTGGAGGATCGCACAGTGATCCCGTCGTCCTTGAACGAATCCTGTGACCCGAAGATTCCATTAGGCCAGGTTCTTCGGCGAGGCGAGGCGAGGCGAGGCGAGGCGAGGCGAGGCGAGGCGAGGCGAGGCGAGGCGAGGCGTGCCCCGCGAGGGAAACACAGAGAGGCCATCCTCGGACGGTGTAGCATAATTTCCAGCATCCTCGAGGATTCTCCGGTCCTTCTTTTGCCGGCTGATCCGTCGAACGAAAGAGATTCGTTTGGTATGCAGCTGGAAAGCTCCGAAACGATCGGTATCTCGTGTGACTCACTTGCACTTGCGTTCTTTCCGCGAAGCTTTCAATTATCCTAGCCTACAGGAATTTCTATGCTACCCTTCGTCTTATCGAAGCTTCTTTTCTCGCAGGTCGATCGTCGAATCGATCGTCGATCCGCGTGCCTACGCGTCGTTCGACCAGCCGTTTAGGATTCTTCGCTTCTTACGGCTTTTATCGACCGTCTTCCTCGATCGAGCTATCGAACCCTTCGACACCAGTCTCTCACGCTCGCGTGGAACACCCGGGGTCATCGAAGAATCGGCGACAATTTATGCACGCTGATTCGTTTCTTTGCTATCGTTCGGCAATTTATTCTAACAATAAGCACACCGTGACTGTGTAAGGCGTTCAAGTTTCTATAATAAATAATAAATAATTAAAATACTACAGAATACATGGTTGTGTCGAAAGTTATTAATTTGACTAAATCCTCTGCTCCTTTCACTTTTTCATCGAGCAACTAAGGTGGACTTTACTGTACAAAACTGTGTGGTCACCTAATTTGTTGAGCGGTGCAAGCAAATAAATAAATATGGTCAACGGACGCGGAAAACCTATTCCTGATATCCCAACAGAAAGCGAATACTCATCAATTCCACCGCTGTAAATCCTCTTCGAAGAACAGGGATCCAGATCGATTTATTTGCTGCTCATAAATGAGAGCAGAGTTCGACAAGAAATCTCTCGATAGATAGAATCGAGTTCCCGCGACGAAGCGAAAAAGCTTATGCTGATGTTCGCGGGTTCCACGGGATCACGTACTTCGCGAGAATTTCTTGCGAATCTCGAAATGATCCCGATGGTCTTGTTGCTTCACCGCGTGGTTCACGAAACGTATGTGGTATCAGAGATTGCTCGCGTTGTTGCCCATCGTCCATCTGTTCCACTTGCACACCGACTGTATCGCAATTTCATTTCCTTGGGTGCAGAAGATAGAAACGGGGGTCGGCAATGATTTTCTTTCGCGCTCGCACGAAATTACCTCTCGAACCATCTTCGATCGGTTCTCCGTTCCCCGGCTGGCCGTCTTCAGGCTATTCTGAGATTTTTAACTGTACTTGGATACAGCCTCGTAGAAGAATCAATCATCTATACCGAATACCATTTATAACATGTACATATGCATATTATTTTTTTTACAGAGTCCGACAAACTTTTAGGGATGATTTCACATCATTTGAAAGTACGCTGAGAGTCTCTCCTGAAGTCTCATAGTAATTAGTTGAGCCTGGAAGAAGGCGCTGTATCTCTTATCAAGCCCCCCCGAGTACTTACTCCTGGAGCTTAATATTTAGTTCTTTCGGATTTTCTAGAGAAGAATCTCCCCCCTGTTCTCAGACCGGATCGAACGCTTCGAGTGACCGAGGTTGAATCGCAGGTGGCAGGGTTCAGCAGCGATCGAGCAAGGGGTATCAGAGTTGAATCGTGAAGCGGAAGCTGCGAGGAAGTCGTTCACGGGTTCACGACACGGCGTCGTACGTAATGTTTCGCTTTCGTTCCGAGCTAACTGGCATAAATCACATCGCGTGCGAGCCGCGAATGCGTGCCTGCACCGAATCGGGTCATTTTGTGCGGTTAGGCTGCCGCTTCGTCGATCCTGTCACGGATCGCCAAGGAAAAATGCGTTTATGAAAAGGCAGGACGCGATTATTCAGCGTACACTCTCGTGCAACGCTGTATTTTATCATCAGACGTGGTCTGGTTGGCTCGTTGATTTTATTCTGTGCCGTTGAATAGGGTAACGAGGATACTCCGGCGTTGATCTGTCATTCTTCACCGATCTATGGCGTCCCGTAACTCGCTAATGGCAAATTCAAAGGGCTATCAATGAATTGCTGAATTATCGCTTGCGCTATGCTCGCAATGTACGAACCGGTCGACCTCGTGCGTCGATTTTTTCTCTTCCCGGGGAGCTCACGTGTTGCTATCGACAGCCGTCACGTGTCACGTTTCATCGTAAATCCTGTTTTACGTTCACGTGCTGCAAACTTTCGTACCGCACTCGTGCAAATCACTCCATGCTCGATCCGACAGTAACTTATTGTTATCGTCTAATTCTGTATCGTCAGTATCGTCGATCTTCCTGCGGTCACTTACACGAATGCTTGTCACGGCTGACACGGTTTCACGGTATCGTTCAGCGACAATTTTGGCTGCGAGGAAAAATTGTGCCGCGAGAACAAGGTCGCGCCACGGTGTCCGGAGATCGTGTCGACGGCCGAGAAATATTTCGGGTGCAGCGTAGGATGATGTTTGCGAAGAATAAATCGATGGCCCGGTCGGTGAATAGGTAATTTCCTAGTCACGTGTGAAAGTACCTTAGGAATCCAGTACCCGAGCCGGTCCCCTGACCTTTGCCGCCGGTGCCTCCTGAGTGTGTTCAGAGAAAGAGGCACGTACTTGCTTACAGTGTGGTCCACATTGATGTTCGGACCCTCTACATTCGTAGAATTCTAATGTATCATCGATTTATGCAAATTTAGGAAGATAGAACTCCTTTCGGAGTGAACGGAGAAGAGCCGCTACCGAAGAAGGATGATCGATAATAACATTCACAGACGGTAGTAGCCAATTAGCTCGAAAAGAGGGGAAGAGGAACACCTTGGAGGAGACAGGCGATCGGTGATTAATTTTGAGAATGTTCGGGGAACATTGCGCTGTACCGATGCAAGAGAAATTCGAACGTCTACCACTCTGTGGTTGTATGGACTTCTATAACCGTCGATTGCGCACACTGTACAGCATCACGACGAATCGGCCGACTGTGCGATTTAATGCCGAGGCTCGTCTTCAATAAGGTCAAGACCTGGTTACATACCCTCGATCGTCTTCGTTCTCAATCGGTTTCCACAGAGAGTCAAGAATGTCCAATCGAGAAAGAAACCGACAGGCCGGTACACGAGTCCCTCCTTGACGTGCTCCGCGTCATATTCATTTCGGAATAAATAAAAGGCGATCGCGGAACCCTCTTCCGCTTCATTTCAATTGTATTGTTCAAAGTCAACATAAGTTTTCATTGAAATTCCAATTGTATCGTTGAGCGATCAAATATGAGGATATTACATATCTCCCAGTTTCCCCGGTTTTATCGTTCGTCGATCTGCGCCGAAGGTCGCGCAACACCTCACGAGATTTATCTCGTGAACCAACGATTGAAATTGTTTGTTTAAACTGTTTTAAAGGATGACGAGCCACCGGAAATCACGTATTGCGTTGTGGAACACACGGGCACGCTCACGCTTCAAGCGATGACGCCGACGCTGCCGATGCCAGCCGAAGAAGAACTGAACAAGATGTTCCTCGAATTGGTGGACGAGCTGGACCTGACCCAGGCCAACCGGCAGGCGGTTCTGGCACTTCCGGCGAACAAAAAGTGGCAGATATACTGCTCCAGAAAAGGGAATGGCACGCTGGAGAACGGTGGAGTGAGGACCACGGACCTCAGCGGGGACCCTGAGGATTACATCAACAGGCTGAGGACGATAGCGACTGTGAGCTTTGTAAATTCTTTTTTCAGCAGAACTTGAAACACTATTAATCGATCGTGGTCAATCTGGTTGGTCCGAATCAACTCTGTGACAAGGTTTTTGTGTCATCTGTGCTTCAGAGTCCTTTTCCTGAGGAGGGGGAAGAGGTCTCGAACCAAATGCGCCAGGTGGAAGCCCTGAAGACAGCCCTGAGGACACAGCCGCACAGTTTCGTCCTCAGGTTCATAGAACTCGATGGACTGAACGCTCTTCTACAAGTTCTGGGAACCATGGACGCTGAGGCGGCTAATAGCAACCTTCACACCAGCGTGATAGGGTGTCTGAAGGCGTTGATGAACAATTCGGTAAGCAGCTTCAGCGTTATTCGTAACAGACCGAAGTCAGAAAATTCTATGTCCCGGTGGTCCATTCAATTTGAATTTTTCTAAAGAATCCTCGACTCAATCAATTTAACAGGATAGCTTTACGGTTACGTCTTCAGCGATATTTCTGTGCTCGGGGAACAGCTTCAGGGTCATGGTCGATGTTTCAGAACGGCAGAGCCCACGTGCTGGCGCACCCCACGGCAATCAACACGATCTCTCAGTCGCTGGCGACTGAGAACATAAAAACGAAAATCTCTGTCCTCGAGATCCTGGGAGCAGTCTGCCTGGTCCCAGGCGGACATCGAAAGGTCCTGGAAGCCATGCTGCACTTCCAACAGTATCATTCCGAACGAACGCGTTTCCAGAGCATCATAAATGACCTGGACAAGAATTTCGGCATCTACAAAGACAATCTATCCCTGAAAACAGCCATCATGTCGTTCATCAACGCTGTGCTGAACTATGGGCCGGGTCAGGTTACCCTGGAGTTCAGGCTGCACCTGAGATACGAGCTTCTGATGCTTGGCATTCAACCTATCATCGAGAAACTCAGGAAATATGAGAACGAGACGTTGGACAGGCACTTGGATTTCTTTGAAATGGTCAGAAATGAGGATGAGAAGGAGCTGGCTAGGAAGTTTGAGAAGGAGCATGTCGATACGAAGAGTGCCACGGCCATGTTCGATTTACTCAGGAGGAAACTCAGCCATACCGCTGCCTATCCTCACCTTCTGAGTTTGCTGGAACATTGTCTCCTACTGCCTCGTACGTTTCTTCATATTTCGAATACGTATAAGCCAACTGGTTTGTTGTTTGCATAGAAATTTCTATTGTTTCTTAAACGCCGGTTGAGACCGTTTAAAGGAACTTTTTTATTTTTTTTAACTCCCAGAATCTTCGAGGTATCTTTGTTTCCGTTTCAGTCGATTACGGTTCCCATCCGCAGCACTGGCTGCTGTTCGATCGCATAGTGCAACAAATCGTTCTCCAGTCAGAAGGAAACGACACGGGATCCACGAGAAACCCTGACGTGGCGCCTATCGAGATCAACGTCAAGGAAATCGTTCACTTGCTCGCTAAGGAAGAGGAACTGGTCGCGGCGAGGAAAAAGGCTGAGGAACTCGAACGTGAAAACTCGGACATGTCGAGCAGATTGGCCAAGAAGGAACAGGAGTTGGATCTCAGAACGCAGGAGAAAGTAATTCGACAGATTATGTTAAATGGTCGTCGACAGTCGCCTAACACCTTCACGAACTTGATCCCCTACATTCCCCTACATCCTTATGATTAATAATTTTATAACGAGAGACATTCCTTTCTTAAGCTGTTCGTCATTTACGATGTCCTTTCCAGGAAGACATGGAGGCGAGTTTAGCCAGAGTGAAAGAGCGTCTCGAGAAGGAGACGTCGATGCACATAGAAACGAAACAAAGGATCTCGGAGCTGCAGGACAATGTCGAGGCTCTGTCGCGACAGATAAACAACGAGAAATCGGAGAGAAAGAGGCTGGAACAATTGGTGGCTTCCGGGAGCCTGCCGGACGACGCGAAAGCGACGATTAAAATCGTCGAGGATGAAGTCCTTGAAAAGGTTGAGGCGAAACCCATGCCTCCACCTCCTCCGCCTCCTCCTCTGGCTCCTCCGCCGCCGCCGTGTTTGATGCCTGCTGCGCCACCCCCCATGAAGGTATAATTATTGTCCGAGAAATGGGAAATAATTATTAATACATTCTAGCGGATGTACCAAGATTCGAAAACCAATGAAACGTCCAGAACGCTATTATACTTTGTTGCATGAGAGTGATAGGGCTTTGAAACTAGAACCAGCCAACTCCACACAGCCACCCTCAAAGTCTAAATATTAAAAGATAATATAATTGACCAGGTGGAAATCATCAAGAACGTTCCTCAGCCAAGCAACCCCTTGAAATCGTTCAACTGGTCCAAGATCCCTGAGCAGAAGTTGCAAGGTACGATCTGGTCAGAACTGGACGACACGAAGCTGTACAACGTGATGGACCTGGAATCGATCGACAAGATCTTCTGCGCGTATCAGAAGAACGGTGTGTCCGCTGAGGGCTCGATAGAAGACCTGAGGACTCTGGGGAAGAACAAGAAGACCATGTCCGTGATCGACTCGAGGAGAGCTCAGAATTGTACCATCTTGTTATCGAAGCTGAAGATGTCCGATAACGAGATCACCAGAACGATTTTATCGATGGATCAACAGAACATTTTGCACATAGACATGGTTGAACAGTTGCTGAAGTATATTCCTTCGTCCGAAGAAGCTGCTCTGCTGGATATGCATCAGAAGGATCTCCAGAGCAGGGCCGACTGTTTCTTGTACCAAATATCGAAGTACGTACTTCGATGCATCGCTCGATATTTACACAAACTTTAAATAGCAGCGGTGTGTAGCAGTGGTGTCCTCATTCTTCATGTCGAGATAACTTGCTGTAATTCTCTTCTACGCGATGCTGTTGACGCTTTGCAAATGTTGAAATCGATCGATAGATGCACTGATACGCTATCAGAATGCACTGTGTTCTTTTTATACTGTTCGCATCTATGCCAGCGCGAGACAACGTTTGCAATAGTCTACGAAGGTATTGTAGATGCTACAGGAACTTTAGTTTCCCTCTGACGTGAATCTATTACACCTTTTGCCATCGGAACAATTCTTTGAAGTACCTTCAAACCAAAAACTGTATCGAATCAAAGGCCCGCGATTGCTCTCCGGGTGGTTCTCCAGCTTATTGTTAGTCTTCGAGTAATCCTAACTTCCTCAGATCTTCTGGTTCACGTCTCTTCGTGTCCGTGTTTCAGAGTGCCGCACTACGAGCAAAGGCTGCGATCGCTCCACTACAAGAAAAAATTCGCAGCCAGTATCGCAGAACTGACGCCGAGGATGCGAGCGGTCCTCGAAGCTAGTCGCCAAGTCGCCAGATCGAGGCGCCTCAGGAAACTTTTGGAATTGGTTTTAGCTCTAGGAAATTACGTGAATCGCGGGAACGCCCGTGGAAACGCCTGCGGTTTCCGCTTGGCATCCCTGAACCGTCTAGTCGATACTAAATCCTCCTGCTCCAAAGGGACCACCCTGTTGCACTATTTGGTTCAGATTCTGGAGTCCAGGTTCAGGGAAGTTTTAGACATCGAAGAGGACATGCCTCATGTTCGAACCGCGGCTAGAGTCAGCATGGCTGATCTCCAAAAGGAGGTGGCCAACTTGAAGAACGGTCTTCAGGATGTTCAGAGGGAAATAGGTGATTTCTTATTTTGGAAAGAATGTTCCACGGACTTCATACACCGACATACCATCATACTTTTGCTCCTTCCTCTAGAGTTTCATCGAGGCCAGTCTCAGGTACTTCAGGGTGACATGTTTCTACCTGCTATGAGGGACTTCCAGGCTCAGGCCACGTGTAGATTAGCCGAAGCTGAGGACCTGTTCCAAGATATGAAGACCAGGGTAAGTTCTCTACCAAAAACTTCTTCGTTCGCGTTTTCAGCTCTCTCCATGCGAAATTAACATTTCGAGAGTATTGTTAGAATAAATGAAATACTCAAGATCGATTCTCGTTTGAAACAGTTCGATCGAGCAGTAAGATTATTTGGCGAAGACTCAGCCGGGGTACAGCCGGACGAATTCTTCGGGATTTTCGAGAATTTCCTGCAGGCTCTGGCTGAAGCCAGACAGGACGTGGAGAACATGCGGAAGAAAATCGAAGAAGAGGAAAGAAGAGCGAAACAGGAGCAAGAAGTGAGTGGCAACCTAAAGCAGTTCTCTCCTATGAAAATGATGCCGAGTTAAGAAATCGCCATGAACTCTGTTTAATACAAATTATGATGTTACAGCTTCGGAAGAGGACGATGGAAAGGAAGAACTCTCGCGAAGGAATATTGAACAGCATATCGCTGAGCAAGAAGAACGAGGCGAACAGTAACGGTCAGAACGACAACAAGGGCGAGTTCGACGATCTGATATCAGCCCTGAGGACAGGGGACGTATTCGGAGAGGACATCGCGAAATTTAAGAGATCGAAACGTCGACCCGTGACGCCGAGCGGACAAGAGTCGCGCAGACACAGTGCTCACAGAGAAGATTCAAGGGAGAGGCACTGATACTACTGAGGAGCCTGGTGATTTCAAATTCTCGCACTTGAACAGGAACGATCTTTCTCGCGATTAGCCCGATCGATCCACGATCTGTGAACCGTCAGACGGGACGCTGATTCGAATCGGCGATTTCTGAGCCGCATGATGGCAACAGGCTGACGAGACAGCATTTATGGAGGGTTTAGAGAAGAGTGGATGGCCGTTCAGTCTGATCTGCTGCGAATGTTTGGTTAATCAGGGAGTTCTAGCGGGGGTTCTGCTTCGAATCGCTCTGAATATTAGTCGAATCTCAAGTACATCGGTCTTGAGGATCTGGCATGTGTTGCACATCGCCCGACAAATCGCTGAGACAATGATCAAAGCCAAAAGATCTAAATAATTATGAAATAGAAACTTTCTGAACGTGACAACAATTTCTAAACCATTACAAGACTTCACGGCGAGAAACGCTTTGAAGGATGACGAGATTTGAATAATATTTGAGGGATCCTGACAGCTTCACCGCGTATTTCGAAAAAGTTTTCAAACCTATCGCCTGTAGAGAGCTTGTAAATAGAGTAAAAATGTTTCTCGCGAGTCTTGTCCTCGATCTCGTGTAATTCACTTCCTACGAGTCGCGTTTCATTCACTGTCTTCCCCCTCCTTCGCTCGCTGAATAATTTCTCAAGTTAGATCATGAAGATCGGTAGCGTCACATGCATGAAATTTCTTTCCGCAGACGTTCGGGCCAGCTAATTTAATCGATTCAAGTCAATTAACGATCGACTGCGTTCTGGAAATCATGGCGAGGCGAGCGAACGAAAGAAAATCTGTACATTTTTAAAGAGAATGGAGGGTTTCACGCGATAAATTTCTGTATATAGTGATTAAATATTCTTTTCAATCGTTGGCAAAACTTCGACGAAACTTCGAAAGAATTGGACCAAGGAAATTGTCGCAAAAAAAGTGCAACGCTAACATAATAGTAAAGGAAAAAACATTAATAGACTAAATATGCAAACGAAAGACTTCGTAGATCGGCCGATTTTCGTAAAACCCTTTCAGATACGGTCATTTCTTACTATAAACTCGTGAAACATAGCAAAGAGGGCCTATGGGGCTCTGTTTTACAGCCCCCTGAAACATAGAAGTCTGATTTTGTATCGTAGAAAAAGGAAACGCAAACGCATGAGCATCGATTAGACGATTATTTAGGGGCTCGTTGACAAATTGATGGAATTTATGGTAGTTCTCGGTGTGTAGAAGGACGAAAGGTCGAGACGACTTAGAGAACAGTTCGTTGTGTATAGTAGTCGATGTTTTGTAAGCTTTTGTATTTTTGTAAATATTCAGTATCGATGTCTCGTTCTTGTAGAGGATCAGGGTGCTCGACAAGAATCCATGTCCAGTTAATATATTACTGCGTCCTTCATGTCATATGTATTAATATATAAAGAACTATAATGAAATAAACTGAAAATTCCATGCACAAGCCAAATTTTTAATAGACAATCCTTCACCACCCATCAACGACCACTCGCCTGCTTCACTCTTGTTTCTTGTTCTTGCACGCAAGAAACAGGAGCGAGTTAGGCGAGTTAGGCGAGTTAGGCGAGCGTGGGAGGCCCCTTCTCCTACACCGCTTCTGAGCAGAGGATCGCCTATACAGCACAACCGGGCCCCATGGGCCTGCGACGCAGATGTTATTGCCCTATTCTCGAAGGTCTAAGGACTCGGCTGCTCGGGCCTGAAATCTTCAGGAGAGAACAATTTTTCTCAAAAGGAGAAGACAATTCCTCTCACGGTTCTGTCCCCTACACACTCCGTATCTTTCAGATGTACAAACGATGTATACGAACGATTTTCAGGGTCACTTCAAGTCCCTGATGCGCGTTTAATTTTTTTCATTAGTTCTACTCCTTAAGTTAACTTTTTTCTCATACTTTCATTGTTTCTTCAACGTTTGTCACCAAAAAGCACGCGCGTATTTTTTAAATGCCGTCCGTATGCAACGCACAAAATCATTATATAGTTTCCAAATACTGTACCTTAATATTCTAATATAAATTGAAAAAAATCCAAATAAACAATTCAGTTTCACACAATGCATCTTAACAAGTATTATTAAACGCCAGCGATTCTATTTTATTTATATACTATGTATTAACTTTCTTTCAAAAATACTTCACGTAACGCTTTCGAAAAGGTCCCAACAATTCACGCCGACAGCTTGCATCCTTGCAGCTGATTCTTTTCGACGAAAATCGGCTCCTGGTAATAGGGATGTAGAATGTGAGAGGAGGTCGCGAAGATAAAGCAAGGAAACATGGAAGACAAGGACAGAGAATAAACAACCATCTTTGGTTATGCGACCCCGTTGCACCGAAAGGATGGCACCAGGAGCGAAGAAACAATAAGAAGTTATCGGGTCTGTGAACTACTTAATTACCTTCCTGCGCCCCCGATACCGCACTAACGGAGTGACAGGAGCACATAACCAAAGTTGGTAACTCATTTGCCGTCCTTGTCGCGCGCATCTTCTCTCCTGGTCTAGCCGCGCTCCGTCTACGACCTCCTCCCGTATGCTGCTTTCCTATTACCAGGAGCCGATTTTCGCCGAGAATGATCAGACGCAGCCTGCTTACAAAATGGCGTATGGAGTAACGGAAAGCGCATCGAAACACAATGCGAGCATTTTATGCTTTCGGCAGTTATTTATTCATTGAATGTATATTCATCCGAGTGCTGTCGGGAAATTTATGTTTCCTATTACCGAGTACATAATTTATTCGCATTCGATACGGTTTAAATCACTCATAAAAGACAGAAAATTCGTTTCGTACTCACACTTCATTCATTCGCTAAATCACTTTACAGTCACGATGTTACGAATAGAATATAAATAAGTACTTACTTGAACTGTAAGAATACCTTAAAAGCTGTGACATCATGCCTCGAGTCCCGAATTTGTCGTGCCACCATGGCCGCGTTTATTTTATACTGCATAGTACCCGATTGTTCAGAATAATCTATCGACTCTTACTGGAGAAGGAGTCACAGAAAGCGATTTACGATCATCCTGCTCTATCGGGTATACATAGACTGATTAATTCCCTAACAGTCACAGCTGAAATATATATTGGAAGATCCAAACCAGGAGTAATTAAGTAAGTACTTATTAAGTACTTGCATTACTTACAATCGTTAGTGTTTGTACTTTCCGTAATCCTCCATTTTGTTCTGCAACTGTTTGTCCATCGACACGTTGCAAGTACGCAGCTTCACATGTTTATTACGCTTGTTGATAACTGCGATAAAGTTGTGAACCTTTATGGTTCAGGAAGACAGAGAAGGTCGCGAAGTGCGTTCTAAAATCCATAATGTCAGAAATTTTCACCTGTCATGCGGTTTTATCAGCGATGTTTCCGCAGCATCACCTGTGCCTGCTTGCCAGAGCCGAAGCTTTCTATCCATTATTACGATTACCAGACATCATTTCTGAACATTTACCAGCGAGTAACAAGGAAGAAAGTCTGCGGTAATTTTTCAGCCTCTAAAGAACCGGATATTTTGCCTCCAGTCTCGTATTTCGAATGAATTTCGGACTCAACTGAATATTATAGTATAATCGGAGTGAAACTATTTCCCTCCTTCTCCGAACATCGTTGCCTCCTTGTCACCGACAGACTTACTTCCTTTCATGCGCTCCCAATACTCGGCGGCCGGAATAACAGGAGCACATAACCAAAGTAGGTAACTCATTTGCCATCCTTGTCGCGCACGTCTTCTTTCCTTTTCTAGCCGCGCTCCCTCTGCGACCTCCTCCCGCATTCTGCTTTCCTATTACCAGGAGCCGATTTTCGCCGAGAATGATCAGACGCAGGCTGCTTACAAAATGGCGTATGGAGCAACGGTATGCGCATTGAAAAAGAATACGAGTGTTTGATGCTTTCGCTAGTTATTTATTCATTGTATGTATACTCGTCTGAATGCTGCAATAAAATTTATGTTTCCTAGTACCGAATACGTAATTTAATTGCATTCGATACGGTTTAAATCACTCATAAAAGACAGAAAATTCGTTTCGTACTTACATTCCATTCATTCGCTATATCAATTTACAGTCACGATGTTACGGATAAAACATAAATACTTACTTGGACTCCAGGAACACCTTAACATCTATGAAATAATTCCTCGAATTCCCAAGTTGTCGCGCAACCATAGTAACGGTTATTTAATTTTGCATAGTGATTGTTCAGAATAATCTATCAACTATTGAAGATCCAAAGCAAGAGTAATTAAGTAAGTACTTAGTAACTACTTACAATCGTTAGTGTTTCGTTCTGCAATTGTTTGACCGCCGTCTCGTTGCGAGTATGCAGCTGCACATATTTATTACGCTGTATTAATTACTACGATAAAGTTGTGAACCTTTATAGTATTCAGGAAGAAAGAGAAAGTCTCGAAGTGCATTCTAGAATCCGTAATCTTAGAAACATTGACTTTCATGCGGTTTTACCAGCGATTTTTCCGCAGCATCGCCTGTGCCTGCTTGCCAGAGTCGACGGTTAAACCGACATTATTTCTGAACATTTATCAGCAAGAAACGAAGAGGAAAGTCTGCGCTAATTTTTCAGCTTCTAAACAATCGGATCTTTTGCCTCCTGTGTTATATTTTGAATGAATTTCGAGTACATATTACAGTATAGTCGGAGAGAAAGTGTTTCCCTCCTTCTTTGGACATCATTACCTCCTTGTCTCCGATAGACTTGCTTTCTTTCCTGCGATTCTGATACCGCTCCGAACCGAGTAATTAGGAGCGCATAACCAAAGTTGGTAGCCATTCGCTGTCCTTGTCGCACGTCTTCTCTCCTCGTCGAACCGCTGCTTCGACGACCTCTTCACACATTCTGTTATCCTATTACCAGGAGACAATTTTCGCCGAGAATAATCACAACCGGCATAGATCGAAAAGAGTGCTCGTATACGCATATAGGGCAACAGCAGGATCCGTATCGTAAAGGAAAACGAGTGTCTAATGTTTTTAATGTTTATTTATACTCTCAGTACACGTTAATCTGAATGCTGTAACAAAATTCATGTTACAGGACGCTGAAGAAATAAGTAATTGATATCGAATATGTTTGAAAGTATTCACGAAAAACAGAAAATATGTTTCATATTTGATGAGTGATTCATGTATCGCTCGTTTTTTACGTTTAACGCGTCACGCTAAACAGCTGCGCTCCTTGAACACCCTCGTGTTACAAATGAAAAAGGGCCCAAATGCGTTGCACGTGTTTTCTTTTTTCTAATGATATTCTTGGTACATCGGAGAGAAATCTATTGTTACACGTGTACTTTCCGTTCAATAAAGTATGGAAACAAGGCGTAGGAGAGCTGTACTTACAGGATCGTGCGGAAATATAATCCATGTACATAGTGCATACACAGGATTGTCGAATTCGGTTCGACTTGGCTTGAACTGATAAACTAACAAAGTCTAACAGAAAAATCCAACGACAACAACAAACAATTTATATTTAGCTTGTATTCATAAATATAAAAATAATTTAAATAATAATGAAAAAATAATATTAAAATTTGAAAATAAATATAAAACGTTTGTTCGTTGAGATGCTGTGTTGCAGAGCCAAATTACGCGATACGTTCAAAGTAACTTAAAATTAGAACGAAAAAATATGAAATTTACGTACCTTAAGATCATATGGAAAACGTGACGACCGTCACGGGGGGTCAGTAAGGGATTGAAACGTTTCGTTTGTTGTAAAAATATATTTATAATTAATTTTAGGTACTCGCGATGGATTAGTACAACGTAACATGACGATATGTATATATGTATGGCGACACGACACGCCCGTGCAACATAAATAACAGTTATTAATTAATGATTAAACGATCATTGATACACCTGTTACGTATGAAACATACGAGTACAATCGAGGAGAATAGTAACAAAAAAACTACAACACTGATCTGCGGTTTGTATTTATAGAATTAAATTGGCAAACATATACGTGTGTGTCGATATGTATATGTATATGTATATGTATATGTATATGTATATGTATATGTATATGTATATGTATATGTATATGTATATGTATATGTATATATACATATACACACACGTATATGTGTTATATCGTCTGAGTTACTCCTAATCAGGTCTCTAGAGATTTAAATATTACAATCTTCACCGGTATCCACAGATTTTAAATCCCTTTGCTTTAATTTTACGTACTCGCCACTCAAGGCAATGTTTGGATCTACTGAAATGGCATTCGCGATTTCTTGTTCCGATAAGTAGACATTTGTTTTAATCAATGACGATTCGAGCAAATCATTTCCGGACGGATCATCATTCATCTTCTGTTTCGATGTCTCGATTAACTTTTCATTTGTATTTTCGTTCAGTTTTGAACATTTTTCTCGGTCGTCTATAATGCTAGAATTATTTAGAAAATATTCAATGTCGTCGCGCGAACTATCACCCGTAACTTTGGTATTAGTTTCTGTTACTTTTTCATCAATTTCTCGCTTCTCGCGTTCGTGATTCTCTAAAATATCTCGCCGAAGCACTTGGATATTTTCCTCAGATTTATTTGCTAACAAGACAGCAGGATCCCCTACCTTTGTCTGACTTCGCATTTTTAATGCAATAGGCAATGCGTATTCACGCTGTGCTTTTTCATTTTCAGCTTTTGAATCTGATTTTTCTTGTAAATTACTTTTCTGTACGATGTCATCATTTTCATTGTTACTTACTAATTCATTGGCAGAAATTGATTTCTGAGATACGCGTTTTGTCAAGGCATTTAGAATGGGACCTTTTGGTAAATCTTTTGAAATATTTAGTTTTGCATTTTCTGTCGCTTCTACTTTTCCGTCGTCAACTGCTTCATTGTTTGCATCTTTCACGGAAAAAGAATTTCCATGTGCATGAATCTGATTACTACGACTCTTATTTGCATTTTCATGTTTGGAAGGAGCGTTTAATTCTTTGTTACCTTCTGATACTTGCCCTTTCAAATTCCCACTTTTATTCGTTTCTTCCGGCTGATCTTCCAATCTCATCCCTTCAGCTTTTTTATCTAAAGCTTTCTCATCGTGGTTTGTCGTTATTTCGTTTAAGGATTCCTTTTCACCGTTCTTATTCAAATTTGAAAAATTCAGGTTCAGCCGTGGCACAGACTCTCGGTCAAGAGTTTTCAGTCTCTTTTCATTTTCTTTAAGCTCCAGTGCATCTTTTATTATCCGCTGTTTTTGCCTCTCGATTTCCTGCTTCTGTTCTTTAAGATCTTTCAATATTTCTTTTTGTTCCTGCATCATTTGTAACTGTTCTTGTTTATGCTTTTCTAAGGTCTTCCTGAGCTTTTCGTGTCTTTCTGCGACCATCATGTTAACAGCTTCTGCCTCAGCGGCCAGTTCTGATTCTTCCTTTTTAATTGCATCCGAATTTATTAGATTGTCATTTCTTTGCACGTCCGTGAAACTCTCTTTTATTACTGCCCTATTCACCTTTGCTTCTGCTTTCGCAGTAGCAGATTCTACTGTTTTCGCAATATCAACTTTTATCTTGATATTCGATTCTTTCTTAAGACTTCCATCGAAACTGTTTATTTTTTCCACCACTTGTTCAATCACTGGGGCAAAGGTAACCACTATGTTTTCAACAGATTTTTGCGTTTCTACCCCCGGTTTCTCCGTAACAACTACACGTTCTACTGGAATCGGTGGTTCTTGTCGTACATCGTTCGCCTTTACGTTCAACGATTTCTCAAGTGCATTTAAATCTTCTTGCTGATTGACTTTTTCTGAAAATGTTTATTGTTACTATTGTTACTATCAACGCTATTAGTATTGTAAAATATTGAAGAAAGATATACACGAATACCCTTAATGTCTGGAAAAAGTTCTGGATTTTTATGGATGTTTGCAATTTCATTAATATCCTCTTTGTTCAAATTCAGTGGCAAATTATTAATTTGATTAAGCGAAGGTTTGCTGGTTGTTGCTAATGCTTTTGTATTAGCGGATTCTTCCAGTGCATATAAATTTGCATATGTGCACAAAATCATGATGCAGATACCAATGAATAAAATTACCTAAATGCATGTGAAATTGAAAACATTAATGAGAAACAACTGAAGAACAGTATAGTGTATGCAACTGTATAATAATCTTACTTGTGCTAATAATCTCTCATTAGTATGTTTGCTACTAATAGATATAAAGAATATAGCTGGAAATATTAGGCATATCATTACTCCGATTGTAGATCCTACCAGACCAAGAACAAATTCGATATTTGGTATTAGAATGCCAGTAATCAGAGAGACAGCCACAATTGCAATAGTAAGGCATCTAAACCTTGTTTCTGGCAAATAGTTTATAGGTGGTTCATGAGTGTATACCTGTAAGGAGTGAAATATTTGTAAAAGTTAAGTTACATTAATCTACCTGAATGTTAATATACCTCAATGCAACAATACAAACCCTGCGAAATAAAAGAGAGTTTAAGCTTGCACGGCATGGGAAAATGACTAGAGGAAAACTAAATGCAATAGAGAACACGAAGCCCATTTTGATCATTTCAGATGATAAGCTAGATTCAAGGCTCATTAGTATGTTCCCTATAAATTGAAAAGTTAGTAGGATCCTTGCACAAACAATTCAAGATAATATGATGATGAAAATTTATAAATACCTGTAAAAGATTGAGTGCAGAATGCAATGTAACCAAAAAGTCCGACACACAAGTACACAACGGTGCATATATTTAAAGCACCCCGTACAACTCCATTCATTTTCTCTAATGACACATTTGGAATGGTTTCATATATTTCAAATAATTGGGTTTGGCAGAATAAAGCCATAGAAAAGATGGGTACACATTGAAGTATACCAGATGGTCTCCAATAATACACGTGCTCATGCCAATCTCCGGCAAAGATGTGTTGCATAGATTCTGCCATTATCTGTTAACAAAGAAGAGATCATCTCGATCAACGCAAAGAACTATGAAACTATGTGGAATTTCTATCTCAAATAAAAGAGGTTCTGAGCCATTTACCTTCAATACAAGACAAAGGTAAAAGGTAACAGTTGCAGTACAAAGACTGGACAAGCTGTCAATGTTTCTGAGCAATCCCAATGGTAGAACTATGAAGACGCTTGTTGTTATGAGTAAACTAGTTCTGATATCCTCTGGATTTTTGTCTATTACTTTTCCCACAATTTGTGGGCCTAAGTCACCCATAACAACAAAGAAAGCGATACAGGTCCCTACAAGGAAACCAATGATAAACAGTTCCACTAAAAATTTTCCCATATGACCAAACGCATGAAAGGCCAAAAGTTCAAAATTTCGCCTTCTTGACATCACAGCTGACTTGATCAAAAAGTGACAAGCTAGTCGGGACAGAACGCTGCTTAATAATAAAACCAAAGTGGCCAGCACAATGCCACATTGCTTGAAACAAAATGGCATTGCAAGAACGCTTACTCCGATAATGCTATTTGCAAGGGTCATAACGTGTGATAATTGAGAAATCATTTTAACAGTTTTTACAAACAGAAACGGTTTCTTCCGATGCATACAACGAGATTCGCATTAACATCAATCTTCTGGATTGATCTTTAGACCCTTTGTTATTTACCGAGCGTTCTACTTTTCTCCTTCGAATAAACTTCCTTAACAAAATAGGCCGCAATATTATGCTGTCAAGTAGAAACCCCGAGACTTGGTAATATACATAAATATTCGTCATTCGCGTATCATTTCCAGATCCTAAAACATTAACTTTCTCAATTGTGAGGTTAGGTTTGAATTTGGTTAACCAATATCGTGTGCCTGGCGGAACTACGTATAAAACGAACGACGGAATTCGTTATCATGTTGAACGCATCAAAATCGTGATTCGAGTGTCACGCTTTTGATAAAACACATTATTTTATGACGAAAGTCGAAAAAAATCATAGGACCGTTCCATAAGTTCCTTGAAACTGCCACCATTTTATTTCGACCAAAGACATGTTTCATCAATCCGAATGGCGAAGAAGTGAATTCACCGGTACACGCCGTAGATTTCTTTATTTTTTATTATAAATATTTAAAAACATTCGTGTAGTTCATGTCTGGACATAAATATATACGCATGTGAGTGTGTGTGTGTGTGTATGTGTGTGGCTGTGTGTATATGTATATATATATCGTACTTGATCTGTCTCAATCGACTTAGTTAGATATACGCAATGTTATATCGAGTTCGTCTTTGAGTCGTATGTAATTAATTACAGTAGTGGTAGGTATTTAATTACAGCTAGGTAAATCGACAAACTTCTCTTTCGATCGTTTCGCAACGAGTCGAATTTACACTGCGTTTCAAACATGTCTGAGGTGCAAAATGTTAAATCTTTTATGTACACAAAATTGATGTATTTTTACTCTCGTGCAAATGTTTGCAGAATGAATCCAGTATATGAAGAAGAATGTCACAATTCCCGTATGTGCGAGCCTTTCGTATTTCCTTTCTCTTTCTTTGAACGAGAGCTTTTCGCAACCTCAGTGGTACAGATATAAATCGACCTGGTCACATGTGTAATTTTAAACTCTTAATATTATTCTTGCTTAATTTATGGTTAAGATTCTACATCTATGCTTGAATTCAATATGTTCATTGACCTGCTTAATATTCCCATACTTTCTTCATCGCTGATCATTCAATTTCTCACATATAAAATAAAGTATTTTACATATCAAAAAGAATATATCGTATCGTTATTATATAGTATTATTGCATGTAGGATTTTGTTTAAATCTGAATTCACGTTATGTACAAGAACAGGAAGCAAATAAATTTTTAAACCGATAATACTTGCTCGTGTCGTACAGAGGCATTTTCTTTCGAGTGTAAATCGCGCTTATTAAACGATTCAAGCAAGATCACACTGCGACCAATGGATATGAAGACGAAGGGCTACGTACGTCCAAAAGATTACGGTCGGCACCTGTTTGCATGATTCAATGGAACGTGTTATCTGTAAATTTGGGTATCTTGAAAATCTGTCTGTATCTTATGATCCGAATGATGGTACTTCCGGGAACGGTGCAATAAAATGCATCGTTCTTGTCGGTATGGAAATTTTACTTTTTTACTTTCAATGTGTTTGCCTCATATCTGACTAGTTAACTTCACTAGATACAAAACAGATACTAAGCCTTTTTAGCTAGACCATAAAATACGACTGGTTATTCAAGACACTGCTTCCTGTACGATTTCAAATGTATTCCACGAATCAGTTAATCAGTGAACCGTTAATTTAAGAACATCGGAAAACGTCGGTAATTTCAACGAGACAACAATTTGAGTTGTAGAGCGTTTGGAGTCGATCACACGCTCATACGTGTACGTAATAACAATGTCGCTTGCCACGAATTCAATCGACGTATACCAACATTCTCGTCGAAGTATGTGCTTCGGAAGAGAACAGGGCAAAATCATACTTTATGATTTGAAATCGTATACGGAGTCCGGGGCAGCGAACATCTGTACATCGTATGTTATTTGACTTAAGTTACCTACACTTATCTATACTTGATTTAAATAAGGACTTTTTCCAATTTCGTAAACGTTCAAAGACGACCGTTTATCAGGGATTCGCCCCGCCATCTTTCTTTGTTTCCTCGTTAGTCGCATTTACCTTTTCATCTTTTTCATTCTCTACAAAATATAAATGATCGTTATAAAAATATATACGATAACAACAAGAATGTGTTTCCATAAGGAGCAGTGACAAGTGTGCACACCTTTTGGCTCTGATTTGATGTCATCCTCCTTCTTGAGATCACCCTCTATACCTTCTTGTCCTTTCTCTAAACGGGGTCGCTTTCTAGAACCCTATCACACAAAATCGAAGTGCAATTTAAGTTTAAAAACAGTTGATACAGACACAACGCATATACATGGCAGATAAAATAATAAAACGTACTCATATGCAAAGATATCGAGCATTTTTACCTTGAATGATCTGTTGTCTCTTCGCCCGCCTTCCCCTTCCTCCTCGCTATCACTATACTCATTTTCATGCTGTATTCTCTTATCCAAATCTCGTTGCGGTAATCTTTCGTCCGGATTTACCTTTTCTTCAGCCTCCGAATCTTCGATAACTGCACCATCTTCTGGAATTGGTTGAACTTGTACACCCGGGGCATGAGGTAACATTCTTAGGTTTTCAAATAACCTGGTCCTGTAAGGAATTTCGAGCACAAAAATTAAGGGTCAGTCCAGTCAAAATTAATAACACATTGTCCGAATTGTTAAACGTGCTTACTTAATTTTCTCAAGATATTCGGGAGTATTTTGATTTGCCATATTCGAAGGACTAATATGCAACTTAAAGTCAGGTCCAAAGTATTCGAAATAATCGTTATACGGTAACTCGTTTGCAATTTCAGATCCTAGGGCTACTGATGTTTCATACGTCCAACATCTAGATACATTTCTAATCGTATATCCACCACCGCCAACCATTAGAAATGGCAAGTTATATTTTTTTACGAATTCCACGCATTTGCCGTGACCTCTTACTGTTAAGTTGAAACAGCCTAATCTATCTCCTACAAATAGTGTGGAACAAATTAAAACCGTTTATCATTATTATTAGTTGTTGTTGCTTGTATAATTATATCTATGCATGGTAAAGTCGTGTACCTGTCAGTGAATCAGCACCACACTGTAGAACAACTGCAGAAGGCTGAAAGGTTTCCATTACTTTTGAAATAATAGGTACAAATATTGACTCGTAGCTTTCATCATCCATACCATCCCGCAGTGGTATGTTGACTGCATAATATTTTCCCTGTGTAAGAAAAATTGAATTAATACACAAACGCTGGGGTGTAATGAATCACATGCACGTCAATTTGAGTTTTGTTTCACCTTTCCTGCTCCAATATCACGAAGATCTCCGGTACCAGGAAAATATTCACCATATTTGTGGAAGGAGACTGTCATTACTCTATCAGTAGTATAAAAAGCTTCTTCTACACCATCGCCATGATGAACATCAATATCAATGTATAAAACTCTTTGATGATATTTGAGCAGCTCTAAGATACCCAGTACAATATCATTTACATAACAGAAACCAGATGCTTCGCTTTTTTTGGCATGATGTAAACCACCACCCCAGTTTATACAAATTTCTGATGCTTGTTTATTTAGTTTTACAGCGGCAGCTACAGAACCACCAGCCGATAATTGACAAAATTCATATAAACCATCGAAAACAGGGCAATCCTCTCCTACATTAACTGGAAGAAAGAGTCAATTTTTTGTTAAATCTGTTCATGAAATCTAGTTTACATTTTGATTAAAAAAATTGAGATTGAATTCAGAGCCTTACATCGTTGCATTTGTTTGTTATATTCTGACATATTATCAGGCCTTATGGACCTCAAAAATCTAATGTATTCGTCGCTGTGGAACTTTGTCATTTCGTCTGCTGTAGCTTTATGGGGTCTCTGGACAAAGAAAAAGAATGAATAGTATTAATACATAATTAATATCGCAGATAATATGATATTAATTTTTTCTGATGTTTAAAATTAGACAATGCAGAAGAAGTACACAGAAAAAGAAAACAGGAAGATAAGTATGCAACTGAATTAACAACTCTTACATATATTTCCATTTTTCTATAAAGACCATAATTAAGAAGCAAATTATGTGTCATCCTTATACGATGTGGCTTCATTGGATGTCCTTGTCCATAGTAGTAATTTCCAATATCACCTAAAGCATAAAATATTTTGTTCATTCGCTGCTTGGAGTCATTAAAGCTTGTAAAAATATGAAGCATCTGTAATGCGAACGTATACCAATTTTATAAATAGTAAGCTTAAAACCCGTATTTGTATTTTTTACATCGGTACGGTCAGCCGAAATACACTTGAGAATCTGTCACGTAGTTGGACGAAAAACAGTATTATCGTCCAGACATACGCTTGAGACCGTATTAGTTACAAAGGACTCGTAACACAGCCAAGATATACTCATAAATATACACGCTCGTGTTCCTGTTCATTGAAAATTATCTATAATTTCTCGGCATATTTTTCGTTATAACCTAGAATTATTTTGTTTCGCGCCCGACGAGATGAACATTTTTACACGCTAATTGTGTGATCGAACCGAATGAATTTTACTGATACAGATAGTGTACGTATCATAGAATTGAGGGACTAGAAAAGTTATAATTCGTGAGCCTGTGTCGCATCGCCTATCATTCGATTTCGGTGATTTACAAGCAATGCACGTATCGGGCCGGACGAGAGATTGTTCCAAGTGGGAAAAATGAAAGTAGTGACAAAAGGAAATCCCTTCGGATGAGAAGACGATAGGAAGAATGTCGAGAATGCACGGCGATTGTCTTAAGAAGTAGGTAGGCAAAGCCGACGCCGCTTTCTTCGTTCAAGTACGGCAACATGGAGCTGCATCTGAGAATCTGTCGCGTTAACGCGGCTAAAACCGTGCATGAAAGTGGAAAGGAGGCAGGAAACGTTGGGCAGCGAGAACGCGACGAGGGCAGATTGATTATTTATGCAACGAAAGAGAGCTGTTGGGATAGAAACGTATTAAAAGCAGCCGGATGACGGAAAATAAGTGTGCTGTAGATGATAGAAGCGCGGACAGCACAAACACATTTTGACACTGCTTCGTGCGTGTACGGTGTTTTCGCGGGATCTCGGATCAGTAGGAAATTTTTGATTTTTTTCACTCACTGTCATAGTAGTAGCAGACACGCTTCTTGCTGTGTGGTAACGTCGACATTTTCAGCGATCCCTTTCTGCTAAATTGTAAAATATATGATATGAATCAAATGCGGACCGCGGAGTATCGCGGTACCCACTGAGAGGACACAGCGTCACTACATTACTCGTCTACGCATGCGCGTTGCACCGCACCCGAGCTTCTCGATGTAACGTACAGGTGCCGCTGCGCACAACGCTGTCGGATTTCTATGAAAACGTTCCCTCCCTCTCACGCTCTTCCGCCGATCATTCGTCACGGTCATTTGACCGATAACGTGGAGATCAGCTTTTATGATAAAGCGCAATGCGCTCGAAACCGCTTTTCCGCCCGCACTTCTTCTTATTTGCAACTAAATCGTAAGAAATGTTTTTCCATTCGGTTGAACCAAGACTTTGATAAGCAACGGTAATAATCGATGAGTCGAGAGTCCACCGGTGTTTCCCGGCATTTCTTGCTTGAAGAGGAGCGTGAAAGTATCGGTGTGAATGCAATTCAAATTCAATTTAATCGAACCCCGGTAGTCCAACTCGATAGAGGAGAATTTATTTAATTACTTATCGCGCACGATTAACGTGAATTTTCTCTGTAATGTATCGCTCGATGGATCGATAACATGCACAAAGCGGATTGATGGGAAACTCGGAAACACAAACTTTCAATATGTACATACACGTGAATGTATATATACGTATTAAATACATATTAATATATATATTAAAAATATTACAATAAACGTCATTATAAGTTTTAATATATATATTAAACAATTTAATATATATACAAATAAATCTTTTATTTCAAAGCATTTCGCAGAAGGCTGTTCTACAACTGTTTACATAAGTAAGACAACGTCGATTCAGGATCACCTTTCAAGATCATTGTTAACAGAGGTTGGTGCAGCAGATCCTTGTAGAGATGTACAGAGCTTCATTTTTACCCCAACCAACACACACGAATGCCATTCAATCAACTGCTTCTTATAGCGGATAAGTTAGTAAAGTATTATGTGTATGCAACTGTTGCAAACTTTACTATTAATAAAAAGTAAATATCAAAAGAATTATGCCATTATAGTTTTAAACAAAATCTATAAAAAATCCTTCGATTCTTGTAAATGCAATAGCATCCATTTTGGCAGTATGTAATTTTTAGTATTCCAAAAGAATTGATTAATCAATTAGAATCTCTATGTGATATATGCGCGAAACGTTTAAAAACTCCGACAATGTTGCAGCTAAACAAGTGTGTATAGTGAATGTATACTAATAAACAATGTAAATAGTATGTTTCTTTTCGATGCCCACACCGGATCATGACACTTTAGTACATGTTTATTTCTTCGCTTTCATTCTTTATGTACAACCGGAGCAGCACCCTGCGTCTATTTGTGAGGAAAGAAATTCTCACAGCGTGTATTTGACCGGACAACCATAACAATACTGTTTTTCTCCGTGTCGTGTGACTCCGATGAATTTTCGCGATCGCGGAAACTGTTCCATCCCGATCGATACCTGACTCCAGTATGCTCCATTCCAAACTCCATTCCCACGGCAATTTGCGTTCCGTTACGCGAAACACACGCGTACACACACGCGCGCGCACGCACGCACGCACACACACACACACACACACACACACACACACACACACACACACACACACACATGTACACACAAAAAGCGCTCGCAGAGAATATATATATATATATATAAAAAAAACGATTATAATATGCATGGAAATGCTTTACAAGGAAGCTTCAATGTTCGCACGAAGTAAAGTGTGTGAACCTTTTAAAACGGAATAGCTAAATGGAAACGATACGTTAGGACAGCTGCCGAATGCATCGGGGCATGATGACGGCGCAAACAATACCGTCTTTTGGAAGAAATTCCGTGAATCGACGGGCACCAGTCAAAGTTTTTAACTACAACATTAACGGAACTCTGACAAGATGGTTTAACTTTGAAAATCCGTCGCCTTGGACGCCCAGCTACAAATGCAACTTAGATTTGTATCGTTTTGACGGGTAAACGCGAACGGAAGAGTAGTAGAATGATTCGAGGGATGTACGTGCTTTTTGACATTCTCGGATGTGGCGTCGATACATGGCAATTTTTAACTATATACTGTTACACGCGCAAACCCTCGAAGCCTGGTTTTGTCTCGTATTCGTGAAAGATCCTGGGAACACTTAGCATCCCTGCGAATTGTAAACCCTTTCATGAATGGAAGAACAACGGCCGGGCAAGAATTGGAAAGGAACAGTACGTCCGATCAAATTCCGCAGATATACCGTGTACGTGTACTACGTGCACGTGTACGCGTGGTTTGCTGCGAGTCAGGTTAAAGGTTTACCTCTTTCAACAACAATATCAGAGTCTCTAAAGAAGGACTATACGCAGGAGGACGATTAAAGAACGCAAAGCGACTGGTTCGATTCGGATCTGATGAGCGAGAACGCAATGCATGCAGTCATCGCATCTGCATGCAGTGGAGAATGTCGGTTGTTGCCGATCCGGGTAACGCGTTAACTCGCAGTGCGCTTCATGCATACCTCTGCCTCTGGCTCTGCCTCTGCCTCTGCCTCTGCCTCTGCCTCTGCCTCTGCCTCTGCCTCTGCCTCTGCCTCTGCTTATAGTCTAAGACGGGTGGCTCGCGCGAACCTCTCTCACAGTGAAAAGAATTTCAGAAAAGTCTGTGGCGGAATCGGAACGTGGAGGGACGCCTGATCGACGTCCGCCAGCTTCTCCTGAAACGCTGGATCCTGGTCCGCGATACAAGGATGGCCCAACGATCGCCAGAACAAGCAACGGCAACTGCGGCACAGCTGAATCATCTCTGCGTACTCTTCTCGTAATCCGAACGACCTAAACAGTAGTTCCATGAAATTGTTTCGTGTGCGCAAGCAGTGGTAGAGAAACTGGCGTCTGGTCTCGTTCGTACAGATACTCATTGTCGGGCTGATCGCGCACGTACCTTCGAGCAATAGTGAATATAGTCTTCCAGTCTTTGCCAGGATTGTTCTGTCTGGTAGTGGCTATTTGCTGTGGCGTGAAATGGTATTGGGCAAGCTCGCGCCAGATCCTTTGTTCCTGAGCGAGAACGGCGAGGTGTTCGCAAGCCTCCGAGGAAGCTTCGATGTCTCGAGGATCGCTGAGTCGAAGAAGCACCTCCCGACGACATTCGGCAGGCAAATCCGACCACTGCGGCTGTTGCTCTTCGTCCGGCTGAAAACCGACGAGATTCGTTCCGTTCCGTACCATTGTACGTTCTGAACCGGCAGACGTTTGCGTTTGATTCCGCTATACGATCGCTCCTACTCGATACCTGAGTAATAGTGATGGAGGAGGCGATTTGCAAGATCCTTTCCAGAGCGGCTTTGTGCTTCTCCCATAGGATCACGGAGCCCAAAGGCCTGCCACCCCAGCAGCAGCCCGCGCTGAAGGCTCGCACTCTCTCGATCAGACGACGAAGTCGCCCGGTTTGTTGTTGCGACAACGACACTGTGTGATCGTGACAAACATACCGGCGTACACGGAAATAGCACAATTCCTATCGAGCGGATCGAACGGAGAAAATCATGTTTACCTTCGAGAGCAACTTCTTCCAGCATGTTGAAGAGGACCCGTTGCGCACATCCACTCAGTCCTCCCATTCTATGGCTCACCAGAAGGTCCAGCAGTCGCACGATGTAATTGAAACGGCGGCAATCGTGCACCGCGGACAAAAAGTCCAGTCTCTTCAACGCATCGCTCAACCCATTGAAGCCCGCGATCTACGAATTCAGAAAGACGCATCGCTATCGTATCTCTTTCGCCCTATCTGATTCGTTTCAAGGCTAAGAATAGTGCACAGCTGAAACCGCCGAACGTTTCTTAGCGTCTCGCACCATCTGTCCTTTCCTTTCCTTTCCTTTCCTTTCTTTTACTTTTACTTTAATCCATACGCGCGAGCACGCGCGTGCAACCTTCTTAACGAACAAATCTCATTTCTTTCCTGCCTCGCGAGGCTAGGTTAAATATAAGCACAGGCGAAACAAGTCACTCACCTCGCGCGTGCACTTCAGCGTTATGTGGCAATGTGGCTGGACGACGTTTTCTAAAATTACACAAAAATCAGCTTACGGAACAATTGGAGAAAGACGACGCGCAACAGAGAAAAAGGGGGGAGAGAGAGAGAGAGAGAGTGCTCTACATGTAGGAATACGATCGGTTAAGAAACGCGAGGGAATCAGTAGGATAGATCGGAAATGCGTGTCTGTGAACTTGCAATTGCGATCTCGGTGAATCGATCCTCACCTTTCTTCTTGTCCTTCTCCTTCTTGTCGAGCGCATCTTTATCGCTGCTGCAACAAACAAACAAACAAACGCGATCACAATACCACTATAACAACATACCCGTTGATCGTCGAAAGAAACATTTGTTATCGTCGTGAAAAGCCAGCGGTGAGCGAGCGACTCGTGCGATAAACGGAATCATAGAGAATCTGGCAGAGAATCATAGGAAAGGAAGCGTAAGCAAAACTTCGTCCGCGTCAAGTACTCGTTTAATGGAATTTTCGCGTCGGTCGTTGACCAGCAAAACTGCACGTACATGTACACGTACGGCATACGCGATACATTGTTACGCGTGGGTGTACACACACCGGTTTACCAGGAGTCTCATACCGTGGAAATCTTCCATCGTGATACGTATGCCCGATGACGGTGCGGAGCTAGACACTTTTTGCCAGGTAAAGCGAGCGAACCTCCTCGCAAACGAGCCCAATTACAGCACAATAACAGCGGGACCGGTTCTTGCGATCTCCAACTATCGGAACGCCGAAGATCCTCGAACAACGCGTTAACTGTACTTACATGTACACGACGATCTTAGCAAAAGGCCTAAACGATGCTAGTTTATACTCGTTTCCTCCTCTGAATAATCGATTGCGAATCGACCGGTGGAAAAAGGACCATTTTTGCGACCTTGGTCGAAACCCGATCTCCCCTTCAAGCCCGTTTTATCAGTCCGTTTCTCGTGTTTCTTGGGCTCTTTTCATGGACAAAGAGCACGCCGGTACAGACCGGCAAAGAACAGAACGAAACAGACAAAAAAGGAAAGAAAGGAAAGGAAAGGAAAGGAAAGGAAAGGAACGGAACGGAACGGAACGAAATGAAATGAAACGCAATGCACGAGGTATGCACACGTACATAAGTATATAAGTATTTGCCTCTGCGTCGCTCCGAGTCCGTTGACACTGACAGTCTGATTCGTTAAGAAGAAAAAGATACTGTAAACATGGGTGTTGATACCTATCGCGACGGATCCAACACACCGTGAATATGCTTCGAAAGAGTCAGCATCAGTGACGAACGGGTTCTCTTTAATAATAAAAAAAAAAGCATATTTCGAAGGACCAGGTTCGGACCAGGTTCAGTAAAACGACGCTGAATGTACCGATGGACCGGACAATGGTATGATGCTAGGAGAATCGGTTATTCGATGGTTGGCGAGCGACAATAGGTTCCAGTGTATCGCGTACACATGTGTGTGTTGCGTTTCTGGTAGCAGCGTACACGCGTGCATACATACGCAAGTAAGTATGTATGTACGATCGACCCATTTTTCTCTGCTCGCACGAATTCGAATCGATCGATCCGAAGCTGGATTCGCGTACGATTTTGTTCGAGCTGCGTCGTAAGCATCCACCGATGATCGCTCAGCGCGGTTTCTCTTCTCTTCAGCGAATACGGTGCTCGTCGTTTCAGAAGCTGAAGCTCGCTGGAGCTCGCTGGAGCTCGCTGGAGCTCGCTGAAGCTCGACGAAGCGGTAAGGTCGAGGAATCGTTCGCGGCAGTCGGCGGCAGGGTCGGGGGAGACCTTGCACTAATGCGCTTACACGAGGCAACCGCGGGGAGCGAAACCTCGCGCCAATAATCCCCGACACATTATGTAACTATCGGCAATATGTATTCGTCGCGAAACGAGTCGCGTGGAGACTCGCGTGTGCGTACGATCGCATCTCTATCATAGGGGATAGGAAACGAGCGTCGTTGATCTCTCGTTTATTGACAAGAGAAGAAGCAGCAGAGTTCCACGGAGTTCGCCGACAGCAAACTGCGGTCAGAAATGACGATCGCTTTATCAAAATAAAAACGAGTTTGAGCTGCTCGCCCATCGGCGGCGTATCGTCGAACCGAATTTATCAGGACTCGTTGATACGGATGGAGATTTGTGAAATTGGTGCAGGTCACGTTAGCTGGGTCACGACCTACTTTCGCGCACAGACAGGGATGCCCTGCATCGGTGCTGTCGGGAATATGCCCTCTCTTCAACGGTAACCTATCCTTCTTGCGAAAGAGCGGACATTCATTTTCCGGCTGGCTACGATTTCCAGACGGCTCGCCAGCTTTGTCTGTCCAGTGACGAATGATGCGATTGAAGCAACCAGCCTGTGTCTGTGAAGTTCAAAGCTCGAACACCTCGGAGCTCGCGATGCATAATGCGCTCCGCGTGCGTCTTGGGAAACGCTGATCCGAGCCAAGTCGATCCTACGATCCGGAAATCAAGGCCAACGGACACGTAATCGTGCAACCGAACAATTTATATGTCGTTTAAACGGGAAATCGCGGAACTGCGTTCCCGCGTCGAACCGATCTAAACCGAGCCGAGTCTTCGTTTCGATTCGTAACTGCCTTTTCTACCACAGTTTGCACTTTCTCCGGGTTACTCGAAGTTACGCTCAAGCGTAAGAAAGTCCCTTCCGATTCTGGAATCGACGCGATGCTGGATAATCCAGCATGTATGTACCGCAGGTCGCGCACCAATGACAAAATATTACCGTTGTCGGTGAGAAACATCTAGAGCTGTTGTATGGCATCTGAAGAGGAGGGGGGGGCAAAGAAGGAAGAATGGAAGCGACAAGCAATAAGAGGCCATGGTTTGTTTTGCAAAGAGCGCGTAAGCGTGGAAGCGATGCATCGGGATGCAGACGCGAGACGGGTCTCGGTCTCATGCATTGGCACGAGCTTTCACGGTCTCGCGACGGCGGTATTTCATTCGCACGCGACCGACCGTCTATGTACGCACACGCACCTGCTCTGGTACGTGTGCTCGCGAAACAAGAAGAAAGGGGAAACGCAGCAGAAAGCAAACAGTTCTGGTTGTTGTGGGTCCAAGCCGAACGCAATAACGGGTGGAACGTATGCTTTCCAGTGAAAATCGCGTTGCTTTGAGCGAAGTCGGAATTCGCAATCCGCAACACCGATAGGCAGCTATTTTGGGAATGCCGTTTAGGGTGCTACGCGCTACTGGCGACTTTCAAGCCGTTCTTTTCTTCAGAAACCGAAAAGAACGTTAGACGGTTCCACGTAGAAAAGATAATATACGACGCAGAAAGTCTGAAAGATGTGACGCGCGTCAAGTCGAATCCGCTCCGAGGAAGAAATCGAGTACACGTACTTCGTGGTGGAAAATGCAATAAAAGGCTGAACATCGAGCGAGGCGGTCGAGATTCGATAGAGAGATCAGAGAAAAGGTGAAGCGCGTCGAGTAGATCGTGTGTCGCCGGATATCGCGGTGAATGTTGGGAGAACGTCTGTCAGGATGGACAGAGCGCACGATGGCACGTCGCGATTGTAAACAAACCGTGAGCTGACATTTCGGATCGATGTAACAGCTGTGAGACGGACGGCTGATATCCGGAAACGAGTGGTCGCGTCCGCTGGCGTTTGAATAGAAAAAGAACGGCGCCGGGAAAGCAGGCGAACGGAGAACGGAGAACGGAGAACGGAGAACGAGCACATAGTGTAGAACAGAGCTCACCGTAGAAGCAGAGAAAGCGTTTTACTGTTGGCGCACTCAAGGATTTTCTTCTTTTCCCAGCCCTCGACGGTCTTGACCCATTCCTCGCCCGGGCTGCGCCAATCCTTCGATATGAACGGCATCGGAAGCCGAAGAGGTCGCGCGACGATCGTACTCGCGCACGCAGACGGCAGGACGTATCCGGTGGGAAATAATGGAAAAGCTAGCAGCAGCCAGCGTACTGGCTAGAGGACGGCGAATGTTTGGTCGTTCGGTCGGTTCGCTTTGCTTCGCGGCGGCACCGATCGACCGCGCATGGCTTTGTTTTACTGACGTCACTCTCGAGCATCAGCTGTGCGACCGTCCAGCAAATGCATCTCCTTCTCCTCCTCCTCCTCCTCCTCCTGCTGCTGCTGCTGCTGCTGCTGCTGCTCCTCCACCCGGCCTCACGCGCGCTACGCCATCTTCGCCCGCCCAGCCACATCACCGAACCTGCCCGCGACATTCAAATTTCACTCACAAATATTGCCCACTGGACACAGCGTGTATCGTCGATCAAGTGTTTTTATTTTTTCTCAACGGGTTGAACGAACGCCGTGCGTCTCGATTCGTGTGATGCACGAAGTCGACGCATCTCCCTTTCTACGTACAAAATAAACAAATATGTACAAATGTGCGCGCCAACGACGCAATTTTACATTATATTCATATCGTTCAATCGCCCGTCTATTTCAGGCACATCGTCCGCAAGCGTCGTCGATTCTTCTCCCCCTTCGTCCGTTTCCGAGTCGGTCGGTGGGAAATCTGAACTGGCTGACAAATCAATGGAAACGATAGCATTAGCAACGATAACGTGAAATGATCGATTGGTCGTAGCAGCGGTTTCGCTGGCGAAATTACCGTCTCTGTTTGTCCGTTCCTGTCTCGCCTCGAGCAGAAATTGCTCCTGCGCGGCTATAATTTCCTCCGCGTTCTTGCAACACGGGTACCGTTTCAATAATTCGTCGTTCAATTCCAGAAACGAATGACCCCAAGAAAATTTGCCAAGATAAAATTTCGCTTCATCCGGAAAACCGGTTATGATGAGAGTGGCCGCGATAGCTTCTGCACAGCTCAGTTGACAAGGTTTACCATAGTTGATTGGATTCGCGGCGACCAGAAACGGCAAGAGACGTGGATTCGGAGTCCTCATTTTGCTGAACGGAGTGTCGTCCAAACGTGCCCAGCTGCAATCCACGACGGCGCAACCATACTCTCGTACAATGTCGCGGTCCGTCGGGCTCACGCACTGCAACACAATGATTTAGCTGCGGGAACGCTTCAATGAAGACGCTGAATCGTTTATCGCGCGCGGGCACGGCGCGACACGACACGCTACGCTACCTTTTCACCGACCGGGGTCAGAACCAAGCCAGGAAATCGAGCCCCCAACCTTAGTATTTTCACTAAACCGTGCCTGACGAGCTTACGGCCCGAACATTTCTTCGGATCGCAATGCTTCAGATCCCACATAGCGACCGGAAAAGACACCGACGATTCTGCGGCATCTTCCTCTGAAAATGCAACAACGGAACACGTTTTTGCCAAACCTACGGAACCAAACGTTCCTTCCTAACCTGATACTTCGTCCTCTTCCTTGTCAGACGCGTCCCGTTCTTGACGATATCTTTCTTCTTTTCCGACCACGTGTCGGGGACGTCCCGTCAATATATTCTTCTTGCTCTTCCTTCCACGGGATGACATTTCTGAAACTTTCAAACGTTCCGTAACGTGCGTTCTTTCGCATCAGCGGACACGTACGCGAAAACGATGCCTTCCTGATTCGAAAGCTGCACGTCCGTCCGTCAACACAGCCAGTTCAGCCTCTGTCGATAATTGTTCTATACACACGTGCGCGTTTAGCAGTCACACGGATGATGACTCGTACGCATGCATCGCTGCACCATCGCTTTTTCTTCTCCAGAGTTCTATGTCGCAAGCGATATAGATTGTAGTAGTCCGGCAGTTTTCCTGTCCTTTGTCAGATACTCTTTGCAGGCACAAAACGCACGTGCGCGAGCAAAGCTCGGGTTCTCGTTTCTTCCGATATACTTTGCTTTGCTTTGCAAAAACGTACACAGTGTTTCCTTTATAAATGTTTGGCAAATGTTGCATCAGAGTTTGACCAAAGTCTTTGGTCGAGTAGAAGATACAGACAGACCAGACGGGAAATGTAATGCGAATGAAATGATAATTTTGTAGCGTGTAATAGTGGCACTGCGTGAAACGGCCCTGGGGCGCTACTATTACTATAGTGTGGGTAACAAGTGGCCGTTCTGTTCACAATCGCTCCGCGGAACACAAATCGCTCAGGGAACGATGATTCTTTAAACATGTGTTTGAAGGCATACTGATTCGATTCGCGCGGACGCACGAGTCTTTTGCTCCTTCTGACATTTCTCTTAAATTCAAGGTACGTGTAACGTTTCTCTCGTACCATGCGTTTGCTTTCTCGTTTCGTAAGTACGCATTGTTCAACTTATAATTTCGCAATCGCGTATAAAAACAAGTACTGGCTAATGCGTATGTCATATAAAAAAGCGAATGACCACAATTTTACATTTTTTTTTAATTTTGCTATATCGTTCATGCTGCCTAAAGGATACCATGGATCCAGGTATTTCGTCCAAGAAAACAGATCGTTCGCGTTTTATCAAATTCCGTTGAATACATCCAAGGATATTTGATTCTTCGCGTTAACGTTCAATAATAGTTTCGTAGTCTTTTATGAAATTTTATGCGGTTCGCAATTTTTACATTCTGTCAAATATTTGCAACAGTGCATGTGGTACATTAATAAAAGAACTTATAACTACTCTGTGAGAATGTATTGATTTTTACATTACGAATGAATCTATTGCACATTGGTATATCTTAAGCAATTTACAATAGGTGTCTTTCAATTTTACTCATTAACGATTAGTTGTATTTCACTAGAGAACATAGGTAAGGAAACTATTGTAAAGGTAACAGATTGGTTACGCGGGATTTGGGAGATGAGACGCCGAACCAGCCCGGTTCAACAATGGGTCGACTCGATACCATCACCCATGAAACCAAGTTTTGTGCTAACAAACGAACATCCAGGAGAGTCGAGCGAACAGGCTGCTGTTCCACTGAGCCCAACCAGTCCTAAAGACATTCCATTTTCTGTTGGAGCAAAACCACCGACTATGACCGTCTCTGCACCTGTTAATGTTCCTAATGCATCAGTGATTAATACATCTGGCCTACCCAGGTATCAAGTAAAAAAAAGACATGGACAGAAGTCAGAGCTAATGTCTTTAATAACTTCTTTTTTTATTTATACGATTATGTTCACTTGTAGCTCTTTACCCCATAAATTGGTACGTGATCCGAGCCTACAGTCCGATAGTAGTCATTGCAGCAGCGTAGAAAGTTTGTTAGAATTAAGAAAAGCTGATCCAGAAGCGATCTTGCTCGGCCTTGGATTTGGTGGCTGTCCAAACAGTCCACAAAAATCTGGTTCCCTGTCTCGTATACCAAAAAGATTTTTGCAGCCATCTAAATTGAAAGGCATAGCTATTAATGATTTTATGAAACAGCAGCAAGAAACCAGCGAATCGTTTGATTCTGTATCCTTAGGATACAGAGGTTTAACAGGTAAGCCGTACATTAGAAACTTACAAGTATTCCACACAAACATGCACTAGAACATCGAATGAGAAATAAATTGCAACACATTTGAAAAGCAGTACATTTAACAGTTACCAAGTAGAACCAAACTTGTAGAGAAACTGACATAAATAAAAAATAAGTCTGTGTTATGCAACTGACAATTTTATAGGAAGCGATGGCACAGTTCCTGTGTCTAGACATTTTCCACGTCGCAGACATTCTGGACCAATTAATTTTGTAAGTCCGATACGACTGCCAGGCCTCTTTAAGTAAGATGTTGCTTTGTGAGAAAGATATATTTATGTTGAGAATTTACATTGAAGTTCAACCATGCATCATTTTAAGTATTTAGCTTGATTGTTTGTTTTCTGTCTTTATATACACGTAAACACTTTATTTTCTTTCTATATTATACATGACAAGGCAATGCACTGTATGCAGTATACTGTTTCTGTATTACTATGGAAGCATAATGCATAAAAATCAATCTTTGACTATACGTCATGATGAAATGCACTTTTCAGTACATATAACAAATTCTTTAAGTTAGCAGTAGACGTTGTTCTGGAATGTGATACGTTGTATTCTATAATTTTTCCACTATGTATCTCACTGTTTGTTTTAATTTTACTGCAGCCATTATTGTTGTGTGTATTATATTCAATACATATTGTAAATTATGAAGTGAATAGTTTCGTTTGTTTCGTAGGTTCGCCATATGTAGCACCGTCGGAAATTGTACAAAAAATTATGCAACGTTTACGAGAACATGAGAATCACGAACACGATCCATACGCAATGTACAACTCTTATGAACAATACAGTACATTTCAACACAACGGCACACTGTCCGTACTATCCCCGGACAACAGGCAATTTTTGGAACGGCCGCGCTCGAAAAGTCCCGATATGCGTAATAAACGTATGATCATCGGTAAGAATCGATCGTTGTTTCTATTTGCCCTGTTAAGTTTCATCGGGCCATGCAGTGGAATGCGAAAATGTTTCAGGTCAGAAGTCGTTTGCGTTTGGACACGATGGTGACTTAATTGAGATTAATTCTTCCGATGGTAAAGAGTCGTCTACAAACAATGTAAGTGATGATTCTGATACCGTGGGAAATTCTGCGGTATCGAAAAATTTCGAAGCAGCTCATGAGGAAATACCTGAAGAAGCTGCTTCTGGTATGTTAGCGGAGTTACTACCAAAGCGATTATCTTTCAATGACAGTATGAGACTTTGTGATACTAATGTTAATTTATCTATGGAAACGAGTAAAGAGAATTCTGAGACAGAGGACAGAAGGGTAGACGAAACTGCTGATTACAAAGAAAGTATTGCTTTAAGCGTAACTTCACCAGTTGTCTTGGATATTCGAAGAGCTAGCGATGGATGCTGTGACGTGAAATTCGGGGAGATTTTATCAACTTCGGAAGGACGAAGGCACAGCGATAGCTTTGTCAACGCTGTCGAAGAGTGCAGCAATGGATCGACTCTATCGCAGAGAAGAAAAACCTTGAAGCGACAGACCAGAATAATCGATGTGGATACGATAGATCATTATGATTCAAAGATATGCATTCCTGACACAACACAACACAAAGAGTGTAGTTCACCCGATAATATTGAAGAAGCTTGCGACGAGGGCAGAACGAGCTTTCAAACGAGGTCAAATCAGTGCACTAAAGAAAGCACAGAATCGAAGAATGGAAATGAGAGTTGTGGTGCCAAATGTTCTCATATGCTTTCCAAAGAAATGCACAACTGTATTCAGTCTGTAGAGAGTAGTTTATCGAAAGAGAAGCGGCAAAGGGTTAAAAGTAAATATCGTACCGAGAAGAACGAGTCCTTGGAGCAGGTTTCTACGGACGAGGAGAAAAGTGTAACTTGCTGTTGTCGTCGTTCTGGCACTAAAAAGTACTTGGAGAAAATCATGCAAGAAAATAAAAACTTGGAAAACATGGTATCAAAGAATAGAAGTGAAATGGCAGAAATTCGAGAAATGCTAAACAGCGTATTATCCGTACGATTGGAACCTGGATTTTAATGTATAAGAACATTGTATAAAAAAGATTGTTCACAATTCGTTCTATGCAACATCATGCTATTAGAAATGCAAGATCGTATCTCACTTATCCATCTCTAGCAATTTAATACTTATTTCATACGTACGTAAGGTACACATAGTGCTTCCTAATTTATCTTTGAGCACTATGCACACATCGTCATAATGGACGTACGGAGTTATCTCAGGAAACGATAAGTACCATAAAAATATCAATGCCAATGTTTTATAAGCGAAAAAAGAGACATCTTTATTTATAACCGCTATGTTCTTTATGCTGTTTGTTATAAATAAAGATGGAAATATTTTGTTATAATTTCAAATTTTATTTCTTATTAGATATGAATTATATACCAATGTTCGATATACGATTACACACATACAAATAATGTATATTGTTGTCATTGCCATATCTAATTACAATCGTTCGTTATGTTTGGAATTTATTGCTATTTTGTTATATTATACTTGTTACTTTTAAAAGATACTTCTTTTTATTTGCTTCACGTTGCAACTTGCACTTGTTAATTTTGTGTCGGTGTCTGGATAATTTTGTCGCTGTTCAATCATATGTGTAGCATACAGTCGCAATATGTGAAAACGGCAAATAGGACTTGACGTTTGAAAATCTGTCGACAACAGTAGATAAACGATATGCATACAGCTGACAGAAGTTGGTACAATCTAGTCTCATAATTCTTTGCAGCAACGATGTGTTGCTCGGCAATTAAAACAATGCGGTCAAATTTACTCGATCCTGCGAAATGATATGAATGTCTGGATAGGTGGTATTTGATGAAGAACATTGGTATCTATGTGTAATACGATTATCTTAACGCGCTTCGTGTTATTCGAGGCATTAGCATCTTCGATATCTCAATTGTAACAGCAACTTTATCTGGGATCCTGGATGAATAATATTCAGCCTATGTCTAATGATGAACGTTAGCCGTGTAGTAAACAGCTAACATTCACCTACGACTATCATCATGCCTAGGAATTGCATGAAACTGATCACGAAAGTGTATATTTTTTATAATACATTTTGTTTCATTTAATACCTTTTATACACGCACTAAATAACTTCGCATACTATTGATTTGAAAGTATGACATAACTTTTCAATCGACTGACAATCACACATGAACTTAGAAGACGTTCGGCAAACAGTAAAATCTATCTAAAAATCTTTTTTTGATAAACGTACACTTAACGAATTATCGCGTTTAAAAAGAAGAAGAACATAAAACGGCAGCAACAGTCATATCCGTGAAAGATTGTTGCACACTTCTCAGATATCTTTCGCAAGCGAAGAGAAGACGGATATCATTATTTAGGGAGTTTTGTTCTTGTCCAGTCAAAAACGCACGCCCCGAGAGTGTGTAGCAGTCCTCGATTCTTCTTTACATAATTGAAACCGAAGGAAAAAGGTTAAATGCAAGCCATTATTTGTACACACTCGATGATATTGTATAAGCTCATCGGTCGTTATCAGTACTGAATATTTTTGTATACTCTTATCATTCAACCAGTATCGATTCAGTTGTTGGTAAAAACTGAGATGTTTTATTCGATCTTTCGGCAAACATTAATTACGTGTCATCACATACTTTCTACAACTGAATCGGATACAATCGTAAGAGGTACGTGTAGGTACGGTTGATCAAAACATTTCGAGTACAAATTTAAACATTTTCAAATGTTATTTGAAACTCCGCTCACAGAAATGTTGGAAACATTGTATGATATTATCTAAGAAATATATCATTTAATATTGCGACATTGAAATTTACCATGAAAATTATACCTCTTGTATGCCTACATTCCAAAAAACTTGGTGTATACAGATTATACAAACAGGGTAGGAGCTTTGTAGTAGATACGATGAAACGTACAAATGTAGGAATACTGAATAAATATTTAACACAATTAATTAATTGTTCCTTTTTCTTTTATCTACTTGAACCATCATTTTTATCCATAAAACTAGGTCAAACATGACATACCACTAAACATGATTGATGACAGTACAATTAATTTCCGTTTTGCATTCCTCTTGTCATTAACACAAATTTATCATACATATTATTTATTGACGAAATTTAAATACAAAACTAACGACGAAAATTGTCCGAAGTTTAAATACAAAGTTAAAGATAACACGATTTTCCAAAGATAGGAACACAAGACCAACGGTAACTGACACTGCAATTTCTGTCTATATCTAACACTTTACATTTTGGTGACTAAATGTAAGGTGGGATCTAGTTACTGAAAGTGTTTTCGCCGTACGGTATAATTGTTTAAAGTACAACAGACGACCAAGCGAATCTTCAGATCAAGACTGCGTTTAAATTTTTACACCGAGAATACCATCCGAAGGAAAGCAAGCAGGGAAATAAGACAAAATAATACTCCGTCAGATTAAAAAGGATTCGGAGTTTTGTTAAAATGTTAAAATGCAGAACGTGAGTGGATATCGTAGCTTGAACGAATCAAATAATACTGCAGGTATGTAGGCAGCTTTATCGTCAACTAAAACACACGCATTTGGCAAAACCATTGATTATACTTAAAGCTACCTTTTGCAACGAACTGAGATCCATGGTCCACCCAATCTTATTTTTAACACGAATCTGCTAGAATATCGTTTTGTAAACTGCATCCATGTGTTTGTGTAACATGTCTGTGTAATGCTGTGTACATGTGGATGTAGATGTATTCTTTCTTATCATACCTTAAAATGTATATAAACAAATAGGATCAAACGTGATCTATGTTTAGTCTTCTTTTTCTTCCCTAAAGAAAAAAAAAAAAGAGGTAATTATTGGGAACTGTCGAGAAACGGAAGGAGTAGAGTATGTTAGGTAAGAGGAACCGACACGTACTTTACAACTTCTTGTTGCTGTTGATCGAGATGAAGCTCCACGATCGTCTCTGTTCTACTTTGCACTTTGAAGGTGACTTGCGCGGCCAGGAACTTGTCTTTATTGTTCACCGACCATCCTGAGTACTGAAAGGATCAAGATATTTGTCAAAGGGAAAGACGAAAGTCGGTTTGCTGATCTATGCGGCGCACGTATTAAGATTTACCGTTGATGTGCTTTTATACAGTGTTTTTCCATCCTCTTTGAAAGGTAAGAACTTTTGGAGCAACGCTTTCCCATCTATCCTCCACAATGTCGGATCCGTGCTCCCACCGATATCGGCTTTTGCGACAACAAATGCTCCAGACTACAATCAGAACGAATAAGCATGCGTCTGCTCGTGCAGGGTGAAAAAGAATGGACTTGGAAATGCAACGTACCGTAAAATCTTTTGGTGTTTCTCCGGACGATTCGTTAAAGCTATTATCATCGGAATCTTCTTCATCTTCGTCTTCCTTTTCGTCTTCCTCCTTCTTTGACCGCCTTTTTCTTTTGGGTTTCTTCCCTGTGTCGGAGTCAGATTCTTCCTCCTCTTCATCATCTTCCTCCTCCTCCTCCTCTTCTTCCTCTTCCTCTTCCTCTTCCGAGTGTTGCCGTTTTTTAGCAGCTTCTCTTTGCGGCCTCTTCTTCGCAGCACCCTGAGTAACGTCAATGCAACTTTTGTACAGACTAGCAGGAGAATGAAACGGAGTACCGTTCAGCGGGTACAGGCGCCTTCTGTGTTTCGATCGTTTCGATTCGATAAGATACATAGACTTGAGACACGTACAACTGCTAAGACCTTCACAGGATGCTCGATAATATCGGTGATTCTTACTTATGTATCTGGTAGAAGAAGAACAGCGATCGAATCGAGCACGAAGATCGATGCATGTTCAAGAAATTAGGCGATCAAAAGAAATAGATTGAAACACGTACATATCTGGTAGGGATGAAAGATATAGACGCGGGGGAAACATATCTGCAGCGTTTTGAAAATTTGGTTGGTCAGCGGCATTAACCGGCCGGCAGGCAAAGAACGATCACTTGACATCCGTAACCCTATAAATGGCTATATTTACTGCAGAAGAAAACGGGAGTCCGAGGAAAATGCTCGTAAGTCGCGTAGAAAAATAACGATAGTCGGGGAGATATGACGGGACTGGCGTAGAAGAAAAAGTAGGTAGCGGCACATGATATGAAGTAGGTAGCGTGGCTGTAACGGTTCGGCATCATCGATACGCTCGACTTATTTTCTCGTTACGTGCGTTGCGAGGTTCATTGAAAACGACACGTTTCTGACAATAACGTGAAGCGCGTAAGGGAAAGCGAGCAGGAGGAATAGCGCGCAGACGATAACGTTAAACTTGTCTGTGGAAACGGTTGAGCTTCGCGGCATCAGTTCGAGGAAAAATGTAACGGGCTGAGCGAGAGAGAGCGAGAGAACGAGAGAGGGGGGGAAGATTTCGTGTGCGTGTGCTGTGAGAAAGAAAGAAAGAAAGAGGGAGAGTGAGAGTGAGAGAGAGAGAGAGAGAGAGAGAGAGAGAGTGAGAGGGAAAGGATTTCGACTGACAGATCTGTAACCGCGAATAATGGCGTATAAACATGCTGGTGTGCGAAAGCGTTGAATCGTATGACCCCGAAGTGTCGGAGCATGCGACGCGGCGATGGAACGGGGGGAGGGAATGAAAAATCGCGGCGTGGATCGCTGGTAAAGGAGAGAAACGCATCGGCAGCGTCGCGCGGTCAACTCACTTCGGCCCCGGCCTCGGGAGTCCATTCCTCTTCGGAAGCTCCTTCCACTTCTTCCGGATCGTCCGCGGAATACTCGTCCTCGTCCGACACGTCCTTCGTCTTCTTCATGTTGCTTTTTCGCGAAATCTTTGCAAACTTTCCCACTTTCGGGACTCACCGAACAAGCGAAAACCTCACGAGGGGACACGTACCAGCCGAACAACTACGTGCGCGACAGTCGCAAACAATATGGAGGCGTGTGTGGCGCTGGAAATCTGCTCTCACGCATATTCTCCAGCGCATCCCGGAAGCGACGCGCGCCGATTTCCTGCCTGTTCCCGCGCCACCCGCCAAATCTCCGCCGCTTTCAAATCACACGCGACGGTTCTTCTCACCCCGATCCTCCTGTTCGCCTTTTTTGCATCGTTTGCACGCGTTCGAACGACGAACGCTTCTCCTCTCCGTGCTCACCGACAGACGATTCCATCCGATCTCGCCCGACGAGCGAACTCCGTATTTCTCATTCGAATCGCGAACCTCGTTCGTACACGCGGCGAACGTTTCAACGGCACCGCTTTCCTTCGGTCGTCCATCGTTCCCACGCGTACGATTTTCTGCGGAAGAATCGCGGTGTCCGGTTTGAATTGTTTGGCCGGCCGATACGATCGGGTCGATAGGAGAGAACCGGCGCATGCGTTCCCGTTTCGCAGAACCAGACGCTCCCTTCAGTATTTACCGTCCTGCGAACCGCTCCGCAGAGGCAACGACCGATCGCGGAACCTGCGAACGATGTTCGAGCTGTACGGGATGAACAAAGATACCATGGTGTATCGGTCTCCACCTCCGAGAAGAAAAGAAGTGGATATACTGGAGGTAAAGCGGGACATTTTCTCGATACGTATCGCGCTGTGTACGAAAGCGAACGCCGCCGCCCGGCCGTATTCCGACCGGCCGCGCCGGTGATTCGGCCAGACGTACGAGACCACCGCGCGTCCATCGCACGGAGAATAATATTATGTTTGCAGACGTGCTTGCAGCTATCCTCTCCGGAGCTGATGAGAAAATTGCCTAACGGCGATGCGGTGCATCATACGAAGGAAAGTCACGTTTCCACTTCCCTGGACAGAGGGAAGGAGAAAGATCCGCCGAGGGAGAGCGGTACGTCGAGTCCGAATCAACGGAAACGGAACTCGTTCGGATCATTCGACGCGCTCGACGCGAGATGCGCCACGGAACGGTAACTCCGTGACAGAGTCGCCGAGGTGATCGTTGTTTCCGATATTGCTCGCGATCGTTCGGTTCTCCGGTTTCCTCGAATTTACGAGCAAAAACGGCAGAAGCGTCGCAGCGTGGCCGACCGAGCGACGAACGTTGACGCTGCTTTCGGACTTCGAAACGGTCTCCGAGTTCGACTTCGATTTCGTTCACGGGCCGACGATTGCACCGATCGCGGCCGAGAAGAGCGGAACGGTCGACGAACGGGAAGACTCGTCTCGTCCGATCGGTCGAATCGCCGAGGAAAGACGTTCTCGTGAACCGAGTCGAAACCGAAAGGAAAGAAGCAAAGTCGGCTCCCGCACGTATGCATGGCTGCGATGATGTACACAGGTCGGAGCATGCTGAGAAGGTGGATCGTGATGGCGGGTTTCTTTTTCCTCGGCTGTGCCTTGGTCGCCGGTGTAGGGTTGCCGTTGGCGCTGGAACTGCGGAGCTCGCATTTATTGGAAGCCAGGCTTCAAGTAGTGCGACGCATGCTATCCGAGATTCCACTGATCGACGGGTAAGGTGGTATCGCGGTGAACGTTGCTCGAGTCACCGAGACTCCGACAGCCGGCTGAGCTGGTAACGTTTCAGGCACAACGATTTCGCGTGGAAGTTGCGGAAGCATCGAGGCAGCACGAAGTTGCAAGATTTCCCGTTCGACGAGGACTTGTCGCGAAACGCAAGCTGGGGTTCCGACTGGCAAACGGATTTGGTGCGTTTGCGCGAAGGGATAGTGGGCGGACAGTTCTGGTCGGTGTACGTTCCGTGCGAGGCACAGTTTCTCGACGCGGTTCAGCTGACCCTCGAGCAGATCGACGTGGTGCGTAGACTCGCGGCCAGGTATCCGAAGAGAATAAGGCTGGCGAGCAGCAGCAAGGAGCTCGAGAAGGCTCACAAGGACGGGGTGATCGGGAGCCTGGTGGGAATCGAAGGTGGCCACAGTATCGGAACATCCATGGCGGTGCTGAGGAGCTTCCATCGGCTCGGGGCGCGATACATGACCCTGACGCACAAGTGCAATACCCCGTGGTAAGTTCGTCGAGGGTGGATCGGAACGCACGCCGCGAGACGCGAGACGCGAGGGAGAGCCGCGGCGCGAGAAAGAGAGAGAGAGAGAGAGAGAGAGAGAGAGGAATCGTCGGCACAGACAGGAATTGTTGTGTCAGGGCGGATTCGTGTTCGGTGGAGGACCCAAATTCGGACGCGCCGATGGACTTCCACAGCGACGGGCTGTCGGTGTTCGGGAAAGCGGTCGTGAGGGAGCTGAATCGACTGGGAATGCTCGTGGATCTGTCCCACGTGTCCATAAGGACCATGAGAGACGCATTGGCGGTGACGAAGGCGCCGGTGATATTTTCTCACAGCGCGGCCAGGGCTCTCTGCAATTCGTCCAGCAACGTTCCGGACGACGTGCTCCGTAACTTGGTGAGAAAAGAAAGTTTGCTTTTCGATCGATCAACCCCCTTCCTTCATTGCTCCGTCCGCGTTCTTTCGATTCTTTCCTCCCGCGATCGCTATCTCTATCTCTCTCTTACGTCCCCCTCCCCCTGCCCCTCTGGAAGAATCGATTGTTTCTCTTTCGTTTTCTATTGTTCCGCAGTCCGTGAACGGTGGTCTGGTCATGGTCAGCTTCGACAGCGCGCACTTGAGCTGCGGCGAGAAAGCGTCCATGCACGATGTCATAGGTATGGTTGACGAGCAGACACGTTGTTCGAAGCACAGAACGAACAGCCGTCGGAAAATGGGCGTGCGTTTATCTGTACAGCTCACATCAATCACATACGGCGAATAGCGGGCGTGAACCACGTGGGCCTCGGAGCCGGTTATGATGGCATACCGAGGTGAGGGACCGCCGTTTCTCCCTTATCCTTCCTTCTGCAAACGGCCTCCTCCACCGATCAAGGAGCGTTTCTCCCTTGTGTCGCGCGCGCGCGCGAACATTTCTTTGCGTACCTTTCATCATCTTTGATCGGCAGCGCGCCAGCCGAACTTCCGGACGTCTCCGGATATCCTCTGCTGCTGGCCGAGTTGACGAGGGATCGAAGGTGGTCGGCCTCGGACATCAAGAAATTGGTCGGCGGCAATCTGTTGAGAGTGTTCAAAGAAGTGGAGGATCAGGCGACCACGATGTCGCACCAATCTCCATCGGAGGAGCTGATTCCCCAGGAACTGATCGAGGATACCGCATACTGCAGATACCACGACGCGTGAAAATGATCGAGCGTGTCGCAGCCACGATCGGACTCGCCGATCCATCACCGTTTTCACACCATCGAGCGTCGAAACCACCTGCGTCGCTTCGTGCTCTCCGTTTCATCTTTGTACCTGCTCACCATGTTTTATCGTACATTTTTAATAAACTGGTTACAGATTCTTTGCCCATCCATTTTCTCTCTCCCTCGCGATCGAACGCGCTACCTACTGTTCTCGATCGACCGCGAGCGCGACGACAACCATCGAGTCGAACGTTCAAGCACGCGTTCAAGAGGAGGTATGCGAGCGGTTTTGCGACCAAAATCGAGTCTGCCTGTTGAGTCGATTTACCTTGCCACCGGTGTCGGCCGCGACGGATCCATCTTGCATGGAATGTATGTCGAAGCAATTATTTAATTTCATACCCATCGCACTGCGGTTAACGAGCGCGCGGACGGACCTACACGGTTCTCCTGCTTAATTTCGCTTCATGGTTTCACGGTGTGCGTATTCATCTACCATACCCGTACAGACAGTTTTCGACGGATATTGGTTCTTCGGTTTCAAGGTAACGATCGTTGGCGCTGCTGTATCGCGTGTCGCTGCTCCAGATACGAAATTTCGAACGAGCGATGCACGATTCGGTTTCGTTTGCGTTTCCGTCTCCTTATCTCTTCGCGAGGCTGATATCGGCGAACGAGTTCGGACGGACGGCTGACCTTAACCCGTCGATCGTCGAATGTACAATACACAAGTGCTTGCACCGGATCGCAGAGAGGTCGGTGCGCGAAACGCGATGGCAACGCAACATACCGACGCGACGTCGCGTATCGCTGATCATCTCGGTCGATCTCCGTTTCCCATCTCATTTCTTCATTTCGTGCGCTCGATCAGAGAATCCGTGGTCGTACGCGTAGCAAAGTTCAAACGCGTCGGCAACGCGGAGAATCGCCGACGAAATCGTTTACCCTTTCGGTGTTGCGCGAGTCGAGAGGATTTGCGTCGAGATCCTTGAAGGTATTGCCGATGGAGCACAGGGAGCGAGCGAGCGAGCGAGCGAGACGTTGCTCGCTGTTATCGCGGGAACGCTCGAGATTCGTCCAGTCGACGAACGAGCGAGGAGGAGCGGCGTCTCCGCTAAAAATAAAAACGATCGAATCGTAGACGCCGCGAGGAGTCCAGCGCTCTGGACGCAGCCGACGAACGAATGGTACGCAACGAGTTCATTGGATCAAAGAGGGCAAGATAAATTGCAATGAAATCGTCGGTTGTTGGGAGAGATTAGGATTCGTAGCGGGCGCGATCAAAGTCGCGAGGCTGATGTATCGGGGGGAACGCGCGCGGCGGGGAAGTCGTTTGCCCGCCGCCGAATCCCTCGGCTTTTTCACGCTTATGCCGCGAGCAGAAGCAAGCAGCCACGATATCCTTCGATCACCGCGATCGCAAGAACGTATACCTACGGTCGTGCGAAAGACTGATGCAAATTGTCGCGAAAAGATTTGCGCTTGCACTCGATCGCGGTCCGGGTTCGCGGATTGGCGAAAAAATCGACGGTCGCGCGGTACCGCTCCGCGTGACTCCTAATTGCCTGCAAGCTGAAGAAAGCGTGGAATTCCCGTACGGAAATTTGCCTGCGAATCGATGACGTTGAACGCGACGACGAGGATGACGGTTCGATTTCAGACAAAGAGAGTCCGTTCCTGGTTGACGGTATCGTGGCGCGGAAGTGGTAGGGGATTCGAAGATTATACTCGCTGGCCCGCGAGCCGAAACATCAGTTTAGTTTGCTATCGGCTCCGTGTCGCATCTTCCCCCTGGAGAAACGGACGCGCGGATGCTAAATAAAACGGAGCAACTGGCGAACAGCGTGCGCGCACGCGCTCCCGCGATCACGACGAGTCGATGAAAATCGATGGCCAACGAATCGGCGAACAGTGATTTTTCCGTGTGCACGAAACCCTCTGCTGTTGCTCGCTCTTTTTTCCCGTGAATTTCCCGCGCGAACGGACGAGGCGCGAAGACGGAACGCGATCGCTTCCCGCTTGACCCCGCACGGTTCGATATGAGCGGTTTTTAGCAAAAAAACCTTGGAGAAGAACGAGCAACAACGAGTAAGTAACGAATGGGAAAGATTCGCGCGTAGAATCGAGAAGGCAAAGTTGTCGGGTCAAGGGGAAGATCCGATCCGGTTCGAAGAGTCGGATGGAAAACGCGGACGGGCACGAGGAAATGAGCCCTGACAATGAACTCGACCCTAGGATCGAGAGCACGTGTTTCTGCTAGATACTCCGAGCCCCGCGTTTCCGTTTACTTTGGAACGTGTACGTTCACCGAACCGTGATCCCGCCGAAACCGGCGGTTCCTGTAAAAATAGCCCCGGCTAATTTCGACCCGAGTGGAACGATACGAACGATTTTGACGAGCTGCGACCGCGCTACAACTTTTTTACGCGACCAGAATACGGGCTGCGCAACGACTTTGTGTGTATCTTAGCCGCCTAGCCTTCGATACGAAGTGACTTTTTGGCGAACGGCCAACGGATCCATCGTCGATTCGAACCGATGCGAGCGTGAAACTCATCCGATCGGTGCTGCGAAAGTGATTTCGGAAGGGCGTGTGAAAAATCGGATGCCTCGATGCGAGACTGGCGGAGTCAGGCCGCGCCCGCGTTCCCTCGTAGCTCGCTATGCTCTCGCCGTCGCGTTGCATCGAAATCGAAATCGACATTAGCCTCCGCTAATAGTTTGCGCGCGATCCTTTGTTTCAGGCAGGCGAACGAAAGTCGGAGACACGAAGAAGCGGACAAAGAGGAGGAGAAGATGAGCTACAAGGTGAGGCGCGAGGCGCGAGGCATTTTTGTCTGTATCGGTGACAGCTAGAACGATCAAGATAGCGACCATGATCGTCTGCTCGTCTCGTCTCGTCTCGTCTCGTCTTTGCGATACGCTTTCCGCCTTACCCCTTCTTCTTTCTTTCGCGGATCGTGCTGCGTCGATTTGCATAAAGCATGTTGCCGAGGGTAAACGCGCGACACGATTCTATCGCGTTTTCCCTCGTTTCTCCTCGAGAGATAGCTGTCAGTGATTGCACTGATCATGTATATATGATGATGAGGATGATGATGATAATAGTATGGTCGAGTACGCATAAAAATGAAGCCAGAACAAGCGAAAAGAAGCATTTCTTCATCTCGCGACGACGCGGAAGAAAATTGATGGCGACGAGAAGCTGCGAACGGAAAGTAGCGCAGACGATTCGACGAGTGGTAAAGAAATGAAGTGAAACAGGTCAGTCGCGTGTCGGCGAAGGATAATCGATCCGGCTGTTCCGTTCGATCGAAGAAACGCCGCGAATAGAATCGACGATCACGTTCACGGTCGATATCGATTCTTTCCTTTCCTAGACGCGCGTGCTCGCTCGCCTTACCTTCTCGCCGCGATCGCCGTCGGAGATCAACTTTGACGATCGTTTTGTTTCGTTGTATAACGTGCAACCGCCGTCGTATTAATTGCATAACTTCTGCCGCGAATAGGCGAGGCGCGCGTACATGCGTGTCACGGAGGTCCGAGATAGGATCGATAGAAAACTCCCGCGTGTTCGCGATCGGACTCGTCCGCTAGAATTTCGGTCGCAAGTCCGTCGAGACGGCCTTAATGGGCGAAGGATCGACGTTTCCGTCGAGACAGGGTATCGGGCACGAGGGGAATGATGCCGAAGGTAATTCCAGCGATTCCGCGGCAAGGTGAGAGCATCGATCTGCAACCTCTGTCGCGACGGATGATGGACGATGGACGATGGACGATGGACGATGAACGCCGGACCACGCTGCTTGTCATCGGGCAAGGCGAATTCGGCAACGAATATTTCGCGTTGGCCGCTGATCGACTGAACAGCCAGTCGGTCCGGCAACAGCCACGGTCGAAAAACGCTCACGATTCCTCGTATTCGTTTGATTTTCCTAGGTGAACGATCCGGAGGAGCACGACAGAGACGCTGCGGATGAGACGAAAAGAAGCTCGATGCTTTCCTGGTAAGTGTTGCACCGTGCTTCCATCGAAGGCAGTGGACCGTGGATAGTGCATAGCGGAGGCTGGTGTCGAATGTCGCGCTTCTAATCGCTTTTCATTGAAACAGGCAGTACGTCGAGAGAGATGAAAAAAAATTGAGTGGAAAGCAAACGAAGCTGGTGCTGATCGTCGGTTTGTTGACGGTAACCGTGATCGCTTTGGTTGTAACGTTGACCTTGCAGATAGCCGTTTTCCACAAAGAAGAGTACAAAGAGATGTGCCAGAGCGAGGAATGCGTGAAGACAGGTACCGTGAAATCAAGGATTTCCTCGTTTCCCTCCGATCGATCGACCTCGAAACGCGATTACACGGAAGATTACGTTGCGTTCTTCTCGTTAGCTTTACATAACGACAATTTATATTCGCGTTCAACTCGTATTTGCTTACGGCGATGGATAATCGCAGTTATGCAGAACCAGTTATCCGTTTTCCCAGCCGCCAGGATGATCGAAGCGATGAACAGATCCGTAGATCCGTGCCAAGATTTCTACAAATTCGCTTGCGGCGGTTGGATTTCGAAGAATCCCATACCGCAGAGTCAAACGTCCTGGGACCAAGTGAGCCTCCTCAGAGAAGAGCTGCTGAAGAATCTGCGAATTCTGCTCGAGGAACCGGACCAACGGACCGATCTCAGGCCGGTCAAGCTGGCCAGAGCTTTGTACAGAACTTGCATGGATACCAGTAAGCGTAACAATCCGTCGGCTCGCGCGATCATCCTCGACCGCAACTTACTCGCGATCGTTCCGCTCTATTTTATCACTATATCCCTAGGCAGCGTCGAAGCCTTGGGTCTCGAGCCTATCCACGACGTGCTGAGCAAGCTCGGCTTGCCGAACCATCCGCCTCTGCTCGAGGACAGTTTCCCCTTGGACCTGTCCGAAATCGCTGGAACGGCGCAGAGACTTTTAGGCCTGGACCTGTTTCTGAATTTTTATGTCAGCGAGGATCGGCTGGACACGTCGAGAAACAGGATGATGGTGAGAACCCCTCCGTACATTACAGAGGAGTCGGTGTCGTTGATACCCTCTCATCCGAACATCCTTTCAGATGGAGCAGGTGTCTCCGGGATTCAGCGAGCGGTATCTTCTCGATCCGCTGCGTTTCCAATCGGAACTGACCGAATACAAAACGTACATCAAGGCTATGGTCGAACTGGTCGGTGCGGGGAATCGGAGCGCGAGCTTTGCCGAGGAAATTTTGGATTTCACTACTGAAATCGCCAAAGTAAGTAACCATCGACGCGCTCTCGGTGCTTTCGGAACGTATGTACATGCTTCAGCTGCTGTTTCGAACGAACGACACGCCACGCTGCCTTTCTTTCTACAGATAATGGCGACGCCGGAGCAAAGGCGCAGCGCAGATCATCTGCTTCACGACGTGACGGTCGATGAATTGCAACAACTTACGGATTTGCATGTGCAACAGGTGAGAGAAGAGAGACAAGCGGCCGTTCCACCCTGTCCTTGGGTTTAAAGAAAATATTCTTCATGATCGTTTCAGTGGAATTGGACGAGATACTTGTACGCCGCGTTCGACGGGACGAACGTGACGTTAAATACCGGAGCCGATCGGGTGATCGTAATGGATCTGCGGTACTTGCAAAAATTGCCCGCACTGCTAGCGATCACTCCGCCCGCTACGATAGGTACACTTTGCTACTTCGTTGCGAGTTGGCAGAAGGAACGACGAGAGGCTATCGATCCGACGAGAAAAGAATCGAATTTGAAAAGGCTCACAGCTCTTGTCGTTGACACGCGAACGCGCCTCCGCCGGAGCACCGATAGTTTCTCGTCTGTAACATATACTACCAACGCGACTCTGACGAACGAACGGCAGTTCACGCAGTTCGGAGTGATCGAGATTCAATTGTAATCGCAATCGCAATCGCAATCGCAACGTTTCCAGCGCGGTTCGTGTGGTGGAGCGTTTATTCCACGGTCGCCCCGTTGACGTTGCAACGATTCCGAGACCTGGGCTTCCGATTCTCGCAAAAGGTTTTCGGCTTGAAGGAGGAGACACCGAGATGGAAGGCCTGCACGGGAAACGTGAACGCGAATTTCGGCATGGCTCTCAGTTACATTTACGCGCAGAAGCATTTCAGCGACCGGGCTCGGGAAAAGGTTGGTCGCATCGATTCCAATCCGCGTCTCGAGCACGCGTTCCTCCGTTCGCGATTCCGCGGTTTCCGTGATCGGTCGATGGTCCGGCGTATGCGATGGAATCAAGTGGATGGACAATTTTCAGGCTCTGGAAATGTTGCTGGACGTCAAGGCCGCGTTCGACGAGATGGTTAGCGAATTACACTGGATGGACGTCGACACGAGGGCTCGAGCGCACAACAAGTTGCTCGCGATGAGGCCGTTCGTCGGTATTCCGGAATGGATCAACGACTCTGTCAAACTGGACAAGTTTTACGAAGGGGTGAGGAGCTTATCCGAACATCCGATCACGCGATTATACAGATAACAGATAGACCCGTCCGTGTTCTCTAGACGGAAGTGATCCCGGGCAAACTGTTCGATACGTTTTTAAAGTTGATCGACGCAGGCATCAAGAAGAGTTTAAACAGCTTGCGCGAGAAGCCGGACAAAAATCGGTGGATATCAGCGGGCACGACGGTAAACGCGTTTTACAGCGCGATCTTAAATTCAGTCAGTGAGTATTTCGTCATCAATTACCATTGTCATTGCTAACCGAACGGACTCACCGTTGCTCTGTACCGTTTCTTTGCCTCGCAGCCTTTCCAGCTGGCATCTTGCATCCTCCGTTCTACGGAAACGGGTTAGAGTGCGTATAATGATGATGATAATAATAATAATAATAATAATAATAATAATAATGACGACAATAAGCAGCGATGCGCAAGCTGGTCGTTTGCTACGCAAGGTTTATCACGTGTCCCGTGTCACAGGTCCATCAACTACGGGGCCATGGGCGCGATTATGGGTCACGAACTCACTCATGGATTCGACGATCAAGGTACGACACGACCGGTCGACGATCATTTTCTACGTACTATGACAATGTTTCTGCTGCGATTCTATGGAATTGTCTGTGTCAGGTCGTAGATACGACGAGAATGGAAACCTTAGACAATGGTGGAGCGATGAAACGTTGCAACATTATCACGAGAAACTCGAGTGTATGATCAAACAGTACGGCAACTACCACCTGCCGGAGCTGGGTAATAATTTCACGGTTAGCACGTCCTCCTAACGACCATATACGTAGAAAATATGCCAGCAAAGTATATTGGCATCAATTGTTTGGCCGATGTTGTTTTGCGTAGGTGAACGGCGTTAATACGCAGGGTGAGAATATAGCCGACAACGGTGGCATACGAGAAGCTTATCGAGCGTATCAAAGGTTGAAATCGAGAAACGACAATCAGCAAGCACTGCCTGGTCTTGCCGGATACAGTCAAGAACAGCTGTTCTTCGTGGGGTTCGCGCAGGTAAGCTTCCCCTCGATAGCCACCGATCGTTCTTCAGTCAACATCGAAGTTTATTGAAAAGTCTGTGTAGAGTTTTTACGATAAACATTCGCTGACACGAGCAGTCGTACGAAACGTCGACAATTTCTCGCGGCACCGTGCAGAACACGCCCTGACGATGTAACGCGCGTACTCGCAAGGACGTTCTCCTCGAATGTACAAGTGTGTTTATTTTACAGGTCTGGTGCGGTAATTACACGAACGGTGCATTAAAATCGAAACTGACGGTCGGTGTTCACGCACCCAACCATTTCAGAGTCATCGGAACTCTATCGAACAACGCCGAATTTGCGAAAGCGTGGAATTGTCCGAGTGGAACTCCTATGAATCCGCCTCACAAGTGTATCTTGTGGTAAATCTTTCTGATTTACACGCGAAAGACTTGAAACGCTTGTGTCGCCTTCAGTTTCGTCCCTCTACACTTTATAAGATAGTATTCTGCGGTAAAATCATATTAACTGTAAGAAATTATAAACAGACTGATTCGTAGGAACTAGCGTATAACTTAATGTACCCGTGGATCTGTAAATATTATACAGAATGTGAATAGAATTTCTTGACTCCAGCGCGGCATCGTTCTTATTGTTCCATGCTCATTCATTGTTTCTTCTTCTTCTTTCTCAACGTTGTACTAGTTTCTTCTGCTGCGACTTTCTTTTTCTTCTTTTTCGGAGGAACATCATCGTTTTCTTCCAGCTGCGTCAACTTTTTTCTCGATCGATTCGATTTCATGCAATCCGTTTCGGAAAATCTTCCTTTCAGTTTCTTAACAGACGCCATGCTGTCGTTCTTCTCTTCCAAGGGCTGCACGTTTTCTTTCCTTTTTCTGTCAGAACTATCTTCCGGATTTTCTGCGTTCAACAATTTCTTCTTTTTCGCTGGAATCTCGTCGACCGTGAAGTTTTGCAGCTTGTTCTTCTTTAAAATCGATTTGTTCTTCTTTCTGGCCGAACTACTTGGAACTTGGATTTCTTTTATGCTTCGTTTCTTTCTCGGTCGTTCTCTCGTTCTATCTACCCGAGACTTTTCTATAGATGTTACCTCCCAAGCACCTTCGTTTTCAATAACAACTTCTCCATGCACACTGAACTTCTCCTTCTTCTTCTTCTTCTTCCTTTTTTCATTCTCCTCCCCTTCTTCCTCATCCCCCTTTTCGTCTGACTTCATTTCTTTGTTAGACTTGAGATTCTTATATGGCATTGCAAGGCACAGACAAGTAATCCTAGCGCCGCAATTGATGTTCTGCAACATGTCTAATTTGTATTTACTGTACCTCCACAATTTGATTTCTCCGGAACTGGATGCTGTGACTAACAAATCATCCTTAAAAGCCATACATTTCACTCTGATATCGTGTGCTATAGCTTCCATGGTTTGCACCGACTTTTCAAGATCATAAAATTTAATCTGACCGTTCTCCAAACCAACCGCAATTAAATCATCCTTCAAGAATTCTACGCAAATTATCTTTGAATCCAACCTAATTTCATTGTTGATTCCTGCTAATTCTACAGAATATACATCTATCCTTTGGTTCACAGCCAGTAGATATTTTTCTCCGTTTGGACTCCATTTCAAGACAGTGACGTTCTTAGCATCCAACTTCAATCTTGGAGCTAAATTTGTGGCGTACGCTTGCCTCCCTTTAACTAAATTCCAAGTCCTAAGGATACCGTCCGCTCCAGTGGATAATGCTATTTTTCCTGTTGGATGAATAGCCAAAGTATTTACAGGCAAACCCTTGTGTGGTTTCTGCCAATGTTTCTCCATTTGCCAGTTTCCGCATCTTACAGCAGCTATCGTGCCGTCGTTGCTGCATGTAAAGATATGAGATGCTTCTGGTGTAAATGCGATGCAGTTGACGGTGTCTGTGTAAAAATGTAATAAATAAGAATCGTTGTATGATCAGTGTTTATCAAACGTATTGCAATAAGAATTGTACTTTCAGATGCCTACCGTTGTGGTGCATTAATCTACCAGATTCTATTCTGTAACGCATGTCGTACAAACAAACAAAGTCGTCTGCTCCACCTGAAGCCAAGTAATGTTTATTACTTGCAATGCTGCGAACGCTAGACAAATGCGAGTGTGTCGCAAAACTCCTTTCCATTTTATATTCCTGAAAGTGTGACGGTAGATACTTTAATGAAAGCGCATTCGAGACGACGTTCGATCGACGTACTCACGTACTGCGTACATAACCTTTAACGCATCAACTCGAAAGTTTCGTACTTACGTTCACGATGTTGTTTACTTTGTAACCGAGCAAATATTGCTCGTACGTCCCTACGACTATTTCAAACGGATCCGGCATTTTTCTATGTGAATATCTTATCGTGCACAACCTTGACTTTTGCTAAGAAAATCCGAGTAACTCGCACGTGCATGCGTAAAAGTCACACGCAGTTGAACGAACGGCTGACTGCGAGCCGCGCGCTGCAGTCACCGGCAACAAAACGTAACACGACACACCGGTATGTACCATGTACACACGCGCACACAGCGTCACGTGACACGACGACTCACGATATCTCCAGATTCCGTGATGGCCATCCGGAGCGCAGCCCTACTCCGGCACAGACGACGTATACGATAGGCTTACTCATTCGATGCTTCTTTCTGTCACACGGCTCAGGGGTGTCAAGACCACAGACGAGATATAAGAAGTTCTGTACGGCGTGTGACGTCTGTGACGGCGCCACGTGGAATTCTGCTATTTACATCCAGACTTTTGTCAGAGATGTCGCTAGTGGGATTGCCGCCGTGTAGTTCCGGACGTCTTTCAGAGATGACGCCACTTCAGCGCTGGGCAGTGCCGCTCGCCGTGTGCTATTGACGCCCTTAGGCGTTCAATGTAATGGCTCACTCTGTACTACTGCAGCTCGGTCGCACGCCGCGTCCGTAGATGGTTAATAAATACATTCATCTAAATATCTTACGAACTAATCATTTTTCGACCATGCTACCCGAATACTTTTTTACGTAGAATGACGAGAGGATTCGATGTATGCAAAAAAAAGGAAGGTTTCCGTTTCAAAAAATTGTGCACTGCAAGCCGCTCACTCGAACGCCTATCGGCGCCAACAGCACGATATGCCGATAATCGGCATACAAGTATCAAGCGTCAAGACAATTTCAAGTTTCAACTATGCCAAATATAGACTCTTGTCGTTCAGCAGTTGCAACTTCCTATCATATTCTTCCTCATTCCACGCCACAAGGAAGAGAAACTCGTGCAATCCAAGTGGAATTTTCTTCTTCGAATGCAGTGCAATCGATTTACTTTCGATGAAGGCAAACATGATTCCGAAAAGGGACCACACCAGACTCCCAGACGTTAGAAATATCGACGTTTATTTAAAAAAACAATAGAAAAACAAAAACAAATGCAACAAACAAGAGCAGGTTACAAACAGAAACTTAACGGCGTAGACTTAACATTATGTGCAGAAACTTAGTGTCCAGCGGTGTAGTCAGGTTGGGAGGGATGGAACTGTCCATGTTCGCCAGCTTGTTGGTCGTAGGAACCGTGACCTTGCTCGTTCACAGTGTACGAGCTGTATCTCTCCGATTCGTGACCCTCGTGATCATCAGATTCGTAGCCTCCGACGCCACCCTCGGACTGACTGTGAGCCTGATAAGGTATCGGGTGCGGTACCGGGTAGAAGACGGGTCTGCTGACAGCTACAGGCTGTGGAACAGGAATGGGCTGCGGTATGGGTACCGCTTTAGGCACCACCACTGGTACCTGCTGATGAATCTCGATCGGGACCGGCTTGGACACCTCGACAGGCACGTGCTCCTGAACTTTCACCAGCTTCGTGTACGGTACCGCGATAGGATGGTTCACGGGCACCGGAACCGGTATGTGATGAGGTACCTATCGAAGAGAAAGGGATTCTAGATCAGAGAATATCAATTCTCCGGTTTCGTGGTATGATGAGAAATTGTATCTGCGGTTTAGAGAAAGGCGTACATGTAGATGTCGGTTGTACTTTTGACGCTTTCACAAGCTCTGGCCGTGACAGCCTTTGAATTTAGAGTGTTTGTCTCGCAATCGGATGTAGATGTTCAGATTAAAATGTGTATTCAATTGCAGTAGACGTACCTTCACCGGATAGGGGACAGGGACCTTGACGACCGCGGTCTTCGTGACCCTGATGATCTTGGTCGGTATTTCTTTCAAGTGCACCGATTGTGAAATCAGCTTCGGTTCACCGCCTAAACCGTGTATACCGTGTAAACCGTGTAAACCGTGTAAACCGTGACCCTCCAGAGAGGCGAACGATGCGCTCGCGGCGGCCAAGGCCGTGACGAACAGATACTGTGAACATGCAATCGTCAGGGTCAAGTACATTGAACTTCATGGGGAACAGAGCTACGGAGTACACGAAATGCAAAGGAGCAATGAAATGTTCAATCAGCAGGCTACCCTGAACCTCCGAACTTCTGACGGTGTAGAAGCTGTACCAATCTCCCACCTTGTTGCAAACTATTAATAGCAGCAATCTCGATTAACTTTCACTTCAAACTTTTCGGTCACGATCTAGACCTACAGCCAGGGAGCCGATAATCGAAATGCTTTCTCTAAGGCTAGAAAATTGTTGAAGAATTTTCTTCAGAGTCTCCAACCGGACACTTTCGGTTGTCAAAGCTCGAAATGTACACTCCTACGACTCGAATTTAGTGTGATCATTGTTCCACCGTTACACGTTCACAGGATTGCAGGGGGAAGTCTGTTGGTCACAGTTTCTTTCGGGTCCGCGTGATTCTTTGTGAACGAACTTACAACTCGCAACATCGTCATCCGGTTGGTTCGTGAATTTAGAAGAGGTTTAGATGTTTAGATGCTTCCGATCGGGACGTATCACACTGACAATTGCAGTACCGGCGGTTGCTTATATAGGAGGACCTTCACCGTCACCGATTCACGAAGAAAGCACTCTCTTTCCGACTGGCTTGCGTTCTCCAATCTTGTCTCCGCTCTTCTCCCCTGTCTTCTCTTCCCTCCCAGAAGTTCGTCGACCGCCTCGACAGCCTGCTCCGGAAGCTTCAGCTTGGATTTAGAGCGCGATCGGTACCGCCCGCATCTTCCTGTCAAGCCGTATCAGAAATCAGATTCACGTAATCGACGTGGTTTCCTCGGAGATCGTTGCTTCTCACTCGATTCATTCGTCAGTTTATGGATCACAGATTCCCGCTCTTTATTCCAGAGAGTTTCAGTCCTTTGAATATTTTCGTTTCTTTAGGAATTAATCAGACTGGGGTTCGAGGAGATTCAGACGGATTCGGCCAGACGCGGCTTCGTAGGTCTAACGGAGAACAGGCATATTTTTTTGTTCGGTGCAACTAACTGGAAGATCAATTATTTAAGAGGTCGTTAGCCTTCGGAATAATTTCATTTACAATTTGCTCCGGCTTCCTCGCAGAAAATAGTAGATCGAGATGTTTCTAAACGGACATGGCCCTTTTGGGCTGACGCGTGGAATTATACATTAGTGTTAGTTCGTTAACATTAGGAAGATTTTGTCTTCGTGCAAATGAACGGAACAGGCATCGTTGTCAGAATTCCACATGTAAGTATGTATGTCAGATTCTCTGCTGTACAGGCACGGATCGCGTGCACAAACATCTTAATCTCCGCTTTGAGTAATTGCTCATCCGAGCTTTGAACTTGTACCGTAAATCGGGAACTCCCGCTGTACTGGTGGCTCGTAAACGTCGTGCGAGAAATTTACGATATTAGGTAACCGTTCACCTGTCTAATTCCACACGACGATGCTGCGTCTCTCTAAAAAATCGGACACATGTGTACAAGTAGCTTCAGGAGCTGAGCAAGTAATTTATAATTCGTCGATCTTATTCCAAGAAACAGCAAGAAGGTATATTTGTATATTTCTGTACAGTATCGAACTCGAATTTTCGACCGCGTTTTCAGAAGCTTCTGGCGAATTCTGTTTACACAAAATCCCACAAAAAATATAAAAAACGAAAGACCGCTCCTTTCTCTATTTAAAATTCATCTTCGGTTCTTCCCACCGATCCCAAAAAGTTCAGTGTGTTCAAGCTTCTGCGCGCCTCTGCGCGTTCGAACTCTCCACAGATACATCGAGAAACTGGTGTAAAAAACGTGGCGATTTCAGTGTCAGGCTGTCGAGTCGTGTGACGATGGATGGTCGAGGACAGCAAAATTTCCGTTGACAGAGAGCGAGAGCGAGCACGAGAACGAGAGCGAGAGTGAGCCGTTTCCTCGCGCGAGTGCACGCGAACGTAAAAAGCACCAGATGATCCAGATTACTCCTTTTACTTTGGACGTTCGTTTTAGCCTCTGAAACGGTAATCCTTTCACCGTCCTCTCCCTCGACCGTGAATCATCTCGTGTTTCACTACGCCGATTCCTCTCTCCATTTTTCGAGCAGGAAATAGGAACGCCGCCGTTACTTCCTGCCATAGTTTCATACGGCCCGCTGATTATTCCTCGAGGAAATTCGACTCGGCATACTGTACCCGTGTTAACGAGAATACTCTGCACTTCACGCGCTGGAAAGTGTTTAATATCCTAGTTTCGAGAGGAAAGCTCGCAAGTGTGTACATTTCGTGTAATCGTTTTAATCGTTGCAACAGTTTTATTATTATCATTTCATTCTATACAGGACCCTCAATTATGTTTCTTTTCTTCTGAAGAAAAGCATCGTTCTCCGCACAGTCTCCAAGATCGATTATTCGAGGCGTGGGTGTTTAAGCAGCCGTAATCGGACGTCCGTCGTCTATCTGACAGCAAAACTATCGACTCTGAGCGATCTCTGCGGCTGCAAGGGCGCAAAAACCGGTTCACTACAAAAGCAAAAGTAAAATCATTATTCGACCAGTCCTCTTTCTCCTCTCACTTTCGATGAAAGCCGACGATCTTACGCCAAATCGTGTTCCAATCACTCTCTTGCTCCAAAAACCAACAAACGCATGTAGAACATAGCGATATCGACGTGTTAATGATTCCATGATACGATCGTTCTTCAGATGATTCCTTTGTGACAGAAGGTTCACAGGTACAGCGGTAAAAGGCCTCACGTTTTTCGTCTATCGTTGAAAAAGAAAGAGGCGTGGTACAACAAACGCTGCAAATCGAAACCCTCGCGAAAGGCGGTGAAGTTTAAAGAAACTTTGAAAACGATAATCGAATCGAAATCTAATCATGATGATCGGAGTACACGATGTAACTTTCCCTTGTCGCTTCGAATCATTCCTTTGAATCATTCCATAATTATACTGAACGTTTTAAGAAGATTCAGTCAATTTATTTTACAAATAGAATAAATTTTTATTGAAACAAGAACATCGATAAGTGAGTGGGAAGCTTAACATCGATATCGAACATCAAGCAGCTAGGGTTTCGGTGAAATTTCCAGCAAATGTCTGAATTTCTCTGAAATACATTGTAAGCTGCGATGGCGAAGCGCATGGCAATCTGTGCAGAAAGAGCACGACTAGAACAAGCGCGAGGCCCTTTCCTTCCGCAATTCGCCAGAGAGGTTATAGCTCGCAAAATATACATAATCTTATGTGCTCTGATTCGATGCAGCTTGTGGGCGATGTCGATTTATAGCACGTTCACTCTCACCTGAGGTTTTTCCGACACTGCAACTAAAAGAAAAACCGTCTAGTCGGACTACACCAAACATTACTCACATATAGACATTTTAGCATCACGTTTGAAACTAGATCTAAAAAAACTAGTTGGTTGGAAATCTTCGCTGGAAATGAAACTTGTCGATCGGTATACTCTATTAATTTCTACAATTATCTTACTGCAAAATAAAAATAGTTCTCCTGGTGTACTCGAGTTTAATAGAATAGTGAGTAAAAAACAGTAAGTTAGAATTACTAATAATTATTTTTCAATTTCTAGTGGAATAATATTTTAATGTTCAGTAGTAAAGCAGGTAGTCATCCTTTATTTTTATCGCATGAAAATACTCCTATACCCTTCGATACTTGCAGTTTATCAGACTCCTACGCGATGGCAACCATTCACTCGGCTGTTCGGAGGGAAATCATTCCACAGGCTCCACTCGAAACTTGCCATTTATTTTCGACTTATTTGTTGTAAACAGAGCCTCTATACCATGGAGCGGAGCAACTCCAATTTATCTGATCAAATTTAAATATCCCTGAACCACTATTCCAGTGACGTTACTTTCTACTGTTGCTGTATAAAGAATGACACTTTCTAGCAGGTAGCGTGTTAACACATTTTCTTAATTCTCGCTCCACCCAATTAGTGGGAAAAATTTCGTGAATTACAATATATCCATATTCATTCGACTTCGAGAATTTCAGTGGTACATTCTTATGCAACTGAAATTTCCATGGGACCGAGATTTCTCAAGGCGCGCGTGTCCATTAAAAAGCTCCGCGTTATGCAATTAATGCAAGAGCAGTGTTTTTTCAGTTGTCTACAGATCAGCTTCATTCATCAAAAGCGAGCCTGACTAGTTACGAACACGGCATGATACGAGTTTTGCTTCGAGTGGATTCCTCTTCGTTCAAGGTTACAAATCCAACTGATACTCGGCTCGAAAAGGATTTCTAGATCTTGAGCAACTCGGTCCTTCGAGATCCTTAAGCGTTACGTCTGATCCTGTTCACAGTCTGTCCTTTTTTATTTAAAGAAGAAAGAATCCTTTGGTAGAAGAACCTATGCGTGTATACTTTCATATTCAACGATGCTGTGCGAGGACATTAAAATGTAGTCAATTTTAGTGCATCGTCAAATAATAGACAATGATGATGATTAATGACGTTGATTTGAAAGGTATCGCCAGTATGATTGAGCGATGATGTCACATTAATAACATGCGACTTTTTTCATACCCCATTACGATGGACTTATCGAAGAATGCCGCATTACAAGAGTGCATTTTATAAAATAGTTAATAAAAAGTATGGTTTTGATGGCGCTTCGAGGATTCGGTGGTGGCAAACTTATTGCTTCATCATCAGTTCCAAGTCTGTTCCAGTTTTCGAAATGTTAACCTTCGTTTGCCAAAATGATCGGCGAGAAAATTATGACAGCTTTAAGATATGATTAAAAATTTGTAGTGGGTCGCCGCTGCAGAGTACACATTCATTTACAATTTAAATCTGCCGGAGAATGTTTATTTCTGGACTTTGTTGATCACCACCTAAATAACTGTGCAATATTTTTCACACCGGTTGTCGTCGAATCACGCGAAACTGCTCGATTGGTGCAACTCTCAGTTTTGATCGTCGAAATTCGATAACTTCAATCAAAGTTATCACCTGAAGATCAAGTCTTTAGAATTCACCGAAGCCCTCCAATTTTCAAACCATTTTCTTTTTCAAGATTTCTACACTGACGCAACTCAGAATGATAAAAAAATAATTCAGCTCACCAGAAAATCCCAGATAAGTGTCCTGACCGTGCATTAACAAACATCGAACTGCTTTCACACGAATCGACATGTCTTCAGGATGTCGCGGGTCCATTAAACCTCACACAAATTCACTCTTTATCCGACTGCTCTAAAAGCTTCTCCGTCCTTTTAAGAGACCATGATAGTGCTCGTAAACGGTACCAAGGTATATACGCCATGGAGAAAGAGGAAGGCGGAGGAACTTGGACATTTGCATGAATCGTTAATATCGAGGGTACACGGAGAGGAAGAAGCACACGAGTGTAACGTTGAAAAGAAGAAGAAAATTTTGTTTTTCATAAACACCATTCGTGTGTGTGCGCTCGCGCGCGCGCGCGCGCGTGCGTGCGTGTGTGCCGTGGTGCTGACACAAAGAAGGGAAGACACAGCGGAGGCATCTTCGGCGGCAGTCAATTAAAAAATCTAGTCCTGTCAATGCCACCGGATTGCGAAATAAACTGGAAGGAGCATCGGCCGAGTATAAAAGGTGGACATAACTTTGGGATGATACTCGACTCAACGTTCGAACACCATACGGTTAACATGAGGCATCTGCTGATCGTCGCGGTAAGGATCCTCTTCTTCACGACATTTTTATCCTTTGAGATCCCATGACACGCCATAAACATCACGTAGCATTCTATATTCAAGATTTATACAGTTTGTTCCTCCGATCATTCATACGGGAAATTTATACTAATACGATCGTATGGAAAGAAAATTAGTTTTATTTTATTTAAGACCGAAAAAATATTTTCGCTAAAACATGCTTGACCAGCTGGTTATTTGGTCGCTTCACTTTTTAGCAAGATTTTCAGTCGCACAACTTTGTGAGCACTGTAGTATTCAAGGTAAACATGTTATCAGAATATTCATAATAATGTTAGTGAAAGCTTGTGATGTTCAAAGGAAGATTTTGGTCGATAGATACTATATTTATTGACACCTTATACTATACTGCGTGTACATACATTATTTAAAAGATTCAAATTTTCGTTAGAAATTACTGGAACACCGTTGTCTGGCTGCAAATATTGTTTTCGCGTTGAAAAAGTTCCACGGCTGAAAGAGAATGTCACAAAACGTCCAACATTAATATTTATCGCGTTCACGCACAAGCTTGTCGAGTTTTTCGATCCCGAAAACCACGTTCGGGGAAAAAAATGTATTCCTCGGAAATAACAGCCGCTTCGTACCAAAACAATTTCAGACCTGTCTGGCGGCTGCCCGGGCTTTGCCGGCGCAAAAGTTAAAGAGGGAGATCCTGCCGGGCGATCCACGCTATGGATCCCAGCATCATCATCAACAATATCATCAACATGTGAACGAAGTGGTGGCTAACCCTAGCGTGAATGGTTATGCTGATGGTTACACCGTTCCAGAAACGAAACTCGAATTGCCACATGACGCTTATGGTCCACCCGCTTTTGTGCCTGGTCTCCCTTTGAACGGGGTTAGCTTCTCACCGGTCGTCGATGTCACCAAATTCTCTACTCCGTTGCCATCCTATGGAGTACCTGACACTGTTCACGTAATTATATCGAACAATTGTTCGAACAAAAGAAATTAACTATTGTCTCAGTGATTATCCTCCTTCACGCTTGAAGCGTCCCGAGAGAAACTAATTTTGACAAGCAGTGTACCATGTACTTTATAAATTTGTTTTCAAACTCAGGTTCCAGAAGTTGCGTCAGTCATCCAAGACTTGAAGAAGACTGTATCGACCACGACTGTGTCAATTCCTGCTGCGAAAGTTCAGGTAGGGTATTCCTAATTGCAACAGAACTATTTAACATGTTTCTGCAATTATTGTTATCGGGTGCTTGTAGACCGTTGTGTCACCACCGGCCACTTCTTATGGAACTCCTGTTGTTGATGCTAAGGTGAGCGAATATTCATTGGAAATCCTGTTGCGATTATTTTCTTCTACTTGTCTGACGATTTTTCAGGTTCCCCTGCACACCGAGGATGGACCATACATCGCATCCGTGCAGAAGACAGTCAGAACCGAGGTAGTGGATCTGCCCAAGCCGGTGGTGAAGGTCGCCCAGCACGCACCCGTCGCTCAAGGTAAAATACTTGACAAAGTGCGAAAAAACGGATTGAGACGATAAAAATATTGTAGGCGTCGTTGCGTAACTCGACTTCGAAATATCTTTAATGTAGTCAGGCGGGCTTGGTTGATCCCCGATAACAAGACGAATGCCGATCGAATGATTTATGCACCGAAAACTCTCGACCCCGTTTCGTCGGGAATAAATTACGGCAGTCTATAATCCAAGTCGCCATGCTAATTTTACTGTAATGGGATCTTCGTGTCGTCCTCTAATCGTACAGATCAGAACGGACTGAAAGTTGCACACTTGTTGAAACTGATACAATCAAAATTCCCAGTGACATTTACCTGAGCATAAAAATGCAAATTTCTTCGCCTGTTACAGGGTTCACCAAGGTCACCCATGTAAAGACTGTCCCTGCAGCGAAGACAACTATAACAAGCCAGAAGAATGTGGTTGACAGTGCCCTGTTTACCGAAAGATTGCCGGAATTTCGGACCACGGGATTCCTGAATACTCCCACACTCGATTTGGCCTCTCACGTGCCTTCCACCCTGTACACAAACGTTCAACCCTCTTTCAACGCTGGTTTCCACACTGGATATCAGTATAGTGCACAACATCTGCACCCTGCTCCACTCTCTGTCCCATTGACGAAAAGCATCCCAACGACCCACTCTCTCACACACACCGCGCACACGGTTGAACTCCCTAAAACGTCCTTTGAGCTTCCACACTCGCTCACACACACCGTGGAGCACGCAGAGCCTGTACACTCTGTGAAATCCTTTGAACATTTCACTCCCGTCTACCCCGTGACTTCTGTAGCTTCTGTCAAGTCCTTCGAAACTATAAGTCCTGTTCATACCGCTCAAACCGTAGGTGCTCTGCCATCGGTCCATCCTGTGACTTCCGTCAAGTCCTTTGACACCTTGCACCCAGTTCACACCGTGAAAACCTTCGAAAGCTTGCCTCCGGTTCACCCTGTAACCTCTATCAAGTCTTATGGCACCTCACACCCAGTTCACACGGTGAACACCTTTGAGAGCTTGCCTCCGGTTCACCCTGTGACCTCTGTCAAGTCCTATGACACCTTGCACCCAGTTCACACCGTGAAAACCTTCGAGAGCTTGCCTCCGGTTCACCCTGTAACCTCTATCAAGTCCTATGGCACCTCACACCCAGTTCACACGGTGAAAACCTTGGAGAGCTTGCCTCCGGTTCACCCTGTAACCTCTATTCAGTCCTATGGCACCTCACACCCAGTTCACACCGTGAAAACCTTGGAGAGCTTGCCTCCGGTTCACCCTGTAACCTCTATCCAGTCCTATGGCACCTCACACCCAGTTCACACGGTGAAAACCTTGGAGAGCTTGCCTCCGGTTCACCCTGTAACCTCTATCCAGTCCTATGGCACCTCACACCCAGTTCACACGGTGAAAACCTTGGAGAGCTTGCCTCCGGTTCACCCTGTGACCTCTGTCAAGTCCTATGACACCTTGCACCCAGTTCACACCGTGAAAACATTGAAGAGCTTACCTCCGTTTCGCCCTGTGACCTCTGTCAAGTCCTATGACACCTTGCACCCAGTTCACACCGTGAAAACCTTGGAGAGCTTGCCTCCGGTTCACTCTTTGACCTCCGCCCAGTCCTACGGCATCTTACATCCAGTTCACGCCGTGAAAACCTTCGAAAGTTTCCCAGCGGTTCACTCTGTGGAGACTGCAACACCTGTTCACACGGTGAAGACCTTCGAATCGGTGACACCAGTGCCATCTGTCCACTCTGTGGATATATTGCCTCCTGTGGACACAGTTGAAACTGTGGAACCAGTGCACACGCTGACGGAAGTTAAAACGAAGGCAGTCGTGGAGGACTCCACTGGCCAGGCAGCAAAGGGTTCGCTTCAGGACCTGCTTTCAGACTTTTTGCAGAATGTTCCTCAGCTTCCTCAAATTCCGTCTTTCCCGACTTTCACGCTACCCACCCAGACTCCTGCTCCTGCCGTCAACGTCCACGTGGCGGGCACCACAGTCGACAAGGACACCGTCTCCATCGAGAATCCTGTTCTGGGCGTCGATGCCGCCGTCCACGTGACACCCTCCAACGAGTATGTTCAACCTACCGACGCCAACGGTGGATACGTCTACTAAAACCCGAAGAATTTGGCTAGAAGTTTCTAGGAGTTATAGTTTCACCCTGAACAAGGTAGATGTTGCGGAAGAGAATGTAGAAGAATGCGAAAACGCGGCCTGGTACCTCCGACCAATTCTAGAATGACTGTACAGATCCTTAGTTTGATGTTTAATCGGTCCTGTGAAGTATTTTGTAATTACGATACGACACGATTTGTAAGTAAATAAAATCCTTTTATTAGAAACATGGACCACCTCGTCATTCTGAACAATGCTCGCGAAGACAGGGAAAGGTTAATGGGAATTACGTATATATAGAATAATGGTAAAGCTTGTACTTACAGTTGAGTGTTCAACATCCTCTGTAGAAGATTTACGATTAAACATTAAGGAGCAATATTTCGGAAATAAGAAAGAAGGCATATCTTTAACGCTAACATCTGGCTACCATAAATCACACTTTTCGGAGGGATTCATGTTCGATCCCACGGGACATTTCCAAGCCTCGCTGAATTCCTTGGAATTCTTCAGCACTCCATGCAGCCTCACGTGGCCCGGGCAATGCGAATCCTGAAGAATCCACTTCAAGGACTTCGGTGTGTACGCTTCGCACCATAGCTGAACAAATGAAAATGTCAATCGGTTACTACGTACAGCTGAAACTTGCGAAGAATCGCCTTCGACGAATTTAGCACTGAATAATTTCTTAAAGATCAAACCACAAAGTACTACTGCTATCATTATTCATGGCCTCTTGCTTAATTGATTCAACCGTTCGATTACAAGGCAGGAAGGATTATTTCCTGAAGAGTCACCGCCTACAAATTCCTTCACATTTCGAGAATGAACGATCGCGATAAAAATTCGTACAACTTGATAGCTTGAAACATTCTCAAAAACTCTGAAACACATTTCGCAGGGCCTAATAAATTGTTCACTACACTTATTGTTAGTCAGTTTCAGAAGTTGTTCGATAGCAAAGAAACGGCTGAAAGCAATCATCGACCGCCATCTTCGGTTCATAATGAACGAACGACCTCGCTAATTCATTCATGAACAGGGAGCCTCCATTCTAACCAGAATGGAGGACAGCGATTGAGCAATCTTCGGTGAAAGATCTATGGATCTTACGTGCGCGAAGCCGAGGAACACGAGTTGTTCGTGTGTGAGATCAGTGAATCCCGGAAGCGGAGGCTCCTGACCGTGTCTGGCCTTCCATCTTTCGTATGCGTGCACAGCCTCTCTAAGACCACCGTTATCGGCGATGTTTTCGCCTAACGTTCGTTCACCGTCCACGTAATCGTCCACCTGCGCGAACGGACACGTGATTAACCTGTCAATCTCGTGAATCGATCCGAACGATAGTTAGATCGAACGGGGTCTGTGCGGTTCGAGATTGAGCTTGATCGTTCGACATGAAATCGTCGTCACGTCTTGAGACATTTTATTATGAAAATTCCTTGGCACGTTCACTGCCACGCGTTTAAATGGTTTCGAATGAAATAGTTAGCAATTCTCATAGAATTCTGACCGATGTCGATGTTCGAATGCTCGTAGAAAATGCTAAGTATGCGAGTTAACAGTTCAATATTTTGATTCATCATGAACAGGAGGCAGTGGCAGTGAACCATCATTGTCCATTATTAAGTTCTTGAAATTTCAGCCACGGAAGAGTTTAAAGAATATTTTATACATGGTCGATACTTGCCTCGACTTCGTAGTAGCTGTTATAGTGTTTTATAAAGCACTGCGTTTTCTCCGTATACTCGGAGATTGTCTCGTTCGTCCACCATTGTCTCACGTTTCCGTTGCTGTCGTAGTGTCTTCCGCTGTTATCGAAACCGTGAGTCAACTCGTGGCCGAGTACCGTCCCTATAGCGCCATAATTCAGAGCCCTGCAATCAAACCGGAGCTTCCTTAAATCTTACTGACGAATCTGCAGACTGTAGACGCGACAAAACAGCCTTGAGTGTTAGAAACAGCGGTGAAAGAGATCGATACGGTTCTGTTCTTACTCGAGACCCAATTCGTAAAAAGGGAATTGAAGGATTCCCGCAGGAATGGCTGCATGCGAGTTAAGAAATCAGTGAGTATTCAGTTAATTCTGTACCGTGGATTTATAAAATTGTCGGAAACTGTTACGTACTTATGTGATTCAGTTGATACGTGTGAAACGCGTTTACATCCGTCGGATCGGTCGCCCAGCTGAGAAATAAAAAGTTTAACGCAACACTGCACAGTCGTAGAATGAAATAAAACAACTATGACTTACTAGGAAACATTATTGTAATTAATTTCATGAATGCATTCCAGTTCCGAGATAGACATCACCCGAACAATTTCTATCATATTCTTCAGGTATTCCGTCTCCGAGAGATCTATCTGAAGACACGTTAATTTAGTCATCTCTCCTCCAAGTATCAAGCAGAGCAACGGAAATACTTCTTCCTTACGCCTTCGTAGTACTCGTTGAGCGCTGCTTCATTGAACAACCATTCCGGGAAACCGATCTGGGAATCCATTTTCCTATTTTTCTCCAAAGTAGCGGTTTTCGTTTCTTTATCCATCCAACCAGCGTGCAGAACCATCGAAGCGAAGGCTTCCTTTATGTCATCGAGCATCTCGAACACTTTCTTGCCTTTGTCCTCGTGAAAGGACGGGTCCACGAACATCCACGAGACCGCCATTCCTGAATCATTGCGAACGGGGCGTAATAAATTTGAATGGGGCCTTGATCTTTGAGGCAGACCGAAACTTTACTGACCCATCAGTTCGTTAACGGCGGATGCGCACGACAAAGATTTCGATTCACCGACTTCTACGCTCGTCACCTCCTCGACATAGTTCAGCCAGATTTTTCGTATGTTTTCTGGCGAATGGGGTGCCACTATGTCGACCACCACCCACCAAATGTACGTCTCTGAAACGTTCGGAAGTGAAAGTTACGAAATGTAAAGTCACGAAATAAAGCTGCGTTTACCCAAGTCTTCCTCCTCGGTTAGGGACAACGTGAGAGCAATATCCTTCAGGTAGGGCAAATCACCGATCAGAATCTTATCCCTGCCATTCAGATCGAGGTTGTCGATATCCCTGAACACGAGCTCGATGAACGGCCTCCATATTTGTCGCGGTGCCACCGAGGAGTTCACTTCCGCCACGTACTCATCGGTAAGTTTTTGTAAATCGTCCACCAGCATGTAATCATAATCTGTAGGCTCCTCGTCCCATACACTCTGATTTTGTTCCGCTCGAGACAACTGTTTAAACACAATCATTATGATTGCCAATTATCAGCGTTCGCACAGTCACTCATTGATCGAATGTTTTCGATACTGCTAAGTGCTATCTCTACTGCTAAGTGTAATTTCAAGAATTTTGACTAGTATTGCTATACAAAAGTACGATATTCACGTAGTAGAAGACGCTGGTCAGTTCGTAGAGTACGTCGACAACATCCTCAAGTTCTTCCTCATCGGGAAACGATGTCTCTTCGGTTAGGGAACAAGTATCCAGCGTTCCATTATTAATGATTTCCTTTATCACATTGGTCATGTATGTCAGCTCTGCGTCTTTCTCACTGCTCGAGGACTCGCCGTCCGTTTCGTCTTCCAATTTCCGGAGACGCGACCTCACCGAATGCAACCGCTTCTCCAGCTCCTTGTCGCTGTTGATCAGAGCATTAATGTCAATTCAGTGGTCAGGCGAATCGTCTTCTCCCACTGATCTTCAGATTAAAATATTTTCAAACAGTTCGTATGAATGAAATAAAATCCTGTACTTAGGGAAAGGGTTGCTCATGATCGGAGTATCCAGCAACATGATGTTGTTGCTGGTATTTCGGGGATCGGGTATAACATCGAACCCAAAAAACACGTCCCTCCCCAGGGTTGTTTTCACTCTGGCCATCTGTTCGATGTACCCGCCCGTTTTCTTCGTGAACGCCGCTGGAATCGCTGGCAAATTCAGTTTCCTCAGCAACTCGAACAGCGGGTTAGTTCCCAGGTCATCGATGGCCTCTGAAACGATCCAATTTTCGACAATTTCGAATCGGAATATTTCTCACCGATTTTCCGTCGAATCACAGAGGTCCGAGAGTAAATTCTCGTAAAAAAAACGGGAACGTACGCACGTCCATGCAGCTGGCATATAAAATTTTCGCCTGATTCACCGCCCACGGTGTCCGATCGTTCGTGACGTTCTCCCGTAAGAGTTCCCTAATTTTCCTATAGACCCGTTCTCTGCGTTCCTCGAACCACGAATTCGTTAAACTGTTATCTGGTATGGGGTGTTCCTCCGACCACTTTCCACAGGCGTACCTAAGAAAAGAATCTCATGAGAGCGATGAAGAGTGAAATAGAATAGTCGAAATACAAAAATGTTGAAAGAATATGCAGGCTGAGGATATCGACGATTTCGAAATTCGTCTACGGAAGATTATAGTTTTGCAGATGTCAGAAGGAACGAGAAAATAAGCGTGTTGCAACGGTGCGATCACGGCAATGAAAAAGAGTGGCGTGTGCGGTTCGCTGTTATTCATGCTATAGACTCGCGATTATCTCGCGACGTACGGATACTCACTTATAAAAGTCGTCGCAAGGATCTACGGAAGTGTCCATAGACCCCTTCAAGCTAGTCGCTAGACGAAACGATAGGTTTCTTAATCTGTCGTCTTCACGATACACCGAAGACTATCGAAACACGCTGAAATATTCGTCTTTTACTCACCTATGCGCAAGCAATTCTCCGTTTCGCAAAGCTTCACCTGTTTGTTAGTCATATCTGCAAGGAAAATCGCCGTGCAGGTTTATTTTGAAAAGGAAACAGAAAAGGAAAGAAAAGAAAAGAAAAGGAAAGAAGCAAATAAATAAATGAAAATTCTGTACATGCGTTAAGGAAGGGAAGCAGAGTTGCATAGTAGGAAGCGCGACAAATCAGTGATTATGCTAAGTAATTAATAGCCTGGGCGATACTGTTGCCGTTAATTGAATAATAACCCGAGAAACAACTACGGAGATTCTAATCTGTTTAACTTGAATGAAGTGACGCGGCGGATAGTGATCTAAACGAATATGCAACGCTTCACGCTTTCTTTATCGCTACTATTCTCGATACACTTACATAGTATAGAAAAGACCAGCGCTACTGAGAACAAGGAAGCCACCAGGAAAAATAGAAGGATCATCAGCATGTTGGGCACGTACCTTCGTTTTTTGAAACTGTGGAGAAGACGCGGCCAATTAGGCCTCATTAAACAGTGATCGGTACGTTTAATAATGCTAACAGGACATGCTGATCGATTGTTGCGTGGCAAACGTAAATTTCATGTTCACTTACTAAGTGTATCTGGACCTGATAGGCACCAAATTCTTTTGGCTACCGATGGTATAAATCGATTGTGCCTCATCCTCTGAAAGAAACAGTTTTCTAGAATACCATTGGCCTCCGATGCGAGCGCCGGTCAGAGAATCGGTCAGAAAAGTCAAAGGACAGTTTCCGTAGGAATTCATGAGAATTCTTCAAGTCGAACGTAGCGACGTAAGACTCTAAAAACGAGGACGTATCTATACGTATCCACGCGATAAAGTTTCCTGAAGTTCAAGAGACACGGTCGCAGGGAGACAGAGTTTGAAAGTCGCACGAGTGGATGAAGAGCGTGTTCAGGGGATTTACATCCGGTTATAGAGGGTTGAAACGGGGGATAGGAATGAATAAAACGTATAAATATACTTACTGCGCTCGTTCATGCTGAATGGCCCACTGACCGGATCGAACTGAGGACACTGAACAACCTCGAGGGACAACGGGCTTATCCATACGTTCACATTTTCCCGCACTACCAGTGGTTCTCGTTACATCGAGCCAACCCGTCAATTTTCACCTGTGTCATAGTTACGTTCACTCTGTCCACGTGGCCCACCCCATTAGAATGGTGTCACCTTCGACGCTTCTTCCTGGCCTGTCCGCGAACCTTTGCCGAAGCTGGAACGCGTGTCATTCATTGGTTAAGTGATATTTGCTAGACCGTAGAATAGTGATCAGAGAGTCCAGGAACCATAGAATGAACCATTGAAACTGTACCGACAGCAGTCGCATGAGTATTTTTAGGGTACGGAACAAGCATCGGTGAATTGACCCAAGCCATCTGATAGTTCTATATAGATCGTAGAACATTCTTAATTACCCTAGTTATTGTACGAAGACGCTTCGAGAACGATAGAAGAGAGTCAAGTGCATCGTCCTTCAGCATGATCGACATGTGCCGACGTTATCACTAAATCATACACTTCCCTGATAGACGTGATCGATATATTATCGTCGTTGACCGTTCAAAGAGCCATCAACGTTTGTTTCTCGTTGCGCACGCTTCTCCTTCTATCGCACAATCGTTTTCTCGAAACTAATCCCAAGTGTACGGATCGTAGTTAAATTACTCATTGTCAGAATCGTTCAGGAAGCAACGCCTGTTTGGGTGAATAAAATTCCGCCCGAGCGGTTCTGTCCGCGCAATCCAACTATGTTCTATAATAAGAAAAATGGAATGCGTCTGCATTTGAATACATTCGATACGATTCCGTTGCGCGTTGGCGATGTAACAATTTCTTTGCAGAACATTGCGTTACGCGGAGAAAGTTGATGAAAACCATACGTTCCGTCATTCGTTCGCATAATCGGTAGAGAACATCTGTGTTCAGTTGCGCTTCGATCAGCCATTAAACAGTAGAAATCGTGATTAGAAACGATCGACTGATACTCTCTTAACGACCAACTGTTTACGCGGAGAGAGAATGATCAAGTCGTTTCACGGGGAACTTTTACGGAGAGTAAAATTCATATTAATCTTTTAGCGTGTGTAATTTACTGTCCGCGATCATTCAAAGTGTACGAAATTGATTAGACGCTTCTCGTACGATGACTTTGTGAGAATCGAAGTATAATTGATGTCTCTGGTGGAATTGGACGACCTCACGCCATTACCTGTCGGAATCGAGAACGGCAGCTTGTTTGTGCCGTTGAACTCTCCCATAAACGTGTCAAATTATGCTACGAGCTTCCATAGAACCATCGAGTGCTATACATACACCCACAAGCTATTATACCGAGTAATTCGTAATAGAAAAGCCGGCCTGTTCATGGCTGAAGTGAAAAAGTGGGGCACAGGTTACGAGTAACAATAGAAAACACGTAATTAATTAAATAAGAGTATTCTTCAGGTTCATCTACATTTATTGCATAGTTTAAAGACGGCGAGGCCTTTCTCATAAACGCAATAGATGGTATCAGGATTCGTTTAACGGCGAGCATCGCAATTTTTTCGCAAAGTTTCCACGGTTCGTGGAAAGAATTAGCAGCAAATGATGAAGGGCAAAAAACGTGGAAAAAGTCGGGATCGGTAAAGAAAACGGAACAATAGAATTACTTTCACTGCTCGCGTTAATTAGTTCTGTGTACGCTCACGTGTAAAATAATTAATGTCCCGTGAGCGACGCGAAGATTGGCAGAGTAGCCACTGCAATCCTAAGTCAGCCTCCATGATTGAATCTTGGAGACTGATTGTGAGCAGATTTTCGAACAGTTCATCGGAAACACTTTTTCATTTTCATCTGTGGCTAAGAAACGGTCAAAGCTATAGAGTGACCAAAAATAGAAGACAATCAGAAAAGAACGAGGCGAGTGCAGCCAGCTGATGATACCAGATAATTAGAGCCGTAGTTCCGCAACGCAACGAACCTTTCCGTACTCTTTGCAGCGTGAAAAACGCGCGGCTGGGCTTCGGTCAATATTTATTATGCTGGATTACGAGTGTCAAAGCGATTACGCAAGCAGGTGAAATGCAGGATGGACGATCGATCGAACGTACGCTCGTAACACAACGCAGACGGAGGAGTATCAACCGATCGCCACGCGATTCGACCATTTTCCGTTCCGTTTATGCGGAGACTTGGTAATCGCTGATCTTTACGCACGAACTTCCCAAACTCCACCACAATTATTGTACTTCATTTTCTAAGCGAAACAACGATTCGAATTTTCGTCGGAATTTTTATTGCATCGAATATTTCGTACAGAGGATTTTTTTTAAGTTAAATAAGTCAAAAGACCGGGGAACGGTCGATTTTCATAAGTCCGATGTTTGTCTGATTGCTGCACGTTCCAAGCGATTCGAGACGTTCTCAAACCCATCACTGACGCCCAGTCTTCATCATTGTTCGGTTGAAGAATGACCAGATGTCGGCCAGTCAGTCAGTCAGTCAGTGTTCCCGGTGGTTTCAAAATTCGCAGGATCGATTCGAAGGTGAGTATTCCGAAAATTCGATGGGAACGAGCGCGTCTGTCGCGAACGGGGCGATTCTACTCATTCCCCTGCCTGCAGGATGCACCGATGCAAAAGGCAAACAATGGCAGCGGGTTGAACGCTTCTGTTTGGACGATCGGTTACCATGGTGACATTCAAATTGATTTGTATCGCAGAATTTCCGTGTTTCGCTTCGGCTCAGACCGCGCGCGTCACCTCGCAGAGATAACGATAACAGACAAAGCTGCGGCTTCCTTGAATATTCGAGGCGTTCCGTTCGAACTTGAAAAACGTTCGGAATTGGCTGAACCGACGCGGTGTCTGTAGGGTAAATGAAAAACCAGTTCCCTTTTTATCACAAGACATAAAAATTAACTTTTATTAGAAAATAAATAAAAGTGTTGTTGCAGAAGTATGATAGGGGTAGTGGATGGGGGTTTCTTGGGTGGTTGGGTGGTTTGGGGGGGGGCTGGGGGGGCGAAAAGAAGATAAGAGAATATACAACGAAGGCTCCAAAACATCTTCTTCAAACATCGCATGCCGCAGGTAATTTCGATGATACCAATCAGTCGAACTGCTCAAGGGATCAAGGGGATGAAACGACAAAAAAAGGTAAAGAATCGCTGCGTTGTGGTAAAGAGACAAGAAAGTTTGAACGTTCCTTTGTTTCGAATGGTCGAGCCTGTTCCGTAGTCTTCGGGTGGTCCAAAAGAGCTCGCTGATCCTGAGGGTAGGATTTCATCTCATCCTCGTCCATGATTCTGCCCTTCTACCTGATAATACTGATTGCAGTCGATACGATCGATCGATCGATCGGTGGTGATACGTCAAGGACGAAGGACTCTCTGTTGCCCTAACTTCACATCCTGGTCCCTCGAGGGTATATCGTCTCGATCTTCTTTCTCGCCTGAGGAGAATTTCGACGTTGGCCTTGGTTATTATCGTTATCGCTACTTCCGGGTACACCTCAGGACGGCTCGTCCAGGACGCGTTCACCCTGGACCAGCTGGTTCAGCGGCTGCCATGAGGTGAATTAGTCCCAGGGTTGGTGAGAGGCGACAGCTTTCACAACCTTCACGGGCTCCACGTATTGCTCGACGCCGATCAGATGAGGCTGGACGATCTTTGGGCTGTGGTAGGGTATTCTGACGATCGGAACGTGGGGGATCTTGATGTTCAAGGGCTGTGGGTGTGGGTTTGGAATGGACTGCTGCTGCGGGATCTGGAGCACCTGATGAACTTCCGGGGCGTGTACCTGCAGCAATCGTTCGAGCCATTTATTCGCCGTTTTGGGAGAGTCTTTGGTTACCTTGCAACGATGCCTGACTGCTAACCACTTGAGTCGGGGTGGATCCGCTCGCGACAAACTGGATCCGCAGTCTACCGTCAGCTGCATGTCAAATTACGAATGAAACAGTTTTAACGTTTCACAGAAACCATAAATGTTCTGAGTAATTTCGTTATCAGACTGGATCAGCCAGAGTCATGATATATTTGACGATCCAGAGATGTCACTCCGATCCAAGTGGTTAAACGAGGCTCGGTTGCCACCCAAATGGTACCACATGTACCACACAGTTCACACAGTTCAAAGGATTCGGCTATACAGATCAATCGACGCCCTTTTATTTTCTTGGGTGATGCTTAGGAACAAGAGTACCCTCGAATAATCAGAGCTCGAGCTGCACTGATTCAAAGAAAAAGCATGGGCATTACCAACGAAGGAAAGTGAGTATCAAAGGACGTGTAACCGGTCCCGAATGAATTCTAAATAATGCCGCGAAAACGAGATTGCGAAGGTAGGCAGGGACTGGAACGGCGACGCTCGTCGAATTGGATCGTCTCGTTGCGAAGCGCGGTCGCAGTTGCAACTGCGGTTTCGCTCGGAGGGTTCAGAGGTCCCCTGGCCATTGAAGAATTCAAACGCATAATTCGATTCCGTATCTGCTGGAAAGTCTCGTTGCGTAACCGTGCAACTACCGCTGAACGAACCATTGATCATGGTAATGAGGAATTACCGATGATGCGGAGATCGTTACCAAGAAATCACCCGAGTAGTTACTGAAAGTAGAGATTACGGCAATGGCAGGGAGCGATGCGGATCACAAACTTCAAATTAAGTTCGTGGAAGACGGAACGGAGCGCTGGAACTGTCCAATGAATTGGAAAATTAACCCGAGTCCTCGAGTTCTGATCATTCAGACCTCGGAGTCTCTGAAGAATTTCTTCCTTTTCAACATTCGTGATGGTACGGTGTTCGAGATTCGATGAATATCATAGTCGAGGCATTCTTTCGTCTCGATTTTGTTACCTGATGATGATTCATAGATCGTGTCGTTACCTGAGGCACCGCGACCTTGACAACTGGTGCAGCAGCGACCTTGACGTACGACGGTGCAGGCGCCTGCCAAGGGTTTGATGCTTGCCAAGGGTTTGATACTTGCCAAGGATTTGCTGCTGGCCAAGGGTTTGCTGCTGGCCACGGTTGAGCGACCTAAGTGTTCCAAAATCACGATTTTGCTCTTCAACAACGCTGAACTCTCAACAACGAACGCGAAACTTGGTTATGGTTGGTTATTTTCCCACCGAGCCTGTCCAGGTGCTCGGTTACTGAAGAACGATGCCAAGAAATGCGCCAGTCGATATTTCCAGGGGATTAAACGATGATGAAGAATAGAAGAGAGAGGGAGAGAGAGAGAGAGAGAGTTGGAAAGAATAGTAATACTAATGTTAGGTGAAGAGGAGAATCCTGAGCAAAGATTGAAATCCTTTGTAGTCCAAGCTCTGTCAGAGGAAACTTGGATGTTCAGTTATATTGAATTGATGGAAGATTAATTGAAGATTAATTATTGTCAGAACAGTACACGATGGAGTTCACAAGTGACGTTATGAATATTTGCTTGCACCATTTCCCCTTTTTTCAACGTCACGTTGACGTACTGTTTTGACAACGCTGCTCTCATGGTACACATTCGTAGATAGGTTTGATGGAAGTTACTCTTGTTACTCTTACCCTGAAGTGTTACGAGAAAGTTAAATGTTCGTAGAAAAAACGTACAAAGTTCCGTTTCGATGATGGAAAAGTATTAGAAGATTGTTACGCAACATGCAACGGGTCACTGAAATTTCTACTGGTAATAGAAACGGCAGTTCGATTCTCTCGAACACGTAATCGAGAGAAAAGTTTTGTAGCAAATTTTCACTTACCGATGAGGCCCATGGAATTCCTGGGAAGGCATTAGCAACAGCCGCGACGGCGAACAGAACAATCTGAAATTGCGACGAAATGCTGTTGAAAACTCCTCTCATTGTCAGAATTATCCGAAATTATTAGAGAAATCCCCTAGCACCGGCCCAAATGAAATAAAGGAAAAATTGCATTTATACGTGTAGAGAATGAAAATGAGATAGATAATAGAAAGTTGAGATATTCCAGTTTACCCGCGTTTCAGTTGAAGAAATCAGACAGTATTCTATAGGGCGGTGCGGCGAGAAAACAGATAGAAAATTCTCACTGTGAGCAATTCGAAAATGTAAAAAAGAAAACTGAAAATAGTCTCTGAATGCGAGAAGTGAGCCCTTCGAGTAGAATCAGGGGGTCAGGCGAACAGGATAGGTAGTTTCTACGAGTTTGAAGGGAACGATGAGAGACTTGAGACTTACGACGATCTTCATTGTGGTCGATTTTTCTCGTGCTGCACACTGGAAAACAGTAACTACCTATCTGAGGGGCGACGCGGTATGCTTTTATAGCTGGGCCCTGCCCAGGCCCAGGGAGCCAAGATGAGGCGGGGGTACAACGATTGCATACGGACCCCTTTCACCTGAGCCGATCGACCCTTTCAGACCCCTTATTCGGCGCTCCGTTGAACATTCGGCCGTTCTACTTCCGGTACACCCTCATCCACGATGACACCCTCGGAAAGGATGGCCCACAGCGATGATCACACCCTTCCGGAAACGCTGAACGCATCTGAAACCGAACGAATGACCCGGTTTCCCGACGCCGTGCCGCGCCGTGCCGCGCCGCGCCGCGCCGCGCCGCGCCGCGCCGCGAGCGTTGCGTCGATCGACAAAAAAAAAAAACTACAGCTTAGATCATGCGAAAAATTCATCAAGGATCCGCGCGCTCCTTTCGCCTGAATCACTTTTTCCATTTATTCGTTAATTACGCAGTAAACTTTGGGTAAAAAGAGCGTTGTATAATGAGCGCAAAAGAATTATCGACGCTTCTGTGTTTGGTGAAGGGGATCCTCTCGAATTTCCTATTGTTGCGAATATTTGCATCTGACAATGAGGAAAGATTCATAATTCGTTGGTTTGTCAGTGACATTGCGGTGGTGTACGATGAGGTTGGGTCAATCATCTCGAAATCTAGCGATCGTAGGAGTTGCACAACGGAAAATGAAGCCGCGCTTCCGGCTGAATTGACGTAACGCGAATCGCAACGAAGCTTCTTCGTGTATTTTGTGAAATTTCCACCTTCAAATTTTGCCTTTTCCCCGGCTGCCGCTTCTTCCATGCTTCTCCGCGCCTGGTTGCCTATCGACGATCAGAAATTCATCCTCGATGCTCATGTTTAACACGTCGATCGCGCTGAGATATCGACGCCCACCGATATCATCGATTATTCTTTTCTGTACAATAAAGTATAACGAACCTCCTAGACGATGTATGCAGGAGTGTTTTTTTTGCGTAACGTGGAAACAACGAAATCAGCGGAAAATATGGATGTTGGTTGGAGCAGGAGCTTGAACTATGACATGGAAACGAAATGACTGCAATTTTCACGAATTTCGCGAGGAATCTCGTCCCACTCGGCCCTGTTACAGCGGGATTGCGAAATTTTCGCTAAAACCCGGTTCGTTATGGCAAGAAAGCATTACCAGTGCGCCAACTACGAAAACGTATCACCGTCGATCGCAAAAACCCGCGGCGAACAACCGTTTTATTGTTTCCTACTTATGGCGAGTATTGTGCATTCCGTGAAATCGGAACGTGCTACAGTTGATTTTTTTTCACCCGGTGCCACGGTGAATTTCGTTTCAACTCGAAACGGAGAATCGAAGCGTTACGTGTCGAGGGTGGTTGGTCATTAGCATGATCTCGGGCGTTCAGCCTGGTGCAAAGTGCATCGCGTCGATGCGTAGAACAATCGGGGAAAAAGGGAAATTGATTTCTCGGACCGATTACAGCTGAAAGTGGAAGTTATTTCGTGTATTTCATTCTAATAAAAGCCAGTCGATCGCGTTTCGGAAAGTATTTCAGGAAGAGATCCACTTGTTGCGTATCGAACGCGATCGTTATCGTGGCAACTCTGTGAACGGTGTAAATGTTGAAGAAAATCGAAACAGAAAGAATCTTGCAGTTCCATCGCCCGCATGAGCTACAATTGCTTGAACGTTTAAAGAGAAAAGAACATTTAAAGAAAAACACATGCAGCTGTCGCGTCAGACTGCTTCGAAATTGATAGAATTCACAAGCAGGAAAAATGAATGGAGGACAATTTTCGGTCCATCGTCGAAGCAGCAAGCAGAATTCCTCTTTATGGGACATTGTGCAATCGCGAGAAGGAAAAAGGGGATTTCCGTGTGTCTCGATTTTCGTCTCTCCCACCCTATTTATCCCAATTATCCCTCGAGTCGCTAATAGGCTGGATTTTACGACTCGCCAATTTCGTAAGCGTTGTAAACGCTGGAACGTGCTGTATCCTAACGAGCCGACTCCGGTTACTCCGACACATTTACATTGTTCGAATCTGCACGATCTCGCACGCGGAATTTCGCTCCTTCATCACGGATGTCTCAATGATAAGCCAAGTAATTTCGAGCTCGAAAGTCCGTGGCTGTAAAGTTCCTCCGCGTTTCTCAGCCATCTCTGTATAAAATCGCGTTAAATCGAATAGAACCGTTACACGGAACTAATTCTGCTTCTAGCATGGCCCAATCCCACAACGTGTTTCATCAACATTTTCGAAACGACTGCTGAAAGCAGCAGAATAAATATAATAGTTTTCTACATAAATTCCACAGGGAAATGAGAATTCGAAGGTCCATGTTGACCCGTGATTCGTCGAAGGGAACAGTTTTCCCTGAAAATCGACTGCGTTCTCCTACGTGATCTTCAGGTACGAAGGTTGCAAGTTGCAACGATTCGCCAAGTTTCCACCTTGGCACGGTTTCTGTGTAAAGCGACATTTCTCGCTACCTTTGGCCTGTTACATTTCCTTTTCGAGAAAACTGGCCGCCCTTTACATGGGAGCATGAACAGCCTGTTGGCTAATCTTCGTGACGAGAGGAAAAACTCTTATTTACCCACTTACCTTGTGAAGATTCGATCATCCGCGATCGCGCGAGATCGCAGAAAACCAGAATATAAACAGCTGAAACTGAATATAAAGCTCTCGAAGAAAAGTCATCTTCCATTGTCCATACTTGTTGGTAGATTGTCTAAAATTCTCGAGAAAGCTGATCACCTGAGTGTTTATTATAACAGCATGATTATCTAATACATCGAAGCGAGTGGTCCGTGTCAGAGCGAAGAAAGTATTCCCAGTAAAAGGAATTGAACGGCAATTATTGCGTTTCCTGTTCTTCTCGATGACGATACTTCTCGATTTATTTTGTATCGGAGTCGCCGGGAATAGTTCATGTCTCCATCGCCAGCGATATCGGGGTCTCGGGCTTTGCTCACAATTAGCGACAGAAGATCCATGAGCGAGCAGAGAGGTCGATATTTAATTACGGAAATTTCTTCTATCAACATGTCTCGTTTCGAATCTCGCGTTTTCCTTTCGGGTCGACTACTCCGATTCTCAAGACGCCACTCCGTTTCTGCGAAAGGAGCGACACCGTGATTTTTCCTGCGAACCCGCCGCGTCGGAAACGTCTCTGCAGGCCCACCCCGCGTGTTTTTTCGACTGATTTGCAATTACACGGGAACGGCGAGCCGTGTTTTGCCATTCGGCACACGGCGTTTGCGCAATTCCACCGTGTTGCTTCTGGACTCGTGCGAATGAGAGACGGAAAGACAACCCATGCAACACCTGGAAAGTCGAACGATCCCCATCCGCCATGCTGTTCGAGCAGGCTTAAAAAATATTCGGCGGTTCACGGTTCCGTGGAGAGGTTTGCAACAACCAGAGTAATTTCGCAACCTGTACGCTCCTTTTGTTCGACGGCTCCTCTATAAAATATCTTTCAACCGACTCGGAGAGAATTTTACGGACGAGCTTGAATTTTCATTGGAAAAGGAAGTTTGATTTGGTCACCGAGCGACACGATCGCCGGAGTGACGGGTCGATTCGGTTGTCTAATGAACCGAGTACGGTCATCTCGTTCTCTCCGTTTCCTGGCCCCCGATCAAGCTGAAATTGAACACCCGTCGAACCTCGAGCAGCCACGAACGGAAATCGAAGTTGCAACTATGATTGATCGACGCCGATAAAATCGACGAACATCGACGACGGAAAAGAAGGAATTACTGTCTCGCGGTGCGAAGAGAAGACACGATGAGAAGTGAGTAGGATTCAAAAGGACATCGAGGGTTGCGCAACGCCGACTAATTCGTTTAATGAAAGCCTGTCGGTGATTCATTGATCGACCAGTGCAAAAAGAAACGCTGAATTCACGCTCCGTCGAGCGAGCAGAAATTTGAAACACGCCTCGCGTTTTCCCATGGTTCGTGAAAAGCGATCTAAGTTCGCGATCAAACGTGCACTAGGAAGCTCCTCGCGCCGTGGATTGAGTAATCCGTTTGTCCAGGAGATAACGATCGCTCGCGTTTCAGATCGTGAGTCAGAAGCGAATCAAAGCGAGTCGAGACTCGAATCAGATCCGCTGTTTTACACGAGAACGACCTATCAATCTACTGAACGGCTAATCTTGGCATCAGGTTTCTGAGCCGTTTCGTCGATTACACTATTCACTGTTCTCTTCCTTCGGTCTGATTGTCAGGCACGGTGTAATTCCATTTCCTGCATGGTCAATGGATTTCTTCAGTTCACTCTATACCGAGCCGTGCTCGTTCTTAGCCGTCTCGGTTCGATTTCTTGCCTTCATGAAACAATATTTCGTAGTTTCAATCGATCCCTACCGCTTTGGTGAAGCGAGCATGGAGAGCTGCGGAAAGAATCACAGTTGTCCCGGTTTCGTCAGAGGGTTGCATGGTGTTCTGTACAGTGAAACTTGAAGCGAACAAAACGCTTGGCTACTGTATTCCGGGACAACCCAGTGATTTATACTGCGCTCCCAGAAACACATTAGCGATAATAAGTGACTTCGGTGGCCGCAATTAACGATATCGATCGTGCGCACCGGTTCAATTTAACCAAACGTTTTTCTCCAAGCAGAATATGGATATATCTCAGGACAGACACGCGACGTGGAACCGGTCAGGGCATAAGATTTACTATGAATTCTACCCTGAAGGGAAATAAATTAAAGTTGTCAACACCCTTGCATGAGAAAGCAACCGGCATCGGCAGTCTATAAATAAACGCGATATCGCACGCGTTACTTCCATGAAACTCGAAATTTCGCAAAGAAGGTCCATTGAAATTCGATGAAGTCTACGGGAGATCGATTATCGTTCGGTGCAGTTTTTGCCAGAGCGAACGGGTGGAGAACGATGAAATCGATGACGGCCGTTTAACGACCGTTCAACGCATACAAATCACCGGCGAAATTGCTCTTCGGTTACCGAACAATTATCATTATCAATGCTAAGACGCGAGATTTTATGAAGACTATGACTATTGATTGACGGTGGCTAGCTGGTGAAGAAATCAGCGCCATTCGAATAGAAATTACGTGACGTGAAAATTCTACCTATGATTTCTCTGTTCGCACTTGTTCGATGAATACTTGAATTTTTAACGATAACCATTGCTTCGTGTATCACAGGTTCGCAATGTTTTACCGATTTTCCACGTCCGCTCGGACTCCATCACGGTCCTCCATGGAAAGAACAGTGTGTCATAGGTCGTGGTGGCGCAGCGCGTTGTCGCGACGCTCGAAGCTGATCGTGAAGCTGAAATGTTGAGTAAAGCTAAATGTTAAGGCGACCGTTTCCAATGCATTCCTCGAGCACTTTTCCGCTCGGTGGCTTGCTGAATTTGTCCTCGTGAACCGCGATCGACAGAATGCGATTTCTTGTTCGTACCTACGGTGCTCGCGTTTCTTGACGTTCGCCAAACGGACATCGCCGAGGGGATATTATGTATCGGGTGACCTGCCAATCAAACTCAACTCCTTCGAATGTTTCCTAGAGCCACGGCCCCCCCCGGGAGAAGTCCGGCCATTCGGTACATTAACATCTCTACATCCATACTTGAATATGCGTGTAACTCGAAGGAAAATCCGCGGGAATTGATTTCCAGGTTTCTCGGTTCGGCCGCGACCGGACGAAAGAGAAAGAAGTAGACGGAATGGAAGCACAATTGCCCCTGCTGGAAATATCGATAAAATTTACGGGTATCTTAATGACCCGCGGTATCGGCGAGCAACTCTCCCCTGGACGAGATTAAAGCATCGAGAAAATTTACGAAACCGACGTTTGGACGTTGCAACAGTACGCGATTCGCGGAATAGCAAAATGCGATTCCTAATTCCTCGGCATTCCTGGCCGCTGGCATAACGCCTCGGGGACCACGTAACGGGTGCACAGACAACTCCATGTAATCATGTAACGAACGAAAGGAAGGAAGAAAGAAGGAAAGAAAGAAAATACCGCAAGGCGAGAGAGGATTCCCCGATCGAGAATACCAGCTGGCGAAACGTACGGTTGGTCTCCCAGCGAATTCAGGTGCAACCGCGCAGAGGTGACACGCTCGATGATCGCGCGAAATTAAGTTCACACCGATCGTTCACTGTGTCCACCGCGAGCTAAGTGCTCCAGATTCGTGGCCCAAGGATGGCGATTGCAACAATCTCGTCGCTGAGATGCCTCAGGGCAACATGGATTCCCATATCTGCAACGAGCTTAGAAAGTGAAGTTTGCGGCCGGGCTACGCCTTCGGCTGCTGCACGCTTAATTATTTAATTATACGAACTGACACGGTGGCGGGGACGGTTGCGGAAGAGCCACAACCACCCCTGCGTGTTCGATGGCGCAACAGATCCCTGATTCGATCTGGTGGTTGCAGCTGAACCGACCTGAGAATCTTCAGATTGAACGTGCAACAAAGAATCTCCGCGGATCCTCCAGAAAACAAAGTCTAATACATTAATATGTGTGAATTTCAGGCTGGCCATTATCATATCCGATCGAATAAGAACGTGCGAAGTGTCACGTGGGCAAAGGAAAATGACTTTCTTCGAGAAACGACTGATTCAGGCTGGAAGCTCGATCACATGGCATCGTCGTATAATCGATAAAGTCATTATAGCAATCGTTTGTTTCGCCTTTAACGGGCTTTATCCGTTAAATCGTTGCAATTCACCCGGTTTCTTGCGTCCCGTTCTCTGGAAACGATTTCTTTTATTCCTCGCCGCCGCGTTAAATGACAATTACGCGCCCCCGTCGGACGGCCAAAAAGGAAAAGAACATTGACAAACTCCGCGCCATGGCGGAGAGCGAAGAGGATCCACGTACATAATTCGGAAGAAGCAGACATACCGAGGTCAAGTTAATCTCTACTCATCATTCGGAACGAGCTCTTTATCGATCGGAGGAAACCACGGCCGAGTCTGGTTCGGAGTAACTGGCGCAACGTTCTTTCATCTCGTTGTACCAGAGCCTCGGGCCAATGACTTTGAGCGAGACAAACTTGGAATCTGACTGACATAATTGCCACACTCATCCGATGCGGTTCGCCGTCGGTGGCGTCCCGGTTGAAGATCACCGATTCCGATCGGACTCTGAAATCGAACGATTTGCTGGAGCGAAGAGCGTCGATCGTTCTTTCTTCACGATACTTTCGTTCTTTTCCTTCTATTTTCGAGCACGCGTCGTTGTATCGCACAGGTGCACAGACTTTCATCGCGAAAGCGTATTGCATCCCGGAAGTGGAATACACGGTTACCGCAACCGAGGATCGGTGCCTCGTAAAATCTTGCATTAAACAACTCATAACTGAATCGCATAACGCGATTTCTGGATCACGATATCTCTCCATCGCGCGATGATTCGACCAGAAACCCATGTACTTACTTGCTACGACCGAGCAGAAAATTGCCGGCCCACTTGAGAAATAATACGGGAAAAAAGCGATGCGTCCGTTGAAGATGCAAATGGATGTCTGCGATCGGCGCCCAACACGTCTGTATGATCAAGGAACTCTTAAGAAATGAATTACGGGGGAATAATTCAAATCGAACGTGTGAAATACGCGAAAGACGCGCCAGAAGAGTCACGGTGTTCGTATCGAATCTTTTTCCAGCAGATTATGCAATCGGCAGTTGGCCCCTGTCGGTCTGTATGACAGTACGCTCTTCGAAACAGCAATTATCTTTAGAAAGGAGCAGTAATATCTGTAACAGCATTCAGCTGAAAAATTCTACGCCGCGGAACCCGGTAGCAACCGAGAGAACAGCTCACGCTCTTCTTGTGCATGATTTATCGTTCCTGATGATTCCTGTCGATCTCCACGGAGAATCATATCATCGCACGATGTCAAGGAATATTAAACATACCCTCTTCTGAGGAAATTAGTAACACAAGCATGTTATTCGGGCGATCGATTCAAACGAGACACACTGTATATTACGATCAACGACGATAACTTCAGATGCCTGCTCTTACTTGACAACGAAAGCCGCCTTGACAGGAGCATTGTTAAATAAGTATTGGTCTCTTTGAAAGAACGGGTCTATGATTTAAATGCAAAGGAATATTTCAGGTGGCCGGTTGGAATGAGACACCCGCTGTATTGTGATAAAGCGGTTCCCGCGGTCGGCGGCAGATGGCGCAACGGTGGTTTATCAGATTGCAAATGGCCGCCAACGTCGAAAAAACAACATCGTGGCCGCGGGAAAAAAAATATTCTATTCATCGTTGTTTCGCATAAATTTGGCGTTTATACGTGTTGAAATCTGAAAAGGTAGTGGCATGCTGTCTGTGGACAGTAATGGGACTCACCAGGGCGGGGTACGTCAGACATATCATTGATTTTATCGTGATTAGAAAAATGCATCCTTCAAATCGTAGGTTATGTTGTTTCTCTCATTCTGACTTTTTTTTTTTTTAATTTTTCAAGGGCATCGGTACACAAAGACGTACTGACATTCTTATCGCTGCTCCGTGCAAGAAATTTAAAGGGCGTAATAATAATAATCAAACCTCATGATCCTTCATAGTCTTTCTTCTCTTTTACTTGAAATGTGTTTCATATGTTGTTTATATTATGCTAGACAATCTTATTCTCGACTTACAACTTTTAAGACTTCGTATTTCAGTGTTTATGATTGTTCATCTTAGAGATTAGCAACGGATATGTTGATTTGCAGGAAACCATTAATGAAAATAGATCTGATGATTATCCCAGGATACCGATCTCCATGAATGAGCCCAAAGAATGGACCTACACAATGAGAAGACACATGCAGGTATGTACATTTCTTAAAGGGCGCTTAAAAGTATCGATTTTTGATTGATAATTACCTTGTTTCAGGAGGTGGTACCTGGTCTGTATCTTGGCCCCTACAGCGCAGCTAGTCGGACGAAACTGCAATCGTTGCTAGAGCATGGAATAACACATATTGTGTGTGTTAGACAGGACATAGAAGCAAATTTTATAAAACCTAACTTCCCCGACAAATTCAAGTAAGATATATGTTGATATGTTACTAACGATTTTGTTCAGTACTATATCTTTACAATCTACTGATAAATAATGTTACAGGTACCTTGTTTTAAATATTGCTGACACAGCAACAGAGAACATAATCCAACACTTCCAGATAGTGAAGCAGTTTATCGATGAAGGTTTGAATTCTGGTGGCCAAGTCTTGGTACACGGCAATGCTGGGATATCAAGATCTGCTGCATTAGTTTTAGCTTATGTTATGGAAACATACGGGCTCTCGCAAACGTAAATTTCATTTTATACTCCACAGTGTAGTATACATTGCATTGTAAACGAAATGTTATGGTATAAAATATTTTTCAGCCATGCCTACACGATAGTGCAACAACGGAGGTTCTGTATAAATCCCAATAAAGGCTTTATGGCACAATTGAGAGAATATGAACCTATATATCAAGCACAGAAGACATTGAAAAATGGCGAACAGAATTTGTTGAGGCAACAAACCAAAAGGTCTATACATCAAATGGATACAGAGTGTCTGGAAGACAGATATGACGCGATGGACAGTTGATATTAATTAAAAAGATATCAAAGTTACCAAAAGACTTATTTTAGACCAGATAAACAAAGATAGATGTAACGTGATAGACCCGAAGTATACCTAAGACAGAGGTATATAGTAAAATCGGATGCTACGCTATTTCATTGCTGATATGATACTAAGGGTTTTAAAATTAATTGCACTACGATCTGATACGTATTAGCGAAACTATTCCTTCGATTAGGCAAACAAGATGTAGCCGTGAAAGTTCTGCCGAAATTTAGATTGCGAATTTATGGTAATTAGAAAATTCTGTAAACAATTTTTAAAACGTAATCAATTTTGATTACTATTTTATCTGCGAAGTATTTAAGTTGTTCGTAAGTTATTAAGGTAAAAAGAAATACATGATATTTCTATGTTTTTTCATTATTTAGTGTAACTACAGAGTACCGTACATTTATCGTTCGCCGATGTATTGATTTTCATAAGGACTACAAAATTCTTGTACATTTAGATTAATCCAAATTTATACGATAAATGTTTTCTAATGCTAACAATAAGTTTTGCATTTATTTCGTAATCATTCTTGTAAAATACGTAACTTCCATTTTTAAAGAATGACGATACAATAAATTGAATTAACGCTTATTTGATTCTTGCTGGAATCAGCACGCAAACGATGTCTTCGTTGTTCTCGTCTGTGAGTTGCCATTTCACGCGAACGGGCAGCTAAAGTAACATTGAAAATTACATGTATGTCCACAGAATAATCGCACGACGTGCAGCTATTGATCGAAAATACCTTTGGATAAGACTTCAATACTGTCAAAACGTGTTTATAAGAATAAGATGAGCCTTTGGTTAAGGGACACTTCAGTCCTGACTGTTCATCCTCGCAAGCTTCTGCCTTTGATAATGGGAAAGGTATAGGGACGTCCATTATAATACCATGGACGTGCGCCGTGACCTTTGCAAGATCCTTCTCTATAAAAAAAACATCATTTTCCATTCTGCAGACCTTTTCTTTAAAACAGAAGACAGGATATTGAACGGAGACATACTGACCAACTGAGAAATCGATTTCAATGGATGCATTTGTGTTTCTCACCAACTCACACGTATCTTTGCTCATGTCACAGCCAGTTAGAACTACATTAGTAAATTTCCCATCCTTTGAACCTGATATAACAAAATTAAAAGCAATTATAAATGAAAATTCAGAGATAACACGATACTGGACTCACTGCACAAACAAACGTGAATCTGAGCTTGTTGAGAACGTGAGTCATCAGCTCGACCAAATATCTCCATGTATCATCGGAGTTATTACTGTAACGTGATTCTGTGTTCCCCGTCAAAACATAATTGCGCAGTTTACAGAACACAAACGTTTATTCGCTCGATCGGTATGTTTAGCTAACTAGTCGCGGAACGACCAAAGCCATACTACTGTATGCGAACGATCCTCATCTGTGACATTTACGTAAAGGATCTCAGCATTGACACGACAATGAGTATAGTGAGTGTCGTGACTTTGAACTTCTCGCGTAGATACGAATTTACTTGCATTATCCTCGCAACCATAAGCTACCATTACATCAATTGTATACTATTTCGCCAGTAACTATCATATGATTCGGCCGAAATGCGCCGGCGAGAAGTATCTTCAGCGGAAGCATTGTTGTTCCAACGAGATTACGCTGAAAATGAGATCACGTCGGGCGGGGACGTATAATGAAGTGAACGTACGCAAACGGAATAGCGCATTGTTCTTCGCGAAATGAATCGCAGGATTCCAAGGAAAGAACCAATTGAACAATCGAGGACGATGAAGAAAAATATACTCGAAGATATATTTTGTTACGAAATTATAATTATCGCTCCTACAGGATCGAGTGGACCAAATTTTTAATTGCATTTTTTACATAACAATAAATTCTGATAGGTGTAAAGAAATTCAGAACAATTTTACAACATCCGCAAGAAACGGAATGGACCGTTTCACAATCGATCGCGATTACGCGCGCATGTATTTGTTTATCAATTCACGGCCTCACGATTATCGTAATGTACTCTTATTCAACAGAAAGCACATGCAGTGATTAAAGAAATGGCTTATCTTCTCACGTGCGTCGTTCGGCCCACGAGAACAGAGCAGAGAACAAAGAACAAAGAACAAAGAAAACCGAGCGTAAGGCAATGATCTTACGCGTTACAATAAAGAAAGTAAGTAGATACATTAGAATTCATCGGAATGGAAATTTCGGAGAAATTCAAAACATACAAAAAAAACCTTCGACCTCGATCCGACAACTTGTAATTTCATTTATAGAAAAAAGGTGGCGACCATTTACAAAGCGCGTACAAACATACTCGCACATTACAATCAACGTTTGCTATTTCATTCGACGAAGAAGATAGCGTCTGAGAAGTTAGAGCTGTAGCGAACGGCTCTGTAGCTTTTGTTCGAAAGCGTAGCGAAAGAATTGCTGTAGTCGAAGGATTTTATACAGAAATTCTATCATTCTCAAAGTGTAGGAGATGGTCTGATGCTTCAATGGATCTGGATCGGTGTTGATCGATGTGATTGATCGACTCACCGTGACCGATGCACAGATCGAACAACTCACCGCAGTCGGTGATCTCGAGGGCCAGGCATAGCGCTGAGAAGCCAAGGCAGCAGAAGACGAGAATCGCTGGGACCGCGGCACGCATGTTGTTCGGTCGGTGTCCACGTTGCTATTAACGTTTCGCGAGGCTCTGTTACCGAAACAAACATCAGACGAATGATGATAACCGTGTCGCTGATGCCGTTTCGGAAATTACGTGTTTCAGCCTCTGTTACGTGCCAAATTAAAGTACTGTCAAGTCACACGACACGCGGGTCCTCGTCGACTTCCTCGAAGCGTGTCGTGTGGTCGAACAAGTTTTTCGTATTTCGCGTTCAGGCTTCGTTCTGTTTGCCCACGAAATTTGCTCACAGCGACTATATAGCTAAACAGAAACGCACGCGTGTGAGTTGTCTGTTGGGTAGATGAAAATACTGCTTTATCGGGCGAAGGGGATAATGCGATCGATAGGATGGCGGTATCACAGACGAGATATAAGAATGTTTCAATTTTATTTCTTTAACAATAAGTTATATACTATTTTCTGAATATAGCAATGTTTAATATTGCATAATATACCCACAGAATAAAGAAAATATAAAAATTCAAAGTAAAAGGTACTTTTTCGTGCGAAATACCTGGAAAAAATCGGTTTTTAATTTTTCTATCTACGGCGCACCTTACCGAAAAATCTGAAAAGATTTGAGGATGATAGCTATGATAAGATGTCTTTACCATAAAAATATAAATGTGCCGTCTTTGAAACTTCAATAAGATATCCGCATTTCTGGAATTTTTTTAATGTTTTCAATTTTTTACAACTAGAATCTGCAACGAAAAAATCGGAAAAAACTCCCCAATATATGCCACCATATCCAGAATATGCTACATTTTTTTCAGAATTTTCGCATGCGACTAAATAGGGAAAATAATGCAAAATTTCGGATAATCCGAATGTTCCCTATTATTATCCCCCTGCCCCGGTCGGGATAAAGTGTTGAAAATTTGTGTAAAATGGTTTCTTTTGGCAAGCTATCGAATGGTCCATCGCAAATCAAATTTAGTTTAAGGGCACACTTGACCCCCCTTATCCGGTTATACCCTTTCTGGCTGCACTCAATTTAATACATAATCAATTTTTGTCCGCCGCGAGCCTGCGTGGCGTCGCCGCAGCTTTGCTCGCTCGCTATTTCTTTATACGTTGCGTCTGTATTCAATATTCACACATGCATACTAATGAAGCACCCGAGAAGCTCGCGCGACACAAATCGTCGCTGCGAGTCAACAATTGCCTATCAAACGTCTCTCCTCTCTACAGGCTCACACGCATTTACGCATGAGTGCCGCTTGGCTCTTACTAACACTCTTTAATGAATACTTTATCAAGTGGCCGTCGTTGATGAGTAGAGGACGCTAAAATCAGTGTCGAATTTCTAAGTCGGTATGGCAGTCACGTTGGGCCACGAAAATCCATAAGGTGATTGGTCTATTCTTATATCTCGTCTGTGGCGAAAGTTTGTCGCGAAGTGAAAGTCGAAAGTTCTGAAACATCGGTACTTGCCGATAAAGATACAATTTCTAATCAGTGAGTGAAATTATCAAAATGATGATATCTTCCAATATGTTCTACGATTACGAATACCGATCGCAGCAAGTGATATACAAAATTCGAATGTATGCAACGTTATTGTTCTTTTGAATTTTCTATAAAGGGATTGAAAAGGTAAATAGCGGGGCCGAGAATAGCGCGTGGCAAGTGTCCGAATGCGCATGCGCGACCACGTACTATATTCCACCGACAACACAACAGCCCAACAAACGCTTCAGTGCCTTTATAGTAGTGTTGTTAGGTGTTCGTTTTTGTTTTCCGTGTTTGTTGCACCATGTCGTCCGGTGGCTGGGAATTGGTCGGCAGAAACAAAAAGGAAAAAAGCAACGGCAAAGTTAATAAACTGACGAAGGCTGAGAAGAAGAAGTTCATCGAGAATGCTCCAAAAGTGGAAGATTTTCGTAAGCCATCACTATACTAACCTTTTCTCGCTTAACTCTTGCAACATCGCCGTTCGATATTGTCCATTTCAAATGCTGCGATTCACAAATCATATCAGTTGAAAGGAGATCCGATAGAAACAGCAGTTTCACATATGCGACACAAAATGTTCAACACAAAAATCCTTTTAGTGTTAAAAATCTGTTTGTAACATGTTTCTCTGGTTTTAGTTCCCCTGAGTCAATTGAAAACTTTGTATGACAATTTGGATAATAATAAGGAGAATAAGAAACCGTCAAAGGAGAAAGAAAACAAGACGAAAGAGAATGAAGAGAAAAAGAAGCAGCAAAAGCAACAACAGATTGAGAAGAAGAAGCAGGAGCCAAAGGAGAAGCCTCCTAAGTCTGTGAAGGATGCATTAAACGCGGTACGAACTTGCTTAATTTTCATTTACTTGTTATATTATTCACTGGAAAGATTACTTATGCGGGCATTATTGTAAACAGATTAATGCAGAGGAGCTCAGTAATGTTTTGGCTACAGGTCAAACCAGGTTCCCCGATGCTCCATTGATCTGGTTGAAAGATCTTGCTGCATTTCTTAATGTCAAAGTACCCCTAGACAAAGAAGATGCAGTGTTTACTGGAAAACCTAAAGACTATCCCTTGAGCATAGTACCTAAGCCACTTTCTTCTACTCTGGAGACAGCCATAGAGATGGCTGGGAAACAGACAGCACAAGTTTTTTATGAGAACACCCTGACTACTATGGCTACCGATATTGTCAAAGGAACAGCCGTAGTAGGGCACAAAATATTTTTACAGCTTTTAGCGCGCGTTAATCCCGAGATGACCATCGCTAATATTCCGAAACTGATCAGCGTGAGAAACTCGTATCAGAATCGAAAAGTTGTCGGTTTATCCCTGCTGTGGGCCCTGTCCCAAGCAGGTAGAAGGAACCTGGCTGTTGGTTTGAAAGTCTGGCACGAAGTAATGTCTCCCATGCTAGAAACGAAAAGTTACTCGAATTATGTAGCACAGATCCTCAACGACCTCGTTTTCGGCCATGAAAACTTCCACGACTTAAAGCCAGAACTTTATCTCGACATCGTTGAAGATACATGTTCTGGCAAGCTTAACATTCCCGCTAATCTAGGCAGAGAAATCAATAACAGCGTTGAAAAATTGAGAGTAAGCGTCTAGCTGTTAGAAATACGAATATCTATTTTAGAATAGACAATTACAACGTCCTTTCACTTTTCGTCTAGACAATATTATTCAAGAATAAAAATGTTAGTTACCCGAAGCTGTTTGAGCTACTAATGGCAAAAATAACGCAAAAAGTGCACGCAAATTACAGGGACGAATTAATTAAAGCACTCGTGGCATGTCTGGCTACAGATCCCCTTTGCTTTTCTGTTTGGAGGTCCCTGTATGCAAAGAACTTGTATCAATCTCATCTTCTTTTAACATACATTGGTAAGGTATATCTGCCGGCGTTAGCGATTGATCATTCAATTCTTGTACTCAATCTCCCTGTTCATTTTACTTTGCAGACGCTAAGTGGAGTAATTTGCGTACAACGCTTAAGACAAAGGGTCTGAAAGAAACGTGGGTAGTATTTCAGACGGCCAATGAGAGATGGAAAAAGAGCAAAGACGAGAATCTTGCAAATAGTTGCAGTAAAATATGTAAGGTGAGATTCAATTTTCATTCGGGATATCTTATAAAGAAAGATGTGAAATTAGGTCAATTTGTATGTCTTTTAATTTTACGTTTTTATATCTTGGAGAACTATAGGGGACACATCAGAAAATCATAAGAATATTTTTCGAAGATCCTCCGTAATGTTTATCAGCTAGTTTATCATGATAGATTACTTGGATATGCTTTGGACAGTGGTTGCATAAACTGATTAGAATCTTTTTTTGCCCATAACTCATAACACGATAAAGCTCCGATCGGATGCTTTCGTGATTCCGCTGTGCACGCAGGCAATCGAAATTTTTCAAATTATCCCGCGTAATGTTGTTTCGCGTTTCACATATGCGCACTGACACCTGTGTAACAGTGTTCGTACGGCACGCGACGTGCAAATCGCCTAAGTTGGTGGAAAAAAGAGGGACCGCGCTTGATTCGACCCGCTGAATCCTCGAAATCATCCGCCACGGAAATTTAATAGCTTTATCAAAAGTCTCGTGATCGGTGTGTGAAGGTTCTCGATAAATTCGCATCTCAGGTAGTATAGCTTAGGTTAGGTAAGCTTGTTTTTTCGGGAGTAGACTATCGATCGCACATTGTCCCCTCGACACCGTCAGTGACGACATTAATATCATTCGTCGTGATCAGATTTTTCTCATTTCAATCGACAAATACATTCGCCAGAACATCACCGTGTATACTGATCAAGAAACATTATTTCTTCCCGGTCGAGGTAAGAGACGCCTTTATGCGAGTTCCCTCAGTTATACTTACGCGTATATATGTACTTCCGTGGTTTTTATGGTATCGCCGGATTGACCTTTCGCCCTGAAACTTGTTAATGAAAACGTAATCGGATGCTTTAAATCCAAGAAAACCGTTATCGTTGCATATTGCGTTTTTTATTCGATTGCAGGTGTTAATATTGAAAATGACAGCTTCCACCAATAAGAGTTTTCCCTGGAAGAAGGGAAGTATTTTGCTATTGCTTCTTATTGGTTCTGTAGTAGGTTATGATATGTACAAACATGGCAATTTTGAAGGTAATAGATGAAATAGTTACATTTGTTTCATATTCGTTTAATACTGTTTAATTACATATTATTAATCTGTGATTGCATAGCATCCAGTATAGGTAAGTTCATGAGAAGAAGCGGATTGTCTGCACACGGCCAAAAAGCATTGACAACGATGCAAGACTATTCATTCCAAGCGCTTGAATTTATAGAAGCAACCTCGCCAGAGTATTACAAAGCCACTGTAGAAGTGTGCAAACCTTATATCAAACTGGCTGGAGACGTTTATGTTGTGATGAAAAATGTTTCTATTAAAATTTATGACAATGCCATGATATATGCTGGAAAGAATGGACCTGTGGTTTTACAAACAGTAAGTGCTCAGAAGTTGGTCAAACTGCACAGAACAATAAAATATTTGTGTACAATATAAATTCGTATTTCTAGATTGAGCATTATGCTCCAGGGTTGTTAGATCAAATTCGTTTGAGGAGCAGTCAAGGTTTGGACCTTATGAAAACATACTCAAGTGTGTGTGCAGAGAAGCTCAGTGAACACTCGGGTACTGCATTTAGATGGCTAGAACAGAATGTTTTTGTGTAAGTATAAACCTCTGTAGTAAGTATGTCATATGCTTCATGATATTGTTCTGTTTTAGTGGAAAATTGAGTCCAGAAAACTTGCAAAATTATGCCTCAAAGGCCATTGATACCACACAAACGTTAGCAAGTCAAACTTACGATTGGGTGTATGAAAAGGTGCAAACATTGTCCAAAGTTCCGTGAATGAAATTCATCGGACACCACGACCGATTTTCTCGGTGATAAAAAAATCTTCCCCGCAGTCTCAGCATTTACTTTTAATGATTCCGAAGTTGAAACGTTGCATATTTTCAAATATATTGCGGCGGCCATTTCACCTGTGATATTTGAAGAAGAAAAAGCGAAAAACGAATCGTGTTGTTCCGTACGATCGCGGCATTTTGAAAATCTGGAAGTTTGATCGAAATGTCGGATTCCTCTTTCCTTTTTTTAAGTTATTAATATCTTATGTGAAACAAAATAATGATTAAAGTAATATATAGACTATTCTATTTAGTACGAGAACTCGGATCCGTTATTTTGTACATTTACTACTATATATATATTCTCATTTGATGTTTCTGGTATTTGGATTGAATGGATAATATAACAGGTTAATATGTGGATTGAACAGTATATTGAATAAAGTTATTTTTTGGTATTTTTTCCTTATAAAAATAAAGGAGTGGTGTGTGTGTGTGTGTGTGTGTGTGTGTGTGTGTGTGTGTGTGTGTGTGTGTGTGTGTGTGTGTGTGTGTGTGTGTGCGTGTGTGCGTCTGATCGCGTGTGTTATATGTGCGCATACATATGTATATATGTGTACACACACATGGAGTATTAACTTAATTGTCATTGGATACAGCAATAAGATTAACGATATCAATGTTTATAGTAGGAATAGTAGAATAATGTTGATGAATATATATACATACAGACATATGTGTATACGTATGTATGTATGTATATGCAGGAATAGTAATAATAATAATAATTATCATAATTATAATTATAATAGCACTAATAATGCAACTAATGGAGATGATTATTCGTGGCAATGATAATTTTAACAAGAATATATTAAAGTTTTTTATGGAAAGAGATCAGAGTGGAGCGTATGACGGACGTCACGCATCCTATAGAATGCTAATGCATGTAAAAATGAGTTACATTCGTTTACTTTCTTCTAAGAAATGAATTTTCATAGAAATTAGTTATATTCCTTCAGTTACGCATAGTTTCACAGCTTTCCTCCCTGATTATACGTGTGAGCGTGCAACGCTAAAACGCGCATGGGTTGTGTAAATTAAAAATTTCACTCATCGGTCAACGTCCTATTATAGTTCGTGAGGGAAAAAAACTTTCATGGTGTTCTTGTATATCTGATTGCACAGGTATTCTTCTTCTTCATCCCTAATTCGGGCGAGTACTTCCAATATTTGTCTGGAAAAGATAGGTACAGTAATATGTTTAATGTCCTACAACAAACTTTCAAATGCACTTGTTAAATGATGAACCAAGGGATACTAATTAGTTAATATTTACACTATAGTGCATGGTTCGTTTCTTCCTTTAACCATCCGATCAGACTGCCACTTCTCCTTCTTAACAGAAGGAAAATTAGTGATAACATCCTTTGCAGATGCATGAGTTGGTCTAATTTCACACCATGGGCAATCTGTTTCTATCATCAACCTATCTGATGGAATAGTTGTAACAGCAAATAGGTTTTCCTCTGTTTTCAGAGAACTGCAATCAGAAGGAAATCAGAATTTTCTTTACACTATAAATTGTTAGAATGTTACTTATTTGGCCTACCATCCATTGATACCAATGTACAATCCCATTTGCAAAATTGAATTAGCTTCCTCCGGATTCCCATCAAAGGAATGTACAACACCAGCTGTTAACATATCTTTGTGCTTTCTCAAGATTTTCACGAAATCCTCGCTGGCATTACGGCAATGCAAAAACATTGGTAATTTTAACATAGAACACAAAGAGAGCTGCATTTCAAAATACTTTTTTTGAACATCCTTTGAACAGAATTGTAGCCTATCATAATCCAGCCCCATTTCTCCAATAGCAACAACCTTGTCCTTATTGTCTACAGCTAGGTCTGACAGTGACTTCAGATATGCCTCTGGATCACCACTTTCTTCGAACTCGTTGCAACGAGTAGGATGACAACCAACAGTTGAGAACAATCGTTCTGAAATATATGTAACAGTTAACTTACAATTGAGCCCCATGAAATGGAATAAATGATAACACAATGTATACCTAGATATTTCCATTGACATGCATTTTGTAGTTGCAGTTAGAGAATAGAATCACACAACCATTGCATCTCTCTTTCATCGGTTTCTTCGTATGCAATGATCGTATCACGGTCTAACAATACTAAACAAACAATAGCTGTACAGTAGAACAACTTTAGCCTCACAGTTGAAAGCCTGCAAGGTGTATGAAAGATTAATTGTACCAAAATTAATCTACTGCTTCATGTAACTCTATGTAGTATTAGAATATCAAGATGGAAGGCTATAAGTGTCCGTGATAGAGAGACGCGACAGTAACAATGCTTTGTTTCTTCTACTGATTCAAAGGAATGAGTAATTATTGCTTAAGAAGGCCTCACCATCTGTTCTTGCTAGTTCAAGGGCCTTTTTGCTCTCCCCTATGTTACCGGCAGTGATAATAATTTTCGACAAATTGTTGCTCCAACTTCTTTCCAAAACTTTATTCAAATCTGGCTGATGTTTCTGTGACCCGTTGTAAATTCCTTGATACATAGGATCCGTCAGATTGGCCCCGATGTCTGCATGAAAATTCAGAGTACAGTGGTCAGATTATAACCTCGTTCCAAGCTTTTGAAAGCAACAGAAAAAATATTGGGAAAGAATACGTTGCGAAAAATATCGAGCGTCGAAACGTCGATGCAAACGGACGGCGAAAATTGCTTCTTTACCTATGAATTTTCGTAAATTGCTCATTCTAGCCTTCAGCATTCAACGTATCGACCGAGTGACAGCTTTCCAAGACACGGTTCCGTTTAAAAGGTTAGCAGGTGTCTTGTTTAACCGGCGTTCTGCACTGACACATGTTAAATCGAGCTCAAATTTATGTTTCCCCATCAGCTAGCATAAACATACCCTTAAATCTAACTACAGTTTTTAAAAGATAATATCAGTGATCCCAAATAAACTGAACAATTCAGTTTCTCATCTACTGCATGTATTCTGTAATAATTCTCTTGTAAACATCTATATCACCTAGCAAAAATTATAAGCTAGAACTTGTCAGTGTTATCTTGTCACTGTTATAGAAACTTTTTCTGATGAAAGATTAATTACATGCATATTCCTAATGTTATTCTACATCTAAAAAAAGAAATCTAGAAACAGGCTTCATAATTTATACATCTTTATTACAAATCTTAAATTATTATACAGGAAAGGTTCTATTTTAACTTATGCGTTTAAGTTACTTTTTTATTGAGTCTCTCTTTCCAACATTCTTTGTATGAAAATGTAAAAATTCTTATTGCAAGGACTTCACAATGGAGTTTATCTTTTCCACGCATTCCTCCTTCTTCTTGCCAATTGCTGTCTCTGCTTCCACAAATTGCTGACGTCCTATTTTACCAGGAACTAATTTGTCTACATACAATGCTTGTTGCTGGTTGTAGAGCTCTTTCAAAGTTCTGTCATGCTTCTGCAGCTCTTGAACACGGTCATATACATCTCCAGACTCTCCTTTCAAGCGCTGTGCAATCTCTGTTATTGCACTTGTTGCGCTCTTGTATTCCTGATGAATTCCTTTTACTACAGCCAAGAAGGCATTGGCATCCTTGTTTGCTTTCAAATAAGCTAACTGATCATCCAGCTCATTGTATGATGTTACTCTACGGTCTTGAGCAGCCAGGATCTTCTCACACTGACCAGCAATTCTCAATTTGCTCTCTGAGACTTCATCCTTGTCAATGGAGAAATCTAGCCGCACATAAGTGATTACCAACAAAAACAATAAGTACAATGCAACTGCTACCAGCAGAGGTTCTTGTAGCATCAGTATACGTGGGAATGTGTATTTCAATTTGAAATTCTGTATATGGTTTTCAACCAGGTTTTTCTTGGTAATAGAGATGACCGGACGACCAGTGGTATCCAAATAAGTGTAGTGAAGAGAGTCTGGCAAACGTGTTGCAGAGTAAGGAAGGCTCAATTCAATATTCTTTGAACCCTCTGGCAAGATAATCTTGACAACCAACTCATCTACTGTCATGTCATCGAACACATGGTCCAGCAACCTCATTTCCAAAGTATACTGATCCCCGGAATGAAACAGATATTCATAACTAGGTACATTATAGCCAACTATGTATTTAGTCTTCCATCCACCGAACAGTGGGAATCTTGGACGAAGATTCAACTCCACAGAATCTTTCTTAACACGAGTGTGAGAGGTAGAGATATTACCTATTTCATCTCTGTAATAAATATCAGAGGCAGCAGCGGGTAAAATTGTATCAAAGCTCTGAATGCTGGCCTGGCCAGACTTGGATTCTCTAGCATACTCATAACGAGAGAAGGAACCTTTTAACAGAGCACCGGTATGCAGCAAATCAACGTGCTCCTCCACAGCTATGTTGCCCCAATGTGATATTTCGATGCTCCTCTCAAGCCTGGTTACAGTAAGGAACTTATTATTATTTTCAAAGTGTATATTCAGTTCTTCATATGAAAATGAAGGCAGCTTCTCATATGGACCATAAGTGATCATGGAATCACTTTGTGAGACAGGTTTAAATTTAGTATAGCTCTCAATATTACGTGAGGGCAGAGATACAGTGGTTGTTTCTTTCGTTATACTGTATGGTGAATACAGATGAAGGTTTCCTATATATTTGACCAGTTGTTTCTCCTTCTGTGTAATTTCCTTGGGATGAGGAATGAGTTCATGACTCAGTATGACTTCTACTTCAACAGACTTGGTCCTTCCAGGGGACAGAGGTTCTTTTAACTCAACTTGATAGAACGTTTTATCCGGATGAGAGTTCACCTTGGTTTCAGTCATTTTCAGCTCGACTCTCACGGGTTCCCTGTAAGCCGCTATATAACTGAGACTGTTCTTTTGTTCAGGCTCCAGGGCGAACAAAAAGTTCTTAATATGCTTATCTTTGCTTCTGTTCTCCAAAACGAGCCTGGTAGTGATTTTTGTTAACTGTGATTGCAAATCGATATGTTTCTCCACGTTCATCAGGGTCAGATCCGGATCGACGAGGTCCGTCGCTGACAGAAAATCGATGTGCGTACCGAGAAACAGCGTGAAACACCATGTTAAAGTGATCAGACTACAACGAGTCATATTCTGTCTTTTCTTTACTATAAATATGTTCACAGACTTATGTTTTATCAACGCGAACCCTCTGGCGAGAACCGGTGAACGGGTCACTGTCGGCACATAACAGACGTGGCGTTTATCTAAAGCCACCTAACCACGAAGACGGGAAACTTACGTGGGACAATGTGACAGCGTTATTATCATACTAATTTTCCTAGCACGGTACGGCCCCTCGCGCGCTGTTCACACTCGCTGCTTAACGCTTATCGATGAAAGATTATTGCCTTTTTTTACGAGTTGCAGCCTTGATTTTAACTCTTTCGATTCTCTGTAATTCATACGTATTAAAAAATTAAAGTATGAATGTTAATAAGTGACAGAAAGTGCATATTTGAGGATGCAGTCGATTCTTTTGGCTGGTTTGCAAAATCACTAACTTACTATGAAAATCGACCCCAACAATGTGGCTGATATCGGAGATAACGAGGTTCAACAGCGCCAACTCCAGAATGTAAAGCCGAATGCAGACCGAAGCAGAAGACTAAAACAACATGGTAGAAGGTCGTCGATACACGAGACGGCGCGACATGTACCTTTACTCGAAAGTTTTACTTCTGCCTCGGCCTGTGAGATGGCGCGACATGTACAGTCGGGCGTCCACTTGCTTTCTCTCGGTGTAGGGGGTAGCAACCTCCCACCATTTGCTTGTTTCTCTGATGTTTCCACGGCAGCAGAGGCTACCCTTCTATCATCGCGCATATGAAAACACGTGAGGCAGCCGTGTGGTAGGAGGATTCTACCCCTACCCCGAAGGAAAGCTAGCGTGCACCCCCGTCTATGTATGTACACACAAAGTACCCACGCGTGTTTTTATTAATTCTAAATATTCTCGGGAGATGGAGAGAGTAGCAATAGGTTGGTGAACATGTTGGAGGGGGAAAGAATGCTCATATGCTTTTCGATGCAATGTCCTGTTGGTAAGTGATACATCTCGCTTATCCGTGTTGTTTGGGGTTCGTACGAAAAGTGGTTTGTTCGTCCTGCAAAATATATTTTGCAAGTCCTACGTTACACAGAATATCGTTATCTTTTAAAGATCTGGCCCCAGACGTTCGAACTCCATCGATGGTAATTGACTTATCTCGGTTCACTATAATATAGGCTACAGTCTGAAGCTCTTTTGTGTAGCTGCTATTATTATTGTACACTGTATCATACCATCACCAATCAATATGCAGTGCAATAGCTTTGCTGTTATAACATTTCATTGGCTTTGCTTAATGGAAACCTCTTTATATGTATGTATACATATATATACGTGTATGTAGGGGTTTATACATAAACATAGTTACGTGGCGTGGGTGTGTGCGTGTGCGCGCGCGCGTGTGTGTATTGTATATGGTAAATTGATATGAGCTTCACACGTTCAGCAGGAAGGAGAGAAACAGAGAAGAGTTAAACATTCAGAAAGTGAGCAAGCTTCATGGATGATCCAATAGTCCAGTATTTTAACTTTGTTTAAATATATGAAGGCGGCCACAATTTAAGAAAGATTTCAGAGAGCATGAGTACTGTGTCACTTTGGAAAGGTGTGTATGATATATTATTTTTTCATTTGAATCCTTTGTTTTTCTTTTAAATACAAGTACATTAAATCATTGGATGTCATAGCTCCCGTAGTAACAGTTGTTAAAGATTTTTATTTGATAGTCATCTAAAGTAATGTTACACCGCTTGCACCATGGTATGCATTTGTCGTAAGGCATATGGAAATTCCTCATTCATTCTATACAGTCTTATGTGACATGTTTAAGATGGTGTCTAACTTTGATTTGAATAGGAAAATGATTTCTTTATGAGATAGCATGTTTCTCTTTACCTATATATGGTCTAATGTATTTTCAATATGTATGTTAAAGTAAAGGTATAGACAAGTAAACGAATGCAATGAGTCAAAATGACGTCTGTGGAAGACCAGGAAAGTTTCACGGATTCTTTACAACCGAATCCTGCTTCTCTACCTAACTTGAAGAAAGAAAGTTCGGATGCTCAAGATGGACAAGGCGATTCCTCGGATGTTCCCAGCAAGGATAGAATTCCAACCGATACTATGGAAGATACAGGAAAATCCACAATCTGTGATATTAAGAAGAATGAAAATGAAGAGGAAGTGATTGTTTTGGAAAATGATAAGAGTCAAGCGAAGTGTAAGATAGACAGAACTAGACCGACTAAGAGCAGTGGAAAAGCAGATTCAACTTTATCAGCACCGGGGAACGATACTAAGATTAATAAAACTGAAATTTCAAAAGAAACTACAGCAAAAAGTGGGAGTAACTTGAAAAGAAAACGACAAAGTCTCCTGTAAGTGTAAGCAGCATCTATATTCATTATCGCATTAAGAAAACGTCATGGCGTGCGTGATCCTTCTTAGTATTTTAACAGAACGGAATTTGCAAACTTTTAACAAATTAACAAATTAAAGAACTAACGAACTAACGAACTAACGAACTAACGAACTAAATCGATTGTTTAGAAGCCAGGAGGCCGATTCGCCGTCCGAGGAGAACAGTCTCCGAAGTAAGCGGAAGAAGAAAAGTACAAACGACAGATTTTGCTGGCGATGTCATAAAGAGTCCGTGGAAGCTCACTGCAGTGCTTGCCCCCGATCGTGGCATCGCAGGTGCATAGGAATGCAGCCGCCGACCGCTCAAAATTGGATATGCGGAGAATGCGCGGCTATTTTGCGAGCAGAGAATGCAGAGACGCGTTCTACAGCTATGGCACAGTTATCGGTCGACCAGTTGTGTCTGCTGTTGAAGCATGTGGTCGAGAGAATGAGGGAATATCCTGGTGTAGGTATTGATTCTTTCTTTGTACCGATCTTTTGTTGTACCGACGATCGAACTCGAGCACTTTTCAAACAGTCAGAACCGTTCTGGAAACCGGTCGAACTTTCCGAAGCACCAAATTACCTGGATTACGTGGTGAAGCCAATGGATTTGAGCCTTTTGGAGTCGAACGTACGGGCCAAGTTGTACGGCAGCACCGATGCATTTATGGCTGACGGCAAATGGATACAACACAACTGTATCGTGTTTAATACGTGTACGTAGATAGGGAGCGCGCGTAATAGGCGATAGAGGAATTCTTATTCAAACGTTCATTGACATTGACATTTCACAGGTGGAGGTGTTTACGCCGATACGTCGAAATTAACGAATGCCGCGAAACAGATGATTAAATTGGCACGTCAAGAGGTATCAGAGATAGAAGCGTGTCCCGATTGTTACGCTCACGGGAGGAACTTACCAAGACCGCAACCATCGTGGTTCATCGAACCCTGCCGTCGACCTCACCCGCTCGTCTGGGCGAAGTTAAAAGGTTTCCCATTCTGGCCGGCAAAAGCCATGCCCCGAATCAACTCTCAAGGGTTCGTGGATGTACGGTTCTTTGGCGAGCATGACCGCGCCTGGGTGTCACCACGAGACTTGTACTTATATTCCGAAGATCCGCCTGTTCCGTTGCCGCGCAAGAGGAAATTGGATATGGAAGAATGCGTTCGAGAAATCACTCGGCATTGTCGAAAGCTCGAACTTGTCTTCGGACAATTCAAATTTGCACCGCCCAAGGTCCAATATAATCCGCACGATCCGATGCAAATCAAACTACTCTTGCCAAATTATGATCCTCTTCGTTCCAACAGCTCTGTATCTTCGCAATTTCTCACGCCTAGGAGAAAAACGTTTGTGAGGAAACGGTTGCACGTCAAGACCAAGTTGCAAAGCGGCACGGAGAAAGTAAACGTTTCCGATGCTGAAACGAAGATGACCGACTCCAACACAAACAGCGCCGGGCCAATCAAAATCGAACGAAATCTCGCGACGCCAGACAAGTCCGATGAATCCGACCGAACGAACCTGAAAGCCGAAGTCGAATTGACGTTGATCGCTTCTCGAAATGCAAACGACGAGCCCTCGGAGAATGGGGACAAGAAAGAGGATGATGCCGAGACTGATCGGTTGGCGGCGGACGTTGAACTGGAGATGCAGGAAGCGGCGGGAGAGGCGAAACCAAGCACGAGTAAAACCGATACGGACGAAAGTGCAGCGAGCAAGTGTAATTCTCTCGAACCGAATGTTCGAACGTTCGAACGAAATGGTGAGTCTGAGAAGGCAATGAACGATGAGGAGAAATCTTTGGAAAACTCGTCGAAGCAACCAACAACTCCTACGTCTTCGGAGAAGCAACCAACGGACAAGACACAAACGCTGAAAAAAGAATCTCCCTTAAGAGTTAATGTCAACAAAACAGATACGACGAGTCAGAGTGTATTGAATTCGCAGAAGTACAGTATTAAAAGTACAAAAGCAGTGGCGAAAGTTTATAAACCGAAAACCAGAATGGTCGATAAAGTGAACGCCGAGAAAGCTTTACAGTCTATGGCTAGCGAGCAAAACCAGAAGCGTACCACGATCGAATCGAATATCACAATTAAGCAGAACGATAAGTCTTCAACATCCCCGAAGGATCATTTGAAAAGTTGCAACAACAATTGCTTGATATCGCCGTGTGTTCCGGTGTCCACCGACAAGTCACCGGTTCACGCTAGTGACTGTCATGCGTTTAAGAAAAATCATACGGATCAGTCGGTTGCGTTGTTCCTTGTATTGAACAATGGTACATCGTCCGATGGCGTTAAAAAATCGGTTGGGCTAGGTAGTTTGGTGGTAGACGAGGAAGAGAGAGAAAAGGAGAAAGAGAAGGAAAAGGGAGAGGAGAAGAAGAAGACGGAGAAGGAGGAGAAGGAGAAGGAGAGGGAGAAGGAGAAGGAGAAGGAGAAGGAGAAGGGAAAGGAAAAGGTAAAGGTAAAGGTGAAGGAAAAGGAAAAGGAAAAGGAAAAGGAAAAGGAGAAGGAAAAGGAAAAGGAGAAGGAGAAGGAGAAGGAGAAGGAGAAGGAGAAGGAGAAGGAGAAGGAGAAGGAGAAGGAGAAGGAGAAGGAGAAGGAGAAGGAGAAGGAGAAGGAGAAGGAGAAGGAGAAGGAGAAGGAGAAGAGTAACAATGTTTCGACGATTCAGCAAGTTCCGAAAGACACGGCACATGTACCGCAACAGAAGAAAGAGAGCAAAGCGAGGAAATCGTTTCCTAATAAATCTCGGAATTGCCCGCAGCCGGTTTCGCATTCGTCGGCAATAGGCCTCTCGTCGAATCCGACCGATTCTGTGACCTATATTCCTGCCCATCAAGTCGAAAATTGCGCTGAATATGAAATGCTTCCGCCAGAAGCAGGTCCTGTCAGTGCTCGTTTGTTTCACGGTGCTCAAGACTTGGCCAGGAAGATGGCTCAGTTGATGGAAGAGGCGTACAAAGAAGCAGCACACGAGAACCAGAGTTCCGAATGTTCTCCGTCCGAGAATCATCAGGCTACAGTTCATTTTTTACGTTTACAAATCGAACGAATGAGATGGCAACATCAACAACAGCTGGCCGAACTAAAGCACAACACTGGTACGTTAGCATATTATCCGCCGGATTGAATTTCATCCGGATCATTCTGTCTGCGAGGATCGTTTTATCGTTTCATCATTTACGCTGTTGCTATTTCAGATCGAATTCTGCGAGAAATGAAGGCGAGTTTAGAAGCTGAACGGTTGCGGGCCATCGAAGAGACCCGTCGAGAAGTCGAGGAAGAGAAACTGCGATGCATTGAAGAAATAAAACGCAAACAATGGTGTGCGATGTGCGGCCGGGAGGCATTGTTTTACTGCTGTTGGAATACAGCGTACTGCGACTACCCTTGTCAGCAGTCCCATTGGCCGATGCATATGAGAACTTGCGCTCAAAAGCCTTCGTTCACAACTATCGTTACCAGTTCTGCTGCAAATTTGAATCAGCAGCAGGTGATGCCCAGACTTATGATAAATACACAGCATGTGATGTCAAACACATGGAGGGCCTAGAGCGCATCGGTGTAAGTCCTGAAATCAAAGCCAGACATTTCGAACTTTTCCTAATTTCGCTCTAGCTTTATTCCATCGTTCTCCGTCGTTGATCATATGCTTACATGTAAGTACGTGTTACACAATTTCACCGTCAGACAAAATAGTTCTTTATACATTTTTGTAATGTACAAATACAAACGATAAGAAATAAAGAATATTTATTCAAGGAGTAGCGTCGCCCACTCCGATCAATGAATTCGTATAGAAATAAGCAACTTCTCGTTGGATGCTGTACGCGTTTGCCGCGCGTATGTACTCGATAGCGTCTGTTTCAGCCAAATTTCATTGCATTGTCGTTCGAATGGTTCAGTTAAACGTGAAAGGTCAAATTTCGAGTTTCAACTTACACTGAGTATGCCTTTGGACCCTTCATACGTCCGTTAAGTACCGTATTGATAATCCTATGACAGGACAATTCACGAATGCGTAAGTGTACAGTCTTTTCCCCATGTTACCCTAATGAGATGCTCCAAAAATCCCTTGTATATTTTTCAGAATCGTAATGCCAAAGTAAACAGTTCTGCCGACAGGGTATATGCGTTACCGCATAGTAAATTGAGCGAGATATCAGCGTCCCTGTTTTTTACCTACTCTAGAAACGAAGATAATCAAGATTCATCCTAAGCGAATGCTTTGCGCGGGAAAACTTTCTATCCAGCAGCCCCAGGTTACATTGAACGCCGTGTGCAATCAAAACATTCAAACAGACATTACTTTATGTAGTTAGAAAACCCGAGACAGTGGTATTTCTACTACAATGGTGCGTATAAATACGACAGATCGTTGTAATTTGTAAAAGCAATGTAAACTGATGTAACACGTGATAGGAATAGTTTTGTATTTTATGTGGCATTTTCATTGATTACAAAATAACAAATTCTTTATAAATGAATGAATGTAGCTGAAACGAGATCCAAGTTGATTTGTGTTATTGCTCTATCGTTCTAGTCGTTGGCTATTTCCCGAGTTTCATCGTGTACAGTAGACACTTTTATACTGGACATCTCCGACTTTTGACTTGGAGTCCCGCGACGGGTATATAGCACTTACGATCGTTGGTGTTTGAATTTCTGCAATCCTCCATTCTGTTCTGCAATTGTTTCACCGCCGACTATTAGTTGCGAGTACTTACGCAGCTGCACATGCTCATTACGCTGTGTTGATTACTGCGATAAAGTTGTGAACCTTTTTAGTTCAGGAAGACAGAGAAAGCCTCGAAGTGCGTTCTAAAATCCATAATGTCAACAATTTTCACCTTTCATGCGGTTTTATCAGCGATGTTTCCGCGGCATCATCTGTGCCTGCTTGCCAGTGCCGACGCTTTCAATCCGCTATAACGATTACCCGACATCATTTCTGAACATTTACCAGCGAGGAACGAGGAAGAAAGTCTGCGGTAACATTTCAGCTTCTAACAGACCGGATATTTTGCCTCCTGTCTCGTATTTCGAATGAATTTCGCACTCATCTGAATATTATAGCATCTGTCGGAGTGAAAATATTTCCCTCCTTCTCTGAACATCGTTGCCTCCTTGTCACCGATAGACTTACTTCCTTTCCTGCGCTCCTAATACCCGGCAGCCGGAATAGCAGGAGCACATAACCAAAGTTGGTAACTCATTTGCCGTCCTTGTCGCGCGCATCTTCTCTCCTTGTCTGACCGCGCTCCGCCTGCGACCTCCTCCCGCATTCTGCTTTCCTATTACCAGGAGCCGATTTTCGCCGAGAATGATCAGACGCAGCCTGCTTACAAAATGGCGTATGGTGCAACGGCAAGCGTATCGAAACAGAATGCGAGACTTTGTTGCTTTCGGTAGTTATGTATTCATTGAGTGTATATTCATTCGAGTGCTGTAACAAACTTTATGTTCCCTATTTCCGAGTACATAATTTATTCGCATTCGAAACGGTTTAAATAATTTGTAAAAGACAGAAAATCCGTTTCGTACTCACATTCCATTCATTCGCTAAATCACTTTACAGTCACGATGTTACGAATAAAGTCGTATAAATGCTTACTTGGACTCTAGGAATACCTTGAAATCTATAAAATCGTCCTTTGAATTCCCAATTTGTCGCGCAACCATAGTAATGCTTATTTTATTCTGCATAGTGATTGTTCAGAATACTCTATCAACTCTTCCTTGTTAAGACGTCACAAAAGTAACTTACGATCATCCTGCCATACGAGTTGTCTAATTAATTCACAAACAATTACACTTGAAATATATATTAGAAGATCCAAAGCAAGAGTAATTCAGTAAGTACATAGGTAAGTAAGTAAGTAAGTACTTACGTAGTGTTTGAATTTTCCGTAATCCTCCATTTCGTTGTGCAACTGTTTGTCTGTCGATTCATTGCGAGTAAGTAACTACGCAACTGCACATGTTGATTACTCTATATTGATTACTGCGATAAAGTTATGAACTTTTATAGTTCAGGAAGACAGAGAAAGCCTCGAAGTGCATTCTAAAATCCATAGTGTCAGAAATTCTGACCTTTCGTGCGGTCTTATCAGCGATGTTTCCGCAGTATCACCTGTGCCTGCTTGCCGGAGCCATCGCTTTCAATCCGCCATTACGATTACCCGACATCATTTCTGAACATTTACCAGCGAGGAACGAGGAAGAAAGTCTGCGCTAATTTTTCAGCCTCTAAACAACTGGATATTTTGCCTCCAGTCTCGTATTTCGAATGAATTTCGGACTCACCCAAATATTACAGTACTTGCCGGAGTGAAAGTATTACCCTCCTTCTCCGAACATCGTCGCCTCCTTGTCTTCGATTGACTTACTTCCTTTCCTGCGCCCCCAATAGCCGGCGGCCGGAATAACAGGAGCACATAACCGAAGTTGGTAACTCATTTCCCGTCCTTGTCGCGCACATCTTCTCTCCTTCTCTAGCCGCGCTACCTCTACGACCTCCTCTCTCATTCTGTGGTCCTATTAGCAGGAGTTGTTTTTCGCCGAAAACAATCAGACCCGGCATAGATCCAATGTATCGCGTGGTATAGTAAGGGGGACCGTACCACAAAGAACCGCAAGCGTTTTGTGTTTACAGTAGTCCTTTATTCATCAGATACATAGTTATTTGATCGTAACATTGAATGAGTAGTTTATTTACATACAATGCGTCTTAAAGCATGAGTAAATTATAAGAAATCTGTTCGATATCAGTCAGTTTCTAAATAATTTCTCGAGGTGGGGAGCTGCCTTTTTAATTCAATATTCAACCACTGTGTATGGAAAACGTTTCGAAACATGCAAGTGTGGACGTTCACAGATTGATTGCCCTATGCCCTAGGATGTAATGAAATGACCCACGAACGGGATTTACATTGTATGTGTACACTTTATGCATGCGAATCAGCCCATGAGACGGTGCTACATTGTCCTCTTCATCCCTTTCACTTTAACTGAACGACTGTGTTAAAGAGAATGTCGGCCAATATAGCCAAGTGCGATCTTTCATTCGTAAAGATTGATATTTTAATTCTTACGAATGTTTAAAGGAATTCGAAGAGTTCGAGGGAAATTTGTAATGATTAAAGAGTAACGTTTAATGAAGAAGCGGTAGAGGAATTTCTTCATTTCTTTGAACTCAAAATTGATCGTGTCGAGTCGGCACATGCTTTATGTAGGAGAATCGGCGTTTAGCAGCTGATTGAGAAAGATCATGTACATTGTATGCAGTCGATTCACTTGGTAATCGATCGTGACAGATCTCTGTCTCTGTACTTTTCTATGTCGGTGGCGTATGCACGTGTATTCGTCGACCACTAGTGGACACGTACGTTTTCATAGGCGCGTTTTTGATGAATTTCGCGGAAAACTTGATACAAGTATACGGTGCATTTCGTTGTAAATAATTAGTTTGCTGTAGGTGAATGTCGCTTCGTTGAAAATGTTAGCATCGTTGAGAAGCATCGTGGCGGTTTGGAATGCTCGCTCGAAGTGCGTACACGTTGCAGCGTCCGCTAGGAAGGTTAATTCTCGCAAAGCATCAACAGTATGTTTCAGACGTTACGGGAAAAAACTGTCATATTCGTCATAAAGTCAATTACAGATCTACCAGACGGAACGGCCAAGGAGAATACTTTCAGGAATTCAACCGACTGGAGATGTACATTTGGGAAACTATTTGGGCGTTATACAAAACTGGGTGGAACTGCAGAATAGCGGGGCAAATGTTCTCTGGAGCATTGCAGATATGCATTCTATTACATTACCGCATGTAAGAACCTAATGTAATTAGTATACGCATAATTTGTGCAAGTGCAAACACATGTATGCGCCATTTTTTTCCCTCGATTCTGGAAACTTCTGTCATGCGACTGGTTTTCTAATTTCTGGATTTCTCTTTTACTTCAAAAGGAAAGAAACAAACACGATTCTATTAACAGTAAATGTCTTAGGATCCAAAAAAGTTATCTGATAATATCTTGAAACTGACTGCGACGTTGATAGCATGCGGAATAGATCCGAAGAAGAGTATACTGTTTCAACAATCTTGCATACCTATGCATGCGGAATTATGCTGGGTGCTCGCATGCATAACGACGCTGGCAAAGTTGGGGCACCAACCGCAATTCAAGGAAAAAAGCGAAACATTAAAGGAAGTTCCTCTAGGTTTATACATTTATCCTGTTCTTCAAGCAGCCGATATATTACTTTACAGGTAAATATTTTCATAAATTTTCTCACAAATAGTTTTGTCGAGCGTATATAACATATTTCAGAGCGACTCATGTTCCCGTTGGACAAGATCAAGTTCAACATATTCAATTAGCACAAAGTATAGCTGCTACGTTCAATAGGAGATTTGGACAAACTTTTCCTATACCCCGCTCTCTTATTAACGGTAAGGTGCTTGTGTCCCTTTTCAATTTTTAATCTATGGTATGGTTGGTGCAATATGTGTGCATGTGTACAGAAATAATCATGTCTGAAATCATATTGCGATAGATCTTACATATATGTACATGTATTTGCAGATAATGCTAGTCAAAGAATAAAGTCTCTACGTGACCCATCAAAAAAAATGTCAAAATCTAATATGGACCCAAAAAGTAGAATAGATTTATTGGATGAACCAGACATCATATTGGAAAGAGTGAAAAAAGCATTGACAGATTTCACTTCCGAAGTAACTTACGATCCTCAACAACGTCCTGGGGTGTCAAATTTAATTTCTATTCATTCCTTGGTTACCGGAAAAACACCTGAGCAAATATGCCTCGAAGCACAAGGATTGGACACTGGAGAGTATGTATAATGGAAACTCCATTTTTTCTTCTTCCTAATTAAGATTTCGGATGTAGTACATTTCCATTCATTATGTATACACAGATATAAACTAGTGGTAGCAGATTCGATTATACAGAAGCTGTGCCCGATTCGTGAAAACTTTTCAAAATTGATCAAAGAACCGGCATACTTGGAGCAGTCGTTGAGGGAAGGTATGCGTAAAGCGACGGATATTGCTATGTGTTGTTGGCAAGATGTTCGCACCAAAGTGGGCTTTGAAAACGATATTTTACGAGCAAGCGAAAAACCCGCGCAAAATACAATTCTACGGTAATAGTTATTGAAGATGAGAATAAAATGAATACAATCTTTGTTGAATAAATATATTATTTCGTTAGATATAATTTCTGCTTTTTTCTTCTGCGTTCCTTCAACGATATTATCTCATGTCGATAACCAATTTGCCGCGTAAGTGACCTCTTGCTACTCTATCGTACGCCAATGGCAATTCTTGAAACTGATACACTTTTTTAACCACAGGAATCACCTGAATAACATGTACATTTTATGTAACTGATCATATTGTTGTAGCTATGTATTGCCAAAGCCATGGGTTGTTTAAAAAAATTTAAGAGAAATTAATACCTCTCCGGTTTCTACGAATGTTTGAAGAGCCGTAATTCCTATCTTCGAAGGTGTGAAGAATCCCCATTTGACCAAACTTTTATTCTCACTGGTCGGTATATTGTATCTCATTAATGCTCCTATATTTTTCACTGCTCCAGCGATCAAACCATGTTGATCAATATTTTTTAACAATGGTGAATTTAATGTTATGTAAGTACAATGTGGATAACCCTTTAACCGTATTCGACTCGGCCCCTGATTAGCGCAATCCAAAATTATGTTATACCTGTAACAAAAATGGCAATGAAATACATATTTTAGGCAGGTATATTTTCAAGTATAGAGATTGAAATTGTAACGCTTGTGACATACGGTCCTTCCATAATGATTCTTGAATCTGCGTCATCTAGTTTGTAATCGATCACAACATCGGCTCCCAATTTTTCTACTAAACTGACAGCATCGCTACTACATGTGGTGATTACCTGAAACAGTTTAGGTTATCTTTAATGATACACAGAAAAGGTAAGCATGATTGATCCTTGAAGTCACTTACGTGCATGTTCCATGCTTTTAAGAGCTGTATAGCTAAAGTGCCTACTCCACCGGAACCACCCAATACTAAAACTCTGTTATTCTTCCTGGTTGGCATTATAGTTTTGTAACACAATCCACCGGTGATCCATAAAGCTGACCATGCTGTGAGGCCGGCATACAATATACTGGCTGCTTCTATGTACGTCAAGTTTTTAGGATGAGAATTGACCTACACAGATATGCCTTCTTACACGATAGAATTCAGGGAAAAATATGAGGTTTGTCAAAAGTGCTAAGGTGCAAAGTTACCAAATTGTGATCGACAACTACGTATCCGGCGTGACAACCTTGTCGTTCAACAGGAACTACACCCCACACTGGGTCGCCCAATTTTAACCTACCACCCACTCCGTGTCCCTTTGAAACTATTACACCGGAAAAGTCTCTGCCTAACGTCAATGGTAGTTCTAACTCATCGTTTTGTCCACCGGTGAAACTTCTTGCTTTTCGCATGAAATTTAGAACTGCTGCACCGTATCCTCCTAACAACACCACAAAAGGAAGGAAATGGAGCGAACGTGCCTTTAAAAATACATAAACGCTGGCAGACAGACAAACGATTAGAAAGAAAAGATTTGTTGCGTACTTGTCATGGCGATGTCTATCGGGTTTACACTGGATGCTTCGACTTTTACCAAAATATCGGTAGGTCGAGTGATCACCGGTATCCTGACACTCGAAAGTCTCAATTCTTCCAAGCCACCGTACGAATGTATTTGCCAAGCTTGCATTTTCTCTTCGACATATTCCTCATGTTTTAGTGACAGTTTACTAGCATGACGGGATTGAATATTTCTCGGAGATGTTCTCAAACACAGCACGATCCTGTTTAGCATTTCTTTAGACTCGAATCGTTTACAGACATGAAAGGAACGGAGCAGTCAACTTGGAAGATAGGTTAGGCGCAAATGCGTAGCTCAGGTTCTACCGATTCACGATTTACACCACCCGCAAACGCAGCTCCCCTTCCTTTACGCGACATACGTTTCCGTTTGGAGACTGGAAAACATCGAATTTAAAGAGCAGCTACCTTCGAACGTTCCGTCGAAAGCAACCGAATCCTTCACAGCCGCGTACGTTTCATTCACGCCTCACGGTCGATGCCAATCGAATGTCAACGCTTCATGTTGCTTTTGTTTTTGCAGTGGGCAGATGTACTTGCTTACTTATGTACTTCCTTATGCGCTTACTCGTGTACATACACAAATATGTATGTACACCGCTGATGCGTTCAGAAACAACGCCTTTAGTCTTTTTACTCTTAACTCGCTGATCGAACGTTCTTCCGAGGAAGCAATTGTACGTGTCGTGTTGGTCGGCGGTAGAAAACAAAAGAACTTGATCATTTCCGCAGAACAGATACTTTCGAATTTCTAGCGGCACAATTGTTGTGCTAGCACAGTTTCCCCTGGAATTCAAATGTACCGCGGCGACGAAATCTCGCACGCGCGCGCGAAATCTGCTCCATGCCGGAACGTTTGAATCATTCGAACCCTCGAGAATAGGAATAGAACAGGTCCCTCGAAACATTCGAAAGACAGAGAAACCGTGGGACCGCCAAAGATTTGCGTGGAGACAACGTCGAGCCGACAAGACTGGTCGAAATCGCAAATGCGCAACCGATAGGCAGGGGGCGGACGTAGAGTGTTTGTCGCAGGAAACAGTGAACATCGAAGCGCACGAGCGATCGACGATCACCGATCGAAAGCAACGGAATTCTCGGCAATTGGTGCAGCGGAATGACCGAACGGTATAAGAGCAGGTTGATGGGTAGCAAAATATCTGGAGGGTGGCCAGAGTGTTTCCCTTCGGAAGAAAAAGCGATTGCGCGCATGCCTGATATCGATCGGTAATCACTATGGTTACGACTCGGTATAGAGGCACGACGGCGACTACGACGGCGACGACGACGGCGACGACGACGACGACGACGACAAAGACGACGACGACGACGACGGCGACGGCGACGGCGACGGCGACGGCGACGAAGGTGATAGAGATCACCTCGTGCTGGTTTGACGGTGAGTTACAGGGTAAACGAAAATCTACGGCAGTGTGTAGTCCACGAAAGACAAGAACGAATAAAAGTGGTACCAGTGAAACGAGATTTGAAATTAAAAAGTGAATGACAGGATAATAGAGTGATAGAAAAGAGGATAGTGTTGAAACGGTCGGTTGTAGTAGAGAGCGTATGTCGGTGTTCGCCGCGTCGCGTGTCGTCATTTTCTCGCCGGAAGGACGGAAAGGTGAACTGCGGACAGAAATGGGCTCGAGCAACATGCATAAAGTGTAGAGGAAAAGATGCCGGTAAAGAAAATGCGATCGAAACAAAGAGTGCAACGAAAGGGAGTAAAATCGAGAGAGCGAGGGTGAACCTGGGAGAAGAGAGAGAGAGAGACAGGGAGAGGGAGAGAGAGAGAGAGAGAGAGAGTGAGGTTCCACAGGGTGGGAGGAGAGAGGGAAAGGGAGAGAGAGACAGAGACAGAGAGAGAGAGAGAGAGGGAGAGAGATGTAGAAAGCGCATACAGGGCTGTTGAGAGTAACAGGGAGCGCATCGTGGGCGCAGCGAGAGAGGATATTGACATTTTCGGTCGAGGGGCGCGCATTCGTAGAAGAAGGGGTGGTGGTGGGTAACACGGGGCAGTCGCCTCTTTTGCCCGATCCTGCAGTATCCATGGCTACGCCGTTCGCGAGGATTTCCCGCGAAATACCGAAATTTTCGGCCGCGTAATCTTTTCCACGGTGTACCATCGGTGAAGTGTCAGTTGTTTTGATAATCCTCGACGAACCGTCTAGGAATAGCGATCGTCGATTCTTTCTATACGGCCGATCGTTTGCAAATTGGTTGCCTTTTCAAAGGGTGGATACCGTGATCCCACCCCCTACTACGACCCACGGTAGCCCATCCCTTCTTTCATCCCGTCCCTAATCCCTCTCCACCCTTTACTATCTACACCCACACACCCCACCCCAGCCTACTCCGTCCCACCGTTTGCCTTTGTCTGTCCGTCTCTTACTTTTTCGCCTACTTTCTTTCTCCTTTTCCATTCCGTTCCCTTTTTTCACTCCATCCTTCCCCTGCATACGTCTCTTTCCTGCCCGCTCTCCTTCTTACTCTCTCATTCCGTTTCTGCTCTCTTTTCTACCGCGTGTGTTGTAACGCGCAACGAGCTAGGAACCTCGACGTTTCCGAACGATCTTCCGTGGTAAGTATCGTTTCGTTTCGTTTCGTTTCGTTTCGTTTCGTTGCAACGCCACCAAACGCCACATCCTACTGAACGAATGTATGGACGTACGAACGAACGAACGAACGAACGAACGACTGAGAAAACCACAATTGAAAGCAAGATGATGTACGCGCGCGCGCGCGCGTGTGTGTGTGTGAGCGCGCGCGTGAAACGTACAGGAAGAAAATGAAGTACGTCGAGGGCAGCATAGAAAAGAGAAAGAACGAAGGAATACGAGCGTGGAGTCGAAAAGAAGATATCGGATGTTGAAGTAAGGTGGACAAAATGTAGCCAGGAGAGTATGTTTGGTGAATAGAAAGGTGGGTAGGAAAAGAAGAAGGGGCGTTGATTGAGCAACGGATGGAGCGGGTGGTGCATCCTGGCTGGTGCAGTGTTTACCCGAGCGCCAGCCTCAACTACCTTCGACTAGGTGGAGTCGATCTGTTTTCGCATTTGTCATACGTTTGCCTTTTTCTCTCTCTCTCCCTCTCTCTCTCTCTCTCTCTCTCTCTCTCTCTCTCTCTCTCTCTCTCCCTCCCTCTCTCTCTCTTCCTGCTCCTCTCATATTGAATCCCTGTCCAACGATTGCTGCGAGACTCAGAAAATGTATCGTAGTTTTCGCGAGTTATCGATAGGAAGAAGTGAGAAAATACTTGATTCGGTTCGATGATGAAAAGAAGTGAAAGAAAACCTTTTCATTAGGTCGCTCTATCGGGAGAATACGATTCTTTGATCGAGTGCATCAATTAACAGTATCGACGATCGTGGCAAAATACTTGGTCATCAGCTATCATTGCTTCTAGTTCCATACTACTGCTACTGCTACTATTATTCTGACCACCACCACCATTACTGCAATGGTACTACTACGAGTACTACTGTTTCTACCAGCATCATCACTGCCGCTACCAGTGCATCGCCAGCATTGCTAGTGTTGTCACCAGTGTCGACAAGTGTCACGAATCTGGAAAAAATAGATTGATTTCGAACGAAATGGCCGGCTTTTCTACCCGCCATTCATGGTTAGGCGCGGACGGCAAGTAACCGCATCACGCTTGAAATCGATATAGTCTTAGGAAAGCTCCTTTCACCCACGTCTACGCTATCCACGCGTCTATTTTTCCCCGGTCGAGTGCTCTCCGCCAATTCTCATACGAGTGACCATTGCACTCGAAATATTGTGCAATTCATCGCAACTGCCTTTCGGAGTGTTCTATCGGCCAAAAAGATTAGTTTCGAGGTGTGACGTTAAACTCGGCATCGGTGATACGTTGGACATAATAATTCTGTTGAATCGCGTTTTCGTCTGATCTTGAACAGGACGTGTCTTTTCTGTTCATTTCGGTGAACTTTGTGGTCCATGTTTATGCGATCCAGCAGCTGGCCATTCCAATTTATTCAAACAGTCGATACTCCCGAAACTCGTCGATTTCACGTCGATTCCTGTGAGTTTCGCGAATCTGAGAGTTTGAGCAGAAAACGATAACGATGATAGAAACAACAACAGCAACAACGACGACGACGACGACGACGACGACGACAATAACAGCAGCAACTGCGATGATAATAGTAATAATATGAATAATAGCGAAGGTTTCTGAAACACGCAGTAGACGCAGGTGATGTATACGTATTACGTGGAAGAAGAGTCGACGGCCGTTCAGTAACCCTTCCGCGACGCCACCCTTATTATTATCCGTAACACATCCACGCAACGCTTTGCTTCATTGATCTCGCTGCTGGTGTCTCTGTCACCGCGTTTCACACTACCAATTTACTTACTTTTCTCTTCAATCCTTCCGCATAATCTCGATTTCAATCGCACGCTATCGAAACGACAAGAAAACTTATCGAACCGATTCACCTGCCGATCAATTATCGTACTTCCAACCGGGCTCATCGTTGTTACTCATCGATGTTATACGGCATACCGAACCTACGCACGCAATAATGAATAGGTGGAACGTTGCGCGGACAAATGTAGCAGCCGGGGAAATTGATTATCAATCGCGTCCGTTCGTAAAACGTGGCAACGCGATCGTTCTCGCTGGTGGAAGGTATAGCGGTGTCCGTGCATACGCTTGCTCTTACCACTGGATGATGGAGCGGAAGACGAAGCCTTTCATCAATGATCCAACAATGGAGAATTTCTGATAGTCTTTTCATGACCAGGGACTCTTCTTTCTCTGTGCAAGGGAAATAAATGCGTTCGAACATTTTACATTTATAATGAACTCAATTATATTGAAAATGCATTCTTCCTTTCTTTTCTGTGAACTAATCTAACGAATTGATTATATTTTCAGCGATCATGTCAGGGACAAACTGATGACCTTTCGAACAGCTACAATGATGTGACAATAAAGATATCTCCTCCTATATCCTCTCTTATATCAAGGGGTATCGTCCCTGTTATGCAGTGCTTCCGAGAGTATAAAAAGACAGAAAATTACAAGCAGTCTCCGGCCACAGACCGGTGTCTCATAAAAACGGTGCCAAAAGTCGACAGACAAGCCAATCTAATTGAAAGTTGAATCTCACAACATCACGATTTCCCACGAGGGATCGGTCGTTGGAGAAGCGAAAGAAGAGTGAGAGAAAGCGAGAGACTGAGAGGCGGAGAGATAGATAGATAGATAGATAGAGAGATAGAGAGAGAGAGAAAGAGAGGGAGAGAGGGAGTGGGAGAGAGGAGAAAAAGAGTGAAAACAAAAGGGACGGAAAGAAGGAGAGGAAAAGTGATATCGAGTTAAGCGCAGAGAGTACAGGTTCGATAAGAAATAGGAAAAGGGGACGGTGGAGGGTGTGAAAGGAGAGGTGGGAGAAGGAATAACGGAGGAAAGAAGCGAATAAGAAGAATAGAATGGGCAATAAGCTATCTTGCAGTTGCGCACCTCTGATTAGAAAGGCGTATCGTTACGAAGATTCGCCATGGCAGGCAAGGGCTAGGGGCGGAATAGGCGGCAGCGGAGGTCGCAGGGGTGACACTGGCCACTTGCTCAGGTGCGGAAGCTTAAGAGAAAGGAAGAGGTGCGCATACCATACCATACCATACCAGACCATACCATACCATACCATACCGTACCATACCATACCATACCGTACAGTACCATGTTATACCATACCACTCCATTCGACTACATTCACTCAGTTTGTACCTATGGGAAAGGCCACGCGCACACGTTCCTACTGGATGCATTGCAATCGATTTCCTCAGGTAGAACGTAATCGTTTCGCACCGTCCTCCGTGTGCGATGATCGAGCGCAATCGCTTTTGCAGTTTGATCAGAGAATCAGAAAATCCTACAGCGAATCAAAGGAACTTTTAGAGGAATATCGATCGATCATTGACTCAACTCGGATCGCGTTCAAACAGCGTTGACCAAAGTTTCGGCTTTTGCCTGTTTAAGATGTTCTACCTGGGTTCTTTCGACTTTCTCTTTCTTATTTTCATGTCTCTATCTCTATCTCTGTCTCTGGCTCTATTCCTAACCCTACCCCCCCCCCCCCCCTCTCTTTACCTCTTAGTTTTGTATGCTTTATTTTGCTATCCATCAAATGTCTGCATATCTCACACTCGTGTTTAAATTCAACTGTACGTTCCGTCGAGTCAGTTTCTCTTCCTTTCTCGCTGTTCTGACCTTATTTTCTTTCATCCGTCCCTGATCCTCCCTCGTTCTTGCTTTCCTTTCTTCCCGTTTAAAGGTCACTTTTCATGTCGGTGCGTTGGCCGAAGCTGATCACAGTGCACGTTGAGTTGAATGCGAGTCGCAGGACTCTTTTACATAGACGATCGCGAGTCGTGTTATTTGGAGTATTTTACTTCCGTTGGTGCGTAATTTTACTGGCATGCACCGAGGCAAATAGGTATATGCATAGATGCATGATTCATCGATACATAAAGATCGTGTTAAGAAAATTGATGTTTCAATCGTTTATATTTACAGACTTACATGTATGTTTACGATTTCTTGGGAGTCGTGACAACTTTCGAATGTATTTTGGATCTGACAGCGCTGTGTATCGAGCTGATATCGTTCAACGCGTTGCCGATGTTCACTCTTGAGTCCAATTGCATATATGCTGCACGAACTCGCGCACAGACACGCACGCACGCACGCACACACGCAAACACGCACACGCGCGCGCACGCGCGCACACACACACGAAACATACACACGCTCGTGTGTAGGCGATATCTCTGGTTCGCGTTGTCCCTCCGTTCACGCTTCGCTTGCATGTTTTTCGCACTCTCTTATCGTTCATCGACTGATCCGTAGAGTTACGATCGAACCGATGCACGCTGCAGTTTTGAAGGTCCTTTCGAATATGTGAATGATCTTACCGGCAGTCGGAGGGGGCGAAGCGTGCGTAAGAATGGGTAAAACATCGAAACGTAAGTTTGATGCGTTCAGAGGTGCAACAGAGTCGGAATACAAACCGCAGCGTGCAGCGGTTGTCGAGTACAGCGGTAGAAGGAGCACATGCATGGACGACGCGCAGCGCGCGTCGTGCATGCTTGCGCGGAAGAGAGAAGAGGCGAAAGTACTACCTATTAGTCGTAGGAAGAAACTGTACGAACGATGTTGAGCATCGACCGTCTTAAAGATCCGATGGGACGAACGGCTGCTCTTTCGATCGAAAGAGCAAAGTTCGACGCCCCGGTTCCTAAGACGTACCTACTTACTTACTTACTTACTTACTTACTCACTCGTGTATCTCGATTTCGTGAGATACACTTTGCTCACCGCTCGCAATACAGCGATGAGAGTTTTTTAGGCTGTGGGCAGAAGTGTTTCACGTGAGTGCGAGCGGAGCGGGGACAGTGAAATGGCAGCAGATCTCGGAAGATTTAGTTCCTGTAAATATCACCTGCATACAAGATTCGCCCGAATACGTCTTCCACATTACCGCCTATAACAGTCACGTCGAAAAGATTCTGGACGTGCGATTGGTTCAACCAGGTAACATTGGCATTCGTTAACGCAACCATTCCCATCAACCGTTTCTCGAAGCTCGTTTACCGATCCCATTCCATCGATTCGTCTGATTCTATTCAAGGTACGCGCATTGGACAAGCGTCGGAGTGTTTCGTCTACTGGAAGGACACCATGACCAACGATACGTGGGGATTGAACTTTACGAAAGCGTTAGACGCCAAACAGTTTCGAGAGTGTTGCGTAAGTTTACAGACCGTTCGTTCACGCCGCACCGGGGAGAATTCTGCACCCTGTTCTCGTTTGCTCGCTCTGAAAACGCTGGATCGCAAGCGTCCCTTTCCTTCCGGCCTCTCGGTGTTTGCTAGATCCGAGATCTAGGCAGGCCATAGACAAGCCCGAGCTGATGCCCGATAGAACGAGGGGGATGCTCGCGACATTTAGTGTTTTTATCGAGACGCGTCGCTCGAATTGAATGTCGAGGGTAGTCGATCGGAGATCGAGAGTTCGAGAGTTCGAGAGATCGAGAGATCGAGAGATCGAGAGATCGAGAGATCGAGAGATCGAGAGATCGAGAGATCGAACATGTCGCACATGCGGGGCGAACAAATGATTGGCCTTGGGAAAATCGATTCTCGATTTCGAATCTCGAGTAATGTACAGTGATTAGTTGATTTGTCCGTACAGTCACCGTCGTTCAAGATTTCAAGGAAAGCGTCCTCTTCTTACTCGTTGAAGCTCGAACCACCGAACAAGCAGAAGATCAAAACTCGGAGAAAGCCCCTGTCGACACCGGCGTCCCCGAGCAGATCCCGAGAGCCCCAGTGCACTTGCATGCCTCCGGAGCAGTTTGCCCGACTTCGAGGTCAAGAAGCCAGATATCGCTTTTGCGGTACGATACGCTGCAACATACACACTTATCTACGAGTGCATGGAAACATACGTATACGTGTAACGTAGATGCATAGGTGTAAATTCGATTTGATGGGATTGATTTGCGTACAGCTACTTCGACGCTGCCTCGTTCCATGGCGCGGTCCACGGAAATGGAAATGACACCGGGTCGCGAGAAGATAACCGCGGCAACGTCCAGCGCGTCCCTTTACGACAACGTGAACAACGCGAACAACGCGAACAACGCGAACAACGCGAACGCAGCAACACCGGCCGCCAAGACACCGAAAGCAGCCGATGCGACGAAGCAGAAGGAGAAACAGAACGAAACGTGCCAAGCTACACCGAAGACGGCGAACGTCGGCATCGAGACGGTTACCGTCGGCTCCCAGGCAAGTCCCCCGACGACTCTCTGCTTCTCTCTGCTCCGCCTCACGCGTGACAAGAACGCGAAGGCAGCTTTCACCTTGAGATCCGTGCGTACTCATCGAGCTGCGTTTCCGTGTTGCAGATTGACAGCCCGGAGGAGAAGGGCGGCGCGGTCTCACCGAAGAAGTCTCAGAAACAAAGTCAAGATACGTCCACTCAGCAAAACGGAGGCGAAATGTTGAAGTCCGAAGGCACCCAGGCGGGCGGTACTCTGCAAAATAAATCGTTGCGAAAGGAGCAATTGCATCATACAAAGTCTGCCGACTACACGGACTTGGAAATGCAAAACGGCAACATCTTCAACATAGTGAATAACAATCACAGCGGAAAGAAGTCGAAGAGCAAGAGCACGGACGACATGAGAATCGAGAACGCGCAAACCGGTGGTATCAGTTTAGACTCGAACACGCTGAAAAGAATGTTGAAGCCTATGTCGAGCATCGATAGTCCCGTTACATCCCCGGAGATGAGCAGGAAAAGACACAGCCATCACAGCTACCATTATCATCCGAGCAACAACAATCAGAAGTACAGTGTCATGCAGGAGACTGAAAATGAAAATTACGCGCACCCGTATCGAGCTCCGTACGGTAACAAGTTCCAGGCCTCTAGAAGCGTGCACGACATGGCCCGCCAATACGCCGGTAAATACGACCGATTATTGTTATTATTATTATCATTCTCCTCTTCTGTCAACGCGTGTCTCTTTGCTGTACTTGCCGCTCTTTGATGCCTTGTAATTACTCGTTCGCGGTCTCCCCGGCGCAAACGTTTCCACAGCTTTTCGCCGGTACGCGTGTTCGGGCGAGTTCCGAGGCAATTTCTATCCTATCGGCGATTTCTCTCCTTGATCATAATGTCAAATCATAATGTCAGGATGTGCACGATTCCAAAAAAGGAAATGCAGCGTGCGTCTGCTATAAATAAGGGATAGGGTGTCGCGTAGTTGTCGAAGCGGCGCGTGGCGCGTGGCAAGAGCCGTGTCGTCGCGCATGCCGCATGGCGCATGTCAACCTAACGAAATGAAATGCAACGAAACGCATCGCAACGCAACGCGACGCGACGCGACGCGACGCGACGCGACGCAACGCAACGCAACGCGTTGGCTCAGAGGTTTCAAGGAACTCGAGTAACGCGCCGTAAATTAACAACTCCTTCCGTTCGACGGTTGCACCTGCGCTCGTCGTTTCCTCACCAACCCCTGCATGAAGCACCTGTTTGTCGTAGGTGGCAGGACCAGGACCTATTTAGATTCGGAACGTAATCGGTGCACAGGTGACATGTCGCCGCCGTCGGACAATGTCATCTTCGACAATCAGTGCTACGCGACCACACCGAGTTCCTCGAACGGCAACTCGGACATGGAACAACCGACTCACTGTAACTCGCGTCGTTGCAACGGTTGCCAGCCCTATCAACAGCAGGCCATGCAATCCGTCTCGACGCCTGGAAGCCCAACCAGCAGACTCCTTCTCGAATACGAGATGCATCTGAGGAACACCCTCGCCAAGGGTATGGATGCCGAAAGTTACAGTTTGCGTACGTTCGAAGCATTGCTCACGCAAAGTATGGAAAATTTGGGTGAGTCACCGCGCTGCTTCTCGTTTCGATTCTTCATCCGCCGCTTCCCGCGGAGCATCACCGACTTTTACCATTGCAGAGTTCGCCGAAAACATACCACTCAACGTACAACGTACACCTCACGTTTCACGAAAACGTAAGTAATTCATAATACGCCACGTATGAAAGCCGACGCGGTGCAGTGTTGCATTAACCGAGTCGAGTCGAGTCGAGTCGAGTCGAGTCGGGTTTCGTACCGCCGCCAAACATAATTTTACTAACCAAACCCTCTGATACATAGTGATCGCAAGATATCCATGATATCCAATACACTTTCAGGTTCGAATTCCAACAAATCGTCAACGTTGCCACTGTCGTATCGTTATTGTAACGACAGACAGAACAGCAAAGACCGAGACGGCTACTATAGCGATCGCAACGAAATGTTACGGGAAAAGAGAGACAGAGAGATCGAGCGTGATCGCGGCTACCTCAGCGATTACAATTCTAGGTAATTTTTCTATCTATACATTTTAAGCCGCGTATCTCCCATGTCCATTCAACCGTGTTCGCTGCTGTATATTTTCACCTTAACCTTTCGTGTCGTACTCATTGAATGGTCGAATACGTAATGCATATTCGGCCGAAGCTGCCGCAGAATGTTGTTGTTGTTCGTAAAGAATTGTTGCTGTTCCGAGTCGATGAAACGCGACACTGGACCAACGAAATACAAGTGCAAGGATGATCGGTAGAGAAAGGAAATCGTAAAATGATTCAAGATGTGCCAGCTGCATCGGAGAGTCTGCTCGCGCACAGTGGTTTCGACATTCCGACGGATGGCAATCGGGAAGTTCGACGCTTGGCTCCGGTGCTTCGAGCTCCATGAATCCAAGTTACGCCAGCCATAAACGAGAATCTCCGTGGGACTCTCTTCCATCGCTGAGACACGAAGGCAGCCTGAACGACAGCGGATACAAATCCAACCGAACAGATTCCTTGGAACAGAGGTGAGGGAAATCCAGCGAATCGTTATTCCATCGTGTCGATGCTCGTACACATTTGCGTCCTTGAAAACATTTTCGTCATTCATCGGATAGCTCCCTACACCGGCAGCTATTCCCCAAACCACACGGTACCCGTTCGAACCGCCTCGTTCCAGAGAAAATAGTATCACCTTACAATTAGTTAAAGAAATTCTAACACGCAGGACCGCTCGTTCGAAGAATGATTAAACGCAGCGCTTCCGTCGATTTTCAGGGGCACTTTCGATAGACAGGACAGCGTTAGATCCGATTACATGTCCGACAGGGACGGTAGATACGGAATCGTTCAACAAGCTTCGCTGGAGAGCACGGACTCGAGGCTTTGCTACTTGACGTCTTCGGAGGTGAGTTTTGAAATAATCGTCGACCTTATCGCTTCGATGTGTCGAGACCTCGGTCGAACATTCGGTTGCCTGGAATTGAATTTCTAACGATAAAAGAGGAATTACGTGTACCCAATCCCGGCGTCGCGTCCAAAGATCCGTACATACGTACAGATACCTATACAAGTTTACCGATAGACTGGCGCAGGTTCAAGCGTGCTGCATTTCAAACGATGCCCAGATGTACATAAATCCTGTGTCGAACGGATACAGGCTGAACAGCCTGTAAATGGCCAGCATCGTTCCTCCAACTGCCGGACGTGTGAAAAGAATGGCGGAAGAAAATATTTCATTGTTCCTCTTTTTTCGTAAAGAACGGGGGATGCACGAATGAATCCTGGATGCGTCCAATAAATTTCGCAACACGGAAGGGAACGTACTTGTGTGAAATGCAATGGTACATTTTTGGAAATGTCAACACCCGTGTAGATCGGATGGAAGTCGGACCACGCTATGGAACTTTCACCCTTATCCGTTGTAAACTTTTCAACCAACAAGCAGTCACATTCGTCCCTCCCCGTTGAATCGCTTTCAATTCATTTCTCAGCCTGTGGAACGTTCGACGCTATCGTATTATCGTGTACCGTCGAACTCGTCTCGACGAAGCCGCTTTTGCATTACATTTAGAAAAGATATGATGTTCCATTGAAAACTGTATGGTCACCTTCGTGTCGGAAAAACTGTCATTTCCGTTTTCGTAGCTTGTGGGACGGTTCGGATGAATGTCGATATTCGTGCATTCGAAATGCGATCGAAATGCGATCGAACTGCGATCGAAATGCGACCGAAAGAATTGAAACGTGTTTGTTGAACGCATCGTTCGAGCCACTCGCCGCTCTAAGTACCTATTTCACGCGAGTGCGACTACGTAGGTTAAAAGAAAGAAGGAAGACAGAAAGAAAAACGGGCCGCGCGTCTCTCGAATATTTACGCTGGTCGTGGATGCCTCGGGAAAGCCGTATATTTGTTCGATGAACGTCGATAACCTACTGACCCTGCCTACACGCGCCTTACATGCATATGTATGTCACCATTCCACCTATTTCGACGCGAACGTCCCGTTCCAGCGAATCCCTTGTTCGAATTCGATGAACGCGCATCGCGTACGTAGTTACACGCATGCGCGCCAGCAGGGAAATACGACGAAAGAAAGATGAAAGCGACAGGAGGAAAAGCAACGATGGAAAGCAGTTGCAACGGGGTTCGCGCCTCCCTGCCGCTTACTCGATTTTACATTTTTATTGTATATTTTCTTCAATCGTGTACGGGACTGGTGGAGGGTATGTGGCGGCGGCGGCGGCGGCGGCGGCGGCGGCGGCGGCGTCGGTGGAGCAGGGGGACGAGGGGTTGAATTCGCGATTCGCAGACAGACGAATGAACGTTTGTCGATCGATGTCGGTCTCTAGGGTGCCCGTGGGCCACGATCGGCCGCGTTTCGGACTGACGTTGTCGGTCGTCGATTCGCAAAGAATTTCTCAGCGAAAATACAATAGGGACCGACCATTTGTACGCCGTTGGAGCGGAGAACGTAGCGGTCGCATCGCGTCCGCAGCGGTAAAGTCGGGGGTGCGGGGAGCGCGCGCGGTGATTTCTGCACAGCGCGGCGCGGCGCGGCGCGGCGCGGCTTCCACTGCGAACAACGTGCAGCCCCTTCTCGACCCCAACCCCAACCCACCCCTTCAGCTCCCAGCCCCCACGGCGCCAACCCCCGGCCCGTTGCATGCCGTCACCCATTTTCCCATCCCATCCCGGCCTCCCTCGACCACCTTTGCTTTCCCTAGCCCCGGCCGCCCCGCAACCCCCTTTCGCACTCCACAAGGACCGAGGTATTGATTCCCCTCGCGGTAGCAGCTTCTCTTCCCTGTTCTCCAGCGCAGCAGTCTGGAGCAACGCACGTTCGTGGCTGCGGACCACCGATTTGCCGCTCGTGTCGACTCGACTCGAAACGAAACGAAACGAAACGAAACGAAACGAAACGAAACGAAACGAAACGAAACGAAACGAAACGATACGAAACGAAACGAAACGAAACTCGAGGGAGCTCGATCGAATATTCGGCCGCGTATAATCCGCTGGAAGAGTCGACGAAGATATCGATATTTCCGGCGAGGATAGCGGAAGCTGGTGATTACGCTGCTGCCGATACGAGCGGGTTCTCCGCGAATCGGGGAACCGACACCGTCCGAAGAGCTTATCCGGCGGAGCGCGACGCTCTCCTCGCAATGGATACCAGCGGGGATGTCAGTGATACCCTCGAGGATTTCAAGTATACACGGAGTCCGTTCTGCGTGCACTGAAAAGGAGACGAGGGGGCTGGCTACGCGCGAAACATTTACGCTGCTCGGACTGGCTGGTGGGTCGCGGACTGCACGCCACTCCACTGCCTGCCACCAGCAAATTTGTAGTGTATCGCTAACGGAGTCGAGGCGGCAGAGCAAACAATTTCAACGTCCTGCGGATACTCCGTTTCCGGAACATTTCTTCGCAACTTCTTCGACACGTGCGGGCTCACGTGTTCGGTGTCGATGACGAACAGCTACTATGCGTGTTCCGGTTGTTCGGTCGGATTCAGATTGACTCTGCCGTTCGCACACACGCACTCTCTCACCGGTGTAATCAGCTGTACCTGGAGTCTCTAACGTTTTTCTTCTGCTGCTGCTGCTCTCTTTCTTTCCCTCTCTCCTTCTCTTTCTCTTTCTCTCTCTCCTTCTCTCCTTCTCTCCCTCTCTCCCTCTCCCTTTCCCTTCCTCCCTCACTCTTTCTGTCCTCGCCTGTTCGTTCCACCTATCAAAAGTCTGAGAGATTCGAAAATTTGACCGTTCCTGGTACTATCCATCGAACAGTCTCGAGGCTGATTGCGAATTCCCTTGAAATTAGAAAGCAGGAAAGGGAAAGCAGAGAAAGCAACGGCTGCGAAAGGAGAAGCGTGGAAAGCCGCGAAGAAGGAAGGCGAGAAGGCAGAGGCAAGGGACAGAAAGAAAGGAAGGAAGGAAGGAAGGAAGGAAGGAAGAAGAGGTGGATCTTCGCGTATCGATGAATCGGTCGATTGGCTCACGAGAAGAACGACGGCGGGAAAAAAACGGAGGCACGATATAACTGTTACAGAGGATTACGTATGTACGTGAGGAAGAAAAAGGACGTGATATCGAGATACATATAACATATTTTTATATGGCGAGTCCGTTTCTACGCGTGTATTAAAAGAATATTCTATATATTTACTTTTAACCGTGAAGCAGAAGACTTGCTGTTTGAAGAAGCGCGTCGAGAAGGTCGACACGAAGATTCTATGGATGAACAGGTTTCGGAACGATCGTTCGAAACTTTGAAGATGTTCCTTCGATTTCTCGAGAATCGATGAATCAGTGAAAGTATCAGAAGCGTTTGTACGAGAACATAATCATTCCTGTGAACGCGACGGTGGAAAAATTCGGTCGAACGATCGAAAGATTGAAGCGCCGAGGTGCGACGGGGGTGGCGGCGGCAAGTCACACCGTAGGAACTAGTACCTTGGACCGGGGGTAGCAGGTTTCATTTATCACGCAGCTTCGTGCGCGCGTAATTCGTGCGTAATTCGTGCGTAGTTCGTGCGTAATTCGTGCGTGTGCGTGTTCGTGTATGGTTGTACAGAAAGGGCGGTGAAGAAATAAATTTCCGTTGAACGAGGCAGAGCGTGCGGAGAAAGGGATGTAGCGATTCGAGGGCGGAGGTGGTTTCGTAGCTCGTTTCGATCCGATCCGATTCATCAGGTTCATCGATCGCCCCAAACGATCGAACGGGCCGTCGTCGGGAAAAGGAAGATGCTCACCATCGTACGGCTGTGTTTCTTTTACTTTGTCTGCACGTTCGTAATCAGTATGCTGCCTCTGCTCACGAACGAGTTGGAACCATTGGCGATCACATTCGTCCAGCAGCTCGTTCGCGTTTACAACCTTGTCAGGGGTTGAACGTTTTGAGAACGTCGGCGAGGACGGCGCGCCGGGGCTGACGCGATCGTTCCGACCGCGCCGAGGACCGGGCCAGCTGCGATCATAATTGATGCAACAGCGGACAACCGACGTTCATTCTATCCTACCCGTCGCTGCTCATCAAAAGTCTTGACTGTTTCGGTGGTACCTCTGCTTCTTGTCATCGGAAGCGAGTTACAGCGACCCGTTGAACCGTATCGCTTAACCCCCGTGCGTCCATCGTGTATCGCGCGTCGCGTTTCTTCCGTTCCCGCAAAAGACGAAGACCTCCGGTGGCGAACAATGGGAAGCCTAAGGAGGAAGGGCGACAGAGAGGAAGGAAGGAAGGAAGGACGGAAGGAAGTGTTGTTGCAGGAGAAGGGAAGGGGGATATCGCGATGTTGCACGATGTCGAAGCTTTCTCGCTAGATTCTCGTCCGTCTATCCGTTTCTTGCCATTCAATAATGGTAGAGCCAAGATGGTCGATCAGGTGTGTGAATAGTACGCTGAGCTTGTTGAATCCAAGCAGCAGCTACACGGATTTGAAGACATTGCACAAGAAGAATTGTAAAAAGTACTTTTGCGTTTGCAAGAGGCACACGATCAGCGTGATATGTATCAATGAAACGAGAAAACTGTACTGGTTCAATTGCAAAAACGTTCGAGAGAAAGTGAACTTCGGCCCCGGTGACGGTTACTACTGCAAGTTGCTGAGGATCGTGGACGGAGCTCTGAGCACCTGGGCGCAACGTTACATCGACGGCTTGAACGTTGCCCGCCGAGAGATCATGTTCAAGATCAACGGTACCGCCAAGAAGAACATGAAGCTTTTAAAGGAGGGTTGCTACTGTCATTACCATCCGCACATGACAGCGGACGCATGCAACGCCGACTTTCTGAAAAAAGTCGTAAGTTTTTGGGCCGGTGATAGCCTTAGAGGATTGCGCGAGAAGATACGCGGTATGACGAGTTACGCGAAAAAGGTAGAGACGCGAGTTTTCGATCGTCTTCTCACCCTCTTCCCCTTCGTTTCTACTCCTATGCTACTTACCCTTTCTCTTTTTGGCGTTTGCCCCCGTTCCAATGTTGTCCATTATATGTATTTCCCTGCTGTTCCCCCGTCTCCCTCCCTCCCTCCCTCCCTCCCTTTGCCTTCGTTTTGAATGTTCATAGCCTGTCGTACGAGCATGGGTTCACGGCCAAATCCGTATCGAGCACTCGACAATGGCAGCTCGTTCCACGCGTAATCACGAATAGCGTACTCGTACAGCTCGGAGGTTATTCGCGATTCTCGCCAGCCCGTTTCCAACCACTGCGCCTCTCCTATTTCCCCGTACTCCTTCGCTCGCCATTCTCCCCTTCTTCCCCATCTCTTCGACAAATGTACGTCCAACGATTGCACAAACATTGCAAGCTACACGAACGACCATACTACTACCACTGCTGCTACTACTGCTACTGCTACTGCTGCTGCTGCTAATAATAATAATAATAACAATAATAACAATAATAACAATAATAACAATAATAACAATAATAATAGTAATAATAGTAATGGTAATGGTAATGGTAATGGTAATGGTAATGGTAATGGTATTAGCGATGAGAAGGAAAGATAAGATGGCACGTAGATGGATGTGATTGATAAAGTTTGATAGGAGCAATACCGTAGGAACTGCGATCATAATACTGGTTGTTTGGGTGTCGCTGACAGAGGCGGCAGAGGCAAAAGAGTAACAAGAGCGAAATGTTTGTGTCAGATGTCGGACGACGACCGAATGTCATTGACGACGGCTGTCAGTGACGACGACGATGGCGAAAGCGTGATAAATTCGCCGTATCGAGGGAAGCAAACTGGCACGGCCGCGGCTTCGTTCAACTGCACCGGAGCGGTGCGGAAAGCTGGGTGAGTGCGTGAGGAACGGTGTGCGACGGAGACCTACGCGGCCGGTCGCGTATGCACGTACATACGTATGCACTTGTGCGTCCGCGTGATCGTCGAATGCGCGTGATGTCGGTTCGCAGGTTCCTCAGCGTGAAGAAGTGGCTGCTGCGGAAGAAACATCAAATCGAGCTCGCGCGGAAAAGAGGATGGAAGGGTTACTGGGTCTGTCTGAAAGGAACGACGCTTCTCTTCTATCCGTGGGATTCGCAAGAGAGTCGAGCCATGGAAGCGGCGCCCAAGCACCTCATCATCGTCGACGGAGCGATCATGCAACCGATCCCGGAACACCCGAAGAGGGACTACATATTCTGTCTGAGCACCGCGTTCGGCGATGCCTACTTGTTCCAAGTAAGTAGGGAGGAATCTCTTTGGAGATTGCACGCGCGTACGTCGAGATCGAGAAAAGAGGAGAATAATGAGTAAGAGTGTAGCGGAAGGACGCGATATGAAAAGCAGTTGTGCGTGATCGTTTGCGTTAGGCACCGTGTCAGGTGGAGCTGGAAAACTGGGTGAACAGCATACACTCGGCCTGTGCGGCTGCGTTCGCGCGGCATCGGGGCAAAACCGGAACCCTACACTTGTTGCAGGAAGAAATCTTCCGGTTGGAGAAGGCGATCGAATCGGTAAGTCGAAAAAACTCGATCGGCAGCACGGACGGTGTTGTCCCGAACACACGAGCGCTCGCGTCCGTGCGGCTGCTCAAGGACCCGCCCAACCTTTCGCAGGATCACAAGCTGAAGCACATGGCCGATCTTCAGCAATCCGTGGTTTCCGATGTGGAGACGAAACAGCAGATAAACAACCAAATCGTTCAGTGGGAAGAAAATCTGGAGCGTCTGCATTGCGAGCAATTCCGGCTCAGGTGCTACATGGCCAGCTTGCAAAGCGGCGAGTTACCTAATCCAAAAGTAAGTCGGTGCAATGAAAAGTAAGTGCGCGCACGACGCCGATGACATCGGAACGCTCGATGCGCGTTCGAACGGTCCTCGGTCCGATGTGAAGATACGAAACATGTTCTTGCATTTAGCCTGGAAAGGCGAGGACGCGTTTTACGAAGAAAGATGCATATCGGGGGCTCGTATCGATCACGGCAGACCGCAAATAGAATCATGTAGAACTCGGCCGCGAGTCAGTTTCCGCTAGATTAGCAGGGGACAGCCGATAGAATGTCTCGATAGGAATGTCTTATTTTTTTCGCAGAGCTTATTGACGCACGTATCTCGTGCTACGAAGCAGACGTTAAACAAATTGGGCGTGTTCACGGTGTCGTCGTTTCACGCTTTCATATGCGCACGGAGTCCCTCTTTGCTGAACAACCTGCTGGCAGGTCGTGGCGCTACCAAGAGGAGACCGCCGTTGCTGTCGAGATCGAACAGCGAATCGAGCAGAAGGTCCCTTCAAATTTCTTCGAGGGACGATGAAAAGACTGTTAAAGTATCTGTGCCGGAGAATCAGGTAAACGATGGATGCCGATCGTTTTGAACCGTTCGTAACAGTCTCCGGTCCCGACACAGACGTACTCGCTCGCATATGCACATGCCCCCGAGTACTTGCATGCATGCATGTGCATAGAAGATGCGCGTACGTCACCAGAGTAGAATACGAACGTGTCCCTGCCCTATCGTATCCGATCGATGATCAATCGTTGTTCGCGCTGATTCGATTTTCAGCTGGTCTCCGTGTTTCTGCGCGACGCGATGACGGTCGAGGAATTCCTGGCGAGTGCTTGCAATCGGAAAAATCTGAATCCGATGGAACACTTCGTTCGCGTGAAGAAACGCCGCGACATGGAAGACCACAACTATTTCGTACCGCATAGAACCGACTTGATAGAGACATACGTGAGTATCGATGGGGCCCGGGGTTGATTCGCTGTTGCTCTTCACTTCCGTGGCTGACACGCGCCGCCTGGCGTACCACCGCTTCTTTCAGTTGCAAACGCACGAAATCGTTGAAGTTTGCGCGAAAATCTTGTATCAAGTGGAGCTGCAAAGGAACACTCTCGAGCAAATGTGGGGCTTCTCCGTGGAAGCGGAGCTGATCGAGAACTCGGACAGGCAGGACGAGTTGTGTTGTTACGTCAGCAGAGTCGAGGATAAAAGCGTCGCCATGCAAAATGGTAAGACCAGCAGCCGAATCGAAACGCAGGCTACTTACAGAGTGCCATTCTCGCTGCACGCGTACGAGTGCAGTTCCGTGGTGTTTCTGCATCGGTTTCTCATAACGAATCACTTTACACCGCGGCCTCGTCGCTACATAAATGCTTCCGCGTACTTGCGCGCATAAGTTCGAGGTTGCTACCGAACGGAAGGTTGGAGGAAGCGCCTTTTTTTCTCCTCGCCTTGTACAGAGGAAGAGGAGAGAGATGGAGCGCGTGAAAAAGTCCGACGTGCTTGCTTCGGTAGAGAGTCGTCCAACGATCAATCAAGCCCAAGATCCTCTCTTTGAGCTAATTTCAGGACGAAGGTGACGCGCGAGCACGTGGAAGAGCACGTTGCCTGGCCTTAATAACATTCTTTTTTCTCTCCTCCCTGTAGACCGTAGTCCGGGTGGGTATCTCGCAGCGAACGGCATTGAAAAACATTGATTATCCGCGTCTTTCGCCCTGTCGCGTGTACGAGTGCTTCGACTAAGCGCATTTATCGACGTTGCCGATCAATAAATAGATGTATCGAGTTTCAGAGCGTGGAAATGACACGGAGCGTCGTAGCGCGGCGTTCGCGAGAGAACCGCGAGTTGACGCCGCACGCGTGCTTTCGTTTCAGGAATCATCAAGGGCGACGAGATCATGGTAATCAACGGGGCCATCGTGAGCGACTTGGACATGATGTACTTGGAAAGCGTTCTGCAGGAGGAGGTCGGCCTCTGTATGATGATGAGGTCCTCTCGAACCGAGCCGCCAGATCTCACGGGCATAATGAGGGTCACGGACGATATCATCGAGAGCTTGGTTTGTCCACCGCCGCCTTCGGATCCACCGGTCATAAGCGAAGAAATGATTTCCGGACTGATCGTTCCAGCTCCTGGATGGAGTAAGCCTTACTCTCTGCCATGTTACTCGGTCATCTCGTCTCTCGACTTCCATCCGTATTATCCACAGTGTATCGCAAACATTTCCTCTCCTCCCTCGAATCACCTTTCTTGCTGATCGCGAATATTAGCGACGGTGCGTGAGTACCTTCGAGCTGATCGAGGGGAAAGTTGCTTTGCCGTTTCATCGTATTCGATGGGCGGTTCGCGATTAGATTCTTCCCGCGCACACTATCACCACAGCCGGAACGTGTTCTTTCATTTCGCCCGCTTACGCACACACACACGCACTTACTTACTTACTTACTTACATACATACATGTATAGCATCAGCTGCATGCTTGTCGCATCGAGGCAAAGTTTTCGGACGGACAAGATGAAAATCACGTTTCGATGTACAATTTAGGCAAGGAGAGTATCATGCAGGAGTGCACGTCGGCATCTCATCTGGAAAACGGGAAGCAAACGTCGCGCACGAATTCCTTTGAAATTGAAAATTTACTAAAAACCGCCGAGCAAGTGACAGGAATCTGTCGATCACCGGGTGAAACGAGAAAGTCTAGCCCGACCGGAAGCGTGGTCAGTTCTCATTCGCAAGCTCTCACCCCGAGCCGGCAGCTGAGCGACGCTGAGAAATTGAAGAAAGTCATTCTAGAGTTGATCGAAACCGAACGGACTTACGTGAAGGTGAGCTACTCGATCGTTGGTCCATGTACATACGGAGCTGGGCCGTGATCACGAAAGGACCGGGCTCGATCCGCTTCGGCTCGATCGCTGTCTCCTTCTTCGAACCATAGATATCTGTAGATCGGCGCCTGCCATTGTTTCCAGAATTTGAACAATTTGCTGGAGAATTACTTGGAGCCCCTTAAACGCGAAACCTTTCTATCGAACGCGGAGATAAATGCGCTCTTTGGAAACATTCAAGAGATCGTGACGTTTCAACGACAATTTCTGCAAAATCTTGATCACGCGATCGAGATGGAAGCTGATTTCAACAACTTTGACCATCCGAGTCAATTTAAGGTATGCGTCTGCGGCGATACATGCTTGTCTACTAGAATCTGCATACGTAAGATGCGCGTTGTTCTCGTATCTACTTACTTCTGTGTGTCTATGCTGCTTCAAGGGTGTCCTGTTTTCCATTGGAAGTGCCTTTTTGTATTACGTAAATCACTTCAAGCTGTACAGCTCGTTCTGCGCCAGTCATTCAAAGGCTCAAAAAGTTTTACATCCGAGTGAGTTGCTGAAACGCCATTCTTGCTTTCCTCTTCATTCCTCCCCTTCTCGCTCCTTCGCTTCTTCTTCCTCTTTTCCGCCTGCTGATCTGCTCGTTTTTCAGACGAAGGGAATCAAGCTTTACAAGAGTTCCTGCAAGCAAGAAATCCAAGGCAACAACACTCCTCGACGTTAGAATCGTACTTGATAAAGCCCATTCAAAGAATACTCAAGTATCCTTTGCTTCTGCAGCAGCTCCGTAATCTCACCGACGAACGAAGCGAAGAACACCAGCACTTGATCGGTAAGCAACCAGTTGATTCCGAGCGAAACCAACGAACAGGTAATTACTCGGACCGCGATCATATACCGTGTACTCCGAATCGCGTGCCGCTGTCACGATACTACGCTATACTATACTCCGCGTGTCTGAACGGCGCGGGCCGTGTCGAATGTCGCTCCGCGGCAACCCGTGCGGAAAATTGATCGATGCCGTTGCGCGTCTATGATCGATTGCAGAGGCTCTGAAGGGAATGGAGAAGGTGGCGGAACACATCAACGAAATGCAACGAATTCACGAGGAATACGGGGCCATCTTCGATCATTTGTTCAGGCAACATCAAAAGTCTTGCAAGCAGGTGAGCAATGAGACGCTGCGCGTTTCGCATTCGATCCGCAGGCGCAGCCGGTACAGTCTGCGCAAGCATACTTAGGTTGGCTGGATATCTATATCGATGCGAACGATTCGTGTTTCGGCAGCCGATCGACTTGAGCCCGGGAGACCTCCTCTATTACGGAGGCGTCGAGTGGCTCAACATCTCCGATTTTCTCGGGAAAATCAAGAAAGGGCTGGAATTGCACGCGATGTGCTTCGTCTTCAAGTCCGCCGTCGTCTTCTTGTGCAAAGAGAGATTGAGGCAGAAGAAGAAACTGATGGTAAGTATTTGGTTAATCTGCTAGCGATCTGACAGGAAAGAAGCACGGGCTCGGTGCTATTTCATTCGACGTTGTTGGCCAGGGAGTCTCTACCAAGGCGAATTCCAGCGAAGTAGAAATAATTCGCTATCAAGTGTTGATTCCTGTGACGGAGGTTCAAGTGAGGGCGAGCTCGGCTAAGGACATGGAGTCTCACTTCCTCTGGGAGCTGATCCATCTGAGAAGTCAGTTGCAGAGGAGATCGGAGAAAGTATATGTACTTTCAAACAGGTAATCATTCGTGAAAACGTATACGTGTATACGTTCGAATCGGGAATTCTAGATGTATCGCTTGCGTTTCCCTCCTCGCAGCACCACCGAATTTCGAAACGCGTTCCTGAAGACGATTCGTCAGATCATACGAGAGTCGGTTCGAAACATGAGCATACCGTCGACGAAACCGAACTTGAGTCAACCACCGATCACGATTTCACCACGAATGTCGAGCGGGCACGCGGACAAGTTCGAGAAACAGCCGACCAGTACGGGCAATCAAGGGCAGAACGGAGGGAACGCGGGAATGTCTATGGCGGCAACGGCGGCTGCAACTGCAACTGCAGCTGGCATGGGGATGGGAATGGGCATGGGGATGGGTATGGGGATGGGGATGGGGATGGGGATGGGGATGGGGATGGGGATGAGCACGGCGGCGACCGCGGGCGCGCTGTCGAAGAAGACGGTGAAACCGCAGCTCCTGTCCACTTCGCATAACGTGAAAAGAAAATACAGTCAATCGAAGCAGCCGGTGGAACACGAGAGTTCCGAGGACAAAGATGGAGAGGAATCGAGCACGATCAATCAGCAACAGAGTACCTTTCGTTCCAGAAGCAAAACCATAAGCGATACATCCGGTAAGATTTCCCTTTCGCAAAGATTCGAGCGCACAGCGCGCACGAGCAGCGGCTGATCAACGTTTCAAGCCAGCTTCTCCTTCCTGCACAGGCGAGATAAAGGTCGAGATGGATTCGGGTACTAAATCGGAGGGAGAGGAAGACTCGCAAGCTTTTTTAGGTGAAAAGAAGGCAAACTTGGGCCGAACACCGAATCATCTGACTTTGAGCACCACCTCGACCATTTCAGCTGGAAGTACCGGTAGCCAAGCGAGATTGATCCAATCCTCGCATCAACCGGAGAACTATCAACCCATTACGGTGAAAGAGCTTGGTAAGGGAAGGCGAGATCGCGGAAGCATTTTACTTTCCTATCCATATCATAGCAGCACTCGCTCTCTCAAGCGATTCTCTCGAGACCCAGCGAATCCTTGAGCAGAACATGATGTTCGGTTCCGTTACGGACAAAACTACGATTTGCCTGCTCGCTCGCTTGCCTGCCTGCTCGCTTGCTTGCTTGCTTGCTCGCTCGCTCGCTCGCTCGCTCGCTCGCTTCCTTGCATTTGACCAACTCTCTTCAATCTGCCGGATTTTATACTTGAACTCTTTCTTCTTTTCCACGTCCAAGATCGAATCCGGTACGGTTCGTGCTCTGTCACAAACAACCAATGTTTCTCTCTCTCTCTCTATTTCGTAGCTCCAACTCTCGGCCTGGAAGGTTCTTACGATTAGGTACGCCTACCACCTATCTATATTTCTTTTACACACGTTCTGTTTTCTCTTCTGTTCAAAGGTTCACCGATCTGGAAACCTCGGGAATTACCCTCGTTAGGAGAAGCGACTACGTTGCCGCGGAAGGGTAAGTCGGCCAGCGAGTTTGGGGATATGAGCTCGTCTCACAGCGCCTCCCGAAAGTCTCTCATAGAAATCAATAACTGTGCTCAACAACCTAACTTTAATAACGACCTTTAAGTTAAGTAGATGTTAAATTCGATGGCTAACGAAAATATCGATCCGAGTGGAAGATCCGCGGAATAAACCAAGCAGTTATCCAATTATCGTGTAAAGTGTAACGCCAGCGCTTGCCGCCCACGCGGACCGTATAAACTTTCACAAACTCTGTCCTCCCCTCTGTCCTTCCTCTTCTTCGCGTACCCCTTTATCGTATTTTCTCGTTTCTGGTACCCCCCTTCTCTCGGTTTTCGACTCCCGGTTCGACTTTCAAAGACTGCGTGTCGCTGTTTCCTTCGGCTCTCTGCACAACGGACGATTCGACCGTTCAACAGGAAAGAATTCTGCCCTTCCTTGCGAGGAAGGAAGCGGCGAGGGCGAGGGCGAGGGCGAGGGCGAGGGCGAGGGCGTGGGCGAGGGCGAGAGAGAGAGAAAGAGAGAGAGAGAGAGAGAGAGAGAGAGAGAGAGAGAGAGAGAGAGAGAGAGGTGCAGCAGAATTCCAACCTAAATATACATATATGCAACCGAGAATTTGAAGGAAGAGCACATGTCGTTCGGGTTGTTCATTGCTCGAGTCAACAGTGTCGAACATTCTCGATACCGTCTGCTACCAAAGGGGTAGCCGATGGGACACGTATCGAGTCCCTGAGGCAACGACGCGTTAGCTGCAGTCACCTGTCCCGCTGGCGACGCGATCGAAATCACGTATCGCGGGGAAAGACACGATTCAACGTAACATTACGGAAATGATTATCGTGTCGAGGATTGAACGTGGTAACGAGTAATTACGCGAATCTACGATAAACCAGCCACGGATGGGCCCACTACCACCGCTCGCCTTCTACTTCCATTCCGACATTCTATTTTTCAGCTCTGCTAAATAGCTGTCGTCGTTGTTGTTATTGCTGCTATTGTTGTTGTTGTTGTTGTTGTTGTTGTTACGATTGTTCTACCAACAGCTGCATCTCATAGATTTCTTTCGATTTATCGGAATAACGTTACCAAGATCGTCCGAAGTAACCGAGTACTTTTTCGGATTGTTTCGCGATCGCTTCAGTACCAACGATTACTTTGATCGATACGTTCAGTTCGAACTTGTCGCTTTCGATTATTTCTTCCTCCGCGTGGGCGGCAACGCGGCACTTAATAATAAACTGTGTATATAATGTAACGATGATATTACTAATCTTATCATTATTTATTATCGTCGTCGCCATCGTTATTACTACAACCGTCTTCAACTGCAACGTCATTATCGACGCGTAATTTTTTTCAATAGTATCACTTCCCCTGCCATGATTATTATTATCATCACCATCATCATCATCATCATCATCACCGTCATCATCATCATCATCATCATCATCGTCGTCGTCATCATCGTCCTCATCGTCCTATGCATCATCATTATTATTCCGATACTATGTACTCATTATTATCATCTTCTTATTTATTAGCTAATGCTACTACCTTCACCTACGCAATTACTATTATTATTACTGTCGCCCCTTTTATCAATTACTTGTACGGTTGCCCCTGCTACGTATGTACTTCTGCAACTGCAGCCGTTACCGCTGCTCCTGCTTTTGCTACTGTTCTCATCGACGTTGCCGCCACGTTGTTACGTCGTTTAACGTCGTCATCATTAGCACTGGCTGTCATCATTTTCCTTGGCACGGCATCGTTATTACGGTCGACAGATAAATCGTGTCAAAATATACGTACGATGTTTGCAAGAAGCGACGACGAAACGAGTAAACTTAGCGATCGAATAACAGAGTTTAACCGAATAAGACGTATACATATTATACATATGAAAATTATGGAAAGCGTATAACATTGCGCACGTGTGAGCGGGTGTGTGGGTGTGTGGTTGATCGGCGCGCGTGTGCCTTGCGTGCGTCCGTTCGTTCGTGCGCATACGTGCGGAAGTGTATCTGCATGTGTATGTGTATATGTATGCGTATGTTTGTATCTGGGTGCACGGTACAAGTGCATAGACACATTCATGTAGATTCGCGTACGTATATACACATGCACAGACAGAATCGGTGGATCGATACCAATGATTTTCCACATGTCCGCTGTTTCGCCGGTTACTATTTGATCTCGAGCAACTTGATATATCGGTGTAGGAAATTTTATTTTCAAGATTACTTAAACGATACGGCGAATGATCAAGATGCTCGAGAACAGAGGTGCACGGCAAGGGAGGAGGCTGGGGAGAAGGAGATGACGAAATTCTGCGTTGCCGAAGAATACGTGCGTACATACTTACGCAATCGTTCCATAGTAGCAGAGGAGTAGCGTACGGTGCTGTCCACTTCTAAGGTTGAAACGGTCGTCAAAGAGAAACAGCATCTAAACGGCGAGATGAACGAACGGCCCTGTGGAATGTCGTCGAAACACCGATTCTTGACGTATCACGCGCACTGTTAACGAGTATTAAGATCAATTACCATGGTATCGAGTGATTAATTCTTGTAAATTAGAAAACAGAAAGTATATCTATACACATAGACAAGTATCTACAGGCAAACGACAAAGAGTATATAAAATATGCGCGAACGTGCGTGTGCGTGTGCGTGCGCGTGCGCGTGCGCGTGCGCGTGCGCGTGCGCGTGCGCGTGTTCGTGTTCGCCTGCGTGTGCGTGTGTGTAAGTGTAGGTGTAAGTACGTGAACGAGCATACAGTACCGCCGCATGCGTCTCCGTGGATTCCAATGGTTATCGAAACGCATAAGGACGTGTGATCGAAGGAGTGTCCCCGATCAATATAGCTCAACGAACGAATCGATTCGCTTGACTCGAACCAAGTACAGTTCGAAAAGCAGAAGTCTGGTCAAGTTTTCGGCCACCCATCGCTTCCGTTTTCAAACGTCTCCCATTTTTTCGTCAAACTATGATACATTTACACTGCGTACAGCAGCTGGCGATTCATTCGCAAACGCGTGTTTACCAGGATCATTAGAAAGTGTGCTATCGTTAAACAGAAAATGTGACATGAAAATTCTTGCGTGCCTGATTTCCTTGCGTACGCATGTATATGTATGTACAATAAGCGTATGTGTATACGTACACGGAAGGAAGAAGGAATGACCGAAATATGTACACAGCCTTATCGATCAACGACATCGAAGTGCCGCGTAACAGCCACGGACCATGTAACGATCGTTACTAAAAGGAAGAACCAACTTTTGTGCTTGCTCCATTGCACGACAGACGAAGCAAACAGATTGTACTTTGTTCCGCAGTCTTGTTACAGACATTCCATGCGACGCAAATCTATTCGGTCTTGTCTTATCTTTCTACAAAAGAAAGAAAAATCATAAACTTCGTTGATACGTTTATCTTCTTCTTCTTCGTCTTCTTCTTCGTCTGCTTCTTCTTCTTCTTCTTCGTCTTCGTCTTCGTCTTCTTCTTCTTCTTCTTCTTCTTCTTCTTCTTCGACTTCTTCTTCTTCTTCTTCTTCTTCTACTTCTTCTTTTCCTTCGTCTGCACCATTATATTTCTATGCATGTAGCCCAGGATCGATTACGACAATGACCATTTAGCCAAACGATCACCAGTTTCAGGTGAATTCCGAACCACCAAAACAATGATGTGGAATTGCGTCGTTATGTACATTCACGCAGATGCTTTGCTTCGATACGCGTCATATGTATCCTCGCCGTGACGAGAATTGAAAGACGCGTAAAGTCGTTCACTTGATTCTACATTTCGTGTCTATTGTATTTTCATCTTGGAACACAAGCGTTTCGTTCTCGCCATTTATGTAAGAAATTTGTTCGAAACACTTTCTATGGATACTTGGACACGCGCATTTCGCATTGAACGGACGAGCAAGAATAGAACCTGTTCAATTTCAAAGAACCGGCTTATTCGAAATACATACATATTAGCCGCCGATCGCAGCTGTGGTGCGTCGAGGTAAAACACGCTGAACCGTCGGCGTCGAGGAAACACGTACCTGCTTTGTCAATGAGAACTGAGAAGAATCAAGCGCGGTTTCCCCGAAACTCAGGACGACAAGTTGCGAATACCCGGCCTTTTGAAAAGATTCGTGTACAAAACGGACCTCTCCGTGTACAAGCGTCACTGGCCGTAAAACAAGTTTAAACAACTTATAATACGAAGGATGCAATCTTGTACTCGCTTCATCAATTAGAAATCATTTCGGATTTATTATACGTAGAAACGCGTTTATTACAGCAAACTCGTCAACCGATTCTTCTCTCTTTCCGTTTCGTTGGAAAACGGGGGAATGAGCTCTGACACGGAAAGCATGAATTTCAGTCGGATAGTAGCAATAGCGAATATTCGAATACGAATGTAGCGCAGGTTGAAAGTAAAGAAAATGACAGGACAGATAGTCTGCTTATTAGAGAGAATACTTGGCCGGCAAGCAGCGTGTCATAGATACATGTACTATATACTACTATGTATGCATCGGGAAAAAATCATTAGGTCACTCGCACGGTCCCGGAGTTTAAAACTGAAGTGTCGATACACGAACACGGGACAGTGCATTAAAATGCACGCGTGTCGATGTTCACTGTGTAAATACACGCCCGCGTCATGTAACACGCACACACGACACACAATGTTGTACACACGCCGCACGCGCGCGCTCACACACACACACACACACACACACACACACACACACACACACACACACACACACACACACACACACATTCTCGCAATGTGCGAACGCACACGTTCGCATATACACAATGCTCGTATGTTATAAGAAATCGGTTAATATTTCACAGAAAGGGAAGAGATATAAGATACAACCTACTCACTAATTATTATAGACGTGTCTTATGTACGCGAACTTCAGAATCTACGAAGGACCTTCTGTTGCTCGAATTACTGCATTGTCTGCTATATTATATATATTATATATACATATATATACATACACATATATGTATATATGTATATACATATAAATTTTATTGTATAAATTTTGTCGAGAACCGCCTCCGAGCGAGAGTCGATGTTTTCTTTCTCTCGGCCCCTCTAACGCTAACTCTTTCTCAGCGACACCCACCCCACCCCACCCCTCCCTCCCCGCCCTCCGTCGCTCCCTCCCTCTCTCTCCAACAACAGACACGCATACACGCATTCTGATCTTCTCTCTCACGTAATTTATAAATGACCGGATAAAAGAGGACGACAAGAAGAAATCGTTGGCGTTTTAATATTTCGCGTATCGGAGAATCTTGTTTGTAGAGATTCGATGCGTAAGCGTAGTTACGGCTACTCGCGACAATCAATGTAAAGCAGAACCGGCGTTTCCTGATTCTTGTAGCGGACGAAAGCAAGAGGAAGAAGAAGGAAGGGGAAGAAAATGAACGATGAGAGAGAATGCAACGGAATGGTGACGTAAGGATCATTTGAATGTTCGACATAGCAGCAGAATCGAACAGTTTCTGAAGTTTTCTGAAGGCAAAAAATGGTCGAGACGCTCTAGCTCGGAGACGTATCTCAATAGTTGGCCTAGTATCGACCTTCTTATATTTTTCGGCCCGATCGAAGTCGCAACGTCGAACGATTCTCATCCACTATACAATTATTGAGATTCTCCAGAAATTTTATTCATATAAACTTTATCGCTACCGTTCAATATAATGTACTTGAATTACGATGACGATGCGTTCGTGGTATAATTAGAAACACCGAATACATTGTACGTGTATCGTGAGAAGCGGAGGTAATGGAGAACGTGTGTGCGTGTGTGTGTGCGTGTGTGTGTGTGTGTGTGTGTGTGTGTGGCGAGTGCGAGAGCGAAAGATGCTGCGAGCGGCAGCTTGGCGAACGGGGCAGAAAGAGGGCGAAGAGGGACGAGGAAAGGGAGAATAGGAGAGAAAGAGGAGCTAACGAGCGTTTCGAGTGTTTGCGAACGTGAGTACGAACATTTTAGATGGTTCATAGAATTCTTCTAGAATATAAGGGCGGGAATAGTAAGTGTATGAAATGCGGAAGAGCAAAGGGAGAGAGATGATTGTTGGATGGAGTTATGGCCATTATTAGAACGAAATGAACATAGGATAAAATAACGACGTAACGAGTCTTTCCGCGTTCTTTTCCTTTTGTTCACGTGTACGTAATGTTGTGCGGCGAACTAACTGTGAAAAGAATCTTGTACGTACAAATATGGACACGGTGAAAACGCGTCGTTTGCGTTCTCTCATCTATTGCGTATACACACATTATGCGTTAGTATACCGAACATTATGATTACGATGATTCCTGTATTTATTGTTACTGTTCCTCGGTTATGCGGAGATGTTTAAAGGTGATCCATTTGTACAATCATTGAGTCATTAAAATATGATTATTCAATATAAAGGTTGGTCGGTCCGTTCTTTCTCGATCGATTTCTGCCTCGCCTCTCCTACAAAGTGTCGAGTCTGACAACGAGCGAGCAAAATGCACGAAGAGCACGAGCCGTGATGTAAAAGTATTACGATTTTTGAATCGTGCGATACCGACGATTTCACGCAACAAGTGGAACCGCTGTTTCGCGAACGTGTAAAAATGCGATGCTGATAAATCGCAGGTGTGCACGGCTTAAGCATCCCAACGATCGAAACGATGATTATCGACTCATCGGCTACACCTGAATCGAGTTTTTATCGAATTTATTTTACTTCAACAATGCTAGTAATCGACACCCTCCTCCGCCCCTCTTCGCCGCGCTCGCGCGCACACACGCGCGCCCTGTCCTATCTTTTTTCAGATAACTGTACGATAATCCATCATAGAATTCGATTGTACGATACGGTACGCTTTACGGAGCAGAGCGTAGCGTGCTGGCCACCGGGTAACGCGAGTGCAGCCGAGTTTTCGTCGGTCGTCTCTCTCGTCTGTCGCGAGCAAGGTATAATTCGATCGGTCCGATCGACTTGCCTACCGGCAAGCTGAGCGAAAAAATCGACATTATAGAAGAGGAGATCGGAGGTAAGTGAAGAATTTGTTGTTTCTTGATCGTACATAGGTGCGTGGACGATTCGTGTGCACGTAGATATGATTCGGCGGCGGCCGAATTTTAAGAAGGCTCGAAGGTAGTTAGCCCGACGCTATTCTGCCTTTGCCTTATTTATGACTGGCTCGAGGACTGCTTGTGTCCGTATGTTGAGAGTATGGCTTGATGGGTGAGCACCGGACGTTAGCCATTGACTCGAAGTCGTATGGCTGTCGGGTCTCATAGACTGTTTGCCTGAAAGGGGCATGAGAGAGAGTTTTAAGGGTGACAGGCGACCCGACGTCGTACCGCTGATTTCCCAAGACGCGAGACATTGTTCCTAAAGGATCTGGCCACGGAGTGGGGAAGGCGAGTATGCCTTCTGGTAAGAGGACTGTTTTGGACCACTCATTGTCAGCGCTTACCCCAGAACCGTCAAGGAATGTGTTTCTTCATTTTATCCTGACACCCTGGACCGATTTCTAACAGATACTTGTCCCTTTCGGGAGGAGGAGAAGAAACGGCCTAGCATGCGCTTCGCGCGAGCGTGACTCGAGTTGAGTGCAGCAGAAGAAACGGAAAGAAGAAAGGTGGAGAAGCAGCGTTGCGGAAGAGGAAATTCTTCCAGGCAGAATCTTCTCGTTCGAAAATTTGAGCAGGGAGGAATCGGTTGCGAGATGAGGAAAGATTGGCCCGTTTGGCTGTTGGTGTGTTGCGCGTTGCATGCGCGGTCAGCGTTCGCTGCGTCGGAGGGATATGGTTGCGTGTTGTACGGCGACTGCGGCGCAAACGAGAGGAATGTGAGTAGAAGCTGCGCGAGGGATATTCCTCCGCAACCGATCAACGATGCCAACGCCACTGAACTCCTTCGTGAGAAATGTCCGCAGTACTTTGAAGATATAACCGGTACGTAACCGAGCGACGCGTTACGCTGGGTCCGCACTGGCTGGAGCTGCCCGCGAACAGAAGCAGCGTCGTGCCCACACTGGAGCTCGCGAACAGCTCGCTGGCAGATCACAAGCAGTTACGGGCATGCATGGTCTCGATATAATTCGATTAACATCGCAATTTCCGAGTCGTTCCACTCCGCTTCGATGCGCATTAGTCGTACACTACAGACTGAAGCGTGAAAGCGAATTCTTGATGATCGTCAAATTCACCAAGAACGTGTTACAAATCGCGTCCGGACACGCTTTGAGTTCGCGAACAGATCCTTTGATGTACCGCCTCCCGAGCGAGCACTGTTCGCTGATCGCTGTTCGCTGTTCGCTGTTCGCTGTTCGCTGTTCGCTGAAGTCTCCATACTGCCGGCGAACATAGTCCGCGACCTGTCCGCGAGCTGCTCGCGAACAGCAGTGCGGACCTGGGATTACGCGTTCCGTCAGCTCTTCCCTACGGGCGAGCTCCACCGATTCTCATCCGACGTTTTTCTCTTTCGTCTGATTCTCGCTTCTCGTTCTTGCGCGGCCCGTGCACCGTCTCAGATTCGGATGGGCCGAAGGTATGTTGCTCCGCCAGCAATATCAGATTCTTGTACAAGCAGATGAACATGGCCGAAGGTATTCTTGGCAGATGTCCGACCTGTATAAAAAATGCATATAAACTGATATGCGATCTGAGCTGCAGCCCTAATCAGAAAAAATTTATGAACGTGACAAAAGTTGGAAACGATTCAGAGCTGCCTTACGCGGAGGAGGTCGAGGTAAACGGATGATCTTGTTCGCGTTTCGTTTCCGCCACGAACACGTTGCCGCCTCTGCGATTCAACCGAGAATTTCTATCGTTTAGATTTACGTCGCGGAAGAGTACATGACCTCTACGTACGAGTCTTGCAAGCACATCACGAATCCAACGTCCGGCAACTTAGCTATGGATTTGGCTTGCGGGTCTCATCGCGCCAGTACATGTTCACCGAAGCTGTAAGTTCATACGATGGGCATGGGGAACACGAAACTCTCAAGCTCGTTGAAACTGGATCGTAAGCTAGCCGAATGAATTTCACGGGTTCGACGACATTCCAGGTTCCGCGAGCGACGCTTTCATTGTTTCCGAATGCGCATAATCTGTTCGATCGTGATTAGAAATCGTGGTTTCAGGTGGTACGAGTATCAGGGAGATCCGACGGCGAATCAATTTATAAGCTTCCGAATGGTCTTCGTCACCGAGAAGCCTTATTGGAACGAAACGGTGAAAACCTGTGACCAACAGTACGATGTAAGTCCAGTTCGGTTCAGTGGACGTATGCAGGTTGCACGTAACCGCACGAAACGCCGCGCGAATCATCCGCTACGTCGAAACATGAAAACCGATCGAACCGATGTATCGTTTGACAGGGTCTCCCACCGTGCAGCTGCACCGATTGCCCTGCATCCTGCCCGTTCAAGATTTGGGAGGAACCGAGCGGTGGATTCGTCATTTTCGGCTACAACGGTTACGGAGTTTTAGCGGGAATAATAATTGGACTGTTCGCGCTGTCGGCCACGGCTAGTTACTGCTTTCTAAGGATACGATCGCGCAGAGGTACCGTAAGAATTTCACCCGAACCACGCGGCCACCCTATCCGTGCTCGACCGCGCCAGCCTGTGTCACTGCTTGTTCCATTCCATGAATTGCAGGAAAGCACGGAAGAGCAGAGCAGGATCGAACGAAGGGGAACGAACAGAAGAAACTGAAAGGGTTCCGCGGCTGGCTTCGCAACGCGTTCCAAGTCTTTTTCTTCGGTTGGGGAAAAGGTGTGTATCTGCGATATTCCCTCCGCGAGGCGACAGAGTAGCAATGAAACACCACATTCGATGTTGAACAGCGTTCGCAACGTATCCGACCATAGCGCTGTTCACGTGTTCGTACCTGGTGCTAGGCCTTAGCTACGGAATCACGTATCTCTCCATAATCAGCGATCCGATCGAAATTTGGGCAGCGCCTACCAGCAGAGCCAGAGTCGAGAAAGATTACTTCGACTCTCATTTTCAGCCTTTCTACAGGACCGAGCAAGTTTACATCAAATCCGTGGGCCTCGATAAGGTAACGCTGTCCGTCCGTCCCCGTCTTTCTTGCCCCTCCCTGCCTTCGTGAAACTTCTCCTCTTCGATATCTACACACGCGACCCATCGTAATTACGTAGGTGCTGTACAACACATCCACCAACGGTCTCCTCGAATTTGGACCCGTGTTCAACGAAACATTTTTATTGGCTGTGTACGAGCTTCAGAAGGATATATTAGAGGTAAGTATGTACCTTCTTCTGTAAAACGGATACGGTGTGGACGAGAGCGTCTCTTCTATGCGCAGCTTGGACAAGACTCCGGAGAAGGATTGGAGCGCATCTGTTACGCTCCGGTCCGCAGTGATTTCACCGGACCCACTACGTTGGATCTTTGCACGGTGCAAAGCGTATGGGGATACTTTCAGAACGACCTGGCCACCTTTAATCGTACGACGTCCTCCGATTCGAGCGAAATCCATTATTTGGATCACTTGTACAAATGTGCACAGTGAGTTTCCGGCTATCGTTATGTTATCGTTATGCCTCCTCCCGCTTCGTTCTCCTCGCTATTCCTACCCCCTTTCCTCTTCGTGCACCCGCCTCAGAGAATGAAGCGAGCATGGAAGCGAGTAGAGTAGGAAACCAATAGCGTCCGACGAAACTAATTCCGCCCCTTTCCTGCTGCACTCTGCGCCTCGAAGGAACGAATTCAATCCGGACTGCATGGCACCGTACAAAGGACCGGTCTTACCAGCGTTAGCGTACGGGGGCTTCCTGCGAGATAACGAATTCAACTACGACTCGGAAGATTACATCAAGTCGACCGGATTGATTCTATCTTTCCTCGTGACAAATTCTCAAAACGAAACTACCCTGGCATCGATACGCAAATGGGAGCAACGGTAAGATTTCCTCGCGTCGTACACTTTCGATACAACTACGTGTGCAAGCGTCTATGTAGCGCGTAGGGCGTGCGCACCGTTTTCATTCGTTGCTGGTCATGCTGCTTTTAGATTTATCGACTACATGAAGGAATGGGACGCGAAGAAGCGTCCGGAATTTATGGACATCGCGTACACTACAGAAAAGTCGATTCAGGATGAACTGGAACGATCGTCGAGAGCGGAGGCGCTGACGGTGGTTTACAGCTATGCGTTGATGTTCCTTTACGTCGCTCTAGCTCTCGGGAAAATAAGCTGCTCCGTCAAAGACTGCTTCGTAAGTACAATTTGCCCCCCGTTGTCCGCCTTCCGTTGCTGCTCGTCCGCTCCGACAGAACGGAAGACGAATCGCATCAAGCTGCTGCTATGCGCGCCGCGTTCCTCTCTCCGACCCATCGTGTCGATCTGATCGTGTGATCTGATTTCAGGCAAACAGTAAACTGGTGCTCAGCGTGGGTGGGATTGTCGTGGTAATGGCGTCGGTCGCCAGTTCCCTCGGTTTGTTTGGTTATATCGGGGTACCAACCACCTTGCTCACGATCGAGGTAAACGACTCGCGGGGGAAAAAGGCCGACCACCCATGTAACTGCTCTCTGTCGTTGTACGTTAACACGAGGTGAATTCCCGTCGCAGGTCATTCCATTCTTGGTGTTGGCCGTGGGTGTGGACAATATTTTCATTTTGGTCCAAACGCACCAGAGGAACCGAAGAGACGTCGGAGAATCGATACCGGAACATATAGGGAGAATATTGGCTCAGGTTGGCCCGTCCATGCTGCTGACCAGTGCGTCCGAGTGCTTCTGCTTTTTGATCGGTCAGTATGACGATCGGCCGACAGCTCGGTCGCTCTTTTACCGTTTTCATCGCGCTCGCTCCTACGACGACGAAGAATGCACATAGAACGATGCACTCTGTTTCCACGCAGGTACACTGTCCCAGATGCCGGCCGTAAACACTTTCGCGCTGTACGCCTGCGTGTCCATTCTCCTCAATTTCTTCCTACAGATCACAGCTTTCGTTAGCCTTCTGACGTTGGACGCTCAAAGATCCGAGGTAAACGGCAATCTCGCCCTCCTTTCGCACTTTCCGAACGACCCCTGTTTCTTCTATTCTTTCTCATCGTTTGACCCGCCGCTCGTTTCGCTTCCTCCCCTGTTCCAGAACAATTTGCTGGACGTATGTTGCTGCTGGCCAGTGAAACGGGAGCAACAGGAAACCGGCGAGACACCCGGCCTGATAGAAACGATATTTACACGCATGTACACGCCGTTCCTTATGAAGAAACCGGTCCGAATAACGGTCTTGATCATATTCTTCGTCAACCTGATCGCGCAGGCGGTGGTAGTGCCGCAAATCGACATCGGTTTGGACCAGAAGCTGTCGATGCCCAAGGATTCTTACGTACTGAAATATTTTGAGGTAGCGTGTCCATCTCTCCCTCCGTGCGTGCGTGATTCCGCACTACTCAGTAGTCGCTAATCATGCTGCTGAAATGCTTTCAGTTCATGGAAGACCTGCTGTCCATGGGCGCTCCCGTCTATTTCGTGGTCACTCCAGGTCTCAATTACAGCAGCAAACAACATCAGGATGCAATTTGCGGTGGCTCGAGATGCAACACCGACTCCCTTTACACGCAAATCCACTCGGCAGCCAAACAACCAGCTGCGTCCGTACACCCTGTATTATTTCGCACCGTTCCGACACGTTTGCATGCGTTCACCCTCGCCTGGCCTCCTTCTCCAACCAGACACTTGTGTGCGCGCACGATCGCGCCTGCACGCGTAACTAGATTCTTTTCTTGCAGATCGTACTTATCGAAAGCAGCTTCGTCTTGGATAGACGACTACATGGACTGGTCAACGATTTCGGGTTGCTGCCGATACTTTCCAAACAATCAGTCTTTCTGCCCGCATACGCATATAGGTAACCATCAGTCAGCAGTATTTGCATGCCGGATGTCCTCCGATCTGATCCGCCGATATCGAGCTCACTGAAAATGCATGCGCTTCCCGTAGACTCGTGCGAGGAGTGCGGTATAGGGAAGGACGGGTCAAGACCGGATGTACACAGCTTTGAAAAGTACTTGCCGTATTTCCTGCAAGACGTTCCGGATGAAAGTTGCGCGAAAGCGGGCCGGGCCACGTATCACGACGTAAGCGACGCTCAAATCTTTCATATCCTTCTTTCAACTTCCTCGAAGCCGTTGCTCCTCGAGGAGCTTCGAAGACGCTTCACGTGAGTACATGTATCTACCACGCGTATACATTCGTACGTTCACACAGGCACTCAGTTACTATGCGAACGATAACGGGCTGTCCGTTGTCGGCGACAGCTACTTCATGGGCTACCATACGCCGCTGAAGAAATCATCGGACTGGTACGAAGCACTGAAATCTGCCAGAACGGTTGCCGCGAACATCACGACGATGATAAACAATCGAAATTTCACCGATCGACAGATCACTGTGTTTCCGTACAGGTCGGTAGCAGGCGGATGCGGATGCGGATGCGGATGCGGATGCGGATGCGGATGCGTATCCGCAGCACGCGGAAGCAAATGTACGCGCACGCGCGCACGCACGCGGACTGCCTGACTCTCGCAAACAAACTTTTCAGCGTGTTCTACGTCTACTATGAACAATATCTTACGATCTGGAAGGAAGCATTGTCGTCCTTGAGCTTCTCCCTGTGCGTAATTTTCTTAGTTACCGCGCTCCTGACTGGAATGTCATTGTTTTCGGCCGTAACGGTCCTACTGACGGTATTCATGATCATCGTGAACATGGGCGGCCTGATGTATTGGTGGAACATCCAGTTAAATGCAGTTTCTCTGGTCAATTTAGTAGTGGTAGGTGATCAAACAATTTCCTGGCCTGTTCACGAACTCGAGCATTGCTCATGATTCCGCTGAACGACGAAACTTTCTTCAACTTTCCTCTCTGTGGATTCGTTTGCGCAGGCCACTGGTATATCGGTCGAGTTCTCCAGTCACATCGTTCATTCGTGTTTACATTCCACGGGAAGTACGAAAATGAAACGAGCCTCGCAGACCCTGAACGAAATGGGAAGTTCGGTGAGTGGAGTGCTTCTGTAGACATTCAAATTCTACTTCATTTTTACAAACGCTTCATCCTCTTTACAGGTTTTCTCCGGCATCACCTTAACGAAAATTATAGGGATCGCGGTATTGGCCTTTTCCAAAACTCAGATTTTTCAAATATTCTACTTTCGAATGTATCTGGGTATTGTCATTTTCGGCGCTGCCCACGGCTTAATATTTCTACCTGTATTATTGAGCTTTATCGGTAAGGAAGAAACGCCGCTACTCGCTTTTAAACGTCCACATTCGAAATTCGAAACAGTCAGCTCATCTATGCTTCCATGTCAAACGATTACAGCTCCCTCGAACACGTGATCGAATCATTCGCTCGCTTGCTTCACACTTGGATCTGGAACATGGCAGACGGTTCGATCGATCGCACGCTCGTCGCTCGTCGCTCGTCGCTCGTCGCTCGTCGCTGATCAACGAATCCTGGAGCGTGCGTAAAGTATAACAGCGACCAAAGCATTGCGATTGACTCGAAGTCGAAAAAGATTGCCAACTCCCGCGTATTTTGCTATCCGTACGCCTGTAATGTGTGTACCACTTTCTACACATCATTTCTGTACATAATACACGATCGAAACGAAAGAAATATCTGATAAGGTAACGAGTTCAGAATGCTTTTCATTTACTCTCCTTTTCACACAACTCTCCCTCTCCGCCTCCCATAAACAGTTGGTAATGTATTTTTTTAGCTGAAAAATTCTCTGGAAAAAATCAAATTATTTCGTTAGTTTTTCAAACTGTTGAGATCTGCGTTTCGCTCCTTTGCTGTGCGAGACACATGTCCCGCCATCTTGCGGAATAATTTCACGTGCACGGATCAGATGGTATATCAGGTCATCGCGAAATATCCCACGCATCTTCGACCTTGCACCACTCGACTATCAGGCGAATTTTCATATTCAACGTTTTATCTAGATATACATGTTGTGGATGTGACCGATATTCTTCGTTGAGCAAAAGAAGAGTGTGGCGGTAAACTCGGCTTGAATCTGACTAAACAGAATCGTAATTTAAGTAATACATCTCGGGAGAGTTTGGTGGAAATGTATAACTTGAAACTTGCCGTTAGTTCACTTTTATTTTATTTTATTTTATTTTATCACGATACTCTAAAATCACAGCCCAGCACTAAAACCGAAGAGAGCGCGGCGTCGGTTTCTTTTTCGTTTTATACATTTCTCTCCCTAAACTATGTTTGAACTAAAGTGTAAACTGTCTGCAGAAAATATATTCTATTACAGTTTAAAAACTGCGAACTTATCATCTATTTAGATTTCTTAGGAACCAACTAATCTAGGGACTCTGGTTCTACATATTGCTACATATCTAGAGAATGCCTTTTTCAGCACGCATTCCTTTCTTTACCGGAATAATAGGAATACTTTGGTACTCTTAGGCATTCTTATATTGCCAGGCATTCTGTAGCGCTATTTGTTTGAGGTTCATGAATATTGTTCATAATATTGTATTCGCGTTAATATTCTTTTTGCATTAGCATTATTAGAAGTGTAAAGGTCGAAGAAATTTGGTGAGATCAGAAATCAGAAATTTAAACGAATCAATGACTGAGAGAACGGCCACGTGCGCCTGGCGCTCAGTGGCGTTGTGGTCACGTCACAGAACCTCGCATCATAGATGGGGATGCTGTTTTCCGTAGCGGCTCTCGGGAGGCAGGTGTGGGCTTGACAAGTATTCTGATCGTCACTGTACATGTACCAGAGATGCCAATATGCGGTTCAAACAGCTTGATAATTCAGTGCTGTACGTTACAGTCCGACGTTCTTCTTAGCATATGAAAATTCCGACGAATCAAGTACTCTGCAAATAAATGTATTGTGCACTGCCACAGAAGTAGATAGACTGTTTCGTCTTACCAGAGGGCGCTGATGTTTTCAAACGACACCGGAAGCGGAGAGACGTCTGACTAGCGTTTTGTAGTTCCGAGCTTCTTTTTCGCCTAGGCACGATGGGTGAGAGACGTTTGATTCTTCACGAGTTTTGTTTTTATCGATTTCAATCCCCATTTTCTAGTCCAAAGTTCTTAATAAATAGTTGTCGATAGTACACGGACACCTTAATATCCTCGGCTTAAACACATATTACTTGGATAAGTGAAACTTAAACGTTTCAAAATCGCGATTCGTTAACGGCTCGAATGTTTCGTTACTTTGACATGTGATACTGTTCGTTATTGTTTTCGGACCGTTTCTTCTCCACCCTCGTATTTGCAAATTCTTTCAGTCGCATATATTTCACTAGTCCCTTACGAGAGAAATAAAGACGGACGAACCGCGATCTTACCGTCAGCGTCGTGAATGCTTTTATCGTTTCTGCCGATTACAGTTGCACACGCTCTCTTAATGTGCCTTTAATGTATACTGTACAACATGAAATCCGTCCGTTGCAGGTATTTCTCGCGATCATTGGCATAAGAGGCGAGCAACCGGTGGCAAACGGAAACCAATCCGTAAGAAGAGGAAGTTTGAGTTAGGACGACCAGCTGCAAACACCAAACTTGGACCTCAACGTATTCATACGGTAACATTAAACGCTATTGAGCGACTTAGATTCTGATCCTTGCTTCGATATATCGAAATATCAATGATCGTATGTAATAGCTCAAAGAATCTAGATAAACGTGTAATGAATCGTCCCAGGCAAGTTTTCTTCTATTTCTATCGCTACATGCTACGTAGCATTTCAAGCTTTTCCGAACTACCTTCACGAGCATCGTACAACCTGATTCGAGCATAAATCACATGATGACTACCTTTACCTACACCGAATGTAATTGTGTGGATCTAAATCTCACAGCGTACTGAAGAGACTGCAAATATATTAACATATATACATTGAGATGCAACGAGACATTAATCAAGTTTCTTTTCTGATTTCTGCATGACCCAGGTACGTACCCGTGGTGGTAACAAAAAATACAGAGCACTTCGCTTGGACACGGGAAATTTCTCATGGGGTTCTGAGTGCACTACGAGGAAGACACGTATAATTGATGTCGTTTATAATGCATCGAATAACGAATTAGTAAGAACAAAGACGCTAGTGAAAAATGCCATTGTGACTATCGACGCTACCCCTTTCAGACAGTGGTACGAAGGCCACTACATTCTGCCACTCGGTCGTAAACGAGGTGCTAAATTGGTCAGTGATTGCTCTTCTTGTACTTTGCCTATCGATAATTCAGTATTCTAACGAATGTATAATTCGCATTTGCAGACTGAAGCAGAGGAGGAGGTTTTGAATAAGAAACGCTCAAAGAAAACGGAAGCCAAATATAAAGCGCGACAACGATTCGCTAAGGTCGAGCCTGCTCTGGAAGAACAGTTCGCCACAGGACGCGTTCTTGGTATGCAATATTTCATAAACGATAATTCCCTGCATTCACAGTGCATAGCGGAGAACTGATCATTAAGGTTCTGCAAAGTTAAATAAAAGTCACGTATTCAAGTTAAAGATGTTAGGTTGATGTCGGGTTGAAGATCGAGTGAACAGGATTTGCGACGAGCACGAGCCGTTATAATTTTCATCTTATGTTTCAGCTTGCATAGCAAGTAGGCCCGGACAGTGCGGTCGATCGGATGGTTACATACTCGAAGGAAAGGAACTTGAATTCTACATGAGAAAGATCAAAAGCAAAAAGGCTAAATAAACATGTAGTTACAGCGACGAAATAAAATGATTCTTATGAAAAAGAAACTGGCCAAGTTTTCATTCGTGCAATCGATCATTGAACAACCATTAATACATCCTGTGCATGTTTCAATATTTTTCTGTAGATGAATATTTCTGAGGTAGATTAATCTTGTCCCGTGGACGGAGCTCGACTTTTTTTTAGAAGTTTTTGAAATTTCAATAGATCATTTTAAAAAGATGATGACAATTTTCACGTATAGGCATACGTAAATTTGTGTTTTGCAAATGTGTACAGTGAACGAAATAATAGGTAAACGATAATGGTATTAGGGGCTTTAGTGCATGAGCGAATTGATGGGAGGAACGTTTGCCAAAACGAGAAACGTTCACTCCATTCGTTTCTACTGTATGCAACTACAGAGTTCCGCGTTTGGCTGAAATGCTTTTCAACACGGCTAGCTGAACGGGCCGTATCCCTACCACATATCATATCCCCCCTTGCTTCTCCGGAGACGCGGCATGAAGTCGTGCGGCGGCGGCTTTTGAGAAATATGGTACATTGTACGAAGGGTGGTCTGACTATAACCATCGACAAACTACAGAAAACTTTGTAGAGTTTGCCGATGCTATAACAGAAATAAAAGTTTTTCTTTTCCATTGTACATTTGAGAGAATATTTTTAATAGAGAAATGAAGTTTTCCCAATTGAAATGAGTCCAAACACGGTCTCATTCGAACTATTTGGTATCAGAGACGTTTCGATTATCGAATCTTATGTTACGCAAAATTTTCAGACCAAATGAACCGCATCAGGTCGTGTTTGGACTCACTTTTATTGGGAAAACCTCACCTATTAATTTGTAATATTTTTATCAATGTATTATAAAAAATAGAAAAATATTTCCCGTTATACAATGACTCATTTGCACAGACGAAAAAACTGTTCAGCGGCGGCCGACTGAAACCTCGTCGATACTCTTATCCCTCTCTCCCTCCCAGAGTATCGCATCTCGAGCCACGCTCCTGAATATTCCGCTCGATAAGGCGACGACAACTTGCCCTAGCACGATTGGCTGAAAATTCTCAGTCCCGAATGCTCTTTCAGACAAGCGTGGAACTCCGTACATGCTTTCACTCTGGATCTTCTAATGCATATTTCAATTGTGACTCTTCCGGAATTAATCAGACTGCTCGATACGGCAGTATGATCGCAAGTTACATTCTGTGACTTCTTAACCAGGAAGAGTTGATAGATTATAGACTATGGTTGCGCGACAAATTAGGAACTCGTGGAACGATTTTGTAGCTTTCAAGGTATTCCTAAAGCCCAAGTCAGAATTTATATTTTACTCGTAACATCGTGACTGTAAAGTGATTTGGCGAATGGACGGAATGTAAATGCGAAACGAATTTTTTTGTCTTTAATGAATGATTTAAACCGTATCGAAAGCAAATGATATGTATGTATTCGGTAAAAGGAAACATAAACTGTGTTATTGCTTTCAGATGTATATACACACAATGAATAAATAACTACTGAAAGCATTAAACACTCGCATTCGGTTTCGATACGCTTCGCTTTGCTCCTTACGCCATTCTGTATCCAAGCTGGGTGTGATTATTCTCGACGAAAAGCAGCTCCTGGAAATAGGATAGCAGAATGCGACAGGAGGTCGTAGAGGTGCCGGTTGGAGAAAGACAGAGAATGAGCGACAAGGACGGTAAATGAGATACCAACTCCGGTTATGCGCTCCTATTATTCCGAAAATACGATGTCGGGAGCGCAGGAAAGAAAGCAAGTTTTCGCAGGCAACGCAACTTTCTGCCACTTCTCCGCCCCTGTTACACACTCTCTATTGTGTAACAAGGGCATATAACTAAAGTTGGTAACTCATTTGCCGTCCTTGTCGCGCGCATCTTCTTTCCTTTTCTAACCGAGCTCCATCTATGACCTCCTCTCGCATTCTGCTATCCTATTACCAGGAGCCGATTTTCGCCGAGAATGATCAGACCCAGTCCGGTCACAAAATGGCGTATGGAACAACGGAAAGCGCATCGAAACACAATGCGAGCGTTTTATGCTTTCGACAGTTATTTATTCATTGAGTGTATATTCATTCGAGTGCTGTAACAAACTTTATATTTCCTATTTCCGAGTACATAATTTATTCGCATTCGATACGGTTTAAATCATTCATAAAAGACCGAAAATTCGTTTCGTACTCACGTTCCATTCATTCGCTGAATCACTTTACAGTCACGATGTAACGAATAAAGTATAAATGCTTACTTGAACTGTAAGAATACCTGAAAAGCTATGAAATCGTTCCTCGACTCTCCTATCCGGCGCGCAACCACCGTCACGCTTATTTAATTTTGCATAGTGATTGTTCAGAATAATCTATCAACTATTCACGGCTAAGAAGCCACAAAATGTGACTTACGATCATCTTGCCATCTCGAGTATACATAGTCTGATTAATTACCTAACAGTCACAGTTGCAATAAACATTGGAAGATCCAAAGCAGGAGTTATTAAGTAAGTACTTATTAAGTACTTGCATTACTTACAATCCTTAGTGTTTGAATTTTCCGTAATTCTCCATTTTGTTCTGCAACTGTTTGTCCATCGACACGTTGCAAGTACGCAGCCGCACATGTTTATAACGCTGTATTGATTACTGCGATAAAGTTGTGAACCTTTTTAGTTCAGGAAGACAGAGAAAGCCTCGAAGTGCGTTCTAAAATCCATAATGTCAACAATTTTCACCTTTCATGCAGTTTTATCAGCGATGTTTCCGCGGCGTCATCTGTGCCTGCTTGCCAGTGCTGACGCTTTCAACCCGCCATAACGATTACCCGACATCATTTCTGAACATTTACCAGCGGGGAACGAGAAGGAAAGTCTGCGCTAACCTTTCAGCTTCTAACAGATCGGATATTTTGCCTCCTGTCTCGTATTTCGAATGATTTCGGACTCACCTGAATATTACAGTAATGGCCGGAGTGAAAGTATTACCCTCCTTCTCCGAACATCGTTGCCTTCTTGTCACCGATAGACTTACTTCCTTTCCTGCGCTCCTAATACCCGACACCCGGAATAGCAGGAGCACATAACCAAAGTTGGTAACTCATTTGCCGTCCTTGTCGCGCGCATCTTCTCTCCTTGTCTGGCCGCGCTCCATCTGCGACCTCCTCTCGCATTCTGCTATCCTGTTACCAGGAGCCGATTTTCGCCGAGAATGATCAGACCCAGCCTGGTTACAAAATGGCGTATGGAGCAACGGGATGCGCATCGAAACACAATGCGAGCGTTTTATGCTTTCGGCAGTTATTTATTCATTGAATGTATATTCATCCGCGTGCTGTCAGGAAATTTATGTTTCCTATTACCGAGTACATAATTTATTCGCATTCGATACGGTTTAAATCATTCGCTAAATCACTTTACAGTCACGATGTTACGAATAAAGTATAAATGCTTACTTGAACTGTAAGAATACCTGAAAAGCTATGAAATCGTTCCTCGACTCTCCTATCCGGCGCGCAGCCACCGTCACGCTTATTTAATTTTGCATAGTGATTGTTCAGAATAATCTATCAACAATTCACGGCTAAGAAGTCACAGAATGTGACTTACGATCATCTTGCCATCTCGAGTCTACATAGTCTGATTAATTACCTAACAGTCACAGTTGAAATATATATTAGAAGATCCAGAGCAAGAGCAAGTACTTAAGTACTACTTGCAATCATTAGTCTTTCAATTTTCCGTAATCCTCCATACTGTTCTGCAATTGTTTCACCGCCGACTATTAGTTGCGAGTACTTACGCAGCTGCACATGTTTATTATACTGTATTGATTATTGCGATAAAGTTGTGAACATTTATGGGTCAGGAAGACAGAGAAAGCCTCGAACAGCATTCTGAAATCCATAATGTCAGACATTCTGACCTTTCATGCGGTTTTATTAGCGATGTTTCCGCAGCTTCACTCAAGTATGCCTGCTTGCCAGTGCCGACGCTTTTCAATCCGCCATTACGAGTACCCGACATCATTTCTGAACATTTACCAGCGAGGAACGAGGAAGACAGTCTGCGCTAAGGTTTCAGCTTCTAAACAACCGGATATTTTGCCTCCTGTCCCGTATTTCGAATGAATCTCGGACTGCATCGAATTATCATACATAGTATTGTCGAAGAGAAGAAGGTGCTTCCCTCCTTTTCTGAATATCATTGTCTCTTTGTCTCCGATAGACTTACTTTCTTTCCTGCGATCCTGATACCGCTCTGAATGGGCCAACAGGAGCGCATAACCAGTGATGGTAGCTCATTCGGCGTCTTTGTCACGCGCACCCTTTCTCCTCTTCCAGCAGCGCTACCTCTGCGACCTCCTCTCGCATTCTGTGATCCTATTAGCAGGAGCTGATTTTCGCCGAGAACAATCAGACCCCCTGCATAGATCGAAAGTGGCATGCGTCGTAGTTACAGGAACCGTACATACCGGCGAGAAGAGTTAGCCGCAGACGACACAGGCCACAGACGATGTATGGAAGTTTCATGCTTTCTGTTCTAGTTCTTTATTCATCTGGTAAGTACATGGTTATTTGACTGTAAGTACTGTGCTCGAGGAGACATTACATCGATTGAATAGTTTATTTACAGACAATGTGTCTGATATTATTATGTGAGAAATGATAGAAGATGTATGTTTCCCTTTGATACTATCAATTTTGTCACGTGACTTGACAGTTACGATATTATGAGTACCGAATGGTACGAACTGGTTTCGAAAAGTGCAGCTATCGGAGAAGTGCACGCAGTGCCATGCGTAAGTAATGATCTCGAGCGCAAGCGTGGGGAAATTCGAATGGTTGCCGACAGAGTGTGCAGCAGCTCGCGGCGAGGAGAGCATCAGCCGTGAAGGGTGGCGATGTCGATGGTCGAACGCGCACGTAAATATATGTAGTAGCTCGCAGAACATTTGTCGGTGAAGCAAGAGGAGTGAGCGATCATCGTTGGAAGATTCGTCAGTGTAAGATGGAGACTGGTGATCGAGAGTCACAGGATGATTATTACTTGGAATTGTCTTCCGATCCGATAAGGTTTGAATCGGTCAGCTGCCTTACCAATGTGTTCTTCGATGACTCGAAACAGCAGGTTAATGTCTATGTCGCAGTTTGTTTGACGAGTCGAGTGTCGGTCTGTCAGACTCGCGTTTCGTTGATTTCCAGGTGTTTGCAGTTCGCTCGGGCGGCGTTACAGGTGTATTGGTGAAAGGGCCGAACGAAAATATCAGTTTCCGAATGGAAGACAAGGGTCCCGTGATCTCCATCAAATTCTCTCCCGACATGAATATACTCGCGATACAACGTAGCAACTCTTCTGTCGAATTCGTCAATTATTCTCCCGTCACTGGGCTAGACAGCGTGGAATATTCGCAACCGTGCAAAGGAAAAAATGCCACTATATTGGGCTTTGTTTGGACACACGGAAACGAAATATTACTCGTTACCGATTACGGGGTCGAGTTGTTTCAAGTACGAGACGAGACCAGACCGGACGAGTACTTGAAAATACAGCAGCTTTCATAGTACTCTCTTAATAGATTCATTGTTTCAGGTGAACCCTGAGAAACGAAGTGTCAGAGCTTTAAAATGTGTCAGTTTAGGGATAAACTGGTTTGTTTTTTGTCCGCAAAGCTATTTGGTCTTATTATCATCCGGCACGGTAGGAAATCAAATGCAAGCATTGCACGTAACACCAGGAAACCTTCACAAGTTATCCAAATTTGAAAGTAAGCTGTACAATGTTTAACAACAGTTATTACCGACTGCTATGCGATGTTGACATGCAAAGATCTGCTGGTCCATAATGAAATTGCTTCAGTGGAACCTGGTACGACGAAGCCAGGTAAACTGGCAGTGTCCGAGAGAGACGTAGCTTTAGCGGTTCTGTATGGAACACCCTCTATTATTTTGCTCAGGCATCAACCGGGTGTTAACCGTTCGACGGGCTCTGCCTCCGTATACGTCTATACGGTTCATAAGTACGTTTCTAACGGTTCTAACAATTCTAATTCTTTTAATGTTTCTATACATTCTGTTCTGTGCGCCGTAACGACTAGTTCTATTTGACCAGAATGACGACGATTAAGCGAAGTCATGTTCTGAAGCTGGACGTTTGCGGTAGATTCGCCATCAACGTGGTCGACAATCTGATTATCGTTCATCATCAAGCTTCGAAAGTACGTAAACGCTTTCGTCCCCTTCTCTCGACGTTGGGACGCGCCAAACATCAAGATCGGTATTTGAAATGTTTCACATTTCAGACCTCGATGATCTTTGACATTATGTTGGCGGGCGTGAGCGATGGTACTGTGATATACCAAACAAACGTGGCACCGGGAATGCCGATAAAACCGTACAGCTTGAGAGTTCCAGGTGCAACCATATCGGACCAAACCTACCAACCATGCCAATTGTGTATCCTTCAGGAAAGCCTAACGAGCACATACGTTCGCGCATTGTTTTCCTCAATTCATTCTTTCCACAGATTCGCCGAATTGGGTGGTTTTTCAGCCAAATATAGTGATAGATGTAAAGTTAGGTTGCCTATGGTAGGTCTATGCTAATCACGAGCTGCTCGGTTGCTCGTTTCGCTCGAGACGTTCCAGCAAATTGGTCGCAACGATGCGAAAGGCGACTTATTCGGTCCGTTTGTCGAGCAGGTACGTTGAGCTGAAGTTGGAAGCTCTGGTCAAACTGATCTCGGACAAAGTGTTGTTGGTCGAGTTTTTAATGCATCGGACGAACGCGAGACAGGTGTTGATACAGGTGCTGCAGAATTTTATGATGCAATTACCGGTTAGTTTAATGGACATGCCGACAATATTCGACAAGCTGAATTCCGTCTACAGAAATTATCTCGAAAGCGAAATACAAAATCAGGTGAGATCGTTTAGTTTTCTGTCGAGTAGAGATTTTGCTGGATAAGACTGACCAACGGTTGACGCGTTCTTCTCTCCGACCGTCTCGTGTTTAGATGGGGACTCCGCTACAAAATAACGTAAAAAACGCAAGTGTGACGGTGGAGAACTACAAGTACAAGGTCCTGCTCGATCAGAGCGATATGTACAGTTACATATTGTCAAAATTCCCCGAGAACACGGTTGAGCCGAAAATGATCGTGTGGGTTCTTCTGGAGTATATCAGGTATTCGTAGAATCGACGCATCGGCCGTAATGTTCCAGGAGACTTTGCGTAAAGAGCAACGAGCACACGATGCATCGTCAAGCATGTATGTTTTTCAGGTCGTTGGCGGAACATGGAATACCTGTACAACATTATTTACACGAGTTGGTTATTACGAGCTTGGTGCAACGTAAAGCGTACTACCAGCTTCATCAATTGCTGCAGTACCATGTTGTCGCCGATTCGAAACCACTGGCGTGTTTATTGCTTTCTTTGGAGAACTTGTACCCCGCTGCTCACCAGCTCGCGTTGGATATGCTGAAACGATTGGGAAACGCTCACGAAGAAATCATCGAGGTTCTCCTTTCGAAAGGGCACATACTACCGGCGCTGCGGTAACGTTCCTCTATCACTCCCAGCGTAGACAGGAGAAGCTAAGAATAAGGCAACGGGAAAGTTCGTGCGCCAGCAATTCCTCGGTTCCTTCTGCTTTCCATTTCAGATACGTTCGATCCGTCGGTATGGGGGATCAGGTGTCCGCCAGGAAATTCTTGGAATCGGCTAAAGTTACCGAGGATGCGACGTTGTTTCACTCGGTTTTCAAGTTTTTCGAACAACGGAATTTACGCCTGCATAATACAACGGCCTTCACAAAGGGGGAACATTGTCAGCCGTACGTTCAACATTTCAAGTCTTTATTTCACGGGACCGACAATGGATGCAATTCGGATACAAATTCCAATGTGACTACAATTTCTTCGTGAAGCGGCTTTTCTTTCGAAATAAGAAGAAATATCGACAGGAGCAAGGGCCATGTACGACGCGCGTGCAACGTAGAATTCAGGGGAACGTTTGGCCGATTCACCTTCTCCCTTTTGTACCTTTACTTGTAGCGTAGGTCGGAGTTTTATCATCACCGTTATCATTTACTCGTAGAATAGCAGAATAATTTTCAATGAAACACAGAATATTGGTACGACAATAAATGAATTATCTGGAATTCCGTCGGCTAGCATATATTTCGTTTAAAACTTGTACGGTTTTATTCTTTGGTCTCGTTTTTGGTCGTACGTTTTGCGAATCGTACGTGCGTACGCGCGAACGTGACGATATGCTAATAAGATTTTACAAATAAGTGATGGCACGTCGATGCATTCGTATAAAATACGAATGGAAACGTCGTCGCTTTCACACACGGGAAGAAGAAAAATCCTTAATTTTAATCAGAAAAATACCCTTTTTTCTACCATTCTTTCTTTCTTTCCGTCCGTCCGTCTGTCTGTCTGTCTGTCTGTCTGTCTGTCTGTATACGTCAATGTTAACGTAGCTCGAGTCGTCTCGATGCACAGGAGCATCGGATTTACATATGCACACACCAGTTACGAACAATTACTTAGTGCTTATAATATAGAGAAAAATATTTCGTAAAATTGGTCTGGTATTCTTCCCTGTGTGTCGTTTGTTCGCCTATTTGTGTGTGTGTGTGTGCTCGCGCATGCACGGTATCACGAAGGAAGGAAGGAAGGGGAGTAGATATATTCTTTAAAGGAGTTCGTGAAACAGTTGCGGAAACTTGCGTCCGTCCGAAGCGAGAGTTTGAAATCGTGTACGCTGCCTGAAACCGTCCATACTCCTTGTCCATACGGAATTTCAAATACAACCTACGCGTGTACAGTATTTTTTCGGCAAACATCTTGTACACGGACGCACGCACACGCATACACAGGCCCTTATTCTCGCTCTGTGAGCAATAGTCTGTTTGCTCGGGAGGGAGAGCTTTTTGACTTGACACGGGACGGTTGTTAATACCCCCGATGCAACGCGTATCTCGCGTTCATCTTTCATTTCGAAAATTCTGCGAGCTAATCGACCGCCGCGCACGCGGGCTCGCGGTTAGTGCTCGCCGGGGACTCGATGAACAGAAGCGGGCAAGGTGTAAATCGTGAAACTGTACTTGGTATGTTCGAATGAAACTCTGTACGGAATTGAATCCGATGGCCCTTCGCGTGTCTTCATTTCCCGACCTTGTAACGCGACCGTGCGTATGCAATGTATTTCTTCTTTGAACGACACGCATTATCTGCACGCACGCACTTATGCATACACAGATGCACATGCTCGAGCGCGGGTTCGTCGAAGCATTTGACTAGATTCATTTTGGATGGTTGCGGTCGTACCGTGTATCCTGACGATCACGATACAGGAGCAGTTTGCGGTCGGGCCGATCGTTCGATTTGTCTCTGCCGATCTATGAAGAAAGGGAGCGGAGGGGGGAGAGGTGAGGAGGGAGAGAGAGAGAGAGAGAAAGAGAGAGGGAGAAATTAGGAGATGTTGCAATCGTCCGTATGAGCGTCCCTGATCTGTTGTTTGGTTTTTCGCGATGCTCGTCTGATCAAGCTACGACTGCGAGGTTTGCTCTTCACCTCGTCGCTCCCGGCACCGCCAACGTTCGACCGCTGTCCTGCGACCGCTTGCTGACTATTACGCTCCCCTCCAGGGCCGAGGCTTCCGGCTCTGCCGTTCGGACTTCCGGACCTACCGATCATCGATCCTCTCTGAACTGATGCAGAGACGATCCGACTAATAAACACGAGAGCTAAATAGAGGCTCGTTGGAGCGAACGGTTCGCCGGTTGCACTGAAAACCAGAAAAAAGGAAAAAACAAAAGAAAAGAAAACAAAAGAAAACGAACGAACGAAAAGGAGAAATACCTGCGCGATCCGTAGGCCGAACATCTTCGTCTGAGAGCCGATTCGTCCGCCGCGTCGGCAGCCTCTCCACCGGCGCTCGCTTGGCTCTTCGGCACGATCCTCGACAAACTGACGAAACACCGGAATATGTCTTTGATGTTGTAGTCGTCTTTGGCGGAACACTCCATCACTTTGCCGCGAAGCTTCGGCAGCTCGCAAAACAGCCATTCGCTGACATCCTCGATCGGCACCTCCCTCCGAGTCGCTGCCAGATCCACCTTGTTTCCAGCAACTACTATCGGCACTTCCTGTCGAAGAACCGATCATCGATGAAACGTGGGACCAACCGTGCATCGTTCGAATTCTGTTCGATCGGTACCTGAAAATCGGCTCGCTGCTCCCTGACTTCCTCGAAGCATCTCTTGACGCACTCGAAGCTCGGCAACGAAGTGGTGGCATAGACGAGGAGAAACGCGTGCGCGGTAGCTATGCTCAGCCTTCGCATGGCGGGAAACTGCAGATCACCTGAAATCGTAAGCGCGGCCGATATGATACGACACGATGCGATACGACACGATGCGATACGATACGATACGATACGATACACGGTTTAGAGCAGCCTGCGGGCTAGCTTCTCGCAAACTCGCGTTTACCCGCGGTATCCAGGAGATCGACCTTCAGGGTCAGCGTGCCGAGTACGCATTCTCTCGAATAGAGGTCCTCGACGGTAGGCCTGTATCTGTCGTTGAACCCTTGGCCGAGAAGTCGACGTATGATAGCGCTTTTCCCAACGCCGGCACCGCCCAACACCACCAGCCTGATTCTTTCGAGATCGGCCATGCCGAAAGCTCCGTGTCACAAAGATTCCTGTGAAACTGACTGTGAGTGACCGCGAGACCGCTTCTAGACGCGGAATCGAGCAACTATATCTCCCTCTCTCGTTCTCTCGTTCTCTCGTTCTCTCTCTCTCTCTCTCTCTCTCTCTCTCTCTCTCTCTCTCTCTCGCCTACCGTGTTTCCTCTCACCAATCGACTGACTGACTCTTCCCTGCAAACCTAATATCCTCTTCTCTTCTTTCCTTTTCTACCCCCACCAACCCTTCGTCGTTGCAGTTGAATCGATTCGATTCGATTCGATTCGACTCGATTCGATTCGATTCACCGTTAATTCGATTCTGCCCCGTCCCGAGAGTCTGTACACCCGATACAGCAGTGTCTCGGGATTCGTAGGTCGATCGCGAACCGAGCAACTCCGAACAACGTCCTCTTCGAATTCCTGCTTCAAGGAAGATTTATCTTCGTTCATCGATCACGTTCGGATCGGGCATCGTTGAAGGACGTCGTGGAACAGGTGGCAAACGGCTGGCGTGCACGAGCTTCCTGGGAAATGGGTGTCTGTAGAAACGGCAGCCGAGAAGAACGGGATTTCAAGGCAAGAAGATGGGGTCGATCGCAGAGAGCTGCACCGTGCGAAGGAAGAAAATCGGTCCGGTGAGATGGTTGAATCGATGAGTTCGAGGGCGAGTCAAGATTCTCTTGCACAAAATACGAATCGACCTCCATTGTTTTAGAGAGATGGAGTGGAAACAAAGAAACCGAGAAACAGAGCGGGAGTGAAAGGAAAATGCGCGGAGAAAGCGTTGCACGGCTTGAAAAGATTTGCGCGCATTTTCTACACTACCGGGGCGATGCGATGTCGTTCGAGTTCTCAATTATTTCTTTGTCCGTCGAGGTTGGAATTACATTCGGTTCGCGACGGGATGAGGTTGAAGCGAAAACAAAAGAGATCGGTTGAAAGCATCGCGAGAACGCACGATCGATCGAAACGCGTTTCATCCGACGCGACGCGACGCGACGCGACGCGACTCGATTCGACTCGACTCGACTCGACTCGACGCCAGGGAATTAAAGCGAACTATGCGCCGAACCAGGAGGATCTGGGTCAAGAAATACGAACTTTGGTACAATGCGGTATATCAATTGAAAGTAACCGCGGTACACGGCCGCCGCACCGTCGATACTCCGACACGATGTCGGGCTCGATTACGCTGGAACTTGAGCCGTTCGATCGTTGTTTCCGTTCATGCATCGGTTGACAAATAACTTTGATGGTTCAGCAGGCTTTCACGAGTCCCTGCGTTTTCCTTGCACTTTGATCGTTCATTTCGATCTGATAGGACAGGCGCAAAGTTACGTGCACATGGAAGAGATCGGCAGCCGCGTAGCTTGCACAAAGAAAAATCCGGATCGATGGCTGCGCGAGCGAGCGAGCGACTGACTCGACTCGACTCCGAAGATTACGATGCGTGCGAGACCAAAGGAAAAACCTTGAATCGCGCCACCGATTTCCATGCTGCCGCGTGACTCGTGTGTCGAACTCTTCTCGTCCGTTCGCTCGCTCGCTCGCTTCACCCAGCTTGCGCCTTCTGTTCCCGGCCCGTCTGTACGAGTATGACCCGAACACACATATCCCCCATCCTGTTCTCTGGCAATGAGTTATAGCATCAACGAGCAAGGCTTCCTTTTCTTCTCGCCCGCCTGTCCGAAGAACAATTCTTTCACCAAGATGCAATCTGCGGGAACTGGCGTTAAACGGCAGTGCAGTTCGGCGAAACTCGTAAGCGAGATGAAATGTTTCGGTGGGTGGATGGGTGGATGAGGCGGTTGGTGGTCGGTCGGTGGTCCGCGGTTAGTCCGGCGAACGGTATGCGCCTGCCCCAGCCCACGTTGCTGCAGAATCCAACCAAAGAAATTTCCCCCCCGCCAGCCATTCGAGTCGCTCCTCGGTGCAATTCCGATTACGAGCTGTCCGCCTCTCCTCTCCTCTCCTCTCCTCGCCACGCGATCACGCCGTCAACATTCTTCTCGACACACCTTGTGTCGCAGGAACGAGCGTCGGAGGAAAGCCCGAAAGTCCCTTTCCCTCCGCGACAGGACCGATTCGACTGTTGTTCGAAAGGTCGAAAGAGATGAAGAAAGGTGGAGGGTGTGCCGAGATAACGAGAGTTCGAGCATCGATATATACCAATGGTACGGGCACACGAAAACGTAATTAGTGGCTCGGTCATTACCGACAAACAACCCTCTCGCACACTGCTCTCTATCACCTGTGTCGCGTACCAGCCCGCTGCTCTTTCTCTCTCCCGCATGCAGTGCGTTTCGTTTCGATTCGATTCGACTGGTCGTCGGTTGGCAGCGGGCGTCCAATTAGACCGTACTTATTAGCGGTTCGGCGTGAAAAAGCACCGGCTGTTTCCCGGCTCGTTCTCTCGCAGGATCTGCTAATTAGCAACACCGAACTCGTTCCTCCGATCAACGCGTCCACTCTATGCGTGAGTGTCCGTCCGCGTCTCCAGCCTCGAGCGCGGCGATATCGGCACAGAGATTTCGTTCGCAACCCAGCTCGTATACGCCAGTTTCGAAAGTCGAACAACTTTGCTAGGGCTGCATGCACAGGACGATTCTGCTGGAACCTCGGCGATAAGCCGGCAACTTCTGCCTTTCGAAACGATCGATTCTTGCCCTCGAACGATTCGCTCGTTCCACTTTAAGCGCGTGTCGGCGTTCGTTCGATCTGTTCGCGGGAGACAGAAATCCGGTATTCGCTTTTCTTCGAATTCTTGCGATTCGTCGGATCGTACGGAGTCGATCGGAGTCGATCGGAGTCGATCGGAGTCGATCCGAAGAATCCGCGACCAGACCGTATTTGTACGAGCCGAACGGGCTCGGATACGAATCGGTGCTCTGATCATCGGTCCATGAAAATTCACTGGTCCGTGACGATACTCATCCATGGACAGGTTCCGCTACCTCCGCGCGGCGGCTTATCGTTTATAGTTTACAGTTTACAGTTTACAGTTTATAGTTTATAGTCTCACTGGTTTCGTTGGCAAAAGGTGAGTCGATCGATGTACATTTTCCTTCTCTCCCCTGAACGACGAACGAGCGATGAAGCGAACGCGAACCAGAAGACGAGCCGGGAAAAAAGGAGAACGGGTCGCGTGTCGTCTGGGTCGTTTGCAACAAACCTATATTGTCGTGAATGAGAAGAGTTATTACACAGAAGGTGTCCGCTTTATCGCGTAGCGTGCCACATTCTTGCATACTGCGAGCCATCTACCGTTTCCTTTGTACTCGTTCATAATTAGATAAGAGGAAAAAAAGCCTTGTCCCCGTAATCCGCCACAGCGCTTTATACATGTAGAGCGTGTACTCAACGCGTTGGACGGATCGGATCGGATTCACTCGTCAAAAAGTATCGGCCGTCTGTATACATATTATTTTGACGGTTCGGTTTGTATAACCGATTTGCGTGACCGCTGCTACAACCACATGCAACAGAGGCAGAGGAAGAACGATAGCCGCGTCTGTGCTATTTCTGTGGGCGTGAGAGCAAGAGGGTGAGGACGAGCGAGAGAGAGAGAGAGAGAGAGTGGGGGGGCGTAGCGCAAGTTTCTCGTGTGAAAATGAAAGATACAGCACACAGGCGAATATAAATAGAGAGTTGAATTGATCGAACTATGAACGATTAAAGGCATTCGCAATTTCCCTATTGTATTCGATCTCGAAAATTTGCAAAAAAATTCCTTTGAACCGCTGTGTTGCATAGAGAAATCTGTTCGCGGTCATATGAAATGCGGATACACGAAATCGAGTCGGCTCGAAAGCATTCGAGAGCGAGGTATCCCGTGCAGTTTTCAGTTGATTTCGGGAATCAGACAGGAGTTGAGATCGTTCGAAACGGTAAATTGAGAAATAATAGAAAGTCAATGTGGCTGTTTGTTTGGCGGGTTCGTGCGTCTGCCTTGATTGTCGGACGGGAGGATGCGGAGCGCAAGTTTATATCGACGTCCGTCACCGTTCCTGTCGACTAATGGTTCGTTCGAACCACTTGTTGAAAGCGAATGTCCGCGTCGCGTTGCTACCTCTGTAGGATTCCCATTGTCAGGGTTCGTTCCTCTGTTTCGAGGAAAAACCGTAAATAATTGTTGGTTCGGTTCTCTCTTTGTCGGTTCCGGAGGAAAATCGGGCCTTTCGTTATCGGTGTGTACACTGTGGTAGCGTCGCGCGCGTCGATGATCTCGCAGCGTAGCCCGCTGGATCAGGAAGAAGCGCGGCGACGAGAGCTACGCGTACAGGTGGCTCTCGGATATCATGGTTACGTTCCAGATTTTCGGGAGAATGTCGAAAAGGCAGATGTGTCGGATGCAAATTCAGCGGTTGCTGAAGACAGTGGAAAGAAGACATTGGGTGGTGCCACGTGGCGGCAGTCTGCTGACCGTCGGGAAAGATCGTGAACCACCCTGCAAGTTTGGAACGTTTGAAACGTTTGAAATGCAGGTTATTCTCGGGAGGAAGGAAAAGAATGAGAAAAGGGAGATGAATTTTGCGGGAAATGAAGCAGTACGCATTTGGTCGAGAGCGGAGCCGAGTCGCAATGCTGTGATTTGCGTCGCGTCGCGTCGGTCACCTCTGGTGAAGCGCGGACTCACGGTATTCGGTGAGAGGTGTGTAGGCGCGCGCGGTGCACTGCGCTCGCTTTTATTCGCACGCAACCTAGGGAAACCGAAATGCTGTGCCGAGAAGTCCGATAGCGCAATCTCCCTCGAACCAGACCAACCCCTCACCCTCCTCATCATCCACATCCTCGTCACCCTCCTCCTTGTCACCAACAAACCGACACACACTCACGTAAGTACGTACGTGGTTCGAGATGTTTAGCCAGATTCTTTGCTATCACAGCCACCGCTGCCATCCTCATCCCTACGGTTTTATCCACGTCCAGCGACGCCACGGGTCCCCTCGCGATCAGTGGACCATACTTTTTACGTACATACGTTGTTCGTTCGTTCGTTCGTTCGTTCGTTCGTTCGTTCGTTCGTTCGTTCGTTCGTTCGTTCGTTCGTTCGTTCGTTCGTTCGTTCGTTCGTTCGTTCGTTCGTTCGTTCGTTCGTTCGTTCGTTCGTCGACCGTTCCTTGAGCGAACACGTTCCAGCTGCACGTGTTTCGCAAAGTTCGATCGAACGGGGTGAAACAGTGGGCACGGCATATGCGCCGGGCGAAACAAACGATGCAAACCAAAGTGGTTACTTTGTACGTGACGCGTTAATGGATTGTGAGGCGCAATAGCGTCACGGTTTTCGATAATACCGTCGCGCACACGACGCTCGATACATAAACGCGGGTCGAGGATATTCAGCGTTTGCAATAGCGGTAGCGCGTACGCGCGGAACGTGCAAGGGTCAAGCGACTACAGGAAAGTACGATGCAATGACGCGAACAATGTTTCGTAATGGAGCAGAGTGTTTCGGCGGCAGATTTTAGCGGGATAAAGAGCGGAGGGAGGCGTCGGACGAACGGAAGCAGAAATCGATCAACAAACGACGAGTCTTCTGATTCAAGCGGAAGCGCGCAGGGTCGCGTGTATTTTCATCTGGAATAGATTAGGGAAAGGCAGGAAGCCATTGCGAGAGGCAGACAGTTACATGCTTTTCGGCCCAACGGAAGCAGGACGATGAAGCGAAGCGAGAAAGTTGTAAAGGGTTCGAGTTTAAATCCGGAGGAACGAAAGGGACGAGATGTAAATCGGATTCACCGAATCCACGAAACATCGTTCCTTCGATGTTCTGTGCAGCATCCGCAAGAATAATCCGGCATTGGGTTAGCTTGGGTTTGTCGTAACCGGAGAAAACCGGAAGATCGAATGGAATCGAATCGAGGGAGCAACGCTTCGCATATGATGACAGGAGACATGGAGGAGAGAGAGAGAGAGAGAGAGAGAGGGAGGGGGAGAAAGAAAGAAAGAAAGAAGAGGGTATCGCGGTCTTCTAGGGCAGAGTAAGAGGGTAAAGGGTAGAAGGAAGACACGGGGGAGAAGGATGTGGTCGTGTGTGGCCTGCTCTCGCTCTCGCGCTCGCTCTCGCGCTCGCTCTCGCGCTCGCTCTCGCGGTCAGCTCGGTGTGCCAGATAGAGCAGCGTACGCGGCACGTACAGGTGTACGGGTTCAAGGGTATCGAGGGAAGAGATGAGGGCAAGCGAGATCTAGCGTGAAACGATCAAAGGCAGGACACGTGCTGCCGGCCGATCTATTTCTATGCGACCGAACGCGCTCGCTCCACTCGCTCCCTCTCGCCTAACGCTTCCCTCTTTTTTTCACCTCTTTCACGCTTCCAAAAGATCCTAAAGCCCGTTTATTGGAAAAGTTCTCGCGTACCTGGACCTTTTCCCTTGTTGGGTGGATCGATCTATCGACCGATCGATGCACAAGCCAGACCTTCATCCACCTTTTATCGTTCGATCTTTTTCGAAAACGAACGCTCGAATTCGTCGATCACGTTGCCGACGGTCAACCGATCGGCTGTTGCTCCACGAATCCGAAGCAGTTTTTCAAGGATCGCGAGAAAAACGAGCCCAGAGTAAGGGAAAAAGGGATCGTGGAACATTTCCCGTCGGAAAGTCTGCCGGAACTCTGCGAACTTTTGTATGTTGACATTTGAACGACCGGGCACGCCAACCGCTGTCCTAACTAAAACTAACGCTGCCTACCGGGAACGCCGATTGCCGTCCTACGTGAAATAATCACATTGCGATGCGTAATCATTGAAAGCGCTTCTTCGGCTCAATGTTTTTCCCCATTTTCGGAAAATACCCCCTCCAACGAGTCATTGCTCGCAGCAAAAGCGCCCGGTCGATAAACTGTTAATGATCCCGGACGAATTGCCTGCGTATCCATCGCGTGTCCACCATCGTCGGATTGCAAATCGAATACGGCGAATCATGTTCGATTCAGTTGTAAGCACCTTGCGGTTTCCTTTTCTCCCTCCTCCCCTTCTTCCCTCCAAGACACTCTTTCCAGCGTGCGATCGAGCTGCGCGGTACGTATGCAAGGAAGGGCGACAAAAAGAAGAGGGTAAGAGAGAGAGAGAGAGAGAGAGAAGAAGAAGGAGAAAGATCGTTGCACGTGTTTCCGATAGTTTGATGATGAAAGCGTAGAACCCAGAAGGAGGAAATTTGTCTGGCAGCTGTGTTGCTCTCTCGCTTTCGCGAGAAAAGAAAGTCTTTTCAAGAGGCGAGCTTTTAATAAGTTTTCACGGTTAGGTTGGCCGATCGGGAACGCGGCGCAGAGGCCGAGACTGCGATAGCAATTCCACCGGGAAACGTCCAATATCAAATTTCCTCCTTTGATTCGTCTCCTCGGATAGGATTCGCGGTTGCTAATGCTCTTTTCAAACGTCCGAACTCGCCCTCTGCCCCCCCCCCCCCCCTCTCTCTCTTTCGCGCGCACGTGCCCTGTTTCTGTGGACTGTCAATTACTCCGCGTTAATTGACTTTCTCGGTTAACGAAAACGTAGATACTGGTCACGGAGCTACAAGAATTCGTCATTCAACCGACAACGTTTGTCAAGGTGCTAACAATCAGCAGAATGTGCTAGATGAGGAATGTTGACAGCCATCAATGGCCAACCTTTCCATGTTTTACTCAGCATCGATCAAATTGTACGTTCGATCGAAACGACGATCGTACTGACAATGCTAATGCTAATGCTAATGGCGATGATAATGGTGGCGGAAATTCGGTGACGACATTCGAAATGCTCTCACTCGAAAACGGATATCGATTTTTTCTTCGCTTGTATTTCTCTTTTCGTGTTGTTGCCTCTGTTCGTTGTTACTTTGCACTTTGCTACCGACAACGGGCTACGTACATCGAATAAAGATGCAAATGTATGTATAGACGTAAGCGTGCGGTGCGGTGCGGTGCGGTGCGGTGCGGAACGGCGCGAAACGGTGATTCGTAAGTTCTATGACCTGGAAAAGAAAAGGCGATCGAAGGGAAAATCGAAGCGAGAAAAGTCCGGAGCCTGAAGGAATAGTTGATCAATGCGCAGCAGAAAAAGAAGAGAGAGAGAGAGAGAGAGAGAGAGAGGGAGAGAAGCGTGATTTCCTTGGAGTGGGAAGTCTTAAGAGGGAAAGTTCAATATCTTGGGAAGCTGTGGATTCTTGTAGGGAAAGGAACGACTTCTCGAGAAAACCTTCGACCTTCGTGAGAGACACCCCTTAAGGCAGCGATCAGCGATAAACCTCCAAGATTAAGGTCGGTCGAGGTGGCTCGAAACGAGCCTCTCCAAAAAAACGTTTTGTCTTTCGAAAGGTAGAACCGTGAACAGTGGCGCGATAACGACACAACTTTTCCTAACTGCTCGTTTCCCTTCCAGTTTTTACAGACTCGAACGTTCGACACGCTCTTTACTCTACACACATTCAGAGCTTGCTTGCTCTCTTCGATCGATACACCGTGCGATCAAAAGAAAGCGTGTGCGAATACCGTGCGAGCAAATTATTCGATTCAAGAATACCGTTGCAAACGATCGGCCCTCCCTTTCATCTCATCACCCTCGCCGCCCGATCGCGCACCACCTGCCCCGCGTCTTTCGTCGCTCGCTACCCGAATATCTACCCGTTTACGCTTCTTTTCAACATCTTTCCGTTCGAACATGCTTACCCCGACAAATCCATCGCAAATCTATGCGCCGAAACAAACGAATAACGGGCAACCTTCAAAGTATTCGGTCTCGCGAACGGGAAAGATTCCGACAGTGAATCACGAGCATCGTAATTGCAACGCTATCGAGTCCGATCCTCTTCATTATTATCGGCCGAGAAAGATACAGACCAGTGTAAAAGTTGTAACGATGGACACAGGCTGCACAGCTTTCAGGAGCATTTCGATTGTTTCGATTATTTCGAATTTCAATGTACGATTGCAGGCATTTCCGCCTATTTGATGCACAGCAGAATCAGCATGTTCCCCGTTTCAATGTTCCGCGCGACAAAACCCGATCGACAAACTAGCCATTATTTAGTCAGCGGTTCGACTCGTCGATCGATGACGAGTCGTGTTCGATCCCGCATCGAATCATTAGGGAAAGCAGCAGTTTCGGTTCGCTGACACGTCCCTGCAGACCTTTCAACACTGACGAGCTGCATGACTTACAGTCTCGTCTATGGAAAGGAAAAATAGTTGCACCACCGCGATTAATGGCAACGGTACGTGTACGTACGTATGTAAGTAGACAGAGAATGCCCCGGAGATGTCAAACTGGCACGCGCGTGCGCAACGATCGAAGCTTTCTTGCATGGGGATCATAGGTAGCCGTTGCCGATCGCGCGATTCGATTTCAATATTCATGGACGAATAAGATCAGAGAAAAGGTAGGCGAAGGGAAGGGGAGGGAAGGGGAGGAAAGGAACGGAATGAAACGAAACGAAAAGAAAAGGCATCTACTTACCGGAGTTAGATGGTGAGAAAGAGAGAGACAGAGATAGAGAGAGACAGAGATAGAAGCTAACCGGTAACGTATCAGGATAAATGTTTCGACTGCGTGTACGGGGAGATGGAGAAAGAAGCACGCGCAGAGATCCGTTCACGAGCGCTGTCCAGACGCCACTGAACCTCTTTCCTTCCGACTACACTCCTCTGCTCGTTCCGAGTGGCCGTGTTGTGCTTGCGACACGCGACACGCGACACGCGACACTCGACCCGCCGCCGCCGCCGCCGCCGCCGCTACTACGAAAATCAACTCACCTTAGAGGAGTCTGCGCACAACGTTATTTATTCTCCGATAACACGGTCGATTCTCAGCGGCATCGCGGTGTCCCAGCCCCGCGAAAACCGACGATAACTTTCTCCCGTCAGCCTGTTGCTGCTGTCCCCTTCTCACAAGTTGGCTCGATGGCCGCGTACGCCGGCACTCGTCGAATCGCGCAACGACCAAACACGCTCCTCCTCTGTGACCACGACCAAAAACATCGACAGCATCCAGAGCCTGCACCTGACCTGCAATCGCAACGTTCCGTTTAATAAATCTACGTCGGCCATCTTTAACCCTTTCAGGACAATGTACGCATACATGCGTTCCAAGAAATCGTCCACCGGCTGCTACGGGCCACCGTACTGCTTCGGACACAGCTATTTATCGTCTGCTGTAAACCTACGTTTTCGAATGAATCGTCACCTCGGCTTATTTTCTTCAAATATGTATGCTTCGCTACGTATTTCCCACTTTTCGAGCACGGAAACAACTGAACGATCAACATCATATAAATGTATTACTGCGATGCAATATTTGGTTTGAGGCGTGTTCTACCGCGGAATATTTCAGAACAAGCTGCACGCGTTTCCTCGAAATGTTCAGGGCTCGAAGGGCTTGAATGATGCTTCACGCTGGCCGAGAAAGCGGGTACGTACATCCCTTCCAGTCTACAAACAGATCCTTTTATCCAGTCCTGCGGCCTTCTTTTTACTTCTCTATCTCTGCTCACCTTTGTAAACTATAGGCTCTCTCTGGTATACATTTTATTTGCTTTCCCCCGAACTAAAACTGAATGAACCAAAAGAAATCCGTTCCTGGATCCGGATAGACCGTTATGCGGACGTACACCGTGCTGAACTCCATCTAATTGTAAGGTGGATCGCCGCAGGTATGGCTGAACGTTCATCGGTAGAAGCGAGTAGTTAGTTTTTGCTTTGCTGCTTGTGAACAAACATTCATCCGCACTTTCCGAAAGCTGCCTGTATTCTGACCCACTCTGTATAACAACGATACGTTTGACGCTACAAAAGTATTTCTGACGCATACTTCACATCTCGCTCTATCCCGTAGCCTCTAATCTGGAGACGAAGCACTCTATACTATCCCGTCTAACGCGTCGGAAGAACAATGAAATCTGATTGCTGCAGTGAAACCGCTTCATTTCAACCAGGAAATAGACGTACAAGTTCCAACTACATGCGTCTGTTCGTAGATCATTCCGAGCAACTGCTGTTTCATGCCACCTTAGCTGCCGTACATTCTTCTCTGAACGACCACAAGTGCAACCCCTCATAGATACTGAAATGGCATTTTCTTAGTGAACGATAAGAAACAGGTGTGCATGGACGTTCTTACTCTATTTGTTTATTTATATATATGTATGTAGCACCAGGAAGCCTTATGAAAAGATCGCTTCTGCGTACCGAGAATAAGGGAGCGAAAGAGACCGAACGGAAACGCGTGCCGAGAGGAAGGAAGAGAGAAGAGAGAAGAGAGAAGAGAGAAGAGAGAAGAGAGAAGAGAACGGAACGGAACGAAACGAAACGAGAAGTAACAGAGAATCGGAACATTCTCAACTACGAAGTTGTCAGCGAAAAATCTTCGCGACGCGAGAGAGCAGGTGAGCGGTAGTCGGCAGATGTAGCCGTATCATGAAAAAAATAAGAAAGAGAAATAAGAGAAATGAAAGAGCGGTGTTCGGTCGTATCGAGTCCACCCCTTTCGGTTAGTCGCTGGAAGGGAAAGCATCGCAGGATAGACCGTAAAGAAACTTCCCCCGGCATACCGTTCTTCTTCTCGATAGCAACAATATCAACGCTATCGTTATCGCGATCGTTACGAATGCTTTTATTTGTTTACATAACACAGTATAAAATATATCTCTTCAATCTCTAGAAAATATCATTATAGTTACTATTTACTATTAACTTTAATTAATTCGAATATCACTGGAGCAATGGAAAATGGTGCACGTTTTCCTTTGTGTAACACTCTAGAAAATGGACCGTGTCTTCTTTCTTTCCTACTCAGTCATCACGCCACGGGTAAGAAACAGCTTAATTTTCTCATTTATTTTCATTCCCTTAACATACCTTCGTAACAAAATAACTTAGGGATAACGGAAAGCTCCAAGTTCCTTTTACATTGCCACGAAGAAGGTACCTCCGCGCTTCTCGGACAAATTTCGAATCAACAGCCAACCGCTATGATCGAACAAACGATTTCTCAAGACAGCTTTCTCTTCCCCGCAGGTCTCCTTCACAGCTTCCAACAAATTATTTACATCGTCGTTCTCTAATTTATTAGGCTTTCCTTTCTTTTATGGCAAGTACGGAAAGTTCGTTGCGCGAACCTTCCTAATTTCTATGGAGGACGAAGAAAGCGAAAGATACACGATGATAACGGAGTTTTACGAATCTCCACCTCATCGTTGTTTCGAACAAATTCTCGATCTCGCTGGCAACGCATCGAAGATCAAATAACGATTTAAACATAATCGACGACGCATATACATACACATACATATACGTATACATGCATGTGCATGATACGTGTAATATTAAATTATAACGATGTATGGAACACGTATATACATACATGTATATAGCACATCGAACGGGCCGCAACAAAAGAGCTTGGTCCTCGGACACAAGGTTCAAAGCAATCGTTCTCGCTTCTTGAGTTGTCCACGAGATCGAGCGATATCGAATCCGATCACAATGAAACGCTTTCGATCGCAGCTCGTGTACACACTAAAAAAGTATCTTAAAAGAAAGAAAGGAGAAAAGAAAATGAAACTCAACAACCGCCGGTTACCAACCCTTTAAGCTACGGTCTTTTATAATCATCGTCCAAAATTATTACTATTATTATTATTATCATCAGCATCGGCATTCTAACGATCATCACTCGAACGGTTTCCTCTCATTGCTGTTAAAGAATGGCGAACGGACGAACGCGAGAGAAACGTATGATTGTTATTCTTGCCATATGTGAGAGAAAGCAACCGAATGAAACGGCTAGCTTACCGGAAAGGAACGAGAGAAGATTGGAGAAAAATATGGATGAGAAACTGCACGCGTATCTTGTCGACCGATACAGTATTCAAGCTTCGAGAATAATAAAGTCCGACAGAGAGAGGGAGAGAGAGAGAGAGAGAGAGATAGAGAGGGGGGAGGGGGATGGAGAGAGTGAGAGAGGGAGAAAGAGAGACGTTCCGTGAAGAACGTTCGATAAGATAAAATGCGTATGCCGCGATGCTGGTATATCCGCTCGGTATGTCCGGTGGTTTTTCGTCGACTCGCGATTCTATTTTTGGACTTTTCATATCAGCACGGCAATTTCGCAAACTGTTTTTGTGCTTTTTTTGCTCTTTTCTTCGTTGCACAAGTCCACGAGTATAAGAACAGTCAATATTAATATCGTATGGGTTGCCAAACACCGGTGGTTTCGTCCCGACGATAGTAATGAGGTCTGTTGTCTCGGAAGACGGTGACGGCCGGAAATTGATTGTCCTGTATATACTTGAGCGTTGCTCGCACCTGAAAGAAACGATTGCACCGTTACGGCATCGGGTGTTGACTCGAGGAAGCTTCGGGAAGGGTTAGCGCGGTGTCGCGCGCGGACAGAGTCTCGTCGTTGCGGGCCGGCTGAAGCGTTACCTGTGACACGAAATGCGGCAGTTCGACTTCCGGTGCAGTGGAGAGGTGTTGCAGGATAAACTGATCGGACTGAGCCAGCCAAAGATCGACTCCGCGCAGAGGATCGTAGTTGAAGGGTCCGATTCGGAGCAGTCCCAGGGTACAGTCGTAAACGTCCAAAACCTGGTGCGAACGCGCGCAGAGAAACGTCGGATTAAGCGAGGTGCGTCGGGGCGTTCATTGACCGCGTCAACCGAATCCAGCGGCGCGCAGAACCGTTGTACTTCGTGACACGCGCACGATACATCAAATAAAATATATATATATATATATATATATATATATATATATATATATATATATATATATCGTACAGATGTACTTTCGATCGTGACACGCTGAAATCGTACGCGAGCGTACTGACCTGCTGACCTCCGGTCAACTGCCTGGCGGATCTCAGCGGCTGATCGGGTCCTTTGTCCGGGAAGGTTGCGGGGAAGATTTCACCCGTCTTTACGTTCAAACCGATCCCGTAGATCACCGGCCAATGAATGCCGCCTCTCACGGTCGTGTTCAACTCGCCCACGCAGCAAACCGTCAAATCGATCTCCACCGGTTGCTTGTGAAACGCAGCTAAAATCAGACGAGAACGCACGTTCTTCGATGAAGCCTCAGCATTCCCTACCCCCTACCCCCTAACCCCTATCTCCTATCTCCCCCCGCTCCCGCACCCCCTCGTGTCCCCGCGACAAGAGATTCTAACAACTCACAGAGAATGTTGCAAAACAGCTCTTCGGAGTAATTTCTCGGATCGGAGTAGCCACCGACGAGCTGCAGTTCCAAACGACCTTCGGGAAAGCCAATGGCAAGTTCGGTTACCCTCTGAACCATGGTCGTAGCGGCATCCTCCGTTCCAGCCCCGTCCAGGTGAGCCAAAGCCGCGGCACCAGATCCTGATTCAACAACAACCCATCGAATCAGTCGCCCTTGCACCGTGCGCTCTCCGTGCTGCGCTCCGCTACTTACCGGAATGCCTGACGACCACGATTATGCAGGTAGTCATATCGTCGGAGCCGATGATGCTTACATTCTCTGAACAAGAAGAAAAGACTGGTTAGTTGGCGATGATCGTCGAAAGCGTTTCGACGAATCGATTTCGATTCTCAGAATTAGCTGAGATTCGTTCGAAATGCATATCGCGTCTGAGTTGCGACATACAGAAACAAGTGTAAACAACCGTCCGCCCGTCGTTCCTCGCGAGAGACACGTAACAGCCTCGCATCCGTATGTTCATTGATTTCGAATTGCAAGTGTATTTCCAGCCAAGAGGTAGATGTACTTACTATCGTGTGGCAAGGTTGCTGCCATTTCACGTTGCTGAACGTACAGGAGACCCATCGGACCTACCAGTTTCGCCGGCATCGAGTGAAGCTGCGCCGCCGTTTCACGATATATCGGGTGGGCCGCGTACAAGGACCTGCTGTCCGCTGGAATGTCTTCCTGCAGGACCCCGTTCACCACCAGCACCATCCTACCAGCCAGCAGCAAAAAGTATCGGTCAGGTTATACGTTGCCTCTCTCGTGTCGAAATACGCTGGCGCTTTTGCGATTCATGTACATGTGTGTGGGTGTGTGTGCGCGCGTGTGTGTGTGTGTGTGTGTATATACATTCCGTTCGCTCGGACGGCACAGATAATTAGATGTTCGATCGGGGATCGAGCCGAGCAAAAATGCGATAAAGTGCCTCCGCTCCGTGAGCCGACCGAGATAAAAACGATATTACGCTAACCAGTGAATCTCTTAACGGCGACGATATACTTGACGAGGCTTCGCGAAGCGCAAAGCGGAGCAACGCTTTCCGAGCCGATCCGATCTGAAACGAACGAAACGAACGAACCGAACCGTCCCGTTCTCCATCCTGTCGTCCATTTCGGACGCGCCGCTATTTCCGTAAAGAGGAAGCAGTCGAAACGAACGAGAATCGAAACCGGATATACCTAGAAATACTCTGAAATGCTGATGGAGGTGCATGAAACACCTCGCATGTACCTTTGCTTTATGAAGACTCGACGATTTATCTGGGAGCACGATCTGGCAGGCGTTATGACAAAGCCGGTTACGGGATCGAGAGATCGAAGATCAGCGGCAGGCATTGTTGGCACTCGGACTCTGCCGCTGCGTTAATCGCGTTAACAATAAAACCTCGGGACAACCGTGCCAGCCAACCAGTCAGCCAGCCAGCCAGCCAGCCAGCCAGCCTCTGCGTCTCGTCCCAAAGGTTAAGGTCATTCGTCTCTAACGACATTCCGCGTTTAACCTTTCGTTTGTTTAACGAGATTACTAACAAACCCAGAAAAGAAATAGGAACGGGCTTCGCGCGCGCAGGGTAGCGCCGCAGCAGCACTTTCAGGCAACATCGATCGATTTGTGTTGTTCGGAAGAACCCGTGGACAGGACGGAAAAGGAGATGAAATTATCGAGGCTTCGGTGCGGAGTGCTTGTGCGTAAGAAGAAATATGAAATAGTGGAAGCACGAAGATGTCGGACAAAGAATTATCAAGCCTCTGGAAAAGCTCGTCCAGCAGGAGCAGCAGCAGCAGCGTACTGCACAACGTGACTGGTCCCGGCTTTTAAAATAGATCTTTCGAGCTGAAAGCGGATGCGTTGTCCGCCTTCTGCGGTCGTAAAAACGCGCGATCGCAATATGACTATCGTTCGCAGTCTCGTCCGAGAGAAAGCTGCTGGATTTTGCGAACGAACCGAAAGACTGTCGTTTATTTCGAATGATTTTGTCGCGGAGGTAAATCGTATCACCGTTCGACTCGATGAACTTTCTTCGCACAGCCTGCACGAAAGAAGGGCTGAAAATACTGAATGCGATCGAACGATCAAGAACCGCTGTTGCTTCATCGGAAACGAAAAATGTTGGCGATCGTTTTCATTGAAACAGCCCGCTCTCGCTCTCTCTCTCTCTCTCTCTCTCTCTCTCTCTCTCGCTCCCTCGCTCCCTCGCTCTCTCTCTCTCTCTCTCTCTCTCTCTCTCTCACCTTACTGGAATGGAAACTCTTCCGATAGAAGATTCAGTATGAACGACGAAAATAGCAGTGGATTTGCGTGGCTGCTTTACGCTCGTCTGTGCGTCCAAGTTCCATTGAAATCGATGTTTGTTCGGTGAGTTCGCGGAAGCATCGAAAATAGCGCAGCACAGAGAATCGTTCGACGCAAGGATTTGCTTCGAGCGTGCTTCGCACGGGGAATCACGAGATATAAGTCACCGAGCAAAATGATGTTCTGGAAGCGGATGGTCCAGCCGATCCATAGGGTTCGGTCTCGCGTGCGCTAGGAAAATCGCGAACGCGCGTCGAAGAGAACGTCGATCCGAGATCGAGCAGAACTACGACTAAAGATTCGCCACGGCGCGGCGTGGACGCGCGGGCGCGCGCGCGCGCCGTTTCATTCAGACGCCGCGCCGTCGCGGCCGGCGCGCGGACGCTCGACTCATTAACAAATCGCGCTAATTATGGCTTCCGTTATCGGTGAAAATGCCGATTGGTCGATCGGTAGGATCCCTGGTCCGCTGGTGGGACGGGTTAAAATCCAAGCGGGACCAATCGAAGAGCGGCTCGTACCGATCAGATATCGAGTCGCCGCGCCAGCCGCCGCCAAGAACGAGAAAATAACATGTTTGGCTCGCTACGACCCCCCCTTCCCGCCCGAGACACGGGGGCTTCGAAATCGAAATCTCCCCTTTGGTATAATTCCTCTCTTCGCTCGTTCCGCCGCACGGTTCGGATCGCTTATGGAGGAATCCGGAGCTAAACGTTGATCCGTGTGATCTTTTCGAAACATTCCAGATGAGACGGTCAAGCCGCGGCCGCGAGCTGCCGTTTGCCGACCGTAGGACCGGCTGCTTTTCCCCGCAGCCGCGCCGCGCCGACCTCGCACCGATGTCGCGGAAAGGAAAGGAAAAATCTGCGAGGAGCGTGGAACGAACAGCAATGGCGTGTCCGAATGGAAGAGGATTTGGGCCGCGTCGCCTTACGTCAGCCATATTTCAACGATCTTTATCCTGATGGGTGCACGCATACTCTTGTATACGTGCACCTTATCGAAAGAGAAAATGTTGTCGGTGGTTGCGTTTCCACGAGTACCACGCAGCGACCACCGCGTTGCTATCGGTCAAATCGTTGTCGATTTTCCAAGTAAACGATCGGCAGACCGACCGCGAGGTCTTTCGAGCTGTTTCTCCCCTGCTCTGCGATCACGCGTCACCGACTTTGTCCCGACGGTCCGCACAGTGCATACCGGTGTGTACATACATGCTGGCGGCGGTGCCGGGCGTAGAATCGCGAACGGGGGGATTAGAGATTGAGGGAAGAGTTACGGGGAGGGCGAAGGTGGACATCACCGGAGGGTGTGCATAGAGCGGCGATGAGTCGCGCGTATCCTGGACTTTGCCAGGAATTCCCATGACGCGCGGAAAATTAGAAGCACGCCGAGACGGTAAGATTATACGGCACGGTTGCTACAGCCATTGTTACCGACGAAAATTACACTCTTCAAAATCCATTGTACCAGATTGCCGGTCGCGCGGGGTATTTTCTTTGTCGTCCTTCTTCTTCTTCTTCTTCTTCTTCTTCCTCCCTCTTCCTTCTCCCTCGCGTTTTCCCCTTATTCGTTCGGTCGCGAGCATGCTCGCCGAACGTCTCGATACTTTCTTCCTAGCGCACGATGTTTGATCGCGATTACGTTGTGCGGGTCACAGTGGACCCGGGGCTTCCCCGATCTGTCATCAGTTTCATTTGCATCGACGCCGGTCCACTAGCCACCAAACACCAAACACCAAACCAAACGCCAAACACCAGACACCAGACACCAGACACCAGACACCAAAGACCAAAGACCAGAGGCCCAGCCCGGGAGACCCGATCCGATTGCGTCATTCTCGGGAACGTACAATTCGGTTTCTTCGCGTTTCGGCTGATTTTACGTTCGCTTCGGCCCATGGTCGCGAAGATAATGTTCATAGATCCGCGCGCGCCCTCAACGGAAGGATAAATCGAAAATCAAGAAAGCTGTCGCTGAGATAGCGGAGAACGGAAATATCGTCGCGCGAGTATCTGTAATAGAACAACGATAACGAGTCGCCACGACGCCGAAATCGCGCGAGACCCAAGCGAGTACTCGTAATTCGGTTTCGGAAATCGTAAGAAACTCTGTTCTCTTTGCTTCGAGTGGCGAGGCCGCAAGAAAAGCTACCTGGTCGGAGATACATAGCCGCGAGTTGGACCTTTCGTTATCTAATATCTTTGGTCCGTGCAAAGGGAAACGTCCGCAACCGATCATCGAACGCGAGGATCGATCGGGAAGAAAAAGAGCGTGCGCTCGATCGCGACTCCGCTTACCGTCACAATTATCGAGATAGCGATCGAGAGCAGAGTCGGGCTATATACAATTATCGAGGGACGTAGAGAGAAAGGGGATATGGGGGGGAGTGGAGTGGAGTGGAGTGGAGTGGAGTGGAAAGGAGCAGAGGCTGAATCAAAACATCTCGAGCAGGAGCGGGGAATAAGGGAGTGGGAGCGGGAGCGGGAGCGGGAGCGGGAGCGGGCGAGGGAAGGGCCAGAGCAGAAACGAAGCAAAACGACCGAGGCCCTTCGTGACCATAATCGGTGGAGAGAGGCTGGATGGTTGGGTGCGCGCGGATCGAGCCACACGGAAATCCACTTGAAAAGTAGCCATTACCTTAATTATTGGTCTTTCTAAGAGGTTGCGCGCACGCTGCCCGCCAGTCTCCGTCAAACTCCGTGAAACTCTGTCCGCCTGGTACGTCCGTTCCCCATGGAATTTCACCCCATGATCATTTTTTCCGCCGTCTTTCTTCGCGTCTTCGCGAATGCCAGCTATGGGGAAGCGCCGTACACGACTGTCCCTACGTACACAAGCACTCGCTTGCGTGTATACGCGTAGGTCGAGGGACTTGATCGAGAAACGCATTGCCGTCGGAGAAGAACCGACCGCGCGTCGAGGCAACAACAATTTCTCAATACCGAAACGAACGGTATACGGTTCTGCAACATCTATGGCACGCGTGTACATGCCGTGGACCGTCCAACAGACACACCGACGTTGGAGAAAGGATATGCGTGCGACGGCGACGGCGAATATGCGTTCGACCGAGTGTCTCGGCCGGTCGCTTTCTTACCCTCGATCGTCGCTATTTTCGCGGGTATAATTTCGAAAGAGCACGCCAGGGACCTCTTATCCGCCCCTCTCCACCCGCCTCCTTCCTCCACTGATTACTCGCAGAACGCACGCAACGCACGCTGCACCGGCGCGTTATCGTATTCGTTGCGGGCGTACGGCGTTACGTGCAGGCGTAAGTGTATGTATTAAGGCGCGCGCGTAATTACACGGCCGGGATGCGGCGGCGCAGTTATTTATTTAAGCGTGCAAAAGGGCCGTAGCCATTAACGGGTGCCTTTCCTCGAATCAGCCTGTTCTCCGCGAGCGGTATTCCAATGGCCGGATTCTACCGAGAATCTCCGAGAGGTACGACCTTTGCCGTAACCGCATCTCCTCCACAACATTCCCCGTCGCGTCGATTTTCCGCCCTCCACCGGACGCGGCCGTTCCGCCATCGCGATTCGATCAGCAGCGACGGATAGTCCTTTCTTTGATCGCGATCCTCCGGTGGTGCCGCGACGATGACATCGATACGCACCCGGGGATGAATGGCCACGGCCGGCCGCCGCCTAGCCAAATGCGTGCGCGTGTTCGACGATTAATTGATCCGCCCGATCGAATTGCAAGGATGATCCTGATCGTCGCGGTCGACGCCTGATACGGGTCTCCAGCGGATGATCGGCCCTCGAACACGGAGCTAATGATACGTAGGTGTACGTGCCGCGTCCGTCCTACCGGCGATGCGCGTCCTAAGATCCATTGTCGGCTGTTCCGCGGCAGCATGCTCCTATACTTACAGACACGTAACGTACGGTCTACGTATGCAGGCACATGCGAGCGAGCCAAATGGTAGTTACGCAGCCGGTGGTTCGCGTGAACCGCGGATCCACGCAACGGAAGAGCTCGCGATCCGAATCGAAAGTCACGGGGAAGAGAAGAAGGAATAGCCGTCTCTCCGGTGTGTGCCTTGATTGCACCTATCTGGCCGAGAGCGCGTGTACATACCGCATGAATACGCGTATGCAGACGGTTCAGAGAAGAGCAGCGAGAGCGCGGACGAGCAACGACCAGTGGAAAATTTCGCGCCGCCCGTTCCTTCGATCGAGCTTGTCACGAGGAAAATGATAAATTATAATTGCCAGCAGTGGACTGTTTACGCGGAATACGGAGGAGGAAGCAAAACGAGAAATCGAGAAACGGAATCAAATTGTTCCGATAGCGGCACCGCGACGGGAAAGAGGTCGACGTCGATCTTCCAGGCGTTTTATCGCTCACGAAATTCCATCGCGAACGCATAGTGACGCTATCGTGACCGACCTTACGATGTCAAGAAAATGTTCGATCGAATCTTACGCAAGAAGTACAAACGCTATCCGGCCTAAAAGCAGTAACGCGCGCACATCGAGGTGAAGCTGAAAAGCAAGAGGGCTATCGTGACCAGTCATCGAGCGAGCGAACGAGTCACAGAGCCACAGAGGCAGGGGCTGAGGGGAGCTTCCCCTGCAACCAAGTCGTCCTTCTGCAAGTCACGCAGCGTAAGTCATAAATCGATGCTGATCGACCAATAAAGACGAGCGCGTATCGTTCCGATTGGACAGGAAATCGCCCCACCCTCGCATGCACCCTTTTTTTTAACTACCTGCTCTCTCGTATCCCCGACGATCGAGGCAATGGCTCTGTTTAATGTCGAGCCTGGCTATCATCGAATCTTCGATCGACGAACCCACGCGATATGAAAGAACAGTCGACAATAATGCCTTTATTCGTCCAACCTGGCTCCGAGCGAAGTTTTCTGTGTCGCCAGGCATCCGTGCATTTATTCCAGGATCGTGAATAGGCCTCTGTCTTCCTTCGTTCATTCATCGACCCCCCGCCCCCGCCCCCGCCCCCGCCGCATGAGAGACGGTGCGCGCACAGATCTGCATGTTGTCGGGTAATTCACATCTCACGCTTGCGCCGAAACCAACGCTTCTCGCCAACTCTGTACAACTGGCAGATTCAGCGTTATCGATACATCGTTTCCATCGCTTCCCATCATCTTACAATCAGTGTTGGACCTTTTCGATGATAACGCGCGGAGGAGCGCGCGACCGCTTCAACGATGCGTTCCCTTTTCAGCTTACACTCGCGTGAAACGTATGATCCGAGATAGCTAGAATTTATCGGAGAGGTTATCGACGGAAAGCGAGCAAAGGACATTCCAATACATCAATCTGCTCGTTTTTATCGAAGCACGGCGTGACGCGGCGAGTGAATAATTGCTTACGATTCGAAGAGTCTGCGCTCGGCTTTTTCCTTCGAGCCCGTAACGATCTTCAACGGATACATTATAACGCGATAAGATTCGTCGGAGAAACGTGTGTTTTCTACGGGAAACGGTCGTTCAACGGCAGCTCGACACGCTTGCGCGTTAAATCACCGGCCGCGAACGCGGCTCTTGTCACAAAACCCAATCCCACCGATCGAACCAACGATAACGCAGCATATTCGTTAGCTCATAAATACCATGAAACGGAGCGGTAGAACTGAAACCGGCCCGAATGTATTTCTATAAACGAATAATTCAATCGCATTCACGTAATTTCGTAGAACGCGATAGCTGTGCGCGGCATCGAATAAACCGAGAAACGGCGAGAAAACGCACGTTTGCAAAACATGGAAGAATCAAATCGACTCGACTCGACTCGACTCGACTCGAATCCCTTGAAAGGATCGATTTCGGTTTTCTTGCCCAAGAAAGCCAACCTCCTCCGCGGCAGAGGCTATTAAATTTATGGCTTTTCCCTCGTCGAAGCGGGAGACGATAACGCGCATAATAAGCGCGGTCAGATAACGGGTGACGCATAAGTTACTGCAGTCCGATAAACGATGCTCGGCCATGCACGCGGGTGCGCGGACGCGGCCCCGCTCGCGTTGAAAAAAGTTGATCGACCGCGCTCGTGCTTCGAAAGCCTTACGAACCGACGGGCTGCACGAACACGATCGACGTTCCTGTTTTACCGAGTCGCGTTTGTCGTTCGAAAGAAGAAGTTTTCCGCTCATTCGGCCGAATCCGACGTGACGGTTGGAAGGGGAGGGCGAGTTCCTCTTTTCGCAGCCGATTCGAACGACGCGCGGAGCTAGTGCCTACCGGGCCTTCCCTCGAGAGAAGATTGTCATGCCGATCATGAGAACGAGCAACTTCCTAGGTACGTATCGGATCGCGGAGTTCGTGGATCCGTTGCCGGAACGCATCGATCCACGCTGCCGAGGGCTTTTTCGCAAACTACAGCAGAGACTTCTGGCGGAAGCGTTATCTTTTTGCATGGAAAAGCAGAAAAATTGTTGCGATGCGTGGTATGCGATGCCGATGAATCTTGTTGATGTCTTTCTCATCGGCACGATACACATAACTCACCTTGCCTCTGTTTGTGTTTGTGTTTCTTTCTTCAGGCCACGTGACACGTCCCCGCCGCCATGTTTGAAAAATAGCCCCTCGCTGCTCCGGTTTACTCTTCTGCCCTTGCTTAGCTTTCACCAAGGAGATTCTGCAACAAGAAACGCGTGAAATGCGTTAGGGACCGGCCGGGCAAAATTCAAACTGATACAGCTCGCGCCATCGCGTCGCAGGAACCTCAAGGGGAATCACACGTGGACCCGATATATCGGTGCTCGAAAAGGCATGCGAAACCCTGCACGCACCACCGTGCACCACCTGCTAAACTGATGCTTTCTTCAAACGTTCGTTAAAATCCCATGAAACCCTGAAAATCAGCTGCTTTTTATACGATCAGCTGAGCGAAAGTACCTGAAGGCTATTCCTGAAATTCCCTTTTATGCCCCAGCTGAAATTCTCTGATAAGTCAATGCGCGCTCCGCTCCTCCCTTCCTTCCATCTCCACCCTTTCATCCTCCCTCCCTTTCCACCTTTCGCTGCTCTCGCTACCTTCGAAGAAAAGCTCTAGTACATTGGATGACTCATCTCGAATAGCGGTGAATTGCACGGGAACGTCTCGGCCCTCGCGACACCGCGACACGCTGTCAAAACGATTTTCCATCGTACTCTTGGACCAACGAATCCACGAATACACCGACTTTTCAAATTCGTTGCTCGACCCTTCGCATTACGAAGCTTGTAAATACACATAAGAGAGAGAGAGAGAGAGCGAGAGGCTCGTGCGCCCCACAATATCACCTTGAATCACCATGTGTGCGTGCGTCAGTTTACGCGCTGTCCACGCTAAGAAAGCCACACCTGGCCATAACCCCCCGCGCATCTTCCTGCGTTCGCGGTTGCTTCGAGAAACGGAGAAGGAAGGAAGGAAGGAAGGAAGGAAGGAAGGAAAGAAAAATAAAACAAATATAGCGTGTCTGCTCTGATGTAAAGTAACAATACTGCCAGTAGAATGGATTTGCATACAGTGGCCCTGCGCGAGCCTGCAACCGACCAACTCTTTACATATTTATGCGCTACGACTTCCTCCGATTGTTTCTATACGTACGCGAGCACACGTTCGCGGCCGTGCGACGATTCGCCGTTTTTCCATCATCCAGCTCTCGTTCATATCGTACCTACGCGACACGTGCACCTTGAACCAACCTGCGTGCAATGAAGAAATCTGAATTATGCGAGAGGTGCCTGCTTCGAATGCATTTTCCGCGTCGACGAAAATAATTAGTGTTCGTTCGGCGACATTTAAGCGTGAGAACACGGCTTGGCTCGTATTGTATGGAAATCGAGTATCGGTGAAGCTTCTACAGCAGAGAGTCGAGGAGGTATCGAATGCGGACGGAACGTTGATCGCGAAACCGCGAGATCGGTGCTGCGGAGCGTTCTTATCTGTACGCGGTTCGGGGAGACTTCGCAGGCCGCGTTTACGATCATCCGTCGTGATCGACCAGCTGTGCCTGGATGACGCCGACGACGGCGCATCCGGTTGACAACGAGCGGGAGAGGATGCAAATCGTCGAAAAGGGAGAGAACGTTCAGCACGGTTGATAGGAATAACTGTGGAATCACGGTAGGCAGAGCGATGCGCGCAACCAGTCCCCGACCCCGCACTACGTACCTACGCGAACGTGTATCGGTACGTAGAAGGAATACGGGTAGGACACGTACACGACGAGCTAGTCCGCATTCCACGAGTGGAACAACCGGTACACGGTTCAGTGGCTCTCAAGTTGCTGCTTCGCGAGATGCATTCGAACGAGATGGAATCGTTATGCAACAGCCGGAGACGCGGCGGAGTCAGTGGCCCCCAGTGGCGGTCGATTCGCGGAAGATGAGCTGCCCTTCCGGGTCCCCTTGCATCTCTCCCCCACCCTGTCGCTCCTTTTCTTCTCGTCCTTCTTCCTTCCTCTCGCGTCGCCCACTTTCGCGCACGCCGCGTCCGCACCCGCACCCGCACCCGCGTCCGCGGCTGTAGTTCGAAATCGAAAGTTGCCGATGCGTGGAAAAAAGCGAGCGTTCTTCCGCACTCTGCGCATCGAGGACCGGTGACACGGAGCACGCTTCGTCGATCCGTTTATATTGCTTCCTCCTTGCTAGGAGAATGGACCACGGATCCACGGTGGTGGCTCTGTGTCGGCCAAACGCTCGACTCCGTAAACCTCTTCGAGAGGAAAGCATTTCGGGAACACCGAGCGCATCTACATTTCTGACACCGTGCTGTGCTCCGGGCCGTGCTTCAACCTGAGTTTCTGATTTATACAGGCCCCGAGGGGAGTCCAGTTCAGCCAGACCGCTACACACCTTCTTCACCGCAAACGTCTGCGTCTACGTCTACGGCTATGCACGATACATCTGCAACGCGACCAACTATCTCAGCGATCCTGCATCGATACGTACGCAGGGAAGATGCATTATCCTATTAGGCTTGTGCATATACTACATGTATATGCATAGGTAGTTGAGACGCATCTCTCGGTACATAAACGTAAACAGAGGTACGCTACACGCTGCACGGTGCACTGTGCACCGCGGAGATGCATTTACCTAAATAGATGGGTGGACGTACGATACCGCGTTAACGGAACACCCGCAAACCGTATGCAAACGAGGCTGCATTATTTCGTTCTGCAACGTTATAGGTGATATGTACGAAAAACCATCATCGGCAAGCAAACGATGCTCGCTTTCTCAATGCATGTCCCTGCTTACATGCAGTTGCTACTTGCAATCCTCATTTCCTCGCTCCACTCGCGAATAACCATTCTTAAAGAAGAAGCAAATGTTCTGCTAGAACTCGTGCGCGCGTATTCCCTTACGCGCAGTGCTGGCCACCGATAACATCGAGTCGACACGATGGATAGAGAGGATATCGAAAGAATACTTTACGGATGCACGCTTCGTTCAAAGTACTGAACGTCATCGGAACGATGATATTTCTCGCAACTACCATACGTCCCGGTGAGGAAGGTTCCATCCTTAAACATCACGTTCGTCACTCCGAATTGTGTAGGTTCGGAAGGAATCTTTCTCCGGCGCTATACGCGATATACGTTTAATAAACTTACCGAATACGCTCGCGAACGTATCGACCCAAAAGAAAATCAACTTTCGATGAGGTCGAAATAAGTGATGGTTTATCTTCGAAATTGATAGACGGGTACGGCGGTGTCTATTTCTTTCTTGATTCGATGGACACAAGTTCTGAACGATCCCTACGCGACCGTTCTCGGGCAGCCGGTTTTCCGTATCAGCGTACGTTCGGCTCGACCCAATGGAGATGACGCAGTCAGTCGAAAAAAAGCAGGATTTATCGTTGAAAATTGACGAGTTTGTGCGCGAAAATGAGCAGACTCGGTGAGAGGTCGGTAAACGCGTGTGAACAAGACCCGGGAATCGAATTTCAGCGTCTAAAGGGGGAAGCTGACTCGAGTGTAGAATTGAAACGTTACGGAAAATGATGGCGCATCGTTGGTTTGCAAGTAGCTATCGCAGGTGAGCTAGCGGGAGAGCAAAAGGTTAACACCCTCTACTAGCCTTAAGAGCGTCTTAACTCAGTTAAGTCCGTGACTTAAGAGAGTCCCTAGTGCCGAGAGGAGCATATACATATACTGTACCGACCCTGTCCTACTCCTACTCCTACTGCTACTCCTACTCCTCCTCCTTCGTCCTCGTCCTCGTCCTCGTCTTCGTCTTCGTCTTCACCTTCGCGTTTGCCTTCGCCTCCGCCTCTGGCTCATTCGACTCGAGAAACCCTTCGAAACGATCCATGAACCCACAATCGGATCGACATTTTCCATCTCGCCAGCCGATCCCGCGTTTCTGCTGCATACCAGTCAAAGACCGTTCCGAGCAGACTACCCGGAAGATCGGAGAAATGAAAATGAAGATGAAAATATACGATACGATGCATCATCTTTACCATCGGTTGATAGTACGGCCGCAGTATCCGTATCATCGTTTCCGATCTAACCTGACCGTGATATTCCCCTGCTTTTAAACAGAAAAACATGATTCGATTCGAGCGGAATGCATATTTGAAAATGTCCAAGTTTCTGCGAAATCGTTGAAGAGAAACATCGAAATGTAGACCGTGGGAAAAGGTTGCAGTCTACGATTGTGGCAGTGACATGGAATAGCAGCTATCGGTTCTACTTCCACAGCGCGGTTCGCGCAAGCAAGTACCTTCCGATTCAAAGCAACGGCCGCGCGAAGGTGTATGTACAGTTATGCGATGCTTTCTTCAAATCAGTGGACTCCGAGGAATCGAGGAACTCCTCGTTTGGGCAAATGAAAACTCGTGTCCGTTGACACAAACTGTGCGCACCCTTGAGGGAGATGCAACAAGTCAAAACTTGTGCGTGCTTGCGATCATTGGCTCGATAAGGACTGCGTAGATGTTACACCAGCTCCGCTAAGCTATTCGTACATACGAGTTTCTCCCAATCAGGTAGAACTGCGATACATATCTGTACTTAAAGACGTTCAGACTATCCTAACGAAAGTCATTTTCACCGACTTCGGTTCACTTCGATCCGCGACGAATGAAAATCCGGGGGGGGATTAGCAGCGACGAAGCAACAGAAAACGGGCGAAGAAAAACAGGGGGGTCAGGAAAAGAGTAAAAGACTGTTGATGAGCTGGAAGGAGAAGATAGAACCGAAGGGAAGAAGCAGAAAAGAAGCGAAAAAAGGCGAGAAGCGAAGAAAAGGAAAGAAATGAAAGGAATAAAAGGTAGAAGCGCGCAAAGGATATCGCGTGCAGATACACACACATGGCGGATGATGTCGGATGGTTGCGCGTACGTAAGAGAGAGGCGCGCGTGTGCGTGTATCTAAATGCACGTACACGTTGCACGTGGTGTGCAAGAAACCGCGCGATACCGTGCACACGTAGGCAAGAAACAAGACGATGCTCCAGGCGCGGTCAGATTAATGAAACTCATGCGCGAACAGTGGCTCTCAAACGCTAGCCAATACTCCGGAAACTTCTCAACTCCAGCAACAGCTGAACCGTTTTCATCCAACTATTTTACCCGTCCACGCGACGACGACACATCCTCCTATTCGAACGGGTTCCAGCATCGACTCTCCATTAATTCCACTCGCGGCGAGATCAAACGACACAAGCTGAATTCACGGAGGAGCTCCGCTGCTGTTCTTCCAACCGGTGGATATCGTATGACGCGGCTGTTCCGTTCGGCCGAAGCAACGCACGCGTTTTCCGCGGGAACGATCTCGCGTCTACAGATCGATCGGTCGGTAGGGACTGCCAGGCGACAGCGTGAGTTCGATCGAAATTAGTAGAGTAACCGGACATGTTCGATAAGTTTTCGAGGAAAGAAGCAATGATGAAAGTGCGGGCACATGATCGATCCGTGGACTGCTATTTAACCGTCGAATTAACGCGAGTCGCGGCTGTGCTCGAGAGGTTGACCGAATGAACCCAAACGACTCCGTCAAGTTCACTTCGGACACTGCACACCGATGCACGTATGCTTACCTACATTCTCTTCAACGAACGATCGAAGCAACCGCTGCGATCATTCAAATGTAAACAAAGATCGCAAACCGCTACATCGCTGTCGCGGCACCGTTTTTTTCACCGGCGACAAGCGACAGAAAGGAACATAAGGGACAGGGAAGAAGAACGAATGAAATGTTTGCGTCCCTGTACACGTGAGCGATCTCACAAACTGATTAAACGAATCGACAGAATCTTCAACGCTGATATATCGAATTTGACCGACCATGATTCCAGCGGCATATTCATTCAAAGAAGAATCCTTTAAGGAGCCTCGATGATCTTGTGAAAATATACCCGCGGAAGCTTTACCAAGTTTGCGGGAAGTTTGAACGAGCCCTACCGCTCGACGCTTCTTCCTTCCGATTTCGGAACATACGAGCGCACGGAGTTCGTTCAACAGTTGCTACAAAACGAAGAAAACGAGAAACGGAAAACGGAAAACGGAAAACGGAAAACGGAAAACGGAAAACGGAAAACGGAAAACGGAAAACGAAAGGCTGTTGAATGTTAGTGCAGCATAAGTTGGTGTCGATGAAGAAACGTGGTGTACATTGAAACAATGTGTGTAACGATTTGCAGGGACGACGATTCGCGGCGAGACGCGTCTCTCGTTCGTTGCGTTTGAATGATATTCCCGGTTTCTTTTATACTGCGACACTGGTCCTTCCTTCGCGTCGATTGCGCGTCGTCAGGTTTCCATGGTTTTTATGAATATGGAACGTGGTGCGCGAAGAAAATCGAGAGCGCCGTCTTTGTTGACGACACTGCTTCTGTAAGTAGCTCTTCCATTTGCATACTTGCAACTTGTGTACACGTAACGCAACGTTCTGTTCTGCGATCGTGTCAAGCACCTTGAAGCGGGTTTCATTGTAAATCTGTTACCTCGAAACCGATCGAGTTGCTAACCTATCTTTCCTGCATATTGAAACGCGAACGTTGGCTCGCGCGCGAGTACGCAAGTATTTCAGCGTCCGCGGAAAAACATTGTTTGCGTGCCGTGCCGAATAATTGATCGGAAGCGTGCTCCGTCGAAGCGTCGCGTCGGCGTCGCGTCGGCGTCGCGTCGGAGTCGCGTCGGCGTCGCCGTCCTCCGATAGATTGTTGAGGAGTTATCGATATCGAAGTACATAATTCAAGAGACTTACCCGCCCAGTCGGCCGCAGGATGCAAGTAATTTTTCTGATGTAGGGATGCACGGTGTCAATGGTGGTGAGTATGAGCGCGATGTCGGAGAAGGAGGTGGCTGTCGTAAAATCGTGGTTACGCAACACGCAACTGGTGGCACACACCCGACGCAGTCGATCGAAAACAAAACGTCAGCGACGGTAGTCCGCGTCCACGTAAGAGGAGAGCACACGGTGTATTATCGAACGGCAGCGCGAGCGCGAACGCGAGCACACGGTAACCGCCAGCACGAACGCGTATATCGACTGGAGAGAGGAGACGACCGAACGACCGAACGACCAACCGACCGAACAACCGAACGAACGATACGAAATAACACGGGAGAGTCAACATGAAAAAAAGCACAGTGGTGGATAGCAACGGTTTCACGGTCAGCGTGAGCTGAAGCGAGAGCGAGGGATAGATAAAAAGTGAGAAGGAAGGGCGGTCCGCGAGTGACAGCTAAAGAAAAATTCAACGAGATCGGCTGCCACGCTCGCGCTGTCTCGTTCCACTTGCTCACACCGCCACAGTCGTTACACACTGGCTCAGCCACTCGCAGCCACTCGACCCGAAACCTCCTCGGACCGAGCGCTTCGGTCGTTTCCGCCAATTCTCGACTCTCACGCCAACATGGCGCACCTTCGCGCTTCGAAATCGTGTCCCACCGATTCTTTCCACAAACAAACCTGTTTATAGCCGAAGCATCGGTCGAACCACCAGCTTCCATCAACATACATACATTTTCTCGACCCGCTGTTCGAACGTGGCTGTATCGCCGCATATATTGATCCGTCGATCGAACTCGGTGACGATCTTCAACGCTTCATCATCCGTAGACGATCTTTCTCGGAACATTCGCCGTATTGGCTCGTCGGAAGTAACATAAACGCAAGAATATACACTGTGGTTGAATTGCACTTCGGATGTCGCAAGGGAAAGATTTGATCGTGTTTGGAAGAAACAGTGACTGACGATTACAAAAAATGTACCTTCTTGTCGAGGAGCATTGAAAATTAGTCACGCATTCTATTCGACGGAATGAAGTATCTTCAGGAAAAACGGCCGGTATAGTTTGCTATGACGCGGGAATGTTATACGCAAAATGCGAGCGCAAACGTACGTGTATGTGCAAGGAGATATTGTACAAGGCGATACGGCCGTGGACGGACGGATGTGCATGCGTGTACACGTGCGAAGAAATAATGGTACAGTACTACCCTCTTCAGAGGTTCGACAGAAGCTTCGATGTACCATCGACATAAAAATTACTGATATGCTGTGCCAGTAAGATTATTCTGTTCATTCCGAATTTCATGTAGCACATATTTCCGATTACGCGGAGTACATGTATCGCAGCGGTTCGCTGATTGTCAGTTTAGCTTCTGACATGCGAGCCGTGACCGTCAAAGCATTCAAGTCACTGCCTTCGTTCGATAAGTGATTCGACGATTTACAGTTTCAAGAGTATACGACAACATCGAGCAAGTCCGCGGTATCTTTTTCAGCATTAAAATCTCTCAGCTTTCAGATGCTGCGCATCGGCCGTACGATACGATCGTTGGTCTATCTTCTCGCAAAGAATCGCTGTTGCGATATTCTTAACGAACAATCGTCAATAACGTTTCTACCGGCGTCGAGTTATTCCCGTGCGCCGCTTGCAATTTGTTCAAGAGTTCGCTGGAAGGTGTCGATGATTCGAATGTTACCTGTTATGTACAGAACCGACGCGCGCGCGACAACTGCATGCGACGCAGCAGTCGTCGATCACACTAGTTTTTCCTTAGCAGTTATTTTTCACGCCATCGATCAGCATTTTCGAACGAGTCAGATATGTTTCGCGGTACGTTGTCGGAAAGCAGAAGGTTGAGGCCTGGCTGGAAGCGCGTGGCGGGGCGGGGCAACCTACCCTATCGACCGACGGCACCAACGTTTCCTCGAAACGTCGTAATCCATCGAGTGTCGATGCAACGGTGCACGTTCTTCGACGTAGACAGATACAGGCCGAAAATTCCGGCCTGTTCGCGGGGAATTTTCGTGAAAAATGAATGAATGCTCGGGCATGCAAGTACACAGATTTCCCGGGCGTTGCAGGAGAACGAAGCGCCACCTGCCGAGGCAACATCGTACGTTATTCGTGGCGGACGCTTCGCCCCTCTACTCGGTTCATCGGTTTCATCGGCGGAGTCGAAGATGGTTCGAAGATGGCGGTACGAGGGTAGGGTTGAGAGCGGACGGTTCGCAAGGAGGCCTGTTCCTCGTCGTGATTACCGAAATTCGGAGCCACGCCGTGCCTGGTAAGTAGAAACAGCATATTCTAGCGGGCGATTGCACGAGACCGCGCGCGATCTCCTCCGGTCAGCCTGGAAATGGCGGGAAATTCGCATGGTTGTTCGACCGAGGAAACCTCGCGAACCGTCCCTTTCGGGACTGGGAAGTTCAATGCGCACGAACGTGTGTCACGTCGAGTCGAGACGTGACGGGACGGAACGGGACGGGACGAGACGAGACGAGACGAGACCGCACAGCACCACGGACGTTGTACCATCTAGAACGAACTTGTCAGAATATTCACGAACACGAGCGCGACCACGACCACGACCGCGATCGCGCTTTCGCGACCCATCTCCTTTCCTGTGCTGTTAGCAGTGTTTAGCGGGCGATCGCGCGAGCTTAATCTGCACGCGGGACGAGACGAGACGAGACGAGACGAGACGAGACTAGACGAGGCGAGGCGAGGCGAGACGAGACGAGGCCAGACGAGACGTAGAAATCGCCGCGTCAAAGCTGTTTCGATGCTTTTTAGCGTTTCTTCGACTCACCGGTGAAACTAAGATATTCGATAAATTGTTACGTATCATTGACGCTTGATTTCGAAATTGACAAAGCACGGTAACGCGAAGGATGCGTAACGTGTAACCGAAACGACATAAGACCACTGTCCCAGTACACCTCTGATAACGATCTGTGCATTTGCTCGATGGGCATACCTTGACGAGGAGATGACGTTCGATGCAGCGATGACCGGGAACGACGAGGACGAGGACGAGGACGAGGACGGTGGCGGAAATTGGTTCGCGCGACCACGGATCGGGTCGGGCCATCCGTGGAAAGATAATTTTTCATGCGTGCGATCGCGCGAAGAAAAACAAGCGGGAATCGGGAGTCGGGAGTCGGGAATCGGGAATCGAGACCGTTTCATTCAGACAGTTTGGAGAAGTTGCTAAAGGCCCGAAACAGTTCCCAGAGGGTAGACAACCATCGCGGTTCCATATCGATCGATCGATCGGCCGGCGGAATAGTATCTATTGCGCAACGCTCTCGTCCATTGGTATTTATTTGTAGGCATTCGAGCTCGCTTGAAACGTTTCGACGGGACTTGGAACGGATTTCATCTAAATAATGGTAGACAAGCAAAGAAATGCCCTTGGTATTTCTCGTTTCTTTCAGATGGTGGCGGGTTCTCTTCGCTTTTCACTAATCAGGAGAGGGATCGAAGGGGGAAGGCTATGTACGGCTACTAACACAGCTTACTAATCGAGACGAGAGTCAATTCTCGTAGCATCCGTAGCGTCGTGAGCTCTCGTGTGAATCGAGTGACTATGAAATGACGCATTGTCACGTGAAAAGGTGTTTTCTCGGTGTTCCTCGGTCCGAAACTTCACGAAGTCTAGTCAAGAAGGAAAAGAGAGATTTCCTTGAAAAGGAAATCGTGACGCGGTCGAGATAAGAAGAGATTATACACACGGGGAACTCGAAACGTCAAAGCGTAAATATAGAAGCGCGATAAGCGCGAGTGGACTGAATCGGAAATCTCTTGGAGATTCTGTCGCTCGAGTCCTGCTGCAGAGACGGTCGAGTTTGAAAGAACAACGCGTCGAGATCGATGAAAGACGTCGTTCCGCGATTGGACCCGAAACGCGATGTTTATCCCGCGAGCGAAATTCTCTTAATAATCCGAGCCGAAGTTCCCGTGGAGGGACGGTTGCCGTTGCCGTTGCCGTTGCCGTTGCCGTTGTCGCGAACGATGCCGATCGTTGTCCGCGATAAGGAACTTGCGATCGATACGCAAGGATAGAGCGTTCCTTCGACCTTGAACGCGCAATGGGCACGTACGGCGGACTCGCAAGAACCGGCGGCGTGGCGGACGGTTCCGGACCAAACGACCGGAAACAGTGATGCCGCGACGAAATGCGCGAACAGTCGTCGGCTGAGCAAACATTCTGCTGAAGTTGTTCGTATCACTGGCTTCCCTTGTAACATCGATGCGTTTCGCGGCCGGGTCGACGTTTTCTCCGGTTCAACGGCCATAAGAGACGCTGCGAATCCTTCGCGAGGTAGGTACGAACTGTTCCTCTTTCTTCTTTTAGGATCGCGCGTAAGATCACGGAGGGGGAGGATAGCTTTGCGCTTAGAAATTTGGTCTCATGTTGGGTGAAGCTGCGTGAACGGCGCGCGCGGGCGAGCGTCGAGCGTCGAGCGGGCGTTGAGGCAGGGTTGGGAATTGGCGAGCGCGCGAGATCGGTCCGGGAGCGGGGACCGACGGATGGACATTGGAAAGTAATTAGTGGAAAAGGGAGAGGTAGGATGGGGATGGTTAACGGGAGAACAGTGGCGGTAGGAAACGATAGAGTTGCCGGGGTGGAAGGTGAGAGGTCGCGGACGGACCGATCGCAGCAGAGTTGGAAGGAGAAGAGCGAAAGGGGTATAGCGAGAGGCTGAAACAGGGTGTAGCGGGTGCCGAGGGTATAAGGGTATAAAGGGTATCGCGGGAGGGGTAAAATCAGAGAGATATCGACCGCGAATTGCGCTTGCGTGGAAAAAGGCGCGCAATCGCTGTCGCGGAAGCGACGTGTCGTCGCGCGAGGAAGAGGAAGAGCAAGAGGAAGAGGAGGCGAGACGAGACGACGCTCTCGCGCAGTCAGTCGATCATCCGATCGTCGCGGCGACGAACGCCGTTTTCTCGTCGAACGCTCAAGTCGCGCCGCGCCGCTCGACCCTTTTCTCTCACGAACATTCGACTGCGTTTCCGCGACGTCTGCCGACCGACCGACCGACCGACCGGACGGACGGACGGGCGGGCGGACGGACGGACGGACGGACGGACGGACGAGCAAACAGTCGCGCGCGCATTCATTCTCCAGTCCGGTCGATTCTTCTTCAACGCTGCAAACCCGTCCGGAAACTAGGAAGGCTGACGAAGCGATGCCCTCTCGGCTTCCGGTAACCTTTTCGCTCTTCTCAGTGATTCCAATGCGCGCACGATACGCTTGCGCATCTCCGGAAAGTCGGGATTCATAGATAAAGGGGCGATCTTCGTTCGAAACGGTCTCTCGGAGAATCTCTAGCAAACCAACACTCACGAATGCAGAGTTTAACGAGATAAGTCTAGCGCCGCATGTGCACTGGAATCGCATGGAAAGAGAAATAGGTACAGCGGAGTAAGGTGAAGCGAAAGAGAGAAAGAATATCCGAACGATAAGAGGCTGATAAGTGAGCTCTGCGAACGCGTGCATACGCATTGGTTTCTCGCTGGTCGCCACCGCCATCGACGCCGACACCGATCCCTTCCCTTCGAACACCGTCGCGGCGATTCAAGATAAATCGAAACTTTCCTTCGAGCCAACCATGAACGGTGATTCGAATCCCGAAGCTCCGAACGATTCGCTTCGTGTAAATCTTTAAATCGATTCGTGCATGTTCGATCACGCGCCTCGATAAATGGAGTCGAGCGTCGAAGTCACCTGAAATGCTGAGAGGTTGCGCGGATGTTTCGCACGTAAAAAGGACGGCGGAGAGCGAATGGCCATGCTGAATGTGCAGGGAAGCATTTTAAATGAAGCGGTCGGCGGCGAACGACAGCCGCAGGAAGAAGTCGAGCTAACGGAACTGCTGCCGGTGAAGCAGTCGCGAATTCGAGAAAACGTCATCTTGCAGGATGCGGGCACGGGCGCGAGCGGGAACGAGGACGCGGACGCGAGCGTGGACGCGGACGCGGACGCCGACGCGAACGCGAACGCGAATGCGACCGACGCGTTGAAGGTGCTTCGAAGCTTCACCGCCGGTGACTGCAACGACGAGCAGGAACGCGAATTTCAGCTGCAGAGCTTCAACTACTGCGGGAAAGTCGAGCGTCGGGGAAAAGAAGGGAGCAAACAGGCGCGAGGAGGGAAACAGCGGAAGGGGATCGATACGGGTAGAGGCGTTCTCGATGATGCGGGGAAACGGAAAATCGACGATCGAGAGTTTCAAGGGGACACGATTCAAAAGACGGGGCAAATTGTTGTTGTCCACGGAAGAAAGCTGGTCCGCGCAAAGTCGTCGAGGAAGAAACCGCTCGGGAGTGTCGCGTGCAAAGAGGAGGGCGCCAGACGGAACGGAGAGCCGAGGATCGAAAGAAATGCGTTCGACGCGGAGAAGGAGGTTGTATCGGAATACGAGGAAGAGGAAGAACCGATGTACCTGGGGCTCGAGAGGAGCACGGACTTTAGCGACGACGAGGTTTACGTGTTCCGCCGAGAGCCTGCGGACCCTGGCGCAACCCTGGACACCGAGCAGCATCGGCGCGATTACTCGACCACCACCGATGGCGTGCTCTTCGATCGCGCGATTCTCCCTCGACAAGGCGCGTACGTCGACGACATAGGGGCCAAGGTGGAGGAAATGCTGGAGAGCACGGAGAAAGAATCGGGCCTGAGCATCATCGCAGCAAATTTTCTGCTCGAGAGCGAAAACAACAACCTGCTGGTGAGATCGAGCGGCGAAAAGAACCGCGGAAAGAACCGCGAAAAGAACCGCGAAGCGTACGCGAGCTCGTTGGGACTGGTGGACTCGTCGAGCAACCAGTCGTCGACGTCGTCATCCTCCTCGTCGTCCTCGTCGTCCTCGTCGCTGTCTTTGTCGTCGGCTTCGGCATCGACATCGACATCGACACCGTTCTCGAGACTGATCAGAGGGAAACGGAAGGAGAAGCGCAAGGATGAGGATAAGGATACGGAGAAAGAGAAGGAGAAGGAGAAGGAGAATGGGAGCGGGAGCGGGAGCGGGAGCGAGAAGAGAGCAGCCGCGAACGACAACGAGCAGAGCGAGCAAAAGAAATATTGTTGCGTGGTGTGCGAGGCGCGATTCAAAGGTAGCGGGGGGCTACGAAATCATTACAAGATCGTTCACGGAGCGGGTCCGATCTTCAAGTGCGACGAGTGCGGCAAGGAATTCCCACTGAAGGAGAGGCTGAAGCTTCACGTTCGAACGCACACCGGCTTCAAGCCGTACAAGTGTCCGGAGTGCGAGAAAAGTTTCGCGCGGGGAGGGCAACTGGTGCAGCACCGACGCACTCACAGCCAGGTCAAACCGTATCGGTGCGGCCTGTGTTCGGGCACGTTCACCTGTGCGGCGAACCTGGCGCTGCACGTGAAGCGTCACAACGGCCAAAAGGATCACAAGTGCGACATCTGCGGCCGCGCGTTCGTCCGGAGAGACGCGCTGAAGAAACACCTGGAGTGCCTCCACCGGGACGTCAAGTCGTTCCTCTGCGTGATCTGCAACAAGACGTTCAAGGGCCATCTGCCGCAGCACATGAGGACGCACGCGCGCGACAGACCTCACGGATGCGCTACCTGCGGCCAGAGATTCGCACAGAAATCTCAGCTGACCGTGCATCAGAGGACCCACTCGGGCCAGAGGCCGTTCAGGTGTCTGGTCTGTTGGCAGGCATTCGCGCACTCCACAGCCCTCAAGCTGCACACCCGGAGGCACACCGGCGAAAGGCCGTTCAAGTGCGCCGAGTGCAACGCCGGCTTCACGCAGCTGCCTCACTGGAAGAAGCATATGAAGTGCATTCACGGCAGAAACGAGCCGTACGCCTGCAAGAAGTGCAACAGCTTCTTCCGAATCAAGAACGATCTGGAGTGCCACGAAAAGACTTGCCACCCCGAGATCGGAAACGGCGTCGACGCCTCGCCGGCCCTTCCGAACGAGATCACCGCGAACGATCCTCCGCCGCTGCCGGCGCAGCAGCCGCAGCAGCACACGCACATGCACACGCACACGCACACGCACGCGGTCACGCAAACGCTCTCGCAAACGCAAACGCAAACGCAAACGCAAACGCAAACGCACTCGCACTCGCAAACGCAAACGCAGCAACCTCAACCGCCCTCGGCCAAATACAGAGTGATGACCGTCGAGCGAATGAGACTGTTGCTCGCGGTCCTCTTGAAGAGGATCAGCAAGCAGGAGAGGCTGGACGAGCTGGGTTTCGGGAAACGGCTGATCGACGAAGTCCTTCACGACTCTTTGATATCCGCTGGCAGAGAGCCGGTCGCGGCTCAGCCGGCCGGCCACTCGGAGCTCGAGACTCTCACCAAGAACCTCGAGATATTTTTAAAATGGACGGTTCCGAAGGAACACTGGGAGAATTTCCGTAGGTTGAACAAGACTCCCGAAGATATCCTGGAAACGCTCACAGCCACGTAAATGAACATTCTATTATTCTACTATTCCACTATTCCACTATTCCACTATTTGCACACGCCTTGCCAAACAATACTGGAACAGCATTTTTTCACAGCTCCTCGAACCCAAGACTGTTGTCCGATGCCCGAAGCAAATCACCGGTCACCACGCACCGGCATCTTTCTATCAGAGACACTATTCTCGAACTGCTCTAACGTTTCATCGAAATCGCCGCCTGCGCGCGTCATTTCCGCAAAACTCGCCTTACACCTTTCCTAGTCTCAAGTGCAAAAACGCGGTACGGGCGATCACGTCTCGCTCACCTCTTTCTTTCTCTCTTTCGACACGTTTATTCTTTAAGACTATTCATTAGGAGATTGACTGACTTATGATGGAAGCGCAAATGCTTTGCGCCGCGACGAGACGAGGCGAGACCGAGCGAAGCGAAATGATCGATTCGACGCGCAGATGTAATAATAGTAGGCGATGCACGTATGCATACATTTCTAGATTAGCCGAATCTCTCGTTATCGCCCTTAGCTGCAAAACCAACATCGTTTCCGCGCGATAAACGGGTCGCGCGTTCAATATGATGCCATACCGTTCGCAGAGATACCTGCAAGATCTAACGATGAAACTGTATGTCGAGTTACTCGTTAGAACAGAGAGGGGGGGGGGGGGGGGGGGGGGGCTTGAAAATTCAACTTTCTTTACGGTGCCATGTACTTGCCGCGTTCATCGTATCGATCAGCGTGCGATTTACGTCGTTATTTAGGAAATGAATTGCTCGCGATAGAGGGAAAATGTGCGGCTCGAGACCAAAGAAATACATACGTAGGCCATTTGTTTTTACGACAGGAACCGTGCATTTTTCCCGAGGTTTTTCTATCGGCTCTGCTAGGAAGAGAAGTATATTTTCGATGGAAATAGCGTAAGGAGTAGGAAAGTTCTTGCCATGCTTCTTACCATCTGCATGTATTATACGTATGTATGTATGCATACGAAGTGCACGCACCTACGACTCCATCATCAAAGCACCTTCGCCAATATTTTGGCTTGGATGATCTTACGCAGTCATTTCATCGGAATCGTAGAGGCTGAACACGATCGTAGATCGTTTACTGCAATATATTCCTTTAGCCAAATATTATTATTCTATGCTTGCGTGTGCGAACATGTACGCGTGTACATTATTGCGAGCAAAAATGCCCACGAGTTTGACGCGTAACTTTCTTCATGTGATACTTTAGCTTTCCCTTGTTTCTTTCAATCGCATCGTTCCTCGCGCTGCTTTCCGTTGCACGCTTCTTCCCTTTCTCGTTACGAGGAGAAACGCGCGACGAACCTTGCGCGCGCTACCTACATATGTATAATGCGCATTTTGCATTCGTACAAAAGGTTTCCATTCTGGGACTTAACTTCACTCGCGATTCCGTATCGAACGAAGAAAAAGGGGACACGGAAAAGCCATTGCGCGCGTATAGATTGCGTAAAGAAATCCTGTTGCGTTTTCTGCCACGTCGCGGACGGAGACTTCGATGCCGAAACTTTGTACCTTCGTCTCCGTTATAGTTGACATCATTGCGTGTTATCTGATTTCAACTCGTCCCGCCGATACATTTCATTGCTCGTGCGCGCGATCCGAACGAGTGCGACATACTTTAGCTAGGTATAAGTAAATGTGAGCAGACAATAATGAACAAGGTTGCAAGAATAATATATATTAATCATTGAAGAGATGAAGAATAACATATTATATACATATACATATATACATATATATCCATATACACGTGCATAGCATACATGTTATATTATGTTTCCTATTGTATTAGTATAGATAATGTAATATCTTTAATTGTTTGAAAACGTTTCAATAGCGTAGCATGTTCAGCGGCGGGGTGCTATTCCGTAGTGCGGAAAGTACGAAAACTGGCCTGCGACCGGTGCATTGCGTTCACTTCGCAGCGCTAACGAGTCCCGTTAACGAGCGACTTTTACGTCGGCCGTTTCGAAACGAACCGCACCCGAAGGGCAAAATGATACTTGATTGCTGTCTCGTGAACAGGGTGAAACGATTCACTGTTAGAGATTTGTTCCTCGATCATCGTGTCCCTACTGTAATCGTACTGTAAATGCGCGAAACGATCTACGTTTCATAATATCCAAAGACTAGTAGTTTCCCCGTCAGACACATTTTGTAACGACATCGCGAACGGACTGCTATCGCTTCGACTTCTCGCGGAACGTATGGATGAAGAGATTGATCGTTCGGTTTGTTACGCATTTCTTAGGTAAATTCGAGTTCGAGCGTGCTTACGTCGTGCATGTAGAAAGCCGCGCGCGATGTATGAACATGAGCGGCGGCGGCAGCGTATTGTTTCGAAATTTATTCGAAAGATCGAAATCTACGTTTCGGTGCGGCGTAGAAATGCAAAGAGGGGTCGTGCTGCGCACGAGCGCGCGCGCGCGCGCGCGATATCACTGAATATAGAACGAGGTCAAAGGGGACTGAGACGACGACGGTCGGTGTTCGATCCTCGACAGCGAAGCCAAAGATTTCGATGTTTCGACGACGATGTGTGTGTGTGTGTGTGTGTGACTGCTCGAGAAAGAGGGAGAGAAAAAGTCCCATTAAGTTACGGTGCCAAAGCAAAGACTATGGTCAGCGCGTTGCCGATGTTGTCTGACCGAATGCGTGCGTTCTTATCTTTTCCTGTAGTGCGCCTGATTACCAACTATACACTTTCCGACATTCACGTCGAGTGTACATTTTCTCGTAGCTTTATGTTGAACGTATTGCCGCAAGATTCAAACTTTTATTTATTGTTTTCCATTAGTGCCATAAATATTGCGCAATACCGTGCCGTACGGTGTGCACTGTACAATGAAACGGTGATCCGAATAAAATGTTTCTTTCATTATTCAAATATTTATTCGTACGTACGTGCAGGCATATACATATCCTACACCCATAGAGTATATCGTATAATAAGAACGCTAATATATTCGAGACAAAGGGGGAAACTCTGTACAGCCTTACCCCGCGATAATAGCGGTATCCTTCTTGCCTGCTTTTCCGATCGCTTCAATTCGATCGCGCTCCCAAGAAAGCGTAAACACTTTTCGCAGGTCCACTCGCACATCATCCGTGCTTAAACACTGAAAAATTGTGTGACATGTATTGTTACGGGCTACGATCTGCGCACGGCGACTCATCGCGATTGAACGAGAAACTCACGTTTTCGTGGCCGTTGTAGTCGAATCCTATCTGACGATCGTTCAGACGAACTCGGGAGACATTGGACGCGACACCCCATATTTCGATTCTATTCAACATAGTTTGTGCGTCGAAGGAACTTTCTTTCACTTTGTAACTGGACAGAGTATCGTTTTCAACGATAAATTCCAACCACAGGAACTGACCGGTTTCGAACGAATCTGCAAATCAATCGACGCAGGTTGCAGTGACGGCGAAACGTACGGTGTACGTGTACGTAAGTTGTCCCATACCTAAGCTGTCGCCGTCGTCCCAGTACAACTCTCCTTTCGCTCCCTTAAGATGATCCAACGTAACCAACAATTCGAAACCGTTCTTCCTGCTGGCTGTGGTGGTGGCGGCTGGTTTCTGCGCCGGCAAAATTGACCCTCCGCGAATCAGTAGCGGTATAATATCCAGCGGTGCATCCAACGTGTACTGTTCGCCGATCGCGAAGGCAGCCTTCTTCGTGTAGAGGTCGTACCACAGGCCGCGTGGCAGATAGGCTGTCACGTTCACCTTGCCCTGCCGATCCAACAAAGCCCTCATCGGTTTTACACTTTTCATCGCTTTCTTTCGGTAGAACGTAGGAACACTTACTTCCTCCAGAACCGGGACGATCATCAGGGAACTTCCCCACAGGAACTGAGTATCGACACCGTACGTGGCTGGATCCTTCGGGAATCTGAAAATCAGGTAAATCGTACGACTGTTCGCCAGCAGTGAATTCCATGAATACCTACTCGAAGAATAATGGTCGCGCCACAGTTTCTCCGAATGTATGAGCACGGTGGAATAGAGTGTACAGATACGGCAGGAGCCAATAGCGTATCGCAAGAGCACGTTTCGACGATTTTACCACTAAATCGCCCATGGCAACTGGATCTTGTTCCTGCGTACGTACGTGAATCATACAATCGAATGCCGAGAGAGAGAGAGAGAGAGAGCGAGATTATTCTTACTCCTCTGCGTAATAAATACAAACAATCGTGAGGTCGGAATTGTGATTTCGGGAAAACGGGTAGAAGGCTCCAAGCTGCATCCAGCGGTTGCACAACGCGGCTGTTGTGTTCCCGTCGAATCCACAAATATCTGCCCCAACCATTGGTATTTGGTACAAATTCATCGACAGGATTGCAGGTATGCTCATTCTTAAATCGTGCCTGGTGAATTACAGCGGTGAATGTAAACGTCTACAGCATATAATATGTATGAATTACCATGAGGAATAAACATCCCCTGTCCAATGTCCCGCGTAATGTCCATGCCCCACCCAGGTAGAACGTGATATGATGAATGGTCTTTTTCGTCTGATTCTGCTTAGTGCGCTATACAAATTTATCTATGCAACTACACATATGCATATGCACACGCACACGCGTGCGTGTTTAGGGCGCTACCAGTTTACTTACTAATTCGTTGCTATTGCCTGACTCGTGCCGTAGGTGTTATGCAGATTATAGTGAACGCCTAAGTAATGTTTGGCACTCATGCACAGTGTTTTCGTCGCGAGTGAACCTCCCACGACATTCGGTACGTATATCGGATAATCGAAATTGTTTTGTGGACATCCATCTTTGTGACCATTATAAAAATTGGATGGCTCGTTCATATCCTGATGAACGCAAAGCACCATTGAACCAGCTTAAATACACTTTCGCCGCCTATTACGAACAGATACGTACGATCCAGGCACCATCGTATGCGAACCTGTTATGCATGTATCTCATCATATCGAGATAATAATCTTGTGTCTTGGGGTTCGTAAAGTCAGGCCACACGGTAGAAACCAAATTCCAAACTTTCCCGGCAAATGGCTGATTGGTTGCCTCGTCTTTTACAAATATGTCTTGTTTCACACCTTCGTCGTACGGCGGATAACTACCGTTACCTTCCGAACCAGATATGCCAGCATCGATCAAAGGAATATAATGCATTCCTCTCTGTAACAGATAGCACCGTAACAGAAACATATTTTCGTTCATGCATCCTCGCAGCTGCGCATGTAATTCTGCAATCATACCGAGTGAATTTCGTTCACGAATTTTGGTAGCTCTTTGAATTTCATTGAATCGTATGTAAAATCATTGTTTTTATCCATATAATCCAAATCATTCCATTGCGTGTCAAATGGGATCCCGGCTGCTATAGTTCTGTTCCACACTTCTTTCGTTTTTTCCAAGCTTCCATATCCATACCTGCGTCATGTGTACGTGCGTTTAAGGCATGTGAAACCGGACAATTTCTATTATGTGGCATTTATACCTGCATAAATGGAACCCAAGGGACCAGTATGGAGGGAAAAACGGTTTGCCTACTATGTCGGAATACTGTTTGATAACATCTGCTGGGCTTGGTCCCAGGAAGAAATACATGTCAAAAATGCCTCCGATACTTCGAAATGTTATAGCAGGTGATGGTTGCAGTATCACATCTGAAAATGACAAACCCTTCTTTGGAATTCATGTTTGCAGATGCCTGGTAAAGACAGTGATTTCAAAGCAATCTATACCCATAGCATTACTGTTCAAGAACAGAACACCGTGGGACTCTCCAGAACTTTCAACTATCAAATAGAACGGATGGGACCCATATAAATTTGCCTGAAATAAAAAAATACCCTTTCATTAATCTAGGAGAGATAGAGATTCCAGCCGATGCGTTACAGCCTGTTGACATACATTTTCTGTCGGTGGTTGATCTTTGTTAAAGAATGTGAAAGACTGCCAATCAGTGTTTAGCCTGAAACTCGTTCTGTGCTCACCGAGACCATAAATATTATGAGTCGGTAAGAGAACATTTATTTGCAAGAATTGGTCAGCGAACACGAAACCTCCGACATCGGTAGAATCAAATCTAAATGTGAGAAAATATTGCTATTTATACACCAACCAATGCGCAGTATCCTGTTATCATCGGAGAGTACTTACAATATTGTACCATCTAGTGCTCTGGATACTTTGAAACCAGGTTTCTTATTATCAACATCTAGTTTATACTTTGCATTCGTGTTTCCACTCGAGAATGGTTTAAAGTCTTGTCTGATAGGCCAGGGTGGCTCGTATCGCTCCTTCAGAGGATCGTATAATTTGATACGCAAAATAGAATCATCTATACTGCTTGCTTCTACCTTAACGAGCGATAAATCATTTTTGTAAATGGAGTCTCCTGTTTGTTCAAGAAATCCGGAAAAGTCATTTCCATCCATAGTAAAATTCTTATATTTGTATATACTCCAATTCCTTGGATAATAACAATATGGAATGTTCAAAGGGACTCGTTTAATGGTTGAAATTTCTTCTTTGGAAGGTGGATTCCAGCAGCAGCCTCTACCGGCACAAGATAATTCGGATGCTCCGTCCTCAGGATGACAATCGAAACGTAACATCTTTGGAACATGGTAGCACTAAAACATTGAGAATATGTAAGAAATCGTTGCAAGTAGTAAGCAAAGACTATTATGAATGTATCATTTGCGTATAGTACAGTTAGATTGTCGGGAACCTACTTGCATACTTTCGGCCACTTGATATTCTTTATTGACAAACACTGTATCATATTCGTATTTTTGCATTCTAATTAATTCATAGCTTGTATCCCTGAGACTTTGATTGCCGGACATCACATTTACCTCATAGTTTCGAATAATAACACATACGCTCTGTTTCATGAGCAACAACATGGCACCAAGTAAAATAATACACACGGGTAATCTTAAGAAATCGAATGCTGACATGTATTCAAAGTATATGCCTGCAGGTGTTTCTCTTCTTCTAAATGGTATCGTCTCTTTTTCACCCATTTTTACGCATCTATGTAATTCTGAAACAATCGTCCGACAGTCTTTTTCTGGTAGACTCGATTCTATTCGGTCTTTCTGATCGTTCGAACGATCCGTTGCTTTGATAAACATTCTGACAAGGCTGCTTGCTGACTGTAAACAAATGTGTTTGTCGGTCGAACGTTTTGCTACTTACACATATGTAGATTGAAATAGAAGAAACTAATGGAAGCGAACAAGAACGGCTGACCTCGATCAAAGTAAACAACAGGCTATTCAAAAATATAAAGTTTAGTCGACCAATGGATCACGAAGCTCATAATGTAACCTCAAAGCCGTATAGGAAATGCGATCACAGTTAAAGTAAAGAATAATTTCTGCAACATTTATATGTACGTTTTACAGATAACTCAATATTTCACAGCGCACTATTCACTTTCAAATCATTTTGAAGTCAAAACAAACTATACTTGCTTTTCGTTACAAGTTTATTATTCTACAGTTTTACATAATCATAATTATGATTATTAATAGATATGTGAATGTAATATAACTTTTGGCCTTTCTTTCAATTCAGTTACCACTTGTATACGATATTTTATTCGGGAAGATTAATGCTCCGCTGAATCTATACGATTGTCGTCATCAGCAATGAACGTCGTTTTTAAACTGCTCGACGCTTTAACTTATCGCTGAAATTTATTTTTAGCCTTCTACCCCACCCGTGCACCGCGATATTCTTCATTTTTTTCTTTCTGAAATGTGAAGGTACTACGTATACACCAAGCGGGCGTGCACGAGCGTGCATTAGCAAATGTGTGCTGGAATTCGCTGATGCTCGCTCGTGTCCGTTGATGTGCGGCGTCCGAGCTCATGGTTACCGGTCAAACGCTTTCCATAGCGTTAACTTGCACGGAATCGACTTCGAACATGTTGGAAGTGATTTTCCACATATCAGATATTCTGAAAAATACAAAGAAATCGATCTTTTTATCCGTGAATAGGAAACACTCCTGTAAGCTTTCCTTCGTTTACAAATTTGAAAGATCAGAAAGGAGTGGATTCTCGTGTGCAGTGGTTTATTATAATTTCTTTATCTGCTACTTGCAAAGTTGCTAATTGACTAATATCTTTTAGTAAATACTAAATGTGACGCGCTCGTCGCTCGCCCCCGTGTACACACCGCACGAACGTTCTCGAACGGCACATGCTTCTGCATGCTCGAAAATGCTCGCTCGCTTGGTGTATACGTACCTTTATGCTATTCGGAACGTTTCCTCAACAACACTATATAGACTGATAATTCTGCTGTGAATAACAATGTTGTCAGCTGACAACAAGACCATAAACGTGAAGTACTTATTACACTGATTGCTACTCTTATCTGCAACAACAGCGCATTATCAAAGCAGTTGTTTAAGCTAAAAGTTCAAGCACACTGTTCACATGCAGACTGTGTAATGTGAGAGCAAATAAAGAAAAAACTGGTATTTATGGAGCCTCTGAGATACATATTTATACGCTTCTCAAGTAAAGAAATATAAATTTTTACAGTTTTTTACACAGAATATAATAATGTACATATGTTTCTCTGGATTAGAAACTACATTTTCTCAGGTTGTACTGTTTTCAGAGTTCTCTTTCAGTTCTCCGCACTTTTCCGTAATTTCTGTAACCAAAGAACACATGCGAAACGGTGCATAAGATGAAAAGCAAAAGAATTCACGAAACGTATGAAGAGAAAACTTACTTTGAACGATTGTTTGTAATGAGAGAACAGTTGATGATTCTGGAACTTCCGTCAAGAAATTTTTACCCTCGTCGCAACATCTAGCCAAAAGTGGATCCAAAGGTAGAGAACCTAAGAAATCTATGTTCAATTCTTCGGCCATTGCACGACCACCACCCGTTGATGCGGGAAATATTTCAAAAGAGTCCTGCACAAAAACATTTCCGTAGAAGCCTCGTGAAGAAGGCTAGTCCATTTCACAATTAATTTCTCGTCAAGTCTAAATACTTACCTTACAGTTAGGACAAACAAAGATATTCATGTTTTCTACAACGCCTAAGATCGGCACTTTAACTTTTTTACAAAAGTCAATTTCTTTCCTCACATCCAACAGAGCAACCTGTTGCGGTGTTGTTACAACTATTGCCCCTGTGATTCCAGCATCTCTGAGGTAGGATGTTGCTGATAAATGCTCATCGGATGTACCAGGAGGTGTGTCCAAGATAAGATAATCCAAACAGCCCCAATCGACCTCTGACAAAAATTGTCTGATCATCCCTGAGAATGAGACGCGCAATGAATATATATATATATATATATATATATATATATATATATATATATATAAAACTTATGAGAAAACTATTAAAATGCATAGAAAAACAATACCATTTTTCTTAGGTCCCCTCCATATTACCGCATCGCTTGGACTAGCAAGTAAAAATCCAATAGACATTAGGGACAAGTTGTCTTCTATGTACTAAAAGGAAATCAGCGAAATTGATTTAAATGTTACATCAGTTACAAGGAAAATGTAAAAAAGCTTACTACTGGAGACCATCCTGACCCACTTTGATGAACTTGTTCTCCTATTGCTCCTAGCACTCTTGGTTGGGATGGTCCGCATATATCAATATCCAGTACTGCAACCTACAGTAAATTTACACATTAGACTATCTATTAAAACACACATAGCAAAGGAATGAAACATTGTCTTGCTTTGCTTTCAAAACTAGGTAATGCAGCACTGAATGAATGTCTGGAGTAATCAATAAGGAACCGGTACAGCCTGATACAATGTATATAGGTCTACAAGTCTGTAGATGTTACCCTTTAGAATCTATGTTACAGACTATAAGCAGATGTCACTATGTCAGCATGTACATAGAAAACAATGTGAATATTCTTGGTGTGAAATACAGGGTAAGTTTCTCTAATGCTATCAAAAGAATACATAGGTCATAATGTAATAGAAAGTGAGGTATTAAAAATGGTTACTTCGTACATAGGTTATAATGAAACAACACATACATTTATATCAGGATTACTTGCTGCCAAATATCTGGATATCAATGATGTTACAGTACTTTTTCCAACTCCGCCTTTGCCAGATAATACTAATATTTTATTTTTGACCATAGAGAGTCTCTCCTTGACCAGTGCTATATTGGGGTCTGGTTGTTTTAATGTACCCGACACGCACAGCGTTTGATTCGGACATCCTGCACACATAGATGCCTTCCCTGCATCATTGCTACCAGTTCCGGGACAATCTGAAACAAAATGCTATATGTTTCTTTTTCTTTCAAAACAAAATCACTGTATTTTGTTTACACAAAAAAATTCATAAAAGTATAAAAATCTAAATGACAATCCATCATCGAATAGCTGTAGTTTCAGAATGAAAATAGGCTTCATTTTTTTGTTCTCATAGTGTATCATTTTTACAATAGTCGTCGATTACCGAAATTATTTGAAAGCAATGTAGCGTAACCCTATACATGGCGATAAACGTGAAGTACGTACTTACATGAATTGACAATGATTCATCGTACATTTAAACTTGCAAGCTCGCGTAACCATCGGGGACGAGAAATGTGAACGCATCATTCGATATTTCGTGAAACAATATAAGTACTTGATCGCACGTGTACTTACGCTCTGGTGCATCTGTAGGTACATCTGCCATGTTGGATTACAACTGATAATCACTGACGTGACAATTCTGAAAAGCACCTCATTTCCCTGTATCTTCTTTGTCTTCCTATGCCTAGGGAGACCGTTTCGTACAAACAATTACAGATATATACAGACTTTCCGTGTTCTCAGGCAAACTGAGAAGACTTAAGAAACGTATATCTGCTGTCGCTGTGTTATTGCATTAAGCGCATTAATTTGTTACATTATTACGAACATTGTGTGTTTATATATATATATATATATGTACACATATACTATCGTTACTTTGTGTACATCGAATTTATAGCAATTACAATTGCGGCATATATGCTATATGCCACTATCCTACGTTGAACCGGTGACGCTGTACGATACAAGTGAATATAGCAATATGCACAACTTAATGCCTTGGCGCCCTAATCTGGGATATGAAAACGTTCAAGTTATTCCTTTGTAAGTTACTGTACGTTTGTCTGTCACTCCTTTATTCATTTATTTTCATAAAGAACTGGTGGTGAGTGATTGCCGGTTGTTGCAGAGCCACAAAGTCTGTATCTAAGTATGCGTCAGATGCAAGAAACACCGGAAATTCATTGACATTTCCGAATTTAGTAACAGGATATCAACGAAATCCCACACACGCGACAAAGAGTGCTCTCCATACACGATATACTCCGAATGAATGGGTACAGAAACAAATGAGGTACTACAGTGAATCAGACTCATGTAGACACTTCTCAGAAAGGGCAAGAAACGATGCTTTAAGAATTATCAGGTAAGGGTATCGGTGATCTACTATGCATTTAAATTCTGCCTTTAGTTGACAATCCATAACACCGTGCTAAGCAATTACTCCTTCAGGGATGCAGAAGAAAAAGTACAACATGGCCAATACGATATTGGAAGAAGGATAGGTGAAAGAATAAGTGATGTAAGTTTTTGGAGGAACGAAATAGCATCTGAATTAGATAGATTGTCTCAAGAAATTGAAAGACTTCAAGATTGTCGCTTGGTCTTGGAAAAAGCTATTAAAGATATGGAAAGTCCGTTGCACATTGCAGAGGAATGTCTCTATCACAGAGAAGCTAGGAAAGGTGATATACATATTACTATCACATACGTGTGTCAATTAAATGATAATATCGTAATGCGTGCTCCATCATTCAGGTACTGAACTTGTGAATGATGATTTAGAGAACTGTTTACTCAACGAGATAGAAATCTTACGTCGAAATAGAAAGAAACTTGAAGGTTCTTTGGACAGATGTAACGATCAGGTAACATGATATTAGATGGTTGCAGCTTGTCATTGGAAATGACTTGATTTTACCCACAGTTAAGAGATTGCAGAGCTGTTCAAAATAAATTAGAATTGGACTTGAAGAACAAAGAAAATGCCCTGGGAATAGACGCAATGTGCCATCAATTGAATAATTACAGTCATGGATTGCAGTATTACTCAGGAATTGAGAATTATGAACCATGGTATAGAAGCTGTTTCGTATACTTACCGTATGTTACGAATGAATGCAATGCATAGAAATAACATGGATGTACTCTATTAGTCTTTCAGAGCAAGAAACATGGATGGACGCAGCAAACGAAATAGTACAAAAATCTCAAACAGAAAGAAACAAATCTTGTCAATTAAGAACAAACACAGAAGTTCTCACAGGTAAAGTAGCTCAGGAAATGTGGGATGCTTGGAGCAACACAAACAACGCCTTAGCGCATAGATTGTCCGAGCTTCTGGAAGCTAAGAACAAACTTCATCAGCATTTACAAAAGGTATGTAGAATAAATGGTAATCGATGTGCACGTACGATAGTGATAAAATAGCAAATTTCTTGTTGCAGATACAACAGGAAATATTCGATGTTGAAAAGAACATGGAGTTGATGCGTAAAGCTATCGTGGATAAAAGTCACGTATTAAAACTGGCGCACACTAGACTGGAAGCTAGAATGCATAGACCAGACTTGGAGTTGTGTCGCGATTATGCTCATACGAGGTTCGTCGTTTATGAGTTTACCCAATACGAGTTCGTGCTTCGTCGACACGCTTTAACGCGTCCTACTTTTACAGCTTACAAAAGGAAATCGTAGGAATAAATCAGCAAGTGGAGAGGATGCACAAAGCATTAAAAGAGTTGGAAAATCAACACCAGAAGTTATTGAGAACTCGAATTACGTTGGAACACGATCTTTCACTTAAAATCGATGCGATATACATTGATCGCGAGCAAGTTTCTGGTCTCAGACGCGCGTACCCTATTAATGCTCTGTTTAGATTTTAACGGTTATTTAGAGATAAGTATTCCATCCTATTGAAATGCGCACCTAAAGAAGTTTAGGCAAAGTGATATTTCAAGTTACATTTCCCAAGAGATGATTGGACATTTATTTATTCGTACGATCTATCCATTGGCTAATGTATTTTCTATTATTCGGATTGAAGCTTTTTGATAAAGGTCGGGACCGGAAGGTTTACTCCTTCTTTGGCTTCGAAAAATGTATAGGAAAGCACGATTTCATCAATATTCTCCATTCTAGGATCTTTGGCAAACTGTGGGTCGATGTAGAAAAACACTGGCATGTCAACCTATAAGAACGCATGTTATTCAATTTAATAAACCTGGAATAAGCATTTGTTTAGAATTTCTCACAAAACTTACCTCTTCGTGCGGATTAAGTTGCTGTTCCTCAAAACAAAAGCACTGAATTTTATTGAAATACTGGCCTGCATCGAACGGTACTACATTGTAAGTCGATATACCGATAATCGGTACATCCAATGGATTTTTGGCCGTGTAAAATGCCAGAGCTGTCTCTCCAGGAAGTACGTTTATATAAGTTTGCTGAGGTTTAAAGTTCCAGCGCATCGATGCCGCTGTGTCAGCTTGAAAGTGAACCTTGATCACCCTGTTTCGAACGGGTTGCATCGTGTTAACTTTGTTGGCATCATGGCCTACGGACACCGTTCCGCCGTAGCTGTACGACTGTCGATAAGATGAGCGAATGTAGCACAAAAGATAGTGTTTCATATGAGGAAAGTAATCGACTTACCTGACAAAATATCCTATACAAAGGCACTGCCGCGTAGCTCAACCCAACGATCAGTAAACCAAATCCGCTCCAATAGAGGCGGGAGGAACGCACTTTATGTTTATGGCCCGAGCCATAATACTGATTAAATAAGACTCGAGATACATTCGTGTGTACTTGCCTGATGTTGCAATGGAATAGTTTCTGATAGATTCTGCAATACATCATGTCCTTGTTTCTGCCAACCTAACCTGAATATGGTTAAAGGATATTTGCATGACAGCCTATTAGAAGTAGATATTTGCTGCTTATGCAGGAGGTGTTAGCAAAGAAATGGTTCAACAATACATTTTGTTGCTAATTCTGAGAGTTCTTAACCGGAGAACGTTACGGGTACCATCGACGGAGCGTAGACTTGAAATCAGCGCGAACACTGCCATCTCTTGCAACATCGTATCAAGTGTTGGAGCTATTTACTTTGAATTTCAAACGGTCCTCTATACTTGTTCTTGTTGTATCGTTTCGTCGCTCTGATCGAAACATTGATCTTTCAGGTATATATTTCGTGTGTTTCATCGGTCGAATGTAATCGTCGCGCGTATTCCGTTTGCTGAGCGACCCAGAGAGAACCGCGCGTAAGTAAACACTCAATCACGGACAACACGAAGCGTTTGACAGAATGTCGGATTTGTTTCGCAGCGACTCGCGCGATTCGTGAGAAAGAAACGGCGGGTGTCGAGGAAGATAGGACAGCACGTGATCGTACGTACCGAAATGATCTATGAAACGGTTCAGCTGGTGCGCACGTTGGCAAAGTTGAACGAACCCCGGAGCATAACACTCGTAAGAATCCGTATTTATAATCGAAAAACGGGTGCGATGTTTCTTGAAGACGGGCTGTGGTGCATTCACCCACCCCCTCCCGTATCGATTTTCTGAAAGGTAACGGAGTTGAGTTACTCCTAGGAGACCAGCGGCTCGTGTTAAATCGTATATCCAGTCACCGCTGCGAGGCAACGCCGGCGGAGAGTCGTACATACTTGCTTGCATAAAGTGCTCACTCCAGCCAGCCACGCCGCGCGGATGTTCGCTTCCTAGTGATCGAGCACAGGATGCACGATCGAAACCGAGATGAATGATTCGCTGCCTGTTCGTTCCTCGGATTCGAATCGGAAAGCGATATTCGCGTGTCGAAACGCGCGAAACGCGCGAAACGCGCGAAACTGTGTGAAATCGATCGATCTCGTGATACATTTCCTCGGAGGGTTGTGCGGAAACATGTAAAAAATCTTGTTCTTCCCCGACGTAACGGCAAAGCGTCGGAAGCAGCTTGAATTTTCGAAGCCGGACTAATCCGCACTTCTTTCTCCGTTTTCGCTGGTTCGACCGGACCGATCGGAACGAAGCAGTGAGTAACGGTATGTTGAGAGTATCTATACGGAACTGATTGTGAGAGTTGCTGCTCCCTTCGTATTCGCAACGAAACGTGTACGTACACGATACGAGAAGCGGTCAATTTCTCCTGCGGAGAAGCGATAAGAAACGGTTGACCGGACGAACGGGCACAGCGACGGGGACAGGGGCGCATCACGAATCCCTTGAAGGAAGACGCGGCTGAAAGCAGTCGGCTGGCTGGAGGGGGCGGCCTTAATGGAACGTACTCTCGCATCACGTATCCGTATAATAGGCCGCGACACCACACACCGTATAGATGTTGGTTCGGCTAACGTGCAAAACACTCGATTCTGATCGCACCTTCAGTGCGCTGCTCTCGCATCGTCGGCGAGGCCGCTCGTGATCGACGCTCCTCCCGCCGCAAGTGTTTGCGATTCGAAGAAGAGCGCCGCGCCCCTGGTCCGAACGAATCGTCGGCGCTGCCACTCACGCCGGTTCCAGCAGAGATGCACGCGGATGGTGGCGGAAACGATGATGATCCGTGACACACCCCGTCCGACAAACATTGAGAATTCGTTCAGTTCCAGCTCGGCGAAAGGATGGTCTTGTTCGATCCGCCGGCCGAGGAGCAGAGGAAACGATTCTTTAGGCAAAGTTATGGAGCTCACTTACCCGGGTAAGCGAATCCTTGAAACTTCGCTATAGGAGGGAATTCGTTGGACTCGTTCGTTCCATGCGGTGCACGTTTCACCGACGTTCGAATCAGACAAGCGTATCGATCGATTCGATCGCCGTGCCACGGATGCTCCTTTTGTCAGTCGGTCTCGCATCGAGCGACTCGATTGGATTTGCAATACCTTGCTAGAACGCTAAATGCCCCGCTTCTCTGCAGAATTGCATAACGCGCGCATCGTGCGTCCGATCGGGCTCTTTTTCACGCCAGCCACGCCAGCCACGCTTTCGATGCACGTACTATGCATGCGGCACGCGACAGAACAGTCTTTTGCTTCGATAAACTGCCCAACGCTGAATCTCCATCTTCGGACCTTCGGATCGGATCGGATCGACTCTCAATTTCTTACGATCGAACATGAAAGCTGAGCTGTCGTGCATGCATGTATAATACGGCCGTTGTGCGTATTAAGGATAGAGTGTCCGTACAACGATAGCGCACGCACCAGCAATTTTGCTCGAAGAAAGCGACTGTGCACTTTTGCCATTGTTCCGTGGACTACCGGTCTCTGCATGATCGGTGATCGCACCGGTACCTTGCAACCCCCTTTAATTCGACGATTGCGCTGCGTGCGATCTACTCACTCTATCGGAAGAGCCATTTAAAACGGTCTAATTACAGCAGGAAATTTTTCATTGTTGCGCTCTACCGCAGTAACTTGAGATTTTACGGTTTCTGATCGAACGGAGCTGTAAACCGATTCAGCCGGTACCTATAATTACACGCGGACACGTAACGCTCCCTCGCATCTGTTTGCAGCTGATGCAAGCACGCGTTGACAAAGGTGTGCAGCCGAAGTGATTATAAGTTTGTAAAATCTCCGAAATCGTTAGCTGAAACTCGGCATTCTCGCTGTTTCATTCTCATGCCGAAGGATCTTTGGTTCCGCAAGAGGAAGAACGGTTGCTCGCACACATATGCTTCCGCGAGGGGAACGCAATTCCCAAAGTAACAAGGAGCAAATTGGTAGCGATGAAACTGGTACCGATGCTGGTACGAACACCCGTTGCACCGTGATTCCACCACGCGAGGGAATCACGCACAAAAGCCACTTGTGTCGGTCGGTTCGCCGCGAAGCACCCCTTATCGTTCCGGGCTAGATTTACCCTCGCGGCCGTATCGATCGCTCCTAAACCGAAACTTTGCCGTCCAACCACTGATTAGACTTTCGTACGTTAGCAGCAACTAGCTCGTTTCAACCTCCGGCTCTGTGTCTATCGTCTGCTTGTTCGAAAGCGATCGAACCTGTCGAAGCGGCGGCTGACGTGGTCGCCACCGTGACACACTGTCGATCAGATCTTCCGCCATCCCCCGATACACCGAACACTGCGTTACGCGGGCGAACATGTTGCAACGAGACTCGCCACTTGCGGGTTCAACGATGCACGGATCGATCTCCCTCCGATCTCCGGTCGCCGCCTCACGAATGTTTCGGTTTACTGGTTCACCGGTTGTCCACTTTTACGCTTCTGCGGTCCATTGTTTAGAAAGCGACGGCGGCGGCAGCTGCTGCTTTCGATCGAGTTTCGTTCGACCGTCCGCAACCAAACGAGAATCGTTCAACGCGTCCGGACAATATTTACGCGACGGGTGTTACTGTATCACGGTAACATCGGCCCTTCCAGGCTTCTTATGGTGGTTGAACGAATGATTTTTCTTTCAGTTACACCGGACACTGTCCCACCCTTAAATTCAGAGTTGGAAAACGGTTCGGAGCGAACACGGAAGAGATCATGAAGGTAAGAGTTCCCAAAGGAGCCAAGAAAAAGAAGAAAAAGAAAGTAGCTTGCTTATGAAGCGTTGAGAATGACGAGTGCTGTTTCATGCAGGAGTTGCTTGAAAAGAAAATCCTGAAAACAGGACCTTACAGGCCGAATTCCGAGAGGCACGTGCACGAAAACTCATCGGTTCCTTACGAGCAAGACGTTCGAAGGGATTGGAAGAACGAGGCTCACTTGTTCAAAGCACCTCCATACATTTTGGGCTATACAGGTAGGTAACTGGATTCGACAGGATTTCACGGGAACGAGCGACAGCTGCGAGACATGTCCATCCTCTCTCGTAGAATCCTAAATAGTAACGAGAATTTCATCGTTTGATCGTAGGATACATTCCTGGATTCCATAGTAGATACGGTTTGTCGTTCGTGAGAGCCGTCGAAGAAGGGGCCAGGGAATGGCGTGAAAATCAGAGCAAACTTAAAGCTCGCAGAGATGCGATCAGAGCACAAGCCGGTAGAAGCGATTCTGGAAATCTCTTATCCAGAGCGAGAGCCGTCGATGCGGCTACGGGCACTGATCGCAGTTCGTCGATTCAAAATCGAACGTCGACGTTTCGTACGTACCTACAGAGTCCTTCACACCCTCCTGGCGATTGTGCTCATTCATTTTCGTGCCAACGAGCAGAATATGAAATAGAACGAACAGAAGGGTCGTGCAGACCGACCGAGCACGCTTTCGAATGCTTCAATAAACAATGTCGTTTTGTAGATTACGAAATTTCGCCGGAGAGTCCACCGATCGTAGGATACACTGGTCACATTCCAGGAGCGAAAGGGGAAGTGGCGCTTTCACGGAGATACGCTCAAGCGGCGAAGAAAGGGTTGCAGTTGGTTCGCAAGGAGCGGGAAGAAAGGCTCGGCAGGACGAAAGACACGGCGGCGGTACAAAGAGTTTTCGAGGTTGCGCGGCTCGTGGAATCGGAACACACGCGGGCATAGATTTCAAGAACCGTAGCGGATTCGATTCGAACGCTGAAGGGAACGCTCAATGCCCGCTTCTCAAGTAATGACAATCTTTTTTTACGAGCAACCAATTACCAAGCTACGTTCGAAGCAACGACCGTCGGAGCCTCCCCCGCTCGCAATTTCATGCTTGCGACGGACAATTCGACAAGAAAACATGAACTTGCTCCACTTTAGTTGTCGATCCACGAGAGCGCGCGCGTTCGGGTTTCTTCTCCTTCTCCTCGTTTTTCCATTCTTTAGTCTGTAGAATTACTTGATGCGCTGCATTCAAAGGGGGAACTTGAAAATATTTCAAACAAGAAATATTTTCCAAGAGCGAACGCGATACACTATTCTCGTCTGCTATTTCCATTTCCAAATGTTCGCAAATATGAACGCGTGTTACTTCAATGGTACGAAATGGAATTTAGCGCGACATGTAAATCGATGTATTTAAACGTTACGATTCGTTGTTTCGATGGCAATAGTTTAGCACACCGTTCACTGCGTAATTTCAGTCCGTTTATCCTTTAGTCTATGGATAACTTGTGATCGGGCATAAATGCGATAACTCACACTTTACTTTCATTTAGAAAAGTATTTATGGAGATGCACAAAAACAAACAATCTTCCATGTAAATGTATAAAAATATAATAGAAGACTATATTTAACAATACTTTCATAGCAACTCAATCTACTTTTTGTCTGGCAATCTATCCAATCTTTCGGTTTCCATTCGTACAGCCATCTTCCAGTACTCTGTGGTTAGCGTGTTCGATCCATACGAAAGAGATAGCAATCTGGCAAGTATCATTAGCGAATGCAAATGATCAACACTCACATTTCTTTTCGTTTGTCTCATCTGTAGAAAATCATGCTGTACTTCCTAAAGCAATGAAACAGATCCAATTATCATGACAGAATGTATGTTATCGTTAATGCGTGAAACGCAATACATCAAACAAATTTCTATTTCTTTCTCCATTACCTGTACAATATCCTCGTTGAACTGAAATTTCTCTTTCTTTAACACCCTTATGTACTGGCGAATGTCTGCTAATCGATTTTCATCTTTCAAGTACTGCTTCGCGATTTCCATTACTTGCGGATACAAACTTTCCGATTCCGCGCCTATTTTCAAAATTACTTGTGTCGGACACTAAAAGAGATGCATGTTCTTTAGATTTCTCACTTACTCAACACTTGAGCTGATTACAGCAATTCTTGTACAAATTCTTACATACTGGAATAAATGATTTAGCTTCCGATAAAATGAAAACCGGCACGTCCGTGTCATACTCCATTTTATAAAATTTGAAGTCATACGTTACTCTCTGAAAATTAATCAGGTCGCAGATCGCGCTATAATTTTCTCGACCGGCAGACGTTACTTGTCCGGTTGTTAATCCTGTTTCATCTATTACGAGATGAGTATTGTCGCTAAGTTGGAGCACACCGCTTGTAAGCCGGTTACTGTCATAGTCTTTCCTAGCAGCAATGTACACACCTCGAAGATTAATATCGTCCTTAATACAGAGATCATACTTGAGAATGGATTCACTCACTTCGGTGATAAGATCAGATCGTTCAAGTTCTCCAGAGTAACCTCCAACATGTGACTTTTTTCAAGGAACAGCGTCAGAAATCCATACAAATCCTTTGCAAACCCTTTATATTTGACAGCAGGGAAATGTGTTATATTTAATGGATAAGCACCCAAACAAAAGTAATCTCTTCTCATGTAGCTAAAAACAAAGAAGATTTCTGTGGCCACGCGCTCAGCCATCCCTTGGGTTTATAGAGACAAACTAAGCATACTGACATGGATGACAGTAAATGACAAATCAGGTAGTCCGCAGCTAAATGATCTCCGAAAAGAAGTTGACTCAGTACTAAGTGCAGATGGCTTCTTATCGATTGCGCTTTAGACACAATTTCCAGAGCATTCTGTATTTCCTGCTTGGACAAATGAATTATTTTTATAGCGTGTAATCGAGGAACAAGAGAAGCAGGTGGACAGTGAACACTCATTTCAGCTTCCGTCATAGTTTCATCCGAACGATGAATAGTACTCATCAGAGGATCCAAAGATATGAAACCCACTATTTCAATAATTTCATTTAGTTTTACCGATGCGTCTTCATATACCTGTACATGAAAGCATACAACAAGATAAACTGAGATTCTTTTATGGTATATTTCTTACAAACAGATGTCAACAATTATTTAATAACCTTTACTATGCAAGCTTTACCATCATCCATGGGAATTGGAAAATTTAAGATGTGTTCCTTTGAAAATATATTTTGTCGCCCTGCATCCAATTCTGTAGTATCCATTTTTTCCCAATCATCATTAGCGCAAGTCTTTTCTTTCTTTTGAATCGGCTCAGAGAAATCCATAGATTCTCGGTTGTTTCCATCTAGATGTCTCTTATGACTACCGAATCCTTTTGTACGTACATGAAATGATTCTTTGTGTTTTTCTTTCGCCCAACAATTCAAACCGGGTGTCGATATAACAAAGCAAGTGTGTCTTTCCGAACACTGATTCTTCTCCGATTCGAACAAGATTTCTTCATGCGGCTGATTAAAACGACCCAAAAATTAAGACTAAACCAAAGGCAGCTATATTATTATTATTATATTAAATGCATTTTAAATAAAAGATTGTAGGCAGTATTATACATGAGATAAACAATTCTTAGAGCATCTCACACCTGGAACTACCACGAGTCTTTGTTATAGGCCCTCGCATTGATCAGGAATGTTTGTAGAATGCGAATACAGACAAAATGACATACCGAAGGGCCATAGAAAATTCTGAACCAACATTTTAATAATCTTCTTACCAAACATCGAACTGAATCTGTGTACATTCCACATCTGACTTCAGAGATTTCAGTATGCATGTTTTTCACCTCGTATTCTTGAAAATAATATTCAGGATTGTGCATGTCTTGAATCATTCCTCTAAACCTGACCAATTGCCGATCAGTGAAGTGATCCAGGGATGCATTATTTATTAAAGGAATTTCTTTTAAAGCATCAGAATCGTTCAAAATCACGTTGCAATGCGATCGATTTGCCATGAAATGTTCCGGAGTCCAATCCGTTATTTTCAGTGTTGCTGAAGGAATAAGTGAACGTCGTATTTGTCAAAATAGTCTTCATGCCTATTCTTCTTAATTACAATTGATCGCGATAAAGGCTGTACTTACAGATCATTGTACTTGTCTACAACAAAATATCCGACCTCCTGTATCGAGTTCGACGCGGACCAACCGGAGATTCGACCGCCAAAACCTTACCCCAGCCGAGGCGCGTGTTTCTCCTTCACATCGTTACCAAAGAGTAGATACAATATCTAGATATTATATCCTGTTGCGTACCCTGTGGCGACTCCTACACTCACCGTCAGAGGGACAGGTGGCAGAACAGATTCTCACAATTCACACCTGATCTCCAAGCGTTATATTGTGTATATATATATATATATAAAACTTCCGAAATATCTACATATAACTATCCGGCGTCAAAAGCACGGGTCTGTTCGTGTAACCTTACTTTGATGAGTCCGACTAACAGTTCCAGGATGAAACGTCGCGTTACCTCTCTCTATCCATTTCCTATATCTATTCCCCTCTATTTAACTCGTCATGGTTATCCGGAGCGCAGCCCCACTCCGGCCTACCCCCACTCTGCGTCCATTCTCCTCATACAGGCTGTGATTTGGGACGTCGACCGAGCGAGGGGGGAACTGAAGGGAGCTGAAACGCAGGGACGGCCTAGAATGGGGGAAGGCCGGAGCAGGCCTGCGCTCCGGATGGCCATGACGGATTTAACCTGTAACCGCAACCCTGATGAACGCAACGTCCTCTGGCGGTGCAGTACAGGCCACCACTCCGCATCATCCATCCGACCGTGTCACGGGTGCCGCTACATTATAAACATGTCTCAAATATTTTCTATACTTATTAAATGATAATTTGTACTTATCAAGGAACAACATATATGAGTGCTTGCACTGTCCAAGGAGTCCACTAAAATAAAGCTAACAGAATATCGCCCACCTATTACATAGGTATAACACCATTTGACCAAACGATTGCTTCTTTTGCGACCTGCGGTTCCTGCTCGCTCATCCACGTTGTTACAATACTATTTCATATTAAACACGGAGAGGTTATGGAATATTAATAAGATTCTCATGAAGGTACTCATGTACATCTGTGTGTCGGGTTTTATGTGCAGCGTGTACCCCTAGGGTCTAACCGCACGGCCCGCCCATGAGCGAGGGATTGAGATACGCTCAATCAGCGCATTCGAGTATAAGGCCTGGGCAAGAACTACCAATTCGACCCCGGATGACAGCCCAGGAGTCGACCCATGCATGGTCGGGGCGAAGCCTTTCTAAACCTCTACCAGCTCTGCAGGCTGGTGCATACCCGAGCAGAGACCGCTGCTACGGTGTCAGACGTTTCTTCGTCATTCAGAGACCATATACTTTTGCCTTTCGTTACTTTTCAAGTACCATTCATTCCAATACTTCAATTGCGCTACAGAGCAATAGGGCTAAGCGCCGTAACACGAAACGAACTTTCCGTAATACGAAACGAGGTTGCCGCGCCGGTCTAAAGACCAAAGACCAAAGACCAAAGCCTGCCGCGAACGAGCAAAAGCATTCGCGCAGCTCGCCGCCGATTTGTCGAAGTGTGAGGAATTCCCAACGATTCCAACCACCGAAGTACCGCCGTCGAATATCGTAGTTAATAACCATCGAGAAATACCAGCCAGGATACTACTATCGTACGTCAGCAATTATACTGGAGACCAAGAAACAATATCAGCCGAGGCTTACATAATTGGTGTTGTCAATTGTTCGAGCGCCAATAAAAATCAACACTTCTATAATAAATTCTACGTTTATTCGTGTTACCCTTCTTTCCCTATTCTGAGTCGGTATCCGCCCGCAGGATTGTGTATTCAATCGCCGGATCCGTGAACCGTCAGCGAATCCCACTGCGAGACGTAACAGGAGACAACGATGTTCCGAGAAAGGAGAGTATAGTAAGTATTCCTTACTTCCACTCCATCTATACTTACAACACACATATTTACATGAGGCCGAAACTCATTCGAAATACGAGACAGGAAGCAAAATATCAGGTTGTTTAGAGGCTGAAAAATTAGCGCTGACTTTCTTCCTCGTTCCTCGCTGGTAAATGTTTAGAAATGATGTCGCGTAATCGTTACGGCGGATTGAAAGCGTCGGCACTGGCAAGCAGGCATACTTGGGTGAAGCTGCGGAAACATCGCTGATAAAACCGCATGAAAGGTCAAAATTTCTGACATTATGGATTTTAGAATGCACTTCGAGGCTTTCTCTGTCTTCTGGAACTGTAAAGGTTCACAACCTTATCGCAGTAATCAATACAGCGTAATAAATATGTGCAGCTGCGTACTCGCAACGAGTCGACGGACAAACAGTTGCAGAACAAAATGGAGGATTACGGAAAGTACAAACACTAACGATTGTAAGTAATGCAAGTACTTAATAAGTACTTACTTAATTACTCCTGGTTTGGATCTTCCAATATATATTTCAGCTGTGACTGTTAGGGAATTAATCAGTCTATGTATACCCGATAGAGCAGGATGGTCGTAAATCGCTTTCTGTGACTTCTTCTCCAGTAAGAGTCGATAGATTATTCTGAACAATCGGGTACTATGCAGTATAAAATAAACGCGACCATGGTGGCACGACAAATTCGGGACTCGAGGCATGATGTCACAGCTTTTAAGGTATTCTTACAGTTCAAGTAAGCATTTATACTTTATTCGTAGCATCGCGACTGTAAAGTGATTTAGCGAATGAACGGAATGTAAGTACGAAACGAATTTTCTGTCATTTATGCATGATTTAGGCCGTATGAAATGCAAATAAATTATGTATTTGGTAATAGGAAACATACATTTTGGTACAGCGCTCAGATGAATATAGACTTAATGAATAAATAACTACCGAAAGCATCAAACACTCGCATTCTATTTCGGTGCACTTCCCGTTGCTCCATACGCCATTTTCTAACCAGGCTGGGTCTGATCATTCTCGGCGAAACTCGGCTCCTGCTAATGGGATAGCAGAATGTAAGAGGAGGTCGTGGAGGTAGCACGGCTGGAAAAGGAGAGAAGATATGCGCGACAGGGACAGCAAGTGGGTTACCAATTGTGGTTATATGCTCCTGTTTCGTCGGTGGGTACGTAACAGGGGTGGCGAAAGAGCAGGAAGTTACGTCGCCTGTGACAACTTACTTTCTTTCCTGCGCTCCCAATACACAGCAGCCGGAATAGCAGGAGTACATAACCGAAGTTGGTAACTCATTTGCCGCCCTTGTCGCGCGCATCTTCTCTCCTTGTCTGGCCGCGCTCCATCTGCGACCTCCTCTTGCATTCTGCTATCCTGTTACCAGGAGCCGATTTTCGCCGAGGATGATCAGACCCAGCCTGGTTACAAAATGGCGTACGGAGCAACGGGAAGCGTATCGAAACAGAATGAGAGTTTTTAATACTTCGAATAATTGTTTATTCATTCAGTGCAGATTTGACTATTTGCAATTACGTTGCACAAGATAACGTTACACCAAATAAATAATTTATTTACACACAATGCATCTTAACAAATATCAAGTGTTAGCAATTCTAATTACCGCATAATAAATTGTGCGAGATATCAACGTCCCTGTTTTTTGCCTACTCCAGAGACGAAGATAATCAAGATTCATCATAAGTGAATGCTTTACGCGGAGAAACTTTGTATAGCAGCTCCAGATTACATTGACCGCCGTGTGCAATCAAAACATTCAAACAGACATTACATTATGTAGTAAGAAAACCCGAGACAGTGGTATTTCTACTACAATGGTGCGTATAAGTACGACAGATCGGTGTAATTTGTAAAAGCAATGTAAACTGATGTAACACGTGATAGGAATAGTTTTGTATTTTATGTGGCATTTTCATTGATTACAAAATAACAAATTCTTTATAAACGAATGAATATAGCTGAAACGAGATCCAAGTTGATTTGTGTTATTGCTCTATCGTTCTAGTCGTTGGCTATTTCCCGAGTTTCATCGTGTACAGTAGACACTTTTATACTGGACATCTCCGACTTTTGACTTGGAGTCCCGCGACGGGTATATAGCACTTACGATCGTTGGTGTTTGAATTTCTGCAATCCTCCATTCTGTTCTGCAATTGTTTCACCGCCGACTATTAGTTGCGAGTACTTACGCAGCTGCACATGCTCATTACGCTGTGTTGATTACTGCGATAAAGTTGTGAACCTTTTTAGTTCAGGAAGACAGAGAAAGCCTCGAAGTGCGTTCTAAAATCCATAATGTCAACAATTTTCACCTTTCATGCGGTTTTATCAGCGATGTTTCCGCGGCGTCATCTGTGCCTGCTTGCCAGTGCTGACGCTTTCAACCCGCCATAACGATTACCCGAAATCATTTTTGAACATTTACCAGCGAGGAACGAGAAGGAAAGTCTGCGCTAACCTTTCAGCTTCTAACAGACCGGATATTTTGCCTCCTGTCTCGTATTTCGAATGATTTCGGACTCACCTGAATATTACAGTAATGGCCGGAGTGAAAGTATTATCCTCCTTCTCCGAACATCGTTGCCTCCTTGTCACCGATAGACTTACTTCCTTTCCTGCGCTCCTAGTACCCGGCAGCCGGAATAGCAGGAGCACATAACCAAAGTTGGTAACTCATTTGCCGTCCTTGTCGCGCGCATCTTCTCTCCTTGTCTGGCCGCGCTCCGTCTGCGACCTCCTCTCGCATTCTGCTATCCTGTTACCAGGAGCCGATTTTCGCCGAGAATGATCAGGCCTAGCCTGGTTACAAAATGGCGTATGGAGCAGCGGGAAGTGTGTCGAATCAGAATGAGAGTTTTTAATACTTCGAATAATTGTTTATTCATTCAATGCAGATTTGGCTAGTTGCAATTACGTTGCACAGGATAATGTTACACCAAATAAACAATTTATTTACACACAATGCATCTTAACAAATATCAAGTGTCAGCAATTCTATTTTATTCTTGTATTATGAACTTTCTTTTTTTTTTTCAAAAATATTTTGCATACACGAATATTTTGTGTAATTACTGAATATCTACTCTTTAAAAAGGCTGGCAAAGATATGAAATGCTTATCAAGTCCGTTAACCGTTGAGTGTCTTTTTTTCCTTTATTTTAACTATATCCCTCTTTTGACTGGCAATACACGATGCGTTTACGTAGCGACGTTTATTTAATTCTCCGCAGTTATAGTTAAGACTGCCATATGAGGTTTTGCTTCTTAAGAAAACAGACAAAGTCCTAACATACTTTCTGTACCATTACTCTACTTACTTTGGCACTCTATTTTACGCAGTTCACAGTACATGATAATACATTTATTTTATTTTTTTGCATTGCTGCATTTGACATTTGCACATCTGTCAATGTTTACACCTACGCTACACGACCCAACAACCTTCACACTGTGGTATGATCTGAAGAATCGACAAATGTTAAAACAGAAACATATAATGCAATTTAGAAAAAATGCAACTGCACTTTTCTGCTGCGTAGAAAGTTAAATGTGTTTCAAACACTCAACTGTTCCCTCTAGCATTTCGTCTCCTATCTTTTCTGGCTTCTCTTCATTCACTTGTACAAGAGTTGCAGCAACGACTGTAGCCGTAAACGAAATGTAAGCTTCAAATACCAGTTCGAGCCCTCCATACCATAGTTTAAACAGCATGTTGATCTTGCATCCACTTGGTACTTTCATGTATATACATACATTTCACTGCATGAAACCGAATCTAATGGCGTTGATATTGACTGAATGGCTGTAAATCACCCGTTGTGATACAATCCAAGATCCAAGTTTCTTTTAAACCCTCAGCTCCAATTACAATTCTCGCAGTCTCTGTATTTTCAGTAATTCGACCACCTGCAGTTTTCACAAGATCTTTCAACACGTTACAAGGCGGCCTTGTGTCTTTTTCAATGTATATACAACCACAAGTGGCAAATAGTTCTGGAACATAGGATGATCCAAACAATTGTCTATCCTTACGGTTTTCCTAGAAATAATGAATCATAAATTAGTAACGCTTTACAAGAGGACATTGTGGTAAGTAAAGTTCGTAGAACGCATCGATATTAAAGTATATGCTTCAAACGAATACAACGATGTATTTTCTTTACCAGCACTGCTTTCGAAAAATGCGTCATTTCGAATTCTTCTGGATTTAACCATGCATTACTTTCTAAAGATTTCAGAACCCATTCGAGGCTGACGAGCCAGCAACCTCGTATAATTCCGTGTAGCAAATTTATCGTACGCACACCCGTGGTTACGACGTGCGTTGTACGTTTTGTAACGTTTGATTCAATTTTTGCTTGACCAACAGCTTTAACGACGTTTTTAACTATACTCTTGTCCCTGCAACAGAATCGAACATGTGAATATTTTGCTTCGAAATAGAAGAAAAGAACTCGCGAAAATGTTTGATATTAGAGCGGTTCTCCATGAAAATAAATGTTTCTTACTCGTTAGATAAACCCGTTGTAACGATATTGATTCTATGCGCTTTCCGTTTGGACAACTGTACGTTTGACGATCTTCTCATGGACTGAAAATCATTTGATGAACTTCTATTCAGAATGCAAGCATCTACTTGTACTTGTCTCAAACTATTCCCTCCGACCTCCAATCTCTTTAAAATATCTTGGTTCACGATCTTCTTAACGACAATTTTTTTACTAATAACTTTCTTAGGTTTCTTGTCCTTCTTCCTATCATAAAACATGTTGAGATCATTCTCCAATGGTATTTGCTTATTAGTCTCAATACTAACGTGTTTTACATTATTTTTATCGTTTCTTACGTCAACTTTATTCTTTACACAGTTTCTCTGTCTCTTCTTATATGTTTTTGCGCATGTTGAACGTTCAGGCAGTAAACGTTTCTCTTCAACCGGAGAGAATGTTAACAGTTGTGAACTTTCACGAAGAGGCAGTAACTTCTTCTTAGAAGTTTTTTTAGTAACAAATGTAACTGAATTCCTTTCACTTTGATCTTTCTCTAATTTAATTTCGTTACTTGAGTCTTGAATAATTATTGATGCCTGGGACTTAGTACCAGACATTTCAACAGAAGACGAATCATTTAAAATTATTGTGTTATTCACAATTTCCTCTTGTCTGTTACATGGCCTTACACATGCTGTGGATCTATTATGTTCTCTGAAAACACATAAATAAAATACTTGTAACCATTTTAACATTGTATTACCAGGAAATAAAAATGAGATACTCACTGAAAACATGATTTAGAATGACTTCTTTCATCACAATCTTTTAACTCACATTTATTAGTCTGAAAATTATTAACATTTTGTTTCAGTTGTGACTTTAATAGTACAGAACGACTCATCGGGTATGGAGTAGCTTCAATGTAACTTTGACCCTCATCTTGAATTTTATTCATAAACTTTCTCTTGTGTTGTCCAGTGGGTCTGTCTTTATCCATTGCATTTCCAATGATAGAGTCCTTGTTCCCTCGAGTATCTTCTATTCTACATGTGCCAGTTGTATCTGTATTGCTTTCCTTACTGCTAGTGTTTTCATCAATCATATTAATTGATCGTACGCATTCTTGCAACTGTACTCTGTAAGAGGTATCCAACGATGTATTCATCCGCAGCGAAACACTTTCTTGTTCTTTCTCTGAACTTGATGTCGGATCCCTTTGTTGCTTGCTTTCCACAATTGCATTACAATTCTTCCCTTCACAATTCCTTTGCACACGTTCATCGTGGCTTCCATTACGTTCATTCATTATATCAACAGATATATTTACATCTAAAGAAGTTCCTACTGTATTTGCACTGTGTTCTGCAAGTTGTTGCATACATTTAGTACTACCTCGTGTTTTATAGCTGCAGTTTATAGAACATTCATGCAATGTTCCACAGTCGTTCCTATTTGTCTGCAATGATGGTTGTGCAGAACACGTCTGTTGCAAACAGTTTTCAATTCTATTTTTAACTGTATGCTCTGAAGATTCCTGCTTGTCATTAAGATCCATCCCCCCATGGACATCCGTTATTTCCATAGACACTGTGTTTATCTCTGTACATTTACCCAAGAAAAACAGGTCATCTGTGCTTTTAGGTAATATTTTATCCTCTTTGTCCGTTTCCTCGCTTATCATTGTGGAACAACAAACCGGCACAGCTGTAAACATACTTCCCTCTTCTGAAATACACGAAATTGGAGAAGAGGAATCACCTTGTTGAGTTACAGAACAATTTGTATTATGATTTTGCATTCTATCAACAGGAATTTCACCCAATGAATGTAACAATGGATTCGACGTATCGTTATCATGATTTGTGTTTGTACAGTTTATGTCGTTAGTCACATTGAATAATCTTCTCTTTTTCAATTTATTTTGTTGTTTGTGTTTCTTAATGCTTCTGCTTGTGCTTTCATCCGTTGAAGTATTTCCGATACTTTTGTTTATGGCGCATGATACAGGAGATATTCTGTCTTCAATCATTGCACGTACAGAATTCTCATTTACAATCATTGTATCTTGCTGAATGTTTGTAGCACCCAAAATAGTGCATGTCTTGATAGAGAACTCGTTCTTTTTCTCAAACATTTGCTTAGTTTTGGTTAAAATAGCATGTTTTAGTTTCTCACAATTTTTATTTAATAAGTTCTCTGTATTACCGATTCGTTCCAGAACTACGCTCAGATTTTTTAGAGTAATACCATGGTGAACTGTGCGTTTATCATCGACGTATTCTTCTTTGTTTTTCAAACATCTACTCTTACTACCCTTCCAGGATCCATTGCATTTGAATGCAGTGTTTGACGTTGCATCAGCGTTGCATCCAACGTCCATTTGTCTAAAGGATCCATTGCCAGAATCTGTTAAATTCGAAGCGCAACTTAAATTGACTCTCAACGAACTACGTTGATGTTTCAGATGACTATCGTCTTCATTTGAGTTGTTTACTCGGATCATCTTTCTTTTATTTCGACTCATTATTCAATCGCGAACATGACTACATGTTACGTGTAAATAGAAGTCTCCTTACATTTGCCGGATCAACAGCTCGAAACGTATTTAACATGAACGATCAACGTTACACATCTTACCACTTACAAACTTTCATTATTTTTTAATGAACGTGGTCTACCGTATTCGAACGTAGCGCACTTAAGCGAGCATGTTCGAACGAATTCGAATAGATCCGACTGAAGTTGCCCCTCATAAAAAGAACTGTACAAATTATGCGTTTTTCATCCCCAAATCGAGCCCGAGTTTTTCAGAAATACTGAAAAAGTTTACAGAAATTAATGACAATATTTATCTATTACTTTCCACGAGTTCTGGCATACGAACGCTCAAGTATGTACACCGGCGATCAGAATAGATAGTTGTCACCCCCACTTCTGCCACCCGAGAGCCGCTAAGAAAAACGGCATCCCCATCTTATGATGCGAGATTCTGTGACGCGGACCACAGCGCCACTGAGCCCACGCGCACATGGCCGTTCTGTCAGTCATCGACACGTTTGAATTTCTGACTTCTGATCTCGTAAAATTTCTTCGGCTTTTACATCGATAATAATGCTAATGCAAAAATAATTCTTATGTGAATATAATATTATGAAGAATATTCATAAAATCCAAATAAATAGTGCTACAGAATGGCTAATAGTACCAAACTGTTTGAATTATTGCGATAAACGGATGCGTGGTGAAGAAGGCATTTTGTAGCACTGTTTATTTGAAGTTTATGAATATTGTTTATAATATTGTATTCGCGTTAATATCATTTTTGCATTAGCATTATTATCGGTGTAAAAGTCGAAGAAATTTTGTGAGATCAGAAATCAGAAATTTAAACGAATCACTAACTGAGAGAATGGTCACGTGCGCTTGGCGCTCAGTGGCGTTGTGGTCACGTCACAGAACCTCACATCATAGATGGGGATGCTGTTTTTCGTAGCGGCTCTCGGGAGGCAGGAGTGGGGTTGACAACTATTCTGATCGCCGGTGTATATCCGTCATGGCCATCCGGAGCGCAGCCCCAATCCGGCCTACCCTCACTCTGCGTCCATTCTCCTCATACAGGCTGTGATCTGTGACGACGATGGACTGAAGGGGAACTGGAGGGAACTGAAACGAAGGGAACGGACCTTGAGTGGGGGGAGACCGGAGCAGGGCTGCGCTCCGGATGGCCATGACGGGAGTGTATATAAAAATCTGTACACCAGAGATTCGCAATGCAGATGTTGCGGTTTCTCTAGAACTTTTGGCGACTCGAAACGATTGATTTTAATTTTAAGGAAATTCAGAATTTATTCAACACACATTACATTATCCGTAAAAGTTTGTTGAAAGGGAACACGCTCAAATCTCTTAACCGGTTAAGAACATAGCTAGAACCGTACAAATGAAAATTCTGCTGGAAGTCCACAACCACAGGTGCATATGAAGCCATCTCGCGAGAACAGACTGCACGCGACTGCGCGCTTCCGCGAACTATCCGCAGCCTCACCAGTCTGCGAATGTCTGCTCATGAGCAAATGGAATTTCCCTGTAATGATATGACTCTAAGTATTGCTTACTAAGCCACAGACTCAAGTTCGAAGCGATCGAAAAATTCACGACTGTCGAATGCTAGGACTTACCGAATGGTTGTTACTTGGTTGCAAGTTGCACTGAAATTTTCGATATTTTGCTCCAAGTTTCGAAAATTAATTAATAGAGAGAAATAATCGCTAAGCACAGTATTTCACTTCTGTTGTTATTAATGCCTACTATTAATTTCATTGAAATATCTCGGCACTTGACAAACAATTCTTTCTGTTCGATCGTTCTAACTTTGGGAAAAATCATATTCGATTTCGACACATTCGGAACATGGCAAGATTTCTTACTGAATAAACATTGAAATAAAGTTGTTATCACAAAGTCTACTCGGACGAAACAATGATGTTTTTGAGTACCAAGCGATTGGAGCAACTTAATGAAACTCAATAATACGAAATATGTTGGGGTAATCGTTGAAACGGGCCTCTTTGCACTTCACCAGAATGGATAACTAAACTCTGAGCGTGCAGGATTTCACGAAGGAAAATCGCAAAACCTTCGGCGGAGATCGGTTATTTCTTAAATACGAATCACATGGAACTACTTGATCAATAAAAAATATCCAAATGAGACTCGCTTGAACGCAATAGAATTCAGATTATTTGCGTTCTACGCAACAACTGAATAAATAATATGCATCGACTTGGCGATGTTGGAAACAATGACAATCTTGATCCAGAAGTTAGAAATTTGTAAATCATGTTTCTGAATCTAAATCAAATTTTTGTCATTTTCAGAATTTGCAGCTGAAGAAACTCGCTCGAGAGGTTTTTCTGAACAGCAGAGCCCTTGACGTGTACAGACAACAAGCGTTAACAGTACGCGTCTCAAACACATTCGCGTACTTTCATCGAAAGCGACGTACATAGATTACGCGAGAGCACAGAAATTATATCTCCAATACTTTTGTTCTTGTTGTGCCATTCAATCTGTTTTGACGATACACAAGTACGCGACATATAAATATACATACGAGAGTGCATTATTGATATATCGCACAAGTCAGAAGAAGGTCTAGTATTCACGGAAAACGAAAAATCGTCGACAATCTATTTGTGCCTTGTTACATCTTTACCCAGTATTTCCGCACACGCGGAACTGATATCAGGATATCGGTACTGGAAACCGAAATCTCTGACACGTTTTGGCACAACTTTTTGACCCTCGAGCATAATCTGAAAACTAGCTTATATAGTCGGTGAATGAAAGAAGACTGCATGTAACATATACCCTGTACTTACGTTTGCCCGTTCTTTGTTGAAAAGGATGTTTAAAATGATGGATGGCAGAGGAATATTAGCAGGTCGCTGCATAGTCGATGCAAATATCTTTGTAAATTCTTTGTTTGTCACAATCTGTTGATAAGATTTATAAATTATGAAGTTTCAAGGAAATTTACAGTAATGTAATTTATAATTTTTCACCTGTGGAGCAACACCGTTCAATATACCCTGTACACTGTTGTTTTGAATCGAAAACAAAAACATGTTGACCAAGTCCGTTAGATGTATCCAAGGCATATACTGATTTCCGCTGCCTATAGGGCCACCCAAGCCAACTAAAAATGGTAAATAGATTTGTTTGATCATGCCACCACCCTTTCCTAGTACAACTCCGGATCTAATCGTAACTTGTCTAACAGGACTATCGTTTGGAAGTCGTGCAGCTGCCTCCCACTCGTGACAAAGTCCTGCGACATGGAAGGATCGGTTTAAGCTACAGTAACTTGTCTCTGGAAAAATATTCTTCGCTTCAAACTATAAATTACTTATTAGGCTACAAATGTACCAGATAAAAAGTCATATTTTTCACATTTGCTTTCTTCGGTATATTCTATGTCGTTTGGTTTATAATAAGCTACACCAGATATTGTCACAAACGTCTCGACTTTAGTATTTGCTATGGCTTTGGCTAAGGATTTGGTCGTCTTTACTCGACTGTTTATAACATTTTGTTTAAATCCTTCCGACCATCTCTGTCTCGGATCAAGTACATTCTGACCAGCAACATTAATTACAGCAGTCGCGTTGTCGGGTAATCCATAACAGTCTAAATCGTGCTATGGATTTTGTAGAACATTTTAGTGCGGTCGATCGTCCATTGTACCTTCATGGATCTAGCAGATTGTTTCTCTTACCCATGACATTCGATTTGGTCCAGGCATTCGAGAAATGCACGTATATGAAGCACCAATACGTGACAATGAATTTATTATTTGCGTTCCAATAAACCCTGTACCACCACCTGAAACAATTACATAACCTCATCTATGCAGCACCATCTAATAACGAATTGTTCTTTAAAGGGATTAACAGAAATTTCTTAGAGATGAGACAACTTGCCTATAACAACGTGTCTTATAGTCATGATATAGTGGACGAGCAAAATACGTCTTGGAATCCAAAAGCGATTATCCTTCGAGTATCGTGTACTAATACGTTGCTCCTGCTCGAAGAACAGAGGAAGATTTTCTCATTGATTCTAATTGTGCACGATGTAATAATAATAATGAAATATCACGGTTGATGGTAAAATACTTTGCACAGTAGACAAATTCGTACGGAAATTCCGCAAGTCATAAACTCGTAAAGTCCTTTGAACTGTAAGATATGTTGGCGAAAATTATAGAGCGGATCAACGGTGTTGTCAACTATGTACGTATCTATACAACCGGCTCTTCTTGTCCGATCTCAAAAATTAAGCTGCTCCTGGCACGGTGAGCTCCAAGATGGGTGAGGAGAGAGACTTTTTCAATCTTTTTCCAGGTGTTTTCCTGTGCGTTCCTTGAAAATATTCATGAAAACTGTCCTTGCAAACAATTTCAATTTTACCGACGCACATACTGGTGGGAACGAGTTGATCGAAAGCTCGTTGCGTACACACCGTAAATGACGCTTGAGTTATTCGAGATATTCCGCTACGACGTTTGAGAAATACTTAGAAAGAACCACGGTAATGTTAACGTTCCATTTTTCGACTTATTGTTAGTTTCTTCGTCGTGCGTGCATATACATATATCGATAGTTATGCATACTTATGTGCGCTCGCGCGCACGAGAGGTTACAGTGCCTGCCCGCGCACAAGCACATTGCCACGGGCAATGGCCGTGAGAGAGTGTCAGTGGTGCTAGTGGTGCTGCTGCTGCTGCTGCTGCTGCTGCTAGTGCTAGTGGTGTTGCTGTTGCTGCACGCCATGAGACACTGAAAATGGCGTCTGCTTTAGAAAATTTGGAAACACAGTTAGAACTCTTTATCGAGAATGTAAGACAAATTCGCATAATAGTAAGCGATTTTCAGCCACAAGGACAGAATGTATTGAATCAAAAGATGTGAGTGTTACACGCAAAGATTCTCCAGGAATTTTTCCCGTTAGACTTGAATCGGTTATCGTCATTCTAACTTACCATTTCCGAATCACGAGTACAATCTATAATCTGGAACTGATACTACACGTTATCTCGCATCGTATTGTTCGATTTATCGTTCCGTATTGTTTTGAATCGCGTTGTGTGTGGTATCGTGTCGAGGTTAACTAGTTTCCAAACACCTGTCAAAGGTATCGAGAGGTTATGAGTTCTAGGAAATGAGTAAACTCGTGTATTTTTCAGACAAGGCTTGGTAAACGGCTTGCAAGAAATAGATAAGCTCAAGTCTCAAGTTCAGGACGTCCATGTACCTCTGGAGGTTTTCGAGTGAGTACCTTACTGCGATCGATTCGTCACTGGGAGTTCCGACGAAGAGTAGTTCAACGTAAATTGATAATCGGTTGTCTGTGCTTTCAGTTACATCGATCAAGGCAGAAACCCGCAACTGTACACCAAGGATTGCATAGAGAAAGCTTTGACCAAGAACGAGCAAGTAAAGGGAAAGATCGATGCTTACAGAAAATTCAAAGCAAACATGCTTGTAGAATTAACCAGAGTTTTCCCACACGAGCTAGCCAAATACAGGGCGATACGCGGTGACGAGTGAGCAAACGATACCCGTGTTTGCACGTCCGTTTCATTAATGCACCCATACATTTGTAATCCTGTATTATAAATATTTAATAAAAGCCACTGTTTACAAGAAATCTCGATCGTACGTTCCATCATCCTTTATCTTACGTTAGTTAGTTACGCCCATCCGAAATAACGAGTATTTTTCGATCGTGAGCACATGCATGCATATTGTGAAAAGTAGCCGATCCGAGCCGAGCCGAGCCGAGCCGATTTGTGCGCGCGCGCGCGTGCTCAGCGTGGGATAGTTCTACGCAGAGAAGCGGGAAGACGAACAAATAGCTTATCGATCACGGATTTCGGTTCGAAATAGCGACACACCGGTATATACCCCACTCTCTGACTCCCCTTCCCGTCAACACGGGTTTGGTGTTTGTCCGTCGTGAGCAGAAAAGAGAGTTCGAAGAGAGGCATATGTTGATTCAAGAGGCAACGATTTCGCTCGCATGATCAACATGATCGCTCTGTTAATCACGGTCCTGACTTTCGAAGTTGGTGTTGAAGTCGCCGCCAATCGTGCGTACCGGTAAGTCTTCCATTGATATCCCAGAATTTCACTTGCGCAGTCCGAGCCTGCAAGGACGCTATTCTCTTGGGTTTTATTGCTTGCACGCGTGCAACGAATAGCGTGCCTTTGCTTGCTAAAGGTCGACTGTTTCCTTCATACAAAAAAGAAAAAGAAAAAAACAACAAGCAATTTTGATCCAGGAAAATTGCAACATTTCATTCGATATACCGGATATAAATTCGAAATAAGAACGAATAAAGGCAATAGTCGGTTGCAAGTGCGCAGCGTACGCTTTATCCCTGGCGGGTGAAAGCGCGGCGAGATACGACAGACTTGTTGGCGGGTAGGCTAGTCGATCGATCAAAAAATTGAATTCTCTTCCATTCGCTAGAAGATCAATTTTGCCCACAGTTCCCCATGGCATTACAAATGCGAAGCTGGTCTCTGCAAGAAGGAAGCTATCACCGATGAAGTGAGCTGGCCGGTTTCGTTGGAAGTATGCGAACTATTCTGCGGTGCATCCAGCTCGCTATGGCCGAAACCGACCGGTCATCTGTCCTTGAGCAAAACCATGCTTCATCTTGATCCCGAGAAAATCTCGCTGATCGTCGACGCGCAAGCTGGACCTGTGGTCGAGCATCTACTCGACAAGAACATACGCTCGTTGAAAATCAATGCGAAGGATGCAGCTGGCAAGTGGGCAAAGAACGGCGGAATGGGCATGTCTGTTCGAATTGCGGGATCTTTAGAAACTGGCGACGTTAAATTGGCTTTGCACACGGACGAGACTTACAAGCTAAGCGTATCGCGTGTCGACGAAACGGTGAGCTTGCTAACCTGCTCACCTTGCCATGTGTGCTTGTTCCTTTTTTCATTGACCAGAAGCGAGAAAAAATAGCAGAGGGAAAAGGAGGAGGGGGAGAGAGAGAGAGAGGGGGGGGGGGGAGAGAGGGAGAGATATTCGTGCTGTTTCTATCACCATTGATCTTTGAGGCAAAACACTTTCGAACGAATCTTCATCTCATAATCAGTTTCGCTCGTCAAGAACGCTATCGAGCTGTAGCAACGGACAACCGACATGATCGAATCGATCGCCTTCCTCTTGTTCTCTTTCTTTTCCCTTCTCCCTTCCTCTTCGTTTGACTTGTTTCGTTTTGCAATGTTTTATAGTTAGAGGCGAAAATAACAGCGAAATCGTATTTCGGTGCACGGCATGGCGTGGAAACGTTGAGTCAGCTGATCGTCTTCGATGATCTACGAGAAGAAATTCAGATTCCAAGCGACGTTTCAATCAGCGATGGACCCGTTTATCCTTACCGCGGCCTTTTGCTCGACACCAGTCGAAATTTCGTCGACAAGGCAACGATATTGCGAACGATCGACGGAATGGCCATGTCCAAATTGAACACTCTTCACTGGCACATCGTCGATTCCCATAGTTTTCCCTATGTCGCAAAAAGCTGGCCATTATTCTCGAAATACGGTGCGTACGCGCCTGACAAAATCTACACCGAGCAGGACGTGAAGGAAATTTTAGAACACGGACTGGTTCGCGGCGTTCGAGTATTGCCAGAGTTTGATGCGCCTGCTCACGTGGGGGAAGGATGGCAATGGGTTAGCTTGCTTTCTATTCTATGCGCATGCACCAGCAGACCAGAGATCTTACACCGCGGCAGACTTGTGTTGTACATACGTAAACAATGGTCGGTTTCAGGTTGGAGATGACACGGTCGTTTGCTTCAACGCCGAGCCCTGGAAGAAGTACTGCGTCGAGCCACCGTGCGGCCAACTGAATCCAGCCAGCGAAAAAGTCTACGAGATTCTCGAAGGGATATACAAAGATATGATTCGGGACTTTCAACCGGACCTGTTTCACATGGGCGGCGACGAAGTGAACATCAATTGTTGGAATTCATCGGAAGCTCTTACGAATTGGATGCAAACGGCTCGGGGCTGGAATCTATCGGAGTCGAGTTTCTACATGCTTTGGGACTATTTTCAAGGAAGGGCGTTGGATAAGCTGACGCAAGCTAATGGAGGGAAGCAGATACCTGTCATATTGTGGACCAGCGGATTAACCAACGACGAAAACATTCGATATCTGGACCCGACCAAGTACATCATACAAATCTGGACGACCGAACACGACCCCACCATATCCAGATTGTTACGGAATAACTTTCGAGTGATTCTTTCGAATTACGATGCTCTGTATCTGGACTGCGGGTTAGACAACATTTTGCATTGCAATAATCTCGCTCGATCTCTTTCCTTCGATTCTATTCGCGCCCCTTTCAGATTCGCGGCTTGGATAGGCGAAGGCAACAACTGGTGCGCTCCTTACAAAGGCTGGCAAAAGGTTTATAACAATTCTCCTCTGAAGATTCTTCGGTCGCAGCGGCTCGAAGGCAAAAAGAATCTTCTGTTAGGTGAATTACCTACTATCGAGAGAAACACTTTGTTTCGTTCATTCGCGCGCACGAATCCTTTACACATACATATGTACGTACGTACGTGTTGCGCAACAGGTGGAGAAGCGGCCCTCTGGACGGAGCAAGCGGACGGCGCGACGGTGGATTCGAGAATATGGCCTAGATCCGCGGCGCTCGCCGAAACACTCTGGGCCGAGCCGAACTCGACTTGGATCCATGCGGTGCAGAGAATGCTCAGGCACAGAGATCGATACGTGAAACGAGGAATCGCCGCGGAAACCCTGCAACCCGAGTGGTGTTTACAAAATCAAGCTCACTGTTATGCTTGATGCGCGGGCTTATTGTCAATTATTCGGCAAGTTAGCCGAATTCTACCCTTTAAATAATAAGAAACTGTACGCTGCATTTCCAATCACTTTATTCGCCCGACTTTACGCTATCGAAGCTGTGTCGAGAGAGAGAGAGAGGGAGAGGGAGAAAGAAAGAGGGAGAGATATCATTTGCTTCGTTTACGGAGCTGAAATCAGGAAAACGATCAATTAATGACGGCCACTTGGTCACGTGTACGTAATCATTTTAAACATTACTTTTTTTTAGTGTTCTTTGTAATCGGTCGTTGAAACGGTAAAGCCGTTCCAATGTAATGTCGTTCCGAATGTCATGTCTACATACATATATAAGTAGGTTTGCTTCACCTTACGTTTCCCACCTCGTGTCACGGTGGTCGTTTCATCATCGAAAATTGCTCTTTCGGTCGTACAACTGCTGCTTCGGTCGTTCTTCCGGCTCACTCGGTTGCTCTAGTAAATCTCTTGCTTGTCATC